>CM065779.1:76017119-77441619 GCA_033296515.1 Macrochelys suwanniensis | reverse complement strand
TTTAATAATTATTAATATTAATAGTATGGATTTAGGCTTGCCAATCTGTTTGATCAGAAGATAAAGTTCTTGTCCCAAAACAGGTTCCACAGAATTTACAATGGACCCTCGGGGCTATGACAGGAAGCTCACACTGAGACAGATATAGTCATAAAGACCATTTATTAAAATCAATGAAATAGTGAGTAAATGGTAAAATAGTCAGAATTACAGAGTGACAATTGTATTACTGTTATTCAAGATACAAATAGTGATACAATATTATGTGCTGCAAAACTTTGGTTAATATACTCACACCGTTTTGATAACTTGGTGTTGAAAGACAGGACGTCGTCTTTGACGGTTCTGGTTTCTTACCTCTTGCAGAGGAAACTAATGCAAAGAGCTGTCAAAACTGCCTTATAGTTCACTTATTTTAACTTAATTTAAAAAAAATAATAAACAAATTTAATAAACAAAATTAAGAATAAAGTTTTAGGGAAACCAAGCTTAGCCTTGTCCCCTTAGAACTTAAAGTTTGAAAAGAAAATAAGTACGGCCTATTGATAGTTAATAGCCGTTGTAGATGGATAGCATCGATATTTAGTTGAAGATGAAATAGCGAGGTGGGTCACCTCTTTTATAGGGCACCAGTGCCGGAAAACCTTCCTCTTATGCCCAAATTTCATTCCTCCCTCACAGAAATGTTAGGGTACACTTACCCCATAGGCTAGTATGTACGTGCGTATGGCTGACCCGTATGTACGCACTTGTGGTGTACTTGTTAAGTCTGAGGGTACAACTTTGAAAAAACCCCTATGCCATTCTTCATTGTCTATTGGTCTAGGTAAAGGTCAGACATAGGCATGGGTGCTTTATCTATTTGGGTAACAAGATGAAGGCCAACTTTACTTTCTTCGTAGAAGGTCTTAAAATAGATAACTTGCCTTAGCTTATCATACAGGTTTTTGGCCCCATAGTTCTCTTGCATTACAGCCAAACGTATTTTTAATACAAATCTATAAACCTATTACAATACATCAAATACTTAAACTTGTAAGAAAAGCTATATCTATGCAAGCAAGCAGATTAATCCTTAGGGCTACACCTGGAACCAGTGCTGTTCAACATATTGATAAATGAGCTGGAAAAAGAGGTAAACAGTGATGAGGCAAAGTTTGCAGATGATACAAGATTACTCCAGATAGTTAAGTCGAAAGCCAACTGCGATGGGTTACAAAGGGATCTTACAAAGGCGGGTGACTAGACAACAACATGGCAGATAAAATTTAATGCTGTAGTAATGCACATTGGAAATCATAATCCCAACTATACTTACAATATGATGGGGTCTAAATTGTTATCACTTAAGAAAGATCTTGGGGTCACTGGAGTGCTCTCTGAAAACATCTGCTCACTATGCAGTAGCAGTCAAAAAAGGTAACAATGTTAGGAATCATTAGGAAAGGGATACGTAATCAGACAGTAAATATCATAATGCCCTTGTATAAATCCACACAACCTTTAATACTAATTGCAGATGTAGTTGCCTCATCTCAAAAAAAGATATATTGGAATTGGAAAGGTACAGAGAAGGGCAACAAAAATGATTAGGGGTATGGAACAGCTTCCATATGATGAGAGATAAATAAGATTGGGATGGTTCGGCTTGGAAAACTAAGGGAGGATATGATAGAGATCTATAAAATCATGGATGGAGTGTAGAAAGTGTTATTTACCCCTTCAAGGGGCACCCAATGAAATTAATAGGCAGCAGGTTTAAAACAAACAAAAGGAATTACTTATTCACACAACACACAGTCAACTTGTGGAACTCATTGCCATGGGATGTTGTGAAAGCCAAAAATATAACTGGGTTCAAAGAAGCACTAGATAAGTTCATAGGTCCATCAATGGCTATTTACCAAGACAGTCGCAATGCAACCCTAAGCTCTGGGTATCCCTATGCCTCTGACTTCCAGATGCTGGGGCTGGCGACAGGGGATGGATCACTTTAAATACACTGTTCTGTTCATTCCCTCTGAAGCATCTGGCACTGGCCACTGTCAGAAGAGAGGATACTGGGCTAGATGGACCATTCGTCCCAACCAGTATGGCCATTCATATGTTATAGTCTTAATATATTGATCCAATGGTTTGGAGCCCAATTATGACACCTTTACACATACTGAGAATAGCGCCTATGTGGGTAATTACTCACCAACATGGGTAAGGAATTCACAATTTGGCCCTTTGTTATTTGTGACAAAAAAAATGTGGTACAGGATATGAGGGATAGTTCAGTGGTTTGAGCACTGGCCTGCTAAACCCAGGGTTCTGAGTTCAATCCTTGAGCGGGCCATTTAGGGATCTGGGGCAAAAATCTGTCAGGGGACAGTACTTGGTCCTGCTAGTGAAGGCAGGGGACAGGACTCGATGACCTTTCAAGGTCCTTCCAGTTCTATGAGATAGGCATATCTCCATTCCTGATAGTGAGCAGCATCTTCAACACTTAATGTGGTTAACTAAACCTTCATGTGGAATGTCTAGTGATCAAGAAAATGTGTTAATAAATACAATTTCTGACTGTCATGTTAAATACCGACTATCTTCTCCCTCAACATCCTTTGGCTATTTGAAAGGTATTTTATGTAATAAATATTTCACTATGTTACTTGGTCAAGAATTAACAAGTTAACTACCGAACTCCATCATGTGTAAAGATAAAAACACAAAAGTGTGTTAGTAGCCAAGGCACAACTGGATAGTTTTATCATTGTAATTGATTAGTCAACTCATTTATAAGTTTTCAGTGAATAAAACCAGACAAAAACCCTCTCCAACTATATCTGGGAAAAAGAGCATTGGAAAAAGCTAACATCCATTTATCCATTAAACTTGGAATGACAACTATAATTTCTATAGTCAACTCTTTGGTTTATCTGAGAACGAGATCAGTTAGGGAAAGGCGAGTACACTGTGAAGCCCATCAGTAACAATGTGAGAGTAAATAAGATAAGGATGACACCTAGCTTTTCCCTTTAGAGTAGAATCCACATGCTACTGAGATATTACCAGATACCTAAGGGAATGTCATTGCTTGATATATCATAGGCCTGGTTATGCAAACTCTCAATGGGATTTTACCTGCATAAAGGGCTATAGGATCCAGCTCTACATGTGTTCTAAGTACAGGTGAGCAAATATTTCAGAAAGCTATTTTAAAGCCTCTATTCTAACAGACTTGCTTGAACTATAACTGTCTTCTCTTTCTGCAAGTTATGCAAGTGAACTTCCTTCCTCCCCGAAAACAAGATGTTCAAAGAAGAGAAGATTTTTGCATTAAAAAAAAATCTTGCAAATATATATTTGCCTGGGTATTCACACTTCCATTTTGTGTGGTGATCTGAACAGTTGTGTGGGTTTTGGAGTGAAGCAATGAAGGATCAGAAATATTATCTTAGCTAGGTGACTAATCACAACACAAATAAAATATAAAGAGTGGATAAGGGATGCTATAGTCTCAATTAATTGTTTACAAACAATCAGTGCATATGACTGAAGTTTCTTTTACTAATAACTACCTACGTAAAAATCAAAGTCTATTTGCAGACAATCTCCCCTCAAAATAAGGTGAAGGGCTCTGATCCATTAGATAATTATACTTAAACTTTCAATATGTGAATAGCTCCCTTGAAGTTAATAGAAACTTGTTATGCACCTAATGGTAAGCATGTATATAGATGTTTTCAGGATCAGAGCCTAAATTGGTTCAAAAAAAATTTCACTACAAATAGTTAACCACCAATGCACTCAATATCAAACTGATGATATATTTCCTTTCCTTTTTGTGTCTTGTATTATTATTCATACAATATATATGTATTATGCTTAGAATTATTCATAGGCAAAGTGTATAAATTGAGGGTCTGATTCAGGAAGGTACTTCAGCATATGACCAACTTTAAGCACATAAATAGTGCTTAGGTGTATACTTAAGTATCCTAAAGGTTTCAATTTACACACCGTGTCTATGAATAACTAAGTATTATGCATATATTTTATGAGTAACACTAGGTACAAAACAAATATTTTGATTCTCATTTTGTGAATGTGAAGAATGGTGAGCTAAAAATACAATGTGTATACATACATACACACACGCGTGCGGATATTTATCCATTCATTTTAATTCAAGTCTCCTTTAAGCTCCCAAACTGGAAGAGATTTTTGTGGTAGGTTTTAAATAAAAAAACAAGTGCTTGCGAAGCAGGGCTGTCCAATCTTGCAGTGCCATAGGTTTGAGATATATGTGTGTATTTTGTTTTAAAATATTAAACACTGAAATCTCTTGTGGGATATACGGTATATATTCCAAGTTACCAAATCAGTCTTGCTTAAATGCAAACATTTGCAAAAACACATGAAGTAGAGCAATGCAATTTAACTAGATTATATTTCTTTGGTCTTTAAATAAAATTTTATCTCAAAACTTATGAAGCCTTATGCCAAGAATACTAAGTCATATCAAAGACAAAGAAAACAAAGTCAACTACATGTAGTGCTTATTTTTGTCTTCTGTTTTAGACATATTTACCACCCTTCAGGTAATTATCCACTTTTTCTATATTCTAAGCATCTATTCACCACTTTAGAGAATTCTATTTGCATAAAAGGAGATCTCTAGGGAGGTCTGGGCCTATCTTAAAAATCATGATAAATGTGTGTGTAATCCTGCTGGTTATGAAGTGAGATATGGCATACAGAGGCGTGGAAATGCAAGAGGCACCAAAGCGTGAAAGAAAGTCACCTTGAAGGGCTGATACTGGGGCTTATTTTATTAGAGGGTTCCTAGCTTTGTTGCACATGCATGCTTTAGGCATACGTTGACTGACCTTAAACTCAGATTCATAACCTATGAGGTGAGCCCAAGATGACCAGGATTATATTTTGAACATTTAGAGTCCAAGTAAATTACACCTTGTTCAGAAATATTTTTTCTTCAATTCACTTGAAAAATAAACTCCTGCAGACAGGCCAGATAACTCTGGAAAAAGTGGCTCTCTATCAAAGGGAGTGAGATAAGACATGTGTTTTGTTCCCATTGCTACAGATAATTTGTACGGGTTGAAGCACTCTTTATGAGCCAGAAGCAAGAAATACAAAAACAGATTAAATTCATGGTTTTTAACTGTTCAGGAAGTTTGGTTTATCCCATTTTGAGGATTAATGCCATCCTGTTTGTCTTCCTTTCCATGCACCCCTTCCATTCCCCCGTTAGAGTAACCTAACAAGGTGGCTTGCCTATTGGCTGGAAAGCCTGGGACTAACCTCGCCCTCATTACAAGATGAGGCTCACCTGGGTGGAATCAGGAAATTCAAATATAAAAAGGCAGCAGGAAGCTGCAGAGGTGTGTGTTTTAAGAGAAGTAGCCAAGACTGTCAGAGGGACTTTTTTTTGAGTTCTATTATTGACAAGCTCTGTTGCCAACTTGGTGAAGAGTGAATTAAAGGATTTTGGACTTCAAAGGTGACTAGAAAGTTTGAAAGGTCTTAAAGGGACTCCGGTGAAGGGGAAGTAGAAGTTGATGGTGTCCACAGCACTGCATCTCCCTTCCTTTTGAGGAACCCAGCAAGTTCGGCTGATTTTTTGCTTGACCAAGCAGCAGAAATTTACTTTTGCACACATTTTAGAGCACAAGAGTTTAAAGTTGTAATACTGGGGCAACTAGATGATTATGGGATACAGAACCTCAAAATTGGACTCAGACCTTGTTAGCAGTGGCAGAGAACTGTTAACAACAACAGTTTAACGATCCATATGAAAGACAATCAAGTTTATAATAGATAAATCTCCATAATACAAAAACACTAACAACTGGGAACGAATTTACACCCATATTTGATTAACTGAAGTCCAGCGAGAGAGAGTAGGCACAACAAACTGCTTTTCCCAGGGTGTTCTTAAGAGCACACCGACAGGGTACCATATTCATTTTTAAACACAAGTTCAAATAAAAAGTAGAACACACATCATGAAGGAACTCTTGTTCTTTCTTATTTGTTATGCTACCTCTGTGCTAAACAACAAAAACAAAGACAAAAACAATGAAAAACAACAGCTAGCAAAGAAATAAAGTTCCCAATTCCACTGAATAAATCCATTTTCAATAGTAAATTTGTGAAGACAAGTTATGCAACTCTCTAAAATGCGGGCATATCAATGCACTATACATGGGATTAGCTAAAATGACTATTATATAGCATTACATTTATATAAATCCTTTTTTGAAATCACTTTATATATTACATAAAGATATGATTAAATGACTAACCATTCTGTTCAGTGTATGCACTCTATTAAGTACAGCTGGATAGTACAGAATTCGCCTATTCACACCACTTCACCAGTTAAAAACAAGAAGGTCATATCTTTAGATTGGTACTAGCTGCTTTATGTAACAGAAAACAAGCAATGTTTTAATATGTTTAAAGTATTGTCTAATGTACTTGGATGTACTAATTGCAGCTGTTATTCTAGACAAGTCTTTAGACATTAATTGGTAAGAAATCAGAAATTTCTTTTGGATCCTTAACAAGGTAAAAGGTCCCAGTGTAACTATTATGGCCCTCAGCCCATTTTAGCTGCAATTCTGGATATTTTAGTTCCTCCATGTGGGGCTGATTGTCCCCAGGTGAAACATTAAACTGAAAGGATCAGACAAACAGGAAGGATCATGTGACTATGAGCAGACCATATGAAGCAGCTTCAAGTCAGTCTTGTGGAAGTTCTGGTGTTCATCTCCATACATAGACTGTCAGTGGGACAATGGCCTGCCAACAAATAATGGTGGCCAAAGGTGTGGAGTAGGACCAGCAGAATCCCCTGTAACCAATAGAAGAACCATGTGTACCCCTGGTAAGGGGAAAGGACTGTGAAGCCAAGCTGAACAGTCAAAAGGGACAAGCACATATACGAGTGGTGACTGGGGAACCCTGGCAAACAGCAGTGAGAACATGGGGATCCTTGATACAAAAATGATGGATTTTGGTATTTGTTGTTAAACCAGACCCCAGAAAGGTATAATGCAGTTTGACACTACATTTGTATGGCATGTGAGTGCCTGTGATGCACAGAAGGGAAGGAAACTAAGGCAGAGATGGGCAAGATTCATTTGCATGCACATAGGCAACAGTAACTTTCAGTTATACAGAATAATTCTAACCTCCACAATATTATTCTGTTAGTATTCTGTAAATCCCAAGCACACCCCTTTGGAACTGAACCTAGAATCCTTGTTCAATTTCAAAACTCAACCTTCTACTATTTAAGATAATGGAGGACTACTGTAGCTGACAGTACCATGTCCCTTATCTGCTCTGTGGGCTGTTCACTACAAGGCAACACTGCACACATAAAACCAGTACATTACAAATTCTGGGGACAGTCTCTTTTCTCCAGTTACTGGATGGGAAAACTGTGGCAATAATAATAATTCATGGTTTCTCTTGCTATGGAAACTCATCCCCAGGATCTATCCTTCTGGTACTAATGTCTGTGGTTCTTAATAGAGCACATTGGGAGGTTTCGAACTCATTTTCTCCCCCATCAGAAATTGCCCATTTGTCAAAACCTAAATGTTTTGCAAAAGTGTCAATTTTGACAAATATCAGAGGGGTAGCCATATTAGTCTGGATCTGTAGAAGCGACAAAGGGTCCTGTGGCACCTTATAGACTAACAGAGGTATTGAAGCATAAGCTTTCGTGGGTGAATACCCACTTCTTCGGATGCAAGCAGTGGAAATTTTGACAAAAAACATGTTTAAAGATGGAACAAAGCATTTGGATGAAGTCAAAATGGAAAATCAAAACCTTTCCATTTGAAATGACTTTAAATATAATTTTATAGTTTTATAATGTAATATAAAAAAAAATCAGTCAGCATGACACATTTTGGCATTGCTGAAATAAAGCCTTGAAGTCAATATAAAAATTTTTTTCCAGAATTTTGTTAAGTGAGAAATTTTTTAATTTTGTTGTTTTGATTCCACAACTATGGAATTTCCCACAAAATGGAAAATCTCGTTCCCATCCAGCTCTAGTACTTACAAAGAGGTCAAGGCATGCTACTCTACTCTTACGAATATTATGATAATGTAGCTCTGCCTACTGTGGAGAAATAAATGAAATGGAGCATATTATGCAGGAAGTAGAAGACTATGGAATATGTAGAATGTTCTGTATGGAGGCATGTCATGCAGATTGGATAGGGTGAACCCACCCTTCAGTGAACTACAGGATCACGGCCCTAGATGGTATTTTTAATTACTCTGTTCACCACAATATTAACAGTAATTTTGGTTCAGTATTTTGTTGCCAGAGACTTAACTTCACCAAACAAAATATTATTTGTAACATTAGTAAAAAAAACACATTAAAAATAGAAAAAACACATGAAAGTATTGTGACGGGGCAAGGCCAAAGGGCTATAGGAAAGTGGTAAGGAACCATTATGTTCCTATTGGGATCCGGGAAGTGGGCGGGCACCCCCCCTTCAGCCTAAGGGGAGGGATCCACAGGACCTGGATGCCAAGTGATTCCGGGGGACAAAAAATGAAAAAACAGGAACGGGAGTGTGGTCAAAGGGTCAAACGAAGCGAACCAGATGGGGACACCGAGCAGAGAACCCCAGACAGTGCCCACTGCTACTCAAAGGTGTCAAGGGAGCCAGTGGACGCTGCCCAGAGGAACTCTGCCCAGATGCGTGAACGAACAGAGGATCGAAAATAGGCCCCACAGTCACAGGAGCCTCCATCGCCCAACCTCCCCACCCTGGTCTTGTAGATGGCCAGTTTAGCTAGGGCCAGGAGGAGGTTGACCAGGAGGTCCCGTGACTTCGTGGGGCCGCAGATTGGAAGTGCATAAATAAAAAGGTGAGGGGAAAAGTGCAACCAAAACCTCAACAAAATGTCTAAGAGGAGCCGGAACAGGGGCTGCAGCCTGGCGCACTCCAGATAAACGTGCACCAGGGTCTCCCTCATGCCGCAAAAGGGACATGTGTCGGGGATTGGGGTGAACCGTGCAAAGTACACGCCCGTGCTCACGGCTCCGTGAAGGAGCCGCCAACTGACATCCCCGGCGGGCCTTGGGACTAAGGAGAAGTAAAGGCTGGCCCACCGGGGCTTCTCACCCTCTAGAGGTGGCAGGAGGTCCCGCCATTTCATATCGGGGTGGGACGTGAGGGTGAGGAGATGAAGGGTGTGGAGCACGAGCGTGTACAGATGTTTCCTTGGCGCGGTCTGGAAGCGTACCGGCTGCAGTTCGTGCAGCCGGCTCACCGTGAAGGGACAGGGGACCCGGTTGGGTCCACGGGGCAGGCGCCCAATAAAAAGGTCCGGAGGGCTTGGGGTGAAGGGAGGGTGGGGCGTACCCTCTCGCAGGACCCGGTCCAGGTAAACCCGAGCAGCGGGCGGCAAAGCAGCCTTCACCTCCTGAAGTACGCGCCGGGGAGTACGAGGTCTGGAGAGCCCCATGCGCTGAGCAAGCGTCAGGGGATCCAGCCAGTCTCCCCGGTCATAGTCCAGGAGGTCTCCGACCCTAGTGACTTCTGCCAGGACCAACCTCTGGCACACCGAGGGGGACTCCGCCACCTGCACACGGAGCTGGGGGTTGTGTAGCAGGGGCTCCGCGAGGAGATCTGCCCCCTCGGTTGCCGCCATGGACCTGGTCGCTGAGAATAGCTTCCAGGTCCGGAGGAGGTCCTGGTAGAAGACTGGCAGCCCGTAGAGGTCTCGCGGAAGACCTCTCGGATGGAGATAAAGGAGCTGCCGGTCATATCGGAGCCCTCGGAAACGGCGTAGGAAGGCGTGCGCCAATACGCTCCACGCCGGACTACCTGCACCATAAAGGAGCCTCTGCAGGGCCTGGAGACGGAAGACATGGACCTGAGTGTGTGGACACTTCAGGCCCTGCCCACCCTCCTCCAGAGGAAGATGGAGAACCCCTGCAGAGACCCAGTGCAGTCCTGACCAAAAGAACTCCAGAATCGACGTCCGGAGGTGGACCAGGAAACCCGGGGCCGGGACCAGGGTGTTGAGCCGGTACCAGAGCATGGACAGGACTAATTGATTGATTAGCAGTGCTCTCCCTCGAAAGGAGAGGTACCGGAGTAGTCCTGTCCATCTCCGGATCCACTCTATCACCCTGCCCTCTAAACCTTGCCAGTTCTCCGGCGGGGATGGATGTGTGGCAGAAAGGTAAATGCCGAGATAAAGCAGCGGACCCGCACTCCACCTGATGGCCTGAAGCACGGGTGGGAGGGAGCTCGCCTGCCACCTGTCCCCTATCACTAGGCCAGAGCTCTTGACCCAGTTGACCCGGGCAGAGGAGGCCGCCGAGTAGATCGCCTGGCAAGCCTCCACCCGCACCAAGTCGCCCGGGTTTTGGACCACGAGGAGCACATCATCGGCTTATGCCGACAGCACCAGCCGCAGCTCCGGCTCTCGGAGCACCAACCCCGTCAACCTCCTGCGGAGGAGACAGAGGAAGGGCTCGATCGCCAAAGCGTACAGCTGGCCCAAGAGGGGGCACCCCTGCCGTACTCCTCGCCCGAAGCTGACCGGCTCGGTCAGGGTCCAGTTGAGCCTGACCAGACACTCTGCGGAGGCATACAGCACCTGGAGAAAATCCACAAACTGGGGCCCAAAGCCAAACGCTCGCAGAGTGCTCAGGAGGTACCCGTGATCCACCCTGTCGAACGCCTTCTCCTGATCCAGAGACAGGAGGGTGAACGACAAACCATCCCTACACCCAAGCTCCAAGAGATCCCGGACCAGATACAGGTTGTCGAGAATGGTGCGGCCCGGGACGGTGTAGGTCTGGTCTGGGTGGACCACGTCCGCCAGCACGGACCCAAGCCGCAGCGAGATGGCCTTTGCTACGACTTTATAGTCCGTGCTGAGGAGCGAGACGGGACGCCAATTCCGTAAATCGCGGAGGTCCCCCTTCTTCGGCAATAAGGCGAGCACAGCTCGCCTGCACGAAAGAGGGAGGACCCCGCCCTGCAAGGACTCGGCCCAGACGGTGACAAGGTCTGGGCCGAGGATGTCCCAGAACATGCGGTAGAACTCCACGGTCAGCCCGTCCAGTCCCGGAGATTTATTAGTTGGCATGCGACGGAGGGCTTCCGAGAACTCGGCCAGAGTGAGAGGCAGCTCTAGCCGGTCTCGGTCGCCCGTGCTGACCGTAGGGAGTTCGTACCAGAGCACTCTGCAAGCGTTAGGATCGGTCGGATCCGGGGAGAAAAGGCTCGCATAGAAGGCCTTGGCCCTACCGCACATCTCCACCGGATCCGTGAGGGGGGTGCCATCTTCTGCGAGGAGGCAGGTGACGTGTTTCTTAGCCCCCCTCTTTTTCTCCAGGGCGTAGAAGAAGCGGGAGCCGCGACCCATCTCCCGAAGGAGACAGCCCGATGATCTTCGAGTTCCCGGAGCTCCTCCCGCTTCTCCCGGCATGCCCCACAGAGGGATGGATCCTCAGGGTTGGCGGCCAGACGCCTCTCCAGCTCTAAGACCTCCCGTTCCAACTGCTCTATCGTCGCATCCCTCCGTTGGCTGATGCCCCGGGTGTAGTCACAGCAGAAGAGCCGGGCGTGCACCTTCCCTAGATCCCACCATCGCCGCGCCGAGGGAAAGGCGTGCCGCTGCCCTCGCCAGGCCAGCCAGAACTCCCGGAAGGACGCCACGAAACCCACATCCTCCAGCAAACTGTTATTAAAATGCCAATAAGCCGGCCCCGGCCTCTCCGCGCAGAGAGAGGCCGTCACAGTAGCGACATGATGATCAGAGAACGGGGCCGGCCGGATGCTGGAGGAATGGGCCCGCGAAAGGTGAAAACGTGATAAATAGATGCGGTCCAACCGGGAGTGGTGCGACCGATGGGCCTCCACTCGGACAAAGGTGAAGGTTGAGCTGTCGTCCGGGTGGTGGTCGCGCCAGACGTCCACGAGGGAGTGATGTTCGACAATCTCCCTGAGGACGTCCGCGGCAGCCGGGCACTGCTCGATCCCCGAGCGGTCCCGTTTCTCAAGGGTGTTGTTAAAGTCCCCGCCCAGGACCAGGCACTCGCGAGGATCCAAGGTGTCGAGGAAGGTGGACGCCTGCTGATAGAAACAAAGTTGTTCCAGGCCCGATGTCGGGGCATAGATGTTGACGAGATCGACCACGAGCCCCTCCATACGGACCCGTAGGTGCAGCAGGCGGCCCGGCACAGCCTCGGCAACCCCCAGCACCTCAGGCCATAGGTCGGGAGAGAACAAGGTCGCCACTCCAGCCTGGCGAACAGAGAGATGGCTGAAGTAGACTCTGTCCCCCCATTCCAGCCGCCAGCTGTCTTCAGCGGCTGGATCCGTATGGGTCTCCTGCAGGAATACTACAGAGTACCCCCCCTCCCGAAGGAAGGAGAGCACCTGGCTCCTGCGGAGACCCATCCTACAGCCCCGGGTGTTCAATGTTGTGAAGAGGAGAGATGCCATGAGGAGGGCTGGGGGGGATCCTCGCTGGCAGAGTCACTCACAGCCCCCATCGGGCCACGTAACAATCCGTGACCCACCCCGTAGGTGAGTAGTGAGTCACGGAAAAGGCGGACCCGTTGGTAGGCTGTGGCGGCCTGCTTCCCAGTCCCTTTACCCTCCCCCATGAGGGCCCTCGCGGCCCGGAGGATTTGGTGGAAGTCCCCCCATCGCTGGAGAGCGAGCTGTACTTTGTTGCGGGAGCCCCGGACGTCCTCCAGGAACTCCCGCAGCTCCTCTCGCAGCGTATGGGGGGCCGGGGTTACTGGCTCCCGGCTATCGAAAGAAGGGGCCCCTGACACAGCCCTATGGCCCACCGAAACGGACAGGCAAGGGGCGGACCCTCGACGCAGCTCCTGCTGGGCTGGCACCTTAGGGCCCAACCCGAAAGTTGGCTTAGTTGGAGGAGGCGGCGGAGGGAGAAGAGCAGCCCCTGGTAGGTTGGGACGAGGAAATACTGGAGCCACTCCCTGGGGGTCATCCTCTGTTAAGGGGAGGGAGACAGCCCTAGGGGCGGCAGTGTCATCATGGGAGGTGTAGGAGATTGGGACGGCATCAGGGGCGGGGCAGGGATCAGAAGTAGGGGCAGGGAGGGGGACATGAGCAGGGCCGGGCTGAGGAATGGGTAGAGGATCCTGAGCCGCAGGAGCTGGGCCACTGGGAGGTGGCCTCTCTTGGTGTGGCTGAGGGATCTGGGAATTGGGAAGGGGACCCCCCACGATGCCGGGCTCTAGTATGATGGCTTGAGTTACAGCCACGGCCTCGGGAGGTGGACAGATGTTTGCGGGGTCCCCGCCTGGGAAGGAGAACTGTTGTCCCACCCCAATGAGGGGTACCCCCTGGGATTCGGGTCCCGGCCGCAGGGCACCGGCCGTCGCTTCAGGAGGCTTGGCGGCCATCAGCGAGGTGTCACTTGCGACCGGGCAGGTGGAAGAGCCCAGGGGATCCTCGGAGGTGGGAGCGGAACCGGCGGTCAAGGGGAGGGAGCATGGGGAGAGGGGGGAAAGGGGCACCGGGGTGAGGTCATTGAGATCGAGGCCTGCTGGTAAAGGGTCGTCCTCCCCCTGGGTGATTGGGGTCAGACCCAGGGCCTCGATCTCCTTGTAGATGGAGGGCAGGTCACCTTCTGCCACCCCGGAGTTCTCCCCGCTGACACCTGAAGCGATGCTTGGGTCAGGGCGCGCAGGGTCGACAAAAGGGGCAGAAGGGGCTCCATCAGGGGCTTCCGAGGGAGGGGCGGTAATACCTTCCGGTGCTGCCACGTCTTTCCCAGCCGGTTCTGGCGGACAAAAGCCGCTCAGGGGCAAAGCGGAAGGCTCGGCATCAGTGCCCCCCTTCCTGGTCTTCCGGGGGGCTTCCGCATCGGTGCAAAGGAGTGGGGCTCAAGCTTTCCGTTTGCCCCGCTTCCCCTGTACTAAGGCCCAGCCCTCCATGGCATCATCTGGGGGCTGGCTAGTAAGGGTCGGGTCGGGGGGGGGAGGGGCGATTTCTTAGGGACTCGGGGAGGTAGTGGTGGAGCAGCATAAGGGAGAGAAAAGTCTCTCTGGGGCGGGCCCTCTCCCACGCCCGGCGGTATCCCTGCCTCACCCTCCTCCACAGGCCTCAGCAGACTGTTCGCAGTGGGCCTCTCCCGCTCGTCAGGGCTCACTGCGGGAGGTACTCCCAGGGCCCGAGTGGGAGCAGCGGTGGACTGGGAAGGAAGAGGGGCAGCTCTGGGCACCGGGCATTCAGGGGCGCCGGCGATGACGGGGCTGACGCCCTGCCGGGGCTCGGGGGTCTCGGATGCTCCTCCTTGCCGGGCCAAGTGACAGTCCCTCCGGACGTGTCCCATCGACCGGCAGAGGTAGCACCGGGTCTCCCCCGTGGAATAGTACACCCGGTAACGGGCCCCGTGATACGGGACCATAAAGGACCCCTCGAGCGCCTCCCTGTCACGTGCAGCCGACGGCATTTGGAGCTGCACCTGCCGGTGGAACGAGAGGATGTGACGGAGGGCGGGGTCTTTGCAGCCCAGTGGGAGAGGGCTGACTACAGAGATGGGTCTCCCCAGGGTGGAGAGGGCAGGTAACAGGGCGGCATTGGGGAGGAAGGGAGGGACGGAAGTGAGGACTAGGCGGACGCCCAAGTCCTCCAGCGGCTCTAATGGGACGAACACGCCCCCCACCGCCAGGCCCTTCTCCACCGCCTCTTGGGCCGCGGCCTCCAATGCGAGGAAGAAGACTACCTTCCCGTACATTTTGGAGGCCGCTACGATGGCCGTGGGCCCCACCACCCTCGCCAACACCCGCACATAGGTTTCTACGTGGGGCGAGGCGGGTACCAGGAGGCAACGGACGCCGTGCCTCCTGGTCAAGGTGGGAAAGGGGCCCCGGCCGCTATAGATGGTAGCTGAGGCAGTGGGCGGGTTAGGTGACATTGCGGCAGGTGGGGGGGGTTGCCGCCACCTGGGCGTACGCTCTGGGGGCTGGGGGTGGGACACCCGCAGAGCTGGTAGAGGGAACAGCAGGGAAGGACGCCGCGGCCGGTGGCAGGGCCGCAGCAGTAGTGGCTGCCTCTGCCATGGAGGGCCTGGCTTTTGTCGCGGGGCACTTACCCTTCTTTTTACCCTGGCCCTTCCTGCCGGCTGGGGGGGCTCCCCCAGAATCGGGGAGGGGGAGGGACGTGGCAGCAGCGGAGATCTCTTCAGTGTCCACCGCTGCCGGTGCCCCAGCGGGGGCGAGAGCAGGTGGTTCTGCAGCGGCGGTCGAGGTGGAGGCTAGGGAGGGTGACGGGGGAAGAGGCAGAGGAGGGGCGGCCGTGCCCTCTGGAGGGGCTCCTCCCTCCATGTCGCCTGCCATGATGAACGGGGGGAAGGGAAAACTCTTGAGGGGGGCAGGGAGAGGAATTGGGGTGACCACTCCTCTCCGCTAGGCTGCAGGCAGGGGAGGAGGGCACTAAAAGTGGGGACAGGTTTCAGGGTTATCTCGGACTAGTGCGGGGGTAGGGTTCAGTCACCGACACAAGATGGGAAATCCGGCTCCTCTTGTTGCACTAGGGGAGGGGATGATATAACAGCATGGGGGTGCAGTGAGATAGGGTCAAAATTAAACAGGGGAGGGGCACAAGCGCATGGGAGGGGGCGTGGGTGCATGAAAGCGGGGGGGCTAGTCAGGGCAAACGGAGCTTCAGGGGGAGGGAGACAACCAACTAAGAATGGGGCAGAAAAACAAGGGACTAGTTTCAGGGCTAGGGTAAGGCAAACAAACAAGGCTGTAGAGGGAGAGGGGCGGGGCAGGCAAAACTGAAAATAGCAAGGGGCTGGGACAAAAAAAAAGGGGGCAAACAACTGCAAGGGGTAAATGGGGCAGGTGGCAAGGGACAAAGCAAGGGACGTGCTGCTGGGGGGAAGAGGGTCAGTCCAAGGGGTATGGGAGGGGGCACGTGCACCCACGTGCGCTTGCACAAAGTCAGTGGGTGGGGCTGGTTGCCGCTGCAGGCCCAAATGATGTTAAAAGGTTGTGGCGGGCCATGGAAGCAGCTAAGTCCAGAGGCTGTAGCACAAGGCAGATGGTGAGCAGCTAGCAGAGGTGGTGGAGGGGGCAGCGGTGGTGGTGGGGGTTATGGGGGGCACAGGTGGACCAGGGGGCAGGCTCGGCGCCACACCCCCTGTGCCCCTACAAACACAGTCAATACCCCCACCACTAGAGCACAGTTCGAAAGATTACTCAGTTCTTGGAGGCCCCCTCCACGGTGGTCTGCAGAGTCTCTGCCGACGGTCTTCCAGGTCTTCCTCCTCTGGGTACCAGCAGCTTCCTGGCAGGAAACAGGGCAGCAGCTCCAGCAACCCCAGGTGGTGGTCCGGTGGTCAGGCAGGACCCCTCACAGATGGTGGTGGTGGTGGTGGTCACAGCAGCGGCTGGAGTAGGGGCTCCTCACACCCCTTCCCTGGGGAGAGGGCCAGCAGGCCCCCTCCCTCCCAAGGGGTTGCTGCAGCAGCAGGAGTAGCAGCAACCAAGGTGTTGGGGGGGGGGGCGGTGTTCAGCTGCCAAGCAGCCAGCAACCAGAGAGTAGAGTAGTGGGAGGGGTGTCTGGCCCAGCCAGGGGAGAAGCTGGAGCAGCAGTAGCAGCAGCAAACAGCAGCTGGGAGGGCCCAGGGCCTAGCAGCAGCCCCAGCAAGAGGAGCAGCAGCAGTCCTCTACCACCTTTCTGGCCAGAGGGCTATAGGAAAGTGGTAAGGAACCATTATGGTAGCCCCAGGCTAAACAAATCCCTGATACCTTATGGCAGTTGCTCCACGTTAATCAAGACACCTGGGGCCAATTAAGAACCTTCCAGAAGGCAGGTTAATTGAGACACCTGCAGCCAATCAGGGGCTGGCTGAAACTAGTCAAAAGCCTCCCAGTGAGTCAGTGAGGGGCACATGTCAGGAGCCGTGGAAGGAGGTTGCGTGTGAGGAGTTGGGAGCAAGAGGCACTAGGAGCTGAGAGTAAGAGGGCGTACTGCTGGAAGATCCTGTGGTGAGGATAAAGAAGGTGTTGGGAGGAGTCCATGGGGAAGTAGCCCAGGGAGTTGTAGCTGTCGTGCAGTTGTTCCAGGAGGCACTCTACATAGCTGCAGTCCACAGGGCCCTGGGCTGGAACCCAGAGTAGAGGGCGGGCCTGGGTTTCCCCCCAAAACTCCCAACTCCTGATCAGACACAGGAGGAGTTAGCCTGGACTGTGGATTCTACTAGAGGGGAAGATCTCTGAGGCAAGCAGAATCCGCCAATAAGTGCAGGACCCACCGAGGTAGAGGAGGAACTGTGTCACAGTATATATTTGTTTGTTTTAATGTTAACTATCTGCCATATTCCCCTCTCTTCTCTATTGTTATAGAGTTTATCAAAGGGAAAAACATCATCATGTTAGTCTCTCAGATTAGATTTCCTTGTACTACTATAATGCCTATAGAAAACTTTCAACTGATAATAGCTAGGCAGACAGCCAGGAGGGGCTTTTGATATTTATCTACATCTTATACTTTAGAAAAAAAATATTCTCAGCCATCTTGCTGTGCACATATCCAGACTATGTTCTTATAACTGTTTCCTTTGTCCTCACCTCCTTTATTCCTTCTGAGTGTTTGTAATACGGACTTGTTGAGTCTTATCCTAATTAGGATTGCAAGCTTTTCAGGAAAGGGATTGTTTTGTACAAAGCATACGATTCCCAGCTCCTGACTGCAGCCTTTGGCAATCCCCTGTAATATAAATAAATACATAGGATGAAATACTGACTCAATTTAGTTTTGCCACAGACATCATTGAGGACATGACTCCATCTGGGGTGGGGGTGGAGGTTGAGAAGATGGCTCTTCAACAGTTGGGAGGAATAACTCTCCTGACTGAAATTATACCAGGAGAGGTTTAACGCTATCCATCAGCAACACAGAGAAAAGGGTAAAGCAGGGGATTGTCTTAGGTGGAGGAAGGAAGTCTTCATATGATGGCATCTGAGAAACACAAGACACTTACCCATATAAACGGATTGCTTAGAAATTCAAATTGAACAATCGAAAGATGCTCATTTACTGATTTGGCTCCATAATAAGAAGTAAGAGAAAACTCAAGAAGAATTCTGGCTAATGCTTCATTGTGGATGGATGAAAACAGCTCAGGAGCAATGAAGCTTGAGGTAAAGCAGAGAAGTTTCCAAAACTGTTGGCAAATCCCAGTTTTTTACTCAGACATCTCTTTACATGTTTTGAGAATTTTTTCCCCCCACCCCAGTACTTGATCAATAATAGGGTTCCATTTAAAAATAAAATTTCTCTTTTTCTCTAGCACAGAAGAGATTGTTTATTCTTAGCACAGAGGAGAGCATTCCTAGGGTTTCAAAGCAATTTAGATTCTCTGTCAAGCTAATTTGTACCAAAAAAAAAAAATCACAATCATGTTAGCACAGTTAGTAAAATAGTGATTATGTTATTGCCAGGCATCTCATTCTTAATTCATATCACAGTGCTAAGAGCACCTGGATTAATAAACAGAGTCTGAGGCAGGGAATTTCTGGAACTTGCCCACATGAAGCAGAAGGATCATGAGGAGTACAGTAGTGTTTCTTCTCCTACTGAGAAAATAGGCATGATTATGTAATAGCTTATTTTAAAACCTGACATAGAAACAAACTTTTAGAAGCGTACCAACTGCTATCATAGCACACAACAACATTTGTGTGTATTTGTAGACCTTCCTACACCAACACTGAAGCCTGCGAAGGGTTTTTAATACAGTCAAAAATTACTGACTAAATAAACAGTTAATAACCAACCGATTGATTTGGTTCTTTAGGCAGATGAGGAAGAGTTCAAATGCCCGGTTTTAATTTATGACTCACCTACCCAACACAGAAAAGGCAGAACAGAAAATAATCTAGCTACATTTGCATCAACCGTTTTGGTCTTCTCCTGCCACAGAACTCAGTCTTCTCTCAAGTACCTGTGAATTCCATGCCACCGTAAGTGGGATCATCAAAGAAAGCTTTACACCATTTTTTAACAGAACTTTTTGTGAATGAAGAAGCATGCAGAGGGTGCCACAATTAGAAATGTGAAAAAATGGGTCTGGTAGGAAATGTTTTTTTACTTTTCAGAATGCATATATAATATTAAGAATATTAAGAATTCAAAATCAAAAGCACTGGTTTTATCTACCAAAATAGAAGTCCTTTGATTCATGAGGCTGGTGAATAAGGTACCAGCGTGGCCATAACTGCATAACAAGAATTAAATTCAGACCTCAAATGCAGAAATCAAACAATGTTCAAGCAACTGGGGACAATGGAGAGTCTCTAGGAATAAGATTTAAGTTCAGACAGATCTAAATATAGGTGTTTTGAAAAAATAGAAATTGTATTAAAATAATTGTCAATGGAGTATGTTTCCCCTTATTATCGCAGTTGTTACCAAGCCCAATAGACAGATTTACAATGCATTAAACAACCACCACCTCCAAACTATACCATAAGAATGACCCTGAATGTAAATAAAAATATTTCAGATCCAAAAATGGGAAAACTTCTCATTTCTCACTGATGTTTTTACTAGACTTAAGTATTTGCAGAAAAGGGAAATTGGATGTATTAACACAATGCAACCTACATCCAAGTCATTTTCATTTTTTCTTAAGTAAAGAAAGATCATTGAACATTTATGGGGTAATAAAACAGAAGAAGATGATGAATATTCAATGTGCACGCATATTTATAATAAAGTACGAAGCCTGCAATCTTCTGCTTTGTATAAAAGCACCTTTATGTATTAATCAAATAGAATGGAAACCATAGTAAATAGTTTTGCAGTAACAAAGATAGAGATCTTACTGTTTACATGTTTAAACACTTACTACAATTTTAATGCTCTCTTGACAAACAAGTGTGTTATTCTGTTATATGTAAATATTTGTCTTGGTTTTTCAATGCTGCAAAGCACATATGGTTCTCATTTAATTCAATGAGTGTTGTGGGTGCTCAGCAGTTCTAAAAATGTTTAGATTTTGCAGGGTTAGGTGCATAAGGCCTAACCCTGCAAGAGTTAAAATAGCCATTTTCCCCCTCATCAGGCAGAAGAGCATAATGGAATTTCTCTGCACACTGCCTTCTTCCAAGTGCATTAGGTACAGAGGTGCAATCACTGAAGCAAAGTTTATCATGGTAATCTATCAACTGTTCAGAAAGCTAGGCCCTAGCAGATCCTGTGTCATTCCGATGGACTTCACTTGTTATGCATCAAGGTATTTCAGTGCATTAGGAAATGTCAGCCTAATCTCTGGATCCATTTGCCAAATGAGCGAGGGCTGGAAGCAGCACATGTATGACGCATCTCAGGATAACAAACTATTTTAATTTTTTATACTAAAAAGATTGGAATGCATAAAATCTCAAGTAATTTGCCTATGAAGTACTAAAGGCACAAAGGAAACTTTTTTTTCTGATTTCAAGCTAGTATTTCAAACAGATTATTTTTTTTAAAAATACCTTCATTACAGTAACTTGAAAGGAAAAACTCACTGTGCTGGGTCACACAAACGAAGAACAAGTAAATTTGTTTTCGTTTCAATTTTTAATGAACAAATGGCATTGTTTTACTATTTGTTATTTTAAAGACCAATTAAGACATATTTTAGGGATAATTACTGAACTTCACGAACTATAGAAAACTGTCACTACCTAAATACTGAACTGTACTTTCCCTACTATCACCAAGAAAATATTTCAAGGGCCTCATGGCCAGATAATGCTTTTACACTGAAATAGAAGGAAAGGTTTACATGAGTCCAGGAGATGTATAACAGCTGAAGTTTGCTCAGTTTTAATCACATGCCTATTTTCTTGGGTGTGCAGCTATTACTTTACCAACTACAGCATGTGTACACTGTTAGTTAGTTTGACATGTCAATCTAAAAATTGAAAGAAGTCCACCCCCCTCACCACCAAAAGCTGAAACTCATTTGTTTTGCCTCAATATAGATGTGGGTGGGCTAACAGAAATTTTTCACAACAAAATTATATGAAAATTTTGTCCAATTCTTTTGAGAAAAAAATTCAGGAGTTCAAAATATTTTGGTCAGCTCAACTTATAACACTCCAGATATTGCTACAAAGGGCTAGATTTTGATTACTGCAACATACATGCACAGGAGAGTAACAGGGCGTAAGGCCCCTCACATGATCCTTTAGGACTACTTGAATTGTTACTCAGGGAGTGGGAAGGAAAGCAAGGGTCGTGTGCTCAATACTCAACCGGGAGTGGCAAGTGGGCAGGGAGTGGGTTATAGGAACTAGACTGGCACAAAACGGGAAGTCATCGATAGCCTGAAAAGTGGTGAAATAATTTACTTCCTTTCTGGAGCAGGCAAGGAGTAGAGGAAGAATTGTGACTGACACATTCTCTTCACAGAGCTCTCACTGGAGTGTCATAGCTGGGAGGTAGCCCTTACACAGCTAGCAACTCAATCTATACTCCAGAGTTGGGGTGAATGCTCCTTGAGGTACATTTGTACAACGTCCATTGCCAGTTCTTACATTTTGCCAGTGATTGTATATGGATGATAGGCAGACACTCCTTTACTTAAATCTTGCAGACTATCCTTGGTAACTTTCAGATCACTGAAAATGGAGTACATCCAAACATACACAGAAAATAAACAAACATACTTGTTTGTCAGCTAGGACAGTCAATGATTTTAGGGATAGTTTTCAGCTAAGCCCAACTTTCAGTACTAACAATCCTACTGCTATCATTTTAACAAGGAGGAAGCATATTTTAATAGATTATATATGGAAAATACAAATATATACATCATAAAGCACATCTCTTTACAATAAAATGAGCATAAATATAATTACTAGAAGACACATTTGTAACATTACTAGAAAGTAAGATTCAAATTACTTTTTGGCTATTTACAGAACAAGTTTCTCTAAAGAATGAAAAACAAGGAGAGGTGCAGTGATATGATCCATTATGAGATTCAGGTATGTAAGTTTCCATGGTAAATATCTGTATCTGTTTAACTGATAATAAAAAATGAATTCTGCACAAACAACTTAAATTGTTTGATCTGGTTTCTGAACAGTGTTAACTTGCATACTATCAGTTTTTTTCAAAATGTCTTTTAATCATTTTATATGAATAACAATGGCTTTCAAGCTAGGAATAATTTTTCTGGTGATTTATTTTCTCTCGTCATTTCTCTTATGCATACTCTTGCAACATAATTACTGAGTGTTAAATAAGGTTTTAGTGAAAAAAGTTCTTCAAGCTTTGAAGTGCAAAAAATATCAGATGAATATTCAAATAAATATTGGAGGATAACTTTATAATGTTTTCAAACCTGAACATTTCAACTTGTATGCAGGGAGAATTTCTTTGAAAAAACAAACAGTGAGCACCCTGGGGGGCCACTCCCTTCTGAGGTGAAAGAATTTTAAGGCTACTCTGCTAAAATTACAGAGTAAGCGGTATTCTGGTATATATTAATGGGCATCCAACTGAGACTTTGGGCAAAACTTTGCTCTCTCTACGCTCCTGTAAATAGTCCCATTGGAGCTATAAGTTATGATATTATGAAGTTATTTAACTGCTAAGTTAGATATGCATGGAGGAAAGTCAGAACTGTATTACCAAAACAATTTAACTCTGATAACTAGAAAGTTAACTGCTCTAGACTCTGCTGAGGGAAGGTATTTAGAATAAATATTGGACATTATAAATAATTTAACTAATTCAATGTAACTAGAAATTATTCAGAGTCTAAACCTAAAAGTCACAAATTTCTGAAATAAAATGATTACATAACCCCCAAATGAGTATAAATTATTGTAAGATGGTGATGGGCTTGTGATACATTCATACATATAGTACTGGAAGAAATGTTCAAACATATGTACCCAAGATTTGAGACTAGTAGTTATTAGTGCTACTCACAAAAGAATCAAATAACCCTGTGAGTGAAAACAAAAGAATTACATAGGTTTTTCATTTCTTGTACCAAGCAATGCCTTCCAGGAGACCTGTTTCCTATATGCCTTTCTCCAGTCTCCCTCTCTCTTCTCCGCCCCTGGGATCCCAAACTAGGGTGACCAGACAGCGAGTGTGAAAAATTAGGACGGGGCTGGGGGGGAGGGTAATAGGCACCTATATAAGACAAAGCCCCAAATATCGGGACTGTCTCTATAAAATCAGGACATCTGGTCACCCTATCCCAATCCCAGAGCTGCCCCCTTAATGTCTGGTCATTTTCTCAAGTATGACTATAGGACATTACTTTATTCCTGTCCTTTCCCAGTGTTTCTCTCATCTTTTGCCAAAGCTCCTATCTTGGGAAAGTATCAGAGGGGTAGCCATGTTAGTCTGGATCTGTAGAAGCGACAAAGGGTCCTGTGGCACCTTATAGACTAACAGAGGTATTGAAGCATAAGCTTTCGTGGGTGAATACCCACTTCTTCAGATGCAAGCAGTGGAAATGTCCAGAGGCAGATATAAAAGTGCAGGGAAGATTCAGGCTAGAGATAACGAGGTAAGCTTAATCAGGGAGGGTGAGGCCCTCTTCCAGCAGTTGAGGTGTGAACACCAAGGGAGGAGAAACTGCTTTTGTAGTTGGCTAGCCATTCATAGTCTTTGTTAAGTCCTGAGCTGATGGTGTCAAATCTGCAAATGAACTGAAGCTCTACAGTTTCTCTTTGGAGTCTGGTCCTGAAGTTTTTTTGCTGCAGGATGGCTACCTTTAGGTCTGCAATTGGGTGTCCAGGGAGGTTGAAGTGTTCCCCTACAGGCTTTTGTATATTGCCATTCCTTATATCTGATTTGTGTCCATTTATCCTTTTGCGTAAGGACTGTCCAGTTTGACCGATGTACATAGCAGAGGGGCATTGCTGGCATATTATGGCATATATTACATTGGTGGATGTGCAGGTGAATGAACCGGTGATGGTGTGGCTGATCTGGTTAGGTCCTGTGATGGTGTTCCTGGTGTAGATATGTGGGCAAAGTTGGCATCGAGGTTTGTTGCATGGAAACAAACCTATCCCGGGAAAGGTTGCCACGACTGACTCCCTTCCTTCTGCTGCCCCAAAGACCTTTTATTTACCACTCCACATCTTTCAGAAAGGTTTCATATTTAATTCAACCACCCAGCACCTGAGTTGGGCCTAATCTTAAATTGGGCCCACCGCCAGGTGCAATCTGATGCACCAGTGGTTCACTGGTTCTATTAAACTCTGCCAGTGTTGGGTACAGTGCAACACACATATATATTATATTTTAAAATATATACATCATTCTAGACGTATATAGAACACATTTCCTTTCCATATAAGGAGTGTAATCACACTATTCATACTTGAGTGCTAAAGTTCATATCAAATTCAGTAATTTGGTATCTAAGTAAATGGACTGATTTTTTCAGAGGTGCTAAGCAGCTTCATCTCTGAAAGTAGTTTGCAGTAAGTGTCCTCAAAAACATAACACTAAGAATACTTGGAAACAAATTAGAGAGCAGGCTGGACTACAGCCTTCTTAAATGTCTAATGCCAATTCAAATGAAAAATCATATATTGTTAAATCAGTCATCTAGGTTAGTGACGTTAACAGAATAAAGGAAGGCTCTTCAAAAGACTGTCAAATAAGATAAAATGCAAAATTTAAAAGCCTTTTAAAAAATGAGTTTCTTGCTGTTAGAATTTGCCACAGTTAGCTAGCAAAACAATTACATTCTGTGACAGATTGCAGGAAAAATGGCAACATTATTCAAAGGGTCTCTAAATTAGCAAATTTAACACAGTTATTTTCCCTTTTCTTTCTTGAAAGTGTCTTTCTGCTGTTACGGCATTCTTTAGAATGAATAGCTGACAGGTGCTCTCATGATTAGCACTGGACCATAATTGTACAGCACCAAGTGACTACAATGCAAAATGTTTCTCAGTAGTGAACTACCAACTCACATGCATAATAATTCAGCTGGTTTTAAAGAGTTATTGACAAAGCTGGTCAATAAATTATTTTTTTCTCCTATAATTTCCCTCCCTGTTTTCACTGAAAATGTTTGATTTTTGGTGGAGAGAGAGGATGAGGGAAGGGAGAGGTAGAAACACACACACACACACACACACACACACACACCAGGTTTTGGATTTTTGTTTTTTCAATAAACATTTTTTTGTAAAAACAAACACTGTGAAATTTTCGGTTCCATCAAAAAAGCCACTTTCCATTGAAAAAAATTGATGGAATTTGTTTTTTAACCAGCCTTAATTCTTGGGAGTAGAAATAGAATTCCACTGCTGATACTGATGACTGAAGTGTCTCCTACGAACCACGCATAGAATTAATTAAACACATTAACAAATTTTGATATAAACAAATGTTCTCCTTTAGTTTCAGATAAAATAACCCTTAAAACACCAGGAATACATGTATTCAATTATTTCCCCACCAATCTGAGCTCCTTTAGTTGCCGACACAAAATGGATCTGGTTTCCAAGAGCTCAGGTGTGCACTGCATGCATAAAAGGCATCGGATATGACACATCCAACTGTGCATGCAAACTGAGTGTTGTACCTTGTATAAATTACAACTGTAGAAATTGGGCATCCTGAAGAAGGAAAAATTCACACCAGAAATAAAATACTTAATGAACTATGCTTACATGCACAGTGAAGCACAGCATGGCATAAAAAACTGTGCATTTGCCATTCCACAATGATTATTATACTGATACCATGGAGTTGTTACGATTACCAGTGGTGTTTGGATATTGAGTTCTTAATGGCTCCCATTATCTGGCAGGTTACTATATATTAATAGTTTACTATATTTCCAATTATGGTAAGTAGCTCTAAGTACAGAGTGATCAGGACTAGCAAGACAGAGGGCAAGGCCAGGCTTGTTGAGAAATGTGCCATTTCAGGGGATCTCCTGGTAGGCTCAGTTCGTAGAATGCCTACAAAGCCTGGAGTAAGACTCAAAGGTGGTCGCCCCAAGGGAAGCAAGGATATCACCACCAGCCCTCCCCTGCGGTCAAACTACCCTATGGCATAGCTGTCACTATGGACATGGAGGAATGCAATTCATAGGCCAACCATGACCCTTGTGGATGGATTGAGATTGAGATTCATTCCATTAGCAATAGCTATTTAAAAGGGATTAAGATTTGGTTAAGGGTGATACTCCCAACACAAATCCACAAAAGCAAGGATTATACCAAGTTATGGTACCTTTATCTTTCCCTAATGCCCATATAGCACTGACTGTGAGACTAGATCATCACAAAAAGCTCTCTTCTACTTGCAAAGATAAAGAACACGACACATAGCACTTTACTTTCTCTCACAGTACAACCACATACGTTAACTACACCATCATTTGGAATGAATATTTTTTGTACAATTCTTCATTTCCCCTTAGAAGTGGGTTGGAGGGATCTCACTCTCAATTCCCTCCCCTCCCCCCGCCAGGAAGCATGTTTTCCCCACTTGAAACTAAACAAGTGTTTTGAAATTTTGTGTTTTTAAATCTTTTGTCGAGAAGATGAAAAATACTGAATGACAATGGATTTTTAATTGAATGAAAATGGATTTCATACAATACTTAAGGCTTTTCCCCTCCCCCCAGCTCCACTCATAACTTCTCTACATTGGAAACTATGGCTGCTCTTCTACTCAGCAGAGGTTTCCGACAGACTACCTCCTCACAGCTTGCTAACTATAAATCATAGTTAGCAGCCCTCTTCTCCGAGGCCAGTATGTGGCTTCAATCACGCAAAAGAAAAAGTAAAAGGAGAAGCCTCACAATTCCCATGTCAAGTAGAGCTCTCAAGTGTGCTGCCATATTTTTAGATGACTCAGATCCCCAGTTCAGGGAGGAAAGAGAAAGATCCGCATCAAAATACCCCTAGTCTATGGAAAGTGCACCAAACTGGGAGTAAATGAAGTAACAGCCAAGTTATACAAGGTCATTTCTAGCACAGCTGGAAACAGAATAGTCATATTCACATTGCCTCTCATAATCTGCCAGATTTTTGTGGCTGCCTATGAGGTCTGTATCCACTGCTCTATCCACTCAACAACCCATCCTTCCCATAGCCAGTAAGAGAACCCAGAATTCCTGACTCCCATTCCCATTCCCTCCCCTGCCATGCATACCACTGAACTATGCACTTCCTCCCTCTCTCCTCCCAGCTGAGAATAGAACCCCGGAATCCTGATGACCAGGTTCCTACTACTAGGTAACTAACAAGTGTGCAACCCATTCGCAAAATGTGTATGTCATTTCCCCCTCTAATTGCTGCTCCACAGGAAGAGCAGCTTTCCCTGCATCTCAAGTGATGGAGCTCCAAGCTGGGAATCTGAAAGTATAGGGTTTAAACCTCACTGATCATCCATACGAGATGGGTCTTTATTCTTGCGCGTGATAGCATTACTGTGTTTCGAGTTTTTATTTATTTTTGAAGATTTCACACCCTGAGGAAAATAAATTTTAAAACAGACTTAATAGTGAAAAACTATTAGAGTCTGTCAACTACCATGGATCTAGCAACAAAACAGGTGGCTTCACATTTTGTTCATTTTCTAAACATTTGGGTGGCTTGCATCACATGTTCGGAGGTTTGACGTTTGAGAAATATGATAAAGGTTTTAGTGAAAATGGAGGCCCATCTTCTGTGAGAACAGCCTGAGGTTTCAGATCTATTGGAAGCAATAGGAAATGGTGGCCATCTTTGCTTGCATCCCACAAATAATGAAACAACAGCCTTATTTAGTGCTTAAGTAGCATTCAATCCCACTGAATAGCTTCAGTCATATTGTAAGGGTTAGAAATGGTAATCATTGTTGAGTAAGGGAAAACTGACTATAATGGCACAAATAAGGGGGAAAACAAACACATTTGCTTTTATCTGACAACTGGCAAAAAGTTTTAACTGTATGGAAGGAGAGAATGATAAAAGAAAAGGCAGGTTTAAAACAAAAGGGCTCTGATGAGATTCACATTCTGAGATTTCATAAAGCTTCCTATTTAAATTGATTTTAGTTTGTAAACTAAGTAGTAGGCACAGCTGAAAATAGCCAGAAAACAATTTTTACCCACAGATTTTCAACTGTAAATATGGAAATAAAATATTTTCCATATAAAACAGAGGTTTAATTCCTGCTTTATACAAAAATCTAGAGCCAGCTTCAGCATGAGCTGCTTCCCTGCCTCTCTAATATGTTTTAATGCCAAACCAACTTTTCTTTTTATGTACCAAAATAAGAGAGCCTGAACTTTGATGGGTATTAAGAATTACTACTGTTGATGTTGTCTGTGAAGTACTAGGTTGTGGTCTACATCCCACATCTCTTTAATGAATAGGCATCAGCAAGGTTTAAAGTTTTGTGGCACTAAAAGACAGAATAAATGGCTGGCACTATACAGAATACCTTTTTGTAGGCATCAAACAAATCATTCCTGTTTTCAAGTGATGCCTGAAGTAATAGATACCATCATAAATGTTATTACATTTGTCAAAATATTCAAGAGATATTCAGCTACTAAACTGTGACTTTCTGGGTCAGTGATGACACCAAAGTATTATGTACCTTACTTCAGGCATTATTGAAAACCTGGGTAATTGATAACTTTCAGACCAGTATTTCATTGGTCAAAGTGTTTGAGAGACACCAAACCATTACATTAGAAAGTTTCTGAATCAGTGAATATACAAAGCATTACAATCCACACACACTTTCATGAATGTCTATAAATATACCATATTACATACTACAGAAACAGTTATCCACCAAAAAAATAGGCTCACTTTCCTTCTATATATTAGGAGGCAAATTCACAAATCCTTCATTCATTCTACAGTAAGACTATTTAATGGAAAGACATCCATGTAAATGAGCTTGGTTTAAATCCATGAATTAACTTAAAAATAAACCTAATCAGTTTAAGTAAAAAATAAAATATAGGGCCAGAGTCGTATCTAGTGTAAACCAGCCCTACATTTTATATATTAGGACCTCAAGAGAGCTACAAAAATTAATGCCAGCTGAGGTCCTGACAGAGAGCTTCCAATGTAATTATAGTACCACAGTATATACAAATCAACTAAAATGGCATCTTATTCTGACAGTATGTTAGGACAATACTGAAAGTATGCAGAAACATCAATGGGGAGAAGAAGTAGTAAAGACTTACTACTAGTAGTTTCCAAACAACAACTCTCTGATATCTTCCTTTATGTCTGAAGTTAAACTTCTAATTCAGGTGGTCATCTGAAGTCTTGAATGTTGTAAGATGGCAAAAGATTAACACTTTGGTTAGAAGTTGTGTGCACAACTAATTTCTGGCTAAAACTTTTAAATAAAATGTGGTTTGTACATTGGTACAGGTAGATACTAACACAAGAATAATCTCAGTCCTTAAATGGTGAAGTTTTAGTCCCTTCTAGTCCTATATCAGGTATCTTGTTCCAGTTCTATAATTTTCAAGATAAATTGCCTTAGCACCATTTATATGGCTGCAGGGTCACAGCTGCCAAATCTGGCTTTGTTGCATGGAGAAAAGGGATGAGCAGTGCCTGTTCTCAGGGACTACTATTATGATGGACCTTGTACTGACCATAAAAGGGGAGGGGGCAGGGGAAAGACTATGTGGCCCCTTCTTGGACACCCACATGATGGCTACTCACAATTGTAGTGGCAAAGAACAGCAACTCTTAAAGTAGTATGTTAATAGTATATAGAATATTCAGACCGTGCTAGTGGTAGCCTCAGACTTTTCCATCTGTTGTTCAGGTTCCAATCATAGGGAGACATTAACAATATTATTCTGCATACCAATGGAAGAAGGCAAAAAGGAGAAAAGATAGATAAAGAACAATAGCAGGAAATGGAGAACAAGGAATTTAAAAAAGAGAATATGGGAAGCATAAGCACGATGGGGAAGAGAGAATTAGGAAACAGAAGATGAAACCAAGAGAAAAGTTTGAGAGAGACACTGCTTAGGTGTAAGTCATTACAGAATTTTTCCCCCTTATCTTATGAAATAAAAGTCCGAATAGACAATATTTTTTTAGGAAATATTTCAGTGCTGAGTGCATTTTAAGAGAATGTTAGTCTATCCCTTTTGATCGATGGACAACTCTTTCTTTAAAACCACAGACAAATGTATGCAAACTGTCTTTGCCAGATGAATTTTGCTAGACCGTTAATAGATTCCCCACCTTTTTAAGACACCATAATTAGTTTACAAATATGATTTCTCAGAACTGAAATGTTTTGACCCATTTGGGCCACTGAACAGGGGTATTTTGACCTCCTAGATTATATCACTGAATGAGGCATAGAATCCCATAGACCAGGTAGATAACTGTACTTGAGTTGAAAATGACTAGCATGAGGAAAGTTTTCTTCCACAAATGAGCTACCAAGCAATGAGAAATTACAGCATTATAACTTATTTGCACACTCTAAGTTCTAGAAGCTGCACTAACATCCCTCAATTATGCTGAAATCTTCATGAAAAAGGACCAGCTGCTTTCTGCCTACAAGTCAGGGGCCCAAATCAGAGGAAGTGTTGCAGAGTTACCTTCAGCTACTCTACCTTTAAGATTTCAGGCAAGCAGAAAAAAGGATTTGTAAAAAATGTTTGAATATCTACACTTGATTAATAAAACACATAACAGTTACTTATCAATATTGGTAAAAACTTAAGTCACTTTTGTCTTTATGAAATACAGTGTAAGGCGTGCCAGACATGAGGGCCTGAATTTCCCCTACCCTTCAAGTTGAAATTATAGAAACTAAAAAATCTATTTTGATAGACAATTATTAGAGAAAACAAATAGTTACAGGCTCATAAGAGGGTCCCGTTAATTAGCTATCACTGTATGGAGATTCCAGGAAGGAGTCAGCGCCTGTACTTGAGGAAACAAACAAATGAGGTCCTTGAGAAATCTAGGAACTGTAGGATGGGAAATACAGCATAACCCTGGGTAGGATGATTATGTGCAGATACTGCTGCTAAACGTACCCATGGAGCTGATGGATAGCTCTGAATGCTTTATGGATAGCTGATTGCCCAGAAATGTAGGAATTGGTGCTTCTAAGGGAGAGAGGTGGTTTTGTGCTGCCCAAATAGAGAACTTATTTTTAACTGCAAAGGTCAATCTAGTAGAGTCCTTCCAACTAGGCACATATATACTCTGGATTTCAGCTGAACAGTTTATTTCAATAATAGCTAACCAGCCAGCATCCAGATACAAAGATGCTGGGTCTAGATATATGATCTGACCTTTGTTCTGGGCAATCACATGAGATAAGGCAGGTAATGTTATCAGGGGCTGTGTTGACAGGTTCATTAGGTTAGAATACCAAAACTGCCTCAGATCATTCAGGGGCTAGCATTACAGTAACTGCTGAATCCTGTCTACTTTTTCTTACAATCCTCAGTATTAACAAAATTAGTATTCATTATTCAAACTGGATAGGTATACGTTATTGGTAGAGTCCATGAGATGAAGAAAGCTTCTGAGAGGAAGCATGAGTTCACATTCTCCCCCTCCAAAAAAACAACAAACCCACACACCTCCTTAAATGGAATGTTTGGCATTCCTTCTATCGATTTCAAGAAGTATCCCCACTTGTGGAAGATTGCTTTGCAGGATCGAGTCCTTGACAGTCCATTAATGGTCATCTCTGAATTGCCTGCTGAGTTGGTCTGTTAGGACATTTTTAAGCCTGACAGATAAAGAGCTACTGATAAGTTTTGGTGAGAATGTACCATTTCCAGTGAAAACAGCTTCTTGGCAAAGAGGGGAGAGTAGTTCCACAATATCTGTGGCATAATTCGTGTGTGTTGTCTCTCATTACCTGGATGGTTAGTCCCTGTAGCATAGATATGCTATGCACACACAGATGAATGGCTCTGAATTCCAGGATCTTTGAGAGACAGACTTTTCAGGAGTTCAGAATCCCCGGGTCTGAAGATAGTCTGAACGAGTTTCTCACCCAATCATAAAGGCATGTCACCAGCATCTTGGAAGATGAAGTGGCCCCTTTTGAGCAACTCTACAAAGTTTCATAAGGGAGAAATATCTAACTTGGGCGAGGAGGGGGCAATAGAGGCTGGCTTCCTAACCAGATGCATACCGAAAGTGGCCCAATAAGCCAAGATTGCATACTATAGGTGTATGAGGCTGGTGGCAATGGAGTTGGATACCATGGTGAGCATTGTCCATGAAATCCCATGGGTCTATGCTTACAGGGGTAACTCCAGTCAGATCAGTAGGGGCCACCTGAAAGGGAACAAGGGAAATCAGTGGGGGATATCTTGAGGTCCACTTGAATCTCTACCACTACCACAGCTGAAGAGCTGGCTGGGTCCATAGAAGTACTGATAGAGTGCCCTGTATCTTGGTACAGTCTAGCAACTGAGAACTGGTGACACAGATTGCATGGTCACTGAAAGATCACTCAGGATTGAAAATAACTTTAAGGCCACGAAAGTCTGTGTTCTGAGCACCTGAACTGTGTATTGTCATCCAAGTGTGGCTGCTGGGGTCACTGTGTGCATTTAAGTCAGTACCGAGAAGATAGTATTGGATGAAGTGCAGGCTACTGTCTCAGACAATACCATGTGTACTCACTCAGTGACTGGATTTTGCCAAAGCATCAGAGGAACTTTATTTGGGCTGTGAACTGGCTTTTGGCTGAGTAGTCAATACCTCATTCTACTAGGTCCCAGAAAGGGAAATTTAGGACTGTGCTTGCTGTGGGAATGACATTCCTTTCTATCCCCTTCAGATGACTAGGGCACCTTGAATGCCTGTCAAAGCGAACTGCTACATTACAGAAGAGGAACATTTTGAACCCTAAGGACTTCTTTTCAGCTGCAGCATCTAAATCTCAGTACCGGAGAAGTCCCTACCACTAATGATTTTGCGGGGCGGGAGCAGGGCAGTTAATATTTAGCTAGTGGCCATAAATATTACCTGACTAAAAATATATCAGAATATCAAAGTCACACAGTGTATGGAAGCTGACACTACAAGGGTTCTGTCCTGCTGCTATGGATGGTAAGAAAAAACTGAAGGGTGGCTGGGTCTGCTCTGACACTTATGCCCTCAGGTGAGGGGCTCAAGGACATCTAGGCACAAAATCAGACACTGCTGGTCAAAAGGATCTGACTTTATACATGTGAGCTGCATGTGCACCAGAAGTGGAATCTGATGCTTGTGTGAGGGAATTATACAACATTATTTTTAACAATGTATGAATAAGAATATGCCAGGAATTAATAGTAAAAGTTAAAATAAAACAGCAGCAGTCGAGTGGTCGAAGGCTGATGGAGCTTTAGTGAGCTGCACTTAAAATCCCACAAGGCACAAATTAACAACTGTGCAACCTTGTGATTCTTGGAATATTTGGTATGTAGAGTTTCACCGTGGTAATGCAGCTATGCTGCTGGAGTTATTTGAGAGGAAATGCAGAAGCACTGGTTGAGAGAAGATCTAAGGTAATAATGGACTTTTTGTTAATATTGCTGCTGAAATATTTGTTACTTTCTCTGGAATTTCTATGACAAGTACATGATACCTGTAGCTCAGTTTCTCCCATAAGCTTAGTGCTATCAAGGAAAGTATTTGTGACTATTCGTCATGTCAGATGTCTAAGATATAGATTCAGGAAGTGCTGATTAAATGATACCATCATATTTTCAGTTAAAGCAAAAGTGTAATACATTGTACCTCGCTGTATTAGGAAGTTTTTTATAAGCCTCACCTCATGTATTTCTTTTTTAATGACTATAAATGAATACAAATTGCATATATCATTTGCATTTGTTTTATTCAGTGAAATCAGTAGAATATATCAATCCATTTTGATAAAATTATTAAGCCATTGTAGGATATCACTAATCCAGATCTTATTGAATCCAATGGAATGGATTAAAACCTCCATTATAAATGGCTAAATGGTTGAAAATTCAACCACTGAATGTTTCCTGTAAATTGAATGATGCATTTACACCGTATATTACATATATTTTAAAAGCATGTTTCTGCACTTGTTTTATGAATAGATTGTATTGTATGCAGAAGGAGAAACTATTTCCTATCTGAGACAAGGTGTACTTAGACAGTGCACTATTTTTTTCAACAATAATTTTCAGCCCAAGGGCAAGTACAGACAGAGGAGCCTTCAAGTAATTCTGTGCTACTATTGTAATTTTGAAATTCACAGCATTTAGCAGCCAGTGTCTCAAAGGGAAAAAACATACTTTCATTTTTGCCTTCTGCAGCCATTCCAACAGGGAGAGGTCTGGTTTCTGAAAATGCAGCTCATTAAAATGAAGAAGTTTTCAAACTTTGATGTCGGCAGTTCACTAGGGACCTACTACCTGTTCACTGAGCTATTATGTTTAATAGGAGGTAGTAGCTGCACATCACACTACAAACTGTGATTAAACTACTTTAATCAAATTCATTGTGTCCCTAATATTTATAAAATACAGCAGGATCTATAATGTTTAGATTATAAGTAATTTCACAATTAGAAAATTATTTCTTCCCTTGGCTGATTTTATGCAATAATTGGAGAGAATTTTTATCAACTTCACGAGCATCTTATCATCAAGAAGAAAGGTATGCATTCTGGGTAGCTTTAAGTTACAAACTACTTGGTCTGCTGCTATTTGATTAGGCTATTTTTCGAGGCTACATCCATTGAACTTTAATTAGTTACCCTGTTAAAGTACATTGAATCTAGTAGTAACAGAATAATGGATTTTTTTTTTACCAATTAAGTCTGCATTTGATGCATCATTTATCTACCTGTACTGTTAGAGATATCTGATGCCTTCAACTTTACTGATCCCTCTCTTTTCTAATTTATCTCATAACTAGAAGCGACAAAGAGTCCTGTGGCACCTTATAGACTAACAGACGTACTGGAGCATAAGCTTTCGTGGGTGAATACCCACTTCGTCGGATGCATGCACTGGAAATGTCCAGAGGGAGGTATAAATAAGGGTCAGGCTAGAGATAATGAGGTTAGTTCAATCAGGGAGGATGAGGCCCTCTTCTAGCAGTTGAGGTGTGAACACTAAGAGGAGAAACTACTTTTGCACTTCTACAGATCCAGACTAACACAGCTACCCCTCTGATACTCTCATAATTAGGGTTCTGTGGCTCTGTGCTCTCTTGGTTCTGAGTTCTCATTTAGTGCATCCAAAAGCTTTTCATCTTCTCCTTAACCCTTTCCTGTTGTTGTCCCCTTGTTTCTTCTTCCCACCCTTTTCTTTCTTGGCAACTTCATTTGACATTCGGTCTCAACCACAACCTCTATGCCAACTATGATGGGTTACGCCCCACTCCAGGGCACGGCCTGATATACTGGGGTATCACTGAGTCCACCTGTTCCACCAGCCTGGGCTCCCTCACCCTGTCCTGCTGAGCCAGGCCCTCAAGCCTTGTCCAGCACACACACAAGTAGGGACACACCCAGCTGGTGAAAGACACAGACACTGAAATCAGCTCTGCATGGAAAGATTCAGCTCAAGAATTGCCCAGCACTCAAGTGCACACCCCCTTTTGGAGTGTAAACCCACAATTGTATTGTCTTGCGCTACACAGAAATCTGTACAGAGTAAGCTCATGAAAATCATGCTCTCCCTCAATGTGGAGGAAGATATACACATCTTTTTGCTCCCCAGTTATGAATTGCACAAATTTGTTTAAAGAAAAAAACAAAACAAGTCTATTAACTACAAAAGATAGACTTTAAGTGATAAGGGATAGCAAACAGATCAAAGCAGATTACTGAAGAAATAAAACAAACATGCAAACTAAGCTCAATAAATAAAAGAAACTGGTTACAAGTAGTAATTTCTCACCCTAAACGTTTTAGGCATTTCTTTCACAGGCCAGACACCTTTTCCAACGTGGGTCCAGTCCTTTCTTCCCCAGATCAGTCTTAGCTGTTTTCAGCAGTCATCTTGGGTGGGGATTTAATGAAGAATTGACCTAGATTAACACTTCCCTGTTTTAAAGAGGATTTACATATGGCAGGAATCCTTTGTTTCCAAGTTTGTGCATCCTTTGTTCCCTACCCCCTATTAGCAGAAAAATACTAGTAAGTCAAGATGGGATCCAGTACCAGGTGACATGATCACATGACCTTGCAGTGTCAAAACAGCATCTCAGGATGGTGGGAGATGAGCATCTTCAGAGTCCTATTGTTCTCCCTAATAACCCATCCAGGCTGTTTGCCTACTGTCTGGTGGGCGTTTCCCAGCTGCAAACACTGTTGTAATTGATACATAGTTAATATTCCTAACTTCAGATACAGAAATGGTACATGCATACAAATAGAACAATCATAGTCAGTACATCATAACCTTTCCAGTGATACCTCACATGACCCATCTTGCATAACATATTGGTTATGCCATATTCATATCATAACAATATCCCTATGCAGAATATGGGGCATAGTGTCACACCAACAAAACCCAAGTCTACTTCGTCTACTTCACAACCTTTTCCATCTGTCCAGTCTCATTTCTCAGGCTACTCCCATGACATGACCTTATTATTTTGCTGCCACCATTTCAAGATTAATCTTTCAGTCTGAATTTCTCAACTTTCTTCCTAATTTCTCTCCTCTTCTCTATTTCCATTCACAGCTCCTGCATCTTTCCTATATTCTAGATCTGAAACCCAACTGTAGTCTTCAATTCTTTTCTATTTCCTTCTCTCTACCCAGTCTCTCACTGTTGTATCATTTTAAAAATATCACCAAAATCCATATTTTCATTGTACCTGCTGTAAAAATCTTTGGCTAGGTATCAGTGTCCTTTCATCTTGATTAATGTAACCTTGTCCTATCTGACCTTCCTGACTCTCACTTCTTTCCCCCACCAGTCTGGAGCACAGCAACATTTTGGACAAATCGTCTCTTTCTCTCCCCCCACACTGAAAGACTGCCATATCACTCCGCTCCTTGAATCTTTTTATTGGGCTTCCGTCTCTTACCATATTAATTTAAGATTCTCATCAATAGTTGGAAGATGAAGCTAGATAAATTCAGACTAGAAATAAGGTTCACATTTTTTATGGTGAGAGGGATTAGCTTTTGGAACAACTTGCCTAGGGACCTGGTAGATTCTCCATAACTTAAACTTTAAATGAAGATTTGGATATCATTTGGAAAAAGACACTCTACCTCATCCAGAAATTATGGATTTGATGCAGGAACCACATGGCAAACATTTTTGGTCTGTGTTATACAAGACATCAGATCAGAGGATTATAATGGCTCCTACTGGTAGTAAAAAATTCTATGAATTTTTGAAAAGTGCTTTCTAGTAGGTAGATAATGTCTGGGGCATCTGAAGTTTGGGAATATCTGTGAACTAAGATCCTAGTTTTTCCCTCAGTCATGCACGAATTTGATTGGATTCAGTTGGGGCTGGTTGGAGTCATTGTAATTTCTGCTTGAGTTTGGAGGGAAGGATCAAGCCTTAAGTCTGGTATGGACGGGTTTCAAGACACAGACACTGAAATCAGCTCTGCATGGAAAGACTCAGCTCGAGAATTTCCCAGCACTCAAGTGCCCACCCCACTTTGGAGTGTAAATCCAAAATTGTATTGTCTTGCGCTACACAGAAATCTGTACAGAGTAAGCTCATGAAAATCATGCTCTCCCTCAATGTGGAGGAAGAGAAATATAATTTTTGGATTGGGTAAAATCCATACCACCTACCAGAACTGAAAACGTTTTTTTTAAACTCTTTAAAAACACATTGACCTTGACATACGGGAAGAAAAACAAGATGCAAAGGGTAGGTATGGCAATTTTCTTCTCTTATTTGAGAACTATCCATCAATAACTCATATAGTTCAGATCATCCTTCCTTCCTTAACTGTTTCCATCTACTCCGGGAAAGCTGCTGTCAGTCCTCTACCCCTCCAATCCTCAAAGGCACCCCTCTCCTCTTATATGATTGTTAAGGGGTTATCTCCTCACTGTATCAGACATTAGAAGTTTCAACACCATTTCCTACCATTCACCATTTTTTAATGGGATGCCTTCCCTTATGTCCACTTCCAGTTCCACTTTATCAGGGAACTAGACCTCATGTTGAATGAACACGTGCACTGGACATCTGCTACTAACAGGCACCAGCAATTAGCTTGGCTGTCTCCCCACCACTCCCTGTCGGGTTAGCAATTTTCTCCCTAACACTGGTGAAAAATGTACTTGTGTTCCTAGTTGGAAAAGTGGGCCCCCATCATCCCCAAACAATTAAGGTACTTAATGAGATATTTTGGGTGGGTAATTATCAGTCCTCCCCATTCATAATGATTCACACATCTTTTGACCTTGCCAACCCATGAAGGCCTGGTGGCTTCCCACCATATCCACCACTGCACAACTTTAGACCACTTTTAAGGCAGATTCAGGACCTGTGATCTCTACACCCTGATGATGAAGTCAGCCTATTAACAAAATTGCGGGGAGGGATAGCTCAGTGGTTTGAGCATTGGCCTGCTAAACCCAGGGTTGAGAGTTCAATCCTTGAGGGGGGCATTTAGGGATCTGGGGCAAAAATTGGGGATTGGTCCTGCTTTGAGAAGGGGGTTGGACTAGATGACCTAAGGTCCCTTCCAACCCTGATATTCTATGAAAATAGTTTTCACCCATGTATACAACAACAATCATCTCAAGTGGCTGTTTCCTGACTGAAGCTCTTGCTAGGCCAACATATATTTGCCTTGCCACCAAGGCCAACCAATGAACTTCTAGGGGAACTGTCTTCCCATGCGTGGGTTGAATACTCACAGATCCAAATAATGGTTCTCATGTCCCACTGCCTTGCTTCTTATTTGGGAATGAGCGAGTGCTCTGCTGTGCAGGACTGGGCATATTATATTTTCTTCCCCTGGTGCACATGGGATGAATGGCTTATGTGAGCCCCTCTAACCAGCCCCAAGGAGAGGTGATGCCCTTGCGTCCCCATTCCCAACCTGAAGTGGGGGAGCCCTTAAAGGAGCCACAATGCCATTCTTTCTGCTTGATCAGACAAAAACCCCTCCCCTTCTTCACCTTTGAAGGAACAGAGAATGAATTTATTTAAATGCTAGGAAAAGTAGAATAATGCTGATGGAAAGACCTGATGGTACCATAATATCATAGAATCATAGAATCTCAGGGTTGGAAGGGACCTCAGGTGGTCATCTAATCCAACCCCCTGCTCAAAGCAGGACCAACCCCAACTAGATCATCCCAGCCAGGGCTTTGTCAAGCCTGACCTTAAAAACATCTAAGGAAGGAGATTCCACCACCTCCCTAGGTAACCCATTCCAGTGCTTCACCACCCTACTAGTGAAAAAGTTTTTCCTAATATCCAACCTAAACCTCCCCCTCTGCAACTTGAGACCATTACTCCTTGTTCTGTCATCTTCTACCACTGAGAACAGTCTAGATCCATCCTCTTTGGAACCCCCTTTTAGGTAGTTGAAAGCAGCTATCAAATCCCCCCTCATTCTTCTCTTCTGCAGGCTAAACAATCCCAGTTCCCTCAGCCTCTCCTCATAAGTCATGTGCTCCAGCCCCCTAATCATTTTTGTTGCCCTCCGCTGGACTCTTTCCAATTTATCCACATCCTTCTTGTAGTGTGGGGCCCAAAACTGGACACAGTACTCCAAATGAGGCCTCACCAGTGCCGAATAGAGGGGAATAATCACGTCCCTCGATCTGCTGGAAATGCCCCTACTTATACAGCCCAAAATGCCGTTAGCCTTCTTGGCAACAAGGGCACACTGTTGACTCATATTCAGCTTTTCGTCCACCGTAACCCCTAGGTCCTTTTCTGCAGAACTGCTGCCCAGCCATTCGGTCCCTACTCTGTAGCAGTGCATGGGATTCTTCCGTCCTAAGTGCAGGACTCTGCACTTGTCCTTGTTGAACCTCATCATATTTCTTTTGGCCCAATCCTCTAATTTGTCTAGGTCCCTCTGTATCCTATCCCTACCCTCCAGTGTATCAACCACTCCTCCCAATTTAGTGTCATCTGCAAACTTGCTAAGGGTGCAGTCCACACCATCCTCCAGATCGTTGATGAAGATATTGAACAAAACCGGCCCCAGCACAGATAAAATCCAGGAAATCAACAGAATCATTACTCTAAATCAATTCTTTCCTCTCGTCTCAACTTTCTGAAAAACGTGGCTTATATAAACAAACCAGGAAAATGGAGTGACAATTTTCCATTACATCAGTCCCATTAGAGCCGTTTCAATGTACAGAAAATCCATAATAACCTTTTTAAAAAACTTTTTAAATGGTTCCATGATGTATGGAGTAAAAGGGAAGCCTGTCACAGCATTATGAAATAATCTGATTTTAAAACTTGATGCAGATGACATTTAAAGCACTTTTTCATCTTTACTGTTCATTCAGGTAAGAGTTCAGAATACAATCTCCATATGAAATATACAGTAAAAAGCATTGCAAGAAAATAGTTTAAAGTCTATTTAAGATAAGTGAAAACACCTTAAAAATATATTGGGAGTACCTGTGAAAGTATCAAAAATTACATCTTTAAAACCTAGAAAATGTACTGTATAGTAAGGCCAAAAGGAGAAAAATCCATGCTGCATAAGACGTGGTGATTAATGCACAGCTAGGTTATTAATAAATTACATGTTTAAAAGAATGAAAATGTAAGACATAATAAAAGTCCCACTGGTATGGGGGTATACAATTGCTCTAACATTTCTTCTCTAGGGCAATCTTAACATAAAGGGCAGTTAAAAAAAGATGTAGGCTGTTGAAGTGGATATTTTTTGGAAGAAGTCTTTGTAAAAAAAATATAGTGTTGAGAGTGGCAATACTGTGATTTCTTTTTGTTGAAGAACTATATTTTATCAAACTTCTCTAAACTAGATCACAGAACACACAGGGTTAGGAAGCCATATTGGGCTATTTTAAGACAGAGGTAACAGAGAATAGGAATAGATTTATAGATTCTAAGGCGAAAAATGACCGGGTGATCATCGTGTCTGACCACCTACATAACACAGGCCATAGGACTTCCCTGAATTAATTCATCTTTGAACTAGAGCGTATCTATTTTTTAAAAAATCCAAACTCAATGTTCCAAATTGCCAGTCATGGAGAATACACCACAACAAATGTGGTAAATTGTTCCAATGATTAATTAACCTCACTTAAAAGTTAAATCATGTTCCTAACTGTAGTAAACAGTCTTCATGCCTCGGGAAAGAATATTTGGGTGAATAAACCTCTAAGAGTAATATTAAGAAAAGAAAAAAAAGAAGCAAACACCCTTAGCAAGCTTAACTGCTTTACAACCACAATGATCCTGCATCCCACCTCAACACAAAAGGTACCTTATAGCATGTACCCTCTCTTCTTCAAGCAGAAACCTTAACATTACCAAACACTATATACCATAAACAACACACTGCAACCTAAGGGTTATGCACTGAATGAATGAGGGGTCCTACAGAAAAGAATAGTATGTGATCATGTAATTAAATACTGTATCATAATGAATATGCCACATTTGCCTAGAGAGTCCCAAGCTCAGTCACATATGCTTGAGTTCTCTTGTATAGATGCTTCTGGCCCAAACAAACATGAAAAATGAGGAGGGATGGTAATAGAGTTTCTTTTTTAATTTAAAGGGACAGGCATATTTTCAATACAACTCATTTAATCAGAAGTACTTAACGGAAAGAGTTTCTTGGTCAAAATGCCTTGAAAAGAATAGTGTACGTGTTGTTGCACAGAGAGAGAGAATGGATAGAGGGAGAAGGCATTAAGTAAACAGAGGTTATTATTATGACCAGTCTCTAGATAGTGCTGTTACACAAAAATAGAAGAATAGCCATACCCGGTCAGACCAACGGTCCACCTAGCTCAGTGTCCTGTCCTCTCCCCGTGGCCAATGCCAGGTGCTTGAGGGAGGGAATGAACAGAACAGGAAATCATCAAGAGACCCATACTCTGTCATCCACTTCCAGCTTCTGGATACTTCAGACCAGGGTGTTGCATCCCTGCCCATCCTAGCTAATGGCTAATGACCTGTCCGCCATGATGTTATCAGTTCTTTTTTGAACCGTTCTAGTTTTGGCCTTCACAGCATCTCCTGGCAAAAAGTTTCACAGGCTGACTGTGTGTTGTGTGAAGAAATACTTCCTTTTGTTTGTTTTTAACCTTCTGTCTATTAATTTCATTGGATGACCCCGGTTTCTCGTGTTATCTAAATAAATAAATAACATTTCCTTATTCACTTTCTCCACACCACTCAACATTTTATAGATCTGTATCATATCCCTCCTTAGCAGTCTCTTTTCCAAGTCCCAATCTTTTTAATTTCTCCTCATATAGAAGTGGTTCCATACCCTAATCATTTTAATTGCCCTCTCTGTATGTTTTCCAATTCCAATATATCTTTCTTGAAATGGTGTAATCAGATCTGCACATGGTATTCAAGATGTGGGCATATCATGGATTTATACAGAGGCATGATGATATTTTCTGTCTTGTTCTCTGTCCTTTTCTTAATGGTTCCTATCATAGTTAGATTTTTGGTTACTGCTGCACATTGAGCAGATGTTTTCAGAGAACTTTCTACAATGATTCCAACATCTCTTTCTTGAGTGGTAACAGCTAATTTAAACCCCATCATTTTATATGTATAGTTGGGATGATGTTTTCCAACGTACATTACTTTGCATTTATCAACATTGAATTTCATCTGCCATTTTATTGCCTAGACACCCAGTTTTGTGAGATCCCTTTGTAACTCTTCGCAGTCTGCTTTGGACTTAACTATCTTGAGTACTTTTGTATCGTCTGCGCATTTTGCAACCTCTCCGTTCACTTCTTTTTCCAGATCATTTATGGATATGTTGAACATCCCTGGTCCCAGTACAAATGCCTGGGGGACACCACTATTCACCTCTTTCCAGTCTAAAAACTGACTATGTATTCCTTCCCTTTGTTTCCTATCTTTTAACCAGTTACTGACCCAGGAGAGGACCCTCCCTCTTATCCCATGACAGCTTATTTTCCTTAAGAGCCTTGGGTGAGCCACATAGACCTAAAAGTTCCTGTGTGAAAAAGTTTATAGTCTGGGGAGGAAATTCTGTATTGGTTTTCTGATGCACTTTCTTTGTATGAGCTATGGCAAGCAGAAGGGAGTTTGCTCACTGCATTTATCTTCCTAACCAGTCAGTTGTTGCAGAGTTACTCACTAGGAACCATGTGTTGGTTTTTGGGTTAAGACACCTGAAAGAGAGGTTGACTCCATATTGTTTATGGCCCTCTCTGTTCCAGGACTAGCATATATTGGTAAAGAAAACAAATGTATATGTACAATATACACTAACTCTACATCACTGGTGTCTCTTCCAACACAAAGCTGCGCTACAAATTTTGATATCTGGTACTGCGGCTCGAGAGAGGAATAATTATTAGGGCTGTTGATTAATTGCAGTTAACTCATGCAATTAACGCAAAAATAATAGAATACCAACTCAAATATTTTGGATGTTTTTCTACATTTTCAAATATTTTGATTTCTCTTATAACAGAGAATACAAAGTGTACAGTGCTCACTTTATATTATTTTTATTACAAATATTTTCATGGTAAAATGATAAACAAAAGAAATAGTACTTTTCAATTCACCTCATGCAAGTAATGTAGTGAAATCTCCTTCTTATGAAAGTGTAATTTACAAATGTAGACTTTTTTTGGTTACATAACTGCACTCAAAATAAAACAGTGTAAACCCTTACAGCCTACAAGTCCACTCAGTCCTACTTCTTGTTCAGCCAATTGCTAATGTAAGCAGAGTCAGGATGAGCTCTACCCTGACATCTGGTGGTGAGTTGTGGAAAGGGATGTCAGGGATGTCAGGGGCTAATCTTGTTTGCATGGACACACCCACCCTGCAAAGCATGATGGACCACTTGCCCAAATGGTCACTTTGACTGCTGTGGGAGCCCCAGTCTCTCTGTTATTGGGGCAGGAAGAATAAAGTGTTGTTACCCTGATTATGGGAATCAAGGACAGTGGGCTTTTGTTATGATGAAGGGCCTCACCATTAGCTGAGCAGCACTTGCTAGGTGAGGGACATGGATTCCAAAACCCAGTGAATTGAGAGAGGTTGGGGAGAGGTATTTATATCTGGTGATATGGGCCTCTTCTGAGGGTCCTAAATGTCAATTGCACTTCCTTCTCTCTCTCCACTGTGGAATATCAGAGCTAATTTTGAGTTCCTTAGGAGTCTAATCACAGGCTGCTGAGTTGGAATTACTCTGGACTAAGTGTGCAAATGAGCACACAGGCTCCCCTAACTACAAGCTGCAATCACTAAAAAGCTGAAGTTGTTAAAAGCTGAAATCACTGAGCACTGTGTTAAGTAGTGGGGGAGCCAGAAGATCTATTGCTGAGCGGCTGGTGGAGCGGAGCTGCTGACAGAGCGGAGCAGTTGGCGGGACAGCCGGAGCGACTTGCAGGCCGGCTGACGGCGCGGAGCTGCTGGCGGAGCGGAACAGTTGGCGGGACAGCTGGAGCGGCTTGAGAGACGGCTGAGCGGAGTGACTCGTGGGATGGCAGAGCAGAGCCGAGCGAGGCCCCACGAAGGGACGGGGCCGTCAGCTTCGAGCCACGTAAGGTGCCCCCTTACCTCTCCCCTCCCCAATTTTACCCAGACTGGAGGGGGTGTAACACTCTGCAGATGAACTTTTGAACTCTGGGTCTGGACTTTTGGGTTGTTGGACTTTTGGGACTTTGGGTGATTTTGGGGGTTGCTGGACTCAAGAACCAAAGGGAAAGGACATGGCCAATTTGCTGGGGTGGGTCGTTGTTCACAGTTTGGTTTACAAATCCTAGATGTGGTATTTCCCCAGCAAAATGCCGCATCGTTTCTCTCTGTTATTAAAAGGTTTTTCTACACTCAGACTCTGTGCTTGCGAGAGGGGAAGTATTGCCTCTTAGAGGCGCCCGGGGGGGTGATATATATTTGTCCCAGGTCACTGGGTGGGGGCTCGAGCCGGTTTTGCATTGTGTTATTGGAATGGAACCCCTAGATACGGAACCCGGCCCTTGTTGCTGCCGACTCTGACTGGCAGAAGGGTTACATTTTTTGGTTACATAACTGCACTCAAAATAAAACAGTGTAAACCCTTACAGCCTACAAGTCCACTCAGTCCTACTTCTTGTTCAGCCAATTGCTAAGACAAAGAAGTTTGTTAATATTATAGGAGATACTGCTGCCTGCTTCTTATTTACAATTGTGACACCCTGCACCACTATGTTCATCCTTATAATATGATTGTGTGGTATCCAATGCAAAGTTTTTATGTTGGGTGTCTTCGGAAAGTCCATGATGCACTGCATATTGTTGTTATAGTAATGTTATAGGTTGTAATTTCATGTATATAGTTATGAGGCTGAGACTGTGTCCTCATGGCTTAAAATAAGTCCAGGCAAAACTCTCCAGGAGCAGAGGGGCAGTTCACACCTCATCAGGGCATGTATGGGACAAACCCAGCCCAGCCTCACAAGAGCAAAGGACACTGGCCTAGGCACAACAAAGGATCTCGAGTGAGCCACCCCCCTTCATTTGGTCAGTCAGGGACTACAATGAGGTAATTCTCACCTGATTCTGAACGGGGGGTGGGGTGGGGTGGTAAGCCAAGAGGGAAGAAAGAACATGATAAAAGGGAGACACTTGCCGGACTCTCCCTTTTCCACCTCCATCTACAGATACCACCAGCAAGTGACTGAAGCGCTGTCAAAGTGGAGAGCCTGGCTGAAGGGCAACCAGCCAGCCTGTGGTGAGAAGAATCTAAGTTTGCAAGGGCACCGGAAGTGTTAAGATCAGCTTAGAATACATGCTGCTTTTATTTCATTTGACCAAATTTGACTTGTTGTGCTTTGACTTATAATCACTTTAAAAAAATCTATCTTTTGTAGTTAATACATTTGTTTATTCTATCTGAAACAGTGTGTTTGGTTTCAAGCATGTCAGACTCCCCTTGGGAGAACAAGCCTGGTATACATTGATGTCTTTGTTAAATTGACAAACTCATAAGTTTACAGCATTCAGCGGGCATAACTGGACATTGCGAGATGGAGGTTCCTAGGGTTGTGTCAGGGACCAGAGATATTGGCTAGTGACATTCGGTTGCACAATCCAAGCAGTGGCTGGCCAAAAGTGCTCACTCACATAGCTTACATACTAGAGGATACGTGGGAGTGGGGGTTCTCACAGCCAAGCAGGGTAAGGCTGGCTTCCAGAGTCGAGGATTCGAGATGCCTAGCAGATCACCGGCTCAGATAACACCAGGGGAACATCACACCACCACCTGAAAGTGAGAAGAGGCATTCATATGGAACTTTTGTAGCCAGCACTGCAAGGTAATTACATGCCAGATATGCTAAAGATTCATATGCCCCTTCATGCTTTGGCCATCATTCCAGAGAACATGCTGATGATGCTCATTTAAAAAATTGTGCATTAATTAAATGTGACTGAACTTCTTGGGAGAACTGTACATCTCCTGCTCTGTTTTACCCACTATCTGCCATATACTCATGTTATGGCAGTCTCGGATGATGATCCAGCACATGTTCATTTTAAGAACACTTTCACAGCAAATTTGACACAACACAAAGAAGGCACCAATGTGAGAGATCTAAAGATAGGTACAGCACTCGACCCAAGGTTTAAGAATGTGAAGTGCCATCCAAAATCTAAGAAGGATGAGGTGTGGAGCATTCTTTCAGAAGTCTTAAAAGAGCAACACTCCAAGACGGAAACAAAGAACCCAAACCACCAAGAAAGAAAATCAATCTTCTGCTGGTGGCAGTTGACTCAGATGATGAACATGCATCGGTCTGCACTGCTTTGGATCGTTATTGAGCAGAACCTGTCATCAGCATGGACACATAACCTCTGGAACGGTGGTTGAAGCATGAAGGGACATATGAATCTTTAGCCCATCTGGCACGTAAATATCTTGCGACACTGGCTATAATAGTGCCTTGAGAATGCCTGTTCTCACTTTAAGGTGACATTGTAAACAAGAAGCAGGCAGCACTATCTCCTGCAAATTGTACCCAAACTTGTTTGTCTGAGCAATTGGCTGAAGTAGGACTGAGTGGGCATGTAGGCTCTAAAAATTTTACATTGCATTTAAAAAAAAAAGTTATTTTTTGTACATAATTCTACATTTGTAATTTCAACTTTCATGATAAAGAGATTGCACAACAGTACTTGCATTAGGTGAATTGAAAAATAATCTTCTTTACAGTGCAAATATTTGTAATAAAAATAATATAAAGTGAGCACTGTACACTTTGTATTCTGTGTTGTAATTTAAATCAATATACTTGAAAATGTGGAAAAAATCCAAAAATATTGAAATAAATGGTATTATATTATTGAATAACAGCAACATTATTTTTGTAATTGCTTAACAGCCCTAATAATTATTAATGCATTTATTCTTTAAATTCTGACTTTAAGGTGCTCTGATGAACAAAAGAAAATTCTAAAAAGCAAGGAATGCAGGACAGGCTTCTTCTCTCGCTCAGATTTTCTATATTTGTTCATACTACATACTGTAGTTCACAGTCTCAGCTACAAAATTGCATTCCAGCACCACCTGCTGACATGTAGTAAAATAACAAATCAACCTCATTTCATGTACTTGGATGTATGAACTGCCTTATACTTTCTCCTGAAGAGGCCAGGATAGTTAGACAAAAATGTCTGTGTCCTGTATATAGCAGCTGGAACTTAGAATTCTACCATGGATACGTACATATATGGAGTCTAATTTTTTTTAAAAGTATAAAAATAAACCAACAGACTTATTACACTTGTAATCAAGGCAGACACTTCCTCTCCCTCTGAGAGAAGGTAGAATTGAGGAGGTATATATACTGCATTGGGATCACATGGCAGTTGGATGCAAAGTAGTAGTGCAGTCTTGGAAGAATCTGGCTGCAAGCACACAGGATTAATGAAGCAGTAACAATCTTCTTTTGGGGTGGAGAACTGAATTAAAAAGGGGGAAGAAATGACAGAATATAGGCTCTGATTCAGCAAAGTACTTATGAATTAACCATGATCAAAAATGTTTACTCTGCAAAACAATGTTTATATATAATATATGGAGATATGCCTCTCTCATAGAACTGGAAGGCCATCGAGTCCAGTCCCCTGCCTTCACTAGCAGGACCAAGTACTGTCCCCCGACAGATTTTTGCCCCAGATCCCTAAATTGCCCCCTCAAGGATTGAACTCACAACCCTGAGTTTAGCAGGCCAATGCTCAAACCACTGAGCTATCCCTCCCCTCATATGAACAGTTTTATGTTTTATGAACAGTTGCCATTCAAAGATCTACTTTTGTGGGGTTTTGTCTCTCCTTGACATGTAATAGTCATATTTTCCTTACTACTACTGTGTTTATCTGTGGAACATACTATAAAATTAGAAAAATAAATGAAATCCAAACACATTCTCATCACCTAACATGTGGGGAGTCTTGTATTAAATTTAGCTAGAGGATACTTCCAAACCTCAATATGAGACTATGCTCCTAAGAACTAACACAAAATTAGTTCCTTCTTCCACAAATCTTACATCACAAAGAGGTGAAATCTTCATATATACACATGTAAGGCTTAATGTCTTCACTTAAAACACCACACACATTGTTATTGCTTAACTGAATGATCTGCTAAGAAAAAAAACAAATTACTTTATTGTACAATGCAGCGTTTTTCAACCTTTTCTGCAGTTATTCATTCTACTATTCCATAAGATTGGCTACACACAGTAGATTAAAACCAATAGGGGCTTTTAGAAAAAAACATTTTTCAAGCTACTAAAAAGACCTACATGAAAATTATGTTTTCTTTTCATTTAACGTCTAATGTTTGCCTGATGTTCTTGTGCCCAAGGGTTCATCAAATTGGAAGCTGTTATGTAAGATCTATGAACAAAAATATATGTAACTAATTAACAGCAATAATAGAACATGGTTTAATAATACTTGAAACAATATGCCTTGATCAAATTCCTCATTCTTTATCTTTTCTGTTAAGCTTTATCAATGAAACTTTTATTTAAACTGGAATTGAAGTATATGCATTGCAGAACTGAAATGAAAGGTAATTCCTGAGAGATTTAAATCATCACATACTGAAGTGTGCCTTGATACAGAGAGCCTGAATTATTTTAACACAATATTTTCACTAGTCTCTGATAAATCTGACAAATTAAAATTTGAAAAATAATTTATAAATAACATTTTAAAAATTTTATGACTGATGCGGTAGATCTTAAAAGCTATTCATTAGACCCTTTATGATATACCCCAAATGAGAAAAAAATCCATACTCTTTCTTGGAGCCATCAGAAAGACAGCAGTGTCTATGGAGAACTGTAACACAAATGAGACGACTCGAACAAATATTTAGGATGAAAATCTTGAAGAACGTATGAAAGTGAAAGGTAATTTCAAAGCTAGTTGCAGTAATAAATAAGAGGAATGCCAGTGTATCTTACCTATGATGTATTTGCGTTCTATCAAGCAAAGTGAAACATCTGATTAATTCTGTTTCTTAAACTTCAAAGCAGCTACTAAGCATGGGAGAAGCAAAAAAGTAGGTATATCAAATGTTTTGGGCAAAGAAGAGGAGCTTGATCTTGAATTCGTGTTGCAAGAAAGGTAACATCAATTTGTAGCCTAATGAAGGTGAATAGGTAATGCTTTGGAGACTTATTCCTTACTTTTAAAACTTAATCCCTATTATCTGAAATTCATCCTAAGCAAGTAATGGAACAATTTACATTTTAAGCAATTTAAATCCAGCTGAATATTAAAATAAGGACTTTTCACATTTATGGTGCTTTAAGCATTTAATGAAAATGGGTTTTGAACTCATCAAATTAGGTATAAAATTTAACAAGTGCAATGAGTATTTTCATTAAAAATATTTCCCACGATTGTGAAACCAATATTTTCTCTTTCATGAAAACTTGAGGGCTCGAAATATTGCCCAATTTTTTCCCACAGCAGTAAACAAGTTCTACCTCTAACTTGAAACTGCATGATTGCAGGAAAGTGGACCCGAATCCTTAAACTAATAGTGTAAACAGACATCTATGCCTGAAGAGAGCCCTGCTAACTTCTGTAACTGTGGCTTGTACTTCAGTGGAAATCCCCATATGTGCAGCAGTCCACCCATGCACTAAGAGCTGTAGAATTAGAAACTGGGAATTTTGCATAAAGAGTATCGGGGTAGCCTTTTCGTTAAAAGTCATACTTAGGAATTTTGAAAAAAAAAGAGCGTTAGCTGGGAGACAGGCAGCCCAAGGTTTTATTTCCAGAAGTTAAGATCTTGTAAATTATCATCATGTGCTTACCTTCACAGAATTGTAGGACTAGAAGGAACCTCGAGAGGTCTTTAGCCAGCCCCCTGCACTCAAGGCAGGACTAAGTATTATCTAGACAATCCTTGACAGGTGTTTGTGTAACTCGCTCTTAAAAATCTTCAATGATGGAGATTCCACAACCTTCCTAAGCAATTTATTCCATTGCTTAACTACCCTGTTAGGAAGTTTTTCCTACTGTCCAACCTAAATCATTGTTGAAGATATTGAACAGACCTGACCCAGAACTCATCCCTGTGGGATCCCACTAGATATTTCCTTCCAGTTTGACTGTGAACCACTGGATTACTCTCTGGGAAAGGTTTTCCAACCAGTTGTACATCCACCTGATAGTAGCTCCATCTAGGTTGTATTTCCCTAGTTTGTTTATGAGAAGGTCATTGAGACAGTATCAAAAAACCTTACTAAAGTAAAGATATACTACATCTACCACTTCCCACTATCCAGGAGGGTTGTTACCTTGTCAAAGAAAGCAATTAGGTGGTTTGACAGGATTTGTTCTTGACAAATCCACGCTGACTGTTACATATCATCTTATTATCTTTTAGGTGTTTGCAAATTGATTGCTTAATTAATTTGCTCCACTATCTTTCCAGGTACCGAATTTAAGCTGATTGATCTAATTCCTTCAGTTGTCCTTATTCCCCTTTTTATAGATAGGCACTATATTCGCCCTTTTCCTGTCCTCTGGTATCTCTCCTGTCTCCCATGACTTTTCAAAGATAATTTCGAGCGACTCAGATATCTCTTCAGTCATCTCCTTGATTATTTCAGGATGCATTTCATCAGGCCGTGGTGACTTGAAGACATCTAATTTGTCTAAGTAATTTTTAACTTGTTCTTTCATTATTTTAGTCTCTGATCCTACCTCATTTTCACAGGTATTCATTAAGTTAGATGTTCAATTGCTACTAACCTTTTTGGTGAAAACAAAAAAGTCATTTAGCACTTGTGCCATTTCTGTTATTTTTTTCACATATTTTGTAATTTCCCCCCATTCTCATTCAGTAATGGATCTACCCTGTCCTTGGTCGTCTTCTTGCTTCTAATATATTGGTGTAAGTAGGCTCACTGAAGATTTATAAATTTCAAACTCTGATTCTTCAAGTTGCACTGAAGTCAGTGGGATCCATGGAGACAAAGGGGTCTATCCAAATAACCCATCTTTCAAGATCAGGGCCTCAGAGATAGCCATATGTACACAGACAGGTAATTAAGTTACTTTCTCAAGGTCACATAAGTAAAGTGCAGAGTGAGGAATATATTTTCTGACACCCATTCCTAATGTAAAAATTAGAACATAGTGGGATGGCATCGAGGTCATCTACTATGAAGGAGTTGTGTAAGTAAAGATAAGAGATGGAAGGAGAGATCCTAAGATATATATTGGAATGGAAAAAGCAATAAAAAAATTTAGCTGCACTACTGACAAAGGATATGTATATCAAATGAAGTATAAGTGATCTCAGAGGTCTCTTTTTTGAGATAAAACTTCATTTGACATAGTATTACATTTTATGTACAAACTAGACTCAGAAAGAAAGAGACAAGGACTAGTTATATTTCTGTGTCTCAATTTGCCCTTGCTGTATTCTTTTTGCTAATCTAACTACATAGATACATTTTGACAATGTAAGTCAATCACCATTTTTGTTACTCTAATTTCATTTACTGTTAGGCAGCAATTTAACTGGAAAGCTTTTCTGTCTCACTACCAGAAGTTGGTCCAATAAAAGGTATTACCTCACCCACCTTGTCCCTCTAATATGCTGGGACCAACATGGCTACACCACCCCTACATGCACAGTGTTGATCAGTTAGCCCTCTGTTACTATTAATTTTTCAGGTAACAATCATTCCTGCCATAGCAAATTATATAACACATTATATTCTGGATTGCAATCAATGAATTTGGGTGTTTTTTTCCCCTCATGCATGTGGGTAATCCCTACTCATGTTATATACACACAGTAAGCAATGACTGACTTACTTGGGACTCTACGCTAAAGCAACCTATAAGGGAAATACTTAGGTGCTACTGAAAAAAAACCAAACCCAACAACAGCTAATTCAACAGCAGCAACAAAACCACTTTTCAATTATATTAATTCATCAACATTGCTTTTCTAGAAGAAAGAGTGTCTTCTCATCTAGCTTCTTAGATAAGAATTAATGCCTCATTAATTTTAAACATATCAGCCTGAAAACACTACTGTTTTGGATAGAATAATGAGCAAAATTAGAGAGAACACATCCACCAATTAGTCACTTTGCATAATTACGTACACCCTTATTAGCATGAGGAATTAAGAAACCAATGAGACAGACACAGGCAAATGCTTAAACATAAATGTTTATATATTAACCATTCATAATGGGTCCTTACACACAAAGCAGTTCAAACAAGGATATTCTCATTGTAATCAGTGGCAGTTTTTTGCCGGAGAAAGGAGTACAGATTCAGACAAACCTGATGGGAAGCTACAGTAGTCTCACATTATATTTTACATAGAAAGTAAGTGAAATATTTCTACTACAAACTCATTCTTACACTGCTATACAGCATGGCTTCTTGGAGATGGTATCATTAAGTGGAAAGCTGAAAATAGGGACAACTGATAGAGTATATCTCCTCAGAATTGAAATATACCCAAGTCAAATGATGTTTTACTCTTCTGTGAGATAGCACCAGACATGATCATCCTTTTTCGATTACACAGAAAATACCATAAACTATCAAACTCTTTTTAGTTGGTTACTCAACACTCTCTAGTAGCATTAGTTAGGGATCCATGCTTCTTGCAGTTTCATACATGTTTTTGTGTTTTAGAGATTGTACGTCTGAATCTAAGGGTGCTATATCAGGAAATGATAATGCCTAGCTCTTATGTTGTGTTTTTCATTTGTAGATCTCAAAGCACTGTACTAAGCAGATCAGTATGATTATCCCATAATCAATATTTACACTTCCCCATACATTAAATAATATCAGATTACCCAGGTAAGTCTTTTCCAGTAAACTCTTCTAATAAATACTGTACCACATCATTATATACAAGAGCCAAGCATTTTCTGACTACTGCATGAGTGAATAAAGGGGGCAGGGAGGATGTAAAAACCTCTCTTTCTTGAAAGAAATGCATGATCCAGGCATGATCAAAATACTTACGCTCCAATGAGTAAATGGAATGTTCACTCTTCGCATCTTCAGGGATGTAAGCCATCCCAAAGGAATTAAGAAGGGAGAAAGGCCTCACCATACACAGGGAAGCATGCTGCACTATTCTAAGGGAACATTCAGTTCTCTCAGGTCTACTCCTAAAGCAAGTGTATATTATAATTTCTAAATTAGGCCATTCCCCATTCCCAGCTTTGAATAAATGCTAACTTGAAAAAATATGGAGAATTCATTGTTTTTATTAAAGGCACACCAGTCTCTAATATGCCCACAACTGTAGTGCCTAGGTCTCATACACACAATTAATATAAGCAAAACTTCCTGTGAAAGGACCAGACTCTCTTCCATACGTCCACTACTTTTGAGGTTAAAGTGTTTTTTCTTTCCTATTTGCAGAAGAAATGTGTCACGGGCTATTCTATGACCATTATTACTGGAAGAAGGATAGTGCAATCAGATAGGTTGGTCTAAGGCACTGATTTCAGGGTTAGGCAGCTGGACTTGAGGAATCTCACTTCCCAAGGGAGGGCTCAGGCAAGAGGTCTGAGCCAGGGATTGTGACCAAGAGCTAGGAACAATGACTACTCTTCAGCCCAGAACCAGTTGGTTAAAATAACTATCACCATTCAAGAAAAAAGTCCTAGAGACAGCTCACTGAAAACATCTGCCCAATGCATAATAGCGATCAAAAAAGCTAACAAAATGTTAGGGGAGAAAATGAGATGGAAAATAATGTTGAAAATATTATACCATCCATACGTTATACACCCTCATCTGCAATACTCTGCTCAGTTTTGGTTTATAATTCACAACAGATGAGGTACAGTCTCAGTGTTAAATTTGTATATTCTCTCATTTCAAGAACTAGTAAAGGACTCTATATTCATATGATCCTTCTAAATCCCCATGTTGCTTCTCCATTTCTTTTTCAACTGTTGTAGAATATCAACAAAAATATGCATACAAAGGACTGTTCCTCCAAATGTTCTCTGCTGCATAATATAAAATTTATTTTTGCCACCACAGCAGCACATTTTATGGTAATAAGATGGTAATCCAAGTGGTAAAATACAATACAGCAATCAAAATAAGTGCAAATAATTAGAGCCGCCTCCATCATGTGGAAAATAACCCACTTGGTACCACTGAGCATTTTAAGTTCATTCACATTCAGATATAATCTTCTCAAAAACTAATCCCTTAATCAGTCAAATCACCACTGCTGTGAAATATATCTAATGGAGGAGAAGTTAACAACTTTTATGTATTTTATTGATATTCTACATGAACGATTTAAAGTACTATGCAAAATGCATAAAAACATGAGGAAAGATGTTGAAAAATTCTAAATCTAAGCTATTTTCTAAGGATGCAGAAGAACAGACACCAAGAAACTGAACTGCAGTTTAGAGATATGAGGGTAGAAAAGATAAATAAACTGTCAGAGGCCTGGTGCGGTTTTTCCACCTTCCTCATAGTATCTTGGAGGCAGAGTTAAATTAAATAGGAGAAGGACTTACTAATTAGCAGTAGTGCTTGGCAGGGATCTTAATTCATCGCAAGTTGCGGCCAGTGCCTAGTGCAGTTACGAGGCTAAAAGGCCCGTGTCCAGAAATAAAAGACCTGGGATTCTGTGGATGGACCTTGTGCCTATGGTCTTAGTGGGCTGAGATCCTCCCCTTTTTGCTACCTTCTGTCCCCTTTGCAAAATAATTTAGAAGAGTGACATGAATCATAGGGCTAAGCTAAGGAGAGTCCACCTCAATTTATATGTTATATGGTGCTAGTGTTGCAACCGCTGCACTGGAACCACTTAAGACACTTCAACCTCCCTGATCACGCAATGACAGATTTAAAGGTAGCAATTTTACAACAGAAAAACTTCAAAAACAGACTCCAACGCGAAGTTGCTGAACTGGAATTAATATGCAAACTAGATACCATTACCTTAGGTCTGAATATTGACCGTGAATGGCTCGGTCATTACGTTAATTGAATTTATTTCCCACCCCCCACCCCCGTTAAATACCCTTAACTCCTGTGTGTCAACTCTCTGTAATGGGCCATGTTGCTTACCACTTCAAAAGTTTCTTTCCTACTGATAACAGTTCCTTTCAATTAATTAGCCTTTTACAATTGATATGGTTACTTCCACCTTTTCATGTTTCTGACTGTATAAATATTCTCTCACTGAGTGTTCCATTCCATGCATCCGACGAAGCGGACTGTAGTCCAGGAAAGCTTATGCTGAAATAAATTTGTTAGTCTCTAAGGTGCCACAAGTATTTCTTTCTTATTTTCTTTTTGCTGACACAGACTAACACGGCTACTACACTGAAACCTGTCATTAAAACATCTGGTAGATGAGAGTACATATCACAGGGCTGGTAGCGCCCTTCCTATCTCAAGTTTAATAAAGTTGTGGCCTGCTGCTTAAAATCCATCCCCGCTCCTTGCCCCAATTTGCCACCGTGTCCAGATCAAGGAAAAAAGTACTTCATTTTCCCAACTCCATAAGGCTGACAAAGGCTGTTCCTGTCTTAGAATGATCCAGCTAAATTCTTTTAAACAAATGGATTGTTTACAAAAAATTTTTTTGACATAAAGCCCATAGCAATCTCTTATGTCCATACAGATATATGCTATGCAGCCACTTGAATACTCAGTATTATTGCTGGAGCACCCAAATACGTGCTACATGACTCGTGAACAAGCACATATATTTATATTATGGTAAAGAATAAGAGAAGACAAAACAAGTTAGCTCGAGGAGCAAATACCGCCCGTTTGTTTTAGGGGAAAGAAGAGGAAAAAGAAGCACAGGACATAAACTTGGACATTATGGTTTTATTGAGGTTATTACCAATTTAAATCAGCGTGAAAGGTGAATCAGGCCCATAAGATTTTAAAGTCAACAGTTTGAGTTCATGTCCTAGGGCTATTTAACACTGATCCTTTGTGTTTGTGCAATGTTTTATACTTTAGTCAATTTTCTTTATAGAATTGTGGTTAAAAGATACACTGGACAAAGTATGGAAATCTTTGTGAATATTGTTTTATAATCTGTCAAACTTTCAAATCTTTCTTCATTTAAATGGAGGCCCCTCCTCCCCCAGGGACTCAAATAGATGGGCATATTTTAAATGCAAGTTTCAGACTCCACAATTTAGTTTAAATACAAAGCAATTAATTGAACAACTGAGAAAAATCATGTTGCTTTCTAATAAACATTGCTACCTGGGGGCACAGAGTGGATGGAGGATTTAGCAAGATGGGGATTTTTTTTTAAACTAATCTAGAGCATTTGCTTTAAAATGTATGCACCAAGGATGTTACCCTTTCATTTTCTCTCTTTCAAAATTCTATACAAATATTGTGAGTCTTCCTCTTAAAATTTCTCTTGACAATACGTTTTCAGATTAGTTTTTAAAAGCTTCTTCTTGCTTAACTCTATAGAGCAATACATTTCCTCAATGCAGGTTTCTTTTTATATCTACACACACACACACACACACGAACCTGCAAAGTTACAGAACAATTTCACTAGATGCAGCAGTTCACTATAACTCTAAATAGTCACTTTATAATGCACTGAGGAGATTCAGGACTTTCATTCTATTTCTCTATAAATATATCTAAATTTACTATAAATGCTTTAACCATAGAGTCTGGATCTGGATAGCAATTACCCAATACCAAGATAGGAATATGGACCCTGAACCTTCAATGAAGTCTGCATGAATCCATGTGGTTGCAGTGGTCCATTTATGCCAAAATCAGCTAGAATTCTTGCCACTCAGTAAACAGTCTGGGAATATAACAGATCAAGCGTAATGAAAAATAATTTAGTTGCCTATTTATAAACAAAATAAGGTTAAAACCATTTTATTGTGTTAATTATCTCCGCATACAACAACAGCACTCCTATGAACTATTTAAGGTCAATGACTATATAATTTATATTGATCTATTTAGCAGAATTCACTCGTAGGTCTGAAAGTATAATGGCTGTTAGCAAACAAATTCTGGTGTCAGGATGTGGTGATTTAAAAAAAAAAAAAAAAAAAAAGTTACCTAGCCATCTTTGTTTCTTTCAATATACTGAATAATACTGGCATACCAAAATCCACTAAACACTCAGCTTGATCCTGACATACAGAAACAAGAATATGTATATTTGCCATAAGGAGTAGGATTACACTGCAACATCATGATGACAGGATACAAATATGCTGTATTGTGTTTTCTTTTTAATTTTTTTTCAGTTGAAAATAGCTTTTTTCCCACTCCCTTGATACATCAGGAAATGTATTTACTGATTTTCCAAGAATGGGGGCTAGGGAGCCTTACTGGGCTCTCCTTTTCCCAGCTGCATTTCCCAGAAGTAAAGGACAGGACACAGCTAGCCAATATAGATTTCCAAAACTAGCACAAGGCAATTGCACAGGCAATAGGGTAGCCTAAAATGTAATAGGGTGTAATAGCCCTAGAAGACAGTCTTTTGTCTGATTATTGGTAGAAAGCATAGGCATGCATTGCGAACTGCAGGTAATTCTAGCAAGTTTATGTGCAACATGGATTCCGATGGGGACCACTTGCCCTGTACCATGTGCGTCTGTAGATGTGCTCCGCAACCGAGTAGGGAGACATCAGTCATAAGTATCAAGAACATTGGTGGTTGGAGGAAGGAAACCCCTATGCAGACATTCTGGGGTTGTGTCCACCAGTCTAATGACTCGTTGACCTTGAGTGGTATCAAGAGCAGTTTGTCCAGGCTGTTTGTGAGATACATACACCACTCGTAGCCATCCCTGGAGGCAGTGCACATGCAATCTGGTCTATTTTACCATGAATGTGGTTGCTGCCATATGACCAAGCTCTGGTGGAGATATGTTGGCTGGTCCTCATGGCGGAAATTAGACTGACTATTGCAGAAAATCTGTGAGCTAGGAGGAAGATTCTGCCCTCTATAGCAGCTAGCTGGGCCCCAATAAACTCTAATTGTTGTACTGATGTCAGTGTTGATTTTTGTATTTTTATCTAAGGCTGAGTTTTGAGACAAGGTCCATTGTTTTTGTTAGGGCTTGGAGTGCGCTGACTCTGGCCATTGTCTTGATGAGGCAATCTTTCTAGGTATGGGAATATTATAACCCCTTATTTGCAGAGGTGTGCTGCCACCACTGTCAGCACTTTGGGTGCTGTAAAGAGGCCAGAGTATTTTCCAAAGAGTAGCACCTTGTGTTGATAATGGTTGGACAGGAAAACTCCTGTGGGAAGGGTGTATGGTAATACGGAAGTACATGTCTTTGGAGCTCAAGGGCTGAGAACCAGGCTCCCTGTTACAGTGCTGGGGTAACTGTTGATAGCATGGCCATCTTGAACTCTTGTAGTTTGATGAACTTGTTGATGTTCAAGTCTAAGATAGATCTCCACCCACCAGATTTCTTTTGGATTAGAAAAGAGTGGGAGTAAAAGCCTTTCCTTTTGTGTTGGAATGGCACCAGTTCTATGGCTCCCAGTTGCAGTAAATGGTTTATTTCTTCTTGTAGAAGGTGCTCATTAGAAGGGTTCCTGAGAAGGGATGGGGTAGGGGAGGTGGGTGGGCAGGAGAGAGGGGAATGGAACGGAATACACATTGCTGATGATTTCCAGAACTTACTTGTAGGAAGTGACTTGCCACCATGTCTGGTGGAATGAGGTTAAATGGTTGCAAAACTGATGGAGTAATTTGGGTGGTTGCAGCATCTGGACCAGAGGAAGGCATCTCGGGGCCTCAACCAAATTTTCAAAATTGTTTGGAGGCATATGAGCAGAGCGTAGTCACCTGTGTAGATGTCTATCTGTATTTGGGAGGAGGTCTCTGTCACCTACGTTGCAGATCGTAATGCCTTTGAGGGGTGAAATGTGGAGGGTGAGATCTCGGGGTATGTTGATATCTACCCTGTCTTCTCTTTGGTACTAGTTTACAGATGGCAAGTGAACAGAGTGTCACTCTGGAATCCTTTAATGAATGAACGGACTCATCAGTGCACTCAAAGAGTTTAGATCCTTCAGTGGAAGATCTCCCTTTTGTAGTCTGCACCTCCCTGGGGAACCCAGAGAGGTGAAGCCATGAGGCTCCTCTCATTACCACAGAAGTCACAATGGACCAGCCAGCCATATCCGCTGCGTCCATAGAGACCTGTAGTGACACGTGTGCTAGGAGTTGTTCACTCCCCGCCACTCCAAACCCCTCGGCCCCACTCCCAGCACATGAATTTTGTTGTGTGCACCAATATGGCGGTGATGCGGCACACATCACCTCCATATTGGTGCACATAAAATTAATTCCGCACATGCGTGGGAAAAAGAGGGAACTCTAATCACAACGAGCTCTCCATTAGTAAAAGTTCTAGTCTCAATCCATGGTCCTTTCTTGACTGTGCCTTCAATTTAAGGCACTGGGTTCACTTCTTTGGTACATGCCCCTCACACAAATAGCGTATGCACCATGAGTGGGCGTCACTCACAGGGATGACCTCATGACAGGAGAGGCACCTCTTAAACCTGGGGGATCCAGGCATAACCCCGAGTAGGGAGAAATTCCCACTACTATGGAAACCTATGCCAATCTAAAGAGGAATGGAGACTAAAAAGAGCAAAAGATTTTTTTTTAAGAACGGATAAAGGGAAGGAAAAATAAAGCAAACAGTATTGCAATGGAAACACTATTACTACTAAAGGCACTACAGGTATATGAAGGGCTCTGTTAGGTACTCCATCCCAGACCAAGGGCAGTTGAGAAGGAGCTGAGTGCGGTTGGACTGCAAAGTGCTATATAGCTACCGCTCACAGCAGAAGATGGTGAGAAACACATGTGCGGCCCATCAGGTACTGTTACCGAACACCACCTGTCCCAGGTACAGGGATGCTACCGTACCTAAAATGGAGCACCTATTGGGACACTATTTGAAGAAGAACTAGGAAATAACCAATGACAAATAGGAAACACTCAGTGAACAAGGCAATTTCTGGTACCATTTTTTTTGACAAATATTCAATCATATTTAAATCCATGGAACATTCAGGTTTAAAAAAAAAACAACACATTTTCACAAATACCCAGAAATTCTTCACAACTTGTGTTTAATGATTAATATGATCCCATGAATAGTAGCAACGAGCACTTGATTTTATTTAGCATCATTTTATTCATTTTTTTCTCAGTCAGTCAGCTGTACTCAGGTCCATGATACTCATATTTGATGAAGACAGCCTTTTCTGATTAAGATGTAGTCCTTATTCTTATTTCATGCTTGCTACAACATATTCACTCTGTGTGCGTGCTTTTGTATCCTACCACGTTTAAAGAGAGTGCGCTCTTATATCTCAGGGCAACATGCAGACTGGAAAAAAAAGTTACTCCCTTCCTTCCCCCTCCCCGCCCCCCGTATATTGTCTTGTGTGTCTACACTCAGACTTTTCATGGAAGAGACTGTCTCTGTCTGTGTATTATACAGCACTAAACACACAGTCAGTGTGACATTAATAGACAAGTACAGTTACCTTCTCCCAAGATGCATTTGATTTTCAGTTATTTTATATTATTCCAGCATGTTCAGGTTGTTAGGCAGTAGCTCACTTAAAAATACAGAAATCAACTATGTCATGCAGACACTATAGAAAGCTATTTAAGAGCTTCTATTATCGGGGGAAGAACTAATGCACTGAGCCTTAATTGCACCTGCTGGGTGATCAGTCACAACGGGCTAAAGTATTCAGACTCACACCGAAAAGCAAGGCAGTGAAAGACATTTTCTCAGCAAGAAAGGTTGCAGAACCCCTTTGATGAATGAGCCAAAGCAAGTCAAGTTATAATAGAAGGGCCTTTTGAACATTCTCAGTAATTTGATTATAACCAACCATAAAGTACATCACAGGAGCATTCTTAATTAGTGCCTACTTTTCCATTAGAGTCTAATTATGGTTTGGACAGACGCATTTCCCCGCCGCCCAATAATCTCTCAGCAAACATAAGCTAACATTGAGAATGTTCTTATGTCTTGTGCAGTATTTTCAAGAAGGTGTTGGTACAGAAGTTAAATTTACACATACAGAAGACACTGTTCATTTTCTGTGGCCTATCACTAATGTGATTAAATGTGCCACACACAAACAAAAATTACATTAAACTCTAGGTAAATTTGGGTTACTGAAAATGTGTATTTACAAACCACTCCTTACATTTATGATTTTTATACACACACACACACACACACACACACACACACACTATGTATATATTCTGGCCAAGGGAGTATTTAAGGCTTGATCCAAATTATTTCAACCAATCTTAATGGGCTTTTGATCAGCTGTGGCACAGCAGGGCCCGAGAGGCAAACTGTAAGCCTGATCCTATTCCCATTAAAATCAATGGCAGAACTCATGTTGACTTCAGTGGGAGGAGATTTTTGCTTCATGTGGGAAAGGAGATTCAGTCATACGAAAGTTGGAACCAAAAGCCCTATAAAATGCCAAAGTCTTGGGTTCAGCTTCTGTGGAAGGGAATATGAACATGACCCAGGCTTGGCTGTTAGAAAACATGCACCAGTGTAACTGAAATCAAGCTAGATGTGCCCAACATATGTACAACTAAATGATTCGTCATAGAATCACAGAAATGTAAGGGTGGAAGAGACCTGAAGAGGTCATTAAGTCCATCCCCCCTGCGCTGTGGCAGGATTAAGTATACCTAGACCATTCCTGACAGATATTTGTGTATCCTGTTCTTAAAAACCATCCATAATGAGGATCTCACAACCTCTCAAAGAAAGTTCAGCCTCAAACTTTACGGCCAGAAGGAACCATTGTGATCATTTAGTCTGACCTCCTGCACACTGCAGATCACAGAACTTCACACACCCACTCCTGCAATAAACCACTACCTTTGGCTAAGTTACTGAAGTCCTCAAATCATGATTTAAAAGATATGCATGTTACAGAGAATCCACCATTTACTCTAGTTTAATCCAGCAAGTGGCCCATGTCACATGCTGCAGAGGAATGCAAAAATACCCCCAATGCTTAACTATTATTAGGGTTAGAAAGTTTTCCCTAATATCTAACGTAAATCTCTCTTGCTGCAAATTAAGCCCATTGTCCTACCCTCAGTGGACATGGAGAACAACTGATCAAATATATTAATTGTTGCTATAAAGTGAATGGTGAAGACTTATCACATGCTCCCTCTGTCTTTTTTTCTCTAAATTAAATTTGCCCAACTCTTGCAGGCTTTCTTCATAGGCCAAGTATTCTAAACCTCTTTTTTGTTTTGTTGTTCTCTGGACTCTGTCTAATTTGTCCACATTTTCCTTAAAGTATGGTGCCCAAAAATGGACACAGTACTCCAGCTGAGGCCTCACCAGTGCTGTGTAGAGTGGAACAATAACCCCTATAACTTGCATAAGAAACTCCTGTTAATACATTTTAAAATGACATTTGCCTTTTTTGGAACAGCATCACATTTCATATTTAATGGGTTGTAGTGGATCACTCTTCTTTGCATTACTGCTGCCTAACCAGTTATTCCTAGTTGTGTATTTGTACATTTGGTTTTTTCCTTTTGAAGCACAGTACTTTGCACTTGTATGTCCTGAATTTAATCTTATTGATTTCAGACCAATTCTCCAGTTTACCAAAATCATTTTGAATTTTGTCTTCCAAAGTGCTTGCAACCCTCCCAGCTTGATGTCCTCTGCAAAATTTTATCAGTGCGTAAACAGATTGAGCTAGAGTGATGTAAATTGCTCTTAAACCAGTTTAAACCACTCTAAATGGGTCAACAGGTGTTTGTACCAACACAACTAGCTCAACTTTAAAATATGCCAGTGCTAGTTATCACAATACAGACAAGGCCCCAGGAAAGAAAAGGAAATGGTGGGCCCTAAAGTGGAAAAGTAAGAGCAGCGGGGTGGGAAAATGGCCAGATGATAGGGGGTAGGTGAATAGTGAGGGAAGTGAGGTTAGGCAGAGTTAGGGTGACCAGACAGCAAGTGTGAAAAATCAGGACGGGGGTGGGGGGTAATAGGAGCCTATATAAGAAAAAGACCCAAAAATCGGGACTGTCCCTATAAAATCGGGATATCTGGTCACCCTAGGCAGAGTGTGCTGAGACAGGAGATGTAATTATATATGAGATAGGTACTAGTGTTATGTATGGGTAGGAGAAACAAGAGCACCACAGAGAAGGATAGAATCAGAATCAGGAGAGTGGAGGACTAATTTGGGAGGGATGATCCAGAGGACTGTCAGACCCAGAACTTGTAATGGGAAGAGGACACAAAGTTGGAAACAGCAAAGGGAAGACTCCAGGGGGAATTGGAGTGGTGCTGTATGTAAACCTAGTTCAGTGTCCCAGCCTATGTGGATAGCTCTGCTAACACAATGGCATTTAAGCTGTCAGATTTTGGCATTACCATGACACTGAGATGAACTGCAGGAGAGATCATACCTCTACCCATCTGACATTTCAGCCTGTGTGCAGACTGTAAGGCAACAATGCATCTGGTATGTACATTTTTGGGGGGAAAAGTTCGTAAGAAGACCTTCAAAAGACATGCAGCCACTGTATGTTGTTCCCCTCTGATCACTCCAGTCTGTATTCGGCTGGAAACTTGGTCTTTATTGATATGTTCACACTATGTTATTTTAACCTTCTGTCCTTACTGCTATATCTTTTAGACTGCTTTCCAGGGCTTTTACTACTGATATAGCCTTTTGTGCCGTGCCATCTCCTCTCCTGTTATGTACCACTGTGTCCTGTGATCCATCAATGGGAGATACTGGATGTACTTAATTTTTTCAACAGGTGAACTTTACGGTTATATGCAGTTAATGCTATTTGTTGCATGACCTCTTCTGGACACCAGATACTGCAGCAATCTGTGGAAGGTCACCACAAGATGCTACCTGCCTGTACTAGGAAACTATAGATTGTCGTCAGACTATATCTTGGTGCTGCTGCTGAATCCCACTGTTACCCTCACCTGTCTGCTATTCATAATTCTGATTTTATTCCTATTATTTTCATTAGATTCTCCCCCAAATACCTGAATAATAGAATTTCCAACTCTAACTACAGTCTAAACATGAACATCAGAAACAGTATTTTCTGTAAGAGCAGTTCCACAATGTAGCATTTTTGCCCCAACAACTCCCACTGATAAAAGTACAGGAGGAGGATTGTGGCGACAAAAGTAAATTTTGGACTAAAATAAAGGATGGAATGCATCTACTATATATAGACTTCAAACAACCAGAAAAAACAACAAACAATTAAAATCACACCTCTGAAATGTCCAGGAATGTGAAAAGTTTCCCCTCCCTTGTTTATGGAAATATTTTTATTTATATGAAAGTGAGCAGTATAAAATGTACAGTACGACGGAATCTAACATTTGGCTGTTTATAAGAATTATATTTCCACTTCTCTGGAGCCATTAGAGACAATATTAGTAATGAAAATAAAATACTTATAGGGATTTTTTTCTACACATCTGAAAGGTACTGAGAGCAGGAATGGCTTTTATTTACATAAAGTAATGTGCTATTCTGGGAAACATTAAGCATCTTCAGAAATAAACGGAGACAAATTTCCATACAAATTACATGTAAAGTTCCATGCCTAATAACTATCCAGAATTTTTTATACATTTCCTCTTTCATCATTATGCTTGCAAGGCTTTAGTGTATCTGTATGTGGTTTCAATAAACAAAAGAAATTTCACCTGACAAGTATAAAAATGTGTGTTTGTGTAACTGGATTTCCAAACTTTATTGAAAGGGTATCGTGAGAGACACTTCAGTTGAATTCATTATGTGCTCCATATCTGAACTTCACATTTGCTCCCTTTACTCCGTAAAAATATACTTTGTGTCATTCTCAGTTCTTCAAGATCCATATAGTTTGGGAAAAAACACACATTTTCAAATGCAATTCCCAATACTTGGATAATAATACCAGACAAATTTTGGCCTGCTTTGATCGTTAGTTCTAATTATAGCTAATAGAAAGAAAATACTTTTGAAAGTATTTTATACCCTCTGGCAACTTGTGTGCAAATAATTTAGATGAAATTACATTTATAATTGTAGTTATAGGTTGCTAAGTAAGTGGCCTAATTATGCCCTCTTTAAACACTTTAATGAGCATGTATAGATAATCATTTAAAACTAACTGGTTTGCACCATGCACATATTTCACATATAAGCATTAGGACTTTATGTGGGTTAGCGACAAAGGGTCCTGTGGCACCTTATAGACTAAGCCCTGGTCTACACTACGAGTTTAGGTCGAATTTATTCACGTTATGTCGATTGATCCGTGCACCCGTCCACACGACGAAGCCATTAACATAGACGTCTAGAGCTCTTAAAATCGATCTCATCGCTCCACCCCCAATGAGGGGATTAGCGCTAAAATCGATATTGCCGACAAACTACGCTTAGTGTGGATGCAATTCGTCGGTATTGGCCTCCTGGATCTATCCCACAGTGCAACATTTGACCGCTCTAGACAGCAGTCTGAGCTCGAATGCTCTGCCCAGGTAGACAGGAAAAGCCCCACGAACTTTTGAATTTAATTTCCTGTTTGGCCAGCGTGGTGAGCTGCAGGTGAGTGCAGATCTCATCAGCAGACCATGATGGAGTCCCAGAATCGAAGACGAGCTCCAGCGTGGACCGAGCGTGAGGTACGCGATCTGATCACAGTATGGGGAGATGAAACCGTGCTAGCAGAGCTACGGTCCAAAAGAAGAATCGCCAATACATATGCCAAAGTCTCCAAGGGCATGCAGGACAGAGGCTACAACAGGGACGCGCAACAGTGCCGCGTTAAAATAAGGCACTCAGGCAAGCCTACCAAAGAACCAGAGATGCAAACAGCCGCTCTGGGTCAGAGCCCCAGACATGCCACTTCTATGACGAGCTGCATGCCATACTAGGAGGTGCAGCCAGCACTGACCCACCCATGTGGTATGACTCCGTATGTGGATCATCAGAAACCAGAGAGGAGCATTTTCGGGGAGAGGAAGATGATGATAATGATGCTCAAAATAGCGCACAGACACAGCAAGGAAGCGGAGAAGCCCTTTCCCCTGACAGCCAGGAACTCTTAGTCACCCTGGAGCCAGTACCCTACGAACCCACCCAAGGCGTGCTTCATGCTGGAGAAGTGACCTCTGGTGAGTGTACCTCTGTTAAATTAATACATGTTTTATAAACAAGCGTGTTTAATGATTAATTCACGGCCAGTACAGCTACAGCTACTGGAAAAGTCTGTTAACATGTTCGGGGATGGAGCAGAAATCCTCCGGGGACATCTCCAGAAAGCTCTCCTGGATGTACTCCCAAAGCCTGTGCAAAAGGTTTCTGGGGAGGGCAGCCTTATCCTGTGCTCCGTGGTAACACACTCTACCACGCCAGGCCAGTAGCACGTAGTCTGGAATCATGGCTTTGCAAAGCATGGCGGCGTATGGTCCCGGTGTTTGCTGGCATTCAAGCAACATCCGTTCTTTATCTCTCTGTGTTATCCTCAGAAGAGTGATATCATTCATGGTCACCTGGTTGAAATAGGGGAATGTTATTAAGGGGGCATTCAGAGGGGTCCATCCCTGCTGGGCTGTTTGCCTGTGGCTCAACGGAAATCTTCCCTGCTGTGACCCACGCGGTGGGGGGAGGGGGAACAGCGAACATCATGGATGTGTGTCTGTATGTGTGTGTGGGGGTGTCGATTAGTTTCACGCTGCACATTAACCCAAAAACCGCCGCCCCTCCCTTTTAAATTGCCAACCACTTTTAAATTGCCAGCCCAAAGGCTGTTTGTTATGGGAAACGAGGGGGTTGCTGTTTGAAACCATTCCCACATGTTATGAAGGTTAAAGAAGCCTATAGACTGTAGCTTACCATGGCTGCCTGCAAGCCGAATTCTGTTGCCCACTGGACCTGCTTGTGTGATCTCACACCAAACCGGCAGACCCTCAAAATAACAGGCAAAGTGCAACCTTGGACCAAATGCACATGTGATATGTAATGTTTGGAGCATTGTTCTCTAATATGAGTCTTTTAAACTACTCTCCCATTTGTTTCCTCCCGCAGCTGCAAATGTTTCAACTCCACCCCTTTCATCACCATCCCAGAGGCTAGCAAACAGAAGTAAACAAAAAAAAAAAAAAAAGGAATCGGGATGATATGTTCACAGAGCTCATGCAGTCCTCCCACACTGAAACTGCCCAGCAGAATGCGTGGAAGCAGACAGTGAGGGAGTCCAGGACGGCAGAATTTGATCGTGCGGACTGGTGGCGTGCTGAAGACAATGACTGGTGGGCTGAAGTGAGTAGGTGGCGTCAGCATGCTGAGAGAAGGCAGGATGCAATTCTCAGGCTACTGGAGGATCAAACGGAAATCCTCCGGCTTATGGCTGAGGAAAGGCATATGGTTCAGGAAAGGCCGCCTGAGCCCAGACTGCCGCTACAGCCCCTGTGTAACCAACAGCCCTCCTCCCCGAGTCCCATAACCTCATCACTGAGACGTCCAAGAATGCGTTTGGGCAGAATCCGTGCACCCAACCACTCAAGCCAAGAAAACTGTCCAAGCAACAAAAGGCTGGCATTCAATAAGTTTTAAAGTGTTGTGTGTCCTTGTCCTTCCCTCATCTCTGCCTCCACCACCCATCCTGGTGCTTCCCTTCCTCCACCATCCATCCCGGGCGACCGTGGCAGTTACCCCCATAGTTCCCCCTATTTGTTTGATGAATTAATAAAGAATGCATGATTGTTAAGCAACAATGACTTTATTGCCTCTGCAAGCGGTGACCACAGGGGGGTGGGCAGGGCGGTTTGGTTAAAGGGAAGTAGAATGGATCAAGGGGTGGGGCTTTTCATTAATGGGGAAAAACAGAACTTTCACACAGCATCCTGGCCATTCAGGAAACTGGTTTTCAAAGATTCCCTGATGCGCAACGCACCCTGCTGTACTCTTGTAACAGCCCTGGTGTCTGGCTACGCATAACCAGCGGCCAGGTGATTTGCCTCAACCTCCCACCCCGCCATAAACGTCTCCCCCTTACTCTCACAGATATTGTGGAGCGCACAGCAAGCAGTAATAATAATGGGAATATTGGTTTCGCTGAGATCTAACCTAGTCAATAAACTGCGCCAGCGAGCTTTTAAATGCCCAAATGCACATTCCACCACCATTCTGCACTTGCTCAGCCTATAGTTGAAAAGGTCCTGACTACTGTCCAGGCTACCTGTGTATGGCTTCATGAGCCATGGCATTAAGGGGTAGGCTGGATCCCCAAGGATAACTATTGGCATCTCAACATCCCCAACAGTTATTTTCTGGTCTGGGAAGAAAGTCCCCTGCTGCAGCAGCTGAAACAGACCAGAGTTCCTGAAGATGCGAGCGTCATGTACCTTTCCCGGCCATCCCACGATGTTGGTGAAACGTCTCTTATGATCCACCAGTGCTTGCAGCACTATTGAAAAGTAACCCTTTCGGTTTATGTACTCGCTGGCTTGGTGGTCCGGTGCCAAGATAGGGATATGGGTTCCATCTATCGCCCCACCACAGTTCGGGAACCCCATTGCTGCAAAGCCATCCACTATGACCTGCACATTTCCCAGACTCACAACCCTTGGTACCAGCAGCTCTGTGATCGCCTTGGCTACTTGCATCACAACAGCCCCCACTGTAGATTTTCCCACTCCGAATTGATTTGCGACTGACCGGTAGCTGTCTGGCGTTGCAAGCTTCCACAGGGCTATCGCCAGTCGCTTCTCTACTGTGAGGTCTGCTCTCATCTTGGTGTTCTGGCGCTTCAGGGCAGGGGAAAGCAACTCAAAGTTCCATGAAAGTGCCCTTACGCATGCGAAAGTTTCGCAGCCACTGGGATTCATCCCAGACCTGCAGCACTATGTGGTCCCACCAGTCTGTGCTTGTTTCCCGGGCCCAGAATCAGCGTTCCACTGTATCAACAAGCCCCATTACCACCATGATGTCCACCTTGCGGGGGGGGGGGCCCTTTTTTGAGAGAGGTCTGTGTCCATGTCCTCATCACTGTCCTCAGGGCGCTGCCATCGCCTCCTCGCCTGCTTTAGCTGTAGCAGCTCCTGGTTCTCGTTCTCCATATACTCCTGGACAATGCATGTGGTGTTCATAATGGTGATAACAGCCGCGGTGATCTGATCGGGCTCCATGCTTTCCCTGGTATGGTGTCTGCAGGACAGCAGAGTGGGAGCAGAAGCGGCGGGTGGATAACATTGGTGTCAGCAATATGGCACCCGCATGAAAAAAGGCGCTGCTTTCTCGGAGGGAGGGGGGGAGCAAGGGTTAGGCTCCTTTCCTTCTAACAGCAGATGATACAATATGCGGGGAGCAAGGGTTAGGTGCCTTCCCTTCTAGCCGCAGATGGTTAAATAGGCTTTATATCCATCATCATCTCCTGGCCCCCTCAAGGACTGAACTCGCAACCCCGGGTTTAGCGGGCCAACGTTCAGACCGCTGAGCTATCCCTCTGCCCGTAGTATAGCGCGACTGAATCCCCACTAGACCTAATGTCCAGGCGTACGCTGGAGATGTACGGTAATTGTGGACTGAGCAGGCTCCATCCTTGCCGTAGCAAACCCGTAAACCCCGGAAAAAAGGTGCGAAAAAGATTGCTTTCATGGAGGAAGGGAGGGACGGGGAATGGCTTGACGACATGTACCCAGAACCACCAGCAACAATGTTTTCTGCCCCATCAGGCTTTGGGATCACAACCCAGAATTCCAATGGGTGGCGGAGACTGTGGGAACTGTGGGATAGCTACCCACAATGCAATGCTCCAAAAGTCGACACTAGTCCCGATACTGTGGACACAGTCCGTCGACCTCATGGTCTTAATGCTCTTTAGTGGGGGGGGGACACAATCGATTCCATAAATTCGGGTTTTAAAGTATCAACTTCTATAATTTCGACCTAATTCTGTAGTGTAGACGTACCCTAACAGAGGTATTGGAGCATAAGCTTTCGTGGGTGAATACCCACTTCGTCGGATGCAGCTTATTGAAAGCTTATGCTCCAATACCTCTGTTAGTCTATAAGGTGCCACAGGACCCTTTGTTGCTTCTACAGATCCAGACTAACACGGCTACCCCTCTGATACTTTATGTGGGTTAGTTATTTATGCCAGGATTTAATAATTATGTACATTTACATTTTTGGAGGGAAAAACAGTTCTCTCTCTTCAGCTATAATGAACTGCTAGGAACAGTTAGTTCCAAAAACTTGTGAAAAATATAGAAAGCTATGAAAGCCTTACTAATCAGCATGTTAACAATAAAAATTAGGAAAAATTAAAATTAACTAGGATTCTTCTTTTGTGAAGGTAAGTAATTAGCATAGATCCCTATTCCTGGTCTAAGCAGGAACTTCCACAGCTTTAGCATTTTAATCTAAACCATCTCCCCAACAGGGACCACACTGGGAACAGATCATAGGCATGTGCACGGTGTGCCAGGTGTGCCCAGGCACACCCTAGTCAGGGCGGCCCCAAGTGCAAAAAAAAAATTAAAGTAAAAGTGTTTTTAAAAACATGGCGGCCGGACTGCCGGAGATGGGGAGAGGGGCGGGGGAGGGGGGCACCGGCCCATCCTCTCTTCTCTGCCCCTGCTCTCCTCTGTGGGGGACCATCCTCTCTTCTCTGCCCCTGCTCTCCTCTGTGGGGGAAGAAGCTTGCTGGTGCTGGGTCTGGAGCTCTGTCCTGCTGCTCGACGGCAGCCAGGCTCCTGCCTCTTCCCACAGCCTGCTGAGTACTCGCCCCTCCTCCCCTCACTCTCTCTCACTGCCCCCGATCAGCTGTGTGCTGGGGAAAGAGAGGAGGCAGTGGATGAGAAGCGGGGCAGGGCCTTGGGAAAGGGGGTTGAATCAGGATATACCCCCTCTCCAGCCCCCTGCTGTGAACCGATTAGGGCAGGGGGCCGGGAGCACCCCCACGACTCCAGCCCGCACTCCTGCACCTCCACACACCTCTAACCCCCCAGGGGGTTGGAGAAGGGACAGCAGGGGGTTTCTGGAAGGGGCAGTGAAGGGATAGGGAGTAGGGGGGGTTGGATGGGTCGGGGGCTTTGGTGGGGCCTGTCTGGGAGCAGGGGTGTGGAGAGGGGTCAGGGCAGTCAGGGGCAGGGAGCAGGAGGAGTTAGATGGGTCGGGGGTTCTGGGGGGGGCAGTCAGGGGACAGGGAGTGGTTGGATAGGTGTGAGAGTCCCGGGGGTCTGTCAGGCAGCGGGGGTGTGGATAGGGATCGGGGCAGTCAGGGGACAGGTAGGGGTAGTGTCCTAGTGGGGCAGTTAGGGTGAGGCTGTCTCAGGAGGGGGCAGTCAGGGGACAAGGAGCAGGGAGGCTTAGATAGGGGCATAGGCGCCAACTCCATGGGTGCTCCAGGGCTGGAGCACCCACGGGAAAAATTAGTGGGTGCTCTGCACCCACCGGCAGCCAAGCTCCCTGCCCCCCCACCCCACCTCACCTCCGCCTCCCCCCCGATCGTGCTGCGTCCCTGCTCCTCCGCCTACCTCCCAGTGGCTTTCCGCCGCCAAACAGCTGTAGCAAGCTCTGGGAGGGACTGGGGAGGAGCGGGAATGTGGCGCGATCAGGGGAGGAGACGGGGAAGAGGCGGGGCCAGGGTGGGGATTTGGGGAAGGGGTTGGAATGGGGGCAGGGTAGGGGTGGAGAAAGGGTGGGGCCAGGGGTAGAGGCGGGTCGAGCACCCACTGGTACCACTAGAAGTCGGCGCCCATGGTTAGGGGCAGGGTCCCAGGAGGGGGCAGTCAGGGGAGAAGGAGCAAGGGAGGGTTGGAGGTTCTTGAGGGAGGCAGTCAGGGGGCAGTGAAGGAGGCAGGGAGGGAGTGAATGGGGGAGGGGCAGGGACAGGGCTAGGGTGGGACTCCCTGGGTGCACACCCTAATGAAATGTGCTGTGCATGCCTATGGAACAGATAGTGAGCCATACTGACTCAAAAGGAAGAAAGCAGAAAAAATGCAAAAATGTATCCCACTCTGTAAATAAGGGTATGCATAAACAGGTATTATAATCACACAGCTTCTGAGGATAAATCAGATATCTCCCCCCTTTCCCCCCGAATAGCTGTTAATTATAATCAAGCCTCACTCGTGGGAACTAAAAAGCTCTGCAGATGTCTCTGTGAAAGACTTCCAGGATACCTATTACAAGCTTGCTACACCCCTGCTTAGGCCATCAATCTCTGAGCAAAAAAGTGTTTACAAGAACCACAGTGGGAGCAAAAAAAAAAAAGCTAACTTTACCACAGTTGGAAGCAAAGACATCACTAAAAATATCCTATGAAAGAGGATTTTCAAAAAAGTGTGGTAGGAGTACAAGTTCCATGACTTGTGCTTTTTAAAACACTCAGGTATTTCTGGAAATCCCACTGTAGATCAATTTTTGAGATACCAATGTCTGAGAAAATAGCCTTTCCAGGCTTGAATGAGCTAACTGCTTCCATAAACTTTACTGCATTCTTGGAATTATATGTTGATAAAAGACCAATTGTACCAAAATCCTTTTTTAAATTTCCCATGAACAAGCGAGTCCAAAAATATTTTGAAAACACCAAAACAGTGATCCCAGACAAAATATTCTCCCCAGATCCCTGGCAGCTGCTCAGTAAACCTTTAATGGTCAGTTGCACTGCTGCTATTGAGCCTCATCAGCAGAGAAACTGACATGAATCGTGATCTGAAGAGCAATGTGTAAGCTTGAAAGCTTGTCTCACTCACCAACAGACCTTGGTCCAATAACAGATATTACCTCACCCACCTTGTCTATCTAATCTTCTAGGACCAACACAGCTGCAATAACACTGTACATATCACATCAGCAGTCGCAGGCACTCCTGGTGTCCACCTGCTCCAGAGCAGCCTGATCACTCGGGTGGACTGATCTGAATACCCCCTAGCTTCCAAACTGTCCGGCTCCTGCAGCCCGGGGAACCAGCTACCCTGAGAGGTGGGGAGCCAGCTGCAAGCTTCAACTTCTAGCTCAACCATGGCTTCCGGGCTCACTGCACATTGCAAGGAAGACACCGCTGAGTTAGGAGCCAGGGATCTGAGCTCCCAGATCCATGGCAGGGGGCCTGCAAGCCCTGGAGCTGCAGACCTGGCATCCCAAGCTCCCAAGGAGTGCAGCAGATGAGCTGGCAGGGACCCAGGCAGGTTTCCAGCTGAACCCTGCCTTAGATTCAGTGAAACTCCTCAAACCTGAAATGTTTTTGCAAAGCATTTCCTGTTTGACAAATGGGCATTTGTGAATTCTGAGAGAGTGTCCAGTGGAGCAGTGGTTGAACACACTCCAGAGGGGGCTGTAGTGCTTGAGGGAGTGCTTGCTAACCTACAGACGGCAGAGACTTTGTAGGCTAATGGGGGAGTGTTTGTGTTGCCCAGGGGTGATGGAGTCGGGGAGCTGTCCCCAAGCAGGCACAGACCAGGCTTCTTCTCACTAAGGGCATGTGGGAGGAAGGTGTCTCACAGCTCTGGGTGCCCCCAGGAACCATAAAAGTTCCCTCCAAACAAAACCCTCCCCACTTCCAGGACATATGTCCAATCAGAAATTCTAAACAAATAAATAGTTGTGTGACCTTCTCCTGGGTTGAGCTAGGCCTTAGCTCCCTCCCTTAGCTGAGCCCTCTGGAAAGTAGTAGGAAGGACCTTACCTACAAGACACTGGGCAGACCTTCACAAGGATGGGAAAAGATACATTCTTGACACAAAGATCAGCCCCATGCCAAATTTCAAGCCCCCTGTTTCAAATAATGGGGATGCATGTTGCCAATGTATTCATTTTAATATGGGCAAATATTCATTTTTCCTTAGCCTTAGCCACCCAGCATGGAAAATTTCAGCCCAAACCATTGAAGTCTGACAAAGTTATAAGCAACTGAAAACAGATCCCAATTCCACAACATTTACTCATGCTAAATAGCATTGCCTTATCCAAATACCGCAATTAAATTCAGTGGGTCTGCTCAGGTATTTACTACCTAATGGGAGTGAGGGTTGGATAATTTGACAATCACCACCACCAAAAGAATATTACATGTAAAATGTTAAGTGGGAGACTATTTATAGTGCAGCAGAATTGCCCGGCTAAAGGATGACAGGGGACAGGCGATATGTCTGGGACTACCTGGCAGATAAAAGTGTACAGTACAAGTATCTCCATGATCATACAGTATCTACTCAGGGGCTTCTGCCAGCCCCCCCCTTTTTTAAAATCTAGGTCCCTGAGCCAAACCAGTGCTTAGACTTTACCACCTTCCACCCCGAAAGAGGGTTAAGGTGGGCTATAAGAAAGGGGGGTTTGACTCCCTGCCATACCAGTCAGAGGAGCCCCGTTTCTTTAACCAAAACCTCTTTTGTTAAGTCCTTTACTAAGCCATTTATCTCGTCACTGTGTCCTTTCCCTATGAAGTACCTGCATTGGACATCCGCCCCACACTTACATCATCATAACCTAACAAACTTCACTACTCACGTTAACAAAGCCCCACCCCACCCCGAACTCGCTGTGGGGAAGGTGAAAAACCCAGTCCACCTAGGTCAATCTGGTGGCGAAGGGAAATTCATTCTGAACCCCCACTAGAAAGGAGCAACTAGTGTGTTGCCCACAGCAGGTCCTGACCAAACCTGGTATTTTGACATCTCAATGAGAGGGAGGGCAGGTGCTGCTCCACCTGGTCTGGAGAAAAGGGGCTTCTCCTGCCAGGCTTGCCCCTTTTGAACTCCCTTCGGGTCCCTGGGGATGAGTCAATGTTGCCAAGCTGATCCACTCCATCTCTTGCAGCAACCTCTGAGTCCCTCTCCCAGTCCCACCCATAAAGCACCATTCCCCGCCCTCCCCGCACTTAACAAGCATTTTAAATGTTTATTTTGAAGAAATCTCATTTAAATGGCAGACTCCAAAGGTGTATGTCACCTTTCAGCACTGTGAATTTTTCTTGGTGGTTTGATGAAAAGTGAATTCACAAAGAATAAGAAGTCATTAGCAGCTACACTAAACTAATGGTATGTGCTTATGTTTCATGTATCAGAAATATAGACACCACATACATACACATTGTCATTTCCTTCTACTCACAACAAAAGGCACTTAAACTCAGAGGCTTTTTATTTTTTAACATTTACCACTTAAGTTCCATGTTTTTGGAGCACAGAGAATAAAAAAAAACCACAAAGCTTTAACGAATCTAGCCCTAACTTTTAAATTTCTACATTGTAATGCCATTTTTCTATTTACTTTCAATTACTTTAGGGTACTTTTAGTATATGGGTAGTATTACAGTTTGTTTATATTTGGCTCACATTAGAGGGAATACCAATTATTGTAAAAATTACAAGTTTATGAAAAGGATCTAACTTTTTTCAAAAAAACCTGTTAAATAAAAAGAACTAGATAAATTCATGGAGTATAGGTCAACCAATGGCTATTAGCCAGGATGGACAGGGATGGTGTCCCTAGCCTCTGTTTGCCAGAAGCTTGGAATGGGCGACAGGGGATGGATCACTTGATTACCTGTTCTGGTCATTCCTTCTGGGGCACCTGGCATTGGTCACTGTCAGAAGACAGGATACTGGGTTAGATGGACCTTTGGTCTGACTCAGTATGGCCGTTCTTATGTTTTTCCTCACAGAGGTCTTCACTTAGACACTTTCTGACATTTTCTGTAATATTTTATATTAAATGTCAACCATATATAAATTGTGCTCCACTGCAACCACTGAGGTGCTCAGAATTCTCTATGTAGACATGAAGATTTTTTTAAAAAAGAATAAACTGTAAAATGCTGTAAAATAGCATTTCTGTTGCGAAGTGTATAAAAGAGACTGGTAATCATGCAATGCATCATACATTTTAAAATTATTGCTTGTAGTCATGGTATAATATTTCTGAGCAATATCACTGTACAGGTTACATAAAATAAAATATCACTATTTATTATGCAGTATAATGAACAGATCAAAATTTGTACAAATTAGTGTAGATTAAGCAATTATACAATAGAAAAATAATTGAGATAATTATTTCCACAGAACTTTACTAAATTCTATTCCATGAACAGTTTTTAATATAATTTTATTTTAAATGAAGCCACAAGCTTTAAAATAAATATATATATTCTTATATTAGAGTTTTTTTTAAATTCCTCTAGAAAAGATCCCAGCCTCCTGCATACATGGTAGTATGTTTATTTATGGACAAATAAAGAAAGGAACTGGGTCTTTAAAAAAATCTATTCAATTGATGTTTAAAAAAGCACATTTTGGACTGCAAAACAACAAGCTCTTGTTGGTATTCCAACTTAGGTGAGCCTCTTGCACCTATTTTTAAACAAAAAATTAAATTTTAGCAAGATTTAGCCAACAAGTAGATTGATATATTGTAATGATTGAATGTAGTTTAATTGTTGATAAATTTCTTCCATAGAGTCCTGAAAAATTACTTTCTGTCAGTGTACATGCTCTGAAATCAGCACTATGCATTGTTTTTAGATGAATGCACAGGGTGGAATTGTGTTCTTTGATTTCCCTGTTGGGGGCAATATCACTCCACTTGTCTTCAGTGAACGGCCAGAAATTAGAGAGAGAGAGAGAGAGAGAGAGAGACAGAGAGAGCGCGCTAAAAACTCAAAGCATTTTAAAACAATAGTTTGAGTCAGTAACGTAAAATGGGGGCGTTAAACACCAAATATGCCTTAATGAAGCATATCAGCTACTGTAAATGTAGGGAGTCACTTAACATGAGGGGTTTTAAGGTTATTTTTACTAGTTACACTACAGAACAAAATGAATTATAAAATATTGCTATCAAACCAATGCAGTCAATAGATACATTATATGTTTAAAACCTTACGCTGTTCATAAAATAACTCTGCAAAAGGCTGTGAAACCAATTCATTTATGTTCCCCCGACTCATTTATAGAACTTTTTTTTTTTTGTGGTTAGCTTATATTTTTCTGCTGTTTTTTTTTCCTCTACTGAATTCCTCACAAGTGTAGGGAAAAATAATATCAAATAAAAAAAGATGAACAGTACATGAAACAAACTTACTAGCTGTATTGAATGGGAATGCCATACCAAAGAGGAAATTGACTATTTTTAAGGAACGCTAGTAACTGAATTGGGCTTGAAAACATTTTCTGTTAAAAAAAAAATAAAAGTATTCCATCGGTTTACTTCTCAAAAAAAAAAAAAGGAAAGGTCCTGTTTATTTAATAAGAAGAAAGTTATAAGAAGAATGTTACCTGATGGAAAACATTAACAAATAGGCGACCACAAAGTCTATTACACCATGGTGATTTAAAAAAATGTCAGATCCGTTTAGAGAGTTTTAATTTTGCTTATGATTATAGGAATGTCTACACTTATGGCGGTATGTACAGTACAGACACTGCACACCCAGACAGCATGGATATAAATAGCAGTGGAGATATTGAGGCACTGCTTAGGCAAGTAGAGCAGAAACATGCCAGAACTCTAGAGCAGGGGTAGGCAACCTATGACACGCGTGCCAAAGGCGGCACATGAGCTGATTTTCAGTGGCACTCTCACTGTCCTGGTCCTGGCCACCGGTCCAGGGGGCTTTGCATTTTAATTTCATTTTAAATGAAGCATCTTAAACATTTTGAAAACCTTATTTACTTTACATACAACAATAGTTTAGTTATATATTATAGACTTATAGAAAGAGACCTTCGAAAAACGTTAAAATGTATTACTGGCACGGCAAACCTTAAATTAGAGTGAATAAATGAAGACTCGGCAAACCACTTCTGAAAGGTTGCCGACCACTGCTGTGCAGGCATACCTATAGTCTGTTTTTGTACAAATCATTATTTTGCCACTTGTCTACCTAAGAGAGCCTGTAACATCAATTTAGTGAAAGTATCATACTATGGCACTGTGATAATGCAATTAAGCAAGGTACAACAAAAAATGTGCCTGTGGCAGGGCTCGGACTCACCCGGCAGCGCCTCCTGCTGGTATCTCCAAGGAATTAGCTCACCAGCCTCTGTTGGCCGGGGATCCGGCTGCCCTCTCTCTGGCCCGTGTCCCTCCCAGGACCCGGTGCCCTTTTAACTGGGGTGCTGCCCCCTGGCAGTACCCCTAGATCTGGGTCTCCCCTCCCCAGGGGAACCCCCAACCCACTATCCCCACCAATTGAGCAAAGTACTAAAGAGCATATACATGGCCAAGCAGTGCCTCCCACATTTACATTGCTACTTTTAGCAACATAATATCCTGCTGCTGGAGCCTTTCCTGCTGCCTCTCTGCTACCGGAGCCTTTCCTCACCCTATTGAAAGGTTCTGACAGTGGAAAACAAGGTAGCTACACATACCCTACAGAATGCCACAAAAGTAGACAAGGCCTTAATTTCATGTGTATTGATTTACACACATATTTTGGTGTTAATGCATATACCATGCAGTACATATACCGTGTACGTGTACTCAATATTACAGGCAGAGTTAGGTGTATGACATCTAGAGTTAAGTTTACCTAAATCTTCCCATTATAAGATCCTGCTTTCAGTTGCATATACTAGGGTTTGTGTTTAAGATTTATTAATTTCATTGGAAGATATTTATTTTTAGCAATTTGAGTTTTATGCACATGTCCAAAAGCTCTTTTTGTTGTTGCTGTCTGATACACTGTAATGAGTATTCTAATATTCCATAGTGTGCCTTAACATAGCACTGTTTCAAACAGCACTATATTAAAAATTACTAGAGAACTCTTAGTGCACACTAGCAGGGTCTACACAGACAAAATTAATATGCAATATGCTCGTATGCTTTAGAAATCACATTCTCTTTAGTCACATTACTGCTTTGTGTAGACAAAAGCCCTTAGATACAAGTAACCATTCCCAGTGTTTATTTGGGGTTTATTAGATAAACACCATTTTCTCCCTCTCTCTACTTTTTTTTGTGTGGGGGGGGGGTGGAGGGGAGGAGAGGAACACAAGATATTGAGTGTGTTTTATCACTATCAATTACAACCTAAAATCAAAAGCCCTACTTATTACTTGAACCATTTAGGCTGAAGTTTTCCATCCCAGGTGTCTGCCTTAGGTCAAATCAATTTTTTTTGGGGGGAAAGGTTCAGTAAAAAAACCTTTTCAACCATTTTCAAGAAAATGTTAAGGGAAAGAAGTGGTTGACCATATTAGTATATGCTTACAACAATTTTGTTGAAAAGCTTTAATGCCTGCATGTTTTTGAGCAGGGACATGGAATTTGGCAGGGGGTTGTCTGAAATCAGAGACAAATGTCTGTACATATTCAAAATCTGTCTGAATTTTAAGCCTCTGAAAATTGCCAATTGCATATGCTCAGCAGAGGGTTGATAGAAGCTGACAGCTAAATTCACCAAAAGTCCTATCCACTCTAAACATTCTGCAACCCAGGATTATAAGGGCCAAGTAGGACTTTCTCTGTAATTAAATTCCCATCTGTTGAGGATTCTGTGGCACTGGAACAGACAGCAGCCTTTATGAAGGAAAGAGGAAGACACCTGGCTGACAGGATTAGAGGAGAACACAGATAAGTGTGGAACAGAGGGGGTATATGGACAGAAGGGAAGAGGCTGGTGGGGGGGCAGTAAGGTTGGCGGAAGATTGCATGGTGACAGAAGCAAAATAATCTGTAACCTCTAGAGTAGGGCTTCCCAAACAGCGGTACATGTACCATGAGCAGTACATGAGTCACAACCCAATTCAGGAGTTAATGTGGTTCCACCTGCAGAATCTGTTTGTTTCATGTCGTTTTTTAAAAAACTTTGCTAATTACATTAAAAAGATTGTTTAAAAAGAACATGAAGGTTATCAAGACAAGCACTCAGAAGCTAGGAAATGCCAGAATCAAGGTTGCCTATATAGAATTTATTTGGCCCTCACATATGCATAAGACACAGTCTTAATGACAGTAAGTAACTGAGTGCTGGACTTTGCATGCTTAATGATCTTATAACATCTTTTTTTATACAATATATAGAAAGCTCAATTGAGAGACATTTAAGGTTGCCACACACACACGCAGCATACCAGATACAAAACCACAAAAGCAAAGGGCCGGGGGGGGGGGGGGGGGGCGGCGAAATGAGCTGCCTCTATTCATCCAACCACATAGTCCTTGTGATCACACTAAGTTGTATGATCTGTTATATACAGACAATAACCATAATCCTACCCTTTTAGAGATCCCAACTTTCAATCCCCTTACCAAAGCTATCCGCTCCCAACATAGCACACTACTCCCTAACCTTATTATTTATGGAAACTTGATATGGGAGTTTGGTGCATTAGCAGGGCAAAGACCCTTTACCCAATTAGCCCTTCAAACTTGAGGTTCAATTGTACAATTAAGCTGTAACCCTGAGTAAGAGGCAATGTTGAGGAGCATAGCCTCATGGGACACACTAGAGGGCTTATACTTTAAGAGGCACATTTCTACCCATAGTTACCCCATCATTCAGGGTGAGGTCATTTGTTGCCCTCCATTCCATTGAAAGCCAGCTCCACAGGCCAATGTGTGGTAGGAAGACTGCAGAACCATGGTGATTTGCACCTGCAGGTTACTAGGGAGGAAGCAGTCTCTGCGAGCCTTCCTCACCTCACCCCAGCACAGAGACTGCAGTTGTACTTGGCCCTTTTGGAAGGCTTACTCTTGAAAAACTCAGGGTTCCCAACCCCACACTTTGCATTTATACAGTAAATTCCAGCAGAAAAAATTAAAGCTCTTTACAAACATGAATAAAGCCACACAATCCCTATGAGACAAGTAGTACATCCATTTTATGGAAACATACCACCACAACTGGGAATAGAACAAATATAGGAATCCTCACTCCCTCCAAAAAATAAATGTTTTTGTTTAGCTTCACTGCTGCATCTCCAGAAACAAGTAGGAAGTGTGTTGTCTGAAATACCAGCATTTACTGATGTGCTGGTATTTCAAATGGCTTACACGAGGTGAAGTTGTAAGTTGGTGGTGCATTGTGTCTCACAAACTTGATGTTCTCTTAGATAAAGCTAAACTTCATGGGGAAAAAAAAATAACATAACTCTCCCCCCACAAATAGCTCAGGTCATACCTAGAATGCTAAGTTTCAATCCGGAAGACACTTATTACTGACATATAAACTTCTAACTAATAGGGTTTGTTCCATGTTTAGCAAAAACAACGACGAGTCCTTGTGGCACCCTAGAGACTAACACATTTATCTGGGCATAAGCTTTCGTGGGCTAGACCCCACTTCATCAGATGCATGGAGTGGAAAATAGTGGGTTCTAGCCCACGAAAGCTTATGCCCAAATAAATGTGTTAGTCTCTAGAGTGCCACAAGGATTCCTTGTTGTTTTTGCTGATACAGACTAACACAGCTACCACTCTGAAACCTGTTTCCATGTTCAGGATATTGTCAATGAACATTACTGAATTAAGTTAAACATTATTGAATATGGGTTAATACCTGTGGGGTACATTGCATTAGAAATACAAATATGTTTATGTACTATTGTGAGATTGCATGGAACTTCTTTAGCAGGCAGACATTAATGCAGTCTCTGGAAGGTATGATGAAGTTCAAATGTCTTTTTGGAACAGTGTGTGCGCAAAGTGGATTTCCTAGGCAGTACCTTGAAGGGAGCGTAATGCAAATCCTTCCCTGTGATCCAACCCTTCCAAGATAAGTCTCAGGAGAGAGAGGTCCATTGTATACCAATTATCTGCTTCTGGAAACACCAGATCAAAGACCCCTGATCTGTCTGAAGAGGTAGACTAAACTTATCATTGGTGTGCTTGTTCTCAGCTGAATAACTCAATCGCAAGGAAACCCCTAGAGTGGGATGCAGAAAGACTGCTTCTTGTCAGAGACCATGTTAGAAACGGGATTAACTCTGGTAAGCTTATTAGCATGCACGTAAATTATTTTATATGCTTTCTCTGTAATGCTTTTTACCTCAAGAATAAAGTATGCTTGCTTAGGGGGAACTGTGTGGTAATATCTGTACAATCACTCAGTTATCAGTCTCTGAAAAGAAAGCAAGCAGGTCTGACTAGGCAGACAGTCTTTGTTGGGAATCACACAGTGAGGGCAGAAAACTGTTTTGGACCTATCCTGGTCAGCAGGGAGTGAGATGCAGGTCTCCACCAAGACAGGAAACAGTTGGGAGGTGGAAGCCTGAGATCAGGTGCCCTGGCTGGAGCACTGAGGAAAAATACAGGTGCAGCTGCCCAGAACTGTGACAAGGTTCATTGGAAAACTGAATGCCAACACACTCAATATATTATAGATACTGAGAACCACCATTATAATTTCCATGCCAATAAAATCAAATCAAAATTTCAAAAGCTTATTGTTAAGATAATACTAAGATTTGAGACAAATACCTTTATGTTAATAAGTTTAATTTGATGTATAACTTTATCTTTGTCATTTGGCAAAGACATTGTAGGGTTTTCTGTTAAAAGAATGCCACCTGGGCAAGAGCCCAGTAGGAAACTAAAAGAACTGGCTAACTCAAAAGGCATGTATCCAAATACCGCTCACCTGCCTCACAAAGTTACATAACTTCAGATTAAGAAATGCCTTTGAAAAGACCAAGTAGTTCCAAGCAAAAGGCAATTAAAAGGCTGAACTCAATTAAATATGTTGTAAGACAGATACATCTGTAAAAGTGGGTTATAGGCATATTGATATCTGAGATGGAGTGATGTCTTAAACACCAATCGAGCAAAGTACTAAAGAACATGACTAATTTTAAATTCATTTAATCTCAATGACTTCAAACAGGACTATTCATGTGCTTTAAATTAGGCATGTGCTTAAGTACCTTGCTGAAGAGGGGCAATTACAAGGAATTTTGACACCTCAACCCAAAGGTTATATAAACATATTCAAACTGAGGGAGAGTGGATGGACAGGCTCATATTAATGCTTAACAAAATTCACTGGCATACCAAAACTAATATACTGTGATAGGCTATTAGACATAAAGATGAGATGGGCAAAGTTTGTGAGCCCTCTGCTGAGAAAGCCAGAACATAACGTGCAATGGACATTTAAGACTATCATCTTTACCTTCAATATTTAATTCTATTCCCTACTGGGGATCTTCACAAGTGACCAGACAAGATGATGTTTAAAATATTTTATATTTTTGTTTAAGTTTCTTCTCTCAATATTTTGTGTAGATGCAATCATTTGGATTTGACTGCTCGTGTTGGGAAATCAGCTGAGTGAATACGACAAGAAAATCTCTGTCCTCAGGAGAAAAACAAAAAACACACACACAAAAAAACCCCCATGCACAGTTGAGTGTTCACAAGCCACAGGAGGTACCCAAGAGCATGGAGGTACTTTGTCAGTTTACATTCCACATGAATTAGAGTGAGGTTCCATAGTCTGAATAAACTGGGCAGCCAGAGGATCCTCATCCCCCAGAGTATTACAGTCAGTGGCAAGACTATCAACATCCATTTTTTAAAAAATATAGGCCTAATAATCACTTGTTTTAGTTCTCTCCTGAAGACATCTACCATCTCCTCTAATAACTGACCCAGTGTTACAACCTTAGCTTGCCTAATCAAGACACAGATCCCAAACAAGTCTCAGCCTATTGTGAACTAAGTTCCAGCACTTGAATTAGGGTGATCAGACATCCAGATAATATCAGGATTATATTAGGAGCTTTGTCCCACATCCTGATCAAGGTACTGTTGGGATGTCATTTGTCAAAACAGCATCAGATGGCAAATTTTGACTTTCTTGTTGGGAAATTCTGTATGTGGTGCTGCTGCACTGTTTTGCGCTGTAAAAGAATACTGTACTTGTTTTGGGCATGTTGTTTTCTTTACTGTGGCAATGCATCTGTGCTGCTATCCAGTCATATTAATCTTAGTCATATGATGCAGGATGTGTCATGTTCTTGTATCCTCATCTGAAGCATCAGCTGCTGGCCACTGTTAAAGACAGGATACTGGACTAGACAGACCACAGGACTACTCCAATCTGACAATTCTCATGTTCCTATTTTTTCATTGCCTTAAGATGGCTATCTTTAAACTCAGTAAGTACTAAGGTGTAGGGGACCATTACTAGTTTGTTTTGTTTTAAACATGTTCCAGAATGTGTCTTTAAGGCAGTACTTTGCACTGGAAGGATTGGGGAACTACACAACACTAGAGGATCTTTGTGTGTTGCCTATTTTGTTCCAGGTTAGCCCTGCAGAATAGTGGAGCCAAGACTTGCGTTGCTACGAGTACTAAGAGAACAATCCCTGCACTCAGAGCAAAAACAGGGAATGTCATTATGCTGGCTCAAGTAAAGGCTTTTCTACTTCCCCTTTTTGATTGCACTTGCCTAGGCCCCAGAACAATCTGGCCGTTAGTAAATAAGAGGCAAAGCTTCAGTAAGGCTAATCTCTAGCCTAAGAACTTTCATTTTAAAAATATATTGCATAAAGAATGATAATTGAATAATTTTCCAGAAGGAGATGTCTATTTAAAACCTATATCTAATGGCTTCTTAATGGTCTGGCAGTGGACAATTACTTCATTTTTTGTACAATGAAAAATGATTTTGGAGAATATAATGAGCATTCATTAGACAGAGTTTAAAATGCTGTTAATAAGCAATTAAAGTATCTTGGTATTCAGAAGCTAATTCATTTACAGAGTGTACATCCGTCTTAACGCTTCAAAGGGTGCATTATATCTGCTTCATTCTGATTCTAGGAACTATTCCAAAAATTCTTTGAGGGCAGGGAGAACCAAAACCACACCACACATACAAAATACATAAGTGTGAATGACGTTTGCTGAGCTACAAAGAATTAAAGAAAATATATGGGAAAACTTCATAATCTTAAACCATTCAGAAATCAGATTGCAGTCTAATTATATTCACAATTTCTTATAACCAAGTACGTCATAAACACTGATTTTTTAATTGACATAGCACAGAAAAACAAATGTTCTCTTTTAATATTTAAAGACATTAGAATTACAGGATCAACAAACAACATACTACATTTTCTAAAAAAGAGGGGGTAAGCAACTGAGACGTGCTCCTGGGAACATTTTTAATTAAACAAAGAAATGATGTTCAGCTCACTCAGTGGCCATTAGTGCAGCACCAAGCAGGAAGCTTAAATTCTGATCTTGGACTCTCATCTTCCATCCTGCCAACTGGTGTGAAAGCAAGAGCCTTCAATAACAGCTCCTGCCAGCTCTTCTAGAAGTCACATTGATCAACTTCAAAAAAATAGATCTGCTCAGCATTGCTGACCAAAAGAAAAGTATTTTCAATGTGAAACCAAAAGAGGCAGGAAGCTTGTCAGAGAATGTGACAGACCAAGTGATACTGAACTCTGGTTACTTAGAGGGGCAGTAATGCATGCTCTGCACTCTGTGTCAAGAATCTCTATCTTACTTATTTGACTGTTTCAGATTTCCCCAAAACAATTGGCTAAACAGATCTTGGCAATGTTTATCTTTAAATTGCAGGTATTCCTATGGAGGGATAGGGGATCCAGTGCCCACAACCCTCTAGATAGTAGCTTCTGGCTAGGTTGGCTTCTCCTGGAGAAATGAGTAAGCCAGGGTGGGTATCCAAACAAAAGCTAAACGAGGATAGCCAGACAACAATTCCAAAGGAACCATTCACATATTGATTACAGTAGCACTCTGACCATGTCCTTTCCCATTCCCAGCAAGCTGCTTACACTGTGAGAACTCATCCATGCAAAGATAATACTCAGCTGGTCAGACATCCTGGTATTCCAACCTTTTGTGTACTGCCACAGAAGCCAAAAGGACCAGGAACAAGGAGAGAATATGGTAATGTGGCTTTATCATATTTAATGGTCTGTCAAACATTTCTAATCATCACCCATTATAGCAGCATCTAGATGCCAATTACCAGAGTGGGTCCCAGTCTCACTGCAGTTTTCAATTATATATCTTTCAACCCAGATTAAAATTATCAGATGCTACAATTAAAAAAAAAAGAAAAAGAAAAAGGAGAGCACAAATTTTGAGTTTGCTTTTAAAATAAAGTATTTTCTATCCAGAATCAAAATGAAAAGCTCAAGTTCAATCATTTCTCCATTTAATTCATTTTGCAATGATGAAGCAAGAATTAGGTTTTTTATTTTGTTTTTTTAGAGAGACAGTCTATGACAGAGAAAGAAAATAAGATCACCACAAAATGTAGTAACCGGGAGGTGGCTACTAGGCCTGCTTCATTTAGGACAATTCTTCATAGCCTCTTGAGCAATACAGATGCAGAGACCAATAACTTGCCAGTGCCAGTTACATAATATGCAGAGACAGGACCTGTGACTGGAGCAAAACTCATGCTCATTCTTGTCTGAGGCACTGAGCAACAGTAAGTATTGGTCCCACAACACTTGGGATGGATGCTTCATCTTCTTAAGACCCATCTACTGGCATCCTTTCTATAAATTAACTATTTACATATATACAGAGATAGGGAAAATCCCCCTGGTCCAGCAAAGTCCAGCATCTGGATCTGGGACTGGTGAATCTAGGTGAACAACTTTTGTTGGCAGCATGGTGAACTGTTAGGACTCAAATGGCTAGAAAAATCAAGCCCCAGGTGCCTGGTGGAGGGCTCTCTTTGGATAATGACAGGAGCCACATAGCCAAATTAGCAGGCACTGCGGGGCAGACTCAGCACCCTCCAGCCATCAACCCTTGGCTCTCCATTGGGCAAAGGTTGCGGTGTCCCAGAGCGTGCATCCTGCTATTACTCGCTGCAGGTTGCATGTTCAACTATTCTGCATGGGCAATCTACTGGTACCAACAGTTTCCACCCTCCCAGTACCTCACCATCATAATTCACCAACCCTTCACAAAAGACTCATGGCGTGAGTTTCCTAGGTGGTCCCAACAGGCCTGAGAAGCTGGAAGCCGGTAGCCAATGATCTGCACATGAGCGGCCTAGGTGTGATGGTAACATGACTCTCACTCAATGACAGGAACATGAGTCCTACTTAGCCAACCAGGTGGCCCTATTCACAGACACCCCACCTGCCTCAATCTGAGGTGATCCCAATAAAAGTAGCATTAAAAAAGGCTCGGCTCTCACTGACTCCTGGCTAGTTTCCCACGATCAGAAGGATCTCCGTTTTAAGTGGGAGAAAAATCACAAAAAAGGTCAGGAACTGTCACAGTTAGGCTGGAACATTTGCACACTTCTTGACTCAAAGGAAAATTGAACCTGCAGAAGATCTGCATTAGCAATGAAAGCGCTAAACAGGTATCAAATAGATATCTCTGCCTTACCTGAGACTAGACTACATGGTAGCAGTATACTTAGAGAAAAAGAATACACTTTCTACTGGTCAGGTTACAAGGCAGATCAAAACACCATCCTACATGGGGTAAGGTCTCGCAGTAGCAAACTCCATCACTAATAGACTAGTGCAGCAACCTGTGTCAATATCCGAGCACCTAATGACTTTGTGGATGCCATAGTCCCACAACACATTTTTTGAAAGTAAGCACCTACACCACAACACTACTTGCTCCCAAAGAAAGGTTCTACAGCCAGTTGAGTGATACTCTAAAAAACATACCCAACAATGACAAAATATTACTGGCTGACTCCAATGCTCGCACTGGAGATGATTACACCACCTGGAATAGAGTCATGGGGAAATCTGAACATGGATCTATAAATACAAATGAAGAATTACTCCTAACACTCTGTGCAGAGTTTGACCTTGCTGTTACGAACACCTTTTTCAACATGCCAGAAAAGTGTTTCTATTCTTGGAGGCACCCATGGTCAAAACGATGCCACCTTTTCGACTAGGTCATCGCTCGTTGTAATGAGCTCAGGGATGTTTACATTACCAGAGCTATGTGAGGTACAGAATACTTTATGGCTCATCAGCTTATCTTTTCTAAAACTGATCAGGATTCACAGTCCTAGATTGAAAACTGACCCAAAACCAAAACATGCTGATGTCGCACAACTTTGAACGGAAGAGGGGAGAAAGGGAAGTTAGCAACTTCCATTGACATAAATTTAATAGTGTAGCATGAATGGAAGAGTAAGCAGAACTGTCAATGAAAGGTGGCACACCTTTTGAACTGCAGTGCAATCAACAGCTAAAGACGACCTTGGTGTCCCAACTTGACAAAATATGGACTGGTTTGATGCGAATAACAATGAAATTTAAGCACTCCTTGTGGCCCATTGAGCCATGCATCAAGGTCAACTGAACACCACCTCTTCTCTTGTGGATCATGAACAGCCAGTAACTATCCAATCCTTTCCACTAATGTCATCATCTTCCTGACTGAGCACAATATGATACTAGAAAGATGGAAAGAACCTTTTGCAACTCTCCTCAATCATGAGTCGAGCAGAAATGATCAAATAGACTCAATCAAGCAAAGACCAGTTCGGTTTGAACTAGAAGATCCACTATTTCTGAAGGCAACTAAGAACGCACTTATGGAAATGGCAAACAGAAAGGTAGCTGGAGCTGATGAAATCCCAGCTGAAGTGCTAAAAAACAGTGGTCCTACACATCAAAGATTTCCTAGACATATTTACTTTCTGCTGCAAAAATAAAATTTTACTCCAGGATTTCAAAGATACCAAAATCGTAATAACCTACAAGCACAAAGGGGACAGACATGACTGTGGCAATTATTATGGCATTTCACTCCTCTCCAGCCGTGATAAGATCCTTGGTGAGATGTTGCTGAAAAGGCTTCAGGTTATTGCAGATGTACTCCCTGAATCCCAGTGTGGTTTTTGTTCATCATGCAGCACTGCTGACATGATATTTATCCTATGCCAGTTACAGGAGAAAGCTGCTGAACAACAAATGCTCCTTTACATTGCCTTTGTCGACCGTGGTAAGGTTTTTGACTCTGATGGATGCTCTGCTCTCTGGTGCCTTCTTGAAAAGTTTGGCTGCCCAAACAAACTAATCAATCTTATACGCTGCTTCCCCAACAACATGCAGGCCCATGCATCAGTGGATGCAGACTCATCTGATCCCTTTCTTGTAGCTCATGGGGTTAAACAGGGTTGAGTGCTTGCTCTAGATTAGAGAGCAGTTGTACTCCCTTGTCTTCTATACTTGTTAGAGACCAGTCCCCTCTATTGTCTCCATATCCAAAAACTTAATTGCCTGCAACAACACCACCTACGCAATAAAATGGAAATCAAACAGTCTGGCAAAATCACCAACAATGTAATACTTCAGCTGGCAGCCATGCTAAGGGTGGAAGCTATGCTAGCATGGAGGCAAATGACCTGGGTCAGCCACATCGTACTTATGGATAACAATCAACTGCCTAAGAGTTCTGTACAATGAATTTGAAAAAGGCAGTAGGAAGGTTGCCTGTCTCAAATTCCGCTACAAGGATTGCATCAAGCAGCATGTAGCATCTTCCGGGCTAGACTTAATGACCTGGGAAGACATGGCCCATGACAGAGGAGCTTGACACTTCACTATGAAGAAAGCAGAAGAAGCAACAGAATATCATCCTACCATCTTGGCTAACAGCAGGAGGGAAAATAAATACTAACTTGCCGGGCATGTTTTCTGAACCCTACATGTGGAAACTGATTTCCAGTAATATTCATACTCGAATACAAATGATGGTCATTATTATACATACGTGCAGATGTCTCTTTTACAATGCATTCTTGTAACAGCTCCCACCCTTTTATCTCACCTTTATTCCTTTTGCAATCATCCCCCCGCTCCCCCCCGTGGGGTCACTGGAGTGCTGTGCTCACTGACCTTTGGTAGAACACCAAATGTATAAGTATTCAGGGAAGTTCTTGAAGTGCTTCAACTGATGGGTCTCCAGGTGCTACCAACTAGTAGGTTCCAATATGCACTCCTCCAAAAACCTCCAACTGCCCTACTGCCAGGGCCCTGGCACCTAGCCTGTGTGACCCACTCCTCACTACCCATGCTCCCAACTGCCCAAGACCCTTCTCCTCCTGGCTGAGCTATCATCCTTCAGTGGTGAAGGAAAGCAGCAGATTCACCTTAGATTCACAACACTGCCTTCCACTGAGCTGTAAATAACTGCTCAATACATTTTGCTTTCTGTCTCCTCCCTTAACTTTTGTTTTTAAATAATGTTGGTAATTTCCTGACTAGTATTAATATTTTGGAGTTTTGGTCACATCAGTCTAGTAAATTGCTACTTAAAGAAAGTGTTGACAATCTATTTTTACAAGTGTAATACCACCATCCAGGTGCATTAGCTAGTGATTACACACACACACACACACACACACCTGGGGTGTTCTAAGGCATAATGCAAACACATCTTTGCTAAAGTAGAGTATAGATGTTATGCTAAAATCCTATATTTTTAATATGAGCAGAAAGTGTTTGTCAAAGTTTGTATAATAAGTCACTCAGTGTATTTTTTCTATGCAATAGCTTTTAGTGCTAACGTTATTTGAGAATATTCTCAAATATTGTTTAAAATATTTCTTCCTGTTTGTATTCAAATTAAAATAAAATCGGCTTACTAAGCAATTGTGTGATATTCTCTCTTCAAAGGTAACTGAAAGCAGTTACAAAATTTTGTATAATATAGCCCCGTCTTTGGCTCTCTGAGCAGCATAGTGTGTATAAACATGACATTTCAAAAGTGCTGAATGACTTAAACTAAAAATTGGAATTTGGTTGCTAAGTCGTTTGTGTGTTTTTGAAAGTTTTACCCTTTGTACAGTGCTTTCCAGAAAGACTAGAAAAGAGAACTGTAGCAAAGAGTTAAGATGAACTAATGCTTTTTACATGTTTTCTCCCTTCCCATGTTACATTCTCTAATAAGAAGTGTACTATTATTGTACAAATCATACAAACACTTTGTGTACATTGTATTCTACTGAGATATCAATACTGCACACTTCACCATGATAGCTGAGCATCTTTTAGTGCTAGGTAGCCCTAATTTGTTTGGCTAGACAAGCAATCAACAGCATTTTAACAGAGCAGTTACTTTAACAAGGTTTTCTACAGTGGGCTGCAAATGAAAGGTAACAATGGGAAGAAAAATAAGAATGGTACCTGCTGAACAATCCTGATTATTTAGAAACTAGTAAAAAAAATAAATTTATCTGTGTAGGTTCTTTCTGCAACACCTTTCTCCAATTTCAGGAGATAGGCTGCTAAACTCTTGTTTGCCAGGGAAGAAATCAGTAAAAATTGCTATTAATTCTAACTATGCTACAAACAGGGAAAATAACTTTAAACTGGCAAGAGAGAAACAAGAATCCGAAGAGAAGAAAACTTCCACACAACCTTTTATGCAGTGGTTATAGATAAAAGAGGAAGAGCAAAGCATTCACACTATTCACAAAAGGACAAGCTTTCTGCTTTTCTACATGGGCATATTGACAGATGAGGTGAATAGAGTTGTTATAATTAAAATTTTGCTCTGAGAAGATCCTGTAGAACAAGTATCTGTACCTGGCCTGATGAATCTTCAAACAAGCAACCAAACAGTTATGGTGTTCTCCTGCAAGTTTCTGTACGGTCCAATGTTATGAAGGATTAGCCAGAGCATAGCTTTAGCTAGCCTTTCTGAATGCTCTGTATTGAAAATGAATACTAGGAATACTGTTTCTTACAAATATCAGAGGGGTAGCCGTGTTAGTCTGGTTCTGTAGAAGCGACAAAGAGTCCTGTGGCACCTTATAGACTAACAGACGAATTGGAGCATAAGCTTTCGTGGGTGAATACCCACTTCTTCAGATGCATGCAGTGGAAATATCCAGGGGCAGGTATAAATATGCAGGGAAGAGTCAGGCTAGAGATAACGAGGTTAGTTCAATCAGGGAGGATGAGGCCCTCTTTTAGCAGTTGAGGTGTGAACACCAAGGGAGAAGAAACTGCTTTTGTAGTTGGCTAGCCATTCATAGTCTTTGTTTAATCCTGAGCTGATGGTGTCAAATTTGCAAATGAACTGAAGCTCAGCAGCTTCTCTTTGGAGTCGGTCCTGAAGGTTTTTTGCTGCAAGATGGCTACCTTTAAATCTGCTATTGTGTGTCCAGGGAGATTGAAGTGTTCTCCTACAGGTTTTTGTATATTGCCATTCCTAATATCTGATGTGTGTCCATTTATCCTTTTGCGTAAGGACTGTCCAGTTTGGCCGATGTACATAGCAGAGGGGCATTGCTGGCACATTATGGCGTATATTACATTGTGGATGTGCAGGTGAATGAACCGGTGATGGTGTGGCTGATCTGGTTAGGTCCTGTGATGGTGTCCCTGGTGTAGATATGTGGGCAGAGTTGGCATCGAGATTTGTTGCATGGATTGGTTCCTGGGTTAGAGTTATTATGGTGTGGTATGTAGGTGATGGTGAGAATATGCTTCAGGTTGGCGGGTTGTCTGTGGACGAGGACTGGCCTGCCTCCCAAGGCCTGTGAAAGTGAGGGATCGTTGTTCAGGATGGGTTGTAGATCACGGATGATCCGTTGGAGAGGTTTTAGCTGGGGACTAAGTGATGGCCAGTGGAGTTTTGTTGGTTTCTTTCTTCGGTTTGTCTTGCAGCAGGAGGCTTCTGGGTTCACGTCTGGCCCTGTTGATCTGTTTCCTTATTTCCTCATGTGGGTATCGTAGTTTTGAGAATGCTTGGTGAAGATCTTGTAGGTGTTGGTCGCTGTCAGAGGAGTTGGAGCAGTTTCTCCTCCCTTGGCGTTCACACCTCAACTGCTAAAAGAAGGCCTCATACTCCCTGATTGAACTAACCTCGTTATCTCTAGCCTGACTCTTCCCTGCATATTTATACCTGCCCCTGGATATTTCCACTGCATGCATCTGAAGAAGTGGGTATTCACCCACGAAAGCTTATGCTCCAATTCGTCTGTTAGTCTATAAGGTGCCACAGGACTCTTTGTTGTTTCTTACAAAGTTGCCTTGAGAAAGTTAGTTCTATAAAAAACAAATAAAATTGAAGTAAAAACTAGCCCCAGATAGTATATTTACTTTTCAAATGATAGTTCTGACCATCTGTTTTCTTTCCTTTAAAAAAAAATATTTATTCTGAATCTCCTTTTCAGACAACTAAAATAAGTTAATGTGTTGGATATAGTTCTAATGTCCATATTTTTAAAAGGATGCTGAAAAATGAAAGAGGATGCAAAAAAGAGCCACAGAAACTATTCAAGAACTGGAGAAAATGCCTCACAGTGAGAAACTTAGGGCAGGTCTACACTACCGCAGGGATTGACACTCTAAGATCGATCCACTGGCGGTTGATTTAATGGGTCTAATAAAGATAGCTCTCCAGTCAATCCCTGTACTCTACCCCTGACAAGAAGAGTAAGTTAAGTCGATAGGAGATTTTTTCCCGTTGACCCCCGGTAACTCGACCTAAGGTACGTCGACTCCCGCTACATTATTCATGTAGCTGGAGTTGCGCACCATAGGTCAACTTACCGCTGTAGCGTAGACAAAGCAAGAAAGAGCTCAACTCACTATATATATCAAAGAAGAAGATTGAGAGGTGATTTGATTAGTGTGTAAGTACCTTCACAGAGAGAAAGTACTGGATTCTTTAATCAAGTGGCGAAAGGCATAACAAGAACCAATGGCTGGAAGGGGAAGACCAAAGGTTCATATTGGAAACAAGGCACTCGCTTGCTTTCTTAAAAATGCAGTGAGGGTGATTAACCAGTGGAACAAAAAAGTGATGGATTCTCCACTTCTTGGACAGTGTACGAACATATGGACAGTAGCAGACATCTTCAAATACTACAGCTAGATTTTTTTTAATAGCAATTACCACCACACCCACTAATAATTTTCTACTGAAACAGTTTAAAGCTATTGATTCACTAAATGTAGGGGATATGCTTGAGATTCATTTGTAAAAAATGGGTTAAACAGTTTTACATTTCACCACAAGCAAGCAATAAAATGCAAACAGAAATAACTTATATTAGCTGAAACTTAATTCAATTAGATTAAAAGTTTTTTTGTTAAATTGGTTATACTAGCAGAGATCATCATTCATTACTGGTGGAAATAAGGCTAACCAAGGGCACTAAAATGTAAAAGAATGACTACATTAATTTGCATAGCTGCAAAGTATCCAACTCGTTGCCATTATTCCTGTTTCCAAATAGATCCACTCCGGTAGATTATTTTAAAGAAAACTTAACAAACCAATAAATGCAGTTGAATTTTATAACTTAACAACCTGAAGGATAGTGCAGGTAAGGTAATGACAAATACATTAGGATTATTTACTACAAATAGATTATTGTTGTCAAAATGGTTCAGTTGATAGCAGTCCTAATTTGGAACTTTTAGAAGCTGGGATCCTACCTAATGCTAACACTGCAGTAAAGACCCTTTATGAGGGCTATGTTTGCATTCATTGTTAACAGAATAAATAATATATATTAGAATTACAAAGTGCCTTTGATCATAAAACATCGCAAACTGCTTTCCATATTAAGACCTTCATCATGCATGCACCATATGGGCAGACCCTTTCACTCATGTGGAACTCCACTGACTTCAGTGAGACACTGCTTGGGCACAAAATCCACCTGCATGGATCTGATCACAGGATCAGAGCATGAATGCAGAGTAACATAGCCTCTTCTGAGATCAATGGTGGTAACCACCTGGCACAAGGCAGAGCATAGCAGGGGAACAGGATAACAGAGAAAACTCCTACTCTTACAAAAATACAGTGGTATCTTTAATATCCACACAGATCAGACAGGTCCTTGGTTTCTAAGGTCCTTCCAAAAGACATTCAAACGGCATAAGAATTAAAACCATGCATCTACCATGGAAATATAAAGATGATAATTTGACCCTGCTGGGATTGAAATATGTGGTCCTGCTGAATTAGGCATGAGGCTTAGAGATCATTACCGCAATCTCTTCAGGGAGGATATTTGAACAAAGTACAAAAAGCTTGGTTATTACAGGTGTTTAAGCAGAACTCAAGAGAAACAATGGGTAATAGGGATGGTAGTCTTACCAGTGTTGTATCTAACAGTCAATCTCATCACAACATTTACCGCAATAATCCGCATAGTCAGAAATTCTGGAAGGGATACTACTAAGCCCATAAGGTATGATACTACTTGAGAAGGATCAGACCCTGACTTACAGTAGCTGCATGTTTACTGTGGCAGAATTACAGGTCAGTATTCCATTGCTTTGAGATACTGAATGTTAAAATCCTTAATTCTTTAAATCCCAATATAATAAAGGAACAGAGGTACATTTACAGTGCAAACCAATGTCTATATGGTGCAATTACATCAAATAGTCACTGGGTCAATAATTCTTGTGTGTGTCTTAGTTTTAGGTATTTATCTCAAGTGTTTGTGAAACAGAGGGCTTGTACTAAGAAAGCAGACATGATTGTGAAGGAGGCTGTGAGTAAGCTGCAAAATAAACTGATTAGTATATGGGTGCCGTCATGCTTACAAGATCATAAAACTATTTAAATCATGATTTTGCCATTATTAATGATGTTATAAAAGAATGTGCATTATATTTTTAACAGCTTGATTGTATTGAGTAGTGCTGCAACGCAGTAGTATGCAAAATTTCAAAACATTACTGTATAAGACCAGAATCTGAAACTCAAATACACAAAATATTTAGCTTGTTTAATGTTATCTGCTTACAGATTCAGCAACCTTCTATTTATGTTTAATGACTGTTTAAATACACCAGGTATGCAGAAATGGGTTCATAAAGCATCTGTCTTCTTTAGCACAGAACAGTGGACTGCCGGATAACCGAGAATTTAATACAGGGAAATTGTTATGAGTGTTCAAACTGTTAGAAAAATAGGCAAAATAAAGCCAAGGATGAACATTTGTTATGTGAACACCGCACAGCAAGAAAGTGCTATGAACTTCATACCTAATATACGTTAGGCTTTGATTCAGAGTGGATAATCCCACATGGTTTTTAAAGCATTTCTGCACAAGTTAGAATGATAATTCTAGTTAGCATCATTAGGCATTTATAAACTCCTACATGTATTATAGCTCCACAACTGGAATGGTGTAAGAAGTTCCATTCACTGCAGTTATTCCCCCAGGCATCAGGTCATAGTGTTTCATAGTGTCCCTGCCTCTAGCATCGCCTGTTGACCACCAGTCTGGGCCTGTAATGGCCTGTCTCTGACCTCTTGAGGCCTAGACCTCAATCCAGATAACTTTTTAAGTTTAGTCCTTTTCGAGGGTAAGAAAAGTCCAACTCTAAATCCAAATAAATTTCCAAATCAATTAATTCCTCTTCCCCTCTTGGGCTACCATGAAGCTCTTTGCCCCTAGTCCTGTGCCCTGCAAAGGTCTTCTATGTTGCTTTTTCCCCAGCAGGTTTCCCTTTTGTATCCTCACCCCAGGGACATCCCTGCTGCTTACAGGCCCTATCTCAAGGGCTCCCACAAGAGCCTAATTTGCTTCCTTTAGTTTTCTCCAGCCTGTCTTCACTAGGCCCTTCCCAAGAAGCAGGGGAACTCCTTGTTTTCCCCTCTTGGGTCACCTCCCTCTTTCTAGTCTTTCCTTATCCTTTCACAGCTGGGGTCTTTATAATTAAATTGCCAGATCAGGAACAACTGAAGGATTGTTATTAGGTCACAGGCAAGGCTGAGTCCAATTCGCCTTAAAAGGCCAGCCAGCCTGTGACAGACAGCTGTGTGTGTTCCTGTTTTTAAAAACTATTATAGACTCAGACTTTAAACATCAGAAGGGACCATTATGATTATCTAGTCTGACCTCCTGCACAATGCAGGCCACAGAATCTCACCCACCCACTCCAGGAATAATCCTCTCACCTATGTCTCAGCTATTGAAGTCCTCAATGCTTATACTTAAGTGGGCAAATACTGGTCCCACTGAAGTCAGTGAAAGTTTTCTCATGATTCCAGCCAGAACAGAATTTCATCACAAGCCTATGATTTAATGCCATCATTTAAATTTGTTACATTTTTCATCTTCATATTGCATTTGAACACGCATTTTTGGACTTGACAAATATTGTAAGTATTCCACTATAAACACACACCTATATCAGTTGTTACTATATTTGGAACCCATTCATACTGTATCCATAGCCTGTAGAAGGCCATAGATGACTTTTTTCCCTAAATAGTCAGCCACAAAGATGGCTTGCTTTAATTTAAAAAAACTCCTAAACTATATAGAACCTTTTTCTGTACCTTATGCTGGGTGTTGGCCTCTTGCCCCTGCAAAAGCTGTGGAGTAGGAGAATTCCTACAGTTTTAGGGCTGGAGGAAAGAAACAACACATCCCCAGATGCGTGTTCTCCTAAATCCCTTTATCATTCCACTGGAGTTAACCAACTCCTTCCCAATTTCTAGATGAACAGGGCAGAAGAATCTTTTGCCATCGTAATGGAATTATGCTGCTGAGAGAACCTGTTCTGCTACTGAAGGAAGGAGAGCTTCCACCTCCCATAGTCACTATTTTATGTCCTGACCACTCATTTTTTAAATTTGTGTGTGTTCTTGTATAGGGATGGAGTTGATGATTATCTTTTCACATGGACATTCTTGATCTGGATTACACATTGTTACATTTCAGAGCTCAGCTGTACCAGTCTGATTCTGGCTGCAGTACTTTTTACAGTTCACAATCTGATATATCTCTTTCCTCCCTATTCCTCTTTCCTCTACACACCATGACCTGTAGAATGTCAGGGTGACTTCAGGAACATGCTGAGTTTCACCAAGGCTATTTATATGAATCAATAGCCACACAGAGTTTAAGTCTTGTATCTTCCATTACTAAGATCCTTAGTCATCTAGTTTCCTAAGCACTCTCTTATGGCTACTGTTACAACAACTAAATAAAGGGAAACAGAAGTAAAAATATTTCCTTAGCAAAAAAAATGGTTAGGTCACAATGATTGTACAAAATACATACTTCTAACATGCGTTTCTGTAACACATTAAACCGGAGCTAAATACGTATGTAACCATAATAACTTTTGAATCACTGAACCTTTACATTTCTAAAGCACCTTCAACCCTGCTAACTGCTGGAAGGGCCTCCACTTTGGATAGTAGTTTCAGTTCAAGTAGGCTACTCTTACAGAGACAAAAGTTTTACATTTGCTCTTTGTTTTGTTGTTTTCCTTAATCTAGAAACAAAAGATGTTCATATTACAATTATGATACTTCTGTTTGTACAATGAAAACATAAGAATAAAGATGTTTATGACTGAAGTGGTTAGGAGTTTGAAAGATCCACTCTTTATATTATTCTGTTATGGGTATTTTAAACATTTCCACTGCCTCTAATTAGTTCACGACATTTTATACAGAGACATTTTTAAGAGTAAGAGTCACTGATTGCCATTTTACACTGTATTCATTAAAATGAATTCATTATCTTTACAGATTATCTTTGTTTTTCCTAATACAGTATAAAGTTTTATTATAAATAAGAACGCTGTAAAATTTTGATAAATGGTTTGCAAAGTTGTTTAGATTTAGAGTGACCAGAAAGCAAGTGTGAAAAATTGGGATGCGGAGCAATATAGTCACCTATATAAGACAAAGCCCCAAATATCAGGACTGCTCCTATGAAATTGGGACATCGGGTGACCCTACTGCAATTCAAGATAAACCCTACATTTTTAAAGATGACCAGTGATTTTTGGTGCCTCATTATTTGTTTGCCCAAATTGAGACATTAAAGTGATCTGATTTTTAGGGAGCTCTGAGCACCTACCCTCTGAAAAATCAAGCCTTCTTATGGTGTTTCAAGTTGGACATCCTGGAACAGAGGCACCAAAAACATAATTCACTTTTGAAAGTTTAGGTCAGGATCTCTAAATAACTTTGTAATAGAGGATGTTCTGATGTCTTGTCCCTTTAAATGTTTGAGCACTTCTCCCTCCCCACTGCCAACCTCACTTGCCTCTTAGGGCTTGTCTACACTACCCGCCCGATTTGGCGGGTAGCAAGCGATCTTTTGGGGATCGATTTATCACGTCTAATCTAGACGCGATAAATTGATCCCAGAACGCGCTCCTGTCGACTCTGGGTAATCCACCCCGACGCGAGGAGAAAGCAGAGACAACGGGGGAGCGGCAGCCTTCGACTTTGCAGGGTCCACACGGCGAGGTAAGTCGAGCGAGGTACGTCAACTTCAGCTAAGTTATTCACGTAGCTGAAGTTGCATACCTTACATCGACCTCCCCCCACACCCCGTAGTGCAGACCAGATCTTAGTTTCAGTTTTGCTGTCAGGTCAATAAAGATAGAAACACAGCTGTCTGCTGTGGTGTTATCAGCTCCCTCTGTGTCCAAAGAGATCAGATACAAAAGTTACCTCCTCACTTTCCATAAAAGTGCTCCACACTAAATCTCAAAGTTTTTTGCAACACCCACAGCAAAAACACAGTAGATGACAGGGTTTTCCTCTTTCCCTAGCTGTAAAAGAAACACTTCAATAACAACTGTTCTAATAAATTGGACATTTATATATATATAAAAATAAATAAAACCTGTTAACACAGTGGGTCTTGCATTTAACTGCAGAACTAAAATAATCAAGCCACTGACTTTATATGGAGTTTTACTAAAAACACACCCTAATGTCACAAAGTAATTCTGTCTCCAATGTGGAAAATATTATACACAAAAACAGCAGCTGCAAAATTGATATACTAACTTTTAATCACATTTTGAAGTGCATCACTGTCACAAACTACAGTTGCTTCATTTTCTGCAGGAAACCCTAGAACAACATACCTGACTTTTAGAGATATCTAACAAAAAGGAAAAATAAACTCAAATATGGTACAAGATATGTATCTTCTTAATACATACAATAATTCTTGTTTAATTTTTTCAGTCTCACACTGTAAATAAATCAGCCGTACATAATTAATCAAGACAAGAGAAAAATCTAATCAGGTTTCAACAAAACCTATAAAAGGCTTCTGTTTTATACTTCATAATAAACCACATACCACAAGAAGTGGATGCATTTATGTTCCAAGGTTAGGTCATGCAATCCTAATTATGGAAATGATATGGAATCCTCAGAGTTCTTGCTTTGCAAAATAAATACACAAGGGAAATAATGTTATGTAAAAATGTTAGCCTTTCAACCTCTGAATTAAAATGCAATCAGATTCTATTAACCTAAATGAAAAAGTAAACCATTATTAACAAGCACTTTGTTTACCCTTTCTATTTCTAGTTAGTTTTTCTGGATCAGCTTTATGTTTTTTCTCAGATACATGGCGCTGTTATTAATGTTTTCAGTTTCGCTTGTAAAAATTATATAGATTCCCCCTTTTCTCACACATTACCAACCCAAGTGCACTGTGAGGACACTGCTATATACAGGACCTGCCTATGAAATTTTTGTGAGTGTCTTATGAGATGACAACTTGGGATACACCTAAATGTAACAGACTTATTTTATGTATTATTTAAATATATATACCGTTGGATGGGGTGAAGGAGCAATAGAGATCATTAGATTTCTCCCAATTTCATATTGTAGAAGTGGCATCCTTATGCTTGTGTTGTGGTTCACACAGTTGCCAACATTAAAAGAGTAATAGGAAAAAAACATTTTTCAAAACATATGTTCAAACAATGTAGGGATCTGGGAGCATCTGATGAGAATTTTTGTGTGGTTTTGCATTTTTGCAGACATTACAAACATTAAATAATCAATTACTTTTAATTATTCCTGTATCAAAGATGGAAAAACTGAGGAAGGGCAATTTAGGATGAAAGCAAATGGCTTAAAGGCGCTTGGAGTGGTCAGTGCCCATCACTAAAGACAATGCTGATCACAGCTAGAGTTGGAAGGAATTTTTCAGCCAGACTTGTCTGTGCAAATGATATAGATTCAACACCACCAAAAGGATTTCATGAAATGGTGGCTAGTTTGCGGAACTGTTTGTGTCAGAAAGAACCCCACCCCCTCAAAATTCCCAAAAAGTCAAATGTTTCAAAATTTTCTTTCATTTTATTAAAGGGGGGCGGGGATGAAACTCAACACTTCACATATTCAGAACGATCTTTACAAATAAAATAGGAAAAGACATCTAAATTACAAATACTATTAAAACTGTTACCTTTAAATATTTATTTCAACAAAATTATTTCCTTATTAAAAAAAATCTTAAGATTTTGGTTTAATATAAAACATTTTACTAAATCATTTTCACTTTAATCATGAAAAGTGTAATAGTTAGTTTATTCACATACAAGTTTTCCAATAAAAAAACCACAGTTTTTCTCATCTTGTAACTAAAATTGGACTCTAAATCCTACCACTGTAGAAGAAAAAAGGTAACTAGACTCTTACAGTTTGATTCATTATGTGAATGTTCAGCAATTTGTGCTGCAGATATTTTAAATAGGAGTCAGACTGATATACTGTGTACTGATCCACCGATTCAAAAAGAAAAATGTCCGCATTATGCAGCTGTTAAGGACTTGGGATGCAGGTAAATGTATTTCCATACAGAATATGAATACGAGAAGGGGAAATTTTATTCTCTCGAGGGCTAACCACATGTTCAGAGCTGGAATTGTTAGTCATTTTCTATTTTGCCATATGGTAAATTCCCAAAATAACATCCAAATGGCAGTAAAAATACCAGCCCTATCACACAAAACATGGTTGTGAGATTTGAAAACTAAACTACCATTTCCCATTGCTTCATTAATAATACAGTATCCTAAACATTTTTAGTTCTCTATTAATTTCTAAATTTCATATTAAAAAGGGACCCAGTATGGTAAGTGAGAATGAGATTAAAATTATGTAAACTTAAAAGGCAACAAAGCTATTTGTGTGTGACTATGCATATATGCCGTAAGAAATATTTATTATGAACATCTGATGGTCTAGGATGGTATGCAGGGTTTAATCAATATGGTTGCAAAACCACCAGATAGTTATGCAAGTCAAACCAAAGTACTGATAAAATCATTGTACCACACTTTCACCTATTCTTTACATGGCACATATCTTACAGCACTAAACCTATTTCACCACTACATTAGAGCTTAAAAACATATTCGCTTTATCATCTTGGAGCTTTCTACCAATAGAGCTATGTGCCATAGTTGCCATGAGTTCCACTGTGCAAGACTCATGGGGAGAGGAAAATTAAAACCAATAACTATTTAACACCTCCAAAAATGACCTAAAATAGCCTCTCTACACACACACACACACCTCCCTCTACCTCTTGATGTCTATATCAATGAAGCCAAACAACTCTCAGATATTGCCTGCTCTAAAGAACTCAAAGAACACCTCACACTACAATTCACACAGGAACATAAGGATATCATCAATACTTCTCCAAATAATTCCAAGAGGAAAAAAAAAAACTTTACAACCCTCATCTCCCATGGGCATTCTGCATGTATCCCAAGATACAAAAACAAGAGAAGCCAGGCAGAACTCTCATATCTGGTCATAACACTCTCACTTGAGGAATATCAGGACTCTCAGAAACCATCCACTAACCAATCATGCAAAAGGTCCAACTTCTTCCAAGACACTACCTACTCCCTCCAGAAACTCCACCCTTTAACAACTTCCCCAAGAATAACATCCTAGCCACCACGAATGTCACAATACCTTACCATGACAGCATCACTGCCTACCTCAGATATCGAAAAGACACCGGACAACCCTCAGCTATCCACCCCAAACATTGCCAAACATCCATTTAATCCTCACCCATAACAATTTTACATTCAAAAACTGTGATAAATGAAGGGGGGAGGTCCCTTTTATGGACACCCAGACAGCTAATAAAATCCCTCTTGGTAGCTATTCTCTACTGGCTTTACCTATAAAGGGTTAAAAAGTCTGACTGCATGCATAGATAAAACGAAGTGAGTAGGCACCTAGCCAAAAGAGCCAATGGGAAGGCTAGACCTTCTTAAAATTAAAACAAGACTACCCTTTTCTCTGTTGTTCTCTGGAGAGAGGGGATAGAGCAGGACAGGGCTGGAACTATGCTGTAAAAGCTTTAAGACAAGTATGAAAAAATTATTAAATCATACCTAGAACTGACATATTTGAAACCCCAGACATGAAGGTAGATCAGGAAATGTCTAGGAAGATGTGATTAGGTTTCTCTCTCTCATTTCTTTATGGCTTGTGGACTCCTCTGTGCTAACCCCCAAATGCTTTTGTTTTGCTTGTAACCTTTAAGCTGGACCTCAAGAAAACCATTCCTGATGCTTAATTATTGTATTTTACTTTTTTTAAAATCTAGCAATAGCCTAAGTTCCAGATGTATTTTCTTTCTTTGTTTTTAATAAAAATTTACCTTTAAGAACAGAATTGTTTGTTTTTTTTTGGTGTCCTAAGAGATTTGTGCATATTTTGTTTAATTAGCTGGTGGCAACAGCTGATTTCCTTTGTTTTCTTTCTCAGCTTTCCCCCAGAGTGGGGTGGGGGGGGGGAAAGGGCTTGAGAGTACCCCACAGGTAGGAATTCCCAAGTGTGCCTTCCTGGGTCCAAGGTTGTTTTTTTCCCCACTTGGGTGGTGGCAGCATCTACCCATTCAAGGTCAGAGAGAAGCTATATCCTTGGGAGTTTAATACCAGCCTGGAGTGGCCAGTATTATTTTTCAGAATCCCTGCAGGCCCCCCCCCCCCCGCAACCTTCTGCACTCAAAGTGCCAGAGTGGGGAATCAGCCTTGACAACACCACGCACACACACACACACACACACACACACCCCACAGTCCAAACCACGGGACCAGCTTGCCAATCTCTTTATGGGCCACCTCGCAGAAGAATTTCTGGAAGAATGCCTCACAAAACAACTTCTATACCTGAGATACATCAATGATATTTTCATACTCTGGACAGATGACCTAAACTCACTCAGATTTTGACTACAACTTCAACAATCATCCATCCATAAAACTTTCTAGAACAATCACACCAGCATTAACTTGCTGGACATGAGGATCAGCTTCAACAATGGTACCTTACAAGTAACTATACACAAGAAATCCACAGATCACCACATCTCCACAGGTCCAGCGATCACCCCAGATAACCAATTTCTTTGCTGTATCTTTATGCAATAGCTTTGCATTATCATATAATATATTCCACGAAGAAAATCCAGCATACGCACTTTAACACTTAAAACCACCTTCACCAAACCAGGACACTCCACCAGAGAAGTGAATCGCACCACAGAACAAGCCATCCAGATACCCTAAAAGAACCTGCTTTACTACAGAACCTGCGTCTGCCCACCCCAAAGTGTATAACCCTACTTGTCACCTACCACCCCACATGGGAATCAAACAGTTACAACTCATACTTGATGGGGACGATATCCTGTAAGTAACCTTTTCCAACCCTCCTCTTCCAGACTTCATACAACCCCCAAGCGCACCATCAAAAGCAAGCTGCCCACAGCCTAGGAAACCAACTCAAGGTAGCAGACCCTATGTGAACCGATGCAGAATCTGCAGATTTATCTCCACAGCAACAATGACCAATACCTCCCACAACAGACCTTTCAAGATCCGTGGGTCTTACACATAGAATCACAGAAGATTAGGGTTGGAAGAGACCTCAGGAGGTCATCTAGTCCAACCCCCTCCTCAAAGCAGGACCAACCCCAAATAAATCATCCCCGCAAGGGCTTTGTCAAGCCAGGCCTCTAAGATGGAGATTCCACCTCCTCCCTAGGTAATCCATTCCAGTGCGTCACCGCCCTCCTAGTGAAATAGTTTTTCCTAATATCCAACCTAGACCTCCCTCATTGCAACTTGAGGCCATTGCTTCTTGTTCGGTCATCTGCCACCACTGAGAACAGCCAAGCTCCATCCTCTTTGGAACCCCCCTTAAGGTTGTTGAAGGCTATCAAATCCCGCCCCCTCACTCTTCTCTTCTGCAGATTAAATAAGACCAATTCCATCAGTCTCTCCTCATAAGCCATGTGCCCCAGCCCTCTAAACATTTTTGTTTCCCTCCGCTGGACTCTCTCCAATTTATCCACATCCTTTCTGTAGTGTGGGGCCCAAAACTGGACGCAAAAGTCCAGATGTGGCCTCACCAGTGCTATTCAGAGTGGAATAATCGCTTCACTCGATCTGCTGGCAATGCTTCTACTAATGCAACCCAATATGCCAATAGCCTTCTTGGCAACAAGGGCATACTGTTGACTCATATCCAGCTTCTCGTCCACTGTAATCCCCAGGTCTATTTCTGCAGTACTTCCGCTTAGCCAGTCAGTCCCCAGTCTGTAGCAATGCATGGGATTCTTCCATCCTAAGTGCAGGACTCTGCACTTGTCCTTGTTGAACCTCAGATTTCTTTTGGCCCACTCCTCAAATTTATCTAGGTCACTCTGGACCCTATCCCTACCTTCTAGCATATCTACCTCTCCCCCCATCTCAGTGTCATCCGCAAACTTGCTGAGGGTGCAATCCATCCCATCATCCAGATCATTAATGAAGATGTTGAACAAAACCATCCCCAAGACTGACCCCTGGGGCACCCCGCCTGATACCAACCACCAACTAGACATCGAGCAATTGATCGCTACCTGTTGGGCCCGACAATCTAGACAGCTTTCTATCCACCTTATAGACCCATTCATCCAATCCATACTTTAACTTGCTGGCAAGAATACTGTGGGAGACAGTATAAAAAGCTTTGCTAAAGTCAAGATATATCACATCCACGGCCTTCCCCGTGTCCACAGTGCCAGTTCTCATCACAGAAGGCAATCAGGTTGGTCAGGCATGACTTGCCCTTGGTGAATCCATATTGACTGTTCCTGATCACTTTCTTCCCCTCAAAGTGCTTCAAAATGGATTCCTTGAGGACCCGCTCCATGATATTTCCAGGGACTGATTTGAGGCTGACCGGTCTGTAGTTCTTCGGATTCTCCTTCTTCCCTTTTTTAAAAGATGGGTACTATATTTGCCTTTTTCCAATCATCCTGGACCTCCCCCAATTGCCATGAGTTTTCAAACATAATGGCCAATGGCTCTGAAATCACATCAGCCAACTCCCTCAGCACCCTCAGATGCATTAGATATGAACCCATGGACTTGTGCAGCTTTTCTAAATAGTCCTTAACCTGTTCTTTCACCACTAACGGCTGCTCACCTCCTCCCCATACTGTGCTGCCCAGTGCAGCAGTCTGGGAGCTGACCTTCTCTGTGAAGACAGAGGCAAGAAAGTATTGAGTACGTCAGCTTTTTCCACATCATCTGTAACTAGGTTGCCTCCCCCATTCAGCAAGGGTCTCACACTTTCCCTGACCACCTTCTTGTTGCTAACATACCTGTAGAAACCCTTCTTGTTAGCCTTCACATCCCTTGCTAGCTGCAACTCCAATTGTGCTTTGGCATTCCCGATTCACACCTGCATGCTCGAGCAATATTTTTTATACTCCTCCCTAGTCATCTGTCCAAGTTTCCACTTCCTGTAAGCATCCTTTTTGTGTTTAAGCTCACTGAAGATTTCTCTTCATGGCTATCTCAACAAGTGGAATACTCATTCAGTGCACTAAATGCTCCAATAACTATGTAGGTGAAACTAGACCATCACTATACTCTTGAATGAACTTTCACAAAAAAAGACAAAACACACCCTATCACCCATGGGTGAACACTTTTCTCAAAAGCAATCATTCCATATCGGACCTCTTGCCCTCATTCTGAAAGGAAACCTGCACAACAAAACACCACCTTCAAAATACAAGCCTTGGATCTTAAATGCATAGTTTTGTTAGACATTTAAAAAGTCATGGATTCAACAGCGATATTGGTTTTATGCCCCAATACAAAAATTTTCAACACAACCTGCTGCCTACTACCCCTCTATTGTCCTATGACTGTGCTGGAAATTGCTCACTTCTTTTTAAGTGGTCTTTTACTACATGTGTGATCCCCTCATGCTTAATCTATCCCACCTTGTATTTAGCTTGGACACTAGCTTCCTTCTCCAGACCAGAAGAACAGCTCTGAGAGACTCAAAAATTTGTCCCTTTCACCAAAATAATAAGTTGGCCCAATATAATATATTACCTAACCATCAACACCCTCTCCCCTCACCTTGTCTCAAGTCCTTCAAAGACTAAAAGTTTGTGCTGGATCCCATTAGGAAACTCATAATCTTCCCACTTCCACTGGTATGAGATCCTAATTCCAGTCCTGCAAGAACCTGTGATACTGAGCTTAAAAATGTTACAGCTCCATATATAAAACTGTCCCTGGCCTAGGATTTGAATCAGATTTTATCTTGTTTATGATGTCCATTGTGTTATAAAACCACCACATTATACCACACTTTTCCCAGTGGGAGGGTGCATGAGATCACATCAGCCCCTTGAGACTTCATTTGTACTCCAGCTCTTTGTATTCCTTCTAAGCCTTTTACTAAAAGCCAATGAAAGAAATTAAGACAATATTCGGTCCAAGATGCCAGACTCTCATTACAGTACAGACCCGTTTACATGCCTCTCTGTTAATGGCACTTTACAAGACTATAAAGTCAATGAGTAAGCGTGCGTGATATGTCTTTACCAATATCGGCGATCAAAGGAAGAGGAAATGCCAGTAGGCCTACAACACATTTCCGCTCCACACTTCCTGTCGATTTTTATGTCAGTGAGTTAGTGAGCAAATCTGTAGTGCTACATAGCAAGTTCCTGTACCACGTGGTTAACGAGTCTCATGTGTTAAATAGGTAGCACTGGGAGGCATGGCGCTACCGCACATTAAGCGGGTCTGTACTGTACCACTAATTTATAAATACTCATTTATCAAAAGACTATGCTGCTTATTTTTTAAAGTCAAAAAAACAAACCATCTGAAAGCAAACTTGGATTAAGAGAGAATAGATACACATGTCAAAGTCAAAATTGGTCTTTTCTACCTTTTTCTGGGTTTGAATGATATTCTATTTCACTGTATTGATTATTTTTTAATAAATACAAATAAGAAAGTTACTTAGTATAGTTAGAGATGTGATGCAGACATACATTCTACTTAGGTGTGTGCACTCCCTGCACACAGGAGTTGGAGAATTTTGCCTAGCAGTACCTGTTGGGGGTGAGGTGGTGCTTGCGATCACAACTCATCCCCTGGCTATATGAGTCAGTGTTGCCCCAACCTCCCACAGTTCCTTCACACCAAATGCTCAGAGACTAGACTCCACTGCAGAGGGGATGGAGGGCAAATTGTGGAATGCACATCTGCATCACATCTCAAAACACTACAGTTACAGTAATTGTTTCTTCTTTGAGTAGATGCAGTTGTGTACTTCACTTAGGTGACTCTCAAGCAGCACCCACAGGAGGTGGGGCTCAGAGTCTATTTAAACAAGGACTACAGGACAGCTTTCCCGTAGTTTGCATTGCCCTGACCACTGCGCTAATGGCATAATGGTTCTTAAATATATGACCACGTGGCAGCCCTGCAAGTGTCCAATATTGAAACATGCCTTAAAACTAACATTAGCTACCATTGCCCTCTCATAAAATGGGCTCTCACCCATAGAGAGGGTTAGGCCAAATGTGTTTCATATACAATCTTGATGCAGGAAGTTACCCGCTTAGCAATCATTTGTGAGGAGACTGCCTGTTCCTTCATGTGGTCTACCTACAACACAAAACAGATGAGGCAAAGCCCCAAAATGATTTGGTCCTGTCCAGGAAGAAGGCTAGATATCATATGACATTTAATGCATGAAAGTGCTGCTCCTCCTAAGATGATTGCAGCTTGGGGGGGGGGGGGGGGGGAGAACCAGGAAAATATACCCCTTGTTCAAATTAAACAGATACCACTTTAGACACAAATTTTGGGTGCAGCCACATCATTTTAATCTTTTGAAAATTGCATACAGGGAAACTCTGCTAAAGCATGCAACACTCTCACTCTTCTTGCAGATGCTAATTCCATGAGGAATGCAGTTTTTGACACACGAGAGCAAAGGGCGAGGATGCCAGAGGCTCAAATGGAGGCCTCATCAGAGCTGTCAAAACCATATTAAGATCCCAGAGGGTAATCAGTTTCCACACCAGCAGATGGTGATTAAGAACTCCTTTTTAAGAGATCTTGCTACTAGGGAATTGGATAAATACTGATCTTCAGTGAACGGGAAGATGAAAGGCTGAGGTCACCACTAGATGTGCCCTCGACAAACTAAACATAAAGCCAGAAGACTGAAAATGCAGCATATAATCCAAAATATGCCTGACCAACCTGATTGCCTTCTATGATGCGATAGACTCTGTGGATATGGGGGAAAGTGGTGGACATGATATACCTTGACTTTAGCAAACCTTTTGACATGGTCTCCCACAGTATTCTTGCCAGGAAGATAAAGAAGTATTGTTAAAGTTAAAGAAAAGATTGGATGAATGGACTATAAAGTGGATAGAAAACTGGCTACATCGTTGGGCTCAACAGGTAGTGATCAATGGCTCGATGTCTAGTTGGTGGTTGGTATCAAGCGGAGTGCCCCAGGGGTCAGTCTTTGGGACGGTTTTGTTCAACATCTTCATTAATGATCTGGATGATGGGATGGATTGCACCCTCAGCAAGTTTGCGGAGGACACTAAGCCAAAATAAATCTGATGAGGTTTGCACTTAGGACAGAAAGATAATGGAGCAAATAATTAAGGAAGTTGCAAACCCCTATAAGATAAAGGTGATAAGTAAAAGACAGCATTGATTTGTCAAGAACAAATCATGCCAAACCAATCTAATAGCTTTCTTTGACAGGGTAACAAGCCTTGCGGAGAGGGATGAAGTGACACATGTGGTATATCTTGACTTTATTAAGACTTTTGATACTGTCTCCCATGATCTCATAAAACAAACCAGGGAAATACAACTTAGATGGTGCTACTATAAAGTAGGTACATGCTTGTTGGAAAACTGTTCCCAGAGTGCAGTTATCAGTAGTTCACAGGGATCAGTTCTGGAGCCAGTCCTGTTCAATATCTTCATGAATTATTTAGATAATGGCATAGAGTGTACACAAAGTTTGTGAATGATACCAAGCTGAGGGGGTGCAAGTGCTTTGGACAAACTGGAGAAATGGTCTGAAGTAAAAAGGATGAAACTCAATACGGACAAGTGCACAGTACTCCACTTAGGAATGAACCATCAGTTGCGCACCAAAAAAAAAAAAAAAAAGGGAAATGACTGCCTAGTACTGCAGAAAGGGAGCCAGGGGTCATAGTGGATCACAAGCTACATGAGTTAACAGTGTAATGCTGTTGCAAAAAAAGCAAACATCATTCTGGGCTATATTAGCAGGAGAGTTGTAAGCAAGACATAAGTAGTAATTTTTCCGCTCTACTTTGTGCTGAGACCTCAGCTGGAGTAGTGTGTCCAGTTCTGGGTGCCACATTTCAGGAAAGATGTGGACAAATTGGAGAGAGTCAAGAGAATTATAACAAAAATGAGTAAAGGTCTAGAAAACGTTACCTATAAAGAATGCTTGAAAACATTGGGTTTGTTTAGTCTGCAGAAGAGAAGACAGAGGGGACGTAACTGTTTTCAAGTAAATAAAGGGTCTTAAAGGAGAAGGGTGAAAAATCATCATATTTAACGTCTAAGGATAGGACAAGAAGTAATGGGATTAAATTGCAGCAAGGGCAGTTTAGGTTGGACATTAGGAAAAACTTCTTAACTGTCCTGATGCTTAAGCATTGGAATAAATTGCCTAGGGAGGTTGTGGAAACTCCATCATTGGAGATTTTTAGGAGCGAGTTAGACAGACACCTGTCAGGGATGGTCTAGATAATACTTAGTCCTGCCATGAGTGCAGGGGACTGGACTAGATGACTTCTTGAGGTCCTTTCGAGTCCTACATTTCTAGGATTCAAGTGCGGTAAACTCTCAGTAATTGAGAACTAAAGAAGTGTGAATATTTTTTTTCCCCTTTCTCTAGCCAAACAAAGAAAAAAAACACACAGTTGTGGATTGACCTGAAACAGAAAGTTTCCAGTTCTCAGTAAAAAACAAACAAACAAACAAAAAGACAACCCAGTGTTGGGTTGATTCATTGGGCCATTATACAGGAATGGCAACTATATAATTTGAATAGTCCCTTCTGACGTTAAATTCTATGATCCTGTGTAAAGTTACTGTCAGACATAGCAATATTAGGTCTGACCTACTAAACTTGGGAGAATCTGGTCAGAGTGTGTAAGTCACTTAAATGTGGCGGTCTGAGAAGATAAGTGGAAAGTATTTCTTTTCAACTACCAGTATGTATCTTCCCCTTCCACCCAAGGATTTCAGAGATAAAGCACAAAAATGAAGTTACATTGTATGTCAAGCAGAAAACCTGATAGATGTCAGAAATAGCAGTAGCCCTACTGACTTCCAGTGATTTGCTTTAGTCATAAAGACTAATCCTTCCTCTCATACTACATTCTAACTGATCAGCACATTCCTAGACAGAAAAAATATAGTAGTTATCTGAGTATAAATGCAGAGAGGAGCAGACATAGCAGCAGCAGCGAAGGATTCCTTAACAATTCCATGACTGCTCTCAGGGAATCCTTCTAAAATGTAAAACTTCAAGGAAAAAAATTACTACTTTCATGCTGGAAAAAAATACAACCGATAAGTCATACAAAGGAATGTATAGGATCTTCAGTTCTGTGTACAAAACTAAATCCACAAAGTTAAAAATTCCCTTTCAGGAGCTAACAATCACTAATCCTAATCTATTTCACAAATGAAGAACCAGAAATTAAATCTATTGCTACCATCCAAACTTACCCTTCTATCCTGGTTTCTATTTTCCCTATTGTAAATCGAACCAGAGTGTTTTGCTCATTAGTAAGGGCTGTTTTCCCTACTCAAACTTTTAAAGTGTGTGTGCGCGCGCGCGCGCATTAATGTTTTGCTAAATCATTTATCCTTGACTAACAACTCATCCTGCAGTGTCAGGAATTTAGCTGAATAAATCAAGTACCTCTTAGCTGTTCCTTATTTTATCTGGTTATTCTAAAAACCCATTACTTCTATATGAAGGAAAAGTCTTCTGTCTAGGAGAATTAGAACTCAGATTGTAGCCCTACCTTGCATTAACTCAACACAGATAAGCAAGCCCCAGGGGGCTGTCTCCTCTCTTGCCTACTTTATTATGTAATACATTTCAAGATCTGCTTCTAGGAGGAATAGTGTGCACACAGTCTAACAGCTGGAGTGCCCAAAGGTCTCAGATCAGACTCATAAGAAGTTGTATTGATTCTTGTATAACACAGTCAATGAAGTGTCCAAAGTGCTACCTTCTATTTGTAGAAAAATAATTGGGGTTTGATCTTCAATTAAACAGATTACCTTTGATTTTAAGAACACATTCTATTTAAGGAACAAAATGATGTACATTAATTTATCAGAACACATATCTAGGAAATATCTATACTGCATGTGTCTCCTAACCTTTATCATACTTATCCAAATGATCTGTGCATCTAAGTGGAAGACTCCACCTTTCTTCTATCATAGGAAGACGTTGTCCTCCTTTGAAGCCAGATTCTGTAAATTCTACTTGCTCAAATGCATCCATTAACTTCTATTAAATTGTACCTTAAATGTGATTAGCAATTTTTGACATCAGGGAACTTATTTGAGTACCTCTATATATTTAGTAGCCAAAGTGTAAGCATCTATTATTTTGTCTTGAGACAGTAACTTCTATCTAAAAATTTATCAGAATGACAATGTGATTTTTGCTTAGTTTTTGAAAGTTTAAAACATGCATAATATTAAAAAGTCTATTGTATTTAAGGGAATTAACTGCATAAAATTATAAGTATGCTGAGCTAAATCACCTAGAGTATGCAAGTATTAAAATCAGTGGAGCTTCACCCTCATCAATCCCATATCTGACCCACTAAGTTTTATGGGAATCTTAGGGCTCACTTCAGAACCTCACTCCAGTACATTTGCACCCGTTCTACAGCCTAAAGGCCTAGAAAGCACTAGGATCTTCTCAGCTGGGGTTAGTTCAAACAAAGGTCAAACTGCCCTACTGGATCCGATCCATGATCTGACTAATCCAATGGTTCTCAACCAGTGGCAATCAGCACAGAGCTGTGGCCCCTGTGACATCCTGCTAAAAAAAATTTACAGAGAGACACGACCACTGGTAGCTTCAGAAACCAATGAAAGAGAAAAAGGAACATGAAGGAAAGAAGCATCGCAGTTTGGCAGTAGAAGGCAGAAAAGTACAAGACAACTGGAAATAAATGTTTGCAGTTATAGAAAGATGGGAAGCCATTTTGTTTATGTTGTACAGCCCTCACCGAGTGCAAAAATGTGCAACGTAAAAGGCAAATTGAGACAAAAACCATCAAGACTTTCAAATTAAATACCAAGAAAAATCTGAAGATAACGCTGAAAATTAGTCATCTTGAGAAATTGCTGAACAATGAGCAAAAAGTTTTGCATGCCATGTTTACTGGAACAGAAATTGTGACACTTCCATCTTACAAAATGTCTTGGATGTTTGCTAAACACAGGAAACCATTTTGTGATGGGGAGCTAGTAAAACAATGCTTTTAGAATCTGTTGACTGTCTCTAATGATTTGAGAAACAAAATGTCATGAGGATAAAAAACTGCACTCAATCAATGACAGTCAATGAATCTCAGATCTTTTGCTCCAGTCACTACATGATCGTACTTGTGGAGAGGATATGTATATTGCTGTTCACCAAGTAGGTGATGAAATGAATGTTCTGCTAAACTCAGTTGTTTCGGTCACTGGCGGATTAGCCACTGAGTCAATGGAGCTGGGCCTGGGTCCAGAGAAAGTGGGGTAAAATTGGGCCCCAGGCCCAGGCAATTGGGGGGCCCAGAAAAAGTGGGCTCTGCTCTGCTCACAGAGGACTGCAGGCTGAAGGGATGGAGGGGGGCCCCCCACTTGTAACTTCGGTTACAACAGATGGAGCTCCACGTATGACTAGTAAACATCAGGAACTAGTTGAAAATGACAAAGGATCAGGCAAATTTCTTGGCATTTCAGTGTATTGTTGTGCATCAACAGGGTCTGTGCAGCAAGTTAGGAGATGGACACACAAAGGGAATAATATACAGAGTTGTTAAAGTAATAAACTTCATTCGTGTCAGATCTTTACTACACTGCCATTTCATATGTAGATACACTGTTACACACAGAAGTAAGATGGTTAAATCTAGGTAAGGTTCTTCAAAGGTCTGTTGCATTATTTCCAGAAATGGTATAGTTTCTTTCTGAATTCGGAGAGGAGGATAAATATCCCAAATTAAAAGAGGACAGCTGGAAGAAAGACTGGCATTCCTTGCTAATCTCACTGGGCATCAAGCTGAAAGTACAAATACAGAGTAAAGGAAATGCAATTGATGAGTTAATGTGTGCTGTTGCTAGTTTTAAGATCAAGCTTGAAATGTACATCGCTCAAATTAAAGAAGATCTCACACATTTCCCGCAATTAAAAATAAACCATGGAAAGTGTCAAACTAGAAATATTTGCTGCTTTGGTACAGCAGCTACAAAAAAAAGTTTGTCACATTTTGTGATTTCATGAAAGTAGAGTCTGCTGGTGTTTTTCTACAGGATCCTTACATCTTCTCTATTTTAAAACGTAAAGATCTTGATGCAACATTTAATGTTCCCAGGCAGGAACTGGAAGAGGAGCGGTCAGATTTTCAGGGACAGGGAGCAAGCAATGTACATGGCATATCAGGCAAGTGCTATTCTGGAATTATGGAAAATGTATTGGTGAACAAAATGAATGTCTTTTGAGTGCCAAAATAGAGTGTTTGGATCGGCTTACATTTGTGAACACACATTCTCAGCCATGTGCCAGATTAAGTTCCGATATCACGCATGGTTGACTGATGCAAACCTTTATGCCCAGCTGCAATGTGCTGTCACCCATCTTCAACCTGATTGCAAAGGAATTACTGCTTCGAACAAAGGAACATGCCAGACCTCCCACTAAAGTAAGTGTTAGACCAAATTAATTTTAACAATTAATGTTTTGACTCATTTTGCTAATTTAAAACGCTCTTGATAGACATTTGCCAGTGTTGAAATGAAAAGGTACTGTATTGATTTGAATTGCATTGCTGTCAAATACTAAACATTTTTTTTGTAGATGTACAGGTAGTATATTATATTGTGTGGATGCAGACCAAACAACAGAGCTGCTTAGGTGGCCCCCATGGTAAATGGACTAGACCAGTGGTGGGCAACCTGTGGACCACACGTGGCCCATTAGGGTAATCTGCTGGTAGGCTAACAGATAGTTTGTTTACATTTGCATGGCCGCTTGTAGCTCCCAGTGGTCTTGGTTTGCCATTTCTGGCCAATGGGAGTTGCGGGAAATGGTGTGGGTTGCAGGAACATGCTGGCTGCTACTTCCTGCAGCTCCCATTGGCAGGGAACGGCAAACCACGGCCACTGGAATCTGTGGGCAGCCATGAAAAGGTAAACAAACTGTCTGGTGGCCCGCCAGTGGATTACTCTAACGGGACACAGGTTGCCCACCACTGGACTACACCATTGGTTCTGAACTTAATATTTAGTCTCTGACAGTGGCCAGCACCCAGTATCTCAGAGGAAGGAGTAATATGAGATGAGGAGTAATATGCCCCCATCAAGGTCTCAATTGAAACCTTCCTAGTTAGAAATTGATTTATACCATGAAGCATTAGGTTTTTATCCCTTTCAAAACTGTTATCCTTTGTTTGCATTAACTGTTTATAGCTCTGGAGAGGCTTGTTATCCATATAAAAACATTCAAACCCTCTTTGAATCTTAATATCTTGGTTTAGATGAGGGAGGAGAAGATGTGGTACTGTCCCAAGACTGCCTCTGCACGAAACCCTGCAAATTCAAATCACCAAAATGAGACACCTTTCTCAATAGATTGAGCAGATGTTCAAACTATCATCATGTATGCTGTTCTAAGCACTTCAGACCTGGATCCTCCTCAGTGGGGTTTCCATACGCACATGGGTTCTATTGTGCATCTTGCCTTGGCTCACCCATGATAGACCTCAGACATCCCACTTGGCTCTGTTAGATTCCTTGAGCTTAGCTCTCCCTTTGTGGGTCTTGGAATCCTCCTCTCTGGACTCCATTCTTCTCCTTCGCTTGCTAGTGCTTGTGTGTGGGGGTGGAAAAATAGTGATGGTACTCAATTTTTGACACCAAAATTAGATGTTTCTGACAGTAGACGGTGCAGATTTTCATAATATGGTCATTTCTCTCTCTCTCCTAACTTTCATGCTCTGATCAGCGCTGAAATAGTTGATTTGGTATTTCAGTCATAATAGGACATCTGTATTAATACTCCATTGAAATGACAGAATTCTCAATATGTGGGGGGGGGGAGAAAAGTCTGCTCTCAGATATATTTCTGAATTTAATAGCTGAGAGAAGGATTTGTGTCCCTGACTGAGAGAACTAATCATGGCTTCCATCTGGTCATGACCAAAATGTATTAATGTTTTAATTTAACTACTTTATCTTGGTTATTTCTGTGTTTTAACACTTTGGGTTTTCTGTGCTATAGATTCTCACTCAGGTAGAATTATAAAATGGTACAAATGTATGGCATGTGCATAGATCTATTTGTTGGTATTTCTCTTTTGCATTGATGTTTTTTCCTTTTATGAGGCTCGAACAAAAAGTATAATTTTAAGACTGTAATGAGAAAGGGCAAATATGGTCATATGTTTCAACCTTGCAATCGTGTAAAGGAAATAATTTATATGGTGCTCTCCATTCTGTTATTACAATTTTTTCCTCACAAGAATGAGGTGTCAAAATTTTATTGTCTGATATATTTTGTGAATTAGAATTGTATTGTGTGCACCTATGACCTTTATCCACATGATGCTTTTTGAGTGAGTAGCCATTCTGTTTTTTGCCCCCTCTTTATAACCTTACTAAACCATGGGAAAGGGGGTGACATTGCCTACCAGACAACATACAAAAAACTGAAAGGTCAAGGGAGTAAGCCAGTACTATATTTCACAGAATATATGAAGCATTGCAATATCATCTCATTCTCATGAAGAGATTGTAACATGAACAGAAAACGGCACAAAATGAATCTATTCTCATGAATAGAGACTACCAGAAATGGTGCAGATTAAACCTCCTCTATATTCCGTTGCAATTTGGTAGGTTTCCTTAAAAATGTTCAACTGTTGAAAGAAAGAGTTAGAGGTCCTGATGTCAGTTTTCATTATCATTCAGGTGACATGTAAACACATTTGTATAATAAGCCTTGTATTTTTTTAAAAAAGCCTATTGTAGGTCTGTTATCTTATTGGTTGATAGCAAAATCACAGACTGATTACAACTTTCTCCAGATGTTTATTGACAGAGGTCATGTTGATTTGCTCTTGGTAATATGACCCCCAAAAAACCAATCCTCTGCAGTCTATTATGTTTTGCAGTTGTCCTCAAGAGATCCTAACAGTATACTGCATGGAAATATGTATTGGATAAATTACTCATCTTTAATTTGATTTGCCCTTTTGCAGCTTCTAGAAAGACTACTTGAAAATTTAGTGAGAGCCATTTATTTCCTCCCTTTTTGGGGAGAACGCTAAGACAGACATGTACCATGAGAGTTTGGGAATCAGGAACTCTGAGTTATAATCCTGTCATGACACCGGCTCAGTATGTAGTGGTGGGCAGGTTGCATTATTTCACTTGTTTTCCTCGCTTTCCATGTCTGTAAAATACTTACTTACCTACCTCACGTGTGCTTTGACACTAATGGGGATGTGTCTAAACAAGAACCTGTTAAAATTAAGGAGAGTATTTTGAGATTCAAATCTGCCCTTACGGTTTTGCTTCTGCATTGAGACCAAAAGCAGAAGGAGATGACTTTCTACTTCTGGTTCAGAACTGAACAAGATCAGGGCTGGCTCCAGGCACCAGACGGCCAAGTGCGTGCCTGGGGCGGCGCCCTGTAGGGGGTGGCAGTCAGGGGATTCTGGGGCAGCGGTTTTGGGTTTTTTGCTTCGGCACTTCGGTGGCGGCCATTTTTTAATTATTTTTTTTTTTTGCTTGGGGCAGCCAAAAAGCTGGAGTCAGCCCTGAACAAGATATTACATTAACAGAAGTTTCATGACACTTCAGCGCTAGATGGAGAAAATATGGGGAGATCATCTTGCGAGCAATACTGAATGTAAAACCAAATCCAAGTCCTGATAGTGTCTTGAATCAAAACCATCACCGAATCTGGATCATCACCTCCTCATCAATATTAGAGGTAAGTGGTGTAATACTGTTACTTTATTAGTTAAAATTAGGGCTCCTGTTAATTCATTAGCTCTAAAAACTCAAATACCTATAATTTAAGTAAAACATATTTAATGGACTCAATCATGTCACCCCTTTTTCAGCTTTTATGATACTTTAATGCCAGTTAAGCAATAGTCACTAGGATTAAAATTTTAAAGTTGTACTTTTAACATATACCAAAATATTTGAATATTCATAGTCCCAGTAATTCAGTAAATGTTAATTTTCGTGTATGCCATATTTTAACTGACTATTTGAGTGCTATTATCTAGGTTTCCCTGAAAATATCCTATTGAAAGAGAGAAGTGTCCAAATTCATACCTCAGTGCAAGTAGGTACAACTCAGATAGCATGGTGATGAGTGTGATAGGTATACCCAAGTACAAAAAAGATGTGATAAACCACCCAAACTCAAACCAAGTGGCAAATAGTTTCACCAAGTCTGAATTTTGCCCCAATACTTTTATCTTTAACATCCCATACTCTGTCTAAAGATCTATGGACTGTAGCTCTCGTCTTTGTATTTAAAGGATAACTAAAATATCCCTGTTTTCTAGAACCTTATGAATCTTATTTTTCTACATACTGAACTTTGTTATCAATAGGAACAACATTATTGAACCAAAGACTTTTGTAATTGTTAGGTTTTTTTCACTTTTATATAAATTGCTTAAGTTCCATTTTCCTCTATTTATTGTGTGGCAATATTAAATAGCTACCACTAGCAAGCCTTTAATGAAGCTAAATTTACAAATGTACAATGTCACAATAGCAATGTAACTGGTAACAAAAAAAAAAATGTTTATATTCCTGATTAACTAAATGACCTGAACAAAACATATTTAACATATAAGTGATAACAAAAATGTTAGCACATATTGTAAGAACTGTGGTATTCAGTAGGGGAAAAATAGAATGGTAGCACCATTAATTTTCATGTGAGCTTAATTTTCATTTGGGTGAGCGCTAGTATGGGAGTAATTTTGCCATTATTAAAGTTTGACTATCTAATGATAACTACCTTGATGACATATAACATGTTATTTCTGATTGTACTCTCGAATACACATTTGTAAATGCTTCAATTCAATTAAAGCTAATGTAAAATAAGGCTGCAGCACATTTAACATTCTCCTCCAGACAGCAACAACAGGCATCCAGCTTCAGAAACCACTCAGTACTGGAAACTTGACATGGTTGCAGCTGACTAATAGCATGTTTTCTTATGGGAACTTGCTTCATAATATCTCACTGCTCTCCAATGAGGCTTAGTTGCATCCTACCAATACATCAAATTGAAACCCTAGCATTCAGGTTTAATGTTTTCAAAATGATACAACAGTAATTGCAAACAGATAGCACCTTCCACCCAAGATACTCAAAATCACTTTATAAACACAGAAGAATTAAGCCACACAATCCCTAGGATGAAAGTAAATATCACCCTGATTACTATCTGAGGTTCTGAGAAGTTAAGGGAAAAATATTCAAGAGTGTCCACAAATTTTACTGCTACAATTTCAGTACCCAACTTTGAAAGACTTAAGTGTCCAGCCAAAACCTAAGGTATCCAAAAGTGAGGCACCTTTGAAAATTGAGCCTTTGAGACTCACCCAAGGTCGCATAGTAAGTCAGTGGCAGAACTAGAAATAGAACACAACTCTCAGTCCTAGAGGAGTTCCAGGGTTCAGTACTGTATTTATTTTTATTTCATACAGACAAGATGTCATTTTAGTCAATTAACCCCCTAACTTTGAGAAGCATTTTTACAACACTCATTCTCATAGGAGCATAGAGCACACATTTAAAGTATGTGCGGTGTGGCAAATTGCCGGCACTACTATGATGGGTCCCGCACTTTCTCTTCTTGTGGGGGGGTTTCAGGGTGCCATTTCTTGTCCCTGAACTGAGGTAACAGCTATCCTACTAGTATCCCAGGGAAGTGGAGTGGAGAGGGAGAGACCCGGGCCCGCCCTCTACTCTGGGTCCCAGCCCAGGGGCCCTATGATAGCAGGTGAACCACTTGTACCAGTGATTCTTTCCCCTGGGCTACTTCCCTCTCCTGACCTTCAGCTTGTGGGGCTTCCTGCCTTCCCTCTGCACAAGCCAGGTGTCCCTTTACCTAGGATCTTGGTCTTCTTAGCCCGCTGCAGCACTTCTCCAAACTCTCCACTTTCCTCCAAACTGCTTTCTGCTCCACCACCAAACCACTCTGCTCCAACTCCTCCTCATCCTAGATCACTCTCCTGCTGCCTTCTGGCCATGCTGTATCACAGCAGGTTAATGAATGTTCTTTTCTTAAAATGTGATTAAGCAGCTTGTGCTACACCTGTGAATTCTTTTCTCAGGTACAATAATAAAAATTCTACAGTCTTGAGAAAAGATCAACCATGAAAATGTTTTAAAATTAAATTGAGAGACAAATGTCACTTGTAAAACCACACGAGACAAACAACCTAGACACAAAATGTTAGGGTAGGCAGCATACCTATTCTAAATAAGAAGACATCAATATAATGATGAGCTACCATGCTCAAAATACAAATTTACAGCTTTAAAAACTTATAGTAATAGCAAAAAAAAATAGCAAGGAAGATAGGAGTTGAACACAAAGCAGCATATCATATTAATTTCTCCTAGGACTCGCAGAGCCAAACGCTGGACTCAAAGGACAGGACTGGTCTGCTGTTTAGATTTTTGCTGCTGGTGTTCACATTAACTTTTGTTGATACCAGTATGAATACTGTGCTAATATGCACTGTCCTATAGAACAACTGTCAGTGCTGGACAATGATCCAGCACCATTCAGCAGCTCAATAGCATAAGGTCATTCTAATTACCTTCCCCACTTTTTCTTCTCCCAGTCAGTGCCCTAGTAATCATAAAGACTCTTAGAAATGCTGATGTAGCATATTTGAAAATAAATCAATATAGTGCTATCTACAATACTGATATTGCAGGCACTGTAAGTTGGATAATTGCTGAGGTTGTGTTTAAAATTGTTTTGTTATATACTTTGCACAAGGTGCTTTCATATATTTGAATGCTGCACAAGCAGCAGCATTTTACATTGTTGCCTACGTAAAACACTGCAGAAGGCTTATGGGTTTTTTGTTGTTGTTGGGTTTAAGTTTGAAGGAAAGCAAATCTAATACATTTCTGAGACTCACTTATCCTGGACCTCTATGCCTTCATGCAGTCCCATTTAAGTTAGTGGGTCTCAGTACAGCCATAAAGATCAATGCTAGCAGCATTCTGCTGAACCGTGGTCAAAGTAACTATTCTTACCCACACACGAGACGGTGGCTGATTAAAATATAATTATGCAAACCACTGCTGCTACCACTGCAATATAATTGCAGCAAATCGTATACAAAATATAGCTACTGGACAGAAAAGGTTAAGCAGTTTACAGGCTGAATGACCCAGCACCCACCTTTAAAGTCATGTTAAAAAGGTATGGGAATGATAATTAGGGCCATTCATGGTAAATAGGCTAGAACTTTAACTTCTAACATAGGTTTGCATCTCAAAGGTAATCTTTGATGCTAGTCATGTAAATGGACAACTCCTGTCTGTCACTGTAACTATTAATTCAGAGATCAAAAGAGCATCGCACATTTAAATGAACTGTAAACAAGGGATCTCTCTGTATTCATCTCTTTGAAATGTATAGCAAGTCATCCTCACTGGTGGAAGAACTGGTGATTGTCATATGTTAATTTGTATAGCTAAGCACTGGTGATGGACCCACTTCAAAGATGCCCTGATTACCTATTGTCCCCAAGGAATTCCAACTTGTCAAGGAGGACCTGAAATTGTATAGAAGATCCTTGGGTCCTGATTCTTTTTATCTCAGATCTGCTTGAGGTTTCATGCAGGGGAAGCGTAAGCCACAAGGACTGAGATCCAAGTTGACTGGACCGCCCTGAAATATGAACATTGGACTGTAACCTATGGACTACTTCTGAAAGAACTCTGCAACAACAAAGCTCACCATCTCTACTATGAATCTGAACCTCAAGAATTGAACTCATGTCTCTTTTAACTACTCTCTCTCTCTCTCTCTCTAAAAAAACTAAAATGTATTAAAAACTGGTATTTGGGTAAGATCTGGAATATTCAATAACCTGGGAGGTAATGTGTCTGATCCTTTGGGATTGGTAGAACCTTTTCTTTTATATGATAAAATAAGTTTTTCAGAAATCTTCATATTTGACTTGGTACCAGGATGGAGGCCTGAGGCTGGGTTACTTCAAGTGAACTGTGTTGTTGGTTTCTGGGTAACCAGTGAGGTAATAAAGAAGCTGTTTTATGCTGACTTGGTAAATCTAAGGGCTTGTCTTCACTACCCGCCGGATCGGCGGGTAGCAATCGATCTATCGGGGATCGATTTTTCGCGTCTCATTAAGACGCGATTAATCGATCCCCGATCGCGCTCCCTGTCGGCTCCGGAAATCCACCTCATCGAAAGGCGGAAGCGGAGTCGACGGGGGAGCGGCAGCGATCGACTCGCCGCCGTCCTCATGGCCAGGTAAGTCGATTACGATACGCCGACTTCAGCTACGCTATTCACGTAGCTGAAGTTGCATATCGTAGATCGACCCCCTCCCCTAGTGTAGCCCTGGGCTAAGTATTGAAAATATCCACCAGTTTTGGGGATTATCTGCACCGTTCTTTGCAGTTCACCCTATTTGAGTGCACTCAGCTAGCCCTCACTGGGACCCCAGTCACAACACATGTAACATCTCACAAGGGTTTCCACCTCTTCAGTTTTCCCCAAGAGTGTACCTTTTTTGAGGTAGCCGTCCTGGAAAATCTGTGCTGTACTGCCAGCTATCCCATTTTATGGGCTCAAGATGATCCCAACACTTTGTTTTACAGTACATGATGTGGGCAGGTGGTCTGACATTTTCAGCAACTCTACTAAACAGATGGTAAACTATTTAAGCCAATCAGCATGAGGAAGGAAGAGATGCGAAGAGAGTATTAATTTCATATTTCATACAAAATACGAATAGTTTGATGTGTACGTGACATAACCAGCAATGGATTTTGATAGTACAATATACAGTTATCCCCACAGCAATGATTCAACATCAGTTAAAGGCTGCTCCCCACTTAGTCAGTGCTTTGTGTTGTTTCTTCAGTATAAATGAACACGTTATGATACATGTTTAACGTAAGACTTAAGGAATGGAAAAATTCAAAACTTAAATCTACTATTTGTCTGAACATACCCAGTTCAAAGGAGATAGCTGCTTTCTCTTCTGCAACATCCCACTAACGCTACAGTAACTGACCAGGACCGAAACACCTGGATAATGAAGGGGAATTAAGTTCAATTCCATATTTCTTCATCAGAGCCAGAAACAGCGACACAGTATCACTACTTCCCACTATTTCTATATTTAATCTATCTTGCCACTGTTGGACTTGTACTTCTAATAATTAGAAGGAAATTTGATTGTCTATGGGTGGTTGCAAACCATTTCCCTTCCCACCTCTCACATTAGCTTGAATATCACCTCAGGGATAGCAGTTTATCAGAATATCAGTGTTTGGAAAATGCAGGTTTTCCAATCCCAGGAAGACCTGGAGCTATCATATTCCAAAGTCAGTACTCCATGAATGACTCAATACAGTCCCTGCTGTTTGCCTTACCTGCATTTAAGCCAGATATTTGCATTGAACAAGCCAGGAGAACTAGCCAAGAATTTTAGCCCTATTAAAACCTGAACTTCAGTTAAGCCACCTAAGCTGAAAATACATTTTATTGTGAAAAAGAGTGAACAGAATTATTTCTTTTCATAAAGCACAAGCATTGTATCCCATTAGATACCGAAAATATCAAGCTAGCAATCTCTTAGAGGAAACTGACACCACAGATTACAATCATCAAGTTGCACATGAAGGTTAGACTAGGTAGCTGTAAAAGAGAATGCAGGCAGAAGCCCAGCAGCAGAGCGGGGGCTATCCAGTTTATTGCACTCAGTGTAGCATGTATGATTACCTGCCCTGTGGGCGGGTGGCGTATGTGTGCATTCGGTGCAAGGAGCTCCTGGCCCTCAGAGACCGTGTACGGGCTTTGGAGGCCAGGGTGGTGGAACTGGAGGAGCTAAGGGAGGCAGAGAGTTATGTTGATGAGGCTTTCAGGGACACTGTAGACTTGTCCCACCTCCAGTCAGACAGCCCCTGTGCTGTTGAGGACGATGAAAGCCCCAGGGAAGGAGAGCAGGCAACGGGAGCAGAGGGAAAACTTCCCATAGTTGGGACCCTCCTTCCAGGTAGTGTTGAGGTATCCTCTTGCACTGAGGTCACCTCTCCGGGGAAGGGAACTCCAATCAGTAGGAAAAGGCAGGTGTTAGTAATGGGAGATTCAATCATTAGAAACATAGATAGCTGGGTTTGTGATGACCGGGAGAACCGTATGATGACTTGCCTGCCTGGTGCAAAGGTTGCAGATCTCTCGAGGCATCTAGATAGGCTTATGAGTAGTGCTGGGGAGGAGCCAGTGGTCGTGGTACATGTAGGTACCAATGACATAGGGAAGGGTAGGAGAGATGTCCTGGAGGCCAAATTTAGGCTTCTAGGAAAGAGACTGAAATCCAGGACCTCTATGGTGGCATTCTCAGAAATGCTTCCAGTTCCACGCGCAGGGCCAGGTAAGCAGACAGAGCTTCAGAGTCTTAATGCGTGGATGAGACGATGGTGTAGAGAGGAGGGGTTAAGATTTATTAGGAACTGGGCAAACTTTTGGGATGGGGGGGAGCCTATACAGGAAGGATGGGCTCCACCTAAACCAAAGTGGAACCAGACTGCTGGCACTTAACATTAAAAAGGTTGTAGAGCAGTTTTTAAACTAAGAGATGGGGGAAAGCCGATTGCTGCAGAGAAGCACATGCATCGGACAGAGACTTCTCTTACAGGAGGGTCTACTGATAGAGATTTTCTAGGTTTTAGTCAGGAGGAGAGGGTGGAAAAGGATAAAGGAGGGGCCAGATCAGACAAGAAACTTTCACATAAAAAAGAATCTCACATCTGAAAAAGGCAGACAATTAAACAGTGACCAATTTTTAAAGTGCTTGTACACAAATGCCAGAAGTATAAATAATAAAAAGGGTGAACTAGAGTGCCTCGTGTTAAAGGAGGATATTGACATAATAGGCATCACAGAAACCTGGTGGAGTGAGGACAATCAATGGGACACAATCATTCCGGGGTATAAAATATATCGTAAGGACAGAACAGGTCGTGGGGGGGGGGGGGGGGAAGTGGCACTATATGTGAAAGAAAATGTAGAATCAAATGAAGTAAAAATCTTAAATGAATCCACATGTTCCATAGAACCTCTATGGATAGTAATTCCATGCTCTAATAAGAACATAACAATAGGGATCTATTATCGACCACCTGATCAGGACAGTGATAGTGATGATGAAATGCTAAGGGAGATTAGAGAGGCTATCAAAAGAAAGAACTCAATAATAGTGGGAGATTTCAATTATCCCCATATTGACTGGGTACATGTCACCTCAGGACGTAATGCAGAGACAAAATTCCTCGATACTTTAAATGACTGCTTCTTGGAGCACCTGGTACAGGAACCCACAAGGGGAGAGTCAATACTTGATTTAGTCCTGAGTGGAGCGCAGGATCTGGTCCAAGAGATAACTCTAACAGGACCGCTTGGAAATAGTGACCATAATATAATAACATTTAACATTCCTGTGGTGCTAAGAACACATCAACAGCCCAACACAATGGCATTTAATTTCAAAAAGGGCAACTATGCAAAAATGAGGGGGTTAGTTAAGCAGAAATTAAAAGGTAAAGTGACTAAAGTGAAATCCCTGCAAGCTGCATGGACACTCTTCAAAGACACCATAATAGAGGCCCAACTTAAATGTATACCCCAAATTAAAAAACAAAGTCAAAGAACTAGAAAAGAGCCACCGTGGCTTAACAACCATGTAAAAGAAGCAGTGAAAGATAAAAAGGCATCTTTTAAAAAGTGGAAGTCAAATCCTACTGAGGTAACTAGAGAAGAGCATAAACACTGCCAAATTAAGTGTAAAAATGTAATAAGAAAAGCCAAAATGGAGTTTGAAGAACAGCTAGCCAAAAACTCAAAAGCTAATAAAACATTTTTTAAATACGTCAGAAGCAGGAAGCCTGCTAAACAACCAGTGGGGCCCCTGGACGACAGAGATACAAAAGGAGCACTTACAGATGATAAAGTCATTGCGGAGAAACTAAACCAATTCTTTGCTTCGGTCTTCACGGCTGAGGACGTTGGGGAGATTCCCCAACCTGAGCTGACTTTTGTAGGTAACAAATCTGAGGAATTGTCATAGATTGACGTGTCAGTAGAGGAGGTTTTGGAACTAATTGATAAACTTAACTGTAACAAGTCACCGGGACCAGATGGCATTCACCCAAGAGTTCTGAAAGAACTCAAATGTGAAATTGCGGAACTATTAACTAGGGTTTGTAACCTGTCTTTTAAATCGGCTTCTGTACCCAATGACTGGAAGATAGCTAATGTAACGCCAATATTTAAAAAGGGCTCTAGAGGTGATCCTGGCAATTACAGACCGGTAAGTTTAACATCCGTACCGGGCAAATTAGTTGAAACAATAGTAAAGAATAAAATTGTCAGGCACATAGGAGAACATAAATTGTTGGGCAAAAGTCAACATGGTTTCTGTAAAGGGAAATCATGTCTTACTAATCTATTAGAGCTCTTTGAAGGGGTCAACAAACATGTGGACAAGGGTGATCCAGTAGACAGTGTATTTAGATTTCCAGAAAGCCTTTGACAAAGTCCCTCACCAAAGGCTCTTGCGTAAATTAAGTTGCCATGGGATAACAGGGAAGATCCTTTCATGGATTGAGACCTGGTTAAAAAACAGGGAACAAAGGGTAGGAATAAATGGTAAATTTTCACAATGGAGAGGGGTAACTAGTGGTGTTCCTCAAGGGTCAGTCCTAGGACCAATCCTATTCAACTTATTCATAAATGATTTGGAAGAAGGGGTAAACAGTGAGGTGGCAAAGTTTGCAGATGATACGAAGCTGCTCAAGATAGTTAAGACCAAAGCAGACTGTGAAGAACTACAAAAAGATCTCGCAAAACTAAATGATTGGGCAATAAAATGGCAAATGAAATTTAATGTGGATAAATGTACAGTAATGCACATTGGAAAAAATAACCCCAACTATACGTACAATATGATGGGGGCTAATTTAGCTACAACTAATCAGGAAAAAGATCTTGGAGTCATCGTGGATAGTTCTCTAAAGATGTCCATGCAGTGTGCAGCAGCAGTCAAAAAAGCAAACGGGATGTTAGGAATCATTAAAAAAGGGATAGAGAATAAGACGGAGAATATCTTATTGCCCCTATACAAATCCATAGTGCACCCACATCTTGAATACTGCGTACAATTGTGGTCTCCTCATCTCAAAAAGGATATACTGGCATTAGAAAAGGTTCAGAGAAGGGCAACTAAAATGATTAGGGGTCTGGAACGGGTCCCATATGAGGAGAGATTAAAGAGGCTAGGACTTTTTAGCTTGGAAAAGAGGAGACTAAGGGGGGATATGATAGAGGTATATAAAATTATGAGTGGTGTGGAGGAAGTGAATAAGGAAAAGTTATTTACTTGTTCTCATAATAAAAGAACTAGGGGCCACCCAATGAAATTAGTGGGCAGCAGGTTTAAAACAAATAAAAGGAAGTTCTTCTTCACACAGCGCACAGTCAACCTGTGGAACTCCTTGCCTGAGGAGGCTGTGAAGGCTAGGACTATAACAGGGTTTAAAAGAGAACTTGATAAATTCATGGAGGTTAAGTCCCTTAATGGCTATTAGCCAGAATGGGTAAGAAATGGTGTCCTTAGCCTCTGTTTGTCAGAGGGGGGTGATGGATGGCAGGAGAGAGATCACTTGATCATTACCTGTTAGGTCCACTCACTCCAGGGCATCTGGCATTGGCCACTGTCGGTGGACAGGATACTGGGCTGGATGGACCTTTGGTCTGACCCAGTATGGCCTCTCTTATGTTCTTAAGGTAATGATACAAAAAATAAGACATGTCCTAAATATCTGAATGTTAGTAAAGTGATACTTGAAGAGTATTCTTTCCTACTTCATTTCCTACTTTATCTGCCCCCAAAGGCTTTTTGGCTGTTCTTGCAGTTTAATGGGTACTCTGGTAGCTGGAGAGCTTTTAGTTATGACCCTCATTGGTGCAAGTTACCCTTGAAATTATGGATCCCAGACCATTATAACCACTCTGAGTCCGTGTTAACAATGATGCTTTTTAGCGAAGAAATGAATCAATTATTACACAGTTTAGACAAGTCTTTGTACTCACTTGGTTGATTCCTAGGATACAGATGGTCTTTATTTCATTTACTATTGTACATACATTTCCCTTATCTATGTGAATGAGACAATAACAAATTTGTATAGTTATTTGAATTCTCTTAGCATTTAGGAATGCTAGCCCTGGACCAGGACCCCATTATACTAAGCACAGTATAAACAGAACAAAATGATAGTTTCCACCCCAAACATCTTACAGTGTAGACAAGAGATGACAGACAGATTGGGAGGGGAGGGGTAAGTGCAAGTAAAAAAAGGAAGCACTATTAATCCGCATAATGGGCAGTGGTCTCACTCACCAGCCGTCTTGCCCATTGTCAAGTTTTCTGTTGGCAAAGGAGAGTTTTGAAAGTTTATAATGAGGTTGCTTTGTAGATGTTTATGGGAAGCAACTATCAACTGCATAGGGCAGAATGGTAGAAAGCACAAAGGTGCTTGTTCAAATATTTAACAAGTGAGCACTGGAAGCTGGCATCTTGGGCCAGTCAGAGGTGAACACTGAGACAGCAAATGAGAGCTGATAGTTACTAGTTTTATTGTAGGTTACCACAGTTGTGTATGTAGACAAAACACACCAGTAACTTTCTGAACTGTGCGAACACACCATCAACAGTTGATCCTAGTTCTGTGGAAGATTAAGCCCTGATGTAGGAAAAAGCACCTGCTACAGAAGCCCACAACTTATACAGTTATCCATGCAGAGCCAACCATAAGGAAGCATGATCACATTAATGTCTAGATCTATAGAAATGCTAATTCCTTTCTATTTATTCACCTTTAATCTACAGATCTCAAAGACATTAAAACATTAAGGAATTACATCCATATCTGCGATACAGATATTTTTCCCAGTGTACAGATGAGGAAACAAAGGCTACCAAATCCCTTGGCCTTCGCACCTCACCCCCCAAAAAAAAAAAATCATTCAGCAAGTCAGTGGAGAAGTCAATAAAAACTTCTTTCAATCCCCTACACTACCTCTCTTCCACTGTATGCACAGTGTGCCCAGCCATTTGATAGCATGGTCATCAGCCAGGTGAAGAGCTGGTAGTCCACTGCCAAAGTCAGTCAGTGGGCACTTTTCCAGGATATGGAACATAGTCTGAAGTTGACCGCATCTACATCACAGGTCATTAGAGAAACCCTATTTGAAGAGATTGACCACACAACTGCTCTGTCCTGTTGGAAACCAGTTCAGGGAGGACATTTGCTCAATGTATCTTAAATTAAAACCGTGAATACAAATGACAGTCTTGATTTCTGATTTATTTTATCCTGATCACTAAATGACTTTCAGTTGACCCACTAAAATCCCCCCCCCCGCCATTTCTGCAGGGTTACAAGATTGGCCATAGCAAGGTAGTCATAATAGTCTTTTAGAATGACTTGTTAGTAAATATTAACCCTTTAAAACTCTTTGTGGAAAATTAAATTAAGTTACATATTAAATATTCCCACAGAATCCGTATAACATTAGCCATAAATATGTTCGAATTCTAAGGACCAGAGCGTTGATTCTTAACCTCCAAGTGACCTGTACTCAGGATTTTTTAATGTGATTGAGTGTTGGACTCTAATTATCCTCAGCATATCCATGTCTGTGGGAATCCAGGTATTCAAGGAAAAGATCACATCAAAGTACTAAAAGTTTCTACAGAAGCATGTAATAAACAAAACATTGTTTGATAAGGGATACATGTTATGGCAGATGTTTTCTGTAATGGACTGGGTAGGTCGATAAAGAATAATTGTTATTATAGACTGGTGTTGTAATGCAGGAAATTCTGACCCATTGAAAGATGTTATTAATTTATTAAGAACCGTTGGTTTTCACAGTTATTACTAATAATGGCCAGATTGATAACTAAAAAAGGAATGTCCAATCAGATAAACTGTAGACCATAAAATAAATTCCATCAATAATTAGGAAAACAGAACATATTGAAAAAATAACCATGGGAAGGTATTTGTCCCTTCAAAAAGGGATTCTTTGTCTCACACCCTATAAAAGACAGAGGGCTTGAATGTTAGGTCAGGAAAGTGCAAACTGCTGGCATCCCAACAGCTACAGGAGGAGACAGACAGGCCAGCTGTTCACCTTACACAAAGGGTCTTTATTATCTATTCTTTTTATATTCTGTGTATTGTTGTACTAATCTCAGAGTGATCATCTTTGATTAAATAATTCCATTTGAGCCTGTTATTTGACAAACTATAATCATTATTAAGTTCAATACACACCACATTTATAGAATAATGGAATCACAAACAGTGAGATCACATTTTTTTGTTTAAAAAAGTTATAACACACACACTTACTGTTATTTCCTTGCAGCGGATACAATATTCACAACAGCTTGAAGTTACTGCCTGTTAAGAAGTCACAAAAACATGAATATATTAATTTAAAATACAATAAACTTTGAATTGCAGCAGCTAATAAGAATCTTCTCATACCCATAAATAAGAAATATAACACTATAATGTCCCCATTATAGTTTCCTTTCATGAATCAAGAACCACAACTGCAGGGCAAATAAAAATTGTGTCTTAATACAGACATTGTCTTAGAAAGAGCTAAAATGTACCACTTAGGGATCATGGGAAATTTTTCAGTTACTGCCCAAATTAAAACTTCAATAAAATGAAACACACCTTAACAATCTGATGCTGCTTGAAAGGGTTAACACTATTGGAGGCAGTGTTTTCTAACACATCTTATCAACAGTATTCATGAGGGAAAAAATACCTCAGTATAGGACCAAATCCTCAGCTGATATAAATAGGGGTAGGGCCACTGATTCATTGATACAAACTGCTGAGGAGCTACTCATCTCTTTAATCCACAAAAATGAGAATAAAATCTGTGCTTTCACAAAATTTCTATGTTCACATTTCCAAGCCCAGCAAGTAAACATGAGAACAGATTTTTTTCTCTTATTACTTCAGCTGTCCATTTTTGGCATGAAAGGGCTTGACTGTGAAAGAAAAAATAAATATTTCATAGCTTAATAAAAATTTATTTATATTCTTCAAAAAATGCACAAGACTTTATATTGGGAATGGGGAGTGTTTTTCCATCTATCCTTGGCCCGCAGATTACACATCTTTCTAGTCAGTGAAGAACTTGGTAGGTTAAACAGTAGTGAGCAATACTTCTAGTATTAGATATTTTCAAAATCAGTCCCTTAGGCTCCAGTTCCACAAAGCAGTTAAGCACATGGTTAATTTCAACAACATGAGTCTTGCTGAAGACAATCGGACTTCTCCCATGCTTAAAGTTAGGTATGTGAAGAGGCATGCTAAATCCAGGCCTGAGTGCTTTGATGGATTGGGGGTTTAATCAAAATAAATGTTATTCAAAAGTAAATTGTTTTAGTGGGCTAAAATAATCTTTAATTCGTAAATATGTATTTATATTATCTGTTTAGACCTTTGACACTTTTCCATTGAAAGTACTGTTCTAGATCTCTTCACATAAAAGTTTCTTAGTATCCTATTTAATGCCACTTTATTGTGAGCACCAATTCTTGCCAATATTTCATGCTTCATACACCACAAAAGGTCATGTTTAGAACAAAATCATAGTAGTTAATAAACGGGTTTTGGTAACTAGCATGTTTTTAACCTCTAAATAAGGTTTCAAAAATATTGGTTTTGAAACTACAAACAGTAACACTGATTTTAATTCTATCTTGTGTTAGAATGTGTTTCTATAGCATTGATATTTCATCTTAACAGCATCTAATAACTAAAGATCCATAAGAAATTAGGACAAATTCTATTCATTCATCCCTGATGCTGCAAAGACTTAGACATGTGCTTAATTGTATGCACATGTAGCCCCAACAACTTCAGTGGGACTACTCAAACATACAAAGTTAAGAACATGCATAAATCTTTGATGAATAAGCGCTTTAGCTACACCTGTGCATTCCAACAGAAGTCAACAGGATGCTGAATGAGCATGACGGTCCTCACAAGTGGATCCCATTGCAGGAAACGGCACTAGTGTTGCACTGGTACAACCAAGAATAATTTGGCTCATTATCAGTGTAAACATGTGGCCTCCTCCCTGGCACCCCCTCTCAGCAGCCATGCAAGTTGTTCTACACTTCAGTTTCCTTTTTGATTCGCCAATAACATCATGCAAGCTTATCCTCTAGTCCATCAACATGGTTTATTAACAAAACATAGTTTAAACAGTTCATAACAAAACTCCAAAACATAGTCTATGCACTAGGAATGATTTATAGTCCTTAAAAGCCAGCTTCGTTCTCACCAGACCCTAGCGTCTTTTACCACACCTCCATCCCTTTGCCAGGGCAACCACCCCAGTCCTTCCAGAAAGACTGCAACCTGCTCGTCCCAGTGGGGGAACTTCCCTCCCTCAGTTTCTCACAGCTCCAACCCTCTCAGTGTTCCTTGGTGTCCAACGCTCCAGCAAGGAGACATCAGGGGGTAAGGCCCCGCTATCTCCTTTCCTTCATCTCTCTCTGGCCCTTGGCTGTGGATCAGAGCCAGCATTCATCTCCCTCTTCTGCTCCTCCTGCCCTCTGGCCCTGGCTTGGGATGCCAACCACCAAACCCTCTTGCTGTTCTCCTGGCTTCACCTTCTGTCTCAGGCAGCTCTCATCTCCTGCCCTTCTCCTGTGCGACTCCTGATTGACTGTTTATAGCCTCCAAGTTCTACCCTGACCTCTTAACTGGCCAAACTGTGAGCACCTGGACTAAACTGGATTCAGCTCCTCAGTTCCATTTAGTGGGCCAGCTCTCCTGTTCCTATCAACATAATAATTTGGGATTTCAATTGGTTTGGTTGAGTATTCAGTAGTCAGAACTTAATTCTTGGTGCTTCTGCAATACAAATAAGCCTTAATCAAAGAAAAAGGCCCTATTGTGCTATGCGCTGTATACACATGTTCCAAAAGACAGACCATAGCCCCAAGAGCCAATATGATGAAATACAAAAAGGTGAAGAGAACAAAACAAGGAAGTGCAGGAAGCAGCAGTGTCAGGGTAACAAGAGTTAGTACTATTCGCAGCAGTTGCAGGAGACATGGCACATTGCCATTGTAGGAATGGCAGCAGAAGTGATTTTTAAAGAGGGATTTGAAGGAAGAAAACGTAGTGGCTTTACAGATTTAAAAAACAAAAAACACACCCAAGAACAGATCCTCATATGCATAAGAGATGGCATAGGACAAAATGCAAAGCCAGGCGAGTTAGCTGGTAGTTTACTTTAAGTTTTGTTGACTCAAGCATCCTTTCCCCAAGGCTTCACTTTATTTATCCCCCATTATAGGTGGCCTTTCATGGAAGATCATTGATTTTAGTTTAGTTTTTAGCATAAGGAATAAAGCGGGGAGGAGGAAATCAGAAAACAGGATATTGCATCTTCCAATGCACCTGTGAAGAGTCTGTCATAAAAATCATTGTACTGGGTCAGACCAAGGTCTATCCAGCCCAGTATCCTGTCTGCCAACAGTGGCCAATGCCAGGTGCCCCAGAGGGAGTGAAACTAACAGGTAATGATCTAGTGATCTCTCTCCTGCCATCCATCTCCACCCTCTGACAAACAGAGGCTAGGAACACCATTCCTTACCCATCCTGGCTAATAGCCATTAACGGGCTTAACCAGAATTTATACAGTTCTCTTTTAAACCCTGTTATAGTCTTAGCCTTCCCAACCTCCTCAGGCAAGGAGTTCCACAGGTTGACTGTGCACTATGTGAAGAAGAACTTCCTTTTATTTGTTTTAAACATGCTGCCCATTAATTTCATTTGGTGGTCCCTAGTTCTTATATTATGGGGAAAAGTAAATAACTTTTCCTTATTCACTTTCTCCACACCACTTACGATTTTATATACCTCTATCATATCCCCCCTTAGTCTCCTCTTTTCCAAGCTGAAAAGTCCTCGCCTCTTTAATCTCTCCTCATATGGGACCTGTTCCAAACCCCTAATCACTTTAGTTGCCTTTCTCTGAACCTTTTCTAATGCCAGTATATCCTTTTTGAGATGAGACCACATCTGTACACCATATTAAAGACGTGGGCGCACCATGGGTTTATATAAGGGCAATAAGATATTCTCCATCTTATTCTCTATCAGATTCATAGCTGTTCTTGACCTAACCGGAATGCCTTTCTATTCAAATACTCTTTGTTTAGGCAGGGCTGCCAAGTATAATCAGTTTAACAGATCTGCATTCCCAGGTTTCAGCAGGCTTCTCACCCATCCAGCAGGCATCCGCATGCAGTTGTACTTTTTGGCTATTTGCGGTGACTAGTGCCTGCTGAACAGGCAGCTGCACATTTCCTCTCTCACTGCTCCCCCTGCTGGATCTCATCCAAGAAGGTGGTGTGTGCGCACGTGTGGGGACTTCAGCAGCATAAGGTGAGGCCCCATACATCCCTGTACCTACCCAACCCACAGCCACCCGACCCCTCTGTAACTCCATCTCTTCAGCAGTGATAGCACTCACCAACCCTCATACAATCCAGCCCCCGCAAAGAGCCAAACATCTGCCTCCCAGCTAGCCCAGGCATGCCACCTACACCAGCACACAACTCCAGCTACCGTAATACTTCAGGAGCCCCAGCACCTATTCATCTAGATACCCCTCTCTGCCCACCCCATTATATCCCAGATAGCCATCTACCACAGATGCCAGCACACTGTTCCCCGCACCTAACACCCTCCAGCATCCACCCATCCCATTCTCCCTAGCATGCTCTAGTACTCACCTCTCTAGCCAACCAACTTGCCTTCCAGAAGCCAGCCAGCCAACCACACCAGAATTGCAAATTTTGTGCAGCTGAATGCCCCACTGTCACTGCTTGAGACAGGGCATGATGATCATAAAGTTGAAGTTTATGGTTATATGCACATTTTTTGCAATTATGCAAACTAATTAAATAGTTTGCATGGAATGGCAGACATGGCGCTTCACAAAACATGGCAGCTATGCTTTGGAAAGAACTTAGTCTGCAGGGCAACATAACTGATGAACTGCAGGGGGCTTCAGCCTGGATCTCTTCCCAGCTCTGAATTTGAAGAGCTGATAATGGCTTCAGTCTCCTTGCCATCACTAGGCTGGAGGATTGACTGATTGGGAAAAAGGGAGGGGAAATGAATGATGGAACAGACGCACTTTTCCTTTTAAAGGAGGCAGCTGGTTATTTTGTCAAGGGAATGTCATACTTAGGGTCTATCAATATTAATGAGCTATCAAGTGGTCAAAAATTAATAATAAAAAAGAAAATTGTGCCTGCCCCTGGGAGAGAGAGTAATGATGGTATCACATTATACAGCAACCTGCTATTGGATCAGAAATGACAGTAATGACAAATGGGCATTCAGCATCAAATTCCCAAACACAGCAAGTAACACTATCCTGGGTGGGTACTAACATGCCATTAACATGTTTCTTTTCACTTCAGCAACAATTATGTAAATTGTCACGCCAATAAAACCTTAGTGAATTGAATTGATTCTGCTATGCTTATTCACACTAAATAGTACTAAACTTTGCCACCTTTCCATATCTTAACTACTTAATCTGCAAGGTGTCCCATTGAAATCAGTGGGACTGTTTTGCAGAGTGGAGCCCTAAGGAGGAAAGCTTTTGGGGGACGACTTCTTGAAACTTTAGCGAGCAGCCCTCACTTCTATTGGTGCTTCTATGTAATTTTAATTTTTCAAGGTCTTTTATCTGAAAATATTCTTTATCATCTCCTTTATTTGTGCCAAAAACAGAATTCCACAGGTATCATTGCTAAGTAAATAAATAACCATATGATATGCCTACAGCTGAGAGTCAAGTCTAAATTGAGCTCATTCAGCTTGTACATCCCAATGTTGGGTATGGTTAGGTATACTGAACCTTACATATGCCAAATCTACTCATATGCATTACCTACCAAAAGGTATACAAACTTATTCCTCCCTTGGTATTCTACTGTTGACAATAGCCTACTTCCACTTTTATTGAATTGTCTCATTAGTACTGACCCCCACTTGGTAAGGCAACTCCCATCTTTTCACATACTGTGTATATATACACACCTGCTACTGTATTTTCCACTCCATGCATCTGATGAAGTGGGTTTTAGCCCACAAAAGCTTATGCCCAAATACATTTGTTAGTCTCTAAGGTGCCACAAGGACTCCTCGTTGTTTAAAATATTTCCTATCTGTCTGGGGAAGATTATATTGAAACTAGTGAAATTTTACACTGAATAATTTACAGATATCTAAAATAAATAGTTCCTGGGTGTTAATATAAGCTGTAAAAAGGAGATTAATTGTAAAATGTAAAATATAAAATATAATTTTAGTAGATGTATTCTTCTCTTGAGCATGCTATGAATCTTCCAATGTTGGAAGAAAATCAAAGGACGAATTCAAGTGGATTGCACACCCTAAACAAATTCAGAAGGGGAAGAAGAATATCAAAAAATGTCAGTATGGAAATTCAAAGCAAAAGCTGCAATTTGCCACAAAGTAATCAGAGTTCTCAAGTATAAATTTTATGGGTAAAGTTATGTCATCATTTTGTTCAAAATAAGGGGGTCACAACAAAATCATAAGGTTTTCCATGAGATCATGTCATTTCAAGCCATTTATTTCTAATGATTAGGTTGTCTTCTGTTTTGAAGCATGCATATAATCTGCCCTAGATAACAACAAACACACACATACACTAGCAACTTTAATATTGAGCCATCAAGCATTCAAAGTCAGAAAATTCCAATGGTGAAGATTTTTCCAACAATATTAATTTAGTAACATTAATAATAATGCATGAAAGTTTACATCAAAGTAAATAGAAAATTCTACACAAGGTCTTTGAAAAGGTTACAGAAATCTTAATTTGTTGGTCTGTCATTTGAGTTCTTGATCTCACAACCATACATTAATATTGAATTAACACTTCTGCAGAGTATTTCCTTCAGGTTTTTAAGGAATTAAGGATATATCAGGAATTTTTTGGCTTTCAGCGAATTCACATTCTGCAAAAAATCATGGAGCTGTGCTAATCTCCTTAACCTAGAGCTATTGGTAAGTAGCTTGTTGCTCTTACAAAATCCACCATCTCTTGTTGTGATTACATTAAGCTTCTTGAATTTAGCATATCCTTCTGTTTCATCAGATGATCTTTTAAAATCCTATAAACCAAAGGCATTTGCTTCTACCTTCAAGTATAGACATACATCTATAACTGGTACTGATGTAACAATATTTTTTTAGTTAACATGTTCAGGCCTTAGTTTTCAAATATTCACCACCTTCTCATTGAAAACAATTTGGTGATGTGAGACTTTAGAAAACAAATGACACTTATTTTATCTAAAAAGTATGTAGTGAGAAATATGCCATAGCAAAAATGTACATTCATCAGGACACACAGGTCAATGAAAGATGGAAAAGGGATAGAATTAAGCTTCAACTTCATTAATTAAACACTCACCCTCTTTCACATACCAGGCATTTAACTGAGTACAGTGCAGGGATACAGGGCTCATACCATATAACCAATAACGAGGGGTAGACCTCTTTCAGCCTAACCCCTAGGACTCATCTCACTTCCGAATTCTCTCTACCTCAGTCTCCAAAGACTTCAGGTCTCCACTCTTCCTCACAGCAAGAAATCCCCCAACCATATCTTGGGTCTCATTTACCTGTAGGAGCTGGCCCTTTAATCCTTTATCTGCACTGAACACTAGCTGTAAATTGAGACAAACATTCCCATCCTCCTCCTGGCATTTCTTAGTCCTTTAAATCTCAACCTCATGATCCTGGAAAGAAGGTGACAAACTTCCCAAAACCCTGCTCATTTGGCCCATTGGAAAAAATCCTTCCTAATTCCCCAAACAGGCAATTGGTCAGACCGACCACATCCTGGGAACTTAGCTCAATATACTTTAACTATAAGGAGGAAGGTGGCCCTGGAATGCTTGAGGACTCTGTAATTAAGAGGGAACATGACAGCCAGTCAGCTCCCTTAATCCCCTTCTGGTTGGCCAATGGGAGGCAGAGAAGCTCCTCCCCATTCCTGAGGTACATCCCCCATATGCACTTTGAGACACAAGGAGGAGATTGGCCCCAGCTGGTTGAACTAATCTCCATTTCTTCCCTCCCCCAAGATGGAGTCAAGCAGATTTTAATGCCCCTCCCCAAGATAGCTTATGCAAAGTTAGAGTAAAATGTCAAGCTACACCTTTGGGCACCCAGCAGTATGAAGTATGAAAAAAACAAAAACCTCTAAAAATAGGAATATTTCAGATATTACTACAATAGCAATTGCTATAAGTTCATCCAAAAGTTGCTTATACCATGATTCAAATCAACAAGACTGCTATAAAGTAACAGAGGCCAAAATTAATAGCAATCTACTCCAGAGTTTGTTTTATGTATTTTTTCCCCACAATTATATTATAAAGCCTTACATTTATAGCAGTTCTGGCCAAAACAAAACTGAGGAAATTCAAGAAAGAACAAAAACCATCCCACTACTCATTATGAATAACATCCCATTCAAGAGACGCTTTTGTTTCCAATATACTTGTATCCCAAAGCTATTATTTAGTTACTATTGTCCTTGATTTGACCCATACTTCAGATACATTAAATATCAACAATTGCAACAAATATTCCCAGTGCAGATAAAATATAATCAATACAACAGATACACTGAACGATATGAACCAGCTCTACCCATAAGGCCACTGGACAACTATGCAAGTACTACAGAACTTTCAATATATGCATATTTTTTAAAAAATCATGCTTAACCTCAACAATATTTACATTTTAATCATCTTGAATTGACCACTTACTTATTTAGCTAATTGTACCTTTTCTCCTTCATTGCAATGATTAAGTCTGGGATGCTAACCTAGTAACCAAAACTTCCTGATTTGTGGTTTCCACTGTAAATTAATGAAGGGTTGTTTTGTTGGTGAGGATACCATTTTTTCTTCCTTTAGAAATAAACAGTGTAAAACATTTGTCTGGAACTCTACTCCTTTAAAGGTTTCCAAAGAAACAAAAATAAAAAATACAAGTATATGCTATTTTTACAAGAAACATTATAGATAAGTATAAGTATTGTAGTACATCTTTACCTTTTCATTGTTCAGACACGTAATTATGTAGAACAAGTTTTACAGAAAAAAGAAGAATACAAACAATGTGCTCTTGTTCATCTTTTCAATTTGTGTATTTACATAAATTATATTTGTGGCTTTTACATTACGATTTGCAGAAATACTATATACACTAATACAGTGTGATACAATAAAGCCTCAAAATAAATAGCTTCTGTATTTCCTCCATATGCTGAAGAGGACAAATTGTAATTTTCCTATGTATAAGGTAAAAATTGCTGTCAGTGATCTGTCACACACTGGCCATCTGCAGCAAAGTGCATCATTTAGAATCAAACTGTATGCTACTGTGATCTGAATGCTCTAACTTGCAACAGGGCACTTGTGTCTACTCTAATCCATGCTTTTAGATTACACTGTATGAGGGATTTAGTTACATTAATAAAAATATACTTTGTTTTGGAAAGAATACTGCTTGTGTCAATCACTTTATTAGAAGTCATATCTGTGTCCTCCAAGTGTTTCCTTGACTACACTGGAGACCCACACCTCAGGAAGGACAGATTCAGAGGACGATAGGCAGGTTATTTTAGGGGCACCACAAACCTATTTTTTGGGTTATTAACAGGAGAGCTTCTCCCATCGGTGTAGGTACTCCACCTCCCTGAGAGGCAGTAGCTATGGCAACAGGAGAAGTGACTTAGCCCTGTCTATACCGGGGATTAGGTTGGTATAACTATGTCACTCAGGGTTGCGGATTTTCCACGCCCCAAGAGCTCTAGTTTCAAGGACATAAATGTGTAGTATAGACCAGGGCTGGGAAGGAGACAGCATTGTATGACAAAGCAGGGATTTGACCTAGTTTAAGTACACAATTCAATCCAGCATCTCCATAAGAAGCAGAAAGCTCGAAGTGGCCTATACTCTTGCTTTCCTAGCGTTTGGTGCATAGCATTGTTCATCTCCATACTTGTTGTCAATATTGGCTTACTATTAATTTCCATTTTTTAAAACTGTGCTATCCCAACAATACATTTGGTGAAGTACTCCTGATGTTTCAAGTGAAGTTAAATATCATATGGTTTAATTAAACACACATTCAACAAAAGAGAAACACATGATCTTTTTTGCCCCGTTAAGCCATACAGTACATGCTATGTAATATTCAAGCCATGTAGCAGAGTGGTGTGGCCTCCCTCAGAGATTGACAGCAAGGGAGAGCCAGACGCCCCCTATTGGATGGAACCAGGGAAGCCACGCCACCACACCAGAAGCAGAGGGGTGTGACAAGAACGGGAAGTATAAAAGGCAGGCCCTGTACCTCAGTTGAGGGGAAGAGTAGGAAGTGGCCCAGAGACAGTCGACTACAGTCTGGCTGGGTTGTTGCCTCAGTCTCGTTCATCTGTATCCCTGCTGACCCAGTGGCAGACCACTCTGCCACTGTTAGGGCCCTGGGCTGGGATGCAGTGGAACTGGGTGGGCCTGTGTCCCCCTACGCCTGCCACCCCTGGGGTGGCAGTCACACCACCTTCAGCCAGGAGGCCTGTGGGAGTCTACCATCTGTCTGAGACCATGAGACCATGTTGGGTGCCTGTCCCTAGACTGCTGGTACCATGTCCTGCTCGAGGGTTGGGGTCCCTGGATTATTCCCTGCTCTGTCTTGCCTGAGGGCTGGAGCCCTAGCCCTGGGTTTCCAGACTATACCTGGCTTTACCCTGCCTGAGGGTTGGGCTTTAGACTGTTGGTGCCCTGCGCTGTCTGAGGATTTGGGTCCCTGTACCATTCACTGCTTGACCCCACTGGAGGGATTGAGTCCTGAGACTACTAACTTCCCCCTTGTCTAAAAACTGTTATTCCAGGGGCATGACAGCCAAGAGGCGTGGCCTTCCTCTGAGCTTGACAGCGAGGGAGGGCCACACAGGCCTGCATGTTTACAAGCCAGCAGAACAGATTAATTGCATGCTGATTGTTTGATTATATAAAATATAGGTTTGTTATTTAGTGTCCAAAAGCAATCTTCCTGCCTATCAAAACATAAAGACACCTGTCAGTGCCTTAACGGGTTTATACACTGAGGCCCCAATACTGGAAATTGCTCCACAGGGGAGGACCCTGGGAGTACCCCATTGAAATAAATAGGGTTCCATGAAAAGATCTGCCTGCATTTGGTAGTATCAGGTTTTAAAGGTCCTTGTCCTGTAAATACTTAAATATGTATGTAATTCCACTTGAATACTCACATATGTAAAGATTTCCAGGATCAGGGGCTGTATAGAGAAGAGAAGGGATTTGGGAAGGGAGTATGAGGCACTTTTTTAAGCAAGCCATCTTCTGTCACCTCTCTTCCCATCTGATCTAGTTGATAAGGAAAAATACCTAAATGAAAATTGTCTGAGCATTGAATATATGGGAAGAGAAGTTATAAGCAACTTATTTGATTCAACTAAATAACCAGCCAGCATATTCATGTGATTTTTTTTCGCCTCCCAGCTCTACAACTTACTTTTGACTAACCTCCCACTGAGTAAAATTGAACCGTATCCTTCATCTGACAATGGTTTATGGAATGTTAGTTCATGTTGGATCTCATTGGGATTTTATCAGTTAAAGTTTACAGATTTCTAAATTCATGTGTAAATGTAAAAAAAGTTATATTTTTAAAAGGCTCTAATGAGTCATTGCAAATACAATTTTATAACTCATTGTTCAGTGCCGCAGTATTTTTTTTTAAATGTACTCCCGAAGAAAGCTGCCCGATTGCCGTATTGTGTGTGGTGGTAGTGGAGTCGGGGTCAGGGAAGGAAAATTAAATACCTACAATTGCAATTAGCAACTGTAAAACATATTACTCAACTAGAGAAAGTTAATGGATCTGATCAGTTAGAAACTAAGGCTACATCTTATGGAAATCGATAGCTTAGATGTGCCCATGCAAGGTAATGAAAAATAAGGTTGCAGGCTGACAGATTAAATATGTAGCATTAGTATATACTGTCCCCACTCCAGTCAAATTCAGTGTTTGCCTGTCTCTTTCACTGGGATCAAGAATATATGCATGACTACTTTATTCACACAAATTATAGTTCTGATGACAGCGTAGTCTGTATGGCTGTAATTGTCTCCCATCACATTTATTTGCTTGACTTGTAAATATCTGATGTGGGATCACTTTTGCCATTTTACCTAGTTTTTTTTTAATTTCAGAATAAAGATATATGGCTCATTCAGAGAAAATAAGCTATTATAATTTGACCTAGAAACAGACACAAAATTAATGGAATATTACAGAATTGGAGTAGTTTTAAAGTTGTATATATCATAGTAAGTTTCAATAACTGCATATTTTATCTGTCATGTCTAGTTTGATTAACTTCAATTGTCATTGTATTTTGTAGTGTAATGACTCCAGTCCAATGAACTATAAGACCTCTGCAGAGATAATTAGGGACTCTAGGTAAAAGGAAAATGTGAGGTGCAAAACAGAATATAGGCAGGAAACCATGCCTAGAATTCAAGGCTTAGTGTAGAGTAGTAAAGATTTGATGATTTACAACCACTACCGTTTGTCTAGCTCTCTGACTGTAACTTCTCTCTACCATGATCACATTACTAGGTACAGCATCAGCATGATATTTTTGAAGAATGTTTTAATATTTGGGGGGAAGGAATCTTCAGATCTTACCAATCCTCCTGGTGCATCATTATGCAACCCTCTTTGTGCAATTGATCATGCATTGTTGCCTATAGTTAAAAATATTTTTGAAGTGACAGTTCTCCAAATAAACTGAGGGTAATAGTGGATTTTGGACCACAAGCCTGACAGCTCCTGCAAAGTTGTGTGTTATGGTGACTGTTAGCATCTTATACCTTGCCAGTAAGAAATATCTGCTTTTTGCAAATATGAGAAATATTAACTGATCTGGCTGCAAAAGTCATAAGCAGGACCAGGATTAGTTCAGGATAAGCTGGTGCCCTTCCCCTTGTCCCATGCTTAGGTTACTAAACAATGCTACTTTGCATACAATGAAGGTGCAACTCTGCAACCAGAGTCTGAGTTATCTAAGTGCTGTAATTTAAGGAAAAAATGGCAGAGCACTCAAAGCCTGGCATGGGCTCTTTTCATATGTATTTTGTAACATATAAATCCACTATATCCTCAGCAAAGGAGTCAGCACAACTAAAAAGCTGGCTGTTGGCTAGAAGGCAAATATTTGCAGTAGCCCTAATGCTTCTTCCCTAGACCCACATAGGTCTGGGTCCTCTGAAGTCTCAAAAGGACCCAAAGCTGTGGGCTCATGGGTTCCACAAGATAAAAATCAGTCCTGCCTTGTTGTGAGAGGCAGTGAATAAATCTTTGAGTTTTAGGAAACATCAGTGACCAACTTTAAGCCTTAGTGACTGGTTTACATCAGTTTATACAGTGAAGGGAGCAAGGACAAAGCTATAAACACTATTCTGTTTCTTCCCCACCACCACCTTTATTAAAAAAAAAAAGGACATTAACCTCCCAATTCAGGGAGACCTGTGACTTAGGATATGTCCACACCACAGTGTGAGCCCAGGATTTGAACTCAGGTTCAAGCTTATCCCCCTTCCATCTACACACAAATGGTACTGTCCTAGGTGGATGATCCAAGCCTGAGTCGAGCAGGGACCTGTGGTTCAAGCTCTATTGCTTTGCAGTGGAGATATAGCCCCACTGGACTTGTGTTCTAGGAGCTCACCAAAAATATCCCACAATCCAAAAGGCCAACTCTTTGTCCTGTGGACAGCCAGGTTTTCCTTCACTGCACCACGAACAAAGGGCTAGAGTGGCCACTCATGTATTGGGAAGCACTAGGGAGTCTGGAATAGGATGGTTTGACTCAGGATATTTAACACCGTGTAGAGTTTGGAGCGCTAGACAACATCCTCATTCCTGAAAATAAAGCCACTCTTAAAACCTCTGCATTGGGAATGGTATGTACAAACTACCCATTCTTTCTTTCTGGCAAAAAAATTGTTCCGTTATTTCTCTGATAGAAGCCATTAACTTAACATTCAGAAAAAAGCATTGTAGTACACGACAAACAGAATTATGATTTATAGGAACTCCTAATTCAATACCATCTTTAAACTGAATTGAAGTGCCAAGTAGTCAATATACTAGCATGTCAAACCATTAAAGCTGTGAAATTAATTACAGATTTTAGCTTAGAATTTCATATATTTCACATTTTTTATTCAAGAATTTGTGTTATCAGTTTTAAGGTTTTTATTGGTCTTAATATTGATTCATATATACATAATTACAGAAGGTTAAACACATTCAAGATAGTTGCATCACATTTTTTTCCATAAGGAATTCCCATCAAAAGCCATATAACATTTTAGTTACAAGAAGTTAAAATACGTATTTGGTATTAGATATAAAAGAACTGTGAATTTTGTAAAAGAACCAAGAAATGTATACTCAAAGGGTATTCCTTGTGAAAACTGCATTGATCCCCCATTTTTCTCATTACTGAACCAGAAATTCCTAACTTTGACTTTGTGATATGTGGAAGATATAAATGGAGGGAAATCAGTCAGTTAAAAAAAAAAGTATAAAATAAAGAAAATTAAGAGACAGGTTATCATGGGTTTTATTCTATTTTTTTTTAAAAAGGGAAAGCTTAGAAAGCCTTCTAAAGTCTTCAGCTGACAGAATTAAGTAAAGATGGATACTAAATTTTCTAACATACAGTAGAAGGGATATAACTTTTTCTTGTTTGTGCATTAAACATATGGTACAGGGTTTGTGTTTTCATTTCCTCGTAAATGTACTCAATGGAGCACGTACTGAATTATAACTCCAGAATACAACACATCACATCTGAAGGCATTAAACCTAACCCCAATCCATTACGAGCACTGCACAGTATCGAAGAGCATACTGAAACATCAACATACTAGCCTCTTCCTGAAAGTTTCCTATATCCGCAGAGTAGCTATTTAAAAAAGCCAGTAAGGCTAGTGAAGATAGTGTGTGGATTTCCCAATTACACAACTGAACAGAGTCTGCTTATGAAATATTTCAGATAATACTTTTTTCTGAAAGCACGTGAGAAAGACTTCGACAAAGGAAATGTTAGCATCCAAGTCACTTACAATTTTAAGTTTGGTTCTAATTCCTTAAGCACCCAGAGTGCCCATTAAAATCAATAAACCCTAGCTTTTTCATATAAATCAATGGGTATTATGAATGTTCAAGGAATACAGGATATATACAGTGTAAAAACAGTTGCCCTAAGAATACATCCAAAGATTTCTCCTCCAATGGGAAGCTGACCTATAAGGCCCTCACAACTGCTACTGCTTGGCAGAGGAGCAACAACAGTGTGCATGTTTCTAGCAAATTTCAGCTGAGAAACTCAAACCATTTACAAACATTAACTAATTAAGCCTCACAACGCCTTTTGAGACAGAAAAACATTGTTGCACTCATACAGATGAGTAAACCAACCACTAGAAAGGAAGGAACAAACATAACTTTAGCTACAATAAAATGGAACCAACATCTATCCAGATACTTATATGAACACCCACCACCACCATTTATTTTATATCCATAGCTTATTAAAATACTCTCAATGGTAAATAAGAAAATCAAAGTTATTTCTTTATAGTACATATTGATATTAAAATTCTCTTTAAAAAAAATTGAATCACAAGGGCCCCAAACAAGTAAATCCCCCCACCCCTCCGCAATGATTGTTGGTACTTTACAATATTATAATATTTAATGTGAATGTTACATTTTTTCTGCTTGCTTTTTAGAAACAAAGCAAAATGGTAAAGTCATTTAAAATCCTGGTTTGTCAGGACTAAGAATATCAGTAATCAAAATCAGCTGAAGTGGAGAGGTTTATTTATTTCATCAATTGAACTGATGATTTTCCAAAAATTAATCAAATTGTCCATATTCTTTAAAGAAAAAAATATAGATAATCAACTTAATATTTTCTGCTCAATTCATATTCTATTCACAGTTTTATTTTTTCGGGGAAACATTCTGCTCACTGTATATGAACCGTAATATAAACATGCAACCAAAATGATAAATCTATTAAGCCTCAGACACAATCAAGATGTGGTTTAGCTATCTCAAGGGACAAAGCCAAATGTTTCTAAACTTTTGGGTTACAATCAACTTGACTTTTTTCCATGCTCAGGAATAGCCTTCATATCTTTTTTAAAATCTTTTAATTTTTACATACACATCAATTTTGATCTTTGACCACTGGAAGACAGCAGCTATAGTAGAATTAGAACAATGGTGGAAATTCCCAGAGACTAAACTTTCTATTTTAGGCCCTAATCCTGCAAAAAGATTCATCTGGACAGACTTATGCCTGCACAGTTTTGTCAGGAATGAGCACGTTATATTGTTAAATTGTAGGAGTTTATTCTTTCCTTCACGAACCATGCTCCCCTTTTTGTGTACATCTCCCATTTATTTTAATGGGAACAGAATGTGAGCACCACATCTGAATCATTCTGTACTACACAGTAGAATAGCAGATAGGGAATGGAATGTAAGGTATATTATTCTGAGGAAAAAATGTGTGTTTTTAAGCAGAGCAATGAAAATATTATAAACCAACATAATCTATATGCCTTCTCCTGTTTGCTGCCAATATAAGCTTACAGTAGGTGGCTTGTTAGGCTGCTATATACATACAAATGAAAGAGCCAATATATATTAAATATCATTTGATATATATTGGGTCTTTCATTTGTATATATATAAAATATACAAACCAGATCATGCAGAATAAGCATGAGTAAATTCACACCCCTGACAAAAATCAATCCACAGTTACTAATCAATCATTTTATTAAATCACAGAATAAAGTTAAGGGTTATTCAATATTGATAGATCTGTGTTATCCAAAGACAACCACGTGAACAGAATTAGAAAACTGCATGGCAAAACCACAAACTGTATTGGGAAACTACCAAAAAACAACCAAAAAACCCATGGTATGAAATGTGCATTACTTCATCAATCTCTCCATACGCTTCAATTAATTTTTCCCACCTATGAAATGGTTATAATCAATATCTACCTCGCTGGGGTATTGTAAGATTTAATTTATATTTGTCAACAACTTTGGTATTCTTGAATAAAGAAATGGTGCTATGCAAGTCTAAAGTGTTATTGGTGAAACACACTGGTATGATGGAATTCGGGTAAAACATCTTTGATGCTGGTGGGTGAGACAGATGCCCATCATTCAGATGAAATACAAGACAATTAAGCTTCTTTTTGTAATAAAATTTTTTACACACTAGGAACCACCACCCAAACCACAGTCTACATAAAAGGTAGTCAGAAGGGTATCCAGTGAAGCCGTTTGAGGGAAGTATTTGTGTTGGTGAGCAGAAGCAGCCAGAAAATAGGCAGGGAAAAGCTGCTACAGCAACAAAGAAAAAGTATCCAAAAAAGCCAGCTAGGGTTACTACCTGGCCAGCTAGGGTTTTCTACTGGCCAGCCGGTTGCTGGTCAAAAGATGTAAACAGCTTTTCTTGGGGGTGGAGGGCTACATATATGCAACCGCATGCACAACAGAGCTGCGCACATCATGGTTGGGAATACACCACAACTTGGCCGGCACCGGGGTCCTACTCTGTATGCAGGCAGCATGTTATGCTCATACAAAGCACACGGGATCTTTTATAGGGGAGAAGGCAGTATGCCGTATTTATTGAGAATACAACAGTTAACATATGCTTTTCAGTCACACACACACCCCATCCACACAGTCCTTCCAGTTTATGTTTATAATTACCTGTCCAGAGTCTGGATCAATCTGGCGGCCAGCCAGATTGGTTGCAAAGGGGCGCCGGGCTCCGTCGGTCACAATTCGATGCTCCTCGTGTTGTGGCAAGATGAACCCAAAGTCCCATGGCAAAGCACCCTTTTTTATAGTCTTTTTTTTCTGTTGAAGTCTATGGATTTTGCTGCGTCAGTTTATGACCGGTTACTCCTTAATTGGTCTTATTTGTTGATGTTAACATTTTAAAACACCTTTAAAAGGGTCATTCTGTTTTGGGTTGATTTAGTTATTTGTTTTTAGGGGTGCCAATATCTACTTTAGGGTTGTTAATTTGCCCTCTTATTATGGATACACTTTGATGGTTTTTGGTGTTGATAAGTCTTTAGGCCTCTTTGCCCCTTTTTTTTTAGGCCATTTGGTTAACAGTGGCCTTTACACCTTATCTTTTCCTGATGCATGCATTCCTCATTTACACAAACAGCTTTTTACAGAAACCTTCAAAGTTATACAAATAGCAGTATTTTATATTCAGCAGAATACACTGTAAATGAAGCTTTGCTAAATCTTACAACTTAAACAATTCACATTGGGGCTTCAGGCCCTTAACTTTTTAATTTATTTATTATAGACAATACAAAATTTTGTCTTATTAACTAAACCTCGTAACAAAAACTAAAAGTTCCTACCAGGACCTAATTGTAATACATATGGGAAACAAGATTCCATAGTTTCAAAAGGGTCATTCCTTTCTGTTATTTAAAAAGGGTGGCGGACTGAATGAAATTAAAGGTTACATTAATTCTTATAGTACAGTTATAAAGTCCAGCTCCTACAAGCATGCTATGCCTTCACCTGCTGGCTGCCAAAACCATGGTGGCTCATCTCAGTGCTGGAGACTGACCAGGAGTCAGGACAGACCTGTCACCAGCAGGGAGGGTAGTTGGGTGGGGGAGGCCAGGAGGCCACTGCCTCTCCCTCCCCCACCCTCCTGGAGAGCCTTGGGTCTCTCCACTTCATGGAGCCCTCAAAAGAGCTCCCCACACTCCAAAATGACCCAAACTTCAAGGGCTCTGAGAAGAGGTATGGCCTGGACAGCAGGAGGCAGGAACTCCTGGGGAAGAGGAGTGCGGGGGAGGGGAGCCTCAAGGGCTGAGGCTCCTGAGAAGGGTAGGGTAAGCGATCATTGGTAAGGGGCAGGGGCGCTTAGGTTGCTGTGTGGGTGTGTGGCACCTAAGAGGGGAAGAGGAGCATAGGTGAGGGCATAGCCAGAAGCTAGTTTTTCTGAGACTTGGAGGTGGCAGCCCTACAGAGAGCAAAGGGAGGCAAAGTGAGCAGGGTGCTGGCTAAAAAGAAGCTTGGAACTGTGAAAAAAGAAATTTATTGGTTTTTTATTCCTTCTGAATTCAGAGAAATAGGACTTTGTGCATATTCTTTGTAAACAAACAGTATGGCATCAGAAAAATCATAGGACTGGAGATGATCTCGATAGGTTATCTAGTTCAATCCCCTGCACTCAAAGGCAGGACTAAATATTGTCTAGACTATCCCAGGTGTTTGTCTAACCCGTTCTTTAAAACCTACAATGACAGAGTCCACAAAATCCTAGGTCATTTGGTCCAGTGCTTAACTACCTTCACAGGTAGGAAGTTTTTCCTAATGTCTATCCTAAATCCCCCCATGCAATTCAAGCCTATTCTTTCTTGTCCTGTTCCAAGTGGGTAGAGGAGAAAAATGTGTCCCTCCTCCTCTTTTACCTACCTTTACTTACTTGAAGACTTATGTCTCTCCCCCCATCCCCATCTTCTCTTTTCCAAGGAAGGAACAGATCAGTTCCTGCTCGGCCTCCAATATTCACTTGAGTCCTTGTGTGACTTATAAGGTCTCAGACTTTTGCTGCTGAGCAATAGTTAAATGTCTTTTTAAAAGTATGAAGTTTCCTCACACGGACAAAAAGTTTGCTGATCTAGCTCAGTGGTTGTCAACCTGTGGGTTGCTTGCGGTCACGCTGTGAGCTACAAAAATGTCAACGTTTGCCGGTCCCAGCAGGGTGGGACCAGTTGAAGGGTGATGAGAAGGGGATAGTGCAAATGGGGCAGGTGGGAGGGGAAAATATGGAGAGGAAAGGGAATGGGGTGGGGGAAAATGAAGGGATGGGACAGGGGGAGGAAATAGGGGAGTGGAATGGGGCAGTGGATAGGGAAGGAGGAAGAGAAGGGGATGACTGAGTGCCACTGCCGGGCGAGCACTCCTTGTTTCTGGGCATCCAGGCCAGAGGTGTCCAGAGAAATGGGGGGGGGGCATGTGTTCCCCCACTAGCCACAGCTACGTTCATCTCTGGTGGGGATGAACATGCTCCAGCATGCCCTGGACTGCCTGCAGCAGACAGCGCCCATCTGCTTATCCCCTGCTGGCCATGTCCAGACCCAGAGCTCACAGCCAAGGCTGCCCTCTAAGGGCTGGTCCACACTGGGGCGGGGGATCGACTTAGGAAACGCAACTTCAGCTACGAGAATAGCGTAGCTGAAGTTGATGTTTCCTAGATTGAACTAAATTTACTTACTGCAGGTCCACGCGGCGCAGGCAGGCTCCCCCGTCGACAGCGCTTCCTCCTCTCGGCGAGCAGGAGTTCTGCAGTCGACAGGGGAGCGCTTCTGGGATCGATTTATCGCGTCCAGATGAGACGCGATAAATCGATCCCAGAAGATCGATCTCTACCCGCCGAATCGGGCGGGTAGTGTGGACCTAGCCTAAGTCCCATCTCGGGGGGTGGGGGGGTGAAGAGCTGATATGGGGTGGAAATTTGTCCCATGGGCAGCTTCCCAGCTAGGGTCCCCCAGGGCTCAGTGGGCAGGATCACTCCTACTCCTGACTATCTGGGATCAGGCATCCCGTGCCATGTGCCCAATAGGGCAGCCACAGTAGGCAAGGTGGTATAAATATCACATGGCTGTGGCCCACATAACACAGAGAGCTGCATACATAGCCCACAATAGGTTGGGAACCACTGATCTAGTATTAGCTTGAACAGAAATAACACTAACATTTTTGGGGAAGTGCCTTAAAAGAATACTGTAATATAATCAACAAGACGACTCAACTGTGGATGCCTGGGAAATGCAGAGGTAGTTTCATTTGAGAAAAAAAAAATACACACACTCCCACAAACCCTGAGAAGTATGGAAATGGTCATCTAAGGTCAATTAAACAACCTAAATTATGGTCCCTGTACAAGTGCTAGCCTCTGCACTTGATTGTTGTTTTACATAATTCATCTAAGCACCATATACATGCAGACAGACATTTAATATTTGTGAGGAATTATGGTTATGTGGTTAAGTCTCTGCATTGGGACTCAGGAGATTTGTCTGCAATTCCTGGCTCGGCTCCTCCAGACACTCTATGTGACCTTGGGCAAGGTCATACACATTTTTTAGTTTCTCATCTAAGAATTAGGACAATGCTGTTCCATATCTATCAGTCACCACTTGTCTGTCTCAGTTTAGCCTGTAAGAACCTTATTATACGGGCACAGCATTATTGGCACAGCAGTTAGCACAATAGTATTCAGGTCTATCTGAGGACTCCAGATAAACCAAAACAGCAGCAACATTCAGCACACCCTCATTTGATCTCAATTACTCAGTGGGTTCCTTTTCCATCTCCTTTCCTCTTTTTAATTCCTATCTGCTACTAGATGCTGAGCATTGGGGTCATTATTCCCACCCTTACTCCAAAGCTGTTCCTCTTTTTTTCTCTGTTTCCTCTGTCTTCAAGGTGGTCAGGAATGAACAATTTACATATAATTAGCTCATTTAATCTAGACTATACCGAAGGATCTTAAAATATTTTACAACCTTAGGCAGGTAAAAAGTTAAGGGAAGATTAATTATTATTATTATGGGGAGATGACCTGCTCAAGGGCCTTCTTTTTTCCAGCCCCTCATGTTGTTGCTAAACACAGGCATGAGCATAATTAGAAGAACATTCTGTGTATACATTTAAGAAGAACTGTGGATGTGTGAGGGAACTATGGGTTTAAATTACAATGGAAACATTGCTTTGCCAATTGTTAGACAATGGAACAATGCTGCTAATCACTGACAGTCTGATAGACCAAAGGGGTGAGCTGTTCTGAGGCAAGAGGCTGCTACTGGAGGCAGTGAGTAGGCAGGGAAAAATGCCATTTTCATGCATAGACAAGTCCAGGGAAATGAGGAAGTAGAAGAAAGAGGAAAGAGGGAGGTGTAGGTTGGAAACAGGGCGAAATGGGAGGAGAGAGAGAAGGATTGGAGGAAACTGGGGAAGACAGATATGGGAAGGAACTGGCAAGATAGGAGAGAGGAAGGAGGAAATTTGAAGGCTGAAAAAGAAAGCCAGTGGCAGAATGGAAGGAGAAAAGTTAGCAGAATAGAAAGAAAAAATAAGAAAGCAATATATGGAAAGCAAACACAACAGAAACAGAAAGATGGAAGAGGGGGATGCTGGCTGAAGTCCACTGTGAGTATAATAAGCCTGTCAGGGCATGGTAAGAGGTGAGAGAGAGGAGTAAGGAAGCCAAAAGAGTGGATACACTGCGAACAGAGCTCCAATCCAAAAAGGGAGGAGACCTCTGGGTGGAACACTCCACAGTCACCAGCAAAGCGCTCTCAACTAGGGAACCCTGCCTTTGGAACTCACTCCCTCTCATAGTTTGCTGGAGTCCAAGTCAAACAAGCTTTGGAGCCTTCCTCTTCCCTCCTTTGCGCACATAAACCATGCCACATTACTGAAGAGAACCATAGATAAATAGAACAAAACAATCAAAAGCCCAAACTAACCAAAAACCTGTGGAACTAACATGATGATGGCTTCTTGTAGGTTCTCTCTCTTTCCCTCACCCTTCAACTGTCTTGTCTATTTGTAACATTTTATTATTTGTTTGAACAATAGGATCCTAGTCTTCACTGGGACTTCTATGCACTATAGGAATAATTAAGAACCACATGCAACATTTTTCATTTTTAAGTTCAAATGCTGTGTGTGGGGTTTTTTTTAAACAAAGAATTCAGGAATATCATATACATTAATAGTTGACACTCACCAGCTACAATTTTTCAGAAACTGAATATTAAATGGAAACAATAATGAGAAGTACAGAATACTCCTAAACAATTTGAAATTATTCTGAATTCTGAGCCTAAAGGTAGCAGGGAAAGTTGAAGCTCATATAGTAAGATATATTTCAGAGACTTGTTTGTCTATGAAGACATGGGAAGAATGTTGCTGAAGGCAATTGCTGTAGGTGTGATTTATCCAGGGGCCTGGGGAACTTGGCTCATTATGGTTAGGCACCACATGTGTTTAATAACTAGAATGTTACTGAATGATTAACCTCAGCTAAAAGATTTGATTTTCCTTGAGATACTTTGTATATGATGGTCTCAAAAAGCAGAAAATGAACTAAAAAAAAAAAGTCAAACAAGTTAAAGTAGCTGAATGGTCTCTCAAGTTTTCCAAAACAAACAAACAAAAATTCCACTTTGGCACAAACCAAAACCTTGAAAGTTTCATGTACATATTTGAGAGAGATGTGAGCAATTTAAAATGGAGTTACACTAAAAGAATGTTTCCAATACATAAAGAAGGGGGTCTTACTGCTGCATTAGGAGGTGTTTAGGCAAGCCTCAGTTTCCAGCCTTCTGTCTCTGGGGTATTCATACATTACCCACTGAAGTTCCCAAATACACTCTCCCCTCCTGGGGTCTGGGTTATTAACAGACAAGTTATTTTCCAGTACTTTCATAGGAAATTCCCCCACAGACTTCTCACTAAGAGAAGTGGAAAAATTCTTTCACCCCTCTGAGCGCAGAGACCTACAATGGTTCCAAGCAGTTCTAGCCTCCTCACTAGCTTCTGACCAAACTCCACTCAGGTTGTTTCAATAGACTCTTGCCAGGAGACACCTAACAACCACAGCTGTGCCTCTTCAAGGCTCCCGGGGGAGAACTCCCTTCCCTCACAGTCACATTGCCCCAGTGGATTGGTTTCATATCCTCTTGCTTTTCTCAGCAGCCGGTAGGCTCAGCCTATCATTACATGATCCCAGGGAACTACAAGTCCCAGAATGCCTTGCCAGAAAATGGCCAAGATCCTGTAATAGACAAGCTAACCCTGCACCTGTCCTTAAAGGGCAGTATGCTTTGGTACATAACATTAAGAACATTCATTACTCACCAATAACACAACGTAAGGTTCACTATAATTATCATTGCAATACTACATAGAAGCTTGGGATTAGAGAGAAGACACACAGGTGAAGAATTCACTTAAAATGCATGGAGAATTTAAATCAAACACCATATAATGCCCAGTTTGAAATGTGGGCAGACACTGAGACTAAACCCTTACTTTTACAAAATGGACCATGGAATCTGCAGTGACCACACATGAACCACGCCCTTAGTTTTACAAAATATTCAAAACATTGGCATGCTCTAGAAGCACAATGCCACTAGAACTATGCTGGGCCTCTGGCTTAGTAGTGACATAGTGGGAAGATTGCCACCTAATGAATCACTACATGCCACAAGCAGCCTTTGAGGTGTTCTAACAACAACTGATTTGGCTCAGAACTGCAGCCAATGTAGTCTGCAATAATTTCTTCCAAAGCTGAGAGCAGCATCTCCAAAACACCTGCAAACACCATAAGGCTAGCCAGTGATGCTGCTAAAGTCATTGCCAACATCGGTTGCCTGTGAAAATGAGCCACTCATCTACCAAATGTATTTCCTTTTGATTTCCAGTGCGCTCTCTCGCCTCTCTGAGCTATTTCTCTCTCTCTTCCTTTGATCTCTGCCAATTTGGATGATCAAATTACTGTAACAAGGAGTAAAACTTTCCTCTCAGTACAAATCCATCAAAAAGTCTGACACTTGATTTTGAGAGTGAATCTGATTTCTATTTTTTAGCCTTCACATTCTTTTTAACTCTAGACTTACTCTTTATGTGCACAAGTTATAAAGAAGAAAATATGGAATCCTTATTCATCAAGGCAAAAATATTCACTTTATCTGTAATTGATCATCTGTTTAGGTTCCAATAAGAAAGTTATTGCAATTCACACCAGCAATTAAAAATTCCATTGGAAAAGAAATGCAAATTTCAGTGTCTGAATCATAATTGTATGTACCACAGTTAACAGTGTAATTTTAAGAAATAAAATTGTTCTATTCCTTGATCCAGAATAATTACGTTACTATATCACAAAACACATTATTTTGGTTTTGTTAAGCAGCAAGTTATACATCAACAATATACAAGCAACATTATGGAAATACAATCTATGTTGAAGAAATATACACAGTAGATACTATATATACTGTTTACTATAACTGTTGTACTTCTGTTTGAATACCACCATAAAAAGTTAATGGAGACTACAAACACTATGTATTTTGTACATCTCATATTTTATTTCCCACATAGTCATAACAGATTTTGGACACTATTCACAAATAGGTGCTTGTCTTGAATGAACTACTTCTTTTTTATTTTGTGTGTGAGGGGGAAGGATAGAAGCATCTGATGGGCTATGTAATCTTAAATTCAAAAGTATATGGCACTAGATCTTTCTTTTTATCCAAGGCTTTAACATGTTTAAAACATTCAGGTTTATTCAGGAAGAAGTGAGGTGGGGGCGGAGACTTTGGGAAAAGGGTGGAGTGGGGGTGGGATCTGCGGCAGAGCAGGGGTCGAGTACTCCCCGCCGGGGGAACTGAGGGAGTTGGTGCCTATGGCTAGAAAGCCCAAATTTCTTATGCTGCTAGATCTGTCTGGAGACATCCTCTCATTGTCCTAATCTTACCAAACAAGATCTATTGTTGCCCCAGTGATGATTTAAAAATAATTCTGAAGCTATGAAAGCTAGAGGTATCTCCTTTCGGTTCTGAGCAGTTGACAGAATTAACCAACTCTGCTTTCACAGAAATATTCACTTACAGCAGAAAGAACAAATACACTCAGGTAAGGCAATACATGCCTTACCACCATGATAAGACATGACACAACTGACATTATTTAGTGGCCTGCTTTCAATCCCAAACAATGGCTGGGACTGACAGCTATGTAATTAATTTTCCCTCTTACTGCTGTTTTACTATTGATCAGCATTTAATTTTTCCTCCTCTCCAAATGCACAGTATAGCCCTGGTGATAATACAGACAGTTATATCTTACCATTTGAAAGGGATTTCTTGCTATATATAGCTATAGTAGGTAAAGAGGGTATTGTATTCACACAATGTGCTACATGTCTATTTTTTTCAAAAGTAGACATCTCTGTTCCAGCATGTAAGCCTACTGTAGGTGACAATTTATTTTAAATTAGGAAATAGAAAAAAAACCCTTTTCATGATAAAATGAGTGTATGACACTTAGCATTGCACTATGTCTTTAGAATCAAGAATCTAGACACAGCTCCTCTCACCATGTAAGAGCCAGGAACAGCATATTTTAATGGCAGAGTATGAGAAAACTATTTGAAAAGTGTCTTCTGATGTTGCCAGAATTCTTATACTCTAAAAACAACTGTCTTGACAGATGCTCAGTACTGCTGATGTCATTATACACTTTCAATCAGTTGGTCAACAGGCACTTGGCCTAATCTTCATATGGGCCAAAATGTGAAAAATGAAACCCTAATGTTAAGCTCCTTTGAGGGTCATTTTCAAACATACCTTATGGTTTTAGGAGCACAAGCTTTGGGACTTATGCTCCTAAAACCCTTAGGCACTTCTGAAAATCTCCCCTCCCTGCCTCCATATTTAAGCATTTTCCTGATTTTCTTATAAGCTGACAACCAGAAGTACCCCTGGATCTAACCTAAGGCCAACAGGAGTAGGTGTGTGTTTAGCACTTTTGATAATAAGACAAGTGCTAAATAGGGATTTAGGAGCTGAAATTAGTCAGGCCCTAATTTTGAAATTCTTGGTTATAGAAAGAAAATGACTATTTTTCAGTTACAGTCCCACAATCTTAACTTTCCACCTACTCTGCAGGACAGAAGTGCCATTTTTACACAAACTCAAAGTTGTTCCCTGGAATTCATGGAGTGCAGGCAAAGATTCCAGGATGTATCTAGTGATGTGAGGCTTGGTACAGGAAATAATTAAGGCAATGTCACTCCAAGAAACTTTGCTGGTATAGCACTGTCTGCTAGAGGTGTGATTTTGTGTACGTGTGACATTTCTGCACTGGCAAAAGCCCTAGTGTAGATGTGATTATCACCTGGATCACCTGGATCGATCAGACTTCAGCTGTCGTTAAGACTGCGCCGATCACAACACGTCTGCCATTCTTCTCGCACTCTTGCCTTTCTTCTCCACGTTTGTCCGAAACGTTTAACGATGTCATCTTCCCATCTTCTTGGAGGCCAACCGGGGGGTCTTTTCTGTTCTCGCGGGTACCACTCAGCAATGATTGCGGTCCACCTGTTATCCGTGAGCCGTGCTGTGTGGCCCGCCCATCGCATCTTGTTATGTCTGCTTTCCATGACAATATTTTCACACCGCTGTGTTCTCTGATGATTTCATTTGGTATACGATCCAGAAGGGAGATTCCCAACATAGCTCGTTCCATTGCCCTTTCAGCTACCAACAGCCGTTGCTCTTCTCTCTTCGTCAGTGCCCACGTTTCACTGCCATACAGCATGGCTGGCAGCACTGCTGAATTGAACATATTTTTACGTGTGGTCTTGTCAGTTTTTCCTTTGAGGACGTCCTTGATGGAATTAAATGCACACCATCCTGCCCGAATCCTTCGTGAGAGTTCTCCGTTCAGGTCTTGGTGCATATTAACTTCTTGGCCCAAATATATGTACTGTTCCACTTCTTCGATGTCTTCTCCTGTTACCGTTATTTGGGCTTTTCGTAAGACGTCTGATCGCATATATTTCGTTTTCCAATGGTTCATTTTCAGGCCGACCTGACTACTTTTCTTGTCGAGTCTTCGTAGCATGCTCTGCAGTTGGTTGGTGCTTTCGGCAATTAGTACAATGTCATCTGCAAATCTGAGATGAGATAATCTCTCTCCGTTTATGTTGACACCACTCCTCCAACTGATCTTGTTCATAACCATTTCGAGGCAGGTGGTGAATAGTTTCGGTGAAATTGTATCTCCTTGCTTTACACCTTTCTCGATTGGGATGCAGAGGGGAGTTTCGAGGAGAGTAATGTCTGTTGTACATCCAGTATTCGCTTCCTTCAACAAACTAATGTACTGCGTGTTAATGCCCTGCTCTGCGAGCGCCTTTAATATTGCATTAAACTCAATGCTATCAAAGGCCTTTTCATAGTCGACAAAAGCAATGCACAGCGGGAGTTTGTATTCCCTCGCTCTTTCTACGAGCTGGCTAAGGGTAAATATATGGTCGATTGTAATGAAATTTTTTCGAAACCCTGCCTGCTCTCTCGGCTGTTGTTCATCCAGACTCTGCGAAAGTCGATTCGTTATCACCTTTGTGAAGAGCTTGTAGATGTGAGAGAGCAGGCATATAGGGCGGTAGTTCTTAAGATTTTCTCGATCACCCTTCTTGTGCAGCAAGATGGTATTCGACTCCTTCCAGCTTGATGGTATTTTTCCTTCTTCAAGATATCGACTGAATCTTAAAGCGAGGGCCTTCCAAAGTTTTTCGCCTCCTGCATAAATCATTTCTGACGTTATTCCATCTTTGCCTGGAGCTTTTCCCTTCTTCGTCTGGTGTAGTGCACTTCGGACTTCGCTGACAGTTATTGGGGGGACGCGTTCTTCTGACTCTTCGCGGGTTGGGAGGGGGACGTTGATTCTTGATTTGAACAGTTCTGTATAGAAGTCCTTGCAGACCTCCTCCATCCCTGCTCTGTCAATTACTATCTCTCCATCCTTGTTCTTCAATGCTGTTACGCTCAATCTATACTGCGTCAATTCCTGCTTGCATGTCCTGAGGCTCTTGCGTGATTCAGCTGTTTTAAGGAGCTTTTCTTTCCGGAAGTTCTCAAAGTCATCCTTCAGTTTTTGCCGTATAAGCTTGCACAGAATGGAGTACTCGAGGTTGTTATCCAAGCTCCTTTTCATGTTTCTCCACTTCTCCAACAAGCTTTTAGTTTCAATCAAGATTCTTCCCTTCGCCTTCTTCAGCTTTTTAATTTCAGCTGCTTTTATGCAACATCTCAACTTGTCAGCAAAGATACTATAGTCCTCATCACACTTTTCCATCTGGCTCCAGTCAAACCCAGAAATCGCTTTTTTCAGCTTTGCTTCATCGAATGTCTTCGGCTGCTGTTTCCTGTTTGCCATCTGTAACGCCTTCTTTTCCACCGCTTCATCGAAAATCAACTTCGCTCTAAGCAGGCGATGGTCACTGCCGGTGTTGAAAAGCTGCACCACAGAGATGTCTTGAACGATGCGCCTTTTATTGACTAAAATATAGTCGATTTCATTCTTACTCTTCGCGTTTGGTGCGATCCATGTCCACCTTCTTGAGATCTTCTTTTTGTACCAGGTGTTTGCCACGTACAGTTCTTTCATTTCTGCCTTCGCTACCAGCCTCTCTCCTCTTTCATTCCTTTTGCCGCTGCCGTATCTCCCGATGAACTTTTCGCCAGCTTTCCCTCGCCCGACCTTGGCGTTGAAATCTCCCATCATGACAGTGTAAGTGGACTTTTGCGCGAGAGCTCTTTCAACCTCTTGGTAGAATTCTTCCACTTCTTTGTCCTCACTTGCACTTGTGGGAGCGTAGGCCTGGATGACCTTGAGGGTAGCTTTTGACTCCATCTGAAGATGCAGCACACCGATACGTGATGATGTTAGCTGGCATGATATGACTTTCGAAGACCAATCTTTATTGACGATAAATCCAACTCCTTTCCGAGCCTCACAGCACTTCCATCCTTCCAGTTGACTTCCAACTCCTTCTTTCGTCGGGTTTCGCAGACACCGAGAATATCGCATTTTATCCTTTTCTTCTCCTCCATCAGATGGTTTAAAGTTTCCTCCTTTGCCAGTGACCTACAATTGTAAGTACACACAGCGAGGATTGTCCTTTTCCATGTTGGCCTAGCACCTGACATTTTTTAGCAACCTCTTGTCGCTCACTTTCCGCTCCGCCACCGTAGAACGTGCATTTACTCGTGTTGTTTTAGCAGTTAACTTCAAGCCATCCCACTGGCTAGGTGGGCAGGCATGCGTACCTCCTCAAGCTTAGCTAGCCTTCAACCTCTAAGGAGAAGGAAAAGCGCTCTTTCCTCTGAGAGAGCAACCCTCCTCCCTGGATTGGATAGCCCTGGATATGATTATACTAGCATAAAAGTGCTTTTGCTAATACATCTTACTTCGCCCAAGGAACCGGAGAAAATATTCTGACTAAGCCACTCCAGACTTTTCCAATTTCCTGTTTTTAAGCTAGTAGGATGACTCAGAGAAAACAAAAGCAAAACCCTAGTCAGCAAGGTTTCTTCCTCAAGGGTTAGTGTTCCTTACAAGAAAAGGCAGTAATTTAACTATCAGAAAACTAAATAAACTCCACACCTGGTGGTTCATTCCCATCCTGTGGCCCCTAAATTTGGAGTCGTACCTTCCTAAAGGCATTCTTGCCACTCTGTCTCCCAAGCAACTACTCTCAAAGCATTTCCACTGAGCAACTGTGCAGGGAGAGAGATACTAAGCTAGAATTAACCCTTTCTTCACCACCTTCTTCACCTTCCCTTCATCCTGCCTTAGAGGAAAAAAAGGGGAAATGAATGCTAGTTGTGAAGCAACTTCTGAGCCCTGGCATAGTACATTTAAAGGAAGTGGAAATGATAATTTGCATGCCTGATCATAATTTAAGCAACAGGCAATTCTACCCTGCAGCTAAGATCTGCTTGATGCATCAGAGTTGGGTACCATAAGGAAGTTGGTTATGGTTCCTAATCTCTGCCTATCTCTGCTTCTGTCTTGGCCTTGGCCACTGTGTATTCTTGATTGCCCTATTTTACCCCAGCAGGCAATGATCCCCAAGAGATCATGCACAAGATGGGAATAGAAGGGGTGCAGGGTATTCTGGCCACATCCCTTCTCTGATCACTCCAGCCAGCGCTACAGTAAGAAAGTAGCATGGGGGCAGCTGAATTGGCTCTAGCCTACTGGGAGAATCCTCATTTGGGGATATAAAGGCAATCTACTCCCTTGCACAACTTAAGCAACACAAAAAAAATTGGATGGAAAATGGGAATTTTTCTCATGGGGATCTTCAAAGGAAAAAATCCCAATTTAAGTTTTCCCATTGGGAATTTGTAATAAATTAAGGAGTTGTGGAAAACCCACTTTTTTGTTACTGGATTCCACCTTCTGCCAGTTGGAAAACAGTAACAAAGTGTGGAAAGTATAATTTTCATAGCAAAAGTAACACTTTCACTTTTACTTTTCAGATTAAAAACTAACAGTTAAAAATGAGAGCAATACTTTCTCACACTTCTTTTTTTTTAATTCACAGTATATTCTAGGAGAGGAAGTAATATAATAAAATAATAATAATAATAATTAATAAAAATTAATAAAAGAATGATGGTATTTTCCCACAATTTCAAAAAACAAATTCCCAAAAAGTTTAAATTTGTATTCTTAACTAATTTTTAATGAAAAGTAATTCACCGTGACTGTTACTCAAATAATGTTAGGAAGGTCAGTGTTCATAAAAGTTAGATCATATGCTCATTTTATGATCTGAGCCTGTGCAGAGGCTATATGAGTTGAATACTTGCTTATATATATATATATATTAATAGGCAAAGGGCCCACTTGTGCTAATTTGTCCTCCATTTTAATTTTTCTTCACTCCTTTATTCATCTTCCGCCACTACCATCACCGCATACTAAGTGCATAATGCATTAGCTATTCAAAAAACCCTTTCTTAATGTCAAATATTGCATTACATTCTGATTATGTTGCTCTTCCAAAGAAGTTGCATGAAAAACCTCTACATAAATGCTGCCTAAAATAGTATGTAAGTACAGTCCTTAGTATCCATTCCAGTAAGTTCTTGCTATTGTTGTGGAGTGCTCATTCTTTTACCCACTTATCATTCTGGCAGTCAGTAATGAAGAAGGAAGGTCAGATCTACAGTAATTCTACTTTTGCTGATCTTCAGCATTTTCCAGGATGACAAATTCCATTCCCATTTACTGCCTCTATAGAAACTACTTTTTAAAAAATCTGGAGACTTATGCAGTCACACAAATAACATGAACAGAACTTTGAAAAATAAACGACACCTATCTAGTGGTTCACAAAGCTATATGTTTAATGTAACAGTTTTGGAGACATGCAATCAGTTTATTTTCTAATGTTATCAGTAAGGTTAGTGATTGTGTCTGCACTACCATCACTTCCTACATCTAACAAGAAAAGCTCTCTTTACAATGAGCAATTGTGGCAAGGAATAGAAGTTTTCAGACTGAAAATCTGCATTAGCACTGAGCTAGCAAAGTGGTGGTCTGTCTGATGTCAGAAATGTGCTGGTGTCGACACTCTTGAGGTTTAAAAGAGGTTTTTAAAATGGCATAATTGTCTACCAACAGTCATTAATGCCCATTTTGTAATCACACTCTGATCCTTAAAGAAATAATATAACTTGATGTTTCAGTTTATAAAAGAAATGGAGAGATCAATTCAAGTTACATAATTTTGCTTCAGTTCATCATCTGGAGACACACACTGATCTCATTCCGATCAAATCCCTTCTCTTCCACCTCAGACCATAATCATTTAAAAATAATAATAATTTAAATTTTATTTAATAGTTTCTGAAAATAAAGCCAACAGACAAGGAAGAGAAAATAGAAAAAGTATCAGAAAAAAGAAAGACTTATTTCCTCTAATATTGCAGAATTCATAAAGAGTGAATATTTATTCTAGATGCAGCATATAGCCTGTGTAAATAAACTATGCAATAGAGAGATCAGTCTTAGCTTGCAGTCTGCAGCTGCTCCATGACCACTCTCGAATCTTCAGCTGCTGTGCCTTCCTATGTGGGGATGGTTTATAGACCCACCAGCACCATTCCCCTCGCCAAAGCCTCTCTCTTCAGATCTTTGTTTTTTGACACACGGGGCATGCAGACAGGCTTCACACATGCTTCCAGACCAGTCCCCCTCCCCCACCTTAGTGGAACTGTACCAATTCTGCACTGTTTAAGGTCCACTGGGAGGCAGAATTTGTCCTTATATAATAATGACTATGATTTGAAATGATATTATATATATTTACTCGTGTCGTCATATATATGATGAAGAGAGAAGAGCAACGGCTGTTGGTAGCTGAAAGGGCAATGGAACGAGCTATGTTGGGAATCTCCCTTCTGGATCGTATACCAAATGAAATCATCAGAGAACGCAGCGGTGTGAAAGATATTGTCGTGGAAAGCAGACATAACAAGATGCGATGGGCGGGCCACACAGCACGGCTCACGGATAACAGGTGGACCGCAATCATTGCTGAGTGGTACCCGCGAGAACAGAAAAGACCCCCCCGGTCGGCCTCCAAGAAGATGGGAAGATGACATCGTTAAACGTTTCGGACGAACGTAGAGAAGAAAGGCAAGAGTGCGAGAAGAATGGCAGACGTGTTGTGATCGGCGCAGTCTTAACGACAGCTGAAGTCTGATCGATCCAGGTGATCCAGGTGATTATATATATCTTAGAGGTAATGAATGCAGCAAGTAATCCAGTGGTTATTTTAGTAAGTGCTTTACTTGCATTTATTCAATGGAAGAGTAAATAGTCTTCTTTAACCTGTATAAACGTGCAAATTAAAGCTGCCTTTGGCCGAGTTATATGGGAAAAAATGTTCCCTTTGTTTTATTTAAACATAAAAGTACAGACTTTATGTTCAGCTGGGAATACTTAGTACTGTGTTAAAGCTTTACCTGTTTTTCCTTGTACAATCTACAGAAATATTTTCAGTCCTCACTGGGAGAAAAGATTTAATGAATAGCAACTTTTGTTAATCGGGAAAAACCTGTTCTAGGTATTTTACTTAGAGTAAACTCTTGGAAAAGAGTACTTTAACTATATGGCCTTTGAAAAGTGAACAGCCTAATTCATGACTTATGCCCACTGTTTTAATCCTATTCTCAAGGTATGGGAAGCTTGTTTTTAACTAAAGAATAGAATGCACTTGATCTGACTCCCAGTATCTCGAAAGAAACTTTTATGAGTAAGGTCTATGAAAGTTTGTACAAAGCCTTTCTGCTGAGCAATATCGTCTTAAAAACAAACCCACATTTTCTATTTTCTTTATTGGTTCTCAGAAAACTCCTGCAGTGTTTTCAGGGAAATTCAAGCAGTCAAAGGACTGTCAGTACTCTCTGTATAGATGTGAATTAGGTACTTCAGCAAGATGCCAGATTAATAGTTCTGTGAGTGTGAAGAAATCTATTTGTCTGTACTATATCAAGAATAGTGGTAGTGGAAACCTCTGCATGATATCCCAACAGTGTGACTGTCAAAGAGACACCCCATGATGAACCTTCAGTGCCGAGGACAAAAAGGCACTCTTGTCCCACACTGAAACTGGGAGCTCTCTTACCAAAGGCAGGAGGTCAGGATGTGTCTTCCCAAAATCCTGTCTTGGCCTCCCAAGAGCACTTCCTCTACCTAAACACTTGGAATCCCTCTGCGAGTGCAGCCCAGAGTGGGAGTGATACATTAACCACTGGGTCTCTTTTGCTCCTCCAAAACAAAACAAACTGTAGCCTTTTTCCATGCTGAAACAAAGAAAGCAAAGTTCTCAACCCTTCCTGCTTCAAGGTATAATGAAAGCCTTTTTGAGCAAGCTTATAGAAAAAAAACAGACTTCTGGAGTTCCTTCACCTCTTCAAAAGTAAAACCAAACAGAGAAAACAAAAAGCTAACCTAGTCTTTCACTGTCTTGTTTAATGGGGTGAAACAAAACCCGCTCATGCGCCAGACAGCTTGGAGTGCCTCCTGTGATGCGTCCCTGGAGTACTCAGTGTTGACCTCACTGCCCTTGGCATGAGGCAGCCTTGTCTGTGCCTGCTATGGATTAGCTCCCTGAATTCCACCTGCTTCTGGCAACACAAGACCTTCCAGGCCTTGTTCTCTCTGTACAGGTAGTGATAGGCACACACCAGCCCCTGAATTCTCAGAGTATTCCCTGCAGTGTCCAGCCCCTTATCCACTGAACACTCACAGAATTTTCAGGCCCATTGTTCCTAAAGGAAGAGAACAGCCCAGAATGTAAGATTCAGCTCAGGTCCACTACCTTGCTTAACACCACAGCTCTTACATATATTTATAGTGAAAACAAGAATAAATTTATTATCAAAGATTCAAGTAACAGTGAGTAAGAATATTGGAACCAAATGGTTATATGTAGAACAAAATCATAACACAGTTTCTAGAAACTAAACTTAACAAACCTCCTGTTTATCTTACCCAAATTTCTCTTCAGCATTTTTCAGCCAAGTCTTGCAGTGACTCCTTTTTCATGAAGCAAACTGCTGTCTTTTTACTTTCTCAGAAGGATGCCTGGATGTCTTCTCTTCCTCTCCCTCCCCCCAAATATAATTCAGCAAACCTTTGATGTACACCCATCAGATAAGGATTTTTCTACCCTGCTCTTTTTCTCTCTCCCCCTGTTGTTAGTTCCTCTATCCGAAGTTCTTACAATTGTTCATTTGCATTCAGTGGTGATATGAAGCCCATTGTGAATGAGACAATATTCAATTTAGATGCGAACAGAACAGATAGATGAATGCACGTCTTATCTGATACAAAACCTTTTTTTTTTCACCGTTGCTGGTGACCAATACCTACAGACCTTTAAGAACATATTTTTAGTATGTATACATAACTCCTTATATAGTATTTGCACACACATTTTGAAATGTATGACCAGAATGAAACCGGCTTTTTTTCAAGACCTCACATGATACTCTTTGCTAAACTAGAATGAACATACCAGACCCATGTGAAGCCTTAACCCTTCCACCCCCTTGTCACCTGGCATTAAAAGGTTCTTGGGTTATACCCCTCCATGCCCAGAAACCCCCTGAGCTGGCTTTCCCTCCTTTAATATATTCCAAAAAGGATAACAGGCTCCAGCTCTAAGAACCCATGAACCTAGAACCATGGTCTGGGGGCGAGGGGGTTGAGACAGATGCTGCTTATTCGTCACCACCAGGGATCCAGGCAGGGGCCACCAATAGGAAATGAGAGGCTAAGCCTTGCTGGAAGTCCCACCTTAAGTGGCAAGAACATCAGCTCTCTGTGATTCCCTGATTAGCTAGCACTCCCCATATCAACAAGGCAGCCATTTCTGGAAAATGTCTGAGCAATTCAGACTCCTGATGTTCTTCTGCCTTAGACCCCTCTTGCCACTCCTCACTGTGACTCACCTTGATCCCAGACTCCCAGCTCTCAACACTGATCTTGGTTAGTATCTCTGGCTTAAGATCATTGCTGACCTTTGTGAAAGACAGTGGTCTGTTCAGACCCTGATTCTCACCTCACACTATCAATTTGGTAACAGACTCTGATTTTGTGGCTTAGTCCTGGCCTGTCCCTGGATTGATCTCTGACTCTCAGCCCTGATACTGAGCAGTTCACTCCATGTCCATAGGACACACATGTCCTGGCCCTAACACCAGCTGTTTCTTGGCCCTGCCTATGAACCCTCATCTGCCTAGTCAGAATTGAGAGCTTTCTGCCTCAGTCCCCACCAGTCCTCCTCAGGATGCAGACAGGTGGTATATTCAAGTCATATAACCTAACAATGAATGGTAGCCACTAAGAGTGAAAATATGATTCAGTCTTCATGCTCATACAATCTTTGGCCGCTCAGATTGCCAGCAGGGCCATCATATTAAAGTCAATTATGGCGAGAACACTTGTCGGCTTGGAACTGGACTGAGGCCACCAACTCAGTTCAAATAAGCCCATCATCTAAAGGATGGTCTCTTATTTTTATTAACAAGATACAAACCAAGAGATAAAAAAGAAACACTACAAACAAATATAACAAAAATTAAGGAATGAAATTAACATTGTGACAAATGGATAATAAAATACTGTATTGCATTTGATAAGCAGAGCAGCAGGATATTCTTCTTTGGATTCTACCTAAGTCTATACTTGGAGAAAGCTATTCACCATTCTCCTCTCCTAGGACTAAAATTCCACCTTTAGATCTAGCCTTCACTGCTATAAAGGGGAAGATTCTGGAAAAAACAACAACCATACAGTGGCATCGGTAATACAGTACCTCTCTATACTTGGAAATAACTGTTGGCAAATAATGACGATTAAATGGTTACCACTGTATGCCCACCACATAACATAAATGTACCTCCTCCCATTCATTATAAATTCAAAATGTCTGACTGCTTTAAGAAGTTGTCAGCTTCATTTCTTTAAATGGGAAATATATATATCAACTCACTCCAGCACAGACACAAGTGGAAAATGATTGGCCACCCCATGTATTCATGCATGCAATGGGTGACCAATCAGCCATTTCTTTCTGTCTACAGGATGTACCATACAGACATGTGAGAGATCTAAAAAATGGTAGAATAAAGAGAAAGAAAAGAAAGGTAGAGAACAGTGAGAGGAAGAAGATAATCAGATAATCAAGCAAATAAGGTAACTAAGAGAAAAAATCTACAAAGGTAGGGGGAAACAGAAATAAAAGCAGAGATGCAAAAATATGCAGAGAAAATGAAGCAAAACAAAACTCAAGTAAAGAGAATAAGAAACAAAAGAAAGAAGAAAGAACAGATAATATAAATTAGGATTAGAGAATGTAAAAAATAAAGGAAAAACACACAGTACATAGAATAATAAAATAATAATAAAAATAATGAAAGAAATGGAGGAAGTGTCCAGGGATAAGTTTGGAAGATGACAGATGCAAGAAATAACATTTCTATGTTTTTAAAGTAGGACTATTCTTAAATAATAAAATCAAGGCGACTTGACTGGGACTCAGTCCTGGAAATAATTGCCAGAAGCTTATTGGTTCTTCCACCCCTAATGTTCAGTTATTCTATTTTTGATAGTTTCTCCCAGATTGAACAGATGATACAGTATTTCAGTAGCCAATAAAAGTACTATATAGCTAAAAATAAGCTATCTTGAAAAGAGAGCAGGAAATGCTGAAGCAATTACTATAATGACTCATCATTAAAATTATCCTTCTTTTGTAAAGTGGTCATAGCTGCGCACAGTTTATGATTATCTTAAAGTAGCCAGACTTAAAAAGAAAGGGCAATAGTATTTTTGTTTAAGAATCCAATTGAATGTTCATTGTGCCTTTTACCATTAGCCCTTTCCTACTCCAAAAGGATTATTTCTTCCTTTGTCACCTCAGATCTCATCTACAGTGTAAGATTCACTGATTACAATCAGAAGAAAAACTCACAATGAAGTGAATTATAAGTGTTATGCACAAAGGCCTCCAGTGAAAATTGCAGATAATATCCCTAAGGCTTTTGAGATACAGCATGGCAGATAATTGCTTCATATTGCTTAATTTGGAAACATTAACATAATGGAATACAATCAATAGTCTCTAATAATTACAGCAAAAGCACATAATTCCCACAAGTAAACATGTGCTTTATGTGGTATACAAGTTGCTATCCTGTAAAATGCATAATTACATTCTCTGTAAAGCAATTCATCAGAAAACACAACTATCTTGTTATACTCTTGAGGGCATTTCAAAATTCATTCTGCAATACTAGCAACACCAAAGTTTAAAACAAGTTCCAAAACCAAGCACAGCTATCAGAAATTGCCATAAATATCAACAAGTATGCGTACGATATAGACAAACTTCAAAAGAGGAAAAATAATTGCTAAATGTGGTTCCACAATATAAGTAATACTAATGGGATGAAACTAAGAAAAGGAACATTTTGACTAAATACTAGGTAAAATTTTAGGCTAATAGATTGTGGTAAAGTCTCCCCAAGTAAAGTAAGTCATTTAAACTAGAGCTGTTAAAGCTCTAGAAACATACCATTGAGTACAATCCTACATTGGCAAGGGTATGTAATAGACAACCTACTGACTTCCCCCATCTTCTATCTCTAAATTCTTTGCTTTTGTGATACTCTGCTCACAAATTCTGAAGACATCCCTAATGGTAAATATGCTATGGATTTATGGCTGCTTCTAGGACAACAAACACTTGTACACAGTAAATATTAAGTATGCAGAAAACCAAAAGTATTTTTATAAAAATTTTAATTAGGACCTGCATGCATTAGATTTTGGATAAGCAAAATATAATATATAAAGAAGTGTATTTGAAGTTTTTTTAAAACAAGTACTTGTCATTAGTACATAGTAAATAAACTTCCAATTCACCAAAAGGTAAAATACACCTAAAAACTGAGAGCTCTCTTTTACCTCTAATGTGTGAGCAGAGCTCTTTATTTTAACCTCTAACGTGTAAATACTCCAATTCTGAGGAGTGAGTAGATTCGGGACCTGCTAAGAGAAAAGATCTATTAAATGAATTCTGATTTTGGTTTAAAATAAAGTTGTTAATTATACTGGTTCATGCCTTTTGCATCTTTTTTCCAGACTAGGACCCTGGTGCTATAAACACAGATTTAACTTTAAGAACATGAGTAGTTCCATTGAAGTCAGAGGGACTAATCACATGCTTACATTTAAATATGTGCATTTGCTGGACTGGATTACAGCCCTGGTAGATAAATGGAAGGCCTTTTTCCAATTTAAAATGTAATGCTTACTAAAGTCTATGAATGATCCATCAATTAGCTTGATTGGCACAGATCCTGTTTCATGTAATTATAACTAAATTTTGTCAGACATCATGGCATAGTTTAATATTTCAAATACTAAATTGTCTTTATGTAAAGCACTGGAAAAATTAAAATTAAACCATCTCCTACAGGACAGTGTCTATGATTTCTTTCAGACATTCAAATAATTATTATGTACAGAAAAACTAATTTGAAACAAAGTTAAGGTTGCAAAGTCAAGCACCCAAGTGTTAACCTTAATTAGCCTGTGCAACCTTAATTTTTCCCTCTTGTGTGTTGCTTTATGATATACGTTGCATTGACAACCTTAATACTGGCATCTCCTAAATTATGAGTGTGTGCCTTTGCAAAGTTAATATTCTTTCCTACTTTTTAAAAAAGAAAATTGAGAAAAAATATATTCTAACTTATGGAACTTTATTGACTCCCACATCAGTAGGGTTTTTACTGTTATAACCCCAGCATACATTTCTGCCACTTGAGCTAATGGAGTAACTGGTAGCAGTAGAAAGTCATTATCTACAAGGTGGGCAAGCCAATAGAATAAGATGAGACACACCCTTTGCTAATAGTTTCATAGCTATTTGGTGGTCAGCAAAGGAATGATGAGATTGAGTAATCCTGGGTTCCATTCCCGGGACTGGAAAGGAGTGTTCTCAAATGTTCAAAGACCCATATGGCCTTATCACCCCTAGACTGCCCTTGTTCCCATCTGCTCCTATCCACCCAACCCAGTTCTTGCCCCATCCCTTCTCTGCTGTTGTCCCCCCTCCCCTTTCCTGTCCCTTGTCTCCAAACATTTGTCCCTCTCTGACCTCCTTGGATCCTGCTCTGTTCCTCCCTCCTCCTCCTTGGGCCCTACCTCCACTCTTACTCCTCTATTCATGTCCCAGATACTCCTCTGCTCTCCCGCAGGCTCATGTCTGGGTCCATCCCCTTTCTCCACTCCTTGTCCTTTCTTACTGCTCTCCCTGGTATTGCCCTTGTCATTACCTTCTACCCCTCTTTCCCACTCTGAGCTCCTCTCCCTGCACCTTTCTCCCACATTTCTTCCATCTATTCTCTCTGCATTGTAGTCAGGATGACTCCTCCTTTTGCATGCATCCTTTTCACCAGCAGGAAGAGCACTGACAGAGAGACAATATCCCTCCTCTCAGTTACTGTGCCTGCCACCACAGTGCCACTGGTAACTAAAAGAAGCGATTGCAGGAAAGCCCTTGCAGTCATGGAGCATGCTCAGTTGATCTGTAGGGATGGTGTATGCAGTCTGGCCTACAGGAGGTGTGAGAGATTGGAGCATGCTCAGTACAGATGGAATCTTGGGAGTATTTAGCAGACAAACTAATAAAGTTCTACAGAGCATCAGGGTCAACTCTAGGCCTCTTGCTGGCTAGGCAGAAAACATTCTCTCTCACACACACACACACACACACACTCTCTCTCTCTCTCTCTCCCTCCCCCCGGAGTGGCTGAGCAAAACAAAACAAACAAAAACCATGGCTGAGTGAAAATGCACTTAGGTGCCCCCGTGGAAGTTAGTACCCAGGGCAACCACCAGGGGATTACCAGCTGGTCAGGATTAATTGCAGATCATGCAGGTGCCCAAGGAGAGGGGTTAATGGAGGGCTAGTGCCAAGGATTACTCTGCTGTGGATTTTCTAGAAAATTTCCTTCTTAAAAATGAGGATTCTCACTGAATGGAATGGGGACAGATGTGGACAAAACAGCATCGGGCATAGCCAGTGGATCACCCACTACTTACTCCACTTCATACAGCTCTTTAGACCATGGAGCTCCTTTACTCCAGCAGATCAAGGGGGCACAATTTGGCCTGATGCTACTACATTCCCTCTCTCTCCAGTAGCCCAATTTATCAATATAATAATAATGTTTAGCATATATAGAGCCATACCTTGCATTTCTTATTGTGGTGAAATTCCATTTGAAGTCAAAGGGAGTTTTGTCTGATTAAGCACTACGGGATTCTGTCTTGGATTTATAAAGCACCGATCACCACAGTATATAGGTGCCATTTCTAAACATTAAAACAGACTATGCAAAGCTACTCACAATGAATGATGTTAAACAGACCTACTGCTAGCGCCAAGAATAAATTGCTAACCCTGGAACTGATGACAGCAGAAACATTTGATTTTTCTTCTTTTGTGATTAACCTCGGTTGGGAATTTTTCTCCTTTTTTCTGCATATGTCTATTTCACAGACTCCTAATACATTAACAAGACTGTTTTTGAACAGTGATCTCTATAGGTTTATTCTTCAAAGCACAGTAAAACTTAATCACAGCTTCAAAATATCATACAATAAAACTAATTTAATTACACTTAGTGATGGCTACTAGTCTCATTAAAATACTAATGAGGCTTATAATTATTAAATTGCTTAATGACTGCTAATAGGAATAAATGACAAAATAAAACTTTAAGTAAAAATAAAAATGCCCTTGGGTAATTTCTCAGTGGCAAGCTCATCTGATATAGTTATTTTGCAGCATTCCAGGAAACAAGGAAGATTCTGGATTGAGATGCAGGATATGAAAAAAGACTAATGAGAATGGGTGGGAGGCAAACGCCTCTGTATTTTTTAACATTTAAATAGTGCTAAAAATCTACTCTCTTTGTAAAGTATTTTCAGCCAGTTTTGTTCTAAAGAATGTTAAATACCAAATAGCTAGATATACACTTAACAAACGTGGAAATCCTAGTAACAAGAGTATATTTGTAAAATCAGTTAAACCTATATTAGCTTCAATTTTTGAATATGTAAGATCCCAGAGTAAGATTGGAACCTATTTATTACACACTGGTACAACCAAAAACATTTATAACTGAGCATTAATATAGCACAGGCTGGATAGTAACCTCTACTTCCTTAGCAGAGGGCATGGGGATTCAGCTCTGAGTTTGAAGAAAGGAATGCCATCTTCCCAGCATCTTCCTCAGAGGCTAGTCAGAACATTTTCTACTAAATGAAATATTGCCAAAATACTCTGTTTCACCAAGCTGAAACATCTTGTGGAAATATATTAGTTGTGACAAAATTTTGGTCTGGGAGAGACTCTCTTGTACTGTATAGACTAGGGACTGGCCTGGGATGGGGGAGACCCAGATTCTTCAAGCCCCTGCTCTGCCTGATTCAGATTGATCTCGGATGAAAAACTCTGCTGTGAATCAGACTGAGTAGGGACTTGAAGCTCGGTCTCTCAGGCCAGTGCCTAATCACCAGGCTACACACTCACTCTTGCTTTTTGCAAAAATATCTGAAAGGTTTTGTTTCCCTTCCAACGCTAAACAAAAATCAATTTTGAAACCTCAAGAGTTGCTGCAAAATGGAATTGTTCTCCAGTAAGCACTATTCATTATTCCCTTCCCCAGGCCTATTGAAGCCATTCTGTAGGTTTGGGTATGTCTACACTCACACTAAGCCCAGGTTCTGACTCAGGTTTGAGCCCAAGCCCCACTTCCATTCACACACAAATCAGTATGACTCAGATTAGCAAGCACTCAGGACCTGCGTCCCAGCCCCCTCCTGTGGAAGGTGGAGGATCAGAGCCAGAGTCCTGCTTTGACTCAGGTCTTTCTGTGGACACAACTCAAGCCACAGACCTGAATCAGAAGGTCTATGTAGTGTAGTGTGGCTGCTTTATCACAGATGTGAGACCCAGGTCCAGCAATTGTAAACTCCAGTTTAACAATACAGTGTGGATGTTCAAGCACAGACTTGGGAACACCAAGTTCACAAGCCCAGGCCACGCAGATCCTGATTTACAATGCAGGACAGATATACCCTTTGGGTTCCATCAACCTGTAGGACCACTGAACCAGTCAAAATTAACTTACCTATCTTCCCCCTTAACAATGTGGAATCCTCCCCTTAAGTGGAGTTCCAGGGCCAGCAACCAGTGGTGAACATTTGTCTGGAGCTACACTAACAAGGAGATTGGGAGGAAACATTAAGGACTATGAGCCAGTGCAAGTCAAGCAAGACTCTGTTGTGTTTGTTTTTGTTTTGTTTTTGCAGGGGGGGGGGTTCTTTCTGTTTCTGTGGGTTGAATAGGCAAAGATCACCACATGATGGAAGAAAAGCCCTGGCTAGGATGATTTAGTTGGGGTTGGTCCTGCTTTGAGCAGCGGGGTGGACTAGATGACCTCCTGAGGTCTCTCCCAACCCTAATCTTCTATGATTCTATGAATGGCTGGGATTCCTAACTCTTGGATGGGAATAGCCTATATACAATATGATGGAGCCCTGAGGGCCTATTTCAATACCCACTGGAGTTGATCAGGCCCTAAATGCATGTAATATTCAGAGATAAATAAAGAGAAAGTGGAGGTTACACCAGACCATGCCCTGAAAATGGAACACAATGCTTCTCTTAAACACATCTGAAAAAAATATGAGGTCAATCAATTAAAACTTTCTTCTATACTAAGAAAACTGCACAAGGCTCCATCAGACCAGAAAAATAAATTACATGGAGTGAGGCTAAAGATACCTTACACCAATTTATACCTTGTGGGAGCCAAGATAGATAGACGAAGATTTTATCTGATCCAAAGCTGGCAATGCCATTCTGACTAAGAGGCTTTTTTTCAGAAATAAGTTGTTTGAAGAACACACAGCATAGTAGGCATACCAAAAATATAAAAAGTAACACATTTATCTTACATTTTCAGACTACTCAATAAAGGGAATAAGCTTTAAATCTGGTTGTGTTCTTGAAATTAAAGCACTATCAAATATTCAAGTGTCATTCTCCTTTCACTACATTTTCTGCTTTGAAATGTTTATTGTGCTTTCTAAAAATTGTTGATGTTTTATTATTAATGTTAAGTCTTTGTGATTTCCAAGTTGATAATACCAAAAAAAGGTCCCATATATATTTAGATTTTTGTTTACTTCATATGATTTGTGGGCTTTAAACTTTGGTGTAAGTCATCAGCATCTTAATATTAATATGCATCTCTCAGAATCCAATATTGTTGTAATGTAGCTAAAATATTAGCCACTATGTCATATCTTGCAGAAAAAACCCTTCCATACAAAAAGCCTTTCCAAAATACAGCAAGTACTAAACATCAGTACTGCTCTTAAAAATAATAAAGTGTTTGACACACTTTAGTCTCTTTAGATAAATTTGCATCTTTGCTAAAGTATCTAATGGGGGGTATTCCTTCTGGAATTCAATTACATGAACTTCCTTCTGAGGCAATTCAGCTCAGAAGAGAGCAGGTGGTTTTACTAGAACCCTGCCCCTCCTTGGCCTTGGTTTCTTATCATTGTAAGCAATCTTGAACTTCCCCATGAAACTTCATATAGAACTGTCATAGCCAAACTCCCTTCTGAGATAGTACTACCCATATCTCAGCAGCACTGTCCCCAGCCAACTTCCAGCGCAAAGTACGTTGAAACAACACTATACTGCTGCAACCTCCTGTTATGTTGTGGGATGTGCACTGACAGAAACCAGCATAAACTTTGGGATGGACAGTCCTCTCATCTCCAGAAAGCCTGGCCTGATGAAAGACGACAAACACTGTATTCCAGCTCACAGAATTCTCTAAACTGCAGAAAAACACTTTCTCCTTTTCAGGTGCTCCTGCATTTAACCTAGAAATATCAATATTTTGGATCCTTCATATCTGTACAAAAATACCTGTTGTTGAAATGCATTTGATCGAATGTGTAGTTTAAAGAACATAGACATAAAGAAGAAGGGGATGCAGATAAGTCTCCTTACAAATGCAGAACTGGATAAAATAATGCAAAGATAGTTTCAGCAATCCAACACACTAAGCCATTTGGGGGTGGGGAAAGTGCAACAACTCTGCAGATACTTAAGGGGCACCAACCATCTTAAAGTTCAGAATTCCAGATTTATTTTCCATCCTGTCCATCCTGTGCTCAAATGCTTTATTTTCAGTAATTAACTGCTATGTTTTCAAGACCAGAGCAATGTTTTTAGGATCAATAACTTTCACCCCCATCCCCTGAGACTTCTGTGCTGTGGCATTGACTTTCTTTTTAATCTCAGCCAGAGAAATGAATTTAGTCTCTTTTCACACAATGAATCCATGCTCCCAGTTGCATCCTTTCCGAACTCCATGAAACTTGACTTCAAGCTTTCAGACAGTTTCCTCAGTGTTGATGAAGAGCTGGGTCCATCAGTGATTTTTCTTCTCAGTGGCCATCAAAGGTCTTTTAAAGAATGTGGCTGATCCATTCACTGAGCCATGCACATGCCCTACTATTCTTACTTTGTAACTTTTATTTTAGCTATCAAATGTTATGCCATTAGCTTACATTAGTCAATGTCTTCTGTTTAGCATGTGACTTCTAAATGCTTCCATAACTATAAGTGTGTGGTAGGGTTTCTAAACATTTGGAATATGTACCCATGCACCAGAGGATGTAACAGTTAACTGCCGAAGTGCCTTTCCTTCCTTGTGTAATCCAAGTGGTAGCTGTGCCACCAACATTTAATACAAAACTAGCTGTCTACAAAACAGGCTCTCCCTGTTCTGGTCGGTGTGCCTTGTGATACCTGTTCCCTGCTCCCCTGGCTTGATCTCCTGGCATCCTGACCCAGCATGACTCTTGGCATTTGATTCATAGTTCTGATCTCCAGCTTGTCTCCTGCCTCTGACCCCCTGGTATCCAGACCCCCCTGACTCTAGTTCCTGACTCATGGTTCTGATATCAAGTTTGTTTTCTGCTTCTGATCTCCCAGTACACTGACCCAGCTGACTCTCAACTCCTGTCTTGTTAGAGTGGACTCAGGCTCTGACTACTAGGTCTGGCTGCCCACGACCCAGCTGTGACAGCTTGTTCAGAGCACAATAAAACTATGGGACGGAGCCCAGTGCAAGGAGGATGGACCCAGCAGTACCACCACAGCCACCGGAAGCATAGGACCTGCCTCCAGCAGATAATCAAGCACTGCAGGCCAAAGTTGCTGAGCTGATTGGGGAAAACCAGTCACTGCAGGAGCAGGTGAGAATAGCGTGATGCACACACAGCCGCCTGCAGCACTTTCCCCTGAAGAGGGGCCTGAAATACCCTTGTCCAAATGGTTCTAGGAGAATGACCTGCAGCTCCAGGCATTCATGAAGCAATGATGCATCCCAAAATCTATGCTTCTCACCAGTCAAGGTGGCCTTGATAAGCAACCTGCTGACAGGAGATGCATTAGACCGGGCCTCCCAAATGCTGGAAAGCCATAGCCTGGTACTTTCAAACTAGAATGTCTTTCTCCAGTCAATATCAGCCATCTTTGATGACCCACACCGAGCTCGAACAGCCAAGGCCATTCTGAGGAGACTCCAGCAGGGGCAAGGCTCAGTGCCTTCCTATGTGTCACACTGCTGCTGCCTCACGGTGGATAGAGAGTATACTGAAGCAGGGTAGCTGTACCACTTCTAGTGAGGCTTGCAGGAAGAAATTAAAGATGAACTGGCCTATGTAGAAATGCCTATGGGCCTAGATGCCCTTGTGGACCTTGCCATCTGCACTGATGATCAGCTATGAGACCGAAGACAGGAGAAAAGGGGTTCCCTCTATGCTTATACCATGACCTTTCCTGCTGTATTGCCAGCTGAACCCATACAAGCAGCTCCCTCCTGAAGAAAAAGAACAGTGCTGTCAGCATTACGTGTGCTTCCACTGCAGTGAACCTGGCCATGCCATCCCAGCCTGCCCAGTACGAACACCAAGGAGCTTGGGGAAACAAGCCAGTTCAGGCACAGTGGGGGAAATTGGCCTGGTCCTTGATAGAAGAGAATTTCCCTGTACTCTAATCCTCACTGATACATAGCCCGAGCCCCATCCAGGGGCTTCCCATTTGCAGGTGCCTATCCAGCGGCATATCCTGTGGGACCTCTATAACAGATTCCCCTCCAACAGGCCCTCATCGATTTGGGTACAGCAGAGAATTTTATGGATGCACCTATAGCTAGGGCCCTACAGATTGCCCTGTAACACATGGCCACACTGGACACAACTGCAACTATTGACAGCTCCCCGCTGTCTTTGGGTCTAGGAGACTAACCCACTGGAGGCCATTATTCAGGAACACAGAGAAATAATGCAGGGAATGGATCACACCAAACTGTATTTTCCCTGATCCTTGGCAGCTCCTACTTCCCCAGCATGATTTCCTGGCATCCTGACATGGCGTGACACTTGACATCTGATTCATGGCTCTGATCTCCAGTTGGTCTCCTGCCTCTGACACCGTGGTACCCTGACCCAGCCTGACTCTGGTTGCCAACTCACGGTTTTGTCCCCAGTTTGTCTCCTGCTTCTGATCTCTTGGTATCTGACCCAGCTGACTCTCAATTCCTGTCCTTTTATCTCCTGGTCTCTGGCACTGACTGCTAGGTCTGGCCGCCCATGACCTAGTCATGACAGTCTGTCTGATGCATCAGAACCTGTACATGTTCATTTGAAAGAAGGTTTAGAAAGCAAAAGGGACAGAATCAGCATCAACAGCTCAAAAGACTGCAGCAGCCAGTCTTTGTGACAGCATCAGAGAAACTGTGAAATATTGTATCAAATAAAGGGTTTACAGTCCTCCACTCAGAGTGGAAGAGCAATGACATACACAGTCTGCCTCTGACTAGTAAAGGAAGTCTGCATGATGGATGACTCTTTAATGAGAAGTTAAATAAGGCCAGCAGTGGTAAAAATTCCTTTGATCTACTAGATCAATTCTAGAAGTACTTCTGTTGCCTCCTGCTGCCGAACTTATAAGTATGTATGTGGATACTGTATGTGGACAGATGGAACAGTCATGCTTACAGCAATGAATGCAGAATGACCCAACTTCCTGAAAGTAAACTTTGTTAAAAGTCTTCCATATTAGACATCTGCACACGTCATTTATGGAAGCAAGGACAAAGATTCAGTCTGATTTAAAATGATATAAAATATAGTATCATGGATTACCATAGTATAAATTTATCTCTCTATCTGCTTATGATTAAGTTGCAGAAGAACTCAGTTAATAATGAATAAGATGAAAGAGTGGGCAGGGGCAGATAGCATTCTCTTATCTATTTTTAAGAGAAAACATGGCTTCTTTAGAACATGCAGACGGAGAAATAAAGTGTTTAAAGTAAAAGCATTAGTCAAGCTGGGCAAAAGATGGATTCATATCACACCAACTTCGGTAAAGCAAAATATCACAGGTTTGTATTTGAGAATTGTATCCAACATCATAACATGGTGCCACTCCAACAGAAGAGTCCATCCCACAGAGTGAGGAGCCATCTGCTTCCCTTGTGTTTGATCTTTTCAGATCAGCCACTATCCCATCCCCAAACATTGGCTCTGCTGGGAAAGCATCATCACTTCACACTCTCAGGCTAGGCTAAACCCTGAACCCGAACACTTTTAGGTTCTCTCATATGTAATTAAATTACATGTACAAATGTATAAAATAGAATTGGACTGGAAAAAATGGAAACCGTACCAACCAAGGTATGTTGTGGGTGAGAGGGGGGCTTAAATATATATCTATATCTATCTATATCTATATCTTGTTTATTAAGCACATCCTACTAATCTCACTGGTCACCACTAGCAAGTGTGGACAGAGTTCTCTACATAATATCACTTTCACTTCTAATATAGACCTTCTTTAATATACCTATAATAGAACTAAGCAAATTGAACTAACAAGAAATATGCCTGTTATTGCCCTGCCACTTTGGTTGTAAGCTGTCTCCCTTTCCCCCCATTCTTGTAGTTTGTTTTGGTTTTGTTCAGTTGGTTGGGTTTTATTAGACTGTAAGGTCCTTGGAGCAGGGGCCATCTCTTCCTATATTTCTGTATAACTCCTAACACATTGTAGGTGCTATGGCAATTTTAAATTAGTATGAATAAATAATAATGTTAGCTGAGCCCTGTGTCTTTTTTTCCCACTTTCCCCCTTGTTACAGAGGGGCTAATGCTGCTATTTCAAAATTTCAGTTTTAATTGAAGCCATTGCTTCAATGGTTTAGATACATTATGAGGAAAGGAAATTTGTGAGTCAGAATTAAATTTGCTTTCCAGCCCCGCTATGGTAAATGAGCGAGAAAGTTCACTAGGTTAACTCACCAAACAGCAGCCACTGTTATTTTTTTCTAAATAAAGTAAAATGTGTGTGAATGTGTGAGTGAGAGAGAAAGAGAGAGAGAGTGTGTGTGGGGGGGAGAGAGAGAGAGTAAGAGAGAGAGAGATTAGAATCAGTAGCGTAGCCAGGGAGGAGCAGGGGGAGCAGCCGCTCCCCCTGTGAGGAGAAGCGGCGCCTTAAAAAGCGCCACCCGAGCCCCACTGCCTGAGCCAGGCTCGGGCGGGAATTTAAAAGGCGGGCGGCTCCCCGCGGCTGCAAGAGCCGCGGGCCTTTTCAATCCCCGCCCGAGCCCCGCGTCCGGAGCCAGGCTGGGGGGGGCGCTTTAAAAGGCCCGCAGCTCCTGCCGCTGCGGGGAGCTGTGAGCCTTTTAAAGCCCGCCCCCCCAGCCCCGCTGCCGGAGCCGGGCTCAAGCGGGGATTTAAAAGGCTCGTGGCTCCCCGCGGCTGCAAGAGCTGCAGGCCTTTTAAATCCCCACCCGAGCCCTGCTGCCAGAGCCGGGCTGGGGGAGAGGGGGGCGCTTAAAAAGGCCCAGGGCTCCTGCCACTGTGGGGAGTCGCGGGCCTTTTAAAGTGCCACCGGATCCCCGCTGCCGGAGCTCAGGTGGCACTTTAAAGGGCCAGGGGCTCCACAGTGGCTGGAGCCCCCGGCCCTTTAAAGCGCCACTGGGTGAGTACAGGGGGAGCCTGGGGAGGCACCTTTTTATAGCGCCGCTCCCCCTGTGCTCCAGACCTGCCTACGCTACTGATTAGAATCGATTTGGGGAGTGCTAAAATCCAGACAGAATTTAAATGACTATCACTGGGAGAGAGTATTAGTTAATGAAGGCTTTTCCAGAGTGTCCTAATGAACTCAGCATAATTCATTTGTCAAATTTGTTCATCTATTGCAACTGGAATTTCTGTGCCCTCTCCCGCCCTACCAGTAATTCATCTGCAGAGAGAATTCATAAACACCACTGGCCAGAAGTTATCAGCATGTTTAAAATAGTTGGGGTTGCATCCCCCAGGCAAATGTTAAAAAACAGTTTTCTTGACACTATTTGATCAGTTTATTCCATTAAAATTGAATAAAAAAAGCTTCAGTCAAACTTCTAACTGGCAAGATGCGCAAACAAAAATTACGGATGTGCTGAGTCATACTCTCCATTCAGTTCACAAACAGCATACAGGAAGAAGGCAAGACACATGTTCTCTTTGCAAAATTTCTGCAACTAAATTGCAATATATTTGCAAATATATTTTATTTGGCCTTACATTTAGTTCCTGAGACTAGAAAAGAGAGGAAGTGGAAGTGGTTCCCAAACTGGGCGGTAAGAAATAAGAGATGGGATCACTATAGAAATTTAAAAGTGGGGCAAGGTGAAAAGGGTTACTACAATAAGCGGGGAAAATGAAAACATGGGACAGTACAACGTATGTGAACAAACACTGGTTAAAATGGTATTAGCGATATAAATGCAATCAAACAGTGGAAATGTAGTGGAGGTAGCCTCAGGGGTGGTGTATTCAAAAGTTGGTCAAACAATATACTGGAGTGATCAGTGCAGAGGAAAATTGTGTTGTATCCAGGCAGAGATACAAGGGCATGAATATACGTGAATTGCACCTCGAGCAAAAAATTAAAATTAACAGGCCTCCCAGAAAAATTTAGAAGTGGCTTCCTTCTTGTGCTCATTTCCTCTTACCCAACTAAAGTATCCATGCTAACACTTCCTCTTCCCCAGCCCCAGTGGTTTTCCTTCATCACCTTGAATTACCGTGTTCATTGGTGGCTGCCCCTCTGAATTGTTTAGTAATCGTTCAGAAATTAGGTTCGGTGGAGATAAAAAGCACAGCAGTTCTGTTAATTTAATAAGCAGCCAACTGAACCTGTCTCTGTTCAGTCTTCTGGAAACATGTAGTGCACAATGTGTACGCTCAGTGGTTTAACAATGGTAATAAGATAGTCATTCTTATTAACATTACACAAATCACCTTTGCATTGTCACACCTATCTTAGTACCCTGACACCTACTGTTGCATGCTCCTCTTTACCTCCACCTTGGTGGTTGCCTGATCTTACCCACTACTCCAGACATTTACCTGGGAGGTGTTTTACCTTCCCCCAAAGGAATCTCTTTTTCCCCACCTCACATTTGCTTGAAATACACACAAATATTTAACAGAAAAATACTGATAACGTATGATAATTTCATATGCACACTTTTATGAGACTAGGATCTTATCTATGCTGGGGCTTTTGCACCAGTGTAGTTACACTAAGGTCGTTGCACGAGTGGAAGCCACTAGTGTAAACATCCTGCACCAATAACCAAAAATAACCAAAGTTATTTTCACCAGTTATCCCAGTTTGGAAAAAAAGCTATTTTCACAAGTTATCCCAGTTTGAAAAAAAAAACCCAACCTCTAGTATAGACCAGACCTGGGACTCAAGCCACATCTTTTGAATGGTTTGAAGGTTTGCATAAGAATCCTCATTTGAACTAAGCTTCGGTCATTTAGAGGTTTGTCCAGAATTATTACATATCACCAAAAACACTTCATGTTTTTGAAGTACAAACTAAGAAGAGCTCTGTGTAAGCTCAAAAGCTTGTCTCATTCACTAACAGAAGTTGGTCCAATCAAAGATATTACTTCACCTACCTTGTCTCTCTAAGATGACAAAGGAATGGATGCAATGTTTTTGAACTTTAAAAAAAACCCAGCCAATTGGTTAAATTACTAGATTTCCTTTGACATTCTTCTCAATCTCCTGCCAAATATCCACGTAGGTTCACTTTATTCCACAAACTGATAAGATATTAATCTTCTGTCAGAATTAAAAGATTAATGACATACCACCACCAACAAAAGTGATATTTTATTCATCTTTGTTTTGCTTGTCATAGCGAAGGACTGAGCTGTATTTATTTCTTACACAATTCATTTTTAGTGTGTGTGGGTGTGTAATTACTTCAAAGTCTCCTTCTGTAGCTTCCTTCTGATACTTCATTTTCACTCCAGGGACCAGTCACTTTGAGGAACAGCCAAAGTATTGTAATGTCAAGATCTGAATGCTGATGTAGATATATTAATGTTATGGCTCTAGACTTCACCAGTAGTTCTGTCATGTAGATAGGATCAGAACAGTCTAGTTCATATGTTCCCTTGGTAAGTCAAGTCAGTATGCATTTAAATTGTTGTAGCCCAAATTTTTCCTGCTTTACACATTTTGTTACTTTCTTGCCAATAACCATTAACAGTATCCAGGCGGAATGGAACTGGTGGTCCTTTAATACTAAAGACCTTTTTATGCCAGCACTCAAGTCAGAGGGACATAAATGTTCAATAGTAGCATAAAAGTTCAAAAGTTTCCTCACCATTAATTTTGGTTTGATTCTTTTACACGGAGAGGTGCTTGGCAGAAAAAGAATTCTTCTGGGTGCACCATTCTGGTGGATATAATTCTCAAGATTATTTCCCTCTTAGAACCAGTTTATGGTTTGTCTTGTTCATGGCAGGATTGTGAACCACTGAGACACCCCATTACAGGATTTTTAAAGAACAGTTTATATGTGAACTCACTTCAGATATTCTAAATGTCTGTTTTATCATGAATTTCACCCTCTGCAGAGGACTTATGCAAAAGCCCCCGATGTAGTTCTTAAGTAGCATAGAGGCCCCTTGGATGAGTGCTTTACTGGAGTTGGGGAAAACATAGACATTGATTGATCTTTAAAGAATGCTGCATCTACTCAACAGGAAGATGGAATGGGAGTTAGCATATAACAATACTTTAAGTAAAATTTGTGCAGATAAATCACCATGAGTGAAATTCATCCACAGTGAAAAGGTCTGCCCAAGGATTATGCATCCCTTAAATCTAATGTAAGCCCTATTCTGAAAGTTTATATAGGATTTAAGAGGCACATAGGCTCTGTGCAAGCCCTCTCTTGAGGAGTGAATTTTACCCCCAAGAAATACAGTCTAAAGCATGCTCCTGCTCCTGTTCTGTTAAATAGGAGCTAGATTCAACCAAAACTCGTCAACTATGTTTCCTGCACAACAACAAGTGATTCAAATCACTTCTATTTGGTAGAAGGGGGGAAAAGAATAGTAGTTACATAATTATTTAATAAGATAAAGAAAGTAAATTGTGTTAAGTAATTGACAAAACCATAATTACAGTACATACCTGGGAGCTTCTAAGAGGTACATTCCTGAACATTTTCAGCATTAGATACATATAATAGCTTATTTTCACACCAGGTTCTTCCAGATGTACATTAAATTAGTAAAGCAAGACTAGCTTTTAGCAAATAAACTCAAAATGAAGCCTTAGAAGAAACACTTTAGAAGTGCTTAGTCTGAAAAATGAGCACCAAATTAATCATTTTACAAAAAGTTTTAACTCCCAGTTGAATTAAGATATGTAGACAAGTTTTTTTTTGTTTGCTGTTTTTTTTAACTAGTTTAGTACATTTCTTATGATGATTATTTATTCTCAAATCAAGTGCAAAGGAATTTTATGAAGAGTGCTTACCCCAAATTGTATGATTCCCACTATTATTAAAAGGGCAAAACAAAGAAATCAGACAAAATCAAGATCCTAAGAGGAAACATAGAAAAAATTGTTTCAACAAGGTTGATATAATCTCTATTTAAAATTTGTCTGTAAATAATAATAAGGATCTAATTATTCAGGTCACATTATTCCCTTAAATACCTATACCATTTTATGTATATAATATAGTGTATTATTTTAAATGTACAATTACTTCATACACATAAAAGCAAAGGAAGTCAGAATTATGACAAACTAAATTGTATCACTGAAATACAATCAAATATATGTGCTGGGGCATAGGGAATTTAGAATGTAGGAACTAGAATGGGATGAATACTTTGAAATGTATTTTCAGTCAGTTATGTGAATAAAAAAAATACAACCCCCTTAATCATCAGTTGGTGTTGGCTGGACTAACAGGGCAGAAACACCTACAGGAGTTTTGGCTAACAGGAGATACCCCCCGTCTCCTTCATTTCCTGTGGTGTTCTTGTGGGTGAGTGGATTTTGAATAGGTTTATGCCATCTCCCCTGTGGCTTAAATGCCCAGTTAGACAGCAATGAGGGACATCTATTGGGCGGTTCCCTCTTTCATCAATGGGTGGGTGGAGCAGCCTTAAAAGATTCCCTTCTGATGCAGATTTACTCAATTGTTACCATTTTTGTTGCCCATTCTCACTCCTGGATTTTTTCTGGGTCAAGTTGCTGCAGTTTGTTGTTTGCTACTGAACTGCCTATTATAATCTGGGTTCTACCAGTGCCCTTTTTAGAGCTAGGAGAACTTTCCCCTCATCAGAGAATTGGCACTGTGGCATACTGGAGATCTGGATTAGGGAACGATCCTTTATTTTACTTGGTTAATTGTCACAATGATTTGCATGTGCCCAATGTGGTTTAAGTGAAGCAGCATGGGGCCGAGACTGCCTTTGCTGTCCTGAGTATTGACTGGGCACCCTGTTTCGCATTGCAGGATGATGGGATTGTGTCTGGTGCAGAAAGTAGCACCCTTTGTTTAGACCCTTAATGCCTGACAGAAAGAAAGGGTAAGGGAGATTTAGGGGCTTCCTTGATTCAGAGGTTCCCTAGATTTGGCAAGAGGAGCTAGGGTTTGTCTCCTGTTAAGTGTGAGGCTCAGCCTGTCAGGCTATTTGATGATGAAACACCCTGGACTTGCCCTGCCAGGTAGCTGTTGTGGAGAGAACTACTTTGCAGTAGCTCCTTGGCTCTGTTTTATGTTGAAGTTAATAAGTTGCAGCTTTTAACCATATGCATGAGTGTGGTGTCTGATTTACTGCGGTGTCCAGGCCACAACATGAATTCACTTTGATGACACTGGCAAGCAATTTAATTTGCTTTCTGAAAAAAATTAAAAACATATTTTTTTCTTCTTCAGAATGCTAGAGGAAAGTGCAAGTCTTGTGAATACTTTCACAAATGTGTTGAAGTTAGGGTCTCAAAATGAAATCTCTATGATTTCTTTCTACCTATTTAAATAAAGTTTCAGTTATCCAGAGATGGAGTAGAAAAAAAATACCATGCTATTTAGGTTACCAATCATACATTGATATCAACAAATAATGGATGACAGAATCAAAATGATTAGCTTGTGAGCCATCCATAAAGTGTTTGAACTAAAGAACAAAGTACTAAAACCCAAAGGCCGCTACATTTCCAAAAGAGTGACAAATCACTTTGGATTCCCAATTTAGTACTCTATAAAGTGGCACTTCTTAAGATTTAGGACCCTTTGCTTTAGGCACCCAAAAATTGAGGTACTCCAAATACCTAGTCAGTTCTGAGAATTTTGACTAACATTTGAAGACATTTTGCTAGCAGAAAATAACCCTAAATTCAAATGAAACATTCAGTACAAGTAGTCCATATCTGGAAGAAATATTTAAATGGTTTATATCCACAGTATTATTTTCTATTTTGAACTTCATGTGTACTCCAATAAAGCCTCCATTGATGTGTCTTTAATGCATTAGATAATTTACTTTCCAAATTGCTCACAGAACATTTGGAATTGACACAAGAAATATATGTATCCAATATTGAGTCAAAGAAATTTCTATGCCAATTCAACTTTATATGACAAAACATTTTAAAAAGAAGAAAGAGGAAGATACTTGGGATGGCTTTACTCAGAGTTAAGTGAATACAGATGGAATTTCTTTGCCCTATAAGTTATGGCCTGGTATGTGTGCCTAAGACAAGCTATGTCTGAAATCATATTATTCTTGTTCATTTTCAAGCTGTATTTTGACTGTTTCACATTCCAGAGTTTTCTATGGTGAAACATAAACCAATACAACTAGCTAATGTCACAGAACACAGTACTGGGAAATCATGCAAGCAGCACCTCATGAATCTATAGGCATCTACAGTTTCCATTATTGTTTGCTTCATATTCAAAAGCTCACAGATCCTTTAAAATTTCAAAATAGACACTGTCTCTAAAGGTTACCTGCTACAAGCTATATAATAGAATGCCACTTCTATCATATTGAATAGTATAGTGAAGGCAGAGAAATGAGAATTTACCCAGTAAGTTTTAAAAAGTGTCCACGCATTAATGATAGAAACTCTACAAATGCCAAATCAAGGGCCCACAAATCACCTTGCATATCACACTGTGGAAATTTAAAGCTAACAAACTGCTTCTAGTGTCACAATCTCTTATAAACCTTTAGCAATTCAACTAAGAGCAAACACAGATGAAAAATAATTACTGCATTACAAGCTTGGAAGCACTTTGCTAACACTCAGGACACGGTTAATATTATGGCTGGACACTCTTGCAGATGCTGCAGTGAAATGAGATAACTACGTTTGAGAGAAACACACCTGAGCTTTCTAATATATTCCAGTATAACTTTTGGGTGCCATGTACCTTAACATTACTTCTCTTTCAATATTTTTTTTTGCTCCAGTTGCAATAAATGACACCCAATACTTCAGCAGTCAAATGCATTAAATCAATAAATGAGGTTGATTTGGGCAACTCAAGAAAACTCACTCATACATTATACTGGAAAAATAAATGGTTTGGTTTAATTTTTGAAGTTTATATCATAGGCATGGGGCAGGTTTTTCCTCTTTTTGCACTCTAACATTTCTTTTCTTTTAATTTTGCACTTAACCTTTCTGCTGATGATGGTAAAAAAATAAAAATGATAGACCAGTGTCAAACAGTGTAAGCAGGTAGTATGGACCTAAGTCAGCAAAGAATTCAAGCACGCTCAATTTTAAGCATGCAAGTAATCTCATTAAAATCAATTGGTGTACTCATGTGCATAAAGTTAAGCATGTGCTTGAATGTTTCAATGAACTGGACCAGAATATTCACTACCTTCCAATACTGAACCTATACAAACTTTTGTACACAACTCAGCTATTATTTTGAATACAAAACACACATGGTTTAAGAAAATAGTTTGCTGGGGTAGCCAGTGCTGCGTGGCCAGCAAATGCACCACAGTCCTCTGATGCTCGATGAACCAGTTTCAGAGCAACTTCACTAGGAAAAGACTAAAATATTAATTTTCTAATATGAATAGATAAGGATTTCAACTCAGATCTGCCAAGGGAAATGATAATATTGATGCTGTGCTACTTATTTATCTATTTCTCTTAGGTATTTTACAGAAACCATGATGATACCATTTGAAAAAACTAAAGTTTGTGTTTTGTTTTTAAAACACAATAATATATTTAGGATGAAACAAAAGAAAAACACAACCAAATCAACATAAATAATTATCAGGCATTAGTTGATATTACCCCTGGGTGGGCTGGATGGATCCAGTTAATCAATTCTAATACACTCTGGTAATGACCTAAACAGCTTATTAGCTGTTCAGTTGCACATGTGAAATGCACTGTTAATCTCAGTCTAATTCCTAACAGACAGGAACACATATTGTAAAAACCACCATTCAAAAGACATCCTTGTTGGTAGCTTTGAGGGTAGGATAAAGGTTAAACGGGCATGAAAACTGAATCACCAAGTCACCCCTTGAGAGAATCACAGCACAACAAGCAGGGTGGAGGCACAATGCTGAGGTAGAGTGCAGAAGCTTGCATGGCCATGTCCTCTGGAATACTTTATAGGGCATCATCCAGCTCCCAATGAAGTCAACCTCACAAACAATTAATAGATTAATGGCAGAAAAGACTACTATTATCATCCAATTGGACTTCTTCCATAATGGTGGCCATAGAACATCACTCAATAATTTCTGCATGAAGTCCACAACTTTTGTTTGAGCTACAATACGTCCTTAAAAAGATAGCCAAGTCTTGATTTAGAGTAGGGTTGTCAAATAATCACAGTTAACTCATGCGATTAACTCAAAAAATTAATAATTTTAAAAATTTATCGCAGTTTTAATCTCATTGTTAAACAATAGAATACTATGAATCTTTAGCACATCTGTCAGGTAAATATCTTGCAACGTCGGCTACAACAGTGCCATGAGAACACCTGTCCTCACTTTCAGGTGACATTGTGAACAGGAAGCGGGCAGCATTATCTCCTGCAAATGTAAACAAACTTGTCTGCCTGTGTGATTGGCTGAATAAGAAATATGACTGAGTGGACTTGTAGGACCTAAAGTCTTACATTGTTTTATTTTTGAATGCAGTTATTTTTTGTACATAATTCTACATTTGTAAGTTGCACTTTCATGATAAAGAGATTGCACTATGGTACTTGTGTTAGGGGAACTGAAAAAATACTAGTTCTTTTGTTTTGTACAGTGCAAATATTAAAAATAAATAAATAAATAAAGTGAGCACTGTTCACTTTGTGTTCTGTGTTATAACTGAAATCAATGTATTTGAAAATGTAGAAAACATCCAAAAATGTTTAAATAAATGGGATTCTACTATTGTTTAACAGTGAGATTAATCATGCGATTAATCCTGATTAATTTTTTTAATCGCCTGACAGCCCTAATTTAAAGTCTTCAGGAGATGGAGAGTCCACCCCAACCCTTGGTAAGATGTTTCAGTGGTGAATTACCCTCACAGTTTGCAATTTCGGCCGTATTTCTAGTCTGAATTTTTGTAGCTTCAGCTTTAAGACACTGGATCTTTTTATGCCTTTTACTGCTAGGTTAAAGAGCTATGTACGATCAGAAATCTTTTCTCCATGTAGGTACTTTTAGATTATGCTCAAGTGACCTCTTAACCATATTTTCAATAAACTAAATTGATTGGGTTTCTTAAGTCTCTCAATAAAAGTAGGCTTGGCAGATTCTCATTTTTTTATAATATTGAGGTTTATTTTAAGCATATTTTTATTTATTTCATTTTTATAGTTGTGCAAATATATGGGTTTTAAGCACTTCCCCCCAATTTTTATCAATTTAAATTTTCACTGTTGCAGGAAATTATGAGGGGTCAGACAATAATAACGTAATGACATTAAATGTTGAAATTCTAAAACTTAGAGCTTTACTGCCGTTAAAAAACAGTCAACATCACATGCCCAGCAGAATTGTTCTTACTTTGCCTATCTGAAAATTGCAATAATTATTGATAGAAATATTTTTTCATCATTTGGTGTGTGTACAGTGAAACTGATATTTATTGACATTTACAGATAAAAATCTAATCCTTCCAAGCCCACTTAATATCAGCGATGAGTCTTGCTCTTGCCCTTGCTCCTGCCCTATTCTTAGTCCTGCTTCAGCCTCGTTGTCACCTCAGCCTTGCTGTAACCCTGTTCTGGACTCCTGATTTTGGCTCTGACCCCTCGCTCTGACCATTAGATGCAAGTGCCACAGCTCCAACCACTGAGGGTGACCAATCCCAACTGAGGGCTTCTCTACACTAAAGCGTATGAACTGTGGGGGCTCAGTACCTGGTTTACTAGTCGCTGGAACGTAGCCGCCGCACCATGTAACCCGAAGGGCATCACCGTAAATTGAAAAAGGCCAAATGGCGTGGGAAAGGCTGTCTTTGCTCGTGAGGCAGGTGTCAGAGGGATCTGCCAGTATCCTTTGGTTAAATCCAGGGTGGAGATAAATTCTGCCTGTCCCAGTCTCTCCAGTAACTCATCTACTCGCGGCATGGGGTAGGTGTCAAAGTGTGAGATGGCGTTCACTTTGCGAAAGTCGATGCAAAACCTCACTGAGCCGTTGGGCTTGGGGACCAGCACTATGGGACTCCTCCACTCACTCCTCGATTCCTCAACCACCCCCAGGGTTAACATTTGTTCCAACTCCTTCCGCACAGTCTCCCACATTTTCTTAGGGAGCGGGCGGTGGTTCTCTCTCACCTTTTGGCCGGGGATAGTGGCGATGTGGTGGCTGGTCACCGTCGTTTTCCCTGGTTGACCAGACAGTACCGTGGGAAACGCGGCTACCACCTGCCGTACCTGTTCTTGCTGTGTAGGGTCGAGCTCCCGGCCAATGTTTACCGTGCCCGGTTCCTTGTACTCTCCGGCTAAGGGTCCAAGTTCGGGCTCTGGGGGGTATGGGGCAATCATAAAACCCTCGCGGTCCTTCCACGCCTTCAGAAGGTTCACGTGGTATATTTGGGTGCCTCTCCGTCGCCCGGACAGCTGGATCTCGTAATCAACGGGCCCCACCTGCCGAACCACTTCAAATGGCCCCTGCCACTTGGCTAATAATTTGGACTCGGAGGAGGGCAGTAACAGCAGAACTCGGTCCCCCGGTTCGAAGTTCCTCATCTTCGCCCCTCGATTGTACTGGATCTCCTGGTTATGTTGTGCTCGTAGCAGGTTCTCCCTGGCACGGGTGCCCAGTTCTCTAAGCCGTTCCCTCAAATGGAGGATATACTGGACCGAACCTTTGACCCGGGTCTCTTGCTCCTCCCAGGTTTCCTTCAAGAGGTCCAAAATCCCCCGGAGTTGCCTCCCGTAGAGGAGCTCAAATGGGGAGAACCCGGTCAAAGCTTGTGGCACCTCGCGTATGGCGAATAGGAGTGCTGGCAGGTACTTGTCCCACTGGCGGGGGTCATCCCCCACGAACTTCCGCAGCATCGCCTTCAGCGTCCCATTAAAGCGTTCTACCAATCCGTCAGTCTGCGGGTGGTAGACGGAGGTCTTAAGGGCCCGGATGTTCAGTAGTCTGCAGAGCTCTGCCATCAGTTTGGAGGTTACATTAGTCCCTTGGTCAGTCAAGATCTCTCGTGGCAACCCCAACAGGGAAAATATCTGTAATAGCTCATTGGCAATAATGGGGGCCTTGGGGCTGATATTGCCGGGGATGGGCCTCTCCATCTTGGCTGACTGCTTGTTCCCAGGCTCGGCTAAGGCTGGAGTCCCCTCTCTGTTCCTCCAGGAAATCTCCACCGACCTCCAGCCACCTTGCTTCTCCCCCTGTCGACCCGTCAGTCAGGACTTGGCTCCCTCTGGTTACTTCGGGCCCTCTCGACGTCCCCTCCAAGGGGTCTTGTGACTCGGGTTGGCCCAACAAACCCTGCCTCCCATAGGGGGCTCTCTTCCTCTTCTCGGGCGGTCTGCTCCACCCCAGCATAAGATTGGTGAAACCCAGCCAGTCGCGGCCCAACACCACGGGATACGCTAATCTAGGGGCCACCCCCACTAAGCAACGCGCCTCCTGTTGGGCGACTTCCAGATGCACCCAGATGGTGGGGTAAGCCTTCACGTCCCCGTGTATACATTGTAACTGTATCGGGGCCCCGGTGGGAAGGGAGTCCTCTACCAGTCCTGTGCGAAAGACGGTCTGGCTGCACCCTGAGTCCACCAATGCTAGAGTTGGGGTCCCCTCCACTCGCACCGGGATTACCATCTTTCATGGCCTGTCCGTCCGGGCTCGTCTGTCTGCCGTCAGGACCTGTCCATAATTACAGTCCATGTAGGGGCACTCTCACCTGAAGTGCCCCCTTTGTCCTCACTGGTAGCATCTGTCACGGTTTTCCTCTGTAGGTAGGGTGTCTTGCAGTAGGCTTGGGTCCCCAGCTGGTTCCTCTTGGTCCCGGGGCAGGCGTGCCCCCAAAGGGCCCCGGGTCTCGGGGTTTGGTGGAGACCCCGACTGCCGGGCAGGCAACCGCGGGCCCCCCCTTCTGGTCCTAAATCCCACTCCTTCTGGGGGTCGGTCCCCCCCTCCTGAAGTCCTTGTCTTAAGACCCCCTCGCTCTTCTGGTTCCCCCGCCATGAAGTCTTCAGCGAAGGACGTGGCCTCGGCGAGAGTCTTCGGCCTATGTCGCTGTACCCACTCCTTCCCCCCGGTGGGCAGGATCCGGAGGAACTGCTCCAGTGCCACAGCCTCGGTCACCTGGCAACTAGTATGGCGCTCCGGCTCTAGCCATCTCCAGCAGAGGTTGCGGACCTTCTCGGCTACTGCCCGCGGCCTGGCTCCCGGCGGATATTTCTCCCGATGCAGCCTCTGTCGGTACGTCTCCGGACTGATGCCCGTACGATCGAGGATGGCAGCCTTAACCTTCTCATACTGCAGTGCCTCCTGAGGGTTGAGATTGCGGTAAGCAGCCTGCGCGGATCCCATTAGATACGGGGCGAGAATAGTGGCCCAATGCTCGAGGGGCCACTGAGTGGCCGTAGCTACCCGTTCGAAAGTTACTAAGAAGGCTTCGGGGTCATCCCCTGGCCCCATCTTTGTCAGGCATATCGGTAGTCCCCCACAGCCCTCCCCGGGCCCTCCTCCGGCTGGGTGGGGGGGAGGACTGACTGCCGTCTTCAACAAGGTCACCACCTGTTGGAAGAGCCGATCTTGGCTTACTTGCTGCTGGGCAGCTAACTCCCGCACTAGCTGTTGCTGGGCTTCTTGTTGCTGTGACGCCTGCAGCTGCTGCTGTGACGTCAGGTGTTGTAACAGCTGTGTCTGCTGTTGTTGCTGTTGGGCCGCCTGTTGTTGCTGGTTCTCCAGCAGCCATTTTAGGAGCTTGTCAGTCTCCATCTTGTACATGTGGGTCCTTCTAGCAGGCCCTGGTCAATGCCCACATTCTCCACCACTTGTGGCGGGGTTTGTACTCCGTCGCCCCTCTGAGACGCAGGGGGGCTAGGAGGTACCCTGCCTGTCTAGTTCCCGGTCCGATTTTTATGCCACTCCTGGCAGCCCGTCCAGCGGGACTCAATGGCCAGAGTCCCCCTTAGTCTCTTCCCCTGAAGGGATAGCACGGCCTAGGGGCCTGAGTTACTTCAGTGTGCCTTCCCAGTCAGGTAAGGCAGTCTTGAGTTCTGAGCTTGGGGCCCGTCCCCTCAAGGGCGGCGGTCCTCGGTAGGGGACCTGGGGCCCAACCCAGGGCCTTAACAGCGGGTAACACAGGCCGCCAGGGTCAGCGGGGAATCCCACCGAAACACGCTGCCCTCACTGGGGTGGGAGTTACCACTCCCGCACCCCCCCTGGGTCACTTCCTACCAGCTCTTTTGATGCAGTAGTCCATGTGCTTTCTGAGCCCCCAGGCTCCTCAATTCCCTGAACTTCCTGGGGTTCCAGTAGCGGCTGGCCTCCAGTCCCGGTCTTGAGCTCTTTAGCCCTCCCTGGTAAGGGCGGCCCTAGCTCCTGGGCTGGAGCCTCTGCTGGGCATCCTTCCTCCTCAGCAGCCACTCTGACTGAGCAGCTCTGCAGGCTTTTATACCTGGCCCCCTGCTGAAGCATGCCCAGCAGGGCCTCAGGGGCGTGGCTTCCTCTGCCAGCACAGAAGGGTTAACCCTCTCATGGCCAGTGCGGGGCGAGTCTTCCCCGTCACACCACCCCAGTCTGTTTACAAATTGATCAGGTTACATCCTTTCATGAGCATCATTTAGTTGGTTATATACAGCCGTGGTTGCAGGCTTTTGGGGAAGAAGCTGTTTTTGCAGATAGCTATTTTTGAGCTGAGGAAGAAACATTTCCCCCACTACAAAGTAGTGTTGATGGTGTGTGAAATTAGTGGCAGTTACCACATGGTACAATTACAGCTAGTTTTATTCAGTAAATTCTGTTTATCTTAGTGCATAGATGGTAGATATTGGAAAAATTCTTATTGTCAGCAGTCATGGTGTTCTTATGTGCTTAGCATATTGCCAGTCAAGTCCACTCTCTCTCTGCTCTAGATTTTCTGAGTGAAACCATTTTTTTCTAGTGAACCAGAAATTCCAAGACATTTTAGTTTCAGAAACACCAATTTCCAGGCTCCCATGCAAAGAACTTAGAAGCTTTAAGAGCTCCAGTTTAAGCCAGCATTCTCAGGGATTCCAGGCTCCCTGATGTGGAGGGTAGCCCTGAGAGCCCCCAGGGATTCCAAGCTCAAAAATCCATGGAGCTGCAGATCCTAGAAGCAGTGGAGTCCCCAGATCCTGGGCATTCCTCATGGTGGGCCTACCCTGGAGCTGCAGACGCTGGAAGCCCTGAGGTCCCTAGCCCTGAGGCAGTCGACATGCAGGACTGCCCTGCAGGCATGGAACATAGAAGCCCAGGCTTCCCAGCTGCCCATCAGGCTAGCTGTGAGAAAAACACTCAGGTTTCCAGTGGAACCCTGCCTATGATTCATCAAGTGTGTCTAATCCTGTTTCACTGGGAAATGCCTGATCACCTCCAATGGTGTGCTGTCAGAGTGAAGCAGCTCTTCGTTTGTTCCCAACCAAAATTATGAGTTTTTCCTCTCTGCACACCCAATTTAGGAGTAGATGGAGCCTTAGGCAGTAAAGCTGTTATACCTTATCCCGAGCCCAAATAGAGGTAGTTGTGAGGGATACAATGAGATTTAGGATATGATCAGGGATTTACCACTGAGCACACTCTGGAGGCCTTTTTTTCATCTGTATCATCTCAATAGGACAGTGTTTGTTGAGGGATTTGGCTTTGAAAATTGAATCATATTTGTTCTGGGGTGGTTCAATAGGTCAAATTTGCAGCTTCAATAGGTCATTGAATGGCACAGAATGTGATATTGGAATCCTTATATACTGAGAAATATGGGAGGACTTCTGTCCATAGAAGCTGAACTACATGAATAAAAAATTGAAGCCAATATTAATTTAAAGCAGAAGTTTTTTTATTTATTAATTCCTCGTGGTAGAATTAAACAAATTTAACAGCTACAAGGCATTTTACACCTGAATGTAAAGGAAAAGACACTTCATAACATAATGAACATCAGTGTAAATGGGGTAGGATCTGAGGCTAAAATAGGAAAAGAATAAATTAAGAATTACTTATATAAGTTAGATGACTTCAAATCAGCAGGGAACGATGAAGTACATCTAGAATACTTAAGGAACTGGCTGAAGAGATCTCTGAGCTGTTAGCAATTATTTCTGAGAACTTGTAGGGGATGGGAGAGATCCCAGAGGACTAGAAAAGGGCAAATACAGTACCTGTCTATGAAAAGGGGAATAAGGACAATCAAGGGAATTATAGCACAGTCATCTTAACTTTGGTACTTGGAAAGATAATGGAGCAAATAATCAAGCAATCAGTTTATAAGCACCTAGAAGATAATAAGGTGATAAGTAACAATCGACATGGATTTGTCAAGAACAAATCATATCAGGCCAACCTAATATAATTTCTTTGACAGGTTAACAAGCTTTGTGGATAGAGAGGAAGCAGTAGATTTCATAGATCTTGCCTTTAGCAAGGCTTTTGATAGTGTATCACATGACTTACTCATAAGCATGTGAAATATAGCCTTAACAAACAAAGGTGGGTGCACAACTGTTTAGAAAACCATATTCAAAGAGTAGTTTTCAATGGTTCACAGTCAAGTTGGAAGGGTATCTTGAGTGGCATCCCACAGTGAAATGTCCTGGGTCTGATTCTATACAACATCTTCATATATTATTTGGATGATGGCAGAGAGAGTACACTTACTAAGTTTGCAAATGATACAGGCTGGAAGGGGTTGCAAGCATTGTGGAGGACAGGATTAGAATTCAAAATGATCTTCACAAAGTAGAGAATTGGTCTAAAATAAATAGAATGAAATACAATCAGAGCAAATGCAAAGTACTATACTTAGGAAGGAATAATCAATTACACAAATACAAAATGGGAAATGACTGCCTAGAAGGAGCACTGCATAAAAGTATTTGAGGGTTATAGTTTGTGATCCACTAAATATGAGTCAACAATGTAATACAGTTTCAAAAAGAGTGAACATTATTCTGGGATATATTAGCAGGAGTGTTGTAAGCAAGACGCGAGAAATAATTCCTCCACTCTTCTCAGCACTGGTACGGCCTCAACTGGGATATTGTGTCCAGTTCTGTGCACTGCACTTTGGGAAAGATGTGGAGAAATTGGAGAATGGCCAGAGGAGATTAACAAAAAAGATTAAAGAAAACATGATTTGTGAGGAAAAAACTGGGTTTGTTTAATCTAGAGAAAAGAAGATTGAGGGGGGACATGATAACTGTCTTCAAGTAAGTAAATGGTTGTTATAAAGAGGAGGGTGATAAATTGTTCTTGTCCACTGAGGACATGTCAAGAAGTAATGGGCTTAAATTGCAGCCAGGGAGATTTAGGTGAGATATTAGTGTGAAAGTCATAAGTTACAATGACCCCCCTTAACAACTAGCAGCCCTTATGGCAACCAGCGGCCATTAGGGGGAAGTAAATGCCTCGTGTACACAGTACCCTGAACTTTTGAACTGTCTTCTCTCCTCTGCCTTGAGGCAGAGGGAGCTGGTCCCAAACTGGTTTTCACTGACCAGCTAGCAGGAGTCCGGGGTCTGGCAACCACCAATCAAGTGTTAACACGACCAGGGCCTTTGTCTAAGTGTGTATAAAAGACCTTTGGTTTCTGTGTAAGTTAGAGTCTTTTGCAAGCTGCAAAGCTCTCCTTTGTTCTGGCAGAATAAAGCAACTTTTTTTTTCCTTATCCCTGTCTGGCTATTATTGGCTCTCAGCTAGGTGGACCCGATATTTCGGTAACATTAGGAAAAACTTTCCTTATTGTAAGGGAAATTAAGCACTGGACCAAATTACCTAGGGAGGTTGGGTAATCTCCAACACTGGAGGTTTTTAAGAACAGGTTAGAGAAGCCCCTGTGAGGAATGGTCTAAATAATACTTAGTCCTGCCTCAGTGCAGATGACTCGATTAGATGACCTATTGAGGTCCTTTCCAGTCCTACATTTCTATGATTCTATTTAAAGGCAAATTTCAACCAGGAATGTAAAAATTAATTCAGATGATAAGATATGGCCTTCAACCTGAACCAAACTCCAGCCAAATTATTGAGGTTCTAAAAACTTTGATAAACATAAACTAATAAGAGATCTTTCTGCAAATCCTATTTTCAGTTGAGACTGAAAGCAGAAGTATCATGAGAGAAGCTATTTTTTTGGCAGTTTTAATGTAAACAAATACATGAAATACAGAAACTCCTCACTTAAAGTCATCCCGGTTAACATTGTTTCATTCTTACGTTGCTGATCAATTAGGGAACATGCTCATTTAAAGTTGTGCAATGCTCCCTTCTTACGTCATCTGGCAGCCTCCTGTTTTGTCCACTGCTTGCAGGAAGAGCAGCCCATTGGAGCTAGCTGGTGGGGGCTTGTAACCAGGGAGGACCAGCAGTCCCCCTATCATCTCCCCACTCCCCTAAGTTCCCTGTGCTGCAGCTGCCCAGCAGGCTATCAGTTGCAGGCAGTTCAGCTGTCCCTCCCCTCATTGCTATGTGCTGCTCCTGCCCTCTGCTTGGAGCTGCTCCCAGGAGCCTCCTGCTTGCTGTGCAGGTGTGGGGAGGAAAGGGGGTGCTAATGTCAGGGTGTCCCTCTCCCTCCTGCACCCCACTTACCCCTTCTCCATATAGAGAAGGGTGGGACACAGCAGAGAGAGACAGAGAGAGCTTGGGGCAGCAGTTGCTGTCTCAACTTCCTGATCCACTTAAACAGACAATGCATTTAAGAGTGTGCATCTCTCTCTCTCCCCCACACACAAGGTGTGTGTCTGTCTCTGTCTGCTATGCTATTTCCCCACCCTCTCCATTTGTGCTGCCTTTGTTAATGTAGCCTCTCACATTCATCAACAATTTGTTAAGTCTTGAGCGCTCAGCAGAGTGCTAGTTCATTTAGCAGCAAGGCATTCCTTGGGAAATACCCCACCCTCTTCCATCCAGCCAAGCTTTACAATCATCATTGCTGTGAACAGTGTTAAATTGTTTGTTTAAAATGTATACTTTGTGTGTGTATGTGTGTGTATGTATGTGTGTATATATATATAGTTTTTTGCCTGGTGAAAAAAATGTCCCTGAACCTAACCCCCCAATTTACATTAATTCTTATGGGGAAATTGGATTCACTTAACATTGTTTTGCTTAAAGTAGCATTTTTCAGGAACATAACTACAATGTTAAGTGAGGAGTTTCTGTAACAGTAAATCTCACAAGTCAGTCTGTCCTTATAAAATGTACAGCCTCATTTCTAACCCCAAAAAGTTTGGATGAATGTGGATAACCAACACCAAATTCACCTCTGTTAGTAAATAGGCACAATTTCCATTGACTGGAGTGAAACTTGCACTCATTATTTTCAGGAGATGAATTTGATCCTTGATTTGTAGGAACATAACTCTTTCAGTTCATTTGTCACTAAATCTAAGCCAAGTGCATAGTGAGTTGTGTTTCAAAACCCATCAACTTCCAGATGAGACTATCCCTTACTGTCCATTTGCATGTGCATAGAGTGTGTTATATTAGATTACCACAATGGTCCCTTTTGCCCTTGGAATCCATGAATCTTTGAAGAAAGCATAAGGTATTTTTGTTTGCATTGCAGTGTCTCTTTCCTACATGATATTTCTGAGATGACATTCCTCCTTAAATTTAATATTTATGGCTTTCTATCCTAATGTGCTAGTGTTAATCTTGTTTCTTTAATTCATATATCTGAAGCACTTAAATATGGATCACGTGTACTAAAATAGTAGCAATTTTATACCAATCACACACAAAATATTAAGGGGAAGTACATGGGAATGTGTTAGGTACAAGTGAAAAAACAAAACTGTATATGAAAAATTAAACTTAGAAATGTAGACTATCCTAATAAGTGTTGCCTATGGATGAATGATTTACTAGTCAGATGTACAGAAATATATACTGACAGAAACAATGGATGTTTTTCTAGTTCTAGCTTTAAAAAAATGAATCTTTCAAATTAGGAAATAAACAAAGACGAATGCAACATATCTACTTCTATTTATGTCAGAGGCAATAAACCTGGGCTTTGCTCTTCATTCTTTTATAGTACCTTGGATTAATCTGAAGATTTATGAGCCTGGCTTGAGCACGGACTTGGTGTTGGTTGGTGTAAATTCGTGTTGTTGTTGGCATCCGTTAGTCTCGAGAGACAATGGATATGCGCCCATGGGGAATGTTTAGTTAATGGTTCTGCAGCGTCTGTTGTGGCTGTAGAGCCCCACACGAAAGTGGCAGTCTCGATTGCATTTGCTGCATTTGAAGGCGGTGTCAGCTGTGGGTTGGAGCCGCTGCTTCCTTTTTCGTTGAACCCGCTTTTCCTCGGCAAGCTGCCGCAACTTGTCTTCACCAGTTTTCAATCCAGTGGTCAGAGCGTGTCTCCATCTGCATCTGTCCTGGGCGAGCTCTTCCCAGCTATTAATGTCGATTTGAACAGTCTTCAGGTCCCTCTTACAGACATCCTTGAAACGAAGGTGGGGCCGTCCTGTAGCTCTGTTTCCGGAGGCAAGTTCGGCATACAACAGGTCTTTGGGGATCCGTCCATCTTCCATGCGACTTAGATGGCCAAGCCATCTGAGGCGGCGTTGATGGAGGAGAGTGAACATGCTGGAGATCTTGACATGTTCCAGCACCTCGTTGTTCGTCATTCGACCACTCCAAGTAATCCCGAGTATGCAAGGGAGGCAGCGCATGTGGAAAACGTTCAGTCTCTTTTCTTGCGAAGCGTAGAGGGTCCAAGTTTCGCTGGCATAGTGAAGAGTGTTTAGCATACATGCGTGGTACACAGCGACCTTTGTGTTGATGGTCAGCATGTTGTTGTTCCATACTCTCTGTGATAAACTGGCCAAAATTGAGAAGGCCTTGCCGATTCTACAGTTGATCTCAGGGTCCAGTGAGAGGTTGTCCGTGATGGTAGATCCGACGTAGGTGAACTGATTGACTACCTCTAGCACATAGTCATTGATGACAATGCTTGGATGTTCTGCATCCTGGGCCATAACTTTGGTCTTCTGAAGACTGATTGTCAACCTGAACTCTTCGCAAGCTCTGGAAAAGCGGTCAATCAGATGCTGGAGATCAGTTTCTGTGTGGGTGTCCAGGGCAGCATCGTCTGCAAACAGCATGTCTCTGATTGTTGCCTCCCGTACCTTGCTTTTGGCCTTTAGTCGAGCCAGATTGAAAAGTCTCCTGTCAGACCGGGTGTGGAGATAGACTCCCTCTGTGGAATTTCCAAAGGCACGTTTCAGCAACGCTGCGAAGAAGATGCCGAAGAGTGTGGAGCAAGAACGCAGCCTTGTTTTACTCCACTGTGGATGTCGAAGGCATCGGAGGACGAGCCATCATACAGTACTGTGCCTTTCATGTTGTCATGAAAAGACTGGATCATGCTCAGCAGCTTCGGTGGGCAGCCAATCTTGCCGGGATCTTGAACAGCCCATCTCTGTTCACAAGATCGAAAGCTTTGGTCAGGTCAATGAAGGCAAGGAGTAGCGGCTTGTGCTGTTCTCTGCATTTCTCTTGCAGCTGCCTTAAGGAGAAAACCATGTCGGTTGTGGATCTCCCTGCTCGGAACCCACACTGTGACTCTGGGTAAACTCTGTCAGTAAGCTTCTGCAGTCTGTTCAGGATCATGCATGCAAAGACTTTACCCACAACACTCAGGAGTGATATGCCTCTGTAGTTGTTGCAGTCACTTCTATCACCCTTGTTCTTGTAGAGGGTCACGACGTTGGCCTCTCTCATATCCTGAGGTACTGCACCTTCGTCCCAACACTGACAGAGGAGGTTGTGGAGGTGTTCTAGGAGGACGTTGATGCCACACTTGATAACTTCTGGTCGGATGCCATCCTTTCCTGGAGCCTTTCCTGTGGACAAGCTCTCAATGACTTCCTTCAGTTCTTCCATGGTGGGCTTCTCGTCCAGCTCAGTTTCAACGGGAAAACCATCCACGGTATTGAGGGCAGCTTCGGTGACGGTGTTTTGCCTGGAGTACACTTCAGAGTAGTGCTCCACCCATCTATCCATCTGCTTGCTCTTGTCCTGGATGTTTTCGCCTGTTGCAGACTTTAGTGACACTCTCCACTTCTTTGTGGGTCCCATGGCCTTCTTGATGCCATCATACATTCCCCTGATGTTTCCAGTGTCAGCAGATAGTTGAATGCTCCGGCAGAGCTGGAGCCAGTAATCATTTGCACTCTGTCGAGCTACTCTCTGTACTTTGCTCCAGGCAAATCGATACTCTTGTAGAGTCTTCTGACTGGGGGAACACTTGTACTCCAGGTGAACAGCGCAGCGTTCTTCAATGGCTGGAGTGAGTGTGGCGGAGTTGGCCTCAAACCAGTCATTGTTCATATTTCGTTTCTTTCCAAAAACTTTAATGGCTGTGCTGTGTACTGCATCTCTGATGTGGTCCCATCTCTCTTTGGCGCAGCCACCGGGAGGCATACAGTTCAGCACCTTGGAGAGCTCATGGGTGAATTTCTCTGCCTTGTCTGGGTGTGCAGTCTTGCTCACATCAATACAGGGTTTGCCCTCTGGCCTAGAGCAGTGGATCTTCTTTGGCTGTAACCTCATCTTGCTGCACACCAGCGAGTGATCACTGTTACAGTCAGCACTGTGGAAGGTGCGAGTAAGCAGGATGCACTTCAAGGCAGACTGCCTGATGATGATCAGGTCGAGTTGGTGCCAGTGCATGGAGCGAGGGTGTCTCCAGGACACTTTGTGTTGAGGCTTTGTCTGGAAGAATGAGTTGGTGATGCTGAGGTCATGGTACGAGCACAGTTCCAGAAGTCGTTGTCCATTCTCATTCATTTCTCCAACACCAAACTTTCCAAGACAGGTTGGCCAAGAGTCGTGGTCAGCGCCCACTCTGGCGTTGAAGTCACCCAGTAGTATCAAGTGCTCTTCTTTAGGGATACTCCTGATGATCATGTCTAGCTGATCGTAGAACTCATCTTTGGTATCCCTGGTGGCACCGAGTGTTGGTGCATACACGCTGATCAGGTTGATGGGTCCAGTGGATGTGTGGAGTCGGAGTGATAACAGTCTTTCAGTTCCTTGTTGATCAGGTTCCACCATCCCCAGTAAAGAATTTCTCACAGCAAATCCAACACCACACTCTCTGATTTCTTCGACACTCTTCCCTTGCCAGAAGAACGTATAGTTCTTTTCCCTGAGAGTCCCAGCGTCTGGCAGCCATGTCTCCTGCAAAGCGACTATGTCAATTTGAAGTCGTGCTAGCTCATCGTTGATGACTGCAGTCTTTTGAACATCGCTGATTGCCTGAAGATCTTGTGATAGGCCAGTTGTCATGGTCCGTATGTTCCAGCATCCTAACTTGAGGGCTGGTTTCTTAAATGTTGGTTTTATTTTGTTGTTGCCTGGTGCATGGTTCGCAGTCCACTTGTTGGGTACTCATGTACACTAAGCCCCACACACCCAGTGAAGCAGGTGAACTGTGGCGGGACAACACCTTATTGGCTGGGGGCTGCCCAGCTTGAGGCAGGCGATAGTTGTCCAATGAGATGTGGTGATCCCTCCCACCGTCGGAAGCAACCCCTGGCACCAGCTCTATGCCAATCGAGCAGGAGGCTTATAACCGGTAAACTGTTGCTTCGCGTGTTGTGTCGACGCTGTGAGGCGAAGCTGGAGTGTCCTCTCCAGGGCGCAAGCCAGGGCAGGGTGATATGGAGGAACAGCTGTTGCCCATGCAGCAGAACCCCCCTCTCCACGCAACTGATGGATCCAAGGGAAAGACAATGTTGATACAACTTGGCACCAGTAGCGTTGCAGGAGTTGCCGGAATGACATTGAGGACAATGTCAGACCGCCATCGGGACTCCGACACCGGATTTGATTTCAGGGTTGACTCCCTTAGCCTTTCCCATGAGTGGGTATTGCCACAAGGCAGCAGAGGTTTTAAATCAGAGTTTTCCTTCTCCTAGGTGTCTCTGGACCCTTAGGATCAATGGACCCTGGATTCTTTGTGACCCTTTGGCTGATAGCAGGTATTAGCCCTTAGCTTGCTGGTTGCTGAAGCTAAATTGGATTTGAAATTCTGATATTTCAACTTTTGTTTTCATCCCAAATTGAAAGGAAAAGTTGAAATTTCAAAATGCATTTGTGAAATGGAAATTCTGAAAACCTTTGATTTAGAAATGTTGAAATATTAGATTTTTACATTTTCTATTGAAATGAAACATTCTAACATTCCCCAAATTGAAATGTTTCATTTTAGTTTGTTGAAATTACCTAAAATGCTTTCTTAGAAACCAAGTCAATATTAAACTGCATTATCCCCTCTAATAATTAAATGTGATCAAAATTCAACACAGAGTAAGCAGGTGAGTGTGGGTGCAAACCCACAGTCTATTTGCAGCTCGCAAATGGTAAAGGGACACACAGTTCTTTGTCTGGCAGCTTTATAAGGCTGACTGAACAAAGGAAATTTTGTACAGTAAAATAATCAAACATACTCCAGGCCTGCCCCTCACCTATGTCAAAAAACCCCTTTGACTCTGGGTGAGCCTTCAGCTTAGTTCTGCACTCACACACCAGGACTTCCTCTCCCTCTTTCTCTTCCTTTCCTAACTAGCGAGGTATGGAGTGCCAAGAGTTTTCAACTTTGTGATGTTCCACTGTTTCCAGGACACCTAAGTGAGGAAGGATATACCCTGTGAAGCTGTCTGCTTCTGACTGGCTGTGCCTCTTGGCCAGGAGACAAAGTGAAGCCCTTTTTCCTTCTCTGTAGGGCAACTGAGGCTACATCTCTCTTCCTGCTGCTGGAAGCTGACTCCAGCCACACTCCTCCAAACACAGTGTCAGTCTGGGCTCTATGTACATATCTGGGAGTGCTGACTATGTGCAGGCTATCCAGAGCCTAAAGATGGTTGCCCTGGCATGTCAACCAGACCTCTTACCCAGTAATCCCTCCTTGTCTTCTCTGTTCTCACAATGATTGCATGTTTGACACATAGGCTAGGCAGACAGTTTCTGTTTCATTCCATCCAACGTCTGGCCTCTGCCTGTCTATGTGAGCTGCTGGGAGCTGTTTCATTCAAGCCCCCAGAATGGCAGAAGATGGTTACATATATTTCTGAACAAGGTATTCTGATTTGATGTTCCATACACTTATGTACCTTATATCATTTTGTTAGTACTTTTGGTTGCATTTAACATCAGTTCTTGACCTATTTAACTTAAACATATTAGATATTTGACAAACAACTATAACACAATTGGACAATTGCAGAAGAACAGAAGTCCTATAGTATGTCCTTCTTTGACAGCCACTGTTGTGGCTAACACCAATGACTGAAGTCGGGTCCTTCAGGGCTAAACCTATGTCTCCACAGCTTGAGCTAAGGAGCCTGGCTTTCCAGCTCAGAGCTACAGACTATCATCCTCTATGGATTGTGCACAAAGGAGAACACCAAATACACATTTAGGTGGGTTACATACTTACTTTGGGCAGAGGAAGTTCATCCCAAGTATGTGAGGTTCACAACAATTCAAATCTCAGATGAGCCTCCAGTATGTGATGGCCACCATTCATCTTGACCGACATCTGGGATTGAATTGGGGAATTCAGCAGCTAAGAGCATGAGTTCTGTATAGCGGGAGCTAAAGGGACAGGTGTCCAGCTGAGAGCTGTAACAGACTCACATACTTTGTGGATTGGGCACAAAGGGAGGTATGGAGCACCCTGACGAATGACTTACACTTGCATTATCCAAAAGAGGTTAGGCAAATAATACGCATTTTAGCAGTCTACCTGCTGTAAATTACAGATTGCCCACTCTATTTTCTATTCTGAAACGTGCTGTGAAGGCCTGAAATAGTAAGAGAAACAAAGTAGAGTTTGTTCCAGTTAAGGGCATATTCAGAGAGAGTTCCAAGGCTGATGTCCACGATTACGATTATGTATGAGGAACTCTTACCTCCTACCTAATCTGACTGGCAAGAAGTGACCCTCCAGCCCCTTCTAGAAAGTACTCACCAGCAATAAACAACATTAAAATGACGCGCTGTAGGGTTTGCCTTTGTTTAAGGGTTTCTGAAAGTAGAGAATTGTGCATCGATGAAGACTAGGCTCTCTCTATATGTTCATTTGGCATTCTGAGGAATATTAAGTTATTTCTCCAAAACTGCAGTAGGTGCTCAAATGGATAGAATTTGAAATTATGGCTGCAATAGGTAACCAGAGAATAAGATACACAGTTGTCATCTGTCTACAAATAAGTCTAAAAATGAATTAGTATGTGGTCATCTAAAGCCTGTAGATATCCTACCTTGCAGGACTGTCGACTCACCTGTATTTGGAGGAAGACAAGCTCTGCTGATTGGGAGAAAAGGGGTCTCTGGGTATACACATACATGAGGGCTGCAAGGGGGCTTAAACAAACACTTTAGAACCCTTTAAAAATAAGGGTCCCATTTTTTTCTGAATGAGTTTTCATGTTGAAAGCTAAATTGGGGGAGAAAATGCTGGTTTTCAGTATGTACTTGTGGAAGAGGCTTTTGGTTTTTAGTTTTTTTGGGAGGAAGGTTAATTACAGAGAGGGCAGAATTGAACCTTGACTCTGTGGGGATTTTTTAACAGAGTAACCTTCTGCTCTTTTCTTTGTCCTTTTAAAATTTCCTTTTATAAAGACAGTGTGTAAGCTCAGTACTGCTTGCCTTTCAGTTACCTTTAAACATGAGAATTTCCCCATATCTGGCTTCTTTGAGTACTTTTAAAAAGTACAAAAATGTTAACAAAAATGCAATTTTATTCAATGAATTCAGTAGTGTGACCTGTGCACTGGCTTGTGTTGCATCCTGTTAATTCAGGTTACACTGGGACATCTAATACATGGTAACTTCACACATTACAATTTTATATGCTGGGGTATGAAGATTTTTAGAGTGGGGCAGGATGTTTTTCCCCACAGTTGTGTATGGCAATTGATGATCTTTATGTCATTTGAATTTTGTAAGCAAATGCTTTATGCTGCTCAACAAATTATTTTTTTATAAACTTTTTGAAAAATAACTAACCAAGAATGTTTTAGGGATGGCCTTCAACAGATTTTTTTCACTTCTTATCTATTGGTAGAGCTTGATCGCAGGTATTGAACTGTCAGCACATCTCTAAATTTACTTTGATGCAGGCTGGCAAAGGCAAAAGGCACTGCAAAACTAATCTTTCCAATAGCATATGTCTCCTAGAAAGAGACAGGACTCTCTGTGTTAAAAATAGCCTGACTGAAGAAAAAAAATATTGACTAGGATTTCTCAGTTATCTGATATTTACTTTTATGTACTACCTGCCTTTCCTGTCTTTTCCTCTCTAGTCCCACGAGGAATAAAAAGAGGCCTGTGGCCCTAGACAATCTATTTCTGTATTTATTTTTTTATTAATAGCACTGGTAATATCTTCACCCAAGGAGGGGGAAGGGAAGTCTTTCTTTTTGCTTCTCTCTTTCAGTATGTCAGATCAGAACGTGGGCTAAACCTGCTTCTGCAACACCCAAATCTTTCCTATTGCATTTTCAACTTTTGTTGCATATGTCAGTTCTCAGAAATAATATGATGAACATCAGCTTGAGTCAATTCTTTGAGTTACATTGAACAGGCTCTTTCAATAACATCATGTGAAATAATACAAAATGAGCTGCAGTTCCCCCCTCTCCCCCTCACAAACCAAACCTATCATTGATCTGTTTACTGAGTGATTAGCATGAAAATGGAAGATAACATAACCGTTTGGGATATTGTATTTGATAACTAGTGTCTTTTGCTTAAGGGAGTGGGGAATAACACCTCTGAAAGAAGATTTGTATTTTGAAAATTACAATTTATTTTTCCCCAAAAATTATTTCCATGTTTCAAAAAGGAAAGAAAAATTAGGAAGAAACTAAAGAGAAAAGCTGCTGAAATATATAAGTGACATTCAATTATTTGGATTTGTAGATTGTTTTAAAAAAAGAGTTTAAGAAGCAGATGTTCAGTAGTCTGTCGTAGTGTACAGTAGTTATCTGAGTAGCCTCCTTTTTAGAAAGCATGGGATGTGGGAAGCTATGACAGGACTGGGTTACACTGACTTCTATGAAACTGTTCATGTGCTTGTATTTATGCACATGCGTAAGTGTTTGCATGAGACGGGCCTAACCTTGTAGTTATTAAGCATCTGTGGTTCTGTAGGAATGTAACTTGTACCCTTTCTTTCTCTTTTTGCTTTTTGTTAGGGCTGTTCCCTCAGTTATGCATTTAGAATCTCAATTTTTCTCTAGGCTGGAAGAGTAGGAAGTAAAGTTGGTTGGGCATTTACCTTTTTAAAAAGACTTGTAGAATCGGTTTTATTTCTCTAGTGAGGAAGCAAAGGACGCTGCTGCTGGTGTTTTTCGTCCAAAGGGCAACAATAGTGTTAAGTAGTAATAGGCCACTTCAGTTCACTGATCTCAGAGTACTTTACCAATAACTATTAATCTAGCCTCAAAAAAACTCTTGAAGTAGCAATATAGTATTTCCATTTTACAGATGAGGACATGGAGAAAATGTTAAGTGATTTGTCTCTGCCACAGACTTGTATGACTTTAAACAAGAAAGGACCCAACTCTCCCGACTCCCTGTTTCATGCCTTAGTCTCAATATTACCATTCCACCAAAATAAATATTTGCATTTTAGAGCAGAGATCACCCTTCTTGCCCCCCTCCCCCCACCACCCAGGCTCTGACTTTTGCTAAAGAAAGTGCTTTCTAAGAATATGGCCAAATATGTCTGAAGAAGTCTGGTCTCCTTACATTTTGTTTTAAAGTTTGTTTGTTTTCTGTTGAATTACTTGAAAAAACCAGTGACTGCAGGGATGGGAAGAGGGGAGAAAAAATTAAGTAAATGAAAGCCTGATTCATGACTGCTGGATTAGTCTGGCTGAAACATGGGAATAAAAGCAATTCCCAGATCCAAGCTCTTCGGCTATTTATGTCTACACTAACATTTTTCTTAAAATTTCTCACCCTAGAATTACCTCCAGTGCCGCTCTACCAGATAGCAACAGTGTGAGTTCCAGTGTAGACCAAATACTAGTATTTTAACCACCGTGTGATATAATCCTGATCAAAGCATGTTCTGATGACATGGTTATAATAATGGCATCTCACACGGGTCTGTCTATACTAGTACTCCCAACATTGGTACTACTGATGAACCTGCACCAGTAATAGTAGTGCAACACTGAGAAACATTAAGAAAATTGCTAATATAGGGACGGCCTTATATACTAGGCCCTCATATGTTCTCTGAAATGGCTTTAATGTACTGAGAGGGCATGGAAAACATTCCTTCCTGTTTGAGAGTAGTTGCTCTTAACTTATAGACGAAGAATGCTTTGGTGGTTAGAACACCAGGCTAGGACTCAGGGAGCTGGGTTCTTTCCCCAGATATACTTTCTGATTTTCTGTGTGACCTAAGGCAAGTCACTTAAACGCCCCATGACTTGGACACTTTAAATTGGGGGTGTCAGTGCTTGCCTATCTCACAAAAGTGTTATGAGGGTTAATTAATGAATATTTATAAAATTCTTTGAGATCCTTGGGTGCAAAGCACTATAAAAGTTAAGAATATTATTATTAGGCTTGGAGGAATTAGACTTTTATTGGTAAATGTTGATTTCACCATACACACAAACCAACAAAAAATATTTCCATTGACGATAACTGAAATTTACAAATAAGCAAAGTAAGAAAAATGCTACTTGAGAATTTAGTAGAAGATATGTGATGTTGAAAATTTGTGTTTTAGTGGTTATAAAGCTATAACCTTTTGAATCTCCATGTCTACTGTCATTAAATAATTACTGTCTGACTCCCCCTATTGTCTGACCCCCATATTTTCCTACAACTGTGAAAATATAATTTGGTGGGAGGAAAAAGGCTTAAAACCCACAATTATGCACAACTGTGAAAATGTAAATTTATCAAAAAATTAAAATGATTAAAAATAAACATCTGTACTATCCTTTAAAATATACCCCCCAAATCAAATTTGAGCTAGCCTAATTACTGTTTGTTTTATTAAATGAGTATATAGTCATGAAAAATCAAGTATATATTTTACAGAAGTAACATGGAAATACTATTAATTGATGTTGGCTTTTCAAAGAAAACAATAATCTATGTCATCTCCAACCTGTGAAAATCTATTTTTATAAATAGCAAAACACTGGATACAGTCTATAATCCCTTATATCAATACAGTCAGTAACCCATCAATTTGGCAGTCTAGCACAGCCTTATTGTGAACCTCCTCAACAGCCTGTTCCCTGTATAATGCTAATGGCAGAACTAGATAACAAGAACATATTCAGATATGTAAATAAATCCACACAATTGATGAGGTTAAAACCTTACATTCAAGTGACCAGTTTCTCAAGGCAACTTGACTTTAAAACACCTGCATGTATTTTATTACGGTAAATTAGTTTGGGGCATTGAATATCTGATTAAATTCAGTTTGAGTGGTGTGCTCAGAAAATAAGTTTTGGTGTTTGGCATAAAGCCCCACTGACCTCATTACTTATGCTACATTGCAGATTGTAGTCCTCCTGCGTTTTTCTCTGTTTCAGGAGCCTTTAGAGCATGTAAAAGGAAGACTGTGATGGGTATTTCTTGCTTCAGCTGATGCAGCCATATATTGTTAGCTTACTGTAACTCTCTCAAAATTTTATGAGGCTTCACAGAGTGGCTGAAGTGAACACAGGTTTTTATGTGCCATACCTAACAGATCATTCAAGTTACTGTCATTGTGAATTAGGATATGCTTGATCAAGTTCAGACAGTGCACACATGATGGGATGTATTTTCTTCACTGTGATGTACCTTAAAGCCAGAAGACAGATTATTAGAGGTTGGTTATTGGTTTAAAATGTTGAGAACTGTGATTTTTGCCAAACTATGTCTGGTTAAGTATTGCAAAAACAATGTTTGCATTAATTCATTCAAATGTGAGTGATTGGTTTGGTGTAACTATGTTCCCGACCATCTCTAATCACAAAAATCCTCTCTGATTTACAGCAATGTGAGATCCCCTGGATTTACATCAATGTAAATAAGATTAGAATCTGACCTGATTAGCAGGTGTTTATATAAACAGAATTTTGTTCACACAAAAGTTTGGGGAATGGCTGTTTGTCATATGTGGATGAATATCTGTATTATATTTGCATATGAACAAAGGTCTTCGTGCAGAAACATGAATATTGACTGCTCATGACTCTGTATTGGCCATTTGTTTTCCTATTTAAAATATGTAAATATGAAAAAGTGCAATTATTTCTGAGGATTATTCCACTGACTAGGGTGCCAGCAAGTTGGAAAAAAAGTTACAGAACTTAAATATGTAATAATTGTCATTTAAATACTTAATATGTTATAATAATAATTCCTTTGGAATTATAGCCCAAGGCCATTGGATCCATTATAGTGCAGAATTCTCATGGTTGTCGGACAGCAGTTTTAAATGGGACACTTTATCTCTTCCCAATTTAATTGTTACTTGTTAAACACAAAACTATAGTCCCAGTCCTGAAAGAAGTGTCCCTGTGGCCTATAGAAGTATGGAAAGGAGCACTGTGAGTTTCCGGGTGGGGGAAGAAACAAGGTTTTAAAGAAAAATCATGTTTTCATCATAAAGAACAGTACTCTGAATAAAATAATCTCTACATTGGTATGTTATATGGGGTTTGGTTTGGTTGGTTGGTTGGTTTTCTCAGGGCCCAGGTCTACTCTTTTAAAGAAGAGCAAATCATAAAGCAAATACCAATTTGTGGTCGTCTTCTTAGCCCTGGTCTACACTACGAGTTTAGGTCGAATTTATTAGCGTTATTTCGATTGATCCGTGCACCCGTCCACACGACGAAGCCCTTAACATCGACTTCTAGGGCTCTTAAAATCGATCTCGCCACTCCACCCCCAACGAGGGGATTAGCGCTTAAATCGATATTGCCAAATTGATGTAGGCTAGTGAGGACGCAATTCGACAGTATTGGCCTCCTGGATCTATCCCACAGTGCAACATTTGACCGCTCTGGACAGCAGTCTGAGCTCCAATGCTCCGCCCAGGTAGACAGGAAAAGCCCCGCGAACTTTTGAATTTCATTTCCTGTTTGGCCAGCGTGGTGAGCTGCAGGTGAGCGCAGATCTCATCAGCAGAGGTGACCATGATGGAGTCCCATCAAAAGGATTTTTTGCTCCCCCCTCAGTTGCTTTCACGGAGGGAGGGGGGAGCAAGGGTTAGGCTCATTTCCTTCTAGCTGCAGATGGTACAATATGCGGTGAGCAAGGAGGCGCCTTCCCTTCTAGCAGCAGATGGTACAATATGCTTGATATCCATCATCAGCTCCTGGCCCCCTCAAGGATTGAACTCGCAACCCCGGGTTTAGCGGGCCAACGCTCAGACCGCTGAGCTATCCCTCCGCCCGTGTTCCAGGAAGTACTGAATCTCCCTTAAACAAAACGTAAAAAAGAGAATGACCAGAGTCACTCTGGTCACTCCCATTTATGTCCAAGCGCCCCCGGCCAGCCACACCATAGGCCGCCGGCCAGGAGCACACGAATACCAATCATATTGTACAATCTGCTGCGAGAAGGAAAGGAGCTTCTGCTGTGTGGTCCCGCGACCACGACCATTTATGGCATATTGCACCATCTGCAGCTAGAAGGCAAGGCGCTCCTGCTGTGTAGTCCCGCGACTACCAGCCTCAGGCGGAATGGCCCCCTCAAGGATTGAGCTCGCAACCCCGGGTTTAGCGGGCCAACGCTCAGAACGCTGAGCTATCCCTCTGCCCGTATTATAGTGTGACTGAATCCCCACTAGACCTAATGTCCAGGCGTACGCTGGAGATATACGGTAATTGTGAGCTGAGCAGGCTTCCGTAGCAAACACGGAAACCCCGGAAAAAAGGCGCGAAAAATATTGCTTTCACGGAGGGAGGGAGGGAGGGAGGGATGACATGTACCCAGAACCACCAGCGACAATGTTTTCTGCCCCATCAGGCTTTGGGATCGCAACCCAGAATCCCAATGGGCGGCGGAGACTGCGGGAACTGTGGGATAGCTACCCGCAATGCAATGCTCCGAAAGTCGATGCTAGCCCCGCTACTGTGGACACAGTCAATCGACCTCATGGTCTTAACGCTCTTTAGTGGGGACACACACAATCGATTCCATAAATTCGGGGTTTAAAATATCGACTTCTATAAATTCGACCTAATTCTGTAGTATAGACGTACCCTTAGGCAGCAGGTGGTTTTCAGACAATTTCACAAAATTACTGAGGTCCAAAACCAGTCAGAAGTATATAGATCTTTAGACACAAATTCTTAATATACTAGGGCAAAATAAGAACACATACAGCTATAATTCTTTTGCTTCTGGCATCCTTTTACCCAGAAGCTGACCCATTGCAGTTTGTCATCAGCTGAGACAGAGAACATGCAAGTAACCATCTTCTTGATACTGGTTCTTTTTCATTTTCCTTTCCAAATGTGCTGTGTCAGTACCACATGTACATCTGCTTCCCTGGAAGCCTGGAAATCATTTACAATGAATCTGTTTCACTCCCTGAATATTCACATTCTGACAGCATGAATGCTGCTTATTGCAGAAGCATAACAGTGAACACATGCAGCTATTATAGGACATGCTTATATCTTTTCTCCAACCTTTCAACATTGCATGTTGTTTTCAGCCAGCATACCTTTGTTTTTCGATTGAAAGACACTGTAGGATCACAGGATGAATTTGAAGCACCAGCAGTTAGGGAAAAAAATACCTCTTCTCTTGTAAAATGAACGTATTTGATATGGAGTCACTCGTACTTACAGCTGTACTGGAAATCTCCCCTTAACATTTTTCAATACTACTACTACTGGTTCAGCAGTTAGTATCTCAGACTTGTCTTGGAATCTGAAAGTTGAGCTATGTTTTCTTTTCTTCTTTCTCTGTCATCCGCAATAATAATCAGTAATTTGGCTGATGGTATAACAAAATGGTATGAGCTTGCTTTGCAGGGCTAATGTGAATAAAAAGTAATAGACTTATCTTAGCCTGTAAAATAAGCAGGAATGACTCAATGCACGTGAAGAGCAGAACTGTTGAATAAAAAGGTGTAATATATAAATGAGCACTTCTATGATTATAACTGCACTTCAAAGCATATAATAAACATTAGGAGGAAAAATGCAAATATACTTTTCCACTGAGATCATTTATGAATATTCTTAAAGAAGAGTCCTATGGTGTCATTCAATGGGAAAACCAAGGTATAGATTCAGAAAGAAACCTGCAATTTTGAAAGGTTGAGGAAAAGCTATAAGCATGTCCTATAATAACTGTGTACTCTCACTATTTTAGTTCTGTAATAAGCAACACAGCAGTCAGAAACGGAGTTTCAGGATTGTTAAATTCCAGCTTCCATTGGCGATCTTTCTTGAAGCCCTCAACTCCACTTCCCCTTTAACAGGTATGACATATTGTGACGGGGCAGGCTGGCCCCGCACTGGTATTGAGAGGGTTAACCCTTCCCTGCTGGTAGAGGAAGTCCCGCCCCTGAGGCTCTGCTGGGCATGCTCCAACCGGGAGCCAAGTATAAAAGCCTGCAGAGATGCTCAGTCAGGGCTGGCGGCTGAGGGAGGAGGAAGCCCAGTGGAAGCTCCAGCCCAGGAGCAGCAGTACCTCGTTCAGGAGGGAACTGAGAGACCGGGAAGTAGGACCAGAGACTGGCAGCTGTCAGAACCCCAGGGAGCATTGGGGGCTGAAGAATCTGAAGACCCTGAGGACCCAGGGACTGCTACATCCGGAGGAGGGGTAGGAAGTGACCCAGGGAAGGGAAGGGAGTGGTATCTCCCACCACTCTAAGGGCAGCGTGTTGCGGTAGGATTCCCCGCTGACCCGGGGAGGATCACGCTGTTAAAGACAGGGCCCTGGGTCGGAGCCCGGTGGAGGCGGGTGGGCCCCGGGCTCCCCTACCGCGGGTCTCTGAACCCCAGTCTCCATCAGTGTGGAGACGTACTTCACCAACCCCCCCCTCGTACCTCGAAGGAGATAGATGGACTCCGGCTGCTAGGCCCCGCTATCCCCCGGGGAGGGGATTTAGAAGGACTTTGACCATTGGGCCAGACGGCCCTGACTACCGGGGAGGTAGTCGAACTGCCATAAGCGCAGGGAGGCGGGGTTAACCTCGTCCCCCCCGGAAACAAAGGGGTGACGAAGTGCAAAGCCCGCCACACATATCTTTATTTAATTAATGTCCTCAATGTGTTGCCTGTTAGCCTAGTTCCCAGCCCTGTTCTTTTCTTTCTAGGTCTTCAGTTTTGTGGTTGTGTTTCCCATAGAGTTCTGTATTCTTCTTTCTGTATTTATGAAAAGGGTGGTGGGCTTGAAACCCGTGGCTTAGTTTAGTTCTCCTAGAAATTCAATGTGAGTACTTCACACAACTCTAATGCTAGTTCAATTAAAGATGCTTGTTGTCCTTTCTTTTGCTTTCTTTCCCCTCAGAAAGGGGCCATCTTCAAAAAGGCAAAGTGTGGCATTAGTTGAGAATAAAAACAGCAACATCTACAATAGTGAGTGGATTTAAAATAGGGAGTTTTCAAGAGTTGAGGTTGTCCAAATATAATTGGCCCAGTGATAATTATATTGTGCTTATGATATGTGAAATGTAGTCAGCTACATACCCCTATTATACGCTTTCTGTGAGTTTCTGTGATTCTTTGGGGCTATAATTGTTGTTGTTTTATTTTTGTGGCAGGTACCTTGGGGACAAAATTAATTTATCTGAGCAACAGGTGCAGCACAAGCAGTGGTAGTAGCTTCACCATGCTGCCCTGCCAGTATGCTTCAGCATTGCCCGAGGGACCATCTCTAGGGACAGAATAATAGTTCAGACTCAGTGCCATTCTGTACTTGGCCTCTCTGCTGAGGTTGCCACCAAGGGAGTGCTAACTGTAGTGGTCCGAGATTTTCTGAGGAAGTTCTACAGAGCTAAATAAGGTGCTTTGCAGAACCTATTAAAGTTCGGTATATTGTATTTGTGTATTACAAATGCACCCTAATTGAAAAGAATGCTAATAGTGTGAATTATACATTATCAGTCAAATGTAAACATTTAAGTTGGATGTTGTCAGGTTATCTGCGCTTCACTCGTGATGTTATAAATGAATGCTAACAAGGAAAAGTGGCATAACTGCATTTTAAAAGGTTATTTTCATTTTTTAAAAATTCTTCTGTTGCAGTTTATTTTTTATTTTAAATTGTTTATAGAAGATCTGTATGTCTCATGCACAAGAGACTATTAGACAATTTATCTTTAAAGATAAAAACAGTAAATGTAGTTTATAATTATCTTTGGTATTTTCAAAGTCAGCAGATGACTTTATGCATGCAGTACATCTCTGTTGTTTATAAAGCTTCAAAGGCTCTCACAGCAAAGTCTTCAATCCTTAAAAGCCGCTCTTTCTGATGTTGGTCAGAAAGTTAAGATAAGAAAAATTCTGGATAGGATTACTTTGTACAGTAGAAATTAACTTTCCTTCTTTACTCACAGGAAGCCAGAAAAAAAGTTTGGTATTCTTCCACTCTACATTTCCTAATTAATAGTAAAAATATGTGGACAATCTGAAACCTTAGTTTGATTTACAACACAAGTAAAGCTAGCTAATACTCCCAGTGTACTGTAGATAAGCAGTCTGGTCTTCACTGTAAAGACAAGAACAAAGAAGCAACGCAGAGATTAGATTATTTGTGCTTGTGTAACCCATGCTAATATATAGTGGTTCTATGCTCCTTTCTAATTACTAGACTCCATATATAAGTTTAGGGGTCTGCTACTGCTTCCAAGTAGGGTTGGTCATTTTTTTGGGGCCGGGCGGGGGGGGAGAGTCAAAATGGATTTTTGTTAGAAATTTGGATTTTCGGTTAAACAAATGTTTTCACTGGGGGAGAAAAAGAATCTTTCCATGAAAACCAAAATATTTAGCCTGAAAACTAAAATATTTGATTTGGATATGCTGCTGGGAGTTTTAGTTCTGTTTCCTCAGGTACTCCTTCTCTTATTCTCCAAGAAGGGAGAATGTGGTGCATCAGAAGAGATATAGTCTGACCAGGGAGCCCAGCCTATTGAGTAGAATGAGATAATAAAATGCCCAAACTATAACTCCCATGAGGCACCGCACCAGTGTTTTCAAATTGAAATTTTCCCTTTTTGGCTGAAATAATTCAGTATTTTAATTTTTCCTGAAAAAACATATTTTTATTGTAAACACCTCATATTTTTCAATCAGCTCTTCAAGCTAATTGATGTGATTCTTTATCTCAGGCATTAAAAGCTCATGGAGATCCAGAAGTCACAGGTTCAGTCTCTGAAAATGTCTCCTCTTAGAGGAGATGTTATTCCAGATTACATGGAAAGTCTATGGTGGAGTCAAGAATAATACCCTGTTCTTGTGACTCATCCTGCTGTACCTTATTGTTAACCTGCAAGGGGAAAAATATTTGTGCCCTTTTTAGTTCTTTTAATTATATTTAATGATAGAAAGTTAAAGGATTTGGTTTTTTCATTAATTTTTTCATTCATTTTGGTTTTTACTTGACAAATATCAGCCCTTGACTTCCCTAATTTTGCTGAAAGAACTACGTAAAGTTTCAGGAGGACTTGGAGTAGTTGCAGTAGTTGAAGTATGTTTAACTCGTATTCATATCATTTAGATTTCATATTGGAGTGTCCCTTTAAAGAACAGAAAAACAAGAATACAAAAGGAAAATCTTTAAGAGAACATACAGTGGCTCTGATCCTCCACTACCTTCCACCTTGTATAGTCATTTATTCCTGGATAAAGTGGATGTGAAAGACGGCCATTTTGCTATGATAGTGTTTTCACTTCACACAGGGATAAATGACTGCCCAAGGTGCAGAGGAGTGGAGAATCAGGCTGTACATTTGCATGCATGTCTCCTGTGACAGACTGCATTCAAACATAAAATGGCGGCTGCCCCTGCAGTAAGAAAGACTTCCCTCTAGATAAAGGTGCAGTGAGGATATACAGAAGTTGATAAACCACAAAATCTTTGGGAGAAAACCTTTCTTTGTGTAAGATTAATCACTCCCTGTCATTTGATAACGGATAAAACTTCCACTGCAGTTTTCTATCCTCCAGGAGTGCTCCAGGAAAAACAGGACATAAAACCTTGTGGATATATTGCAAAAAAACAAGAAGAAGCTGAAAAAAACAACCCTTGAAATACACTATGGGGGCTTTCTACTTACTAAAACAAAAATAGGCATACGCCCAACTTTTTTTCCCTTTGCAGTTGACTTTTAACACTATCCTCACTTCTTGAACCATGTTAAAGTCAGGAGTAAGGACAGAGTGGTTCAGGTTTATCCATGTCTGTAAATGATACTGCACCTTCTGCCCTTTCTCCCTTCCATAATAGAAATTTATAATAAAGGTAAAGAGCCTACTACTGTTGGGAAAGTGTGATGATTAGTACCTTGCTATCCAATATGAACTGCACTGGCTACAGTGAAATGTTGGATTTGTCCATTTCTGTTCATTTTAATTTTCCAAACTCTATTCAGCCAGAAAATATACCTAATCCCAAGGGTAAAGTGTTTGTTAAAACTACCAAAAACCCTAAGTCAAAACAGGAATCTTTCTCACAAATACGGAGTTGTGGGTAGGAAACCATTGACAGACTCCAAGATGTCAAAGTTAAAACTTATAGGCTACTTAATTATTATTCATCAACAAAGACTGTGCATCCAATTTCAAGATTCATTCATGAGACACATTCAGGTATTGTTTTGGAATGGCTGAAAGAATCTGGAAATGAGCCCATGTAAATTAGGAGGAAATTAAAGGATTGTATATCTGATTAAATGGAATGATGAACCTAATCAAGTACGTTGCTAGTCAAAAACAAACAAACAGCAACAACAAAACCTTGAACTTGTGAATTGATATCTGGACAATAGGATACTGTTATATCCAGTGTAGTAATGAAGACTCTCTATACTTTGTAATTGCAGGATAAACTGTAATATACTGCTTAGCCACTGGGAGGAACTGTGTAACATACCTTATTTTAAGCTCTGGCAGAACTTTCAAGGATCTTATAATGAATACATCTGTTGTGTCTCTCTTTGAGGCTATGTCACACTACCGCAGTAAATCGACCTACTCTATGCAACTCCACCTACGTGAATAACATAGTTGGAGTCGACGTACCTTAGGTCGAGTTACTGCGGGCTCTACACCGCAGGGGGTTGATGGGAGAAACTCCCATCGACTTACCTACTCTTCTCATTGGGGGAAGAGTACAGAGATTGACTGGAGAGCAATCTGCAGTTGATTTGGCAGGTCTTCACTAGACCTGCTAAATCGACCACCGGTGGATCAATCTCAGAGCGTCGATCCTGGCTGTAGTGTAGACATAGCCTGAGAAGGAGGCTCTGTAACTAATCCATATCTGGTACAGAAGCTTGACGTGCTAGTAGCAGACCTGCAACTGTGTAATGTACAAGAAGTACATTACACTATTGGTGTAATAGAGTTGCCGGCCTTCCAATTGGGTTTTGAATTATCAACCCATTTAAGAATGGATGGGAAAACAAACAATGCCTCTCCACAACACATTGACAGCTCCTTGGAGCTTCAGACTTCGTAGGAGGCAATTAGTCTCTCAGAGCTCCATTTTTCATATGAGTGACTTAACTGAAACAAGGTCTCATCAGTTTGGTCAAATGGTCCCTGTCGTCCCTAATGGATAAAAGTGGGAGCCCTGGCCACTTCCCCAGCCTCTACTCCTCTTCTCTCTGTTTACTATGAAGCTACTCCCTCTTCCTTCATAAGAGCAATATGCGCTCCCAGTGAAGCTTTTGGCTTCCCCTTCAGGATGTCTAATGGGCCCCAGCTGTCAGCCATTCCCTACTAGCTACACTTTTCCTCAAATCCCAGTGAATAGTCTTAATTCTTTTATTATTTATTATTATTATTATGAATAATTATGTGTACTATTAATGCCTAGAGACCCCAACTGAATTTGGGATACAAATTTGTGAGGCGCTGTGCAAATACATAGTAAGAGACAGTTTCTGCCCCAGTGAGCTTACAATCTAAATAGACAGGAAAGAAGAAGGGTTGGAGGGGAAATGAAGGCAGAAAGAAGAAGGAAATGAAGGCAGTGACGTGATTTTGCCAAAGTTACACAATAAGTTAGTGGCAGAGCCAGGAATGGAACCCAGGACTCTTTATTTCAGTTCCCTGCTTATTAGACCAGGGTCCTTTAAAAAACAAGAGCTATATGCAGTCTTCACACTTGGATTTCTAGAAGAGAAAAGGGTCAGAGTGGGGATTAAGAAACTGTGACAGTGAAACACAGGAAGTCTGTCAAAAGCTAGATAAGAAAGAACTTTCTGAGACATAAGGTTTTGATCTTGCTTACCCATTATTTGCTTACACAACTATGCTTTTCATGGTGTTTTAGTCTAGGTATGTTTATTTTCCGCTTAACACTTATTTATATTTTCTCTTCATTTCTACATTTTTCCAAAAAAAGCAAAGTTTATTTTCAAGCTATGTGGTACTGAATACATATATATTGGCAGCAGGGGGGCCGGAACAATTTGTATAATGGGGTTGCTGACAGCCAATGAAGCAAACTGTAAATGCTGTATATGATGGAAAACACTTCAAGCCAGGGGGTGCTCCCACACCTCCAGCTCCCCTAGTTCTAGCACCTATGATTGGTAGGATTTGATCCAGCTTCCATTGGAAGCAGTCACTTCAGGAGCAGTTGGATTGAGCTCTTAGTGTGTACATTCATTGTTGGACACTCTGGATAGAATGAAGCTGATCTTCCTTTAGGAAGGCAAAAGCAGCTGTAAGGTAATGGGCTTGAACACATCCAAAGGCAAGACACTATCTTCTATGAACAGAGAGGAAAGTGACCGGGCATAGGCTAAAATGGAGACAAGGCTTCCTAAAAGACTTGAAGGATGCAAGGTTTTGGTTATAGGAAGAATATAAAGCAGATAATTCCCCTATATTCTAAAACACATGTCACTTACAATACAGTCTAAGTCTAAGACAAAACTGTTGTTGCAGGAGTCTTATTTTCCAATAGTGTCTGGTTCTGGAATGTTTTCAGATATATAGAAAAGCTTCTTCCCATCTCATCCAGAACATATCTCATCATTAGTGTTAGCAGTAGCATTATTAACAAATAATTCCCTCTTAATGTTGCCTACATGAATTAGATCTATAGTAAAAATTATTTATTTTTGTTAGAATCAATCTAGAAAAATTGTACAATACACTGAGACATTAGGGAATCATAAACTATAATTTGCCTAACAGAACAGTATTAATTATAAATAAAATATAACTTTTGAATAATACTTTTCATTAAGTGCTATACAAGTAGTGTGATTATTATTAATTATTATTACCTATTATGCATCTATTCATATACCTATGAGCAAAATTTGGGCTAGTGTTATTAATGTCATTAATTTAGTATCCAATGGCAGTATTCCCATAATACTACACCTTCACTTGCATATAATGTGATTTTTCAAGCGTACCATATACATGTACAATATGAACAATAAGAATCAAGTACAAACCTGATTATGTTTTGTTTAGAAAGGTTAGAATTATTTCTACCTGACAATGATTGGTTTTAAAACACGCTAAGCTCCAGTCTATTTGTTTAATATGTAAGGGTTAGTATTGAAGAGCAGAACATAAAGAGATGGGACACATGAACTTACAACTGGGAAGATCCTTGGCAAACCTACCTAAAGCACTTTTGCTAAGTGCTAGCACAGTCAGCTGTGTTGCCCTTCAATCTAAGTACCCTCTAGCAGACTCTGATTGTTTACATTGAAGTAGAAGATACCATAAGGCTTAAAAATGTACAAAAGAAACAATCTTGGTGTCGTGACCAGCATATCTTTTCTCAGTAATACAAATCAAAGGCCGTGAAAATCATCAATGAGTGCATAATTATCTGCTTTGTTTGCCTACATGATGATTTCACAATCCATATTTAAGTTTGTGAGGTACTCGTCATTGATTCACTGAGTTTGAAAAGTATTACGGGAAATCAAATTTTGTTGCATTTAGATCATATGATACATAATATATTCATTAGTTGTTTGTTTATTTGTTTATTTATTTTTAAGAAAAAATAGGTGATACTTCTTAAGGATTTTAAATACAGACTGTGTGGGTAGATAAGGACACAATCTTACAAGTTCACTTGTCAGTTGGGCCCTGTTTCGATGTACTGATGTTTCAGCAAATGCAAAATATTTTCTCATGATAATGAATTATCTATTTATAAAGATTATACTTACAGGTTTATATATAAATAACTCATTTCTAGATAAGCACTTAAGTAGATAATTCTCTTATTAATAAGGCAATGATACAGCCAAATGACAGGCAACTTCTATTATCTTTCTAAATAGGTATGTATATAGATGTGAAAGAAGCACTGATGTGGAAAATGTTAAAATAACAAATCTTATTAGAAGAAAGAATTTGGAAATAACTAGCCAGGAGGGTAATGACCTCAATTACATTTTATGTGAAATTATAATTGGCATTTTTAATAAAGGAATGATATTGCAAATTGCATATTTGATATTATAATATTATGGCACATCTTATTTCCCCTGGCTTGTATTTATATTAAATAAAAATCTTTGAGATAATCAAGAAAGATTCATAATTTAAAGTGTTTTTTTTAACCTGCTCAAACAGATTTTAAAGCGGCTTAAATAAAAGAAGAGGAAAAAATGGGGAAAGTTATCTTAAGATTATCTAGGGAAAGGTACTGGGATTTAACATTGCATGGTGCATTCAGAGTGTTCACAGATATAAGGATGGAAAAATAAACACCACATTCCGATGATATATCATTTGAGTCAAACAGTTCACCCTGTGCAAATTCTATAAAAGCAATTGGAGAAATGCTTTTCACAGAATTTTTTTGCATAAATGTAATGAAGTATAATGTTTATGTCTTTATGATTACAATCACATACTAATTTATAATCCAAATCTACCATAAGAATAGTTCCCTTGGGTACTTAAATACCTGGTATAAGATTATGCACAATAAGCCAGTAGCGCTCCACCCTTGTGCTAAAGTTTAATAAAAGTTGCATCCTGCCGCTAAATTCCATGCATGTGTCTGTCCTTATTTTGCCACTGTTGTCCACATCAGCAGTTCAGTCTCTCAACATGTGCAAGACATATTTGAGCTGTAATATTAAGTACTCCATCCCTTAACTTAATATTTAATGTTTCTTACATGGTAAAAATGATGTAATAGAATGTAGTGACAAAAATTAGTGGAGAATGTGTTCTTTGTTTTTTTACTGTATCTAAAAATAAACTGCAATACTTAGTATGAAGCTGCTCAATAGAAATCCAAAGCAAAAAGAAAAGGTTCTGTACCATTAGAAAATAAACAGCTGTTCAGATTCACTATCTACCCCAATTGCCTTCTACTAATCTGGTGCATCTTCAGAATGAAATACTGTACATTATTTTTCATGGCTGAGGCACTGCAGACTTTACTTCAGGTTCACCAAGACAAGCCACTATCACAAGTGATCTGTGTAGTTGAATGTGAGTTATTTTAGAAATAGTTTGCCACGGGGAAAAAAAAGTGTGGCCATGGGGAATCCTCCAACTTTTTTTAACTGAGATGCAACTGGATAGAGAAATAATTTACTTCTAAATTGTTTTTTTTTAAAAAGTGGATTTGTCTTTATATGGAAAGTGTAGAACTGATACAGAAGAATAATACTTACATTGACATAGTAGTTTAAGGACCTGATTTTGTTGCCTTTATGTGGAGGAAACTTCTAGTCAGCTAAAGGGCCATTAAAGCAGACTTAGAGGGATGAAAATCTCTACTCTGAAACTAGTAAGTGTAAACAGTGTTGAGCAAATCAACTGAGCTGTTTAAAAGACAAAAGACAAAAATTACAAAAATCATATTAAATGAACAAATTGCAGAATTTATGCTGAAAAATTTCCTTTGTGCTTCTCTGAGATTCACTGTTTAGGCTTGAGCCAGTTTAGTATGATTGTAGTTCAATGGAAATGTACTCCTAAAGGGACATTCTTAATATAAAAGTTACAGGCTAGATTCTCTGCTGGTGTAAATCATTGTACTTCATTGAAGTCAGTGGAGCTATGTGATGTGGTATACAAACCCCACGCTGGACAACAAAGGCGCTGGTCTCAGCTCAGGCAGTTCCTCCCCATCACACACACACACCTGCAAGGCATCCACAGGCTGGAGGAGGAACATAGAAGGGTAGCAGACCAGGGAAGAGAACAGACCTTCAGCCATCCGCAGTTGAGGAAATGGCGGCCCGAAGATGGAATCTTCCCAGATGACCGCTGCCTAATGGCTCTTCCCTGAGGGAAGGGAAATCCAGATTCTGATGCACCTTGAGCGGGTATTATTCCTCTCTAGTTCCTCTGAACTCTGTTTATTTCCCCTTGCTTTTTGTTCATGGTCTGCCCCAGAAGAGGAGAGACTTAAGTGACCCGGCCAGAGTGCCAAGTGACAGGAAGAGGCAGACCACTGCAGAGGTGGAGCAGCCATTGGCAGGAGGTACGTACTCAATGCTTTTTTTGCCTCTGTCTTCACGAACAAGGTCAGCTCCCAGACTACCGCATTGGACAGCACAGCATGGGGAGGAAGTGACCAGCCCTCTGTGGAGAAAGAAGTGGTTCAGGACTATTTAGAAAAGCTGGATGAGCACAAGTCCATGGGGCCAGATGCACTGCATCTGAGGGTGCTAAAGGAGTTGGCAGATGTGATTGCAGAGCCATTGGCCATTATCTTTGAAAACTCATGGCGATCGGGGGACTCCCGGATGACTGGAAAAAGACTAAGGTAGTGCCCATCTTTTAAAAAGGAAAGAAGGAGGATCCGGGGAACGAGAGGCCAGTAGACCTCACCTCATTCCCTGGAAAAATCACGGAGCAGGTCCTCAAGGAATCAATTTTGAAGGACTTTGAGGAGAGGAAAGTGATTAGGAACAGTCAGCATGGATTCATCAAGGGCAAGTCATGCCTGACTAACCTAATTGCCTTCTATGATGAGATAACTGGCTCTGCGGATGAGGGGAAAGCAGTGGATGTGTTATTCCTTGACTTGTTATTCCTTGACTTTAGCAAAGCTTCGGATACGGTCTCCCACAGTATTCTTGCCAGCAAGTTAAAGACGTATGGGCTGGATGAATGAACTGTAAGGTGGATAGAAAGCTGATTAGATCATCAGGCTTAACGGGTAGTGATCAATGGCTCCTTGTCTAGTTGGCAGCCGGTATCAAGCAGAGTGCCCCAAGGGTCGGTCCTGGGGCCACTTTTGTTCAATATCTTCATTAATGATCTGGAGGATGGCGTGGATTGCACTCTCAGCAAGTTTGCAGATGACACTAAACTGAGAGTGGTAGACACGCTGGAGGGTAGGGGTAGGATACAGAGGGACCTAGACAAATTAGAGGATTGGGCCAAAAGAAATCTGATGAGGTTCAACAAGGACAATTCCAGAGTCCTGCACTTAGGATGGAAGAATCCCATCCACTGCTACAGACTAGGGACCAAGTGGCTAGGCAGCAGTTCTGCAGAAACGGACCTAGGGGTTACAGTGGACGAGAAGCTGGCTATGAGTCAAGAGTGTGTCCTTGTTGCCAAGAAGGCTAATGACGTTTGGGGCTGTATAAGTAGGAGCATTGCCAGCAAATCGAGGGACGTGATCATTCCCCTCTATTCAGCATTGGTGAGGCCTCATCTGGAGTACTGTGTCCAGTTTTGGGCCCCACACTACAAGAAGGATGTGGAAAAATTGGAAAGAGTCCAGCGGAGGGCAACAAAAATAATTAGGGGGCTCGAGCACATGAGTTATGAGGAGAGGCTGAGGGAACTGGGATTATTTAGTCTGCAGAAGAGAAGAATGAGGGGGGATTTGATAGCTGCTTTCAACTACCTGAAAGGGAGTTCCAAAGAAGATGGACCTAGGCTGTTCTCGGTGGTAGCAGATGACAGAACAAGGAGTAATGGTCTTAAGTTGCAGTGAGGGAGGTTTAGGTTGGATATTAGGAAAAACTTTTTCACTAGGTGGGTGGTGAATCACTGGAATGGGTTACATAGGGAGTTAGTGGAATTTCCTTCCTTAGAGGTTTTTACGGTCAGGCTTGACAAACCCCTGGCTAGGATGATTTAGTTGGGGATTGATCCTACTTTGAGCAGGGGGTTGGACTAGATGACCTCCTGAGGTCACTTCTAACCCTGATATTCTATGATTCTATGTGATGGGAAGAGAGCTGTTATACCACGTCCGGCCACAAAGAAGTACTAGCACTGAGTCGACCATTTCACGAGTTACAATTAATTATACCAGCGGAGGTTCTGGCCCATAGTATCTATTTAATTTTTTACATACCTGTTTTACAAAAAACTTACACTTTTCACTTACTTTGCATGAAATTCATCCAACACAAATTGGGCTTTGTGTTGGGAACTGTGTGGAAGATGAGTGAAATTCATGACCCCAATCCATGGAAAAAGCCACCAAATGTCCGAGTTTTACTGAAAAAACTCCTGTGTTTTCAGATGTTTTGATGTCCCAGGAACATCTTCTGGGAATCTTAAATGACCTGCCTTTTCATTTCATCAGTCAAAATGTTTAGAATTTTGTTTTCTTTTCTTGTTTATTTTTTCTACAAAATGTTTGCTCAAGAAGTATTTCTGTATCAAGTAAAATTTATTCTGTGTTTGTCTAGAACAAACAGTTCATTGGAACAAGTGTTCATGGTGATGAACAGTGCTTGGAGTGAAGATACTTCAAATAAGTATAAGCAGCTATAAAAGCTGTTCTTTTGTTCAGTGTAAATAATGATGCTTGTTCTGTACTTTATGATAAACTCATTCAGAACACTACGTTACTGGAAAATATCATTCAAATAAATATGCATTTGTTGCTGTTGAGTCAGAAGCTGGCAGAGAAAATATACTTTTGTCTTTTAAGTATTTTACAACCCCAAACTGTGTTGCCACAAAGGGTATGTTTACAGTGTAGTTAGATACCTGTGACTGGCCCAGGCCAGCTGACTCAGGCTCGTGGGACTTGGGCTAAATGGTTGTTTAATAGCCATATAGATGTTCGGGCTTGGGCTTGAGCCTGGGGTCTAGGACCCTGCAAGGTGGGAGGGTCCCATAGCTTGGGCTGCAGCTGGAGCCTAAACATCTACATGGTAATTAAACAGCCCCCGTGAGCCTGAGTTAGCAGGCATGGACCTGAGTGTTTAATGGCAGTGCTGACTTACCCAAAGTGTATTGCATTACAATTTTGAAAACATAGTCAACTTATCCATGAGGAGGCTGCTGAGCTTCAACACAATCAGCCCCTCCAAGGCCTCATTTCCAGCCAATGGTCTGAAATACCAGCCACGGTCTCCCTGTGGAATTCTTCACTATTGAATCATGTTTCCAGCAGGAGTGCATTGCTGCTCTGCCCACAGTCCCCAAATGACTCTACCTTGGATTTCAAGTGGTGTGGGGGATATAGGTGAATGTCACCTTTTTGAATGTCAGTTGGTCAGCTTCTTTTTTTATATGTCCTTGTTCACTGTTGCAAATCTAACTTCCTTGCTTTATCGCAATGATTTGGTGCTCTGTAGGTACATGGACAGCATAATGCTTTTGTGTTTGGAGAATGTTTAAATTGTCTTCTGGGAACGGGAAAAAACTATTTTCATTGACTTTTTAAAAAATCATGAATATATATATATATATTGCTATAAAACCTAACTTTGAGACCTAGAAACTCAGCTGATAGTGAGTAAAGTTTCCTCATTTGGGTAAAGTCAGGATCAAATCTTTTTTTTTTTTTTTTTTTTTTAAAAAGGGATTTTTGCAAAGGAGCCAGAAACAGACCACAAATGGCCAGGGGAGAATTGATCTAGAGAAGGTGCTTCTTTGGGCTGATGCTGGTTGCTGTATACTGTCCCCTGCTCACTGTAGGGGACCTAACAGAGGCAGCGCTAAAGGCAAGACCATATTGCACACTGCTACAGCCATGGCAGCTGCACACAAGCCTTAGGCAGTGTAAAGAAACTTCTGTAATTTAGAACCCTGGGTTGCCTAAATTATGGTAGAGAGGCCCAGAACTCTTCAGAATCAAGAAGCTACAAAGGTAGTTTACAGCTTTTCCTAATCCCCACACTGGACTGTGTATTCTGTGGAGCACCTCCAGAAGGTGCAGCACAGAATCTGACCCTTCCGTTCTAACTTCTAAATGCTCTTACACTGTTCTGTCTTTCAGAACAGCAGTAATATAATTGCCCTTCTGCATTACAAAGCAATAATCTGATTCCCAAATGGCTAAACTAAGAGAGCAGAGGCTAGGTATGAAAGAAGCTGATGATTGCTGGGAACAACTGTGGGACAATGGTATTATTGCTGTTATAACACAAATTTAATTATTTCAAGATAAATAAGCTATGATTTTATTTCCAGACACAAAAATGCAAACTACTGGCCTTTCCTCTGTAACTGCAGTGGAACCCAAGTCACTTGAAATCTTCAGTAAATGAGTGTCATGGGATGGAGTTTAAACCTTTTATTACAGATTGCCCTGAAACAAATTGTCTTAGTTGCCAGAGTGCAGGATGCTGCACAGTTATTGACCTATCATTTTGCTTATTTATGCGTTATACATATTCTTGTACTCTAATTGGCACAGTGTGATTTGCATATTGTCTGTAGGTATTTCTCAAGTATGCAATATGCAAATCTTTATGCTCTCAAAGCCAATGTGAATGCAGGGATTTGCACAAGGGCGACCTGGATGCTTTTCAATAATTATATTGTGCAGTTCCCTTCTCTCTAATTGACTATTGTTGTCAAATTCCATATCTATATACACACAGAAATGTGTTTCTCACCTAGTCATCAATCCTTAGGAAGGTTAAGCTTCATTACACACGAGTATTTTTTGTAAGAGTATTATTACTGGAAAACTCCCCTTCCTCCATTAATTTCAATAACAACTGTGCTAGTGGAATGAGAAGCCTTTATGTCCTATGCTCCACCCACCCCCACCGCTACTGCTGCCCGCTCCCCTGCAAACACACACACAGATATACCACATTCATCTCTTAAATAACCATTGGGAAAATGCTTGTTTTTGTGTGGAAGGGGAAACACAGGGGAAAGTGATAAGAGGAGTGAGGAGAGGACTATTTAATAATAAACTTCATGTAAAGTAATTGCTCATTGTGGGCATGGCAGCTGATCCTCATTAATGTTTGCAAAGGAGTTTATATCCTCAGATGGAAGGTGGCATAGAAGAGTAAGGCATTTTTATTGGCAACGAGAGAGATAAGATGTGGAGGTATGAGAAGAAAAGCCTATTTCAGTATAATAATAATTTGATTTGCTTCTTGTTACTTGATGATAGTATGTCCTGGACTAATGAACACCTTAGCCTTTGTCCTCTGAATGTATTAGCCCATAAAACAAATATTATTTTTTAAAGCACGAACATCCTCAAGTTTCATTTATGTAAAATGACAGGTCTCCTGTATACTGAGTAGAAAAGAGGGTTCACTTGTATTGTAATGAAAGTTAGAATCCAGAGTGGAGAGGAAGTATAATTGGATATGGAGTTCCTTTACATTTCTCAATTAGCACCAAAGCGATTTGGAGGCAGTGGGAGCTCTTTGCACAGGGAACTGTTCAATGAATTCTGTAAAAGTAAGAGAGAGGATCATGGGGATGAACTTTGACAGGAAAAAAAAAGACAGAGACTGTTTTCAAAAGCTGTGTGAGAATTCATTAATCAGTAATCCATAGATGGATCAAGACAGAGCACTTAAAGATGAATGTGCTATGAAAGAGCCCTAGCCAAAGGAAATTTAAATTGAGAGACCTCATTGTTGCTAAAAGATTCTGAATTTCTGTGTGTATGGTTTGTCCAGTGGTTCCCACCATCTAAATAGTACTGGAGCCTTATTTGAAAAGGAGTGTTGTAGCTGAGATTAAGTGCAAGCCTGTCCACGTTTATAATCCAGCAAATCCACACATTTGCCGCTCTTAATACTGTGCAGATTTGATCACTCTGTTAGAAAAAAGAAGTGTAATGATTAGTGGAGAGGGCACTTCCAGAAGTAGGTGATGCCATATCTTTATTCTCATCTGAAATTGTTGTTTTGTGTGTTAAGTTGTTGATCTGACTGGCCGGGGGGAGGGGCCAGGCAGTAGCAGGCAGTTCAGTCCTGCCTATGTGAACTCTAATTGCTACTTGCAGTGTCTCAATAAATCTCTGTGATTCTATAAGCAAGTAATACAACTGGTGACAGCAGCTTCAAGGTAGAAACACTTTTGCCTCAGAAGAAATTTACTGGTCCAGCAGATGAGACTGGAATCCATGTGTATTTGACATACTTTGAGCTGTTGCTCTCTATGAATGAGTGGATTGATGAGAGTGTTTTTGAACAGTGATGTCAAAACAGTTTTACCAGTAGTTTCCCAATGTGGATCATAGATTTAATATATAGTTACATAAACACTTATATGGCCCTTTTGTAGTACTGGAAGAAATGGCAAGCCAGAGGAAGGCAGGAAGGCATAGTTATTTGTGTACATTAAGAAAACTGTTTGATAGGGCTTTCCTTGCACCACACAGATCAGGTGACTGCTCAAGTGAAGCAGAAACAGAGAGGGACATATGCCCAGTGGCAAGCCATGAGAGACTCCTGTGTGAGAAGTCAGTATATGAATGGTTTAGCAGGCAAATTTCATAACCTGATGGTGAAGAAGGATAACATACTGGATAAACCTATGGGTGAGATTATATGCAGAGCTGCAAATGTGGAAACAGAAATTGAGGTTTCCTTAAAGGTATCAGCTGGAAAACCACAATGATGTTTGACTCAGGAGCTGAAGTAAGTCTGAACTGTGGTGAACACCCAGTGCTGAAAAGGATGAAAATTTGTACTGAATCAGTTGAACTGTTAACTGTTATTCATCAGCCACTGCAGACAACAGGAGAAATCCAGTTCCCTCTGAACTTGGGGTCTCTGCATATTAAATGGACTTGTGTTGGGGTAAGCAGTATTTCTAGTGCTGTTGTACTGGGAGTGGATTTCATCCGAGGGCATCACAAGAACTCCTGGGGGTGTTAATAGAACACACATGTCCCCGGACAATATTGAGATACCTCTGCTGGATGAGAGTAGGGGGAAATGTAGACCCTGGGGAACAACACTTGGGGCCTTAAAGGTGCCTCTACCATGTCTACAGGTTGACAGAGAGGAACAGTTCTCTGTGGTGGCTCAGAATAAAGTGCTAAATTCAGGTCATCATGCAATAATACCCCTAAGGAAAAAAGACTGCTGCAGTAAATCTGTAGGAGGGTTTGAAACCACCAATATCCAGTCAGGGTTGTTATGTAGCAGAACTCTGTTTCAAGCTGGGCCAAAGGGGGAGTTCTGGGTAAGAGCAATTAATATGACTGACCAGGAAATGCAGCTAGTGAAAAATCAGACCATGGGGACAGTATCTAATATAGCTGGTGTCCCAAAGCCTCTCACAGGGGCAGGGATCAAATCCTATGAAGCATCCCAGTCAGTCAAAGAACTAGGGTTAACTTGACAGAACTAGCCATTAAAGGCAGTGAAAGAAAGCAATTAAAACAACTACACTGAAACTTAAAATATCCTGTGTGTTCTCCAGTAATATTGAAGAATATGGGAGATATAATCAGATGCAACATCAGATTGTGCTTAAGCTAGAGACTGTTCATGTGACGCAGTCCACATATTGGATTCCCTTGGCATATCAGGTCACAGTGAAAGAGAAGCTAAATTTCTGACACTTGTTGGGAAGCCTCTAGCAACTCACTCAACCCCCACTTCCTTTTCTAGGCCTGGGATCTTTTAATAATTCAGTGTTTCCTTTGATTGTAGGCCCAGGCCTGAGAAAAATAATCCTTACTAGCCTGGTTAGAGTCGGAGAGCGCATTCCCCAATTAATAGCTCCCTCATTGTTCCCTTAGGGAGCCTTATCTCTGTCACTGTTTTGTTTCCTGTTAGCCTCCCCCCATGCCTTCCCTCCCTCCCTCCCACAGCCTGCTTTGATTTAACTCTGTGCAGTCAGGCAGGATAATATCACACAGATAAACTGAGGTGCATATAGGGTGACCAAACATCCCGATAAAATCGGACTGTCCTGATTTTTTGCTCTGTGTCCCACGTCCCAACATTGTGGCTTTGGCCGTTTTTTTTTTGCGTTGCCAACTCTTCGCTGCTGCCGTTTTTTTCTGGGTTTTTTTTGCTTCCTCCATGTGTCCCGATATTTTGTTGGTTTCATCTGGTCACCCTAGGTGCATGCAGAGGTGAAAGTAAGCCAGTATGCCCCAGTAGGGTGACCAGATGTCCCGATTTTATAGGGACAGTCCCGATTTTTGGATCTTTTTCTTATATAGCTCCTATTACCCCCCATCCCCTGTCCTGATTTTTCATACTTGCTGTCTGGTCACCCTATGCCCCAGTATGGCATACCGGCAAGAGCCGGTGCACCATAGTGGGGCGGACCGGCTTCCCCAGGTGGCAATTTAAAGGGCCTGGGGCTCCCAGCAGCGTCTGGAGCCCTGGACCCTTTAAATTGCTGCAAGAGCCCAACTGCCGGAGCCCTGGGGTGGCGGCAGCAGGGCTCAGGCAGTGATTTAAAGGGCCCTGTGCTCCTGTTGCTGCTACCACCCCAGGCCCTTTAAATCACCGCCGGAGATCCGCTGCTACCCCAGGGTTCTGGGGATGATTTAAATGGCTTGGGGTGGTAGTGGCGGCCGGAGCCCTGGGCCCTTTAAATAGCCCCCGCAGCGTGCCAGAGCCCTGGGGTAGTGGCAGCGGGGCTCTGGCGGCTATTTAAAGGGTCCAGGGCAGTAGAGGAAGTGGGAGCTCCGGGCCCTTTAAATAGCCCATGGAGCTCTCCCGCCGCCTCCCCAGGGCTCCAGCAGCAGGGCTCTGGCACTATTTAAAGGGCCTGGGGCACCCGTTGCCTCTACCGCCCTGGGCCCTTTAAATAGCCACTGGAGCCCCACCGCTGCTACCCCAAGGCTCCAGCAGTAGGGCTCCGGGGACAATGTAAAGGGCCCCGGAGGGTAACAGCAGCGGAGCCCCAGGGCCCTTTAAATCTCTCCCCGAGCCCTGCTGTTGGAGCCCCGGGGGTCGCAGCGGCAGCCTGGACACCCAGGGCTCTGTCGGCAATTTAAAGGGCCCAGGGTTCCACTGCAGTAGCATCAGCTAGAGCCCCGGGACCTTTAAATTGCCCCCTTTAAATCAAACCCAAGCCCCGGGGCTCCCAGCTGCCTCTGCCGCTGGGAGCTCAGGGGGTGATTTAAAGGATCCCGGGCTCCCAGCTGGTGCTACCACATCCCGAGCCCCAGGCCCTTTAAATCCTGATTTAAAGGGCCCAGGGATTTAAAGGCCCTGCCTCTTCCAGTTGAGGCCACACCCCTGCCTCAGGACTCTAGAGTACCGGTATGTCCTTTAAATTACTTTCAACCCTGCATGCAAGTAATATTTATAACAACTAATACACGTAAGGCTCTCATTCTCCATAATAACTAAATCTAGATTTGCTATTCTTTAGATAAGACGCACAAACAGAGCCACAATCAACTCCCCTTGTATAGAGGAAAATTTGTGAAGGAGGAGAAGAATGGAGGAAGGAGATGGGATTGCTCCTAAAGGAAAAAGTTGATTTGTGAGATTTATTTTTATTTTTACCCAGAGTAATTCTATGAAATAGCTAGTGAAAGCAACAGTCAAGTAATATGAAATTATTTAACAAAAGATTAAGGTATTATTTAGATTAAATATTGAGTATATGGACTAATTTCAAGGCAAAGTCAGACCTATATGGGTTGTTTGCTCTTCCTCCTTCATTAAACTTCATGAATTCTCTTGTGTTTCTCTACTATACCTGCCGCTATATACACAAGCTTTGTGGAACTACATGCATTTTCAGTGCTAGATAAAATGAAAAACATAAGTTTACGAAGAAAATCTCCAGGGTGTCAGCAATGTTGCGCATGGGAGCAATGTAATTTACAAGGGAATTAAGGTTAATAACCTCTTGGCAAGTCACAGTTTTAAATCTTTCCCTATCTTTAACCACAATAGAGAAAAGTGGCAAGGTATTGCTAAATGAGGAGCACAAGCACAACCTATTATCTCTATTCATTCTCAGACATACACACTGGAATGCAGGTTTTGCAACTGGACATTGCCTTTCTATTAATTTAAGCCTTCGGACAAAACTCTCATGTTTTTTTCACCTGGCTTCCCATAATAGCAGTGAGCAGATGTTTAAATCTCCCATCTATCATAGTATACAGCTATCTTCATGAATCACCTTTTGATGTCAATGATGATTGCTTATTTTATGGAAGAGACAAATCAAGGAATTGACTACATTTTGCAAGGTAGAATTTCATTAAAACTTATCTTCTGCACTTTCAGGCTGTTTTCAGTGCCCTAAGAAATGATAGAAGTGAGAGTAAAGCAAAAATTTTGTTTCAAAATATGTAACATTTTCTTTATCCAAATATGTGGTGGCTTTCATTGTTTCACTGATCTGGAGCTTTTAATACAGTCCCTTACTGTATTAAAGAGAAGTTTACATTATGGATATTTATTGTTTGTGAAATAATCTGCATTGTTTAAAAGTTCCAACCATCTATGGATCAACCTACAATAATGGTGGATAACTATTATTGTTCCAAGTGTTATGATTTCATGCAGTTCATATGTCCCAAATTAGGGGATTAAAGTCATGTTGACTATAATATATGGTTCTGTGGGGATTGGGTAGTGCAAAGATGAGGTATGATGCATTGCCTTGTAATGCACGGCTATAGAAATTTTATTATTAGTAGTATTCCAGTAGCACCCGAAAGCTCCAAATCAGTATTAGGGTCCCATCATGCTAGGGACTGTTCAAACATAAAATAATACAACGCCTGCCCCAAAGAGCTTGCACTTCAAATAGACAGGTAGACACTGGGGAGCGGGGAAGGACAGAGTAACACATGAATTGAGGGATCAGGATGATGGATGGCAAACCTGAGGTTAGTTCCTCAGTTTTGAGTTTTTGTTTTCCTTTTTTAAATAGATATATGTGCAATGAGGAATGGTGTGATCCAGGAGTAAGGCAAGAGGATGAGTTAACAGGAGCATGGGAACAGGAAAAGAAAGGTCAAAATGGAGAGGGAAGGTTGGGAGGAAACTTAAGAATAGAGGGGATGACGGAAAGTGACATCGCAGCAAAAAAAAGTGTGAGAAGGTGTTGGAGAAAACAACCAATCAGGAAAGAATCAAAATACAGAGGGGCAAAAATAGTTTGTCATAATGTTCAGAAGGTATCACTGCGGCTACTAATGCTTCCTTGGCTCTCATCTCAGGTTTCATTAGTTAAAGGAATAAAGTGCCAACATTTTCCAAATCAGGTTGTTTGCAGGTTGTGTGGTATTGTTTTCAGTAAAGCTGAAGTTTTCATTTAGCATTTAATTATTTTTATTTAAACATTACATAACTCTGGTCCTGAATTCAGCCTGCTGCTCCCTGCAGTCTAGAAAACTGCCTTCCAAAAAGAAGCATGACCTTTGGTCTCTGCAGCCACAACTTACATAAGAACAGCAGCTACAGGGAATGGGGAATCATTCTCCGAGGGGATTGTTTCCAGTCGGGTCCTGCAGGTTTCTGTTCTCCGCTCAATGATATTCAATACATTTATCAATGATCTGGAAGAATATATAAAATCATTGCTGGTAAAATGTGTATATGACACACATTGGTGGCATGGTAAATGATGGGGATAGGATAGTTATACAAAGTAATCTGGATCTGTTAGTATGGTGGGCTCATGTGAACAATGTGTTTTAATACAGCCAAATGCAAGGTCATATATCTAGGAACAAAGAATGTAGGTCACACTTTCAAGATAGGCAACTGTATCCTGTAATTGAGTGACACTGAAAAGGATTTACGGATCATGGTAGATAAACAGGTGAACATGAGGTCTCTGTACAGTGATATAGTTAAGATGCCAGATGAAATCCTTGGCTGTATAAACAAGAAAATAAGAAGTAGGGGAATGTCATGATCTCTGTGTATGACATTAATATGACACTTGGGTACTGTGTCCAGTTCTGGAGCCTGCACATCAAAAAGGAAAAAAAAAACCTGAAAGATTGGAAAAGGTTCCTAACAAAGTTACAAGAATGCTTTGAGGTCTGGAAAATATGCCTCATAAGTATCAGAAACTATGGGCTAGTCTAAACTATTGCACTACTTCGGCGCAGCTGCACTGCGTATGGTGAAGACACACTATGCCGATGGGAGAGCGCTCTTCCATTGGCATAATTACTCCACCTCAATGAGAGCCAGAAGCTTTGTCAGTGGGAGAGCGACTCCCGCCAACATAGCACGGTGTGCACAGCACTTTAAGTTGATGTAACTTGCGTCGCTGAAGGGGGTGGCTTTTTGACACCTCTGAGCGACATAAGTTACATTGACTTAGCCCTGGTCTACACTACGAGTTTAGGTCGAATTTATTAGCGTTATTTCGATTGATCCTTGCACCCGTCCACACGATGAAGCCCTTAACATCGACTTCTAGGGCTCTTAAAATCGATCTCGCCACTCCACCCCCAACGAGGGGATTAGCGCTTAAATCGATATTGCCGAATCGATGTAGGCTTAGTGAGGACGCAATTCGACGGTATTGGCCTCCTGGATCTATCCCACAGTGCAACATTTGACCGCTCTGGACAGCAGTCTGAGCTCCAATGCTCCGCCCAGGTAGACAGGAAAAGCCCCGCGAACTTTTGAATTTCATTTCCTGTTTGGCCAGCGTGGTGAGCTGCAGGTGAGCGCAGATCTCACCAGCAGAGGTGACCATGATGGAGTCCCAGAACCGAAGACGAGCTCCAGCATGGACCGATGGTGAAGTACGCGATCTGATCGCTGTATGGGGAGACGAAACCGTGCTAGCAGAGCTACGGTCCAAAAGAAGAAACGCCAATACATATGCCAAAGTCTCCAAGGGCATGCAGGACAGAGGCTACAACAGGGACGCGCAACAGTGCCGCGTGAAAATTAAGGAGCTCAGGCAAGCCTACCAAAAAACCAGAGATGCAAACAAACGCTCTGGGTCAGAGCCCCAGACATGCCGCTTCTGTGATGAGCTGCATGCCATTCTAGGAGGTGCAGCCAGCACTGACCCACCCATGTGGTATGACTCCGTATGTGGATCATCAGAAACCACAGAGGAGCATGATGATGATAATGATGCTGAAAATAGCGCCCAGACACAGCAAGGAAGTGGAGAAGCCCTTTTCCCTGACAGCCAGGAACTCTTTGTCACCCTGGAGCCAGTACCCTACGAACCCACCCAAGGCGTGCTCGATGCAGGAGAAGGGACCTCTGGTGCCTCTGGTGAGTGTACCTCTGTTAATTAATACATGTTTTATAAGCAAGCGTGTTTAATGATCAATTCGCGGCCAGTACAGCTACAGCTACTGGAAAAGTCTGTTAACATGTTCGGGGATGGAGCAGAAATCCTCCGGGGACATCTCCAGAAAGCTCTCCTGGATGTACTCCCAAAGCCTGTGCAAAAGGTTTCTGGGGAGGGCAGCCTTATCCTGTGCTCCGTAGTAACACACTCTACCACGCCAGGCCAGTAGCACGTAGTCTGGAATCATTGCTTTGCAAAGCATGGCGGCGTATGGTCCCGGTGTTTGCTGGCATTCAAGCAACATCCGTTCTTTATCTGTCTGTGTTATCCTCAGAAGAGTGATATCATCCATGGTCACCTGGTTGAAATAGGGGAATTTTATTAAGGGGGTATTCAGAGGGGCTCCGTCCCTGCTGGGCTGTTTGCCTGTGGCTGAACAGAAATCTTCCCCGCTGTGACCCACGCGGTGGGGGGAGGGGGAACAGCGAACATCTTGGATGTGTGTCTGTGTGTGTGGGGGGGTGTCGATTAGGTTCGCGCTGCACGTTAACCCAAAAACTGCCGCCCCTCCCTTTTCAATTGCCAACCAGTTTTAAATTGCCAGCCCAAAGGCTGTTTGTTATGGGAAATGAGGGGGTTGCTGTTTGAAAACATTCCCACGTTATGAAGGTTAAAGAAGCCTATAGACTGTGGCTTACCATGGCTGCGTGCAAGCCGAATTCTGTTGCCCGCCGGACCTGCTTGTGTGATCTCTCACACCAAACCGGCAGACCCTCAATATAACAGGCAAAGTGCAACCTTGGACCAAATGCACATGTGATATGTAATGTTTGGAGCATTGTTCTCTAATATGTGTCTTTTAAACTACTCCTCTCCCGTTTGTTTCCTCCCGCAGCTGCAAATGTTTCAACGCCACCCCCTTCATCACCGTCCCAGAGGCTAGCGAAGATTAGAAGTAAAAAAAAAAGGAATCGAGATGAAATGTTCTCAGAACTCATGGAATCCTCCCACACTGAAGCTGCCCAGCAGAATGCGTGGAGGCAGACACTGTCGGAGTCCAGGAAGGCAGATTTTGATCGCGCGGACAGGTGGCGTGATGAAGAGAGTAGGTGGCGTCAGCGTGCAGAGAGAAGGCAGGATGCAATTCTGAGGCTACTGGAGGATCAAACGGAAATCCTCTGGCTTATGGCTGAGGAAAGGCGTACGGTTCAGGAAAGGCCGCCTGAGCCCAGACCGCCGCTACAGCCCCTGTGTAACCAACAGCCCTCCTTCCCGAGTCCCATAACCTCATCCCCGAGACGCCCAAGAACGCGTTTGGGCGGCCTCCGTGCACCCAACCACTCAAGTCAAGAGAACAGTCCAAGCAACAAAAGGCTGGCATTCAATAAGTTTTAAAGTGCTGTGTGTCCTTGTCCTTCCCTCATCCCCTCCTCCACCACCCATCCTGGTGCTTCCCTTCCTCCACCAGCTATCCCGGGAGACTGTGGCAGTTAGCCCCATAGTTCCCCCTCTTTGTTTTATGAATTAATAAAGAATGCATGATTTTTAAGCAACAATGACTTTATTTCCTCTGCGAGCGGTGATCGAGGGGGGGAGGGCAGGGCGGTTTGGGTAAAGGGAAGTAGAGTGAATGAAGGGGCGGGGCTTTTCATTACAGGGGAAAAACAGAACTTTCACACAGCCTCCTGGCCATTCATGAAACTGGTTTTCAAACCTTCCTGATGCGCAATGCACCCTGCTGTACTCTTGTAATAGCCCTGGTGTCTGGCTGCGCATAACCAGTGGCCAGGCGATTTGCCTCAACCTCCCACCCTGTCATAAACGTCTCCCCCTTACTCTCACAGATATTGTGGAGCGCACAGCAAGCAGTAATAATAATGGGAATATTGTTTTCGCTGAGATCTAACCTAGTCAATAAACTTTGCCAGCGAGCTTTTAAACGACCAAATGCACATTCCACCACCATTCTGCACTTGCTCAGCCTATAGTTGAAAAGGTCCTGACTACTGTCCAGGCTACCTGTGTATGGCTTCATGAGCCATGGCATTAAGGGGTAGGCTGGGTCCCCAAGGATAACTATAGGCATCTCAACATCCCCAACGGTTATTTTCTGGTCTGGGAAGAAAGTCCCTTGCTGCAGCAGCCGAAACAGACCAGAGTTCCTGAAGATGCGAGCGTCATGTACCTTTCCCAGCCATCCCACGTTGATGTTGGTGAAACGTCCCTTGTGATCCACCAGTGCTTGCAGCACTATTGAAAAGTAACCCTTTCGGTTTATGTACTCGCTGGCTTGGTGGTCCGGTGCCAAGATAGGGATATGGGTTCCGTCTATCGCCCCACCACAGTTCAGGAACCCCATTGCTGCAAAGCCATCCAGTATGAGCTGCACATTTTCCAGACTCACAACCCTTGGTACCAGCAGCTTGGTGATCGCCCTGGCTACTTGCATCACAACAGCCCCCACTGTAGATTTTCCCACTCCGAATTGATTCGCGACTGACCGGTAGCTGTCTGGCGTTGCAAGCTTCCACAGGGCTATCGCCAGTCGCTTCTGTACTGTGAGGGCTGCTCTCATCTTGGTGTTCTTGCGCTTCAGGGCAGGGAAAAGCAACTCACAAAGTTCGATGGAAGTGCCCTTACGCATGCAAAAGTTTCGCAGCCACTGGGATTCATCCCAGACCTGCAGCACTATGTGGTCACACCAGTCTGTGCTTGTTTCCCGGGCCCAGAATCGGAGTTCCACTGTATCAACAAGCCCCATTAACACCATGATGTCCACCTTGCGGGGGGGCCTTTTTTGAGAGAGGTCTGTGTCCATGTCCTCATCACTGTCCTCAGGGCGCTGCTGTCGCCTCCTCGCCTGCTGTAGCTGTAGCAGCTCCTGGTTCTCGTTCTCCATATACTCCTGGACAATGCGCGTGGTGTTCATAACGGCGAGAACAGCCGCGGTGATCTGATCGTGCTCCATGCTTTCCCTGGTATGCTGTTTGCAGGACAGCAGAGTGGCAGCAGAAGCAGCGGGTGGATAACAATGGAGTCAGCAATATGGCGCCCATATGAAAAAAGGCGCGAAAGGATTTTTTGCTCCCCCCTCAGTTGCTTTCACGGAGGGAGGGGGGAGCAAGTATTAGGCTCATTTCCTTCTAGCTGCAGATGGTACAATATGCGGTGAGCAAGGAGGCGCCTTCCCTTCTAGCAGCAGATGGTACAATATGCTTGATATCCATCATCAGCTCCTGGCCCCCTCAAGGATTGAACTCGCAACCCCGGGTTTAGCGGGCCAACGCTCAGACCGCTGAGCTATCCCTCCGCCCGTGTTCCAGGCAGTACTGAATCTCCCTTAAACAAAACGTAAAAAAGAGAATGACCAGAGTCACTCTGGTCACTCCCATTTATGTCCAAGCGCCCCCGGCCAGCCACACCATAGGCCGCCGGCCAGGAGCACACGAATACCAATCATATTGTACAATCTGCTGCGAGAAGGCAAGGAGCTTCTGCTGTATGGTCCCGCGACCACGACCATTTATGGCATATTGCACCATCTGCAGCTAGAAGGCAAGGAGCTTCTGCTGTGTAGTCCCGCGACTACCAGCCTCAGGCGGAATGGCCCCCTCAAGGATTGGACTCGCAACCCCGGGTTTAGCGGGCCAACGCTCAGAACGCTGAGCTATCCCTCTGCCCGTATTATAGTGTGACTGAATCCCCACTAGACCTAATGTCCAGGCGTACGCTGGAGATGTACGGTAATTGTGAGCTGAGCAGGCTTCCGTAGCAAACACGGAAACCCCGGAAAAAAGGCGCGAAAAATATTGCTTTCACGGAGGGAGGGAGGGAGGGAGGGAGGGATGACATGTACCCAGAACCACCAGCGACAATGTTTTCTGCCCCATCAGGCTTTGGGATCGCAACCCAGAATTCCAATGGGCGGCGGAGACTGCGGGAACTGTGGGATAGCTACCCGCAATGCAATGCTCCGAAAGTCGATGCTAGCCCCGCTACTGTGGACACAGTCAATCGACCTCATGGTCTTAACGCTCTTTAGTGGGGACACACACAATCGATTTCATAAATTCGGGTTTTAAAATATCGACTTCTATAAATTCGACCTAATTCTGTAGTATAGACGTAGCCTCACACTTTGACGCCTACCCCATGCCGCGAGTAGATGAGTTACTGGAGAGACTGGGACAGGCAGAATTTATCTCCACCCTGGATTTAACCAAAGGATACTGGCAGATCCCTCTGACACCTGCCTCACGAGCAAAGACAGCCTTTCCCACGCCATTTGGCCTTTTTCAATTTACGGTGATGCCCTTCGGGTTACATGGTGCGGCGGCTACGTTCCAGCGACTAGTAAACCAGGTACTGAGCCCCCACAGTTCATACGCTGTGGCCTACATTGATGACATTGTCATTTATAGCTCCAGCTGGAGAGACCATATTCAGCACCTCACCAAGGTACTGCAAGCCTTGGGCGACGCAGGCCTCACGGCAAATCCAGCCAAGTGCCATTTAGGGCAGCGGGAGGTGACTTATCTAGGCTATACAGTAGGGTGAGGGAAATTACGCCCCATGGTAGACAAAGTACGGGCTTTAAGGGACTACCCCACCCCGAAGACCAAAAAACAGGTACAACAGTTCTTAGGGTTGGCGGGGTATTATCGGCGGTTTGTCCCCAATTTTTCGACGCTGGCCGCCCCCTTAACGGACCTAACAAAGAAAACACAGCCCCAGAAGGTTCAATGGACGGAGGAATGTGAGAACGCTTTTCACGCACTCCGTGAGCACCTGACCCAGGAGCCTGTGTTAACCCAACCTGACTTTAGAAAGCCCTTCCTTCTCCAGACAGACGCGTCCGGAGTAGGTATAGGAGCGGTACTGTCGCAAGAGGTAGAGGGGGAAGATCACCCCATTTTGTACCTCAGCCGAAAACTCTTTCCACGCGAGACGCACTACTCTACCATAGAGCGGGAGGCCCTCGCGGTTAAGTGGTCAGTTGACGCACTGCGATACTACTTGCTGGGGAACCACTTCTTCTTAGTGACTGATCACGCCCCCCTCCACTGGATCAACAGCATGAAAGAAACGAATGACCGAATTCTGAGGTGGTATTTGTGCCTCCAACCCTATTCCTTTCAAGTGCTGCACAGGCCAGGTAAGGTCCATGGAAATGCAGACTTTTTCTCCCGGATGGGAGAAGAGAAGGATGAGGAAGGGGACGGGGCAGGGGGAACCCCTACCACCGTTTTAAGGGGGAGGGTGTGTGACGGGGAGACTGGCCTTGAACTGGCCATGAGAGGGTTAACCCTTCTCTGCTGGCAGAGGAAGCCACGCCCCTGAGGCCCTGCTGGGCATGCTCCAGCAGGGGGCCAGGTATAAAAGCCTGCAGAGCTGCTCAGTCAGAGTGGCTGCTGAGGAGGAAGGACGCCCAGCAGAGGCTCCAGCCAAGGAGCTAGGGCCGCCCTTACCAGGGAGGGCTAAAGAGCCCAAGACCGGGACTGGAGGCCAGCCGCTACTGGAACCCCAGGAAGTTCAGGGAATTGAGGAGCCTGGGGGCTCAGAAAGCACATGGACTACTGCATCAAAAGAGCCGGTAGGAAGTGACCCGGGGGTGTGTGGGAGTGGTACCTCCCACCCCAGTGAGGGCAGCGTGTTTCGGTGGGATTCCCCGCTGACTCTGGCGGCCTGTGTTACCCGCTGTTAAGGCCCTGGGTTGGGCCCCAGGTCCCCTACCGAGGACCGCCGCCCTTGGGGGGACGGGCCCCAAGCTCAGAACTCAAGACTGCCTTACCTGACTGGGAAGGCACACTGAAGTAACTCAGGCCCCTAGGCCGTGCTATCCCTTCAGGGGAAGAGACTAAGGGGGACTCTGGCCATTGAGTCCCGCTGGACGGGCTGCCAGGAGTGGCATAAAAATCGGACCGGGAACTAGACAGGCAGGGTACCTCCTAGCCCCCCTGCGTCTCAGAGGGGCGATGGAGTACGAACCCCGCCACAGGTGGGTTGATTAAAGATTCTTTGGCCAGCAGGAAACAGCAATGTTCTGACTCCCAGCAAGTCCACCACCCCAGGGATGTGCAAACCAGACTGACTAGTGGTCTTCAAAGTCCGCCCCAAGACAACATGCCAACCAAAGCCAGTGTCTTCTATAGTGGGGGAATTTGACTCCCACTACTCTCGCTCTCAGTGGCCCACCAAATCATGAATGAACCAGCAGAATGTACATATGCATTTAAAACAACCCTTCTTGTTTCATTTGCTGCAGTCATGGTCATGCAGCATCTCTTCCTTTTTCTCTTGATTTGTGATTTAAAGCAATTTGAACAGTTCAGATAAAACTTGGATGTTTCTGTTATGGGGTTTTTAATATACTAGGACATCTATAAACTTACTTAACAATGGGAAGTGGTTAACCACCTTCTGTTAACAGTTTATTCCCTTACTAGATTTATTCTGTAAAGATCAAATCATTTAATGATGTTTCACCATTGTAGCACATATTTTAGGCTGCTTCTATTAATTTATTCTTTTGTACAGAGAATATAATATTCATTAAAAGTTATGGATTAACACTACTGGAAAGAGAAGCCTTTTAGCCACAAAAAAGCTACAGCACAGATACTGGCACTGTAAGCTTCCCCATACTACCCTGCCAACATGTCGCAAACAATGTTTTAGAGGACTCATCTATAGGACTGCTGAGGTTACTTACTTTCTACACCCATTCAACACAGAGTGCAACAAGTATTGCATATTAACCCTGATTGAGACGTGTCAACCTGGTATTAAAACTGGGACCACCAACTCATTTCTCACAGGCCACTAAATTGCTATCAGATAATAATCATTTTCGGTCAATATCGCCTTCGGCTACAACTGAACCATAATATAAGTATCAGAGGGGTAGCCGTGTTAGTTTGGGGATCTGTAGAAGCGACAAAGGGTCCTGTGGCACCTTATACATTAACAGAGGTCTTGGAGCATAAGCTTTCGTGGGTGAATACTCACTTCGTCGGATGCAACAATAATATAAGTGGTGACAATCTTTGTATCCCATGAGAAATCCCCTCATTCATCAAGTCTCTTAATCTCATTTAACTACTCTGTTAATTTATTTAACATACTATATGTTCAAGGTCTAAACCATCTGAACACAACAACATCATTTCACTTCTGGTATGATGTACTGTTCTATATGAGCCCAGTTTCATACAAGTGTGTTATTGATTCTTAGGAATTGAAAAGATACAAAAAAGACTTTTCACTGTTTAATATAAGGGAAATTCTTTCCTTTAATGGGTTTTTACTTTAGAGAGATTTGGTTGCTTCCCCTCATTATTTATTAATTATTATTATTATTAAAGACTCTTTAAACTGACAGAGAAAGAAACAACGAACAGAAATCAATCTATTTACTATCACTGTCAGCTATACAGAGAGTGGAAAGACCAAAAATGCACATCCAGGTCAGAGTCAAGGGGCCTAATTCTCTTAGCAGCTAAGTTTAAATCTGGAGAAATTCACTTAAGTAAAGGAACTAAATTGGTGTAAATGAAATTTGAACCAGGACTGATGTGTCAAGGACTCAAACGTTTTAGCAAATTAGCATTAAAGGATCTATAGTACTGTAATACACTGTAAATACAGCTGAAATGGGAACACTGTCATCCAGAGGTCAAATTTTCCAAATCCTGTTCTGGATGAAAATTCCATTTAAATTGAAAGCTTACATCTTGCATGATATCACTACAAAGAGATAGCAAACTGCAGGAAAAAAAGATCATTTTAATATACCTTATAGATAGGGCTGAATATCAGAGAATGTAAGGATCAAATTGAACTACAAAGAAAATGTACAATTTTGCAGTCCCAGCACAAAAAAAAGCAAAGAATGATTTCCACATCTCTTTCATAGTATCCATTTTATTTTATTTTATTTTGGAGTCTGAGTTAAAAACATACCTTACTGGTGTAGGCAGTTACAATGACTACAAATGCATATTGCGTATTTTGGTAGAAATAATTAATTAGTCAATTAGACACAGAGCTGGTCCCATGCAACCAGAAATACCCAATTTCCATGTACTTTTACAGTAATCTCATGAACAAACCAGGCATGCAGTTGTGCATGCATTTTTGTGAATGCATTTTCATGCAGTTTTGAATAACAGATCTTTATTGTCTTAGCCATTTATATCAATCAAGCATCAAGAATTCCAAATACCATATTAATGAGTAAAACCAGGGACGGCTCTAGGTTTTTTGCCACCCCAAGCAAAAAAAAATGTGGCTGCCCCCCAGCCCAGCCCTGGTCTCCCCCCCCCCCCCCGTACCCCCCTGCTGCCCCAGCCCTGGTCTCCCCCCCATCCCCTGCCACCCAAGCCCTGGGCTCCCACCCCCCACATGCACTCCCTACCCCCCAGCCCTGGGCTCCCCCCACACTCCCTACCACCCCAGCCCTGGGCTCTCCCACCACAACTGCACCCTCCTGCTGCCCCAGCCCTGGGTCACTGGTAACTCGGTCCCACGGCAGGTCATTCAGTAAGAATTTTGGATGTGCACAGAATGCAGACAGGATTGGTTCCCATATGGTTACAGAACTGCAGTAAAGTGGAACAATGTTCAGCTTGTGTGACTGAGGGATATCTTGATGCATATTATAAGACTGTCCTACATTAATGAGGAAAAGTTGAGGTGCCTTTATTATTCTTTTGTTCCACTCTTTGTTTCTATGGGGAATTTGCCAATGTAATATCGCTGTCTTCCTTTTAAACAAATAAAACTAAAAGAACCACAATGGCTGTTGAAAATAGCAATTCCATGCCTAATAACCACTGGGAAGCATTTCTTTCTCAATTTTCTCCTACTTTTTCTACAGCAAGTTACAGTGGATCAGTATATTTGATTCGGGAGAAATGAAGTAACAGCTGCCCAAAAAGAGCTTGAGCACTCCTGAATTTTGAGGTGTTCAAATCTGGAATGCAGGTGCTACATTCTTTCTTTGGGGGCTGCAAGGTGAGGTCACACCAGTGGAGTGTCCTCTCCTTTTATTTTTTTGTTAAAAACCCTACGTTCACAGCAGCCCAGCTTTCCATTCACAGCAACGTGCAGCAGCATGTCTCAGCTATGTCACTCCCTCCCCCTCTCCCTCCCTTTCCTGTTGATAGCTGCTAAGCAATGCTGGGAAATGTAGTTCATTCCCTGCTCCAGGGCTGACTCTATAGGCAGGGAGCTAATCAAGGAACTACAGCTCCCAGGGCTCCCTGCCGCCCCTGCAAATTCGCCGCCCCAAGCAAATGCTTGTTTTGCTGGTGCCTAGAGCCGGCCCTGAGTAAAACTACCTCTTGAAAAGTCTGGGAGTTAATTTTTCCCCTCTGACTAATAATTCTCAAAAGTTTTTGAAAGCTGAGATCATTTCCCATACCCACAGCTGCTGTGATGGTTAGGCTTATGTTTATTATATATACCATCACCTTGAGGAGAAATCCTGGCCAGGTGTATGTCACTTCCTTCAACTGCCTGGACTAGTGGACCTGATTCTTCCTCTTACCATATAAAAACTCGCATTTTTGGAAGAAACATCCAGAATTCTATTCTCAAAGCCACAGACATGTGATTGGCTGTTGATTGCACTGTGTATACATGTAGCCATTAACAGTATAATTGTTTATGACAATGATATAAATATACAAGTTGGAGAGAAATTTGTTTCCTCTTTGGCATAAGTTACTTGCAACTTTTCTAAGACAAGTTAAATAGGAAAAACAAATGTAAAACATGTATCTGCCACAAAACAAAAGCAAACTTTTCCAAGGGGTATTTCACCTTGCTCATGACACAAAAGCACTACTTTCTTAGTATAATATACAGGCTACTTCTCCAATCTCAGTCTAGCAGGAACATATAACTCCCATTAGTGCTAAGAAGAGTTCCACAACTATCTCAGAACAACAGTCTCCAAATGCTGATCCTTATTACTAGTTTACAGTGACTGAAATATGAATACAAATATTTTATAACTCCACTGAAGTGAATGGAACTTCGGAAGTTTAAACCAAATGAGAATCTGGCCCATTACTTTTTGCCTCTTAGTCACTCTCATTATGCTCATTGGAAGAAAAATAATACCTAACAAAGAACCAACATAGCACTTATCAATTTAGTGTCTGAATGAGATTCTGAAAAATATATACTATATTGTCAATTATTTCCACTCACAAACTAGCAGATGTGTTGTGGAAGTGTGACTTGCACAATAAAAAGGTATGTGAAAAATCTTCAGACTATCCTGAAACATAGGATATAGATAGCAATTACATTTCACTTCACTGCTCTCCTAATGAAACCAGACTCAGAAAAACACCTTACTAGTCTACTTTTTAATTACCCAACTCATGGAGATGAAAAAACAAGCAAACAAATTATATATGAACTATACAATGAAAATCTCCCTAACTGCATTGAGAGAGGACCTTTGATTCCGCAGTCTGGTATCTTGGTACTTTACAAGAGATGATAAAACCATTCCCTAGACCTTTGCCCGCAAAAGGGCCTCTCCACCTCTCAGATAAGGACCTACCCACACTAACCATGTTTTGTCTAATCCCCAGATTAAAATTTTTAACTCACTCTATTGAGAGCTTAATTTAAATGCCACAAATATGCTGACGCTGGTACTGTATGCAGAAATATACCTCACATTCAAAAAGGTTAGCACAAACCCGACACACTGTCCTTTGCCAACTCCACTAGCCCTCCATTTGCATATGAACCAAATTCAAAATCTGGATCCTAATCTACAAAAGTCTTTAACAGATTGGAGCCTGGTTTTAATAGAAACCAACCCACTCTCTCCTGCAAAACCAAAACAGCTATATGCCACAGATGTGATGCAGATTGGGAAATACAGGCTTTAACTTCCTTGCATTGGATGCAATGTAGTCTTGGCAACAGGCCAGAGCTGTGGAACTCAGCAACCTAGGAGGGCAGACTAGGAATGGACCACATAGTGTCAGATGTACTTTGTGACATACTCTTTCTCCAGGAATGAGGCATATAGTCCTCCCTCCCAAACTTGCAACTATTAAACCTATAACAAATAGAAAAACAATTCAATCACTCTTCTGTTTCCTCATAATTTTGTAGGGGATTTTTATACCAGGGCAATAATGCTTATTTTGCAATAGTTTAGATAGGACAGCAACACTCACTGTGGAATCTATGGAGACAGGTCCAAGCCACAAAGCTCAGAACTGAATACAATTTCCAAGTGTGGTATATCCTTGATCCAGGATTTCTTTTTCTGAACCCCTCTAAGATATATTTGACCAGCATACATTAATGGGGCCAAATTCAACCAAATTATACACATGCAAATCCAGAGTAACTTCAGTGAAGTCAAAGGAATTAAAATTGGTTAACTGAGAGCAGAATTTAGCTCATACTACAAACGTGTGGCAAGATGTTTCCTGTACAGTCTTTTTCGCTAAAATGCATTGCATATTTTCAAGTTCTATTTTGAGTAGATTGGTACAATGAGGGAAAACACTTTGAGTATTCATTAATTACTAACGGTAAGTGCAAAAATTCAATGGACTATTAATGGAAATATATGCAAAATGCATATGAACAATACATTAATTCATTCATAATGTTACACCAAATATTCATAATGTTGCATATTTGAAATAAATTGTTACTCTAATAAATTTGGTAAACATAAATGCTTTGTTTTGACACATTAGCTGTCAAACATTTTGTAAGTGTTAGAAAGATTAATGTTCCTATTCTAAAACATTGGCCTACTTCACAGCAGGCAATATCACAGAGCTTTGGATACAGAGAAAATGTTTAAAGTAACTTATTGTACATCAGATTATAAAATATCCATAATTTTTATACATTCTAGTTCTCTTTATTTAGGTTCAAAAAAGTCCTCCTGTAAGGTATGGTTAAGGCTCCCCTTCCTCCAATTTGTCATTATAAATAAAGCCTTTACAGCTTTCAGAAATCTATCCCAAGCATGTCTGATCAAAAATGGGAGTATTTAGAAAATACATGTGAAGAGATCAGACTTGTTATTGAGTCTCTCACATACACTGCCTGAATCCTGTGCCAACATTGTGTCAACAAGAAGGTATTTATTTTATTAAACCTTTCCGCTCATCTATGGGCTTCCTGTTAATGAGATCAATACCTCTGTCTAGTGGCTTAATGTTTTAAATCAAAGATCATTTATAGTCACATGATTTTACCCCTCTTCTTTTAAAGATCCCTTTCTGTACTCACCATTCTCCCCCAGTTTAGTAAGTGGTCTCCCTCTTCAGTTTGTTCATATTAGCCATGCACATTTATGCACAGAAGCTATTTGCTCTATGTTTAGTCACAAACTGTTGGAGAAACAGTCAGATCAAATGAGATTATGTTCAAAAAGCCTTTTTACCTTTCACTTATCTTAGCCCTTCTGTAATTAAACATTTGTTTGCTTAAATATGGATGGCTATTACCACTAGTGCTCTCTTCCTCACATGTAATGGCCCCTTTCTTTAATTCCAACTGGCAATGCTTTTCGACAGCATTCCTGAAAGTCAGTGGTGCAGAGTAGTCTGCATCACACAAATATGAGTAAGGAGAAGCTAAATCCAAGCACTGCAGTTCCACATTTAACCATCTAAATAAAAAGGGATAGATTTTCAGAGCATGAACAACTCATAATGAATTCAATGAGAGCTGTGGGTGCTCAGTACCTCTGACAATCAAAGAAACTTTTATTAGGGTGCCTAAATGTGGCCTTAGGAACCTACATTTTGATGACCAGTGTTAATTTTTTTGCCATACTATATTTACAGTACACTGTGCACAGAGCATTTGTCAGGGAAGATAAATGTTACAAATGTATACGGCATTGTTTGTTCCATTCTTTGTTTATTGCCTGATTAATGCGAGACTCATTATAAAATTATTCTCCAATTTGCACAAATCTGAAAAAAATGGCATATTTTTGAATTTTCATTGTCCTTGTTTTCCCTACAGCTTTTATAAATGACAAAGGTGTCCAATAAATCTGAATAAAATTGTCACCATGCTGCCTTTATAGAGATCAGTGAAGCTGTCTGCTTAATGGATGTCCTTGATATCAATTCTATCATGCTATCTTTGGTAAATATTATTATTTTGAGTTGATATAATGGTTGAATTGTATACTACCTAATAAACAGAAATAGCCTGGCTATGTAATTTGTCCTAGTTTTATCAGTAGACTTGAAGTGACTTGAAGAAGGAAGATACAGTAAATAAAGACATTAGCCATAAAATTTGTCAATCTTAAGCAAGCAGTAGCTTAAGAGGCCTTGCTCCACAAGCTATCATTCATTATTGACAGATGTTCTGTTTACCACTCTATCTTGAATCTCTCCTTTTACGGAAAAGCTTATTAAGAGGGTCGCAGCAGGGCAATTTAGGATTCATCTGGTTCCTTGGATCCTTTTCAAGCTTGAGTATATTATCTAATTCCATTTTTCCAATATCCGTGTGCCCCAACAGCCTTCATGTGGAGTGCAGAATTCCATTTCATTCTTCATTCAATTTAGGGCTACCCTTGAAGACCATGCAGTAGCTTGAGAATAGAGAGGTCTGTCTAATTAGTGGAGTGGGTTGGTGTGAGCATGTAACACCTGAGCTCTGTGAATTACAGTGGTGTCTACAGTGGAGATGGAAGTGCCCATGCTGTGGAACTCATTTCCTTTGACAATCCATCAAACAGATATTCAGTCTGCTCTCTCAAGGCACAGAGCCAAAGCCTCTGGTCAAGCATTTTCTCAGTACTGGACTATCACTATATTTTTTATTATAGCAGTTTGGGGTTCTATAAAAAATGATCTATATGTTCTGCCTATTGTGAGCAGATTAAGTTAATATATGTAATAGCACTAGTTTAAAATGAGTTTTTTGTGAAAAGTTGTCAATTTTTCATAAATTTTGGATCACTCTATACATGGGACTTCAGCAGAGCAGCCTTTCATAGATATGCATTCTTCTCCATGAAGCATGGTGGAAGCTGTAAGCAAGTGAACAAAAAATGTGGAGAGTACCCTTTTTAAGGGCTGGACCTGGTAGAGAAGCAATTGGTGGAACTATATTCCTAGAATATGAGAACAACTAGAAACTCAAGCCCACCCATCCCTTGGAGAAGAGGAGAAATAAAGTGATAGTGATATTGAAGCTCCCTCCTTTTCTCAAGCTACTTTCCCCTTTCAGTAACCAGAAGGAATTAAGGGATTTTTAATGTGTAAATTACACACAGTAGCAAATCCTGCCTCTACTTCCCCAGGTCCTCTCAGTTTGAGTATCACTCAACAGTGGAACTGGTGACATTCCAATGTGCAAGGAGGGAGTGGACAGGATTCTGGGGAAGAAGGCCATGTAGGGTGTGTATGGTATGGAACTCAGCTCCACAGGGACCTCTGTGTGGCAGCATGCAGAAAGCAGGGTATGGGCCGGCTAGGGAATCTGCCTCTGCATAGGAGGAGAGATGACTGTTTAAATAGTCACAAGGTGTACTCCAGCCATCAGCAAATCAGTTCTGTGGTCACTGCTTGGCATGGAGGACGGATTCCTTCCCTTCTCCTACATATGTTCCCATTGCTCAGTCTTTTTACTCAGACCAGGTACTCAGCAGAGGATTTGCCATTTTTGCCAGACATTACAGTCAATCTCTTCCTTACTTATTTTAATGGCATTGATGGGAATTGCAAACATGGATTGAGGGCAGTGTGTTACCCAGAAGCTTTACATTTGTGCTTATAAACCTAATGGTTCTGCCTACAAACAAAAACTTGTTGGAAACATTAGCTCTATTGCCAACGCCAAACATCCAAACAATATGAGTCAAACCCCCCAAAACTCATGAGATTGACTTAAAAAACACAATTTGTTTTTCAAAAATAAAGTTTGGGTTTCTTTTTCTTGTTATGGTTTTTGAGCCTTTAGGGTGTTCTCAAGTCACCCAGCATTTCTTTGCAGCCCTGGGAGCTAGTAACTTGCTTAAAAACAAAAACAACTCCCCCTCCCCCCCAAGATTCTCATGTAATCCCATGATTCCAGGACGTAGGGCCTTAAGAAGAACACACAATACCATGAGATTTGTGATAAAATTGCAAGTATTGGCAATGCTGCATTAGAACATCACACATTCTCAAATCAGATAGTAGATCTAACTCAGTTTAGGGATGACTAACTATTAAGGGAAGGAATGATCTTTCTATCGTTTAAGTTAGTGGTTCTCAAAGCTGGTCCGCTGCTTGTTCAGGGAAAGCCCCCGGTGGGCCAGGCCGGTTTGTGTACCTGCCGTGTCCGCAGTTTCGGCTGATTGCGGCTCCCACTGGCCGCGATTCACTGCTTCAGGCAAATGGGGGCTGCAGGAAGGGTGGCCAGCACATCCCTTGGCTCGCACCGCTTCCCGCAGCCCCCAGTAGCCTGGAGCGGCAAACCGCGGCTAGTGGGAGTCAATGAGCCAAACCTGTGGACGCGGCAGGTACACAAACCGGCCTGTCCCGCCAGGGGGCTTTCCCTGAGTAAGCAGTGGACCAGCTTTGAGAACCACTGGTTTAAGTAGTTCAGAACAACAGGCTCTGGAGTATCTAGCATCTTTCAAAGTGAGTGCAATTCCCACTGTAGAAATGTAAGGTCATAGGGTGACTCACAGATGAAAGTAAAACAACTTAGATAATTTTTCAACAAACTGAAAAGAGTATGTGCTTTCCTTATCACTTCTCCACAACGATAAAATACGGTTATTCGAATCAATCTTTAAACCCCGAACAGTGGCCACTGACCCTTTAAAAACTATCATGGCAACAGTCTCATTGATTCCAGACTATAGCAAGATAACTGCATGTATTGCATACTGACAAGTCAGTTACAAATCCAAGTGTGCACTCCTCTTAATTTCAGAATATTCTGACTTTAAGTAAACTGTTTCAATATGCCTAAGAGGCAGGTGTTAGTATCCAAATTCCCTCTACCCCCAACATGTTTCATATGAAATTACTTGAAATATTTGCAGCTTCTTCCTGTGAGATTACACAATTTATTTATTTTTTTCTGTTCTACTACTAAACACTGCTACAGATATTCTTTCTAATCTAGGAAAAGCAAATGGATTAAGGTGCAAAATGTAATGTAATGCCTTGCTTATTTTTCATATTTCACATGGTTTTCAATTATGGTTAGATAGCTCTAAACCATAGTATTTGTGGGTATCTATAGAATTGGGGGGTATCTATAGAAAATACACATGCTGTGAATTTAGCTGCCCACCGGATCTCAGTGTTGTTCCATACAAATACAATCAATTTTATTTGACAAGAAATAATGAACTGAATGATTTATTAAGAATTTGAAGGGGGAATAATTTAGATATTTCTAATTAACAGCAGATATAGTGACATTTTTCTCTTTTAAAAGCAAATTAGAGTGTACAAATCTAAAGCTCCTTTATACTCCCATTCACACTAAATAAAAGGTTGGCATATTTTTATTGAGCAGCATTCATTTATTACAATAATGGCTTATTAGTAATGGACAAAATTTGTTTGTTACTATAATTTAAGTTCAGGTTTTCTAATTCATGTCTTTGTTTCAAATGCAGAAATATCTAACTGTGTTCTTGTTTACAAATGTCCTATACTAACAACTGATTTGTCAATTCCCTCCATGGGGAGTCTTATGTAAAACATGAATACACAAGATCAGAAGGAGAGACACAAAGCACATTCAGGATTCCTATCACATGCAAAGGGAAACCAGTTCACTCATTTTCATTCATCTTACTGTAAACAAGTGAAATTCTATGGCATCATTTTTCATTACTGCGATTATCATCAAACATTTATATTGTATTGCAAAAATGTTGGGTGCTAGTTTGACAAGGCAGATAACGATGGTGATTTTTTAACATTAATATTGCTGTTGTGCAGAGATGCCAACTAGATTGGGGCCATAATGTAATAGGCTATTGACAAACATATAGCAAATGATGGTTCCTTCCCCAAAAAGCATTGAGGGTAAAAGATAAGGCTTAATTTAGATGAGTTGGGGTGGGGGTGAAGAAGACAGGATTAAAAAAATGGATGTGCATAATCCTTTGCCAGTCAGCAATAATGATCACAACTAGCCATTATCCAATTGCAGTTTACAGTATATGTTACAAAGAGGTGTGTTTTGAGGAGGAACTTGGAGGATAAGATGGTGGCTTTCCAGATTTTGACTGGGAACTTTTCCCTCATAAAGGGTAGGATAGGAGCAAGCATGGAAGTGCTTGTTGCAAAGGTGAGAATCAGGCAATAGAGACTGGCATCATCTTTGCTCTGCCCACTTTGTGATAAAAAACAAGGTCAAATAATAGGGGAGGGCTAAATTGTGAATGGTTTGAAAAAAAAGGCAAGAAGTTTTGGTGTCTGATGTGTTGATAGAGGGAGGGTGACATTGTGAGAGCAATGAGTTAGGAAGAAGACCGTAGCAGCAGCTGCATTTTGAATGGATTTGAGGAGGGGTGAGGACTCATCGTGATTCTGGAACTCAGAAGAAATTTTTCTATCACCAGACTGGTGGGTGTTGTGGGGTTTGGTTTTCCTTACATAAATAGCCTTCAAGAAGCACAGTGCTGGTGTATCTAAAGTAGGACACTGGTTTGTTTACTTTTGCCACAAACTGAGGAGTGCTTATGACACTGAGCCCTTTGTGGCAACAAGTATCCCAAACCTGACTACAGGGCTGGGATGAGAAAATCATACTGTGCTCAAGGTTCTAGGAAGAGTACAGTCACAGATTTGCGGTGTGCCTTACCTAGGCCCAGTTATTCTCTCTCAGAAACTGGCTGGGGGAGTGAATCACATTGATGTAGAGCCAGATACAGCTGTTAAAAGATTGTGGTGGCCAGACTTCACTACTGATGCAGAAATTATGTTAATAACATTATCATATTTTTTGTTGGTCATTAGACTTTCCTGTGCCTTTACTGAAGCTTACATATTATCATTACTTTGATACATATGTTGCTTGGAGAAGGGAACATTAATATATTATTTTTTATTTAATTATATGAAATATAAGCAAAGAAATTCCAGCAGGCTTCTATTTTATCTCTGAAGGACAAGCAAATGTCAGGAAGATTATCCCTCCTTCGCCATCAAACCATGTTTATTATTCCTAAGAATATTATACAAACTCAGAAAAGCTGTGTTTTAAATGTTACCTTGTTTTAACATTTATACTATGTTCTTTTGTGCTGCGTTTAAAGATATATTATTAGCTATTGGAATTTGTGCTTTGTACAAAATATTTAATAGAAGTTTAATTGCTATAACAAACAGATTTTTCACTCTAAGGAGCTTGAGTTAAGAGACAACAAACCCCTAAGAGTGTCTTGTCTAGACCAGGATAACTCAAAATGAAATTTAAGAATGTGTTATCTGGGCAATAAATCTAGATTACAAAGTTGGCTATACTTACCTTCTTCTCGCTCTTTCTTTCTTTCTTTGTTTTTTAAAAACATGTTTTCTAAACACTTTAGCGAAAACACATGCACTTGGAAATATTTTAAACCTTTTTCTTTATTTCCTAAATGTTGAAATGGCAAACACCCTTGTGAAATGCATATTTGTAAATATGCTTACTAAATGCAAAATTCCTAATATAATTCATATCATCATTGGTATGTAAATGATTAAATGTTTTATGTATCAACATGGAATCTAATGACCTTGCTTAATTGATTACTAATGTAAGATGCCATTTGAGTATATAATATGTGTATTAATGAGGAATTAATTAATTATTGGCAATGCTCAAGCAACTCTCACCCAACTCAAGGAGATAAGACCCTCCTACATCTTTCCAAAAATTGTCATGTAGACTCAACAACTTCTTTAATAATATGTAAGATAAGGACTCTCTTTAAGAATTATTTAATGTTAACAAACTATTTTAAAAACTTTTTATATAAGGAACAGAAGTGTTTGGACTTTTTGAAAACAGAATTCCATTTTCTGTCAAACTCAAATAAAACTGAAAGAATATCTCAGAAAATAGACTGAATACAAAGAAAGAGTTAAAACTAACTTTAAAAGTTATCTGGTGTTTTCCTGCCACACAAGGAACAAAAGCATATGCAAGCCTGAATATTCAGGTGCTAAGGGTGTCACCTAAGCCAACCCTGAAGGCATGGTGCCAATAAAAGAGTGACACCAAGCAATTCTGAATTTTTTAAAACATGGAAAGAGATGTGTTTTCTTATAATTTCCTGGAAATAGGAAGGAGTATAAAAACCTCTCAAGTGAGTACCCCTTATTCACTCATACTGCTACCCTGCTTAAACAGCAAGCAATCATCAACTTACTCTGTCCATCTCTACCAGCAAGCTGCGACAACAGTTAAGAAAAAAACAGAGAAGACTCAAGAAGAAACCAACTTAAAGAAACTTTCCCAAAACGTCAAGATGGATTGATGAGAGAAAATTAACGAAGACCCTTAGAAGATGAAGAGATTAGATTTAAAAGTCTTGTAATTATTTTATTGGGATATGTAAATGCTGTTGTAATTTAAAATACCACACAGTTTCTCCAGTTTGCCATCAGATAGTTAGACCATGTATTCCTGGAGAGGAGACAGAGACTAAACATTGGTAAACAGAGAAATAGTGGTAATACTGGCTTAACTGGCCTTTCTCAAGTCAGCTCTTTAAGTGGCTTCTTCTAAGTAACTGATTTAAATACTTTAATTTAGTAGGATTTAATTAAGATTGCTTATTTTGCCCATCTACCAACTGACTACTTATTATTAATTCCTAGACAGGCTTCACCTGACCGTAAATTATTTTTGCAAACACACAAACAGTTTTTTAAGTATTTAATAAGATACTAAGACTAGACTCAAGATATATTGGAAAAATATATTCTTTTGTCTTAATTTGCCAAATGAAGAATACTCCTAAAGTTGGTCCACTCTCAAAGGTGTAATCTCACTTAAAAGCTCTCTACAGAGACCATACAGAAGGGACTCTAACAGAAGTAACCAATTTATCTTTTTTTTTCCTGGCATTTGGGTTATTTTGTTTAATATTTTCTTTTCCCTTCTTTAATAATAAAACTGTCATGGCTAATAACTGTGATGATTTTACTTTGGTCTTGATCATGATGTTCCCTAAGTTATATAAAGGTATGTACATGAATGCTAATAATCTAACCAGAGATCTTCCCAACCCTAACACGGACTCTGGCAGGAACTGCCCGTCCACACCCCACCCAATTAAAACTATATTTTAATTCTATATGTTTTGTCCAGGATATTGAAAGATATTGTCAGTCTGTCACAGTCAACACTTAGGTTCTGTTCCAGCTCAGCCACTGACTCACTGTGCAACCTTGGGCATCTCAGTTCATCTCTCTGGTTCCTCTCCAACCCCTTGTCAATCTTGTCTATGTAGACTATAAGGTCTTTAGGGCAGGAGATGTCTCAAGGTTGTGTAATAAAGTAGACCTGTAGTATTGTAGTAAACCTGTTGTCTGTAGGATGCCTATCTCATTTATTATATAATTTGGGAAGTGTGTACTATTTGTAGTACTGGGGGGAGGCGGATCTAGGCCTGCTCATAACTAAAGGCCTGCCCCCTCAAGGGAAGAGGAACCACTGAGCCTAGGCTACAATTGATTTCTGGGGACAAAAAAATGAAGAAATAGGAATGGGAGTGAGGTCTGAGGTAAATAATCAAGGATCGAGAGGGTGGCACTGAGCACAGAACCCTGGACAGTGCCGACTGCTCCTCAAAGGTGTCCATGGAGTCAGAGGACACTGCCCAGAGGAACTGTGCCTGGAGATGTGAGTTGACAAGGGACTGGACATAGGCTCCACAGTCACAAAACACACACACACACACACACACATCCAGCTGCCTCCCCATGGAGTGAGGGATGGTCATTTTGGCAAGTGCCAGGAGGAAATTGATGAGGAGGCCTGTGATTTTGTGGGACTACAGATGGGGTGTGCATAGAACAGGAGTTGTGGGGAAAATTGCTGCCATAACCGCAGTAAGAGGTTCTGGAGGAGGCAGAAGAAGGGCTGCAACCTGACATACCCTACATAGGTCTCCTTCTTGCTGCAAAATGGACAGGTGTCAGGGGAGTTCATGAACCACACTAGGTACATGCCTGAGCTCATGGCCCCATGGAGGAGCCACCAACTAATATCTCCAGTGGGTGTGGAACCACAATGGACTACAGGCTGGCCCACCAGGGTTCCTTGCCCTCCTCATGTGGCAGCAGATCCCACCACTTGGTGTCAGAGCAGGACATGAGGGTGAGGAAATGGATGGTATGAAGCACGAGCGTGTACAGATGTTCTCTGGGTGTGGTTCAGAGGAGGACGAGCTGGATATCGTGCAGCCAGCTCAGGTGTTAGGTCAGGGACAGGCTGTGAAGGCTCTCATGGCAAGGGCCCAGTGACAAGTTCCACAGGAAGAGGGGTGGGCAGGGACCATCTTTCCACAGGACCCATTCAAGGAACATGAAAGAAGCAAGGAGCAAGTCTGCCCTCACCTCCTGGAGCATATGACAGGGAACACTCATGGTGCTGGCAGGTGTGTAGTGAATGCAGAAGGAAACAGAAAACACAGTCTTACCGTCAAGGCAAGAATTGAATGCTGCCTAGGGAACTGGACTCTATCTTCTGTCTCTGCCACAAAGCTCTCATGTGATGCCAGACAAGTCACTTACACCCAGTTTTTTCATATGTGGTCACTAACTGTGTGTTCCTCATTTTCTGGTTGCTGGACTTCAAAATGATCACTCACGCTACAAATGTATTCAGTGGGTGCTTTGCTTTGAACACATGAAGTGATATGTAATGCTAAGTACTCTGAAAAAGAATCAGGTATCCCAAATTAGTGAGACATTTTGATCTTAATCTCTCTATCTATATGTCTATACAGCAGCTGGGAGCCGTAATTCCCAGCTCAGGTACACACATATGTGCGAGTTCTGCTTGAGATAGCACACTAAAAATAGCAGTGTGGCCACAGAGGCACTGGCTGCAGCTCAGGCTTGTATGTACCCAGGAGGCCAGGTGGGATTGTACTTGGGTGGCTAGTCAAAGCGCCACCTGTGCTGCTGCAGCCACGCTACTGTTTTTACCACGTTAATGTGAGCAGCACTAGTGCACATACATCTACCAGAGTTGGGGATTACAGTTCCCAGCTGCCCTGTGCCTTAATTCTCCATCTGTAAAATAGGGATAATACCTTTTCACTTCATAGGATATTGTGACGATAAATTAATAAATGCTTGTGCTGCACTGTGCTTGTGCTTGTGATGCACTCAGATACTACAGTGGTAAATGACATAGCAAAGTCCACGAGGAAATTAATAATTCTGTCTTCACAGCAAGGTCTGAATAGTGTGCAGTCAATGAGGCGAGGCCACAATTGAATGAAGAGGAGAAAACAAAATATTGAATAGCTGCTCATTAAGTGAGCACCATGTATTCCGTGCGTTGAATGAGAGAGGGATTCTGTGGAAGAAATAATATATGGTCATGTAATTAAAAACTGTACCATAATGAATATGCACAAGCAGGTTGAATTACAGTTGCATTGGCAACCTTACTTTTGGCATTTCCTAACTTTTCAGTGTTTAATTTTGCAGCCTTACTAATATTTTTACATATTTGAGTGTAATAATGCTTACAATGCCTAGATCCAAAGGTGCTGTGTAGTTTAACTGATTAATGTTTGTGAAGCACGTTGAGATCCAATGATGGAAGATGCTATAAAAGAGCTTGTAATTATAAAATTCCAGTCTTAAGACAAGCAGAAAGATGTCTGATAGCGCATTGTGTTCTTGCCTCTCAGACGCAAGTTCAACACTAACCTGAATTCGCTTTGCAGCACATTTTGAGTTGGCTCTGTTTGGGAGTATCATAGAATAGGAGACAAAACAGGGGAGTTTTTGCTTCAGTAGCTTCTGTGAGGGAATTTAAACTAACATCAAATTAGGACATGAAAATAACCTTATAATTACCCCATCATTTTCAATAAAATATTTTTAATTACTGAAGCTGAAGAGAGCAACTTAGCAGATTCACAGGGAGCACGTTTTTTTCCAAACTCCTGCTGCTACTGAATACAGTAAATGATCTGGTAATCTGTACCAATTACAAGCCAATAGTCTTTAGGAACATACGGTGCTGTTAAAAATATTTTTAAATAAACTTCAATAAATGCAAGTTTAAACTTTGGCTCTAATTTTCAGATTTCTAATAACAGAGTACTTGAGCCTTATAAATCTTAGAAATCGAATTAGATAATGTTAAGTTCTCTCCAGCTGAAGTCACAGATGTTTCATACTGGGAAAATCAGCAAGCCCCAGGGTTTGTTTGGTCTAGAGTAGTGTCAAATTTTCATGGATAATTTAATAGATAATAACTCTAATTCTTTACCGTAAACCAAGAGATTATAAATGATTGCACTAAACACATAAAATTAACCCTCTAGGCTAATGAAAATTTTCAGAAACCATTGAGGAAATTAATTTCTGGTACTTGATGTTACTTTATTGCCAGTGGTTCTTGAGTTGTATTATATTTCACAAATCTGACAGAAAATGCAAGTAAACATATTGAAATAATGCAATTCAAAAAGAATTATTCATCAAGGGTAACTGTGAGTATCTTTACTCTGTTATGCCTATTTATTAATCCATGGTGAAATACAAGATGCTTTTTGCCATATTGGGCTCACACTAGAAAATGTATGATTATTTTTGATGTTTACACCATCAAATCATGAATTTCCCTCAAGAAAAGAGCTTGTCTCTTTGAATATAGAAAAAACTTGATCTCAACATAAGAGGGGCCTTTTCCTCGCTCTGCAAAAGTAAGCAAATACTATTAAACTGACTCAGGGTTGGAAATAAAGAAAAATCAGTTCTGCACATTAGTTAAATAGAACATGGAAACACAAAGAGGACTAATGAGGCTTTACATTCAAGAAGTTGACGTTTTGTGCTCAGATCCTTCCCAGAAATTATCAGCAAAGAGTTCATGACTTTCTATAAGGCTAGAACAAGGACCAAAGTTGTTTGCTTGAGTGCAGAGATTTCCAGCTCTAGCTGTGAGGAACACCCCTCCCATGTGATTGACTAGCAGATCCCACACCTTCCCCCACTCTCAATCACATAACTCTTCATACTATTTGCTAAGGTCTTTTCCTTCCTCTCTCCCTTTTTGTCTTTACCTGAATTTTTTCTCCTCCCCTCTCTCTCTCTCTTTTGCATTCTAATTTTTATGCTTTATGGGCAAGTACAATGGTAACTCCATTCTGATGGGGATCTGAGCTCTACTGCCATGTAAAATAAATAATAAATACAAAGCCACCTAGCTGTACAGAAAGAATCATTTTCTGCTCTGACCAGCCTGGGATAGGTTTCTGGATTTTAAATTCATAACTAGAAGTAACAACACAGTATTATCAAATGCAACTTCATTTCTCCAAGTAGGTATCCTCTTCACGTTATTTTCCTAGTGAGGCCTTGCAAAGATTTTTTGTTGCTAGAGAAAAATATCTATGATTGACTTATGTGTAAGTTTCAGAGAATCTCCAATTATCTAATACACTTAATATTCAGAAACATTCAGAGAAAACTAAGAAAGGAGGAACAGCATATGGTCTAGTCACATATGTTCACAACACATAGTATAACCCCTCTCATGCACACAATTTAGCATAGCCACAGCTGTTCACATCACATGGTTTAGTCTTCAGTTTGACCTCAAATTGACCTTGATGTTTCAAGCAACCAGACACGAGCCACACCATTCAAAAAGAATAAGAAGCAAGCAGACTTTTAAATCATGCATTAGCACTTAGCATCTGGAAATCCCAGGTGCCACTGCCGAGGAGTTAAACTAAATCACTGTATAATATTTTATGGTGGAGTGCCTCCAACCACAATGGTGTTTGGGGCCCACGGGTATGTAAAATATTTTCCCCAAGACCCAGACCTTCGCTGAATTGACAGGCAATGCAAGACTGGAAATTGTTATAGCCTCCACAGTGCTTCTGGAAATGATTTCATAGACATGCACAATGAAGATTGGTCAATACCACAACAAATTCTAAAACACCCACAAGACTAGAGAACTGCACTTTGAGATAAGTGGGGTTATCTGATGGATTCCCATAGATGTTCATTTAAATCTAGCATCCCCTTTTTGTCTGCTCTACATAGCAAGGATAAACAGTTTAACCACATTATTAAGATGTGGGGAGAGTATAAATTTTGGCTGTTAGGCAGAAGACTTAGGTCCAGGGCCTTGGTGGTAGCTTTCTCTGAAATGCTTTCAGTTCCAGCTAGACAGAGGGAACTTCAGAGTCTCAATATGTTGAGAAGATGTTGCAAAGAAGGTCTTTTATAGTTTATTTTAGTTTATTAGAAGTATATTATGCACTAGGGAACCTTATGGAGAAGGAGGAGCCTATACAGAGGCACTGGGCTTCATCTTAATCACAATGGAAGGATGTAAAATAAAATTTTGGAGGAGTGTTTAAACTTAGAGTACAGGAAAGCCAACGGGAGCTGAGTAGCATGTAAGTTGGACAGAGACATCTACTTAAAGATGTTGGCAGTACAACAGTACCTGTGTATCCACTAGAGGGGAAAGATTAAAATTATACCTGAACTAGAGCAAGAACAGGATAAGAGCACAAAGATAAATTCTGTAAAATCAACATAAAGTGTCAGATTAAAGAATTAAATAAAAACAGGTACTTGGTCAAGAATAAAAACTATGTTTCTATACACAAACACAACCCATTTTAAAATAGATGAACTAGAATGCCTTGCCTTGGAGAAGGACTTTGATATAATAAACATTACAGAAATTTGTTGGAATAACAGAAACCCAGCTATACAGGAAAAACAGAATAGGCCACAGGGATGGGGGAGCAGGAATGTATCTAAGGAGTCTGCAGAATCTAGTGAGATAAAAATTCTTAGTAGAGAAGACCACAGAGTTGAATCTATATGGATAATATTCCCAAGCAATGCTACAGCCTCTGAATCAAGAAAAGGAAATTGAGTTAAGAGTGTTTAGAGAGATCAAAGAGGCAGCAAAATCTAACAAAATAATAATAATAGGGGGGAATTTCAACTACCCACATATCAACTGGTTAAATGGCACAGCAGCACAAAGTTTAGAGAAACAATTTCTAAACACTGGAAGTAATTGTGTCTTGAATTGGCTAGTTTTAGTGCACACAAAAAGTTACTGGGGGAGCACCGTAGGTAAACAGGCAACATGATGGCAAATGCAGTTCAGTGTTGATAACTTCACATAGGACAGGAATATTTAAACTATGCATAAACCTTACAGGGTTCTAAATTAACTGAATCTACACAGTAAAGGGAACTATGTATCAGTGAAGAACATACAATTACAATTTTTACCCCTTATCCCCCATTTTATTGTGGATCTTCTCCACCCTCCCAGACTCCTTGATGAGAATCAAGATTAAAAATCAATATTTGATAGAACAATCACTTATTTGTTTTTTTTTAAATACAACTTTATTTTTGTGGAACTTTCAATGAAATCCATCCACACTTCGTAAAAGAAACAACAACAACATTTATTGGAAGTTTCTGCTAAAATATTCAGGAATAAAACTTAAATTGTCATCATGAGGCTTCAGAATCAACATCCCACTATGATGAATGATAATTGTAACTTGTTTAAGGACATTTATTTTGTGCCCTAAACTCCACAACTGAGTAAAAAAGGTTGATTGAAACACCAACCTGGATAAAAGGGGCAGTGAAAGCAGCTAAAATAAAACAAAAAAACACAGATCAAATTGATGGGAAAAGAAGCAGCTGATAGTAATAAATACACAACAGAAGCTCAGAAGTGTAGAAAATGTATGCAGGATGCAGAAGGACACAAGGAAAAATCTATGGTTGGCAGATTAAGGACAATAAGAATTTTTAATAAATCTTTATTAGAAACAAAAGAAATCCTAACAATGGTATTAGTCCATTACCAGATTCATGGTAGACTTGTCAGTAACAAATAGAAAAGGCAGAAGTGTTCAATAAATATTCCTGTTCTGTATTTGGAGAAATAGATGATGATTGATGATGAAATACTTTCCATTCCTATAGGAATAAGAAAATATTAAACAGTGGCGACTAAAGCTAGACATTTTAAAATCAGCTGGTCCAGATATCCTGAACCCAATAGTTTTAAAAGAGCTGGCCAAGGAGCTCTTAGGATTATTTAAAGATGGTTTTCAGTAAATCTTGACTGTCTGTAACCGAGGAAATTACAGAAAACGGGAAGGAGGCTAATATTGTGTCAATAGTTTAAAAGGGTAAATGGAACAACTGAAGTATAAGCCTGTCAACTTGACATTGATCCTGATCAAAATACAAGACTTGATTAATAAAGAATTAAAGGAGGGTAAGATAATTAATGCTAATCAACATGTATTTATGGAAAATAGATCTTGTCAGACTAACTGGACATCTTTTGTATGAGATTACAAGTTTGATTGATAAAGGTAATACTATTGATGTAATATAATTAAACTTTTGTTAAGCATTTGACTTGGTACCACACGACATTTTGATTAAGAAACTAGAGCAATACAAAATCAACATGGAACACATTAAATGTACAGTGTCTAACTGATAGGTATCAATATGTAACTGATAGACTCAATCTATTTAGCTTTTCCAAGATAAGATTAAAACTAAGATGACTTGATAATCATCTGTAAGAACCTGCAAGGGAAACAGAATTTGATAATAGAGGAATCTTCCCTTTTGTCCTTATAATCTAAGAATGGCGACAGTTCAAACATCTTGGTGTTATTCGTTCATGTTTTCAGTCTCAAAGAAGAGAACACAGCATTGTTTTACATTTAGAAGGCTGTTGTATCTTCACAACCAACAGTTATGAACTTTTAAAAAGCTAAACTTAAATTCTGCAGAAATAACACAAATCCACAGACAGAGAAAAGCATCTTATTTTTTTTTCTAAAGAGCACAATTTCCATGGTGCATAATCCCAAAGCCGTAGGAATGACTCGTTTTCCTTTCACCCTCACAACAATAGCAAGGCATACTTGTATTCCTTAAAGTCTATGAGTCTATTCAGACTCTCTGAAACTTCTATTCTATGCATGGTCATTAGAAAATACCAAACAGCTGGCTATGTTACAGACACTCATATAAAGCTACTGTTTCAAATTTAACTAAAAAGCTTTCAGCCATACTACATGGTTTTATCAGATTACATTCTTATTTATTTCCAAGCAGCCATTCTCATTTTGAATATGAGCTTCAGACAATATATACGCTAGAAATTAAACACACAGATTTTTTATAAGAAAACGTTTCACTAAGCTATCTCAAATTACAAATAGAGTATTCAGATAAACTGAGAACTGTTAGAAGTCAGACTACAAATAAGGGGTACATTTTTAAAGATGAGAGTAATAATCAATGGAACAATTTAGCAGGGGTTGTGGTAGATTCTCCATCACAGACAACTTTTAAATCAAGTTTTTTTTCTAAAAGATAAACTCTAGGAAATATATTGGGAAGTTCTATGGTCTGTGTTATACAGGAAGTCAGACTGGATGATCACAATGGTTCCTTCTGGCCTGGGAATCTATGAATAACTTCCAGGTTAGATGAGGCCTCAAACACCTTTTCTTTGAGGGTATTTAAGCACCTTTCTTGCAGAAGGCAGGACAAACCCTGCATTTGGAAGCTCATCTTGGCACAAATGCAGAAAGGAGAGCAGTGATATAGGCTCACAAGTTTGAAAATTGGGCCCCACATACATATCCTTTATTTCAGAAAGCCTTTGACAAGGTCCCTCACCAAAGGCTCTTACACAAAGTAAGCTGCCATGGGATAAGAGGGAAGGTGCTCTCATGAATTGGTAACTGGTTAAAAGATAGGAAACAAAGGGTAGGTATAAATGGTCAGTTTTCAGAATGGACAGAGGTAAATAGTGGTGTCCCCCAAGAGTCTCTACTGGAACCAGTGCTGTTCAGCATATTCATAAATGATCTGGAAAAAGGGGTAAACAGTGAGATGGCAAAATTTGCAGATGATATAAAACTACTCAAGATAGTTAAGTCCCAGGCATACTGCAAAGGGCTACAAAAGGATCTGACAACACCGGGTGACTGAGCAACAAAATGGCAGATGAAATTCAATGTTCATAAATGCAAAGTAACGCACATTGGAAAACATAATCCCAACTATACATATAAAATGATGGGCTCTAAATTAGATGTTACCACTCAAAAAAGAGACCTTGAAGTTATTGTGGATAGTTCTCTGAAAACATCACTCAATGTGCAGCAGCAGTCAAAAAAAGTGAACAGAATGCTGGGAGCCATTAGGAAAGGGATAGATAACACAGAAAGTATCATAATGCCTCTATATAAATCCATGGTACGCCCACATCTTGAATACGTGTGCAGATGCGGTCACCCCATGTCAAAAAAGATATATTGGAATTGGAAAAGGTTCAGAAAAGGGCAACAAAAATTATTAGGAGTATGGAACGGCTTCTGTATGAGGAGAGATTAATAAGACTGGGACTTTTCAGCTTGGAAAAGAGACGACTAAGGGGATATATGATTGAGGTCTATAAAATCATGACTGGTGTAGAGAAAGTAGATAAGGAAGTGTTGTTTACTACTTCTCATAGCACAAGAACTGGGGGTGATCAAATGAAATTAATAGGCAGGAGGTTTAAAACAAATAAAAGGCAGTATTTCTTCACACAACACACAATCAACCTGTGGAACTCCTTGTCAGAGGATGTTGTGAAGGCCAAGACCATAGCAGGGTTAAAAAATGTACTAGATAAATTCACGGAGGATAGGTCCATCAATGGCTACTAGCCAGGATGGGCAGGAATGGTGTCCCTAGCCTCTGTTTGCCAGAAGCTGGGAATGAGTGACAAGGGATGGATCACTTTACGATTACCTGTTCTGTTCATTCCCTCTGGAGCACCTGGCACTGGCCACAGTCAGAAGACAGCATACTGGGCTAGATGGACCTTTAGTCTGACCCGGTAGGGCCGTTCTTATGTTCTTATTTACATGTGTATGTAAGGCCAGACTTGGGTGTGTGCCTCTGATTATGTCTTTGTTTCTCTCTGTGTGTTGCATCTGCTCCTAGGATTTACTGTTATAGGAATGAATCATATGAAAGTTATTTGAGTACATGACAGCTCCTAATTTAAATATAATTTAAGGTACACTTAGTGACTATGAAGAAGAGACCTCTCCCACACCATGCCTGGGAATATTAAATCAGCACTTAGAATGTGAAAGCTTTTAAATTAGCTTTTCAGTCATTGCTTATTCTTGTAAAGCTTCTTAGTGAGTAAAGAATGATAGAATTATTGGCATATGGTGAAGTCAGTGTAAAATAGTAATTATTGAAGACTACCAAAAATACAGTATGATTTTTAATAACTTGTTACAGAGATGTTGCTTCAACTTCTTAATTGAAACATGAGAGTGGGTGCCTGGAAGATCAGCGATTATAAATCACTTACTTTATTCTTTTAAAATAAACTAGTTATTTAAATTGTTTTGTTAACAGGTCTTGGCATCACTCAGCTCTTCTTGGGCCTAAATATGCTAGCCTAGGCCAGTTTGGTTTTGGTACCATTTGAGGAAGAAATAATTATTTCCAAGGTGCCCTAAGAAGAAATACTCCAACTTAACAGCATCTACCTCTAACTCAAGCTGTCAAAAATAATTTAAAAAAAAACATAGTTTTTATGAAAAAAGAGATTACTGAAAACACAATATATGTTCAGTGGCTTTAAACACAGCTGCACTAATCATTGCAAGATGTGCACCAAACTTGGCTCTAAATTTAGTCTCAAAGAACAAAAGTTAATTTCTTATTATAACATTATTTATTTAACAAACAGGTACGAGATTGTCCAGTCTTCAACGTCCCTGCCAGGTTCATGACTGCAGACACAAACAGTTGGTGTGCCTTTTGTTTTGTAAAAATAAACACACAACCCCCCCCCCCCATAACATAAGAACATAAGAATGGCCATACTGGGTGAGACCAAAGGTCCATTCAGCCCAGTATCCTGTCTACCGACAGTGGCCAATGCCAGGTGCCCCAGAGGGAGAGAACCTAACAGGTAAGGATAAGAACACAAGAACATAAGAAAGGCCATACTGGGTCAGACCAAAGGTCCATCCAGCCCAGTATCCTGTCCACCGACAGTGGCCAATGCTAGGTGACCCGGAGTGAGTGGACCTAACAGGTAATGATCAAGTGATCTCTCTCCTGCCATCCATCTACACCCTCTGACAAACAGAGGCTAGGGACACCATTCCTTACCCATCGTGGCTAATAGCCATTAATGGACTTAACCTCCATGAATTTATCCAGTTCTCTTTTAAACCATATTATATAGTTCTAGCCTTCACAACCTCCTCAGGCAAGGAGTTCCACAGGTTGACTGTGCGCTGTGTGAAGAAGAACTTCCTTTTATTTGTGTTAAACCTGCTGCCCATTAATTTCATTCGGTGGACCCTAGTTCTTATATAATGGGAACAAATAAATAACTTTTCCTTATTCACTTTCTCCACACCACTCATAATTTTATATACCTCTATCATATCCCCCCTTAGTCTCCTCTTTTCCAAGCTGAAAAGTCCTAGCCTCTTTAATCTCTCCTCATATGGGACCCATTTCAAACCCCTAATCATTTTAGTTGCCCGTCTCTGAACCTTTTCTAATGCCAGTATATCTTTTTTGAGATGAGGAGACCACATCTCTACACAGTATTCAAGATGTGGGCATACCATGGATTTATATAAGGGCAATAAGATATTCTCCATCTTATTCTCTATCCCATTTTTAATGATTCCTAACATGCTGTTTGCTTTTTTGACTGCCTCTGCACACTGCGTGGATGTCTTCAGAGAACTATCCATGATGACTCCAAAATCTCTTTCCTGATTAGTTGTAGCTAAATTAGCCCCATCATATTGCATGTATAGTTGGGGTTATTTTTTTCAATGTGCATTACGTTACATGTATCCACATTACATTTAATTTGCCATTTTCTTGCCCAATCACTTAGTTTTGTGAAATCTTTTTGCAGTTCTTCACAGTCTGCTTTGGTCTTAACTGTTTTGAGCTGTTTAGTACCATCTGCAAACTTTGCCACCTCACTGTTTACCCCTTTCTCCAGATCATTTATGAATAAGTTGAATAGGATTGGTCCTAAGACTGACCCTTGGGGAACACCTTAAAAAACCCCAACAAAAAAACCCCACACACAGATTATATTTTCCTTCCAAAACGTTCCTCACCACCACCACTATCATATCCAAGAAGTTCAGTCAACCTTTATATCATCTTTTAAAACCAGTATGGTTGGCCTCATCATCTCTCCCAGTTTTTAACAGGTTTAGGTGCAAAGCAATATCCGCTTTGATTGTTCTGCAGTCCTGCACGCTTTGACTTTCATCTTAATGATCCTCCAGTAACATGTTCAAGTGAAAAGTTGGTTTCCCATTCAGTTCTCTCATCATGGAAATTGTGGCCTTAAGCTTCCAGGCACACATTATGAAGCTGTTTGTCTCAACACCGGAACCAGACATTACTTATTCATAAACATTCTGAAGTATAATATGAATTTATAAATCAAATATATATTATTAAAGTTTGCATTTATTTATATTGCATTTATTTCTTAGTCTACACTTGGGGGCATGGACTGTGTCTATCTGATTCTTGCACACTGTAAGGTCTTTACAAATCTCTTATGACTATACAATAAGTGTACTGCTTACGTTATATTTCATTAATTTTAATCATGTTACATAGTTATGGTGTAAATGCTATCTAACTGTCAGTAATGTGATATGGCCAGACTTGCTCACCATGACAAATTAGGAGGTGTGTAGAGAGGGAAGCTGCCCTCACCACTCCCAGAACCCTTGTGATTAGAGTGTGGGCACGAAATCCCACCACTGCTTCTTGCTGCCAGCTCTCTTCAAATTGAGGATTGGGATGTCATTCAAGAAGAGACTGCATATGTTGCAAGGATGCAGCACACACAGAGCTTGAACTGCTGGGCTTGTGGATAGGCCCAGGAAATAGCCTGAGTGCATGGCCATTATGCACTTGCACTGAAATAGATGCAAGAATTGACAAGAGGCCAAAGAGAAGGAGGTGCCCTTACCTGTGACTGAGGGAATGAGATTAGATGTGCATTTGGTCTGTTTCTTTGCCAATAAAGGTGCTGGAATGAGTCCTGTATAAATTCCTGCCTCTCCAAGGGTTGTAGCCCCAAGCAAGAAGTGGGAGTTTGGAATAATCTGTGATGGATCTGCAAAGCAAGGGACAATTACTCCCATCAGCACCTTCCTCACTACACTTCCCTTTCCCCTAGCCAGATAAGGGGGAAAGTCCTGACCCAGAAGTGGTCAGCTTTGTTTGTCAGACTAGACGGGGAGCTCTCACAAAGCTGGAGAGAAGCTCTAGGGACTGCACACAGCCATGTGTGGAACAGGCTATGACTGCCAGATGATACAGCTGGGTGCAGGTCTGAATGGGACTTATGCGGGAGAGTCCCCGGTTCACAAAACTGAATACCATTATTTTTAATTGCTTGTGTTGGTTAATATGTCTTATGCAGTGGTTCTCAAACTGTGGGTCAGGACCCCAAAGTGGGTCATAATCCCATTTTATTGGGGTTGCCAGCTGATTTAGACTTGCTGGGGACTAGGGCTGAAGCTGAAGCCGGAGCCCCACCACCTGCGGCTGAAGCTGAAGCCCCCTGACTGGGGCTGAAGCTCTTGAGATTTTGCTTTGGTCCCTTCCTCCCACACCACCCGGAGTGGTGGGGCTCAGGATTTGCCCCCCCGCAGGGCAGCAGGGCTCGGGTGGGCTCATGCTTCGGTCCCCCCTCCTGGGGTCATGTAGTATTTTTTGTTGACAGAAGTGGGTTGTGGAGCAGTGAAGTTTGAGAATCCCTAGTCTAATGCATAAATGCATTAGAGAGAAATATCCAGGATGTTGCTATTATTGTTATATTACTATTAGCAGCTATAGCTAATAATTTAGCTATAACACAGAAGGTACAGTACTCCTGCAGTTGCCACAGCTAAGACTGAATGGCGTATGACATAGAACACATGCAAGATTCAGTGTAAAATGCATAAATGCTGATTTAACTACCAGCTTCAAAAGGATTTTTCATATTTACAACCATCTGGAAAAGAAACATCTTTTTTTATTATTAGGTTCAATATGCCAGTCGGTATTTTCCATTTCGACTGGAGGCAAGACATTTATAAAAGAACACGAAGGTACCACTAAACATAAAGCTTCTCTTACAGTACATGCAAGTTCAAGTTCTGTTACCAATTTTTTATTTTTTGTGTGTGTGTGCATAGTTGAGCCAACACAGAGTGGGTATGACCCTGCTTTGCAAGAAGGAATGCTTGCATATCAGACTGCTAGACATAATCACAGTTTCAGGTCAATGGACTGTACTTCCAATATAAATAAAAAATTCAGCAACCCGAACGTCTTGTGTGCACAGACAAAGTGTGAAGCAATAGTTGCAAATGATTTTGCTCCTTGGGCAAATGATGAACTAAATGATGACCTGAAAGATGTTGAATATGTGTCACTGTCTGTTGATGCATCAAATCATGGACATATAAAATTGCTTTTTGTCTTGGTTTGCTATTTCAAGGCTTATAAAGGCAGTTTGTCCATGCAAACTCAACATGTGGATTTTGTCAAACTTACAGGAGAGACATCAAAACTTATTGCAGCTGAGATAATAAATGCTATGAATAAGTACGGAATCAAAAATAAGATTGTATTGTCTGCTGAGAAGGCCACAAACACAAACTTTGGTGGCCTATACAGACACGGAAGAGAAAATGTGCCCACCAAAGTAAAGACAAGTTTAAAAAGGGAAGTTATAGGCTTTGCATGCCCTACTCACATCATGCACAACTGTGCCCAAACTTCCAGGGATACAATCGTGGTAGATTCTGAGAGCATTCTAATTAAGATTGTTGGATAATTTCATGTATTAGCCGTTTCTTGTGGAAAGACTGAAAAGTTTTGATGAGTACATGGGACAAGGATATCGGAATATACTAGGATACAGTTATGTCAGCTGGCTGTTGATGTTACCTGCTTTAGAGAGGATCCTTCAACTTTATGAGTCATTGAAGTAATTTTTCTTGTCAGAGGAAAAGTGCCCAGTAGTTGTTTACAAAGTATTTGAAGACCCATGTACCAAACTCTAGCTTGCTTTTATCCATGCAAGCATGACATTTTTTCATTCACTATCAAATCATTTAAGGGAGATGATCGCTGTGCAGTACAGTCAGATGATATCTTAAACAATTTTGAAAAGAAGCTGGTTACAAGGTATGAAGAAGACTTTGTGCCTGTTTTAGTGAGAAAACTATTTAGATACCTAGAAAAAGCAGGGGTCATGACATGTCAGTGCTATCTTATTGTGTCAAGGTCTTTCTTCGATACAGCCATAAAATACATACATGTATGGGGAAAACATGCAGATGATTTGAGTGATTTGAAGTGTCTCCTTTTAGAGAAAGTTATTTTAAGATCCAAAATTGAAACAGCAGTCAAGTTACTGCAGAACAAATGCCTGAATGTGACAATTAATGAGGATGCACTGTTTGATGAAGTAACTCTGTTAAATGAATTTGTGACAGGGAAACTGTGTGAATGGAATGACAGAACTACAACGATCACAGTATGCGGCAGATGGGATGAAGTAATCATGCATTTCAAGGAATCCTCAGTACCATACACAAATATTAAAAAAAACAGGCAGAAGCAATCCTGTGCCTGCCTGGCAGTAATGCTTCAGTCGAAAGGATATTTTCTGTCGTGGATTACCTGTGGACAGTAGAAAAATCCAGATACAAGGTTGATACTGTGAAAGCCGTTCTCATTGTCAAAACAAACTTCACTTTGCCCTATCTTGAGTTCTTCAACAAGAACTTTAACATTCTCCTTTAACTTTAAAATTGAGCAAGGACTTTAACAGTCTAAAACAGATACACTCATCAGAGAAATACAGCTATTAATCCAGCAAGCTTCTATAGTGCTACTAGCATCAGGAATACTGGTGAGTACAATTTTTTATGTGTGTCCAAGGGTGGGAGTTTTCTGTCTATGAGCGATTTCTGTCTCCTGGACATTTTGGGGGAAACTGTGAAAAATTAAGAGGAACTTTTTGTTGACACAACACTGGATTGATACTGGAGATGCCAGACCTGTGAGACTGGGACCATTGAAGATCCAAATTCACTAGCAGGCAGAGTTCAGCAACAGATGGAACATGAGCCCATGGTCTGTACCTGTAGTCTTGGTAAGGAAGAAAGATGGAGGGACCCAGATATGTGTGAACTATCAGTGACAGAATGACATTATTGTGAGAGATGCATATCCACTCACTAGGACCAATAATACTAGAGACTTGTAGGCAAAGACCTGTGTGTTCTCTGTCCTTCATCTGACCAGTGGCTATTAGCAAGTTGAGGTGCATCCCAATGATTGACAGAAGACAGCATTCACCATCACACAGGGCCTCTGTGAATTTAATGTCATATCTTTTGTACTCTGTCCCTTGAATATTTCAAAGGTTGATGGATGTCATGCTGGCAGATCTGCAGGGCATGTTCTGCCTGGTGTCTCTTGATGACCTCATTCTCATTGGAAGGTCATTTGAGGAGCACCTAAAAAAGCTGGTAGGCTGGGCAGGAGAGGCCACACCAAGCCAATTTAAAATAATCAACATACATTTTGTTCTGTGCCAAAGTAAACTACATGTGGCATGTGATCTCAAGGGATGGTATAGGGAGAGACCCCAAAAAGGCAGAAGCCATCTGATCCTGGCCCTGGCCAGTGCCAGGGTCAGTCCTTGAAGTGAAGAATTTCATTTCTTTGGATTCATACTACCGGAGATTCCTTGTTGACTTTACCACAATTGTCCAGTCACTGCACAAGCTGGCAAAAAAGGGTCAGATGTTTGAGTGGGTTACCCCATTCCAAGAAGCCTATTTAAGAGAAGAAGTTTCAGCATGTAATATAAGAAACACTGATAGTATTTTAAAGGCAATGACATTTTCTGTTGAGTCGTTTACAGTAAGAATTCCTATATCAGTGTGGTCCCTTATGCTGCAATTTTTAATTCCTCTGCTAGAAGGAAGGGCTACACTTATATTTTCTATATTTTCATGTACTTATGAAACATATTGCATAATCATTACCTCAAATTCAATAATAACCTAATTATTTATTTCAATGGCCTTTTGCAGCTACTTCTGTATCTGCTCCTGCCAGACTGGGTCTCTGGCTCATTTTATGATGGAATTTCTCTTGTACCCTAACCCATATCACTGTAGGAAAAGGCTGCCTACATGATTTTATTTATACATAACAATATTATCAGGAACAGTGTGCATTTATAATCATTCCTGAGAGTTCAATATCATGGGTATATTTACAAAAAACAAGTATGCCATCCGCATGGATTTTTTTAGATTTCTCTGAATATGGGGTTTTGTTATAACTTTGCGATTTGATGTATCATAACAAAGCTTGTTCTTTGTTTAGTAATTTTATCTCTTGTATACATCTTCCATGCATAGTGTTGGTTCCTTTTTCTCAGCCCATAAATGGTTCAAACATCTAGAATTTCCCAATACATAACTGAAATATGAAACTGAGAGGTGACACCAGCATGGATTTTTGTCGGTTGGGGTCATATCATAAACTGTGATTTGATTAACTATCTATGCATTATAGAATATGCTTGCTACCTTAAGTATGTTGGAGAAATTGACATAACTTCCTGTAGTCAGGTAAGACTTTATGGGTAAGTCTGGCAATTGTAATCCAGAATCGGGGATTTGGTTTCTGCCATTTAGGCAGACCATATTCAATATCCCTTGCATCCCTTCTCACTGTGTATTCATACTGTTGACCCTTTGAGAGAGATCTTAGGACTTTGGTGGTGCTGATGCAGAGGTCTTTATGCAATGCTTGGACTTAACTAAAAACTTTGGATTACAAGACATTTCTATAAGAAGTAGTGGATTGAGACCTTTGGGATTTGAAATATTTGGCACAAAGACTGGAGGCCTGTCCAGATTTTGTTTGCTTTGACTGGTGAAAAATATATTCTCTGTATGTTGAATTATATTATCTAAATAGCAGTATGTAGGATACAGCGAATACATTATTTGGTCGGCATATTAGTTAAATCAGTAAAACAGCTATACTTTATTTCCTGAAAAGGACTACAAAAATACTATTGTACAATGGCAGATTAGGTACAGAACTTATATTGTATTATTTTTGACTTAGTTAAGTATTGTAGAAAGTATTTCTTATTTGCAGGCACTATACTAGCTGCATATTCAAATTGACTTTTTAGCTCTAAGGTATCCTAAGTCTGTATAAATATTTATTAAATTTACTAGTTCATGTACTGAGCTAAGCAAGATTGGGTTGCATGCTAGAATTCCATTTCTGGGATCTTTGCCAAGTATGTAGAACTTTGTCACTGTTAAGTAGCATTGTGTTCACATCGGAACTGCTTGCTGAGGAGGTACTGTTCAATATCATTAAAAGTGGTAGAATTAGACACACAGGATACCAGTCTGCAATGTGTTGAACACTCTGGCCTTGATCTAGTAAAGCACTTGTGCAAATATTTAAGAATGTGAGTAATCCCATTGTCTTCAATGTGACTGTGCATATGCTCAAATTTAAGTAAGTGCGTAAGCTCTTTACTGGAGCGGGGTCAGAGTGCGCAGCCCATAATGTGCTTTTGGCCACACATGAAATTGTCAACTAATGCCATTTTTATCCACACTGAAGACAGATTGTTGCAGTGCTACATTGCAGCAAGGACAGTATTACTCACAAAGCTTCATTAGATGCTCACAGAATGTAAGGACATATTTCAGTTGCAGAAATGTATTTTCATTCCCATGCCATGTGAACAAAAATATATGTAATCCATTTGTTAAATTAATAAAAAGCTTAGGTATTAGTAGCCACGCATACAGTTGAGCTATCTAGACAATCACAAAAAGAGTCATTCGCTTTTCAACACAAATATCAGTAATTCAGTGCCTGCTTTACTCACAAAAGTTAAAGAAGCATTTTGATTTGGAAATTATAGGTAAAACATACCAGACACCTAAAACCTACATAAAAACAAACGTGAATTTGTGAAAACAAATGTCCTCTACATGAAGAGTTTCTGGCATGAGACAAATACAAATTTTGGATAACAGATATTCAGAAAATCAGTATTTTCTTGTGTTTACACTTATCACTGGTCATAGTTCATAAATGTATTTATACTTGAACTTGCAGGTGTTTTTCCTCATCTTTTCAACACCTGATGTTGCTTCACTTCCAAGCATATAAATGTTAGGGATGATTCTACATTACTTTCTCCATTCACGCAGCAGGACTTGAAAATTTCACTCCCAAATAAACTATTTTTCACTATTACTTCGTGCCTATTTGTTCATATGCAGTAGAGGGATAAAGACAAGAAAGATAAACCTATTTCTGCCCTTGTCGTCTAAACACAATTATTTTGAGACAAATGAGCCATTTTTTTTATTCCCCTCATGAGGGAGATACATTTTGCCCTGGAGCTTCCTCAAGGTTTCATTACTCTCTGATCGGACATTTATGCTATCTTTTTTCTGCTGTTTCAAAGTGTTCTTTCTTCTTGCTAATGAATTCAAGACTTTACTGTCCACTACACATTTTAAAGCTGAAGTCATACTGAACCACACAGAAGGGAAAAGTTAGGAATAATGCATAAAATAAACCAGTTTTCTGTTTTTATTTAATTATTTATAGATGTATTTGAGTATGCAAGGCTCAGGAACTCCAGAGCAAGATACCTGGTGACTCAAAAACATGATTTGTCAAAATATGAAACATTAATTGGTGGCTATGGGATTTGTTTTGTAACCAAGAAAAAAACAGTGCTCAAAGTTAGCCAGGTCAGACTGGAATGCTAATCTGTGGTTCCATCAACCTCTGCTGAATTTACCATAAGTTTTGTTTTTTTAAAAAAATCGATTTTCTAGCCCATATTGTTGCGAAACAAGGTTTCAGAATGTGAACAATACAATCATGCCTTGTAGATGGGCAGATTGAAGGAATCTGATCATAAAAAAAATGTGGATAAATATCTACTTGTGGTCCCTGCTGCACAATGCCCAGAGCAGTGGATAACCATTTTCTCAATGAAAATAAAGAAAGAACACATTTGGGAACTGTAAACTGCCCCATTCATCTCAAAGGGGTGTTACTTTAAATCTGATTATGCTAGTTTTAGACCATGATTCTGGAAAAATTTGTACATAGGCTAGACTTCAATCACATCCACAAATCTTTGAAAGATGAGGGGATAAATGTTGACATTATTAAGACGACATTGCTGCCTGCCTCAAATATCTACAAGACAATAGACAATATTAAAGTATCCATCTCAAACACACTGCCAAGGTTATCCATTTTGTTCTCATCCTTAACACTTTGTCCAAACCATATGAACAGCCATAGATATTAGAATGGCTCCACCAAATGTCAAGCTCTTCATGGGCCTCCTTGAGGAAGAATTTCTGGACAAACGCACAGCATAACAAATGATATATCTGAAATATATCAATGACATTTTCATCCTCTAGACAGACAACCTAAACTTTCACAAACACTTCCACTACAACTTCAACAACCACCATCCATCCATCAAATTCTCTCTAGAACACCCTCATACCACATCAACTTCCTGGACATCACGATCAGCTTCAACAAAGGAACTCTACAGACATCTATATACAAGAAGCCCATAGATCACCACACTTACTTTCACAAATCCAGTAACCACCCCAAACACAGCAAGAAATCTGATATGTACTGCCACGTGCTCATATACCACAGAGTATGCTCTGAGGAGAAAGTCTGGGACACACACCTTACCCACGCTTAAAACTGCTTTCACTAAACGGGGACACTCCACCAGAAAAGTAGATTGCATCATGGAATGGGCCACCCAAATACCCCAAGAGAATCTGATTCAATACAGAAAAAAACCCCTCCAACTACACACACCTAGTTATCACCTACCACCCCATACTGGAACCAATATGGGGTATCATTAAACAATTATAACCTATACTCGATAGGGATCATGTCCTGAAAGAAATCTTTCCTGAACCCCCTCTTCTGGCCTTCAAACAACCCGCCAATCTCATAATCAGAAACAAGCTCCTCGTGGACAAAACCCACTGACTCAAAGTGGCACAAGAAACTGCCAGAACAACAGGCACAAAACCTGCAGACATATCTCCACTATGATGCTTCATACTCCAGATGTGATGCTCAATATCCCCCACAACACATCTTTCAAGATTCATGGGTCCTACACATGCCTATCACAACATGTGGTGTACCCAATCCACTGCACTACATGCCCCAACAGCAATTATGTGGGTGAAACCAGAAAATCACTATGTTCTCGAATGAACTTGCAAGGAAAAATGATAACAGACAAAAAACACCCATGGGCAAATACTTTTCACAAAATGATCATTCTAAATCTGACCTCTCAGTCCTTGTCCTCAAAGGAAACCTGCACAATATCTTCAAAAGATGAGCTTGGGAGCTTAAATTCATAACTTTGTTAGACACTAAAAATCATGGTTTCATAAAGACACTGGATTTATGGTTTATTAAAACAATCTGTAACTCGCTATTCCCCCACCCCTGTTTTTTTTTTGTCCTATGACTGCAAAGATGTTAATGCAGCATTTCACCTTTAATGGTCTTTTACAATATGTGTTAATTACTTATGCTAAACAATCCATTCCACCGTGTATTTAGTTGTGGCACTCTGAGTACCTTTCCCAGATTTGATGTGCTACTCTGTGTAGCTCGAAAGCTTGTCTTTTTCAATATCAAAATTTTGTCCAATAAAAGATATTACCTCACTCTTTCTCTCTAACATTATTACTATTTCTCTGCTGAAAATTTTAGCAGGGAAATGCAGCTATTGCAGTTATCTAGACTGGCTTAATATAAAGGTGAGCATCTTTTAACTTTGGGAAAAAAACGTGTTTGACCTGGAACTGCCAGACTTATTCTAAAGGTAACAGAAGTAGTTTATGTACATTGTGAAGAAAATACACAGAACTGTTTTTGAGTTATACATCACTGAAATCTATTCTGATATGAAATTCTGATTTTTATCAAAGAATTGTTTGTTTTTCTACAGTTCACAAACAACTTGTTACAATCAGTTCCGATTTTCTAAATACATACATCTTCATTCAAATTTCAAAAAAACAGAATATAATTATTCAACATCACTAACAATCTTATCCTGATCCCCATAAATGTCAATACGATTATTTTGCCATTGCCTTCATTGCACACACTTAGCCCTGGTCTACACTACGAGTTTAGGTCGAATTTATTAGCGTTATTTCGATTGATCCGTGCACCCGTCCACACGACGAAGCCCTTAACATCGACTTCTAGGGCTCTTAAAATCGATCTCGCCACTCCACCCCCAACGAGGGGATTAGCGCTTAAATCGATATTGCCGAATCGATGTAGGCTTAGTGAGGACGCAATTCGACGGTATTGGCCTCCTGGATCTATCCCACAGTGCAACATTTGACCGCTCTGGACAGCAGTCTGAGCTCCAATGCTCCGTCCAGGTAGACAGGAAAAGCCCCGCGAACTTTTGAATTTCATTTCCTGTTTGGCCAGCGTGGTGAGCTGCAGGTGAGCGCAGATCTCATCAGCAGAGGTGACCATGATGGAGTCCCAGAACCGAAGACGAGCTCCAGCATGGACCGATGGTGAAGTACGCGATCTGATCGCTGTATGGGGAGACGAAACCGTGCTAGCAGAGCTACGGTCCAAAAGAAGAAACGTCAATACATATGCCAAAGTCTCCAAGGGCATGCAGGACAGAGGCTACAACAGGGACGCGCAACAGTGCCGCGTGAAAATTAAGGAGCTCAGGCAAGCCTACCAAAAAACCAGAGATGCAAACAAACGCTCTGGGTCAGAGCCCCAGACATGCCGCTTCTATGATGAGCTGCATGCCATTCTAGGAGGTGCAGCCAGCACTGACCCACCCATGTGGTATGACTCCGTATGTGGATCATCAGAATCCACAGAGGAGCATGATGATGATAATGATGCTGAAAATAGCGCCCAGACACAGCAAGGAAGCGGAGAAGCCCTTTTCCCCGACAGCCAGAAACTCTTTGTCACCCTGGAGCCAGTACCCTACGAACCCACCCAAGGCGTGCTCGATGCAGGAGAAGGGACCTCTGGTGCCTCTGGTGAGTGTACCTCTGTTAATTAATACATGTTTTATAAGCAAGCGTGTTTAATGATCAATTCGCAGCCAGTACAGCTACAGCTACTGAAAAAGTCTGTTAACATGTTCGGGGATGGAGCAGAAATCCTCCGGGGACATCTCCAGAAAGCTCTCCTGGATGTACTCCCAAAGCCTGTGCAAAAGGTTTCTGGGAGGGCAGCCTTATCCTGTGCTCCGTGGTAACACACTCTACCACGCCAGGCCAGTAGCACGTAGTCTGGAATCATTGCTTTGCAAAGCATGGCGGCGTATGGTCCCGGTGTTTGCTGGCATTCAAGCAACATCCGTTCTTTATCTGTCTGTGTTATCCTCAGAAGAGTGATATCATCCATGGTCACCTGGTTGAAATAGGGGAATTTTATTAAGGGGGTATTCAGAGGGGCTCCGTCCCTGCTGGGCTGTTTGCCTGTGGCTGAACAGAAATCTTCCCCTCTGTGACCCACGCGGTGGGGGGAGGGGGAACAGCGAACATCTTGGATGTGTGTCTGTGTGTGTGTGGGGGGTGTCGATTAGGTTCGCGCTGCACGTTAACCCAAAAACTGCTGCCCCTCCCTTTTCAATTGCCAACCAGTTTTAAATTGCCAGCCCAAAGGCTGTTTGTTATGGGAAATGAGAGGGTTGCTGTTTGAAAACATTCCCACGTTATGAAGGTTAAAGAAGCCTATAGACTGTGGCTTACCATGGCTGCGTGCAAGCCGAATTCTGTTGCCCGCCGGACCTGCTTGTGTGATCTCTCACACCAAACCGGCAGACCCTCAATATAACAGGCAAAGTGCAACCTTGGACCAAATGCACATGTGATATGTAATGTTTGGAGCATTGTTCTCTAATATGTGTCTTTTAAACTACTCCTCTCCCGTTTGTTTCCTCCCGCAGCTGCAAATGTTTCAACGCCACCCCCTTCATCACCGTCCCAGAGGCTAGCGAAGATTAGAAGTAAAAAAAAAAGGAATCGAGATGAAATGTTCTCAGAACTCATGGAATCCTCCCACACTGAAGCTGCCCAGCAGAATGCGTGGAGGCAGACACTGTCGGAGTCCAGGAAGGCAGATTTTGATCGCACGGACAGGTGGCGTGATGAAGAGAGTAGGTGGCGTCAGCGTGCAGAGAGAAGGCAGGATGCAATTCTGAGGCTACTGGAGGATCAAACGGAAATCCTCCGGCTTATGGCTGAGGAAAGGCGTACGGTTCAGGAAAGGCCGCCTGAGCCCAGACCGCCACTACAGCCCCTGTGTAACCAACAGCCCTCCTTCCCGAGTCCCATAACCTCATCCCCGAGACGCCCAAGAACGCGTTTGGGCGGCCTCCGTGCACCCAACCACTCAAGTCAAGAGAACAGTCCAAGCAACAAAAGGCTGGCATTCAATAAGTTTTAAAGTGCTGTGTGTCCTTGTCCTTCCCTCATCCCCTCCTCCACCACCCATCCTGGTGCTTCCCTTCCTCCACCAGCTATCCCGGGAGACTGTGGCAGTTAGCCCCATAGTTCCCCCTCTTTGTTTTACGAATTAATAAAGAATGCATGATTTTTAAGCAACAATGACTTTATTTCCTCTGCGAGTGGTGATCGAGGGGGGGAGGGCAGGGCGGTTTGGGTAAAGGGAAGTAGAGTGAATGAAGGGGCGGGGCTTTTCATTACAGGGGAAAAACAGAACTTTCACACAGCATCCTGGCCATTCATGAAACTGGTTTTCAAAGCTTCCCTGATGCGCAACGCACCCTGCTGTACTCTTGTAATAGCCCTGGTGTCTGGCTGCACATAACCAGTGGCCAGGCGATTTGCCTCAACCTCCCACCCTGCCATAAACGTCTCCCCCTTACTCTCACAGATATTGTGGAGCGCACAGCAAGCAGTAATAATAATGGGAATATTGTTTTCGCTGAGATCTAACCTAGTCAATAAACTTTGCCAGCGAGCTTTTAAACGACCAAATGCACATTCCACCACCATTCTGCACTTGCTCAGCCTATAGTTGAAAAGGTCCTGACTACTGTCCAGGCTACCTGTGTATGGCTTCATGAGCCATGGCATTAAGGGGTAGGCTGGGTCCCCAAGGATAACTATTGGCATCTCAACATCCCCAACGGTTATTTTCTGGTCTGGGAAGAAAGTCCCTTGCTGCAGCAGCCGAAACAGACCAGAGTTCCTGAAGATGCGAGCGTCATGTACCTTTCCCGGCCATCCCACGTTGATGTTGGTGAAACGTCCCTTGTGATCCACCAGTGCTTGCAGCACTATTGAAAAGTAACCCTTTCGGTTTATGTACTCGCTGGCTTGGTGGTCCGGTGCCAAGATAGGGATATGGGTTCCGTCTATCGCCCCACCACAGTTCGGGAACCCCATTGCTGCAAAGCCATCCAGTATGAGCTGCACATTTCCCAGACTCACAACCCTTGGTACCAGCAGCTTGGTGATCGCCCTGGCTACTTCCATCACAACAGCCCCCACTGTAGATTTTCCCACTCCGAATTGATTCGCGACTGACCGGTAGCTGTCTGGCGTTGCAAGCTTCCACAGGGCTATCGCCAGTCGCTTCTGTACTGTGAGGGCTGCTCTCATCTTGGTGTTCTTGCGCTTCAGGGCAGGGAAAAGCAACTCACAAAGTTCGATGGAAGTGCCCTTACGCATGCAAAAGTTTCGCAGCCACTGGGATTCATCCCAGACCTGCAGCACTATGTGGTCCCACCAGTCTGTGCTTGTTTCCCGGGCCCAGAATCGGCGTTCCACTGTATCAACAAGCCCCATTAACACCATGATGTCCACCTTGCGGGGGGGCCTTTTTTGAGAGAGGTCTGTGTCCATGTCCTCATCACTGTCCTCAGGGTGCTGCTGTCGCCTCCTCGCCTGCTGTAGCTCTAGCAGCTCCTGGTTCTCGTTCTCCATATACTCCTGGACAATGCGCGTGGTGTTCATAACGGCGAGAACAGCCGCGGTGATCTGATCGTGCTCCATGCTTTCCCTGGTATGCTGTTTGCAGGACAGCAGAGTGGCAGCAGAAGCAGCGGGTGGATAACAATGGAGTCAGCAATATGGCGCCCATATGAAAAAAGGCGCGAAAGGATTTTTTGCTCCCCCCTCAGTTGCTTTCACGGAGGGAGGGGGGAGCAAGGGTTAGGCTCATTTCCTTCTAGCTGCAGATGGTACAATATGCGGTGAGCAAGGAGGCGCCTTCCCTTCTAGCAGCAGATGGTACAATATGCTTGATATCCATCATCAGCTCCTGGCCCCCTCAAGGATTGAACTCGCAACCCCGGTTTAGCGGGCCAACGCTCAGACCGCTGAGCTATCCCTCCGCCCGTGTTCCAGGCAGTACTGAATCTCCCTTAAACAAAACGTAAAAAAGAGAATGACCAGAGTCACTCTGGTCACTCCCATTTATGTCCAAGCGCCCCCGGCCAGCCACACCATAGGCCGCCGGCCAGGAGCACACGAATACCAATCATATTGTACAATCTGCTGCGAGAAGGAAAGGAGCTTCTGCTGTATGGTCCCGCGACCACGACCATTTATGGCATATTGCACCATCTGCAGCTAGAAGGCAAGGAGCTTCTGCTGTGTAGTCCCGCGACTACCAGCCTCAGGCGGAATGGCCCCCTCAAGGATTGAACTCGCAACCCCGGGTTTAGCGGGCCAACGCTCAGAACGCTGAGCTATCCCTCTGCCCGTATTATAGTGTGACTGAATCCCCACTAGACCTAATGTCCAGGCGTACGCTGGAGATGTACGGTAATTGTGAGCTGAGCAGGCTTCCGTAGCAAACACGGAAACCCCGGAAAAAAGGCGCGAAAAATATTGCTTTCACGGAGGGAGGGAGGGATGACATGTACCCAGAACCACCAGCGACAATGTTTTCTGCCCCATCAGGCTTTGGGATCGCAACCCAGAATTCCAATGGGCGGCGGAGACTGCGGGAACTGTGGGATAGCTACCCGCAATGCAATGCTCCGAAAGTCGATGCTAGCCCCGCTACTGTGGACACAGTCAATCGACCTCATGGTCTTAACGCTCTTTAGTGGGGGGACACACAATCGATTTCATAAATTCGGGTTTTAAAATATCGACTTCTATAAATTCGACCTAATTCTGTAGTTTAGACGTACCCTTAGTCCATAAATCTATTGCCCTCAGTTGCCTGGTTGCAGCTTAGTAAGAACATGACTGCACTTCTATTGCCATCAGCTAACAAAGCTCTTTCTTTATACCAAGGGCTTGAGGTCTGTTGTTTTTGAAGTGGTAGGATCAGAGTTCTGTACTCAGCTCTGCAGGTCTGTGAAGCTTGTTAAAAGTTTTTATTACACTTGACTAATTTTAAAACTGTAATATAGCAAAGCTATTTTTCCTTAACTGAAAAGCCACAGCATTTGTCCCTTTTATTTTTACATTATTCTAAGAAAAATATCAAAAGCAGGATGAAATATTTGGCATTTTTGGGACGAACCCAATTTCAAGGTGTAATTTAGTAACAATTTACGGATACAGTATCAATCAGCTGCTTTTTCAATCAATTTTGCTGATTTTTCTGAAATATTCTGTGGCCCTTGTTAAGTTGGCGCTGACATACTGAGTACATTTTGCAAGTTTATGTCTTAAATTACACTAGAGGTGCTTTACAAATATATCTGGTGTTCTCATTATGAGCTGCTAGGATACATGGAAAAAAACTATTGAAAATGGCTTAGGTAAAAATTGATATTGGAAAGTGAATGCGCAGACTTTCTTTTATGATACTAGCAGCACATCTGCTATTGTAATAAACAGAAGACAACAAAATATTAAGTTTAATGTAACACTGCAATTCACAAACATAAGTGGCAAATGCAACTGTGCTGTCGTTAGCAAAGCAAAAAATAGAGTGAACAAATGATCAATACTAAGCTAAGAGATATTTTCTAAAATATCAATGGCTTAAACAAGATGTAAATAAAACATAGAAAATACACAGACTATTGATTTATCCCTTTGTGGTACCCATTGTCTAGGACTTGTTAAACTATAACAATGAAGAACAGTCATGTTGCATTTTCGCATACAGTACTGAATCTCTAATTTAAATTATCGATGGGAACTTGAGCAGCAAGTATTTTCTCAACACCAATAATGTGTACCTAGTAAACCCTTTATAAAGTTGACATTGTAAAGAAATACATCTTTTAGTGAAATACTTTTAAAAATGTTTCTATATATACTATGTTTTCAGTTTATTTTGGCCTGAAATGCATATATTTATATGGTATTTCATTCAGGAATTGGAAAAACCTACCTTAATGGGTCAGTTTTTTAGTTGATGTTGGGCCCAGTTGTGAACTAAAAACACGTAAGTACAGTTATACTGCAATTGCCACCCCATTTGGTTTACTTCAAATGCACAAGACTATGTAACGAGTGATCTACATAAAGAACTCAGAGTAATTGTATATAGGCATATAATTGGTTACATAGGTTGGGCCTCCTTTACAAAAATATCCTAATGTCAATAACTCCCAAATCAATTTTACTGTTGTCCATTTCCTTAATTGTTGCTTCAACTATTTGACTGGATGGCAACAGGCTGATTGGTCTAGGCCAGATTGCTGTCCAAATGTTAATCTTTATGTGGTGCTTTGCTATAGATAACTGCATTACCAATAAAGGCATCCAACTTAGTTCCTAGGGGCATGTCTACACAAGCACTTCCTGTACAGAAGGCTGGGGTTTAAATGTACTGCACTTCAGTGTGTCCACACCAGCTGTGCGGACCCTGCTGATGTTCCCCAGTGCACTTTCATGTACTGCTGTTTCAGATACTGTTAAATCTAAATAAATATTTGGTGAAAGTAATATAGCACATTCTATTTAACTCTTTGAAAATATTAGGTATTTAACTAAAATATCCCTTAGAAGTTGCCATGTCTTTATTCCTTTTGAATGAGCTTTTATATTGGCCTGACTCCTGCAGATGACACCTGCTTGTTTAGAAACTGGCTGCAAAATATAAAAGCACAGTTCAGTCTTATTCAAGGATTTTGCACATGAAGAAGGAAGAACATTGATAATGAAACACAGGTTAAACTGGATAAGGGAGAAAATGTATGTGAGACAAGAGCATCACTTTACCCATATAAAAGATTATGGAAGAAAGGTTAGGCATGAGGATTTAGAATTCAACAACTCTTCTGGAGCATGGCAATAGCCAGCAAAAGACTACTTTCAGGATCAGGAAAAAGCAGGGGAAATGGATTTTCAGTTTTAAAGAGGGTATGTATACATTTACTTATTACCAAGCTAAGATGCCAAGGTTGAAATTTTCCACTGCTTGCATCCAAAGAAGTGGGTATTCACCCACGAAAGCTTATGCTTCAATACCTCTGTTAGTCTATAAGGTGCCACAGGACCCTTTGTCGCTTCTACAGATCCAGACTAACACGGCTACCCCTCTGAAGGTTGAAATGGAGATTTAGTCTGAGGATAGAGATGACGGTGGCCCTGTGGTAAAGGGTCTACAAATACAAATTATTTTTTCTATCTACTAACTCAGTGGCACCCAAACTTTTCCTCTTGTGAGTCCCCTACCACAAATGGAATGTGCCTGTGCCCCCTAGCTGGGAGTGGAGTTGTATCCAGCCGCAGTCGAGGGCTTGGAGCAGGGGATGGGGGCCAGCAGCCAAGAGCGGGAGCTGTGGTACGGGAGCAGAGCTGGTCTGCAGCTGTGGCCGGGTGCTGAGTCCAGGGACAGGACCAGAGCAGTACTGGGGGAAGAGCAGGGCTGGCAGGCGCTCCCTCCCTGCTCCCTATGGGGGATGGCCTTGGCCCTGCCATGCCTCCCAGAGGTTCCTCTCTAGGAGAGTGCACCCCACAGTTCAGGAACCACTGCACTAACACATGAAAGGGGATAATGACTGCAAAAGCAGCCATACAGGAGATACTATTAGTTCAGAGTTGGCTAGACTGAAGCAGATATTGAACATGCTAGGAACCAGACAATACTGATAAGAACAAACCTCTGTCCTTTACCCCACATGGAGAACAGTTTCTATTTCCTTTGGTTCCAAGTTAGAGTTGAGATCAGCATAGGCAGTTTTATGAAGGAGACCTGCATGATTCCCAATTGTAATTCAGACTTCAGAAGCCTTTACTTTTCATTCCTTTGCCCCTACTATCTCCTACTGCTCTGGTAATTTCTAGCTGATAGGAAGCATACATTTTAATCTAGACAGTTCACACTAATAACACAAGAACTACATTCTTAAACTAACATAACATTTTTTCCTAAGACACATTCTTATCTCCAGATAGACTTAAAATTATCACAAGGCTGTAAACAATTTAAAATGGTAAATAACAAAACTTGCACAAAACAGGATATAGTATCATTAAAACTAGTATCACTAAAAACTAGTAGAGCATGTGGTCATTACAGCTCTTCAGAAATAGGAGCTCTTAAATGAAGACCTGAGATCATGGTACAATCAGTGCAGCACCAAAAGCAATAACTATGAGCTATGTAAAATATGCAAACAAGAAAGCATAAAGATGAGCAGTGCAGTTTTATTAATTACAATTTGTGCAAAGAGTATAACATGCTGAATTGTCAGTTTGTTCCTTTCCCACATTACTGCTGATACTAAGTTTGAGTATGTCCGACTCATTACCTTTTATTCTCGGTAAATCTTATTTTAGGTTTCTTACAACATCTATATTGCTTACAATGGATCTGAAGTATATTCCCTCAGAAGTCTATAGAATAAATTCTATTAGCCACATTAATCGAACATATGCTTCTGCTTTTACTGCAGTAATGTCAGACACACAGAAAGATAAAGCAGTGAAATCTTTAAAAGCAAATAATCTAATAAACATTTATAATTAGGAGGATGCCAGGCCAATGTTTTAAAGCCCTTCTCCTCCAACACACACATTTTTAAAGGCTCTAAAGAAGATCTATGACTTTCATTCAATTTAGAATATAGGTTAAAGGCCAGGGCCATATGCTCCCTTCAGTTGTATGGCACCGAAGCAGCAATTCATCACAACTTGCAATCAAATGTGGCCAGCAACCCTCTGTGCAGAAATTGAATCTCAAGTGGCACATTACTGCTAGGAGGTATATGCAGCTCAGGCAGGATTGTGATAGGTTTCTATCCACATAACATAGAGCTCTCACGTATATTGAATTTTGCAGGATGTTCCAAATTTTAGCCATACTGGGCTGCCTATTTTGCCAAGGGGAGAGAGAGACTCCCCGTCTAAATATCCTGTACCCTACAGGAATGTGCAGAGCTGGGAGCCAGGAGTGCTGGTCTCCTTACTGACTGTCATTTATATGTCTGTGCACTATGGAAGCTTTATTATTAAGCAAGGTCTTATGCCCTACAGTAACATGATTTGCACATTTTACATTTTCCCCTTGAAAATCAATCCCTCTCAGAACTCTACCTTGGGATGATAAACCTCTGCATCTTCCCCCAGGTGAGCCTGTGCCCATCCAGTCACAACTGATCCCTCAATCTTCAAGAATGCAAATGATAATAACAGGAAACATTTTTTCTCTCACTTCACACATTAATACAGTTTTTATGGCATGTAAAAAGCACACATCACTTACAAGAAAAATAGATTTCTAAAAGGCAACTTTTTAAATTGTTTCACAAAATCTACCATGTATTATCCACTCAAGATGAATGCTCTTCTCTCGATTGCCACTATGCTCTTATCTATATTTTTTGCTCAAAACAGAAGAGGGAGTGAAAGTAGTAGAGCATGAAGTTTGAGCTGAGGCAGTATGGGGTTTGAGCTGGGGCAGTTCAGAATTGCCAGTCTCATTACAGCTGATTTTTTCGAAGTCAGCTGGTTGGGAGCCACTTCTGTGTCCACCAGCAGATGTCATTTGAAATCAATGGGAACATAGTGGATTCAGAGGACATAAACATTTTAACGGCAGAAAAAGCATACACTTTCATATAATTTAGCTATACAGAGAATTAATTAAAAAGGAATAGGAAAATGCTACTGTGCTGCACGACACTTAATTTTCTATTTTGCGCTGGTACCTTTGAAGCAATCTTTTAGTAGTGAGACAATCATTAAACTGATTTATATGACACAAAGAGGGTTATTTATTCCATTTATTTGGCCTGCACACTAGTAGCTAGTAAAGTAATGAACCAAATCAGAGGATACTAGTTTAGCTTTGCATAAGACTGGTATTTGTTGGACTGCAAATTTGCCATTAAGAATTATTTATATCTCACTAACCACTAGCCTCACACCTGGGGTTGGCAGCACCTGGCAAGCATTCTTAATGAGTTCACTAGTGTTTCCATTGAAATTGCTTACATTAATAATTGGGATGTTACTTTTTTGCAGAAAAAGGTACACACTTAAATGTAGTGGATTAAAAGAGGTCAATGACATCTAGTACTTTTTGTGCTAATATCGTTTGACAGTATGTGCTAAAGAAAAGGGGAGAGAACAGCTTGTACAAAAATAAATCTTTCTCTGGATCTTTGTCTGAGTGGCATAACTTCATAAATAATGCTTCACTTCTTGACTTTATATTTATTTATAAAAAGTTATTTTCTACCCATAAACATTTTACAGAAAGGAATAAATCACAGCCAGAAAGAAACCAGTTTGTGACCACCATTTTTCATTCGCACTATTTGATTTGTGATTTTTCGATCACTGAGCATGTGAAACATCAGTCCTACATTTTCAAGCTTGGGTGCTTGAAAAAAGTAAGCATGGCCTGATTTTCAAATTAGTTGTAATTGTTGAGAACATACAACTGCCTTTTGGATCAATGGAATTTTTGGATGCCTAACACTTATGAAATGAAGGTGTCATCTAAAAACTTTGGTAAGGCTTACATACAAATTATTTATGGCTTCATTCAAAGCCCATTTTAGTCAACATGAGTCTTTCCATTTGCTTCAATGGACTCTGGATCAGGTCCTTATGTCCCAATCATGCAAATGTGCCTATCCATGTTCCTAACATTGTTGACTTTGCTGAGACTGCTCAAATGAGTATTAATAAGCATGTGCAAAAATTTTTCAGGACCTGGCCCTCAGATTGCAAGCACTTCAGGACAGGGATTTAACATATATATATAATGTTTTGTTTTTTTTTACAGGGCCCACAAGTGTGCTAGGCACTTCACTATATATATATCATCTATATCTAGTTATTGCGAAGTGCCTAACACACTTGCATGCCCTGTAAAATAATATTAAAAATAAATAATGAGATTTTAAAAACTTAATATGTGTAAGTAACATAAAATTAATTATGATTAGAAATAAAAAGGTTTAAAATAACTCAATGTATTTATGGCACATAACTGTTATACTACATCATCAACCAATAGTGATTATTTCAGAGGTTACACATTTTATTATAAATGGCTCATCATAGAACATATGTACAACCTTTAACCATTGACTGTTTTAATAATGTTTTTTCAAAGCATTATAGCATAGCAATAACCACTATGCATTATTAATATTTCAGAAAATATCTATAGCCAGCTATTTATCATTTATAATATGCATCACAAAAGCATTATAAAACATTTACTAAGTAGTTATAAATAATTTTAGGTTACTATTAGCATGTGTTATAAATATATTATTAATTATTTGTAAATTATTGAAAGGCAATCCTTGAAATGGAACATGAAAATAGCTTCATTTTAACAGTGGCATTTTGTCACTCACAAATGCTCATCCAAAATAGATAACACATTATATTTCTGGAGGTCCTAATGGTGCCAAAATTGTAGCATCTGAAACAGAAGCCTTGGAGAAAGAGAGAGAATGAGAAAAGAGAGAGATTATGTTCCTAATCTTGCTTTGACTGAAGTCAATAGTAAAACTCCCATTGTCTTCCATGGGAGAAAAAAATCAGGCCCCCCCAAATTGGAAAACTATCTACTGTTAATTTAGTGTGAGGCTCCAAAGAAACTGGTGCAAAACACAATGGTTTTACTTTGCAGGGATTCATGCAAATACTGTACAAGGTTTTGATCCAGGTGAATTTGCATGTTCTACCCCAAATTCTACTTTGGGACAAAATCAGAATTCATCAACTGAAAATTATTCTATGCTGCCATGTTTCCTGGGTCTGTATCAATCCCATGTGATTGTACAAATTTTACAATTTCTCTGCAAAACAATAAATTCACCAATTGAAGACTCCAGCCAAAAGTTGCATTAACTTTGACAAACTTTCTGATAGACAAAATCTGTGTTTGTAGTGAAATCCAGAAGCATAGATATTTTTCATACTCTGTGTGTTTACTGTGAATATTTTGCACAACCCTCGCTCGAACAATTAACATTTGAAAAAAGACTGTATTTTTCATACATTACAGTTATAGAGATCAACATTGAAAAAGAGAGATTTTATACTGGATTTTACATTTGGAAGATCATGATCAGATCATGATCATTTTGAAGGCATAATTCTAAAATACCATTTTGTTTTAGTTAACAGATAGACCTTTTTTCCCTTCTGGATTAGATATGGGATCACTCATTACTCCTTCTTCTTCCAAGTCTATGTTAGATAACTCAAAAGTGCTCAATTTATCCTTGTCTTTTTCAATGCTGTTATTCCCAGAAGTATCAAAGAGCAGTCACTTCATGAGCATAACTGATTCAGAAAAATCTCAAATGTTCTGGAAGATGTAGGAAAAGCAACATAACATTTGTTTGGATACCTTAAGAACATAAGAATGGCCATACTGGGTCAGACTAATGGTCCAGCTAGCCAAGTATCCCATCTTCCAACTGGTCGGTGTCAGATGTTTCAGAGGAAGTGAACAGAACAGGGCAATTTATCAAGTCATCCATTCCCTACCATCCAGTCCCAGCTTCTGGTAGTCAGAGGTTTATGGAAACCCAGAACATGGGGTTATGTTCCTGACCATCTTGACTAATAGCCATTGATGGACCTATCCTCTATGAATTTATTTAATTCTTTTTTTTAACTCAGTAATACTTTTGGCCTTCATAACACCCCTAGCAACAAGTTCCACAGGTTGACTGTTGCGTGAAGAAATACTAGTTTATGTTTATTTTAACCCTACTGCCTATTAATTTGATTGGGTGACCCCGGTTCATGTGGGAGGTGAAAAGGTAAATACTTTCCTATTCACTTTCTCCACCATTCATGATTTTATTGAGCTCCACCTCCACCCTCAGCAATCTTTTTTTCAAACTGAACAGCCCCAGACTTTTTATTCTCTCTTCATGTGGAAGTTGTTCCACACCCCAATCAGTTTTGTTGCCCTTCTCTGTACATTTTCCAATTCTAATCTATCTTTTTTGAAATGGGGTGACCAGAACTAGTATTCAAGGTGTGGACACCAAGTATTTATATAGTGCATTATGATATTTTCTATCTTATTATCTATTCCTTTCCCAATAGTTCCTAACATTCTGCTAGCTTATTTCACTGCCACTGCACATGGAGCAGATGTTTTCAGAGAACAATCCACAATGACTCCAAGATCTCTTTCTTTAGTGGTATACCCCATTATTTGTGATTATGTTTTCCAGCGTGCATTACTTTGCATTTATCAACACTGAATTTCTTTTGCCATTTTCTTGCCCAGTCATTCAGTTTTGTGAGGTCCCTTTGTAACTCTTAGCAGTAATTTTGTATCATCTGCAAACTCTGCCACCTCACTGTTTACCTTATCTTACCGAAGAACTACTTGCCAGAGTCTATTTTAGGTGGTTAGAACTCAGAATAAATTACCTGAAAGAAATCTTATGCCATGCTTTTTAAGAGCCAAAGAAATTAAACCATTGCAAGTTATAGTCATGAAATACATGGAAGCTGAATCTCAGAAACAGGAAATAGGAAAATTGCAAAGTCTGGCACTTTTAATATGAATTATGAATTAACTATCCTCTCATACATCATGCACTTTTCCACTTTCACCCTCTTTTCTATTTCTTACCAGTAGGCAGAAAGATTTTCTCATTTTATAATACTAATAATTAATAATAACTTACATTTACATAGCACATTTTATCCCAAAGGCTCCTAGAGTGCTTTATAAACATAAAATGAAGTTAAAAGTATTCTTTAGTATATAGTAAGTGCAAAAAATAACATAAATGCAATGTTTAGAGTGGAGGACCACTGACAAAAGTTAGAGATGACTACGAAACCTTAATTCTGTTCTGTTGTGCTTTAACATTGTCATACAGGGTTGCTTTTGATCTCTCCTAACCAGTGTACGAGCCAGATAGAAACCCACTGAAATCAATGAGAGTCTTTCCATTGACTTCAATGGATCTGGATCAGGTCCTATACCAGGAAGAAATCTTTAAAAGTAAATGAAAAACTGATGCAAGTGAGATCAGAATCATACCCACAGACTGCAATACTCCAATGAAATCATTGACACTACTTCCATTAACTTTAATGGGGCCAAAATTTCACGAATGGGATTTTAAAAGTGCCTGTTCACCTTTAAAGTCCACAAGTGGTTACCCAAAAGACAGCAGCTCCAGCAGAACACTGATCATTAGCACCTTGCTAAGTTCTATCACAAAAGAAAAATCATCACTTACTGAACCCCTAACAGCACTTCCTCAAGCACCTACCTACCCTTTAGGTACCATATCAAGGACATAGTTGACCCTCCTCCTACTTTGCATATGGGAAACAACAATCACAGCATTAACTTGAATAGCTGAAGATATTATCAGTGAAGCATAAATAATTTTTTTAATCAACACCAGCAATATACTCAATGTCCCAGCAATATACTCAAAGAGCATCAACACCAGCAATATACTCAAAGAGAATAAGAACATATGAACGGTCATACTGGGTCAGACCAAAGGTCCATCTAGCCCAGTATCCTGTCTTCCGACAGTGGCCAGTGCCAGGTGCCCCAGAGGGAATTAACAGATAATCATCAAGTGATCCATCCCTTGTCACCCATTCCCAGCTTCTGGCAAACAGAGTTTAGGGGCACCCTCCCTACCCATCCTGGCTAATAGCCATTGATGGACCTACCCTCCAAGAACTAATCTAGTTCTTTTTTGAACCCTGTTATAGTCTTGGCCTTCACAACATCCTTTAGCAAAGAGTTCCACGGGTTGACTGTGCGTAGTATGAAGAAATACTTCCTTTTGTTTGTTTTACACCCACTGCCTATTAATTTCATTTGGTGACCCCCAGTTCTTGTGTTATGAGAAGGAGTAAATAACACTTTCTTATTTACTTTCTCTACATCAGTCATGATATTATATGTTGAGATGAGTTCCTGTCTGCTTCCTGTAAAACTTGCCCATACCGGTATTGCCCTGGCCTCTTCTTTTGTCATTCAGTGTTGCACACATTCTAAAGCAATATGCATTTCCTCACCTTTTGGGGGCGAAGCCAGACTTTGAGGCACCTGCTCCCCTACTTGGTGTAAACTTTGCTTGTGCCAATCAGAAACGAACACAAACAGGTTTTGGGCCCCGTCCCCTATGACACTTCTATGATGTCATAGTTGGTACTTTATGGGCAGAGGAGAAAGAAAAACAAATCCTGTGTATCCTGTGTACACCCGTAACCGAGCCTGATCACCTCGAAGCCTCTCTCTCAGCTCACGTGTTTCAAACAGAGTTTCTACGTTTGCCGGTCGTTATGCGTTGGTTTGTATTTGTGAGTATCAGTTATTACTAAATGCTGCATCTTTGTTTATAAATATTATTAGTAGATATTTTAGTCATTGTGTGTTTTAAGTTTCATTAACTCTATTAGCTAATCTAATGCTGCTCCCTTACCCCTTGTAATTATCCCCAATAAAACTTTAAATTGATTAATTTTAGTTGTGTGTGTGTCTGCAGTTTGCATCGTGACCCATACTCTCCTTGCATCCCTTACCAATATAGTCTATTGCCACGTGCAGCCTAGTAAATAACAGGCCTGCATTTTCTTTCGCCCCTGCGTGCCCATGGCAATCCACATTATAGACCTCAATCATATCCCCCCTTAGTCCTCTCTTTTCCAAGCTGAAAACTCCCATTCTTATTAATCTCTACTCATATGGAAGCTGTTCCATACCCCTAATCATTTTTTTTGCCCTTTTCTGAACCTTTTCCAATTCCAATATATCTTTTTTTGAGATGGAGCGACCACATCTGCATCCAGTATTCAAGATGTGGGTGTACCATGTCTTATTATCTATCCCTTTCTTAATGGTTCCCAACATTCTCTTTGCTTTTTTGACTGCCGCTGCACAGTGAGTAGGTGTTTTTAGAGAACTATCCACAATGACTCCAAGGTCTCTTTCTTGAGTGGTAACAGCTAATTTAGACCCCATCATTTTATATGTATAGTTGGGATTATATTTTCCAATGTGCATTACTTTGCATTTATCAACATTGAATTTCATCTGCCATTTTGTTGCCCAATCACCCAGTTTTGTCAAATCCTTTTGTAGCTATTTGCAGTCTGCCTGGGACTTAACTATCTTGAGCAGTTTTGTATCATCTGCAAATTTTGCCATCTCACTGTTTACCCCCTTTTTCAGATCATTTATGAATATGCTGAACAGCACTGGTTCCAGTAGAGACTCTTGGGGGACATCACTATTTACCTCTCTCCATTCTAATAACTGACCATTTATTCCTACCCTGTGTTTCCTATCTTTTAACCAGTTATCAATCCTTGGGAGCACCTTCCTTCTTATCCCATGACAGCTTACTTTGCTTAAGAGCCTTTGGTGAGGGACCTTGTCAAAGGCTTTTTGAAAATCTACTATATCCACTGGATCCCCCTTGTCCACATGCTTGTTGACCCCCTCAAAGAATTCTAGTATATTGGTGAGGCCTGATTTCACTTTACAAAAACCATGTTGACTCTTCCCCAACAAATTACATTCATCTACGTGCCTGACAATTTTGTTCTTTACTACAGTTTCAACCAGTTTACCCAGTACTGAAGTCAGATTTACTAGCCTATAATTGCTGGGATCACCTCTGGAACCCTTTAAAAAAATTGGCGTCACATTAGTTTCCTCCAGTCATTTGGTACAGACACTTATTTAAATGACCGATTACAGACTACAGTTAGTAGTTCTGCAATTTCACATTTGAGTTCCTTCAGAACTCTTGGGTGAATACCATCTGGTGTTGGTGACTTATTACTATTTTGTTTATCAATTTTGTTCCAAAACTTTCTCTAATGACACCTTAGTCTGGGACAGTTCCTTAGATTTCCTCAGATTTGTCACATAAAAATAGTAGCTCAGGTTTGGGAATCTCCCTGACATGCTCAGCTGTGAAGACCAATGCAAAGAATTCATTTAGTTTCTCTGCAATGGCCTTATCTCCTTGAGTGCTCCTTTAGCATCTCAATCATCCAGTGACCCCACTGGTTGTTTAGCAGGCTAACTGCATCTGATGCATTCAATACATAGTACAAACTTGCAAGGCCCACAAAACCCCCACACAACTTTATAGGTCCCAGGAAGTCCACAGGCTAGTTTTTGTTCTGATTCCCCATTTGTATTCCTCCATTATATCACAAGACAAGAATCACAACCTTCCTCACCTTTCCCTTGACAGAACCTTTCTTAATCCTCAGACTGGCACTCCCAATGACCATCCTTCAAATCCTTAAAAAACAATCTTCCTAGTACCATTCACCACACTACTTTATACTAAGTACTTACTTAACATGATCTACAGTGGAAACTGTGGTAAAATTAACTTCCCTGCAGTGAAAGGCTTGTGAAGTATGTGAAACCTTGAAGGATATCAAGGATATATGTATCAAAATAACTCATTTCCAGCAGGAAAGGACCATCAGGACATAAAGAAAGCAATTTTTTTTCATTTCACTCTGATGTATATTTATTTTAATCGTTTTGTTTAACTCTTTAGGTAATATGTGATACATTTTGAACATGCTAACAAACAATTCAAAAATTAATGGTTTTTTTTGCATGCTGTATGGTATTAGTGTAAATCAACACAACTATTCTTTGCAAAAGTACTGCTGCATCAGACGCAGATAAAAAATGTGAAATACAATATACTTTCTAAACTAAGACAAAGAGAGGATAAGAAAACTATTTTTTTTTACAAGCAAGGCTAATTTCCATTTCTAATATCAAGAGTTTGGTACAGAAAAGGAGAAAAAGCAGATGCAAAAAAAGAACTATTTAGAAGATAACAAGAGAACTATTAATCTGGTGAAGGCTACAGTCAGATTATAGGTTTCAGTGTAGTAGCCGTGTTAGTCTGTGTCAGCAAAATGAAAATAAGAAAGAAAAACTTGTAGCACCTTAGAGACTAACAAATTTATTTCAGCATAAGCTTTCGTGGGTTAGTACCCACTTCATCGGATGCATGGAATGAAACATACAGTAGACAGATATTTATACAGTCAGAGAAACATGATAAGGTGGAGGTGCATAAGGTTGGTCTATGCACCTCCACCTTATCATGTTTCTCTGACTGTATAAATATCTGTCTACTGTATGTTTCATTCCATGCATCCGATGAAGTGGGTACTAACCCACGAAAGCTTATGCTGAAATAAATTTGTTAGTCTCTAAGGTGCTACAAGTTTTTCTTTCTTATTTTCATTTTAGTCAGATTATATTTATCTGTCTAGGTAGTTCTAAGGTCTCCATCACTGTAGTATGTGAGCACATACGAAAAACTTAAATCTTTTAAACGATGTCTAAGGCCATTCAATCAATGCAGATGAATAATTAAAGTCTTTAGGAAAAGAAAACATACTAGACAAGGAGGTGGGTTGGCATTATTCAATAGAAGGAATTAAGACAGTCAAAAAAACATTTGGATATTAAATATGAACGATTCGATGGAGAAAATATATAAGTTAAACTGTGTTTCATTACATAAATAGAAGTGGCAGGGACAAGTTTTATTTTACCATTAAAATAAAACTGGTCTGATCCCTTTAATCAAATGAGATTATAGATTAAGTTAAATATAAAAAAATAAAAAATGTAATACTTTATTAAATAAAAATGTCTAATGATGCTATCTGAATATCTTGGAATGGAAAGGTAGTGCTGAAATATGACACAGAAAATTAAAAGCTAAAATCATATATTAGAACAGTTCTAAGAATAAATGAAAGACAGACAAACAGTGAATAATGAGCAGGATCCTTAATACAGGGGTATGCATGAGACCTAATTTATGAGGCAAGGTCACCAATTTGCATCACATAGTTACTCTTGATTATGTGGCAAAGATATCACTTAATTACTATAATTTGTATTGAAATAATTATAAAGATACACCCAGAAGATGAGAATACATAACAAGTACATATTGCAACCAAATAAAAAATAACAACAATACTTGCCTTAGAAGTTAAGAGGAAACTGAAAAACAGCTCATTAAGTCACATGCCTAAGAACTCTGTGCTGCTTCTGTTGGGGAACCTGTGAACTTTGAGTCACTGTGTTACCCCTCTCAACATCAGCAAGTGAGAGCTTTGCTGCTCCTAGGCTATGTGTCAGCTCCCTGAAACACCAGCTTGCCTGCCTTGCCAGCAAACTCTACAGGACTCTGCTAGTCCAAACCTTGCCTTGTAGGTAACAACTACTGAACCCCAATTCCCAAATTTCCTGGAGATGTCTCCCTTCAGCGCCCAGTCTCTCTCACAGGACCCTCAAAGCAGTTACGTTTGCTGCCTCCAAAAACACAATATGTACATCTGCCTTTTAAGTAAGCTGAGGACTCACTCTCCAGTTTAATACACAGCACTGAGATGGTTTTGTAATAAAACAAGAATAAGTTTATTAACAAAGAACAGCAAATTAAGTGATAATAGGTAAGAATGAAAGAGGCAGGGATAGTTACAAGTCAAATAAAACAAAACATGCTTTCTAGTGACTAAAAATTAATTTCAGCAAGTTAGAAACTTTCTCTAAGCAGGTTTCTCACCTATTGTCAGTTTCCAGCTACTCTTTTCTCCCAGGTCAAGAGGATCCACAAACTCAAATGGTGCTGCTTCCCTTTGTCCCCTAGGTGATGGATGACTTGAATGACTCTTGACCCACAAAGTTAATTATCTCTGTTTTAAGAGCCAGGAAGACTCCTGGAGTAGGGTGGGGTGGGGAGACAGCCTCCATCCCCCATTCTGATTGTTAAACAGTTATGTCCCCCACTGGCTAGCTTGATGGCTTTGTTTACCTCATATATGAATATATGAACTTTGCCTTCTCCTCTGCAATCAAGCTGTCAGACTAGTAAATACACATTCCTTTAGGGAAAACTGGGCTTTATGCACTGCCTGCCAAACACAACTGGAGAACATGTTTCCAGCACACATTTATTATTCTTTGTACACACTCCATACCTACATCACACACAATGATTTTCAGGACCAGCATGTTACCAATTTGCATATATTTTATATGGCACTTTTTAGATGCAGATTATGACAACAGTGTGTTGGAGGTCAATGGGTGTGTCAGCCCTGATATGAGTTGTGGTATGGTACTTGGTACTGAGGTAAAATTGCAAATTTTGCATGTGCAATTCAGGTACTCATTCTGGATAATTTAGTCCATAAAGAAGAGTCAATGGCAAAGCCTACTTGGAGAAGGGGAAGGAGAAAATGATTTTGACAAGTTTTTCTCTGGTTTATGTTTCATGTATATGAGGAATAAAAAGGGAATAAAACTGTCAAATAATAATATATGTAGGTGTACAATTAATATCTGAAGAGAAATAAGAAGACAAAAGAAGCTCAGTGCATGGTATAACACTCAACTTATACAAAAGAACCTCAGAAACAGACAATTATTCATGGACAATATGAGTTATAATTTTTGTATCTGTACAAAATTTGCTATAATTTTATTTTAGGGAGAAACTGCAGAATTTCCTGAATGGGACAATTCTCTGAGTCATGGGAAGAGCAATATATCCTCTGTAATGCATGAATTGAGCTAATAATATCTCCAGAGGGTGGGAGAAAAGTATTTGTTGCTCAAATATGGTTGGCCTTATTAGAGTATGTCTATACTGCAATCACAGGCCATGATTGCACCTCATGACTGGAGGCATACCCAGATTAACTTTAATCTAGCTACTTCAGGTCCCAGACAAGTGAAGCTCCTGCCATGTGAGCTTCAAATGAGCCTGTACAAATCCATCCAGAACCTTGGGTCATTAGTCATGGGGCTAGTTGCGGCTTGCACTGCTGTGGCTTCGCTGCTCCAGGACTCCTCTCTAGCAAGATTAAAGCTAATTTGGGTATGTCAGCTCAAGTGGCAATCACACTTTGGGACTGCAGTATAGGCACCCCTTAGATTTAAAACCAGCACATGAGTAAGAGAGTTGTGACTTGGGGAACTAAAAGACAAAGCCCATTCTTGAGACATGTGGGCATATCGGAGGCAAGAATGAGCAGTTCTCCCCTTTGCATCCTGCTATGAACTGGGAAAGACATAAAAGAAAAATAAAAAAGACATGGACTGGACATATGAGGTTTAAACTACAGAGCTGAAACTAAGGGCTGGTCCACACTGGGGGGGGGGGATCGATCTAAGATACGCAACTTCAGCTACGTGAATAACGTAGCTGAAGTCGAATATCTTAGATCGATTTCAAAAGTACTTACTGCTGGTCCACACCGCAGCAGGCAGGCTCCCCCGTCGACTCTGCTTACTCCTCGCGCGGAGCTGGAATTCCGGAGCCGACGGGGAGCGACTCTGGGATCGATTTATCGTGTCTAGATGAGACGCGATAAATTGATCCCAGAACATCGATCGCTACCCGCCAAATCAGGCGGGTAGTGTGGATGTAGCCTAAAGGTCTGGCCAAGATGTACTCAGTTCAGGAAGGGAGGGGCTGCACATAGCATCAGTGGCTCTAAGCTTAGGGTCCACACTGTTCTCAGTTTGTATGCCACACAAAATAAATAAATAATGTTGTACATTATCTTTCAACCCCTTGTTAATTATTGTACAATTATCTGGTTGGCACTTGAAAATACAAGTGTTAGCCAAATGTTTATACTTTGTTATAAATCATAACCTTAATCTCAGTCCATCATATTCAAACACTGTTTTTGGTTTGATATTAGAGAGCTAGGAAAAGTGACTGATCTCATATCGTCCTTTCAATATCATTCTCAGCCTCAGTAGCCGTGTAGTTGTTCACAAAATATGCTTTTATGTTTCCTGTTCTGAGGTGAAACCATGATTCAGAGCTTGCAGTCTGCTACCTGAATGCTTGCATATTTCAGAGATTTTCCAAATGCTTTCTTTGAAAAATAAAATAAAATAAATAAATAAATACAAATAATACTGAAAAACATTGGGAGAATTCACCCTGCCTTTATGTACAGAGCAAACCATTATAGACGTTCTTGGCCCTTTGGGGAAAAAAGTTACTTAAAAACAGAATATGTTAGGATCTGAGACTACAAAGAGTAGCTATTTTAGATTTATATTCTGAATAGATATTTTCAAAATTTAGGGCAGGGTGCATTAGGTTTGCATACTGCTATATTACTGCTTTATCACAATGATAGGTTAGATTGTAACTTTACAGCCTGCCTTGAGTAAAGCATGGAGTGTAATTGTGCTGCCCCAGGAGCAGACAGTGGAGTGGTTTGTGACTCAGTCACAACTCTTTCTCTGATCCACCTTTTCTCTGTGATGTTTGGAAGGGGAAGAAAAATTATTTTGTCCCTTTTCTATGAGCAGCTTATTCTCCACCATATTCTAACCCACCTTCCCCCATTTTCCGTGCCCACCTTCTCACATAGTATTAGGAAAGCAGTCCTTCTCTACTTAGCCAAGCAAAGGATAAGTTGTGTGTGGTGGGAGGTCTTTTGCCTTACTTATTTCCATGTGTGCCGAAGACAGCTTTGGCGATTTAACCCAATGTAAATCATATGTAGATGAATGATAATGGCCAAGTAAAAAAGTAACATTCTTGTGTGACAGGGTGCTAGAAGGGAAATTATGGATTTCGCAAATAGATTGGTCCATTTTACTTTCACAGCAACTTTTAACCATTCCCACCCTCAATGTTCAGAAGCTGCCAAAAAACTTATTGATTTAACCCTCATTATTGTTGTGATTTTCCCGTCTGATATATGTATCCCCTTTTCCTGTCCATGAACTGTCTACAAGCAACTAGATGTGATTTTTATGAATAGGATTAAATAGCAATTCTTTAATGAACAGTCTGTGCAATCAAATTTTAACTGGTGGTTTATTCATGGTCCGCCCACTATGATTATTCCCCATTCATTCCATTGACTGGTCAACTAAAGCCACATTTCTGCTTCATGATTAGATTATGGTTCTTGCTGTCATGGACCAGACCAATTAGGACCAGCTGCTGGCCTGCTCTTGGCTCCTACAGCAGATCACTGGCTGCTCAGTGCGTACCATGCCCACAGTTGTGCTTATCCTTGTTCCAGCCCTGCTCCAGTGTCCGCCCCTGTTTGTTCCAGCCCTGTTTCCAGTTCCTGTTCCAGCCCCTGCCCCTGCTCTGTGCAACCCCTGCTCCCTGTTGGCTTCAGACTTCTGGTTTCAATCTCTGGCTGAGCCTCTGTTTTATGACTTCAGATTACCATCGAGCTCTGGCATTTGGCTTCTGTCTCTCTGGTACTGTACCTTGGCTTATTTCCTGAACTCTGCCCACCCTGGACCCAGCTCTAACCAGTTGGCCAGACTCTCGCTTCCACCACTAGGTCTGACCACATATGGGTCAGTCAGCTACACTTGCCAACCTACTCAAGGTGTAATTGATCACCATATCTGGGGTTGGGAAGGATTTTTTCCTGAGGTCACCTTGGTAGAGACCCTGGGTTTTATTTATTTTATTTTTGCCTGTGTAGTGTGGGGCACAGGTCACGTATTGGTTTGAACTTCAGTAAATGGTGGATTCTCTGTAATTTGACTTTTTTTAAATCAAGATTTGGAGACTTCCATAACTCAGTCAGGTTATGGGCCTATTATAGGAGTCAGTGGGTGAGGTTCTGTGGCCTGTGAAGTGCAGGATGTCAGACTAGATGATCATCAGACTACATGATCATGATGGTCCCTTCTAGCCTTAAAGTCTATGCATCTATGATGTATGCTTTATAAACAGGAGTCCCTTTTTCTGTTTGCAAATTATCCAAGTCCATTCGTAATTGTCTGACTCATCTGTTGTGAAGATAATAAAGTGGCTTTTAAAAATGATAAGAACACTTCCTCTATGAATAGACTTATGAATATTTATTCACTATGTTTTTGCTTTCTGAAAACATTCTTGTGTATAACAAGTTGCTCTACAAAATGTTTGAGAACATATGGACAAAAGTGGTTGTGAATTCCAGCCAAGTGAACTAGTGCCTATTAAATCACAAGAATTTTTATGAATCCTCTTTGTATAATTGCCCAACTCTACTGCAGAGTCGTTGTAGGCCCAACACTTCAGATACTCAGATCCTCTGTATGGGAGGCAATATAAGTATTTGGAGAAAAGAGACAGATAGGTAGGGTGGGCAGGTGAGCTTCAAGATTCCTTGAACTAAAAGTTTGTAAGTTGTTTGTTGCTTAAAAGCATTATGGTTTTGAGCACAACTAGCTGGGATTTAAGAGCTCCCATTTCCTTTATTGTTTTTTGGTATAACGAGGATAATACCTCTGAAAATGTTTCAACCATTCCTTGCCCTCAATTGCTAGCATTTTAGAAGAGAAATCATCAAACTTCTGATCAGTCAAGGGTACTAACTGTTGTAACTAGAGCAGTACTTTTGTGACAGCTCCATTCAAGGCAGCAACAATGTCCAATCATTTCTGAAAATTAAGGTCATTTGAAAGGCCTAAGGTGAAGATGCCATGTAATGACATCAAATGCTTCCTTTTGACATCCAGGGTTAAAAGAACTGTTGCTGTTTCTCACAGGGACTTACTTTTTGACATAGTTATTACAGCAGCCCTCAAACCTTAACAGATAAAACAAAACCCAGATTACGGGGGAAAGTATCAAAAGTAAACAACTATCAACTCAACTATTACAGCTGGTCAGAAATCTTCTGCATAAACATGATTTAGTTGGAAAATGATCATTTGTCAAATATAAATGATTGGGGAAATGTCATGTTCTATGAACTTTCCTACCAACTTACCTGATGGGCTACTCAGACTTCCAGGGTCCACGGCAGCCCCGGCATACAGAATACCCAGGGGTGAAAGTAAGCCGGTATGCCCCGGTACGGCATACCGGCAAGAGCCGGTGCGCCGTACTGGATTGGCTTCCCCAGGTGGCAATTTAGAGGGCCTTGGGCTCCCAGCATTATCTGCAGCCCCGGGCCCTTTAAATTGCTGCCAGAGCCCCGCTGCCAGAGCCCTGGGGTAGTGACGGCAGCCAGGACCGCCGGGGCTCTGGCGGTGATTTAAAGGGCCCAGGGATCCAGCTGCCGTTACCACCTTTAAATCACCGCCCAAACCCCAGTGCCAGAGCCCTGGGGTAGTGGCAGTGGGGCTCAGCGGCGATTTAAAGGGCCCAGGGCTCCAGCTGACATTACCAGCTGGGGCCCTTTAAATCACCGCCCAAACCCCGTTGCCAGAGCCCTGGGGTAGCGGCAGCTGGGCTTGGTGGTGATTTAAAGGGCCCAGGGCTCCAGCCGCTGCTACCGCCCCGGGCCCTTTAAATTGCCACCAGAGCCCCGCTGCCAGAGCCCTGGGGGTCGTGGAGGCAGCTGGGACCCCCGGGGCTCCATCGACAATTTAAAGAGCCCAAAGCTCCACTGTGGTAGTGGCAGCTGGGAGCCCCTGGCCCTTTAAATTGCCATCGGAGCCCCTGGCTGCCACTGCTATCCTGGGGCTCTGGCAGTGGGGCTCAGGTGGCGATTTAAAGGGCCCAGGGCTCTGCTGCAATAGGGGCAGCTGGAGCCCCAGGCCCTTTAAATGGCCCCCGAGCCCCGGGGATCCCAGCTGCCTCTGCAGCTAGTAGCTCTGGCAGTGATTTAAGGGTCCCAGGGTTCCCAGCCGCCAGTGCCACAGCTGGAGCTCGGGTCCCTTTAAATCTTGATTTAAAGGGCCCAGGGCTCTAAAGGCCACACCCCTTCCAGTTGAGGCCACGCCCCTTCCGGTAGAGGTCCTGCCCCCTTCTCAGGACTCCAGAGTACCGGTAAGTCCTTTAAGTTACTTTCACCCCTGAGAATACTCCAGGGCAGGACTCTAGGGTTCCCTGCTGCAAACTTCCATGAGCCTGGAAGACTCCTGTGGCAGCTGGCTCCTGTGGCTGCCTGAGTCCTGATTATTCAGAGGTGGGCAGCTGTAAAACTGACAAGAATCATATCAGTTTCACTCAGCTACTGCCACCATAAAGTGTTTTGGAAACACCGTGTTTCTGCAATGAAGTTTTGAATGTCTACGTCTTGGGAAATACCAAAACATTAACATTTCCTGCAAACTGGAAATTCTGAGTTTTGGTCAGCTCTGTCCAGCATAGCTTTCATGGAACACGTTTGATTCCAAAGCCATTGCATAAGCACAGTCCGTCTTACCCTTGTATATTGGGGGTTTCTTTGTGTGGGAGAGAAAGGAAGGGTCCAGATAAAAATACCACTTCTCTTTAATATGCACATTTCTAAAATATTAAGCTCTCTCTTATAATTTATCATTTTAAGAATCTTGCAAAATTGTGGCCTTTTTTGGTTGCATGTTCACCTCCGGTCTGAGTTGCTTGCTTTTATTACACTGAGATTGGATTACTCAATGAGTTCTAAACTGAACTGTTTAGGAGCCCACTCTGCTGCCAAGAGGTGGGCAGAACACAGCAAAACACGTCTCAGCATAAATGATAGTGTAGGCTGGTGGGCAGTACCTCCCCTGATATGCAAGTTAAATGTAATATTTTAAGAATAGTCCTATTGAGGGCTTTACAGGTTACACTCCAGGGATCTTGCCAGCCTTCTGACAACTTATACGCCATCTCGCCCTCTGAGGTTGGAGGAAATGGGTAGTCATATCATGGGTTCAGGCAGAAATAGACTGAGCGTTGTCCATACTTTTGCTTCAGCATCTCTACGCCTGTCCGCCATCTGATCATCACCGCCTTCGTAAAGTGGAGGCGTATTAGTGGCTTTGGTTTTATATTTTTATTTGATTTTTATTGGATATATTGTTTTATATGTTTTAGAACATTTATGAGGGTATGCGCCTTATGAATAAAATGTATTATAATCAGAATAAAAATGTCAAAGCCCTGAAATTGGGTCAAAGTGAGTAATGTAACAATGGGTTGTTCCTGCATTACATTTTTATTTTATTTTTATTTTTTTATCAGTTCTCAAACCATGCTGCATGGATCACTGGTTTTAGCCAATACATAGATGTTAGGCATGGTGCACACCACATCTGTATTATGCACATTGTACTTTGGCACTGGAAAACATGAAACCTGTCAAAGACAAAATACATTCATTCTAGGTCCTGGTACCAGTTGAACGAGACCTTCAGAGGCAATTGGTTTGGAATGTAGTATCCAAAACAGAGATAATGAAAGGCATAGCAGTGTACCAGAAAAATAAAGTAAAAAGCTGATTGGTAAATTTCAATCTTGGGTGATCTATGGAGTTCTTTTAGCTTGTAACAACTATGATATACATATAGGTAGTTTGGGGAGCTTATTTTGGAGCACATGTTCAGTGTAAGGTGAACTGAATGGTATGAGAACTGCTTCCTAGAAGGATTGGTAATGTTTATCTCTTCCCTTTCGTATTGTATTGCTTTTTCTTGGACAATACAATTTGGCAAAGCTTAGTTATTTGGTGCCTTAAACATTTTTTTAATAATAAATCATAAGTGCAGTCATGCATTTGGCTATACCTTTTAGCAACAGGTTAATGGAGCAGTTGTGGGCTGCTGAGAGATGGTTGATCACATGGTGCTGGCTTCCTCGCCTTGATTGCAGCTGCTAATTTGCATTTTAGGACAGCTGAAATGTATTAAATAAATACTTTGCTAATATATCTTTTTATTGTAAAACAATTACTGTGGTTGCTACAGGAGTTGTGTACTTGCAAATGAGAAAAGTGACTTCACTGTTGTGGACGAATGAGAAAAGTGACTTCACTGTTGTGGACGGAAGGATAGTTGGTCCAGGAGACAATCTTTCTATTAAGATGTGCTCCATTTCAAAACAAGTCTGAGAGCCCCTTCTATATAGTATATCATCATGATAAATATACCAAATATATTTGTTCAGTTTAAAGTAATAATTTGTATGGTACTTATCTAATGAGTAACTACTGAATATTATACATGCAAGTAAAATCAGCTGCTTATAGATATTTGTTGCTCAATGTCCTGATCGCTTATATTGCAATTTGTTTCAGACCACTGAAGGCATGGTTATCGAACTGCCCCCAGCAATTAAAGACAAGGCATGTTAAAATATGAACAGTTCTTGAAGAACTATGTTGAATGAATAGGTTTTATCTGTAATGTTATTCGGTAGATAAATCTTTAGGAAAAAATATATATAAAGAGAGACTAAGATTAGTTATTTAAAATTCTCTAGAGATTATGCAGTTCCCTGTTGCAGGGACTCAAAATAGGACTTGTGGCATTTTTTTCCTACAACTATACGTGCATAATATTAATCAGGGCAAAAAAGTTTATGATACATACATGCCTAATTTTACTCACCACATGCATGGCAATTCTTCACAGATACATTTATTTCTTTATCTTTGCTTCATCTATATCAACCACATTGAGCTATATTTTTGAGAGAAAAATGATTTATTCACTGTGTTGAAGACCTCTTACTAGCATGCAAAAAAAAAATAGATTCCACTCAGCTAATTTTCCAGTTCAACTACCGTAATTTTCCTCTTGCTGGTGTGACAGACCCAGACAAGTGGGGTAAAGAAGTCTGATAGAAGTCAAATATACTGGCCATTGGATGAATAGTTTTCTGTTCCCTAAGTGACCAGAGCAGGGGCTGCACTAGGACAAGCAGGAACTTTCTGGAACCAATTTAAGGCAGGCAGGCTAATTAGGACACCTGGAGCCAATTAAGAAGAACCTGCTAGAATCAATTAAGACAGGCAGGCTAATCAGGGCACCTGGGTTTAAAAAGGAGCTCCCTTTAGTTTGTGGTGTTGCGTGCGAGGAGCTGGGAGCAAGAGGCACACAAGGAGTTGAGAGTGAGAAGAGTTGAAGGACTGAGGAGTACAAGCATCAGCAGACCATCAGGAGGAAGGTCCTGCAGTAAGCGTAAAGAAGGTGTTGGGAGGAGGCCGTGGGGAAGTAGCCCAGGGAGTTGTAGCTGTCACGCAGCTGTTACAGGAAACCCTATAGACAACTGCAATCCACAGGGCCCTGGGCTGGAACCCGGAGTAGAGGGCGGGCCCGGGTTCCCCCCCAAACCTCCCAACTCCTGATCAGACACAGGAGGAATTTGACTGTGGGTTCTACCAGAGGGGAAGATCTCTGAGGCGATCAAAATCCGCCAATAAGCGCAGGACTCACCAAGGTAGAGGAGGAACTTTGTCACACTGTTTTTTAGCCACCATACAGTTTAGTTCCATTTAGACATGTCTAAAGGTAATGTAGCCACATATAAACAAGAAACAAAAGTCCAAATCTTTCATCATTTAGATCATGTTTAATTTCATACTCTATGGCAGATTTTGTGTTGTGCTCTATTCACATAAGACTGGATTCTGCCATCCTTGCTCATATTGAATACCCTACTGCAATCAGTAGGATTCCCTGTGCAGTAAGGTATTATGCAATGGCCTCAGGTCTAGATGAGCTGCCACCTTCATGCTCAGTTCAGCTTCTGGCATAAATACTAGCTGTCTCAGGGATGGTAATGGCTTTCAAGGGTCTGTTACATCAGCCAGGGAGCACTGGAATGCAATAGCACACCAATCATGTTGCCTCATTCCCCTACACTGGGAGCTTGTTAAGGGTGATGAAGAGATGACTATGCCAACTCTATGCCATCTAGAGTGTCCATCAGGGAAAATCCCCATTTGGGCCAGAAGGGCAGATTTATAACCCCTTTGGATTGCTGGAGCATTTTGCAATATTGTTGAGTAATTTATGACTCTCTTAAATAGCTCTCCATTTATATAGGTTTTTGAAGAAACAAATGTGCAACAGGAGAGGTTAGAAGCAACAAATTGTCTGGGAAACTCACATTGGAATACAAAAACATCTTTTCAAGGATTTTTTAAGTTTTATACCCAACTTCATGCATATACATCTGCTCCACATCCTATACAGCTCCTGGACCTGTTTATGCTCAAAGATTTTCTGTTATCAGGTGCTTGAAAAGACAGGGATTCTAATATCTGCTGTCATTATAAAGCAACTAGGTAGTCAAACTCTTAAATCACTACAAAAGTACCAACAATTCAAATTAGTGCCTCTTTTTCTAGAATGCCTTGAGAGCTAAGCTCTCTGCAAAACAAACTTTTGTGCATATAAGAGAATGATCACATGTTTTTAGAAGAAATTTGCATTTGACTACAAGGTTCAGTTGGAAGTCCAAATGTTCAATGATATATTTTATGCAACACTCAAATCAACTAATAGCCTGTCAGTGTGGCTGCTAGACATAAACACACTTCTCATTTTGATGCTCCTGACACTGTCACTTGATGTTGCAAAAACTACTGCCTCCATTTTATCTCCTGTAGATGTCTGCCTGATCTTTAGTGATGTGCCAAGGGACAAACTATAGACCTTCACATACGCTAATGAAGAAAATCTATTTCAACCCCTAAAAGAGCCCCAACTACCCCTCTCCAACCTATTGGCACTACTGATCACTTTATACTACTATTAATTCCATGACACAGGAGTATTACAAAAAGGAAGTCTAACAAAAAATATTTACAAGTGACATATATTTAAAGGGATGAAGATAATTCAAACATCCAGATAAAAGGGAGACGTGACACAGGGAGATGTCAGTTACATACCCTGGGTTAGAAGAGGGATTCACCGGTGCTGAGAACAAGCAGTACTTCTGTCACTTGATTCACTTGGGGTTTTTAGCAGGGGCTGTCAGTTCTAACTACTATCGGAGCTGCACAGGAGCTCCGTCTACAGAAGCCACAGGAAGAGGCTCTGAAACCTTGGTTTAGGAAACTAACCCTATACAGGAAAGCACTTGAGCGCATTCTTAACTACTTTCCTGAGTTGCGACCTAAATCACTGCATTCCACAGCTGCCCTGATCTTGCCTATTTCACAGCCAGCACCATTGAACATTTTGGGTTGTGTCTGCTCTGCAAAGCTTCATTCTGGAAAAGAGGCAGTTAAAGCCACTTTGCTCTTTGAGTACTTACATTGCGGGATATCCTATTCCCTGGTAGACTTTCCATTGTCAGACACCATTGCTGCTGATATAGACTTTGGAACATATCAGTGTGATCTGTCCTGCACTAGCAACCATCAGAGACTGTTTAAAGAAACTTGTGAAAAATTGGAGATTATGCATATCATATATTGAAAAAATGTTGTGTAGCCTTGTAAAAGAAAATACTTATTCAAAACTTTCTCGTTATTGTGTGTCAATATTCCAGAGATACTGACGAGCTTGAGTTATATGCTATGCAATTTCTGGCATATATAAGTATCAGAGGGGTAGCCATATTAGTCTGGATCTATAGAAGCGACAAAGAGTCCTGTGGCACCTTATAGACTAACAGACGTATTGAAGCATAAGCTTTCGTGGGTGAATACATGCATCCGACGAAGTGGCAATTCACCCACGAAAGCTTATGCTCCAATACGTCTGTTAGTCTATAAGGTGCCACAGGACTCTTTGTTGCTTGGCATATATAAGATAGACCAGCCAAGGGGAAAGTGGCTGGTTCATTTATTTGACTTGTAAGATATTCTATTTCACTATGAATCAACATTATTTGGTGTTTGTGATCATATGCATGCTTTTTTGCCCCTTCTGACCCTTCCGGACTTGCAGTTCCCTAAAGCATATTCTATCAGTCCCTCTTGCTGAGGCTCAAGTAATTGTACTGGTAAATGAGAAAAACTTAATCTAATTTTCTTTTGTAAATTTTATGTAAATTATGATTACTCATTGGTCAAAAGTCAGAACTGATGTAAAGGTAACCTGTGTTCTGGCATATAAATAACATTAATTTATTAATAAGAATGGTGATTTAAGTCCAAATAAAAGTGTTATAATGAAAATGGATTCTGAAAAGTCCTTCTGATTCTGACTATTGTGACAAAGTTCCTCCTCTACCTTGGTGAGTCCTGCACTTATTGGTGGATTTTGATCACCTCAGAGATCTTCCCCTCTGGTAGAACCCACAGTCAAATTCCTCCTGTGTCTGATCAGGAGTTGGGAGGTCCATTGATCATCCTTCACGTAGGAACAAATGACACGGCTAGATTCTCACTGGAACGAATCAAGGGGGACTATGCCAGGCTGGGGAAGATGCTTAAGGAAATCGAGGCTCAGGTAATCTTCAGTGGGATTCTGCCTGTTCCTAGAGAAGGGCAACAAAGGTGTGACAGGATTATGATGATCAACAGATGGCTCAGGGATTGGTGCTACAAGGAGGGCTTTGGGATGTATGGCCACTGGGAGGCATTCATGGACAGAGGACTGTTCTCTCGGGATGGACTTCACCTGAGTAGGGAAGGAAATACACTTCTAGGATGGAGGCTGGCACAACTGATCAAGAGACCTTTAAACTAGGAATTTGGGGAAGACGGTTGGGAGATGTCCAGGTAATCTCCACGCCGGATTTTAACATTGAGAGGGAAGACAACCAAGTAAGAGAGGATATAGCCGGGGGTAGGAGAATGGACATAAGGAGGAAGGGCAGAGTGGATACTAGTCAAATAGGTCATACTGGCAGTACAATGTCCATACCAAATTGGGTAAGGAATGTGAGTGAGGCCAAACAGCAAAAATTAAGATGTTTGTACACCAATGCGAGGAGCCTAGGTAACAAAATGGAGGAATTAGAGATACTGGTCCAGGAAGTGAAACCAGATATCATAGGAATAACCGAAACATGGTGGAATAGTAGTCATGACTGGAGTACAGGTATTGAAGGGTATGTGCTGTTTAGGAAAAAGAGAAATAAAGGTAAAGGTGGGGGAGTAGCATTGTATATCAATGATGAGGTAGACTGTAAAGAAATAAAAAGTGATGGAATGGATAAGACAGAGTCTGGGCAAAAATCACATTGGGGAAGAAAACTGCTAGAGCCTCCCCTGGGATAGTGCTTGGGGTGTGCTATAGACCACCGGGATCTAATTTGGATATGGATAGAGACCTCTTTAATGTTTTTAAGGAAGTAAATACTAATGGGAACTGTGTGATCATGGGAGACTTCAACTTCCCAGATATAGATTGGAGAACACGTGCTAGTAATAATAATAGGGCTCAGATTTTCCTAGATGTGATAGCTGATGAATTCCTTCATCAGGTAGTTGCTGAACCAACAAGGGGGGATGCCATTTTAGATTTGGTTTTGGTGAGTAGTGAGGACCTCATTAAAGAAATGGTTGTAGGGGACAACCTTGGCTCGAGTGATCATGAGCTAATTCAGTTCAAACTAAATGGAAGGATAAACAAAAATAAATCTGAGACTAGGGTTTTTGATTTCAAAAGGGCTAACTTTAATAAATTAAGGAAATTAGTTAGGGAAGTGGATTGGACTAAAGAATTTATGGACCTAAAGGCAGAGGAGGCCTGGGATTATTTCAAGTTAAAGTTGCAGAAGCTATCAGAAGCCTGTATCCCAAGAAAGGGGAAACAATTCATAGGCAGGGGTTTTAGACCAAGCTGGATGAGCAAGCATCTCAGAGAGGTGATTAAGAAAAAACAGAAAGCATACAAGGAGTGGAAGATGGGAGGGATCAGCAAAGAATCCTACCTTATTGAGGTCAGAGCATGTAGGGATAAAGTGAGACAGGCTAAAAGGCATGTAGAATTGGACCTTGCAAAGGGAATTAAAACCAATAGTAAAAGGTTTTATAGCCATATAAATAGGAAGAAAACAAAGAAAGAAGAAGTGGGACCGCTAAACACTGAGGATGGAGTGGAGGTTAAGGATAATCTAGGCATGGCTCAATATCTAAACAAATACTTTGCCTCAGTCTTTAATGAGGCTAATGAGGAGCTTAGGAATAGTGGCAGCATGACAAATGGGAATAAGGATGTGGGGGTAGATATTACCATATCCGAGGTAGAAGCCAAACTTGAACAGCTTAATGAGAGTAAATCAGGCGGCCCAGATAATCTTCATCCAAGAATATTAAAGGAACTGGCACATGAAATTGCAAGCCCATTAGCAAAAATTTTTAATGAATCTCTAAACTCGGGTTGCACCGTTTGACTGGAGAATAGCTAATATAGTTCCTATTTTTAAGAAAGGGAAAAAAAGTGACCCGGGTAACTACAGGCCTGTTAGTTTGACATCTGTAGTATGCAAGGTCTTGGAAAAAATTTTGAAGGAGAAAGTAGTTAAGGACCTTGAGGTCAATGGCAATTGGGACAGATTACAACATGGTTTTACAAAAGGTAGATCGTGCCAAACCAACTTGATCTCCTTCTTTGAGAAAGTAACAGATTTTTTAGATAAAGGAAACGCAGTGGATCTAATCTACCTCGATTTCAGTAAGGCATTTGATACAGTACCACATGAGGAATTATCGGTTAAATTGGAAAAGATGGGGATCAATATGAGAATTGAGAGGTGGATAAGGAACTGGTTAAAGGGGAGACTACAGTGGGTCATACTGAAAGGTGAACTGTCAGGTTGGAGGGAGGTTACTAGTGGAGTTCCTCAAGGTTCAGTTTTGGGACCAATTTTATTTAATCTTTTTATTACTGACCTCGGCACCAAAAGTGGGAGTGTGCTAATAAAGTTTGCAAATGACACAAAGTTGGGAGGTATTACCAATTCAGAAAAGGATCGGGATATCCTACAGGAAGATCTGGATGACCTTGTAAACTGGAGTAATAGTAATAGGATGAAATTTAATAGTGAGAAGTGTAAGGTTATGCATTTAGGGATTAATAACAAGATTTTAGTTATAAGCTGGGGACGCATCAGTTGGAAGTAACGGAAGAGGAGAAGGACCTCGGAGTCCTGGTTGATCACAGGATGACTATGAGTCGCCAATGTGATGTGGCCGTGAAAAAAGCGAATGCGGTCTTGGGATGCATTAGGCGAGGTATTTCTAGTAGAGATAAGGAGGTGTTAGTACCGTTATACAAGGCATTGGTGAGACCTCATTTGGAATACTGTGTGCAGTTCTGGTCTCCCATGTTTAAGAAGGATGAATTCAAACTGGAACAGGTACAAAGAAGGGCCACTAGGATGATCCGAGGAATGGAAAACCTGTCGTATGAAAGGAGACTCAAGGAGCTTGGTTTGTTTACCTTAACCAAAAGAAGGCTGAGGGGAGATAGGATTGCTCTCTTTAAATATATCAGAGGGATAAATACCAGGGAGGGAGAGGAATTATTTCAGCTCAGTACCAATGTGGACACAAGAACAAATGGATATAAACTGGCCATCAGGAAGTTTAGACTTGAAATTAGACGAAGGTTTCTAACCATCAGAGGAGTGAAGTTCTGGAACAGCCTTCCAAGGGAAGCAGTGGGGGCAAAAGACCTAACTGGCTTCAAGATTAAGCTAGATAAATTTATGGAGGGGATGGTTTGATGGGATAACATGATCTTAGTCAAAGGTCAATTAATTGCCATCAGTGGTAAATAGGACCAATGGTCAATGATGGGATGTTAGAAGTTACTACAGAGAACTTTTTCCTGGGTGTCTGGCTGGTGAGTCTTGCCCACATGCTCGGGGTTCAGCTGATCGCCATATTTGGGGTCGGGAAGGAATTTTCCTCCAGGGTAGATTGGCAGAGGCCCTGGAGGTTTTTTGCCTTCCTCTGCAGCATGGGGCACGGGTCACTTACCGGAGGATTCTCTGCATCTTGAAGTCTTTAAACCATGATTTGAGGACTTCAATAGCTGAGACATAGGTGAGAGGATTATTCCAGGAGTGGGTGGGTGAGATTCTGTGGCCTGCATTGTGCAGGAGGTCAGACTAGATGATCATAATGGTCCCTTCTGAGCTTAAATTCTATGAGTCTGAGGTTTGGGGGGAACCCGGGCTCGCCCTCTACCCCGGGTTCCAGCCCAGGGCCCTGTGGATTGCAGTTGTCTATAGGGTTTCCTGTAACAGCTGTGTGACAGCTACAACTGTCAGCATGCCAGGGTTTCAGAAGGTTGATGTGATATATTTGTTCTTGTTTCCGACGTCCTGGCTGCCGCACCTTGTAGGTTACTTCCACCACGGGTTCAACCACCTCATAGGGCCCCTGCCATTGGGCCAGAAGCTTGCTTTCTGCCGTGGGTACCAACACCATCACCCGATCCCCTGGTTGGAACTGTCGGACTTTTGCCTGGCGATTGTAATGGGTTCGCTGAGCCTCCTGTGCCTTTTCCAAATGTTCCCGTACAATAGGGGTGACCCGGGCTATCCGGTCTCGCATGTGCAATACATGCTCTATTATATTTCTCCCCTCACTGGGTTCCTCTTCCCAGATCTCTTTGGCGATATCTAGTATGCCACGGGGGTGGCGCCCGTATAATAATTCAAAGGGGGAAAACCCAGTTGAGGCCTGAGGTATCTTCCGGATAGCGAACATACGGTAAGGTAGTAGGGTGTCCCAGTCCTTCCCGTCCCGATTTACCACCTTCCTTATCATAGCCTTGAGGGTTCGGTTAAACCTTTCTACCAGCCCATCAGTTTGCGGATGATAGACTGAAGTTCTCAGGGTATGTATATGGAGCAGCGTGCAGAGGTCCTTCATTAGCTTCGACATAAATGGAGTCCCTCGATCTGTTAATATCTCCTTTGGTAGCCCCACTCGGGCAAAGATCCCCACCAGTTCTTTGGCTATCGTTTTAGAGGCCGTGTTCCACAGGGGGATGGCTTTTGGGTAGCGAGTAGCATAGTCCAAAACAACAAGTATATATTGGTGACCCCGAGCCGTCTTCTCCAGGGGTCCCACTAGGTCCATGGCTATTCGCTCAAAGGGGACTTCTATGATGGGAAGGGGTACTAAAGGTGCCCTCAAATGGGGATGGGGACTGTGCAGCTTACACTCTGGACAGGACGCACAGTACCTCCTCACTTCTTCATGTACTCCAGGCCAGAAAAATCGTCGTAGGACCCGTGCCAGGGTCTTTTCTACCCCCAAATGCCCCCCAAAATGATGACTATGGGCAAGGCTTAATACAGCATTCTGGTGTTTTTGAGGCACTAGGATCTGCTGTACCTTCTGCCCCTGTACTGGGGCGACCCGGTATAAGAGATCCTTCTTCATTATGAAGTAAGGTCCGGGTCCTTGGGTTTTTCCTTCCACGGGAACCCCATCTATTTCAGTCACTTCTTTCCTAATGTTGTCATACCTTGGGTCTTCAGCCTGGTCCCGTCCAAAATTTCCACTCCCTGAGCTAATCTGCCTGAGATCTAGGGGGCCGGTCTCTGTTGCTTCTACTGGTTCAGAGGCGTTAGGGTGGGGGTCAGACTCGGATGCTTCTCTCTCCTGGGCGCCCTCCTGTTCAGCTGCTCGGGTCCGCCTACCTATGAGAGCAACCCTCTGGCTTTGGGTCAGTATCCGGGTTCCCAAGGCCTTAGCTGCCCTTCTTTCCCTTTTCGTCTTTCTACCCTGTCTGGGAGTAGAGAACAAATCTGGGGATATTTCACAGAAGATTGGAGGTTGACAGTCCACTGTGGATGCCTCACTAATTTCAGGGTTCCCGTCTTTCTCAAATCCCCCTACTGGGAGTACGTCTCCAAACCCTGGGAAGTCCCTCCCTATGAGCACCGGGTATGGGAGTTTAGGGACTACACCTGCTGCTACCTCAGTAGTGTTTCCTTGGATCTCAATTTTTACTGATATGGTAGGGTAGTAACTAACTGCCCCATGGATACAGGTTATCCCCATATGTTTAGCCTGCAGCAACTGACTAGGCTTCACGAGCCTCCCTGAGATAAGCGTGATAGCACTCCCCGAATCAACCAGTGCCGTGGTCTGTACCCCATTTAGTTTCACTGGTCTGGTGTACATATGTGGGGTTAGTGAGACCCCCACAAGGTGGATTAGGAAGCATGGGTCTGCCCAATTTCCCAGGTTACACTGCATAGGCTCCTCGGCATTGGGACACTGTGCAGCTATGTGTCCCCACTCTCCGCAGGCATAACATCTGTATGGAACCCTAGGCGTTCCCCGGTCTCTTGGTTTGGGCAGTCTAATCTCACGATCTTCTTCCCCCTCAGTGCTCCGACTCTTTGTGGCCTCTGGTGGGCCTTCAGCCCCTCTCTTTTTCCACCTGGGCTCTCCTGGTGGCCCAGTCACTCGAGCTCTTGGGTTTGGTGCTGCTAGTTTAACCCAGGGTTCTACTTCCTTAACTGGTCGGGTCAGCTCCCTTGCCGTCCTTCGCCTCTCTACCAGTGCAACAATCTCGTCATAGGTGGAGGGTTCATTCTGGCTTACCCATGTGTGAAGGTCTGGCGGTAGTCCCCTCATGTATCGGTCAATGACCAGAACCTCTAGTATCTCTTCTGGACCCCGGGACTCAGTTCGCAACCACTTTTGTGTGAGATGGATGAGGTCATACAATTGGGACCGCGGGGTTTTGTCTTCCTGGTACCTCCACTCATGATACCGCTGGGCCCGCACTGCGGTCGTTACCCCAGATCTGGCCAGGATCTCTGCTTTCAGCTGTGGGTAGTCTGCTGCAGCCTCTTCAGGCAGATCATAGTAGGCCTTCTGGGCCTCCCTGCACAGGAATGGGGCGAGGATGCCAGACCACTGACCTCGAGGCCAGGCCTCCCGTAGGGCTGTCCTTTCAAAGGCCAGGAGATATGCCTCTGTCATCCTTTTCCGTCATTTTCTGCAGGCAATTGCTGGCCCGTATCTTCCGCGTCCCATCATGGCCATGGTTCATCTCCGTAAGGGCCTTCACTTGGTTTACTAATTCCCGCAACATAGTCCGGTCTTGAGCGGCCTGGTCCATCAACAGGCGATTGGTCTCCTGCTGCAGCCGCACTGCCTCCTGTTGGGCAGCTGCCTGGACACGGGTAGCCTCCTGCTGGGCAGCTGTGGCTTGTATCAGTGCCCGTACTACGTCTTCCATTGTGGTGAAAAAATAAACCCACTCCCTTTTTGTTGTTGTTTTTGTTTTGTTGTTGTTGTTTTGTTTTTTTAAACACCCCTCTTCTTCCGCTGCGCTGTTCACACCACAATCCCACCCCCTTACACCAGTTGTGACAAAGTTCCTCCTTTACCTTGGTGAGTCCTGCACTTATTGGTGGATTTTGATCACCTCAGAGATCTTCCCCTCTGGTAGAACCCACAGTCAAATTCCTCCTGTGTCTGATCAGGAGTTGGGAGGTTTGGGGGGGAACCCGGGCCCGCCCTCTACTCCGGGTTCCAGCTCAGGGCCCTGTGGATTGCAGTTGTCTATAGGGTTTCCTGTAACAGCTGCGTGACAGCTACAACTCCCTGGGCTACTTCCCCACGGCCTCCTCCCAACACCTTCTTTACGCTTACTGCAGGACCTTCCTCCTGATGGTCTGCTGATGCTTGTACTCCTCAGTCCTTCAACTCTTCTCACTCTCAACTCCTTGTGTGCCTCTTGCTCCCAGCTCCTCGCACGCAACACCACAAACTAAAGGGAGCTCCTTTTTAAACCCAGGTGCCCTGATTAGCCTGCCTGTCTTAATTGATTCTAGCAGGTTCTTCTTAATTGGCTCCAGGTGTCCTAATTAGCCTGCCTGCCTTAAATTGGTTCCAGAAAGTTCCTGCTTGTTCTAGTGCAGCCCCTGCTCTGGTCACTCAGGGAACAGAAAACTATTCATCCAATGGCCAGTATATTTGCCTTCTCTCAGACTTCTTTACCCCACTTGTCTGGGTCTGTCACACTATATGTAATTTAAAAAGCTAATATTTCCACTCAACTAAGTAAATCACCTTTAAAAAATGAACTACAAAGGGAAAATATGATCATGTTTTTATTGCTCTTTTATGATGCATCAATATTTTGTCAAAGTTCTCTGTTTTGCTAAATTTATTTCTGCGTTTGAAAATTTTATACCAATGAAAAAGCAGGATTATGGCATGTTGAGTTACCTCCCTCCTCTCATAGCTGAGGGCTGAGAGAGTCATGACTTAGGTTCCAGCATATCTCACACCAATGTTCCAGAGTTCTCTTCCAAAAATAGGGCAATATGGACCTAAGGCAGGGGTCGGCAAACTACGGCCTTCAGGCTGCGTCCGTCCCATCAGATTTTTCAATCCAGCCCCTGAATTCCTTCCAGGGACCAGGGTCTGGGGCTTCCCTCACTCTGGCACTCCAGCTGGGGAGCGGAGTCGGGGGCTTGCCCCATTCTGTGTGTGCCGGGGCTCCGCGCAGCTCCCAGAAGCAGCAGCATATCCCCCCTCTGGCTCCTACGCATAGGGGCAGCCAGGGGGCTCCACATGCTACCCCGCCTCAAGCGCTGCCCCCGCAGCTCACATTGGCTAACAGCATTTTGGGCTGTATAAGTAGGAGCATTGCCAGCAGATCAAGGAACGTGATCATTTCCCTCTATTCAGCATTGGTGAGGCCTCATCTGGTGTACTATGTCCAGTTTTGAGCCCCACACTACAAGAAGGATGTGGAAAAATTGGAAAGAGTCCAGCGGAGGGCAACAAAAATGATTAGGGGGCTGGAGCACATGACTTACGAGGAGAGGCTGAGGGAACTGGGATTGTTTAGCCTGCAGAAGAGAAGAATGAGGGGGATGTGATAGCTGTTTTCAACTACCTGAAAGGGAGTTCCAAAGAGGATGGATCTAGACTGTTCTCAGTGGTACCAGATGACAGAAAAAGGAGTAATTGTCTCAAGTTGCAGTGGGGGAGGTTTAGGTTGGAGATTAAGAAAAACTTTTTTAACTAGGAGGGTGGTGAAGCATGGGAATGGGCTACTTAGGGAGATGGTGGAATCTCCTTTCTTAGAGGTTTTTAAGGTCAGGCTTGACAAAGCCCTGGCTGGGATAACTTAGTTGGGGATTGGTCCTGCTTTGAGCAGGGGGTTGGACTAGATGACCTCTTGAGGTCCCTTCCAACACTGATATTCTATGATTCTATGAACTGCGGCCAATGGGAGCTGCAGGGGCGGCGCCTGCAGATGGGGCAGTGCACAAAGCTACCTGGCCACGCCTCCATGCCGCTGCTGCCAGGAGCTTCTTGAGGTAAGTGCCGCCCAGAGCCTGCACCCCTGATCTCCTCCCACGCCCCTAACCCCTGCCCCAGCCCTGATCTCCCTCTTTCCCTCCGAACCCCTCGGTCCCAGCTGGGAGCACCCTCCTGCACCTCAAGCCCCTCATCCCCAGCTCCACCCCAGAGCCCGTACTCCCAGCTGGAGCCATCACCCCTGCCCCCCGCTCCCCAACCCCATGCCCCAGCCCAGAGCCCCCTCCTGCAGCCTGAATTCCTCATTTCTGGCCCCATCCCCATACCCCCAGCCAGAGCCTTCACCCCCTCCTGCACCCCAACCCCAACTTTGTGAGCATTCATGGCCCACCATACAATGTCCATACCCAGATGTAGCCCTCGGGACAAAACGTTTGCCCATTCCTGATCTAAGGGGCGAAATCCTCCCCTATTAAAGTCAGTGGATGCTTTGCCATTGATTTCAGTGGGGCCAGGATTTCATCTGATATTTCCAAAGTAAAAATAATCAGACAAATTACAAAATAATCTGTTTTACAAAATAAGAAAGACTAAAAGGAACATGCATCAAGTTTTTTGCTTTGTGTTTCACATTTAAAATATATTGATTTATTTGAAAAATAATCTCTTTATAACCCCCACCCCCCAAAAAAAATTAAGATGCCACAATGCTCTGAAAAAAAAATCAAACACAGTATAAAGAGGGGAATGTGAAATTATATTAGTGAGCAGGACAAGGAGATTTTAAGAGTTACTATCTGGTGGTCTGCAAAACTTTTCATTACATCTCTTGATATTCCCAAATAGTACATTCTATTTGACAATCCTCTTTATCTCCTCCATTGAAAGGCTTTGTTTAAGCATCAACAATAATTTATTTACAAAATTCTCCTGAAGAAATTTGCTGCAGCTCCATTTGATAAAGTCCTAATCTGCCATTAGTTTAGCTAAATTTAAATTATCTTTAGTACTCAAAACTTCATTGCAGGTGGTTGCTTCTTTCTTTAATTCAAGAAAGCATGCCTAACTTCTGTAGTCTCTATAATTTGTTTGTAAAGGACTTTGCATAATAAATTAAAAGGTTTTATTACTTGTGCTCCATTCAGCGTAGGCAATATTCAAGTTAAATAATGCAATTAAAGGCAATAAGAGTCATTTTCTATAAACTCTCTCTGGTGGTTTTCTCAGTAGGAGTCCTGGACCTTTAAACATGTTCACAGCAGCATTCTGTTCATTTATCACTCACAGGTTTTAAGGCTGCTTTCTATTATTTTAGCAATCATTACAACCTACATTAACATGTTTCTTCTAAATGTCAAAGGCCTATGGGAGGGCTGACATCCACACAAGAAACAAGTTCTGAATTTTGACAAATTTCATAAACACTAGCTACGGTATTTGAAGTCAATGAGGTTCCATAAGGTTTGGTCAGAATTTGGCCCATAATGTACTGACTAAGGGCCATTTTTTTCTTCATAAACAAAAACCCAGTGTCCACTGAAACAAAGGGAGATGTCAGTTTTGCTCTTAAGTGTGCATACTGAATAGAATGCCATGCCTGTCCTGCCACCTATATAAGCATTAGTACTGTTACCACAAATAACTCTTAATTCAAGATATGTATTCTTGGAGCACAAGGTGCTGATTTTTATTCCACATGGGAACATGTACAAGTTAGAGGAGAACTTCGCTGTTTGTGTTTACAGATTATTCACAAAAACTGCCCATTTTTCCCCATCAGATACACAGATGCATTCAAGTCAGTAGGAATTGTATCCATCCACTCTGGAGCACAACTAGAACCATTTTCTATATATCTGTCACATATGAAATAGTTTCTAGAAGATTGCTTAATCATGGTCCTTGGAAAGATTAAATATTGGTCATTTGAGAAATGATATTTGATTCACATGGGTTTTGCATGACGGCTCGATTAAATAAACTTCAAAGATACAAAATTAACATGGCACATATTAAATAGATTTAAAACCGGATGACTGCTGGGTCTCAAAATAAAATTATACATGGGAAATCATCATTAAATGGGTGTGTTTCCAGTGGGGTCATACAAAGATCAGTTATTTGGCCCTCTGCTATTTAACATTTTTTATAAATTACTTGGAAGAAAACAAATTCATCACTGATAAAGTTTGCAGATATTTTAGGGAGTGGTAAATAATGAAGAGGACAGGTCAGTGATACAGAACAACCTGCGTCATTTGGTAAACAGGGCGCAAACAAATAATATGCATTTTAATGTAGCTAAATGTGAATGTATGCATATAGGAACAAAGAATGTAGGCCATACTTACAGGGAAGCAATGACTGTGAAAAAGATTGTGGAGTTGTGATGGATAATCAGCTGAACATGAACTCCCAGTGTGACGCTGTGGTCAAAAGGGTTAATGTGCAATCCTTAGATGCATAAACAGGGGGATCTTGAGTAGGAGTAGAGAAGTTATTTTACCTCTGTATTTGGCATTGGTGCAAACACTGCTAGTACTGTTTCCAGATCTGGAGTCCACAATTCAAGAATGATGTTGATAAATTTGACAGGATTCAGGGAAGAGCCACACGAATAACTGAAGGATTAGAAAATATGTCTTATATTGATAGACTGAAGGAGCTCAATCTATTGAGTTTAACAAACGGAATATTAAGTGGTAACTTGATTACAGTCTATAAGTACCTACAGAGGGAACAAATATTTAATAATGGGCTCTTCAATGTAGCAAAGAGAGGTATAACATGGTGCAATGACTGGAGGCTCAATCTAGACAAATTCAGACTGGAAATAAGGTAAATTTTTAACAGTGAGAGTAATTGATCATTGGAACAATTTAAGAAGATTCATGGTGGATTCTCCATCATGGATAATTTTTAAATTAAGATTGGAGGTTTTTCTAAAAGATCTGCTCTAGGATTTTTTTATTTTATTTTTATTTTTTTTGCAAAGTTCTATGGCCTGTTTCATAGAGGAGGTCAGACTGGATGATCACAATGGTCCCTTCTGGCCTTGGAATGTATGAATCTGAAATGGAAAAATAGGGAATTAGTGAAAATGATTATAACTTTGGATATGATTTCTGCCACTGTGGCTCAAGCTGATGGGACTTCTAGCCGAATGAAATATGACAGAATCTAGCCCTTTCAAGTTAAGGTTGGGTCTGGAAAAGGATGGCCTTTCTGGTTAACATGACAGAGAATGACAAACACCAAGTCCCTTGTAAAGAACCGATCACATGTCACAGGGCGCTTCCTCCACTACCCACTGGCCCATTTGGGCAGTCTCTGATAATATACACACAGTCCATTTCTTTTCCCCAAGTGTATCTTTAAGCTTTAGATTCCCAGCATTGCAGAACATAGTAAAGGCATGTGTCAGGAGGCGCCTTTCTCTATCACATCCAGCTCACTCTCTGGGCTTCCCCATTACCTCCTGTTTCTTCCTGCCAGTTATATATCTTCTTTTATTGAGCTAATTACCTCATTAGTCCAATCATTGTCCCCAAGTATCAACAATTTCCATCATAACAGGTTAATTGCCTTTAATTAAGACTGTAATCTTCTGTTATACAATTACCTAAGTGGCCAGGGTGCTACAGCTAGCACTCTGTCACACATATAGAAAAACTATGGTGACCAAGGTGTGTGTACACAAAAAAAGTAATTGTAAATGCAATAGGATCAAAGGAACTTTTTAAAGCTGTTGACAACTGGCAAAAATAGAAAAATAACTATGGTTCCAGAGAGGTGTTTTTTAATATGTTATACAACTGGCTATTATATCAGTAAAAGGGACAATGTTACCTATGCTCACAGATATTCCACCTGCACAAACCTCATGTGTCAAAATGCAAGTATCAAGGATGTTTACATGGCTAGTATGGTTATGAAGAGGTTGACAGTTGGCCACATTAAAATAGTCAGGACATAACTGGAGATTTCAAAAGCAAAAAGAACAGAACTCTTGAAATGTGAGCATCATACTTTGCAATATGTCTTCTGTAACTTCAGTTTGGTAGTGGGCAAAGCGAGAGAATCTTAGACCTAGGTATGATTTTGTACCATTGATTTATGTTTTAATTAAATATTCTCTTGATCCTTTAACTACCTTGTTTTATTCAAGGCACTTTTATTAGGTGTTAGACCATAGGATAATTGCTACAGTCCACCCATAGGGGAGGCAAATGATCCTTTAGCCTCTGAGGAGAAGATATGAAGATTTGCTTCTAATCTGCTCTCAGGTTCTTGTCTAAGACCACAGAGACTTGCTCTATATTAAGGAAATTTGCATTGAATTAAGTTGCATTGGTGTCAATCCCACTCTGTGCAGCATTTTTATATAAGGGGTTTACACTGGTGTAACTACATTGATGTAAATCAGAGCAATGCAAATTTCCATAATCTAGATGGGGCCAAGATTTGTCATCTAAAGTGCTGTTGGCTATCTGGCTACAATCAACACAAGATAAGGTAGATAGATCACAGATGAGTTTGAGGGGACAAAGTAGCAGACTCAGAGGGAATAAAGAAAACATGGTATGTTTCATCGATTGTATAAAATAATATAGAATTTTAAATGCAATCAGTTTCAACTAATCTATTATTTTATATCTCGACAGACTGAGAATATTCTGTCATATCCTTTAATACAGTGAACAAACCATATGGAATTAAACCTTATTGAATTACGGTTAACATATTTGGGGTACATTGTTGTGGCATTGTACCTTCTTCTATTAGGGAGAGGAGGTGCTAGTGTACTTCCTCTATTACCAACCTTTTGAAGTCACTCTTGTGGGATAAATGCATGTACTAGTTTAAAGTGGATACTCCAGCCATCAACAGACAAAGAACACACTTTTGGATAAAAGCCTGGGGTTTAACCTGCCACAGAGCTTCCTTCCAGTTCTAGCACACAGCACCCCTATTTCATAGAGGGCCCCAACCTTTAGGAGAGGATTGGAAGGATTCTGTCTACTGGCGCTTCATAAAACTATGTGCTTGTTCTGAGGTGAAGATCTGATGAAATTGTAACCACAAGGAGAGGTATTAAAAGACTGCATCTGTCAGCCCAAAGGAGAGCTGGGATGAACTCTTGTGAGCTTATTAGCATGTGTGTAGATTCTTTTATTGGTTTTAGTATGTTTTTTCGATAACTCTTTGTACCTTAAGAATAAAGTAGGCTTGCTTAGAAAAAACTGTGCGGTAACTTAGATCTGTAGTGATTACACTGCTATCCAGCTCTGAAGAGAAACCAAGCAAGTGTCCTAGGCTAGGGCAACATGTCTGCTGGGAATGACACAGTGAAGGCAAGGGGACTGTGCAGCCTGGGAATAGCCTCCTCAGAAGGGAAAGAGAGAGAGAGGGGCTTTGGAGCTGAAAGCTAAGAGTTGGTGATATTACTGAACAATCAAGGGGAAATACAGGTACAGTTGGCCCGAACTGTGGCAATACCACGCTAGTAGGTGTTTGTAAAATTCTATTAGTAATAATGTACAACATATTTTTTCAAACAGCGACGTGCTTGCGAGACCTTCTTCAAGAACTATTCTTAAAATAACCAATTAATAAATACAGCCATACTTGTGATTATGATCTCTGAGCCTTTCCCTACTATTTAATTTTTTCATTAGCTCTTTGGGCAATTAAACATACAAAATTCTAGGGAACCCAAATGACATCACCACTATGGAATGCCCTATAATATTTTTCGCTATTTCAATTAAAGGTAAATTTGTTCCAATCATATGTCTCTGCCTAACAAGTTCAAACTCTATGTATCTTGACTGTCCCTAACCCCATAAGGAAAAGAAAACCACCACAGAAAAAGGCTCTGTACAGATTCTATCCTCTGAAAGATGTTTTCTAAATGGTAATACTGATAATTTTAAACAGACTGGAAATGGCTGCTGTGCAACTCAAATATACTGTATGGGGTTTTATTCAGTTAAAACACATTTCTCACTACGGAATTGTGAGTTGTGGGTTTGCTAAAGTTTTTTGTTTAGCGAGCAGGTAGATATTGAAATTAACAGTAAATAAAGTATAACTTTCTCTGGCATTTGGCATATTGCTCATGAAATTAACACACATTCTGGGCCTGATTTTCAGCTTCTGGCCGCCACTTAACGTGCATTCAATTTCCACCCATACACGTCGCTTCCCATACATTTTCATTTTTTCAAATCTACTAAAATCCTAGATAACGTATCCATTTACCTAGTCTCCTGTGTCTTCTTTCTACTCATTGACTCTTTACTACTGCCCCTGTGTCCCGCTAACACTGTAATGTCAAGAATCTTCTCTTCTTTTGCTCAAGTTCCCATTCTATGGCCTTGATTCTTGAGGCACATAGTTAAGCATGCTTTCCTGAATCAGGGCCTATAAGAACCTCAGGAAAGTCACTCCTGATATCACAAAGGCTCCTCTGATTGTGAAGGCCAGACACTCACATGGTGTAATGGAGTAGGGAGTAATGGAGTGAGCTGTGGTAGCCCAACCTTTATACTGTTTCCACTGTCCAGGGATGTGGGTAGGTCAGGATATTTCCTGAACATTCTGTTCTCCTACTTTCCCAATGTGCTGCTCTTAATGGTTAAAACACTAAAACAAAATACAAACATACAAAAGATTTTCCCTTTTTTAAAGATCTGGTTTAATAATTTTAAAAAACTGAACAATAGTCCTTCAAATCTCAAACTTTTAAAATATCAATAGCACCAAGAAACAAATTATGCAGATTTTTCAGGTAATTTAGTTTATTATTAGTTAATACAATTAAAAACATTTTAATTGGTTAATTTAGGTCACGTAATAAAATTAAGTGTTCAAGGCCATCCTCATAAAAAACCATAAAGAAATTATACTAATCAATTTCTGCTAATTCCTTGAATTTCTTGTGGGAGAAAAAAGAACTCATAATGCACTAAGAATGCTTACCAGTGATTTGTCAGCACAGGTGCCTCGCTTGAAAAGGAGCAGAGCCAGCAGAAAAAGGGAGTTTATCTTGTAGTGACATAATATACACTGACTCAATACAAAAATTGTAAAGATAAACAGAGTAAGTTATGGAAGAAAGCCTGTGGGCAACAGCTATTCATATGCCAATATATCAGGCATCTTTCACAGACCTGTTTGTCTTAGTAAAAATCATGGGGTCAGAACTTAAACTGAAGTTAGTGGAACTATGCTCATTTATCCCATTTGAGGATTTTATCCTATACAAATATTAGCTTGATTCTTAATTACACTAAGGCCCCTTTGCACCACTCTGTCAGTGGAAAGGGGCCTTGAACTGGACATAAATTACATTTAAAATTTACCCATTGAAGTCAGTGGGACAATTTACTATCTTAAATGTTAGCTTCTCTGGGTAAGGGCAAGATTGTTAGTACCTTGCAGGATTAAGCCTTTTATCTTTAAATCCTGCTCAGATATGGCAAACCAGTATACATTAGCCCCTCCACAGGGGATCCTCACTGCACAATTCAGTCAATCATTGTGAGTTTTTCCTTTGACTTGAATGGAAGCAGGAAGAAGCCCTGGATTATCTGTGAAGAGCCACATAAGCATTTACTGACCTTTCTATGGAGTTTAGTATAACAGACAGGGCCACTATAATTTAGCCTAAGACCAATCTTGTGCTTCCTCTCAGAGTTTTATTTTTTAAAAGATAAATATTATATACTAAAATACAGACATTGCTGGGCAGCCATCAATTACTTCATTTAAATTCCCATAAGAAGGAAAATCTAAGCATTTTTAGAATATTATTCCACAGTCATGGCTTTGCCCCAAGCAATGGGCAGATTGCGAGAGTCACAATTTGCCTCTGGCTTCCCTTTTACTCTGAGAGGGAAGGAACCCTGTGCTTAGTCTACGTCTGCTCAGCAAAATTTCCAGATGTACCAGTAAAGCTTTGCTAGTCAGGGAATGTGGAACTTAAGTTTTACCCTCTCCCCATTGTGCCCATTTCCCATACACTTACATGAGCAGGAGAAGGCACCTAACAGCATCATGAAGGCTGTTCTGTTGACCCACAGTGACACTTGCAATCCAGGTAGCTGTTGTAGGGAGCAAGGGGGCACCTTATACTTCCTTACTCCCTATACAGCCATGCAACTCAGTCACAAGATGGGCCTTAGGAAATAATCACATGCATTCAGCTAGGAAGAGTTACAAATATATATTTTTAAAAACTTAATTTTCTCTCTGCCGTTCCATAATTATTCTATTACTGCAGTTTTCTTATTCCTGTCACTATATTTCTGTTCAATGTTTCTTACTGATATCTTATATATTTTCCCTTGTGTGGAATCTACAACAATTAATTCTATTGTCAGGTGGTACCTTCCTTTTCATGGGATTTAATTCCTGAAACTAAAATAAGTGTTTGCAACTTTCAGCTAGATTGGGCTAATATTAACATATTTATGACAAGCCTCTAGGAATGCATCCTTAAGCATGTGGGTTTAAGCATAAGTATGGAACAAATATGCTAATGAGCACCAAAAATGGATTACATTTTAAAAATTCTCATGGTTTGGGCATATAATTGTGTATAATATTTATCCTTAAATACAAATTGAACACATATTGGGGTCTATGTACACAGACAAGTTAATTATTGACAGAAAATTATCATTTTTTCACAATTTCGTATCATGGAACTTTTCTTAGAGATGGCTAAAATTGGTTATATTTATTTTCCGCAAAAATTTGAACAAAATTTTTTAAATTTGTTAGTATGAGTCTTGAGTCCTCCGAATGCCATTTTCCATAAAATGGTGAAGATGCAAAATTAGTTTACAAATTGGCTTTTCAGTTTTATTTCTGGTGTGAAAATTTGTGATTTTTTCATATTTGTGCATTCAAAATTTTGCATTTTTGTCAAATGGAGAGAAGACTCTGGGAATTAAGGATCAGATAAAATTACATATACCCTACATGCAGAACACATACTCATTTCAGGTCATGTATTAATAGAGGTGACGATAACCAAGTACACTTTGCTTACATCTCAAAAGTAGGATGAGATTTAACTGCATCCTGTGCGTGCACACATGCACACAGACACACACTCTCTCTTTCTCTTGCTCTCTTTCTCCCTATCTCTCTCTGTCTACCCCCCGCCCCACCCCCATCAAGGAGGCACATGACTTTAGAATACTGAGCATCTGCAGTGAAGAAAACAAGTTCAAGGCTAATATTTGAAAGAGATATAAACTCTCATGCTTCAAGGCACAAGCCAAGCTTGGTTTGACAGGGTTGGGAAGACACTTCTTTTCTGATTTCATAATTGCTCACTTTGCAATTTAAGACATCACAACAGGTATTGGCCATGTTAGAGACAGGACAGGGGATCACTGGCTTGAATCCATATGGCTATTCTATTTTCCTATGATGTCATAATAATTATTTGGCTTGTGTTATTTATCTCGTGATGGGAGATATAGAGTGTTACCAACTTTAAAGATTTTATTACAATTTGTTGATTTTTCTTAAATCATTGATTGAAGCAATTATGTGATAACTTCTGCTTAGACTTTTTTTTTTTTTTTTTTTTTTGGAAGTAGGTTTCTAACCCTTTTGGTCACGGAGAAAAGATTGAAAACGTGAACCAAGTGCCATCCTAAAGGCTCCAAAACAAGAAGGGAAATAAAGAAAACTCCAAATTTATTAGTTTAAAGTTAATCTCATCATTTTTAAACTAATCTATGAGGGGTAGGGGAGTTGACTAATTTTTTTGTAACGCTTTAGATTGACCATGTGGATAAAAGAGTCTGCTCCTCGTGAGGTATTGTCCAGCTCATGAAAAATGACAATCCATTAAAAAGGAGGATCCTTGTTATCTGTGTCACATCTGGATATTTATGGCTGTGTGGCTGCTTCAAAATGATGTCAGAGGTTGGAGTCTAGGGGCATGTGCAATACAGCACAGGTGCAATGTTGAGAAATTTAAGGGAAACCTCAGGAAAATTTCACTGCCCAATTTCAAGTTCCTGATCCAAATTAAGGAGATGTTTATAACAATGGTTCATAACCTTTTATAACATCCAAATTTAAATGAGGGAGTGTATTGTGACCCCTGGGTCTCAAACCCGGGCCCATGGGAGCAGCCATGCTCCCACCCTCTACCTGGCAGCCTGCTTGCCTTAGATTCATGAAGCCCAACCCAAGTGTGAGGCTCTGCCGTGGAGTTCCAAAAGGTGGAGTCCCAGAGTGGTTGATTGGCCTGCTGAGCAGGCTGAATCTGACGCCAGCAGCAGGAACAGGAAGCTGTCTGAATAACTGTGCTCTATCCTGCTCCTTGATTTCCTGGCATCCTGAACCAGTTTGACTCCTGACAGCTGACATGTGGTTCCTGACCTCCAGTTTGGCTCCTATCTCTAATCTTCTGGTATCCTGACCCAGTCTGACTCTGGTTCCTGACTCATGGTTCCGATCTCCAATTTGCTGCCTGCTTCTGAACTACCAGCATTCTGATTCTTGGCTCGTAACTGCAAACTCTGTGACTTCTAGGTATGGCTGCCCAAGATCTGGCTGTAACAGAGTGCAATAACCACTTTAGAGTTAAGGTGGACCTAGCTCCCATTATAATTTTGCATTCCTGACTTTCAACTCTTTCTCTAACTTCTTCTAAAATACACAGATTTTACTGAAATGTCACATGCAGCTTCTCATTCCTCAGTAGACTTTTTTCTGAGACTTTTGTTAATAATTAGAAAAAAAGAGTTTTAATGTTCTGGGGCAAGGTTTAAAAAGGTATTTTGGGACCTAAAGATGCCGACAGGGACGTCTATAAGTCCCACAAGGTGCCTAACTCCCATTGACTTTCAATGGGAATTAGGTACCTACCTGCTTCAGCATGTCTTAAAATCCTATCTGCATCTTTAGAAACCAGAACACCTTGGAACCCTATCCCATAGTGTTTAAATTTCGCTACTGAGAATATTTCTAAATATTTTTGGCTCCTGCTGACTCAAAACTGAGTTGGTCTAGAATCTGCACATTTGTTTTTTATTTGTTTGCTTTTGTATTGGCTTTGTTGAGGACAAGTGCCTTAAAATGGTCTGTTGTGTGTGTGGAAGTAGGGATATCAGGATCATGAAAATATTACAAAGACATATCATAAAAATACTTAATGAACCCCATAATAACATAGGGAGAAAACAAAATAAAATAGGCAATTAACTTTGTACTCATTACAGCAGTGGGGAGCTGGCACAATTTGTCAGCACAACTTTCCGGACATTTTAAGATATGGGTCAAAAAGTGTAGAATTTATGTAAAGATCATGCAATATTGATTCTGAGTATCAGCTGGACTCCACTGAATCACACTTTTAACCTTAATTATTTTTTTTTAATTAAGGTATCTGTTTGCAAATTATTTTCAAAATCCTATACTTGTGAAAATTCTATTTGTTAACTTCTTTGGAGCAAACTGTACCAAAACACTGTTATTCTTTACAATAAGGATTTATTTTCTCTTCACTTGTCTAAAGGATCTACTTACGGGCACTTACGCTTGAATTATTATTATGATTATTAAGATGGTCAATTTTTTTTGTATATTTTTCATGTGTCTGATCCAACTGTGTGGGCAATCTATGTTATCAGATTTGATTTAGTGACTTTCCTTGGACAAAATAAACTCAGATTAGTACTTGCCTCCAAATTAATCCCAGGTTGCAAACTGTTCTATCATCTCAGCACAAATCCATAACTGCACTGATGCAATTTGAAAGTTGACTTAAAATATTCTCTCTTGATAAGTTTTTGTAAACTAACTTTAAAGCATCAGAAAGCATTTTTTCTCGACAGTTATGTTGTCCTGGTATTTAAATATGCTTTGTGTCAAGAAAAGCTTGTCTACACATCACAGAAAATATATTTTAGGAATAAAGCATTGTCTTAATATACTATGATATAATTAATAAGTGTCCTTTTGTTCTCTCTCACACACACAAAAGTTGACCTGATAATTCAAGTCACCAGCATAATGCACATAGAGATGTGAGAATCTGGCTCCCTATTTATAAGCAACAGGTTTTAAACAAACAAAAGGAAGTATTTCTTCACACAGTGCACAGTCAACCTGTCTAACTCTTTGCCAGAGGTTGTTGTGAAGGCCAAGACTATAACAGGGTTCAAAAAAAGAACTAGATAAGTTCATGGAAGATAGGTCCATCAATGGCTATTAGCAGGGATGGTGTCCCTTGCAGCCAGACCCCCCGCCACCAATTTGCTCTTTCGAGTGCAGCCTGCACAGTTTGCCTTCTAAGTGCAGTTTGCACAGTTTCTTGTTATGCTGTTACAAAGCCACAAGCAACCAGAGGCGCTGACTCCGTGGGTGCTCCGGGGCTGGAGCACCCACGTGGAAAAATTGGTGGGTGCAGAGCACCCACCGGCAGCTCCCCACTTCCACGTTCCTCCTCCCGAGGCGCTGCCACGCCAAGCTGCATTTCCTCGCTCACAGGCGTGGCAAATCTGGGGGCGGGGGTAAAGCGCAGTGGCGGCGCCTCGGGGCAGGGGTATGGGGAGGAGGTGGATGGATCACTTGATGATTACCTGTTCTGTCCATTCTCTCTGGGGCACCTGGCATTAGCCACTGTCAGAAGACAGGATACTGGGCTAGATGGACTTTGGTCTAACCCAGTATGGCTGTTATGTTCTTATTTATTGGGACTACCAGTGAGTGTTACAGCTCATTCAGCCCATTAATAAAAGAACATCCAGAGCATCACAGTCCTAGATTTAAAAGCATCCTAAACCCAGGCCCTAGCAGAGCCTGTGTTACCCTCCTGGCTTAGCATTGCCTGCAACCCAGAATAGCCTACATCCTGGTAAACAAACTCCCAACATCTGTGGGTTTGGAGTGCCAACTGCAAAACCAATATCTACCTGGCTGAAAAGGGGGAGACCCTTTCTCCCCAGCAATGTGCCCCAGCCAGCCAGTCCAGGAGCCTCTCTCAGGGATCAGGATGACCCACTAAGAGCCTTTCTCTTAGGGAAACAGCCCCAATGTCTGACTGGTAAAAAAAGCAGCCTGGAGACTGTGGATCACCTTGTCCAGAAATCCCACATCAGTGTGACTCATTTCTCTGCTAAATTTAAAGTATCTTTGTCTGTATTGCTTATTCTTAAAAGGGACAATATGGATGCCAAGTCATGCCTCGCACCTGTTCTTTGGATGGGGAGCATACAGGCTCACACATACTTCAGAGAACATGACTCTTGCATATTATATTATCCTGCCTGCTCATAAGAAGTAAACTCACAAGGTAGAGCAGAGTAACAGTATGACCTGAATATGTGCATTAACAAGAATGGAAAATAATAAAATTTCAGGTATGGGATTTAGGAGCACAAATTACATTTACTTTCAATGGGTTATGTGCTCCTAAATATCTTCGTCATTCTTGACATCTTCCCAAGTGAAGAAATCTTGGGCCTTACAGTCATTGTGGATCATCTGAATTACTCTTACAATGGCTCCTATTATAGCGCCAATCCTGAAATAAATAGGAAGAGCTAGGAGTAGAGCACTGGTCTGAAAATGACTCCAGTAGAGCAGGAAACATTCCTATGAATAATAAACTGTCCAAGTGCGTCAAGCAGAATAGGGGGCGCTGAATGAGTGGCCCCACATCATAGCAAACTGATACTAACAGTTGGGTGGGTGGGGAAAACCAGGGATGGGAGAGGGAAAATTATAAGGAAAGTTCTGAGAGCAAGGGGTAAATGAAAGAATTAGGGGGAAACTGTCAGAAGGAGGGATGACAGGGAGAGAGAGAGAGAAAGACACTTGATGATAGGGCAATTATACTTGTTAAGGAGACAGAGAGCAAGAAAGAAATGGGGACAGAAAGCAAAGGAGTTAATAAAAGAACCGAAAGTAAAAAGGAAAAGATTGTGAAAGTACAGGCAAACAAATTTGGAAAAGGGAGAGATGTAAAACAGGGAATAGAAGAGATCTTAGGGGACACAAGAAACAAGAAGCTGGGGCTAGGGAAGAAAGACCCAACTGGCAATATTTTCCCCCACTCTGTACATTTACTAATGTAATATAACTGAAAAAATATGCAGCATCCACCCAACTACGAACTTTAGATTTCTTTCTGAATGTTGAACGTGCAAGAATTTCAAGGTTTTTGCTGTTCAGCCAGCCAAGAAGTATTTTTTGTTCCAGAAGGACCTCCTCTAGGTTTGTAAATTCTTGAATCCTAGTGCCCTGGGCTTCTGATTCCAGGGTTGTGAAGAATAACAGCTTATGTTTCACCTATGTTACAATATACATTTTAGTAACTGGATAGATTTGTAGGGATCCAAGGGCAATGAGACATAAAAAAACAACACAGCTCTTTTAGGATGGTTGTCACCATTAGAAGTCAACATTTACCCATGATTACCAACAACGGACATCTCAAATACCATGAGTATTTTCCGTCTGGACAGCCCCCCCAACCTGAAGCAAATACTCACCAGCAACTACACACCACACAACAGAAATACTAACCCAGGAACCAACCTCTGCAACAAACCCTGTTGCCAAATCTGTCTGCATATCTATTCAAGGGACCCCATCACAGGACCAAACCACATCAGCCACACCATCAATGGCCCATTCACCGGCACATCTACCAATGTGATATATGCTATCATGTGCCAGCAATGCCCCTCTGCCATGTACACTGGCCAAACCAGACAGTCTCTACGCAAAAGAATAAATCAGACATCAAGAATTGTAACATTCAAAAACCAGTAGGAGAGCACTTCAATCTCCCTGGACACTCAATAACAGACTTAAAAGTCACCATGCTTCAACAAAAAAACTTCAAAAACAGACTTCAACGAGAAATTGCAGAACTGGAATTAATTTGCAAACTTGATACCATCAAATTAGTCCTGAATAAAGACTGGGAGTGGCTGAGTCACTACAAAAATAATTTTCCCTCTGTTGATATTCATCCCTTCTTGTCAACTGTTGGGAAAGGACCACATCTACCTTAACTGAATTGGTCTCCTTAGCACTGACCCCCCACTTGCCAGGGCAACTCCCATCTTTTCATGTGCTGTATATTTATACCTGCTTACTGTATTTCCCACTCCATACATCTGATGAAGCTTATGCCCAAATAAATTTGTTAGTCTCTAAGGGGACTCCTCATTGTTTTTACTGATACAGACTAACACGGCTACCCTTTTGAAACCTATCAATTACCACAGTGTCTCTGTCCTTAGGGGAAGAATTACCTGAAGTATTTCATATTCCATTTGCAGTATCCCTGAGTAAAAGTTGTCTCTGAAATGGTGAACAATTCAGGTTAATGGGAGTCTGTTAAAATAGACAGGGACCCTTTAAAACTACTACTAAATACAGTAATACACATCACCATCATTCATTTCAGCTAGAGTACCTGTAACTCATATTCTATTGCTAATAATTTCAAGCAAGTGGAGGGGAAAAAATTATTGACCTTGAACAACCTCAAAGAAATTGTGTCTATACACTTGATGTATCCTTCTCACTAACTACAATAATTTATTTTAATACACAGATTCACTTCTAAGAATAATAAAAAATTACCATTTCATCATGCTTTTGAAGCCATTGAGATTGAAACTTATAGTGAAAAAGTTCAATATAATGCACAGCAACTAGTATTAATTACTAATTTTATGCAAAATGACATGCCAAATTAATTACTGATGGGCTATTTTAGTGGCTAAATGCCATGCCTCACACTGTTTTGGGCAGAAATGACTTAGTAATAAATATTTAACATGCTGTGGAATATTCTGGTTGCACTGGTCAACCATTAATTTCCTTTGATCCTTAGAAAATAATTTTTGATGCACTCAACCGTAACTGATTGCAAACAGCCATTTTTATTCAGGATCCTAATGTACATTTTCCCATTTGCTTTTCATCTGATTGAAACTACGTATGTGTTGCAAATTTTTTGTAAACCACAGTAGGCCTTTGCTTTTCTAATACTAGTCTCTAATAGTCAATACACATTAGTTAATCTGCTTGATATTTATGGTGTTGATACAATTTCAACAATGAAAAACATTTTAAATTAAAAATATCATAAAAATAGGAATCATATATTTGCAACATAGCTGTTCAATATCCGCAAAACCTAAGAGCAAAGTTGGAATCTGACACTGCTAAAAAGAAAAAAATATAGTTGAGTTATGAGGCAGAAACTGATTTTTTCCTTAGTTCTTTTAAAAGTTAGTTAAGTAAAGTTCAATTAAATTATAGCTATTATGTAAAAACACATTTCTTAGTTGTGATCAGAAGATCATAGTCACCAAATCATATTTGAGATGTACATTTTGTATAAATTTACAGAATGTACAGTTACTGACTGTAAAAGTGAACTTTGCCCAAATCCTGGAAAGATATAATCATGCATATAACCTTATGCCAGAAGTTTGATTTCATTGGAGTGAAATCCTGATGCCATTTAAATCAATTTCAATTTTACTTTTGGCTTCCATGGAGCCAGGATTACACCTTATTATGTAAATTTAAGGTGCTATATGAGTGATTTTTTAACAAATAATCAGTTTAAGATGGAAAGTATGAGCTAGATTTCCAAATATGCAGGTTAAGTTCACACTGAGATGAAGCAGGTATAAATATATGGAAAAAATTATGAGTATAATTTATAAAACATTAGACCAAATCTACCCACTTCAGTGAACATTTTGCCAGAGTATGAATTGAGCTGATACAAATTTCAAAGAATTTTATTGGCATCCTAGTTGTCTATGGAGCAGATCCAAACTGAGATAGAAGTTCAAAATTATTTGTGTATGTTACTAAGTATCAGAGGGGTAGCCGTGTTATCCACAAAAACAATGAGGTGTCTGGTGGCACCTTAAAGACTAACAGATTTAATTGGGCATAAGCTTTCTTGGGTAACAAACCCCACTTCCTCAGATGCATGATGAAAGATTATGCCCAAATAAATCTGTTAGTCTTTAAGGTGCCACCGGACTCCTCATTGTTTTTGTGTATGTGACTGTTCTCCTTTCTGAACATTTAATTGTATACACAGACCTTTAAAAGCAGCTAAACTTTACAGGCAAAATAGTATCAGATTTTAATAAACTCTTGGGAAATGTTTCTATACATAGAGTTCTTAAACATTATAAATGTCTTCTCTTTGCACTTGGTATGAGGAATGTATTTTCAAAATTACTAACACATTTTAAAATAAGAATCTCTCACCAATGATTATAGGGCTCAACAGAAGAGGTGATGGTGACAAGGACAGAAGGATCTTTAACACTACAGGACACCTCTCTGTGGAAACTGGAATTAAACCCAGGCTTCCTGAATTTCAACATTCTTCTGCAGTCTAGTAAATAACTTTGCAACCTATTAGCAAAGTGTGTGTCTCATCTCCCTCCAGTGTCAAGTCCTTATAGAATATAAACTTCCACAGCTACCGGTCACTCTGTTAGCTCAAGTGGTAGAGGGATGTACTGTGGGTCTATTGATCCCAACCCTGCTGATGACCCATATAGGGATTTCACTTTGGTTCCATATGATAGAGTTTCTGCTTTTTCAGTTAAAAAAAAAATTACAGTGAATTACATTCCAAAATAAAATTAATAATAATACATTCCAAAAAATTTAAGGTTGAACAGTCGAATACACAAATGTTAGAAAAAGACAGAATGAATGTTGCCCATACAACCTTAATTTGAACCTCCTGTGCATATGTACTGTATGCTACAATCTTTAAATACATGACCACATTCTACTTTTTCCACAACACCCTTGCATGTGCAACATTAATTCTGGCATTTCCTAATTTTGGAGTGCTTGACTTTGTAACTTTACTATTCTTTTAGCATAATTTTTGGGAGTGTAATAATATAATCAAGCTATTTCCCCTACATATTGCACACTATACACAATTACATCTAGGACTCAGAAGTTCAAACTGAAACCAAGCGTCTAGAGGTCAATATCAAATGTATAAATATAACTTCTGGAGCTTGGATTGATTTTGCACATCTGGCTAGCACTTTATGCTGTTGAAAGGACTAATATTTATTTTGTTTAGACTATGTATCTTTTCCCTTTGTTACAGCTAAAACAAAGTTTTCTATGCAAGATTTAAGTTATGTAGCAAACCATGATCTGCAAGTTATCTGTTCCTTCTGGTCATCACTGAGGGAATGTTCCCAGTCTCTTGAAAGAAGATTCAGTTATCACCACTTTGGGATCCTCTCCAACATATCTCCTAATTGTTCTTTGTTACAGTACAAGGGATTTTCTTCATTTTAGAAAGATATTTTCACAATTCTATGCAAATGAGGTATTATTCCAGTTGTTATTTCGATTTACTTAAAAGAGAAATATTCAGATATGAATTGATGTGACACCTTTTTTCTGTGGTAGATTAGCTGATCCCGTATTATTTTAAGTTTCCTCTTCCTTTGCTGAATCCTTCATTTTGGATCTTTGGCCCATAGTCTGTCATACATTTTGGCCTTCCCAGACTGGAGAGCTATGTTCTTCTGCAGTTTTATAGAGGAAAGAGTGCCAGTAATCTTACTCATGGGAAGGAGACCCAGAAGGAAGAATTAAATGTAACTGTAATGCAAAATGTATTGAATTGTGAGAACGAAAACCCAATGCTTATATTAAATGCCTTGAGGAAGCAAAGACTTTGATAGACTCATATAACATAGAGATAGAAAAGGCCATTTACATCATCCCATCCAGATCCCTCCCATTTAAGGATTGTCCTCTACAGTACAGTGTTAGGTCCAACTTAGTTTTAAAAGTTCCAAGCCAAAGGGTTTTCACCACTTCACTCAGGAGACAGCTCAATACACTCATTGGGAGATATGACTATTAAACAAGTTTAGACAGGTGAAACAGAAGCTACGCTTGAATGCCTAGTAGATTTGACTCAAAAGAGATGTGGTGTGGTGAACAAAACAGTAGTATATACAGTAGAACCTCAGAGTTATGAACACCTCAGGAATGGAGGTTGTTTGTAACTCTGAAATGTTTATAACTCTAAAGAAAACATTAAGGTTCTTTCAAAAGTTTACAACTGAACATTTACTTAATATAGCTTTGAAAATTTACTATGCAGAAGAAAAATGCTGCTTTCCCTATTTTTTTAAATAGTTTATATTTAACACAGTATTGTACTGTATTTGCTCTTTTTTTTTTGGTCTGTCTCTGCTGTTGCCTGATTGCGTACTTCTGGTTCCAAATGAGGTGTGTAGTTGACCGGTCAGTTCGTAATTTTGGTGTTATTAACTCTATGGTTCTACTGTATGTATTAAAGCTGAGGGGGATGGCTGCAAGCAATGTAGGGGCAAAAGTCACCAAGTCGAAATAGATAAAATCTTAAAGAACCATTTTCTAAAGATGCCTTCACTGTATTAAAAACCCAATTTTACTAGTTTTCCTCCAAGTTAAAGGACTTGACTTGGGATAGGGATAGGGAAAACACATTTTATTTTATTACTAAAAGCTAAGCAGTTAGAGGCAAAATAAGACTCATCATCAGGGCCAGCGCGCCCACTAGGCGACCTTAGGTGGTCACCTAGGGCGCCAGGATTTGGGAGGCAGAGACTCTCGGTGGCGATTTGGCGGGCCGCTGAATTGCCACTGAGAACCTGCTGCTGCCGGCGAGGTGAGCTGCCGCGGGTGCAGGCAGGATGGGATGGGGTGCCGCCACGGCGGGGAGCTGAGCTGAGCCTGCCGCCTCCTGCTCCACGGGCGGGGGGCCGAGCCTGCCCCCGCGGCTTGCGGGGGACTGAGTCTCCTGCCACTGCGGGTGAGCGGGGGACCTCCTGCTACCGCGGGTGGGTGGGCGGGGGACCAAGCCTGCCCCTGCGACGCTCGGGCGGGCGGGCCGAGCCCCCTGCCCCCGTGGCCCGCAGGTGGGGGGGCTGAGCCGCCGCCGCATGGGGTGGGGAGCTGCGGTGGGGGGGCAGTGTTGGAGGGGGGCGCAGGGCTGTTGCAAGGAAGTTTCGCCTAGGGTTTGGTGGCTTGATGGCTTAAAAAAATAGCTCAATATGTTGCACTACAAGATAACCAGCTAAATAGCTTTTCTAAGACTTTTCATTAGAAGAATTAAAACATTTCACAAACAATTTCAGCACAGGCTATATCATCAGATATATAATTATGCTTCAATGCAGTTATTAAAAGAAGCAATTATGCATCAGCCTATATATTCATCTTAGTTTAAGTTTTCATCGCTTTTGGCTGTAGAAATATCTTAACTTCTCTTCAGGGTCAGGCTGTACTCACAAATAGGAATCAAACTACAGCAGATTTAGTGTTACTATCATCTTGGGATTTAGATTAATAAAGCTTTAGGTGAGCAATTTTTTTGATTGGGGGGAGAGCATGTCAAGAAAAAAATATCTGTTTTTATGTTTGTAACTCTTTGTTATTACCTGATAGGATTCCCTGGTGGTCAGCTGGACTTATTAGGCATCTCTTCTCCTTCTGCTCTAAGTGATGGTCAGCCTAATGTCTGGGCTAGACTGACATATGATCAGGAGAATCACCACCACCACTACCCTGTCACCTTTTGGGGAGCCACAGGCCCAAACCCTCAGCCGGTGTAAAATTGACATAACTTGGTTAAAGTTAATTAAACTATGTCAATTTGTACCAGCTGAGGATATGGCCCATTATTTATTTATTATACTTCAAAATTGGAGATGGATAAGAAAATATTTTAATCTATTCACTGGCTCTCTGCCTAAATTGCTACGTTATCAAATCTGAAATGTACCTTCCTCAGTCTTCAGAAAAATCTTAGTTTTCCACTTCAGGATCTTTTGTAATTTGCCACACTTATCTCTCTTACTGTAGATAGTCACTGCTAGCTTTAAAAAAGCAAACTTTCTTCTCCTTGATTCAGACTTTAACGCTCTCATTTTTACTTTTATACATTTAAAACTAACTAAATAAAATAAAATATATCAAAATATTGCTACCAACAATTCCTTTGAACATTGCATCTATCTTTTTAAAGATGAATTAATATTAGGGAGTTTAAGGTTAGGAAAGTTAATATTAAGAAATTATTTCTTTTGTTCATAGTTTGTTTTAGAAATGAATACTTTTGTGTAACAGAAAACAACAATAGAAAATGCTATAAATAGGGAGACAGTGACCTTGCTTCTTATTCTCTAATCATTTTTGTTTCTCATCTGTACTTTACAATGGCACTTTGAAAACATCAGAAAAGTAATATAATATTAATCAACTTAACCTCTTAAGCTTTTCCTTCCTATAAATTGGTGTTTCAAACAGGTAGAAAACTGTACAGTATACACTCCAGAGTTCTGGTTTTTTTTGCAACTGTGTTTGCCACACAATCAAAGAACAGTCCACTAAAAACACATGAAGGTACTGTCAAAGAAAACTTAACTATGCTTTTTCAAATAGTAGACAGACATGGGAAAAGACCAAGGAAGAATGGCCTCACTATACAGTTAGAGAGAACATTTGAACAGAAATTTATCAGAAAATTGAAGGCATTTTCCATTTCCCAAATAGCTCCTAAAAACCAAATGCCCTTGAACCTCTATAGTATACCTAGATTACATGAATAAAAGTTAGGGATTTTAAAATGATCCATTTTTATGTCTCATGTTAATCCAATGCTCGTTTCATCTGGCTCATTTAATAAAAATGTTTATATAAACAAAAATGTTAAAACACTAATTGCCTCACTTCAGCCAAACAAACAATTTTGTAAGGATTATCATTGTGTTCCCCAGGTGCCCATTTTATGCTGCTTCGTTGGTGAAATCTTGCATTAGTATATAGATTACCAGGGGAGATTATAATTTATGAAATGCAGCTAGATTTCTCATTTCTTGAGAGAGGGAAAAGTCTGTTTCCCTGGAACCTTACAAGCAAGACCAGGAAGTGGTTGCAGACAACGCTTCTGTGCCACTTTATTACCTTTTAATAATGTCTTTTTAATTAATATTGCAATATATTTTAAATATATAAATGTCCTGCTTTACTGTGTTAAACATAAAATTACCACTGATTTATTATATATTTGACATAAAAAATGAATGTAAGATGCTTTATAATCATTACACGCAAAGATTCATGCTACATGATATTAAGGAAAATCACTTATGCAAAGTTCATAAATTTTGTATTTGCACAAAGTACGGTTCTTCAATATAAGCAATAAATTGCATCAAGGTGCTGTGAAAATGTTTTGGTGTGAATTCTGTTTTTAAAGGAAGTAAGTACCATACTATATTTAGGCTTACTTCCAAGCTCATACACAATGATCTGTCAACTTGGTACATCTTGTCCTTTTCTGGTCTTCCTTCCTCCTACTCATCAGTTGGCTGTACCTGTCCAAGAGCCATACTTTTATTTGTGATTCCCTCTCTGTGACACCTCAAGTTTGCCTGTCTTCACACCTTAGTGGGCCACCTTGTGCAGTATTAAGGTATGTATGCTAGGAGTCTACTACAGGCCACCTAACCAGGTGGAAGAGGTGGATGAGGCTTTTTTTAAACAACTAACAAAATCATCCAAAGCCCAAGATTTGGTGGTGATGGGGGACTTCAACTATCCAGATATATGTTGGGAAAATAACACAGCGGGGCACAGACTATCCAATAAGTTTTTGGACTGCATTGCAGACAACTTTTTATTTCAGAAGGTTGAGAAAGCTACTGGGGGGAAGCTGTTCTAGATTTGATTTTAACAAATAGGGAGGAACTCGTTGAGAATGTGAAAGTAGAAGGCAGCTTGGGTGAAAGTGATCATGAAATCACAATTTCTAAGGAAGGGTAGAAGGGAGTACAGCAAAATAGAGACAATGGATTTCAGGAAAGCGGATTTTGGTAAGCTCAGAGAGCTGATAGGTAAGGTCCCATGGGAATCAAGTCTGAGGGGAAAAACAACTGAGGAGAGCTGGCAGTATTTCAAAGGGACACTATTAAGGGCCCAAAAGCAAACTATTCCGCTGGGTAGGAAAGATAGAAAACGTGGCAAAAGACCACCTTGGCTTAACCACGAGATCTTGCAAGATCTAAAAAATAAAAAGGAGTCTCATAAAAAATGGAAACTAGGACAAATTACAAAGGATGAATATAGGCAAACAACACGGGAATGCAGGGGCAAGATTAGAAAGGCAAAGGCACAAAACGAGCTCAAACTAGCTACAGGAATAAAGGGAAACAAGAAAACTTTTTATCAATACATTAGAAGCAAGAGGAAGACCAAGGACAGGGTAGGCCCACTACTCAGTGAGGAGGGAGAAACAGTAACAGGAAACTTGGAAATGCAGAGATGCTTAATGACTTCTTTGTTTCGGTCTTCACCGAGAAGTCTGAAGGAATGCCTAACATAGTGAATGCTAATGGGAAGGGGGAAGGTTTAGAAGATAAAATAAAAAAAGAACAAGTTAAAAATCACTTAGATAAGTTAGATGCCTGCAAGTCACCAGGACCTGATGAAATGCATCCTAGAATACTCAAGGAGCTAATAGAGGAGGTATCTGAGCCTCTTGCTATTATCTTTGGTAAATCATGGGAGACAGGAAAGATTCCAGAAGACTGGAAAATGGCAAATATAGTGCCCATCTATAAAAAGGGAAATAAAAACAACCCAGGAAACTACAGACCAGTTAGTTTAACTTCTGTGCCAGGGAAAATAATGAAGCAAGTGATTAAGGAAATCATCTGCAAACACTTGGAAGGTAGTAAGGTGATAGGGAATAGCCAGCATGGATTTGTAAAGAACAAATCATGTCAAACCAATCTGATAGCTTTCTTTGATAGGATAACGAGTCTTGTGGATAAGGGAGAAGCGGTGGATGTGGTATACCTAGACTTTAGTAAGGCATTTGATACGGTCTCGCATGATATTCTTACCAATAAACTAGGGAAATACAACTTAGATGGGGCTACTATAAGGTGGGTGCACAACTGGCTGGATAACCATACTCAGAAAGTAGTTATTAATGGTTCCCAATCCTGCTGGAAAGGTATAACGAGTGGGGTTCCGCAAGGGTCTGTTTTGGGACCGGCTCTGTTCAATATCTTCATCAATGACTTGGATATTGGCATAGAAAGTACGCTTATTAAGTTTGCAGATGATACCAAACTGGGAGGGATTGCAACTGCTTTGGAGGATAGGGTCATAATTCAAAATGATCTGGACAAATTGGAGAAATGGTCAGAGGTAAACAGGATGAAGTTTAATAAGGACAAATGCAAAGTGCTCCACTTAGGTAGGAACAATCCGTTTCACACATACAGAATGGGAGGAGACTGTCTAGGAAGGAGTACGGCAGAAAGGGATCTAGGGGTTATAGTGGACCACAAGCTAAATATGAGTCAACAGTGTGATGCTGTTGCAAAAAAAGCAAACTTGATTCTGGGCTGCATTAACACGTGTATTGTGAGCAAGACACGAGAAGTCATTCTTCCGCTCTACTCTGCGCTGGTTAGGCCTCAACTGGAGTATTGTGTCCAGTTCTGGGCACCGCATTTCAAGAAAGATGTGGAGAAATTGGAGAGGGTCCAGAGAAGAGCAACAAGAATGATTAAGGGTCTAGAGAACATGACCTATGAAGGAAGGCTGAAGGAATTGGGTTTGTTTAGTTTGGAAAAGAGAAGACTGAGAGGGGACATGATAGCGGTCTTCAGGTATCTAAAAGGGTGTCATAAGGAGGAGGGAGAAAACTTGTTCATCTTAGCCTCTAACGATAGAACAAGAAGGAATGGGCTTAAACTGCAGCAAGGGAGGTTTAGGTTGGACATTAGGAAAAAGTTCCTAACTGTCAGGGTGGTTAAACACTGGAATAAACTGCCCAGGGAGGTTGTGGAATCTCCATCTCTGGAGATATTTAAGAGTAGGTTAGATAAATGTCTATCAGGGATGGTCTAGACAGTAATTGGTCCTGCCATGAGGGCAAGGGGCTGGACTCAATGACCTCTCAAGGTCCCTTCCAGCCCTAGAATCTATGAATCTATGAATCAGCTTCTGCCCCCCCACTTCCCTACCTCCCCTCACTCAGGTGCAATATTTGATTCCTGCAACTAGTGCCAAGTTTTCCTTCAAGTTGACAATTCCGTATTCAGCAACTAATTTGCACTTATGAGATCTCTGTATGTAGCCTCTTATGTACTAACAAAAGAAAAAAAAATCAGCTCCCTTGATCACAGTGGCAGTCCTTTAGCAACAAGTTCCAACATTTATTTTCTACTAGTGCTATTGAAACAAAGTCATTTAGATTGACTATAGGCTGGTGTAAGCCGGTGGGCAAACTCACTGGCTGGTAAAGGTAGAATAAATCTCCTACCAATCACTGAGTCCCAAAGTTTTTCCTTAGGGCTAGCTTTATTTTCAAAGAAGATTTCCAAAACAAGAGCAAATAAAAACAAATATTGTACTAGCTACCAACAGTCCGAGACTTCCCCAGCTGGGAGGGGAAAGAACATACCTTTCCCTTTTAGGGCTCTTACTTGCTGCTTTGAGAGACACACATTAGAGACTTCCCCGACCCAGGGTCTCTCTTTTCCACTAGCCTTGAATCTGACACAGGAAGCTTTACATCTGGTTTCCTGGCGGTCATATGTTAGTTCTTAGTCATGTGCTCTGTCACTACTGCTGTTTTAAAGACCCTAAGAGCCACATCAGGTCCATGGTCATGCATGCATGCCTCCCAAGGCCAGGTGTTCTATTACCGTCAAACTACGTCTGGAACAACTTTCTCTATAGGTGGGATGGAGGAACCTCTCTCTTCTAGTGTTCTTGGCGACTCATCTTTAGAGACTTGACAATACAACGAAAGGAATTACAGAGATTATGAAATAATTGATCTACTGAGATGAAACACTAAATGTGTGAACTATTTGAAGACTCAAAAGATCCGGAAGACAGAAGTTATTAGAGATGAGTAAATAATTTGCAATAAATAATTTATACAAAAATTCAGTCTCTTTTGCTGCTTCCACGATATATACAAGCAGATCCTGATTTCCTCTCATTTACTCATTAGTTTGTCAGTTGTTTTTTGTTTTTTTTTTGCATGATTCCCTTACCCACAGATTGATTGAAAGCACATCTCTGTAAGTACAGAAATAGGAGCTGGATTGTTAGTGGTAGGATAACTCACATGGTAATGCTTCTATTCACTGAATGGAGGCGTGCATACGCACTTCCAGGACTAATATTTATGCATGTGGATTTACATTTGCTTTTGCACTAATATTTGTGGAAGGGACTTCAAAATCCACGTTGTGTGAACTTTTATGGTCTGGAAAATTCAATTGTCCATTGTAAACTGGTGTGTGTGTAGGGCAAGGGTGCATCAAACCAAGCTCCCAAATGAAGCAGTATTTCAGTCCCTTTCTTCTGGAATGGGTTTATTTTTTTAAAAAATGAAACAGTCTAACAAATCAAAACAGATAAACCATGGCCTGGTGCCTGGTAACTTCTAAAGCCTCTTCCTCATAAGGTGTCTGCCTCTGTCCACACAGCAGATATTTCCAGCCACATCTTTCACCCAGCTGGTGTGGGGTCAGAGCATAACTGAAGCAAATTAGTTTTGTTTGAACCAATATCTGCAGAATATTTTCTTCCAGTATTCACGCAGCTCTAGTTGCTATGTACAGAGAAGGAATAGGCTCTGTGGACTGGAGTCCAAGTTTCAGTCTTTTGTTTGATCTGTCAAACAAATTTAGGATAGGGAACATGGAAGTCCATAATAATGATAACAGAGTCCTTACTGGCTTGCAAGGGGATTGATTTGGCATCGTAAGCCTAACCTAGTTTAGGATATGCCTCTGGTAAAGAAATATTTTTAGAGCCGTGTTACAGTACCTCTGAGTGTAGGACTGACAGGTCTATGATTACTGACAGTAAGAAACATACTGATAATTAGAGATACTTCCCCCAGTGTAGACTGGGGGAAACTTGCTTCCATGTGAAAGACAGCAAGCTTTTTGTGGTTATCTATGCCTGAGTTGCTATCTCTGGCTTGAGAATGCCATTTCTCATTTTCTTACAAGAACACAAAAAAAGAAAGGCGCTTTTCTAATAATGAATAATTGCAGTGCTGGGTGGATCACCTGCATTTTCCATTTTGACACGTGTGGTCTGCCATTGTAATATCTTTGATGAGGTTATGGCCGGTCTACCACCTGGAAATATATGAGGAGCTCAACCAGACCTCACTAAAAGATTCAAATAATGTACATCTGAACCCAGTCCCCCTTAACCTAATGTTATTTTCATAAATTTCCTGGGAAGGTCAAATAAAAAGAAGAATAGCCACACTCATGGGTAGTTTTTGAAAACCCAACTATTCAACTTCATCAGTGAAAATGATTTGCAAACAGCGGATTCCTTTGCACAGAGCAGACAGTATTAGCGGCCTAGCAGGACACACACTTTTTAAAATCAGATCAGCTGTGTCTTCCAAGAGTGATGAGGCAAGTTGAGTTAGCCTCTCCCAATTTACTAAATTGGAGAAAATCAGTGACTGGAAGAAAAATCACTACCATGAAATAGTAATCATAGCAATCATAGTAATCATACATTAACTGACAACCAGCTTTTTAAGTTTATAATTTTTTTCCAATGGTTTTTATTTCTCAAATATACCACACATACATATTATCAACATTATGCTTTTTAGTTATTTTTCTAAAAATGATCCTTCAGTAAACCTGATTTATTTTTGCTTTTCTTCTGCTTTGTGTGACTTCTGGCTTTTGTATAAATGGCATTTTAAAGATTAATTTAATGTAAAGAGATAAGCTGTGCTAACAAGGGCAAATAGTTTAACTGAGAAATAGAATAAATTCTGGGTGATTATACTGTATTGAAGATGGCAGGTTATGCTGTAGGGTACATTATACCATTTTTAACAGTCTTACAAATGAATCAACATAACCCTAACTAGCCTGAAAATATTCTTAAATATTTAAAGATATTAAAATAATTAAACAATAGGGCCCAGAAGCAGGGTAACAAAAGAGGCTCGTTGAAACTTGCAGAATTCAGTGGATATGGGATACATTGGTTAGGATTGGCAATAAATCAGCTATTTACTGGTCCACTTGGAGACAGATTTGGGATATGGCAGTTGCTCTACCTTGCAGCCCTCTGAAGTTAAAATACATAGGAGTGGCCACCTGGTTACCACTGCTGACCTCAGGAAGAAGTCTACACTGCAAAAAAAAAAAAAAAAAAAAAAAAGGGGGGTGTTTTAACTCAGGTTAGCTAACCCAGATAGGCTAATTTGGGTTAAAATAGCAATGAAGACAAAACAAATTGGCTTTTACTTGGGGTTAACAGTTGAAATTCAACCCCAGGTTCCCTTCTAAGCTCTAAGTTTAGCTGCTAACCCAGATCTCCATATACATAAAGCAAAAGAATGATTTCTAAATGGATTTCAAAATTTCCCATGAGGCATTAGCAGATGTTTAAATAGAAATAATCTCTGAAAAAATGCTTAAAAATTAAAGCAATAAAAATTGCAGTAACTATAGTTAAGGAGGATTTTAAGTGCTATAAAATAATCTTGTGATGAATTAAACAAATTGCTCTGCTCCTTCTATTTGATATATGATAGATTATATATTAAAGTGTGTTAATGGTCAGAAAAGTGAGTCTATTAAATCAGTGTATGAGGACAGCCTGCTCTCCTATTCAGACTCCTATTCAGTCAGAATAAAGCCGAGTCGATATCTGGTGGACAAAGAAAGCTTTGCATTCTGGTTGGGTAGCTGCCCAGGGCACAAAAATACATAACCAAAAAACCCCCCAACCATTATACAGTGCTTTCCACATATAAGTCTCAAAGCAGTTTACAAAGGGGGCTATCATTGTCCCATTTTAAAGACAGACAGAAAAGTTGAGGGCCTTGCCCATCGCCATAAAGTAAAAACAATGGAAGATAATGGATTTTGGATCAGGGCTTATAAATCAGTGACACAGCTGGAAACTGAATGGAGTTTTGTCCTTTACCATAGCCAGGTCACTTGCATTTTTCTACATTACATTTTGATTTGTTTGAAAAACACTATGATGCAATTTATAATGAGAGCCATCGATTAGCATGGATGCACTATCAACGTGCTAGGCACACATACACACATCCCTGCCACCTAATAACTACTTTCTACAAGATAGGGCCCATGCCCACCACGATATTGAAGAAATTTTAATGTAGGAATAATTCTGGGATCGTGTTTGGAGAGGTAGAAAGGGCAATGGGGTGGAAAGATAATTGCAGATTTAAAAACAAAGTAGTTGAGCTGAGCAGAACATTTTTGGAAAAAATTCATAGAATCATAAATTTCAAATAATTTGTTTCATCTAAGCCAAAATATTTTGTGGAGATGTATTGGTTTCAATGAAGTTGTCTTTGGGAAGGTTTTTTAGCTACTGACCAGAGAAAGAGAGGGTGGTGGGATCAGAAACTGGTATTCCAATCCAAAACCAGCTGTTTCAACACAATTCCATTTTTCAAAAATGTTTGAAAGGTTTTGCTTTCATTCCAATGTGAAATGAAAACAAATTTCAAACATGAAACAGAATAGTCATCCTCTGGACAGATTTGCAAAGTAGGCATACAGACCTACATGCCACTCTTGGACACGATTTGATTCCAACTGCATAAAACAGGAGTTGTTCATGCATATCCATGGGCAATATATAGCCTATAGTAACCACAAAATAATCCAGTATTTTCAGAAATAATACAGTAATGCAAGGAAATTCCATTAAATTAGTTACCTATATCAGCATTGAGTTCCATATGTAATATCTGTATTACTATTTGCTTTATGATATTCCCTGCTAAGTACCAGTGCTGATCTGTCATATCTATAATCATGTGCATAATATGAAAATAATTTAAATACCAAAATAAATGTCTAAAAGATAAACATTTCTGAGAACATTATAAACTAACCGCCACATAAATTACAACATAAAAGAAAAGCATATACAGAGTTGTTACTTAAAAATTATAGCAGTCCTGCAGATAAAAGTAAAAGGTATAGAAATATCTTGCTGGAAAAAAATAAAATAAAATATATTTCAAGATGGGGACTCAAGTGCTTCTTAGAAGAGGAACAAAGGCATTTAGAAAGGGGTTTTTTTCTGAAAGGCATATGAAAAAAAAATTGGCCTATGATCCCTTTTTCTGTTTTTGATTTTGTTTGTTTGTTTGTAATTTTGTTTTAAATGTTTTCCTGTAGAAATTACAATCGCTAGAGACTTCTAAGTTTTGATACTAGGACATTTGGAGAACTTTGAAATCTAAATGAATCACAAAAAAGGTCCCTTGCAGAAGGCATTGCAAAGGGGATCATACTATAAAAACAATCCCACTCACTCGAAGCGGCTCACTTTCTCAATTTTTTCCATTTAAGAGTAATTCTCCACAACCACGTTTGAGCTTCAATTTCTGTTTAGCATATGAACATAATTTGACCGTACTGCAGGCAAGAAATAGCAGATGCCATGAATCCATCAAACTTCTGTGAAGTGGTGGCACTGTATATGCTATAAATTTATATGCTATAAATTTCTCAAATGAGCTATTCCCACATTATACTAAATTTTAATTGCTCAGATACAGAAGAGGGAAAATTGCAACTAGCAGCATAATTTGCAAGAAACACTAAATATAATATGAGTGAAAATATTGGGGTTTTTTTTGTTAATTTGTGGGTGTATGTGTATACACATATACACATACAGAGAGAGAGAGAAGCATTCTACTGAATAATGAATAAATGAGCAAAGTAATATTTTCTTGATATAGGTGATAATAAAATGCAAGTATGAACTTACATGAGAAATAAAAGAGTAACCATTATTCACACCCTGAAATAAAATTATTACTGAAATCCTGACACCAGAAAGGCTCCAAGAGACCATTTTATTTTTTCCCGTGGGTTGCCTAATGTAAGGGACAATTGAGAGGTTCAGAATTATAGGGTCTTGATAAACACTAATAAGATCTATCTGTCTCCTCTATCAGCATTCATAAGGTGTCAATTGCCATGAAGTAATAGTTTGTCATATACCTCCAAATTCTGTTATAATTTTTTCCATTGTTTCTCATAGTCAAGGCTAATATCTTTACCAGATTAGGAGGGTGGTCATTTCATTAATTCTAGCATTAAGGGCCAGATGATGGTATCCTTTTTCATGTTGAGTTTACCTTAATCCATGAGTAGTCCGAGTCAATGGATTACTCGTGAATTAAAATTCTTCCCAGCATGAACACGGTTATAAGAATCTGACCCTTTATGAAAGAGAGACTTCAGAATTCCATCACTACTGACTCTAGTTTCAGTTAATAATAATGATAAACAAGAGTAATAATAAAAATTAAATATATATAGTAAAATAATCTCCAGAGGAAATTCTTGACTCTGACTCTAAACTATTGCATTGTCATAACAATATGAGTCAATCAATTCTTTAATTTTCAGGACCTGATTCTGATCCCACTGAGGAAAAAAAAAAGGGGAAATGTATTATTTACTTGGGGCCTGATCCTGCAAAGACCTACACATGTGCTTAACGTTATTATTATGAGTTGCCCCATTGGAATCAGTGGAACTATACGTGGTAGTAAAGTTGAGCATCTGCATAAGAACACAGACAAAAAGATGGATTTTTAAGTGGCAGGTCACAACTTTATTAACTTTAACCAAAGAGGTGGAGGTGCCATACTGTCCGGCACCTCCTCCTGACCTGGTTTAATAGATGTAGCACTTTATTCTTAGTTTAGTTTATTATTAATAACAACGGCTTGATTTTATTTGTATGTGTTTTAATAACATTTATAATACTAATAAATAATAAAAAGATACTGAGTTGCATTTCAGTAAGCAAAGTGAATACAGAACATCTGAGGACCTGGGTGGCTCATCAATACCTCAACTGTAGGGAGGGACAGAACAGCAGTGGCAGTAAGATGGCCGCTGGATACATGGACATGTTTACATATAAAAGGGAGGGGCCTGTGAGAGCCATTTGACTTCCTTAAGCCACTCTGGCTGCCCAATGGGAGGCAGAAAAAAGACTCCCCTACGTTGAGGTAAACTCCCTTCCTTCACACTGAGGTACGAGTAGGGAGGGGAACAGGGAGAGGGAAGGCTCTAGTGCAGCTAAGTGCAACCTCTCCCTCTTCCCAGGAATTAGCCATCCCCCAATAGTCTAGTCTGACTAAACCGCCCCCTGCTGAGCTGTGTGTGTGTGTGTGTGTGTGTGTGTGTGAGAGAGAGAGAGTTCGCATTTACTTCACTTAAAAATTTGTGCAGTATAATTATTATTAGAAAAGTATCGTATAGGCTGTGAAAATGTTGGATCCACTTGGCACAAAGTGAGGTACACATTCCTACACTTTGCTCAAGTTTGCAAAACTTTTCAGCTTCTGGCACTATGACTATATATATTTTTGAAATTGATTCAATACTTTCTCCTCCTGCCGAAGACAGAGGTAAACACACTGTTAAAATAAACCCAAGGTCTATGTAAATAAAAAGGGGAAACTCAGGTTAATCTGTAGCATGTCCTGCTTCAGCATGCAAAATATGTGAAAATAATTTTAAAAGAAGAGATTGGGAAAAAAGGAGTTTGTGTAGAGATTATCTCCCAAAAAGGGCATCTTAAATTTGCAGTCCTGGTTTTTCTCTGGATTACACACAATTGTTTGCTTTTGATACTTTATAGTAAATATCTGTAATGAAGTGCTGTGCTAAAACATGAATCTTCTTAAAATAAAAACTTTTTTGTACATAGTTATTTCTAGATTCTGAATGTCAGAAAAAGGCTGGCATTATACAGGGGGATTATTATGAACAAAATACAGTTCAAATATAATTATATATGTAATAAAACTCAACAAAGTCAGAGAAATCAAAATTGTGGTCAGCACACTGCCCTTAAATAATGCCAAATCTGAAGAATAAAAGCCACAGTGGTACGAGTGAAGCACATAAAGATTAAAATTAATGGAGTACTTTCTGTGCTCTGTTTCCCCATAGAAACAGGTATAGTACATCTGAAGAAGTGGGTATTCACCCACGAAAGCTTATGCTCCAATTCGTCTGTTAGTCTATAAGGTGCCACAGAACTCTTTGTCACTTCTACAGGTATAGTACTGTGCATTGAAAAGAAAATAATGGTTGGAAAACCTCTGAGTTTTATAGATCATGTAAATTGAAAGTGAATGAAAGAGAAAAAACAAAACTTTGAATTTCCCTGCTGGCTCCCTTTATTATAGCACTTAGTGGATGGCAATATAGGCATTATAAATACTTTTCAGTGGCTATTCACTATGCCTCCAAATGGATGTGGTTGAAATCAGTCAATTTTTCTTTGCAAGAGTTTGTAAGACTATTTTCTTTAGTTTTCATCAAATTTCAAGTTCAAATGAACCCCAAAATCAAGAAGAAACGGTTATAACAACAATATGTTTAATTAAATCAGGCTTTAGTTTTTAGCCCGTAATTAAGTATAAAAGGAGCCATGTTTTCCATAATTTGGGGGTTTATTGTCATTGTTTCATGAAAAATTACAGCACTCTGTGAATAGAATGTAGTTTATTGTGCACTGCTGTTTATAATTTCACAGTTCCTAGATAGTCACGAAGGTTTGGACTCCAAGAGTGGGTTATTTGCAGTTTGGAGAAAAATTAGTTAAACATTTACACTCTGTATTAGTATCATTTATTTATATTAGGTTCACTTTTGAAGAGAGACTATATAGCTAAAGCAAAGTGCAGATGATATCCACAAATGTTTCAGAATTACAGAAAGTAGCAGAGAAAGAATGTACACAGCTGGAGCCAGGCTGTTTTCATCTTATGAGGTGCTGCTGAGTGACCTCATATAGAAGTCAGTGGAAGTTGAGGTTGGACAGCCTGACACAGGAAGCATTTAACCCTTTACAGGACTGGGACCTAACTGCTGTACGAGCCTGAGAATTTTCAACACAGTAGTCAAAAATCTTGTGATATGACTTTATGCCCAAATGGTCAGGAAAAATAACCCTGCCTTCCTATCAGATGGTAAAGACATCAGTCAAAAACCCAGGTATTGTCAACATTTCTTCAGTTATAGCTAGGCAAAAGGGAACTGTCTGAATCTCAAAAGGACACAGTCTAAATACTTACATTCCAAGGAAACCTCTGCCTTTAAAACACTGGGTGCTGGAACTCCCTGGCTGGGAAAACCAGGTAGTAACAGTCACCTATATTCCCTATTTAAGTCCTAGTCAGCGCTACTGGACTGGAACTGTCCACTGTAATGGATTTAACTATGAGATGTATGCAGAGAGCCTCCTTCCCATCTCAAATATAAAATATAATAAATGTATTACTGAGCTAACTGCATCTCCTCATTCAACTCCCTTAAAAATCACCTTGCCACCTGTGAGTATTAAAGTTAGATTTTTTTAAACAAATAGTGTATAGTAATCACTAAGATTAATACATGCCTTATTGAGTTACCATTGATCTCATCATCTGTATCCTTGTCCTATCTTCTCCATTTTTATTTGTTAAAGATTCCCACATGCTCTTACGTGTCTATGTTGAAACTCGGTTTAAAACCTATGAAGTCCCTTTCACTTAGGATAGTTGTAAGACAGGTGGAGCTCCAGCTTTGGCTTTCTGCCCTGGGCCCCTGCAAGTCTAACACCAGCCCTGCTTGGCGGACCCCCTGAAACCTGCTCACGGATGCCAGGTTGAGAACTGCTGTTGTAAGAGACCATTAAGGGGCCACAACTTAAACAAGGAATAATGGAGATTGCCCAGAAACTAGCACCGTGTGGGTGGAGTGTTCCACTGGGCATTGTTCTGAGCAGGTGGGTGAGTATGTCTGTGAGTGCAGAAAACGTCTAATGGGGTGGGGGGTGGGAGAAGAGGGACAGACAGAGAGAGAGAGAGAGATTGAGGCAGAGCAAGAAAACGAAGCAATAGCATGTAAATGCAATGTATAACCTTGGAAGAAGCATAGAGAGTGCTTTTGAGTCTAGTGCTGCCTTAAGAGGCTTGGGGCTGTAAGCAAAAAGCTATCCTCTGGTTTTGATTCCTTCTGTGTTCACACACATGACAGTTCAAATTGAACTGTTTCAGGCTGGATGAAGTCACAAGTTAAAATATATTTCATAGTTTTCATTCAAGGAAAACCAGTTAGAGCTCCAGAAAAAAATCTAGATTAAATAACTATTTTTTGTTTCTGCTGTAATCACTCATCTACATTTTAGAGTAGCGTCCTATAAGATTTCATCTGAAGAACTAAAGTTGTTTGAATTCTTTGATTGTAAATAATAAGATAAAACAGTAGACACCTTCTAATCAGGGCACTCTGGCTCATGGCCTTTTGTCCTCATTAATGGGCATTAACAGAAGAAACCCAGTTTAATAGTAATAACACTACTGTCTAGAGAGCTGCAAAGCTGTGGGAAGAACACTGTTCTTATATATGCTAATGGAGTTGCAAAGAAGCACTATTTGCACTGGAATGAGGACTGAGCCTGATGCCAACTCAAGAACACTGCAGGGTCAGCTGTGAGGCACCTGATATGTTGGCTCAGCATATGTAACTGGAGTGAAAAAAGAAGAACCAGGAACAGGCACTAGTGAAGCACTTCCTACATATATCACAGCTATAGTGAAAAGGGCAAATAATATTTTTCTATCCACTTCTTTTCCCACACCCTTCGTGATTTTATAGACCTCTAACATATCCCCCTTTAATTATCTTTTTTCTAAGCTGAACAGCCCCAATCTTTTTAGTCTTTCCTCACGTGTAAACCATTCCAAACTTTTGCAGTTCCCCTATATCCTTTTTGAGATGATGTGACCAGAACTGGACACAGTATTCAAGGTGTGAGCTCACATGAATTTATATAGTGGCATGATGATATGTTCTGTCTGATTTTCTATGCTTTTCCTAACAGTTCCTAACAGTCTGTAAGCCTTTTTGACTGTGCTGCTGTGGGTTGAGCTGAAGTTTTCAGAGAATGGTTCACAATGACTCCAAGATCTCTTTCTTGAGCGCTAACCCATCATTATATATCTGTACTTCGGATTATTTTTTTCCAATGTGCATTACTTTTTGCTTATTGATGTTGAATTTCATTTGTCTTTTTGTTGCTCAGTCACCCAGTTCTGTGTGATTCCCCAGTAACTCTTTGCAATCAGCTTTGGACTTAACTATCTTGAATAATTTTGTATCATCTGAAGACTTTGAGACTTCACTGTTCATTCCCTTTTCCAGATCATTAATGAATATGTTGAACATTTGTTCAGTTCTTTGAACATGGAGAGTGCAATATAAATGCTAAGTATCATTACACATGAAAGAGCACAGAATTCTGATTCAATATGATGAATTTTTAGTTACAAGTATTTCCCTATATCACCGGAAATATAAACTTATTGGGTAAAATCCTGGCCCACTGAAGTCAATGGAAATTTTGTCATTGATTTCAGTAGTAAGAATTTCACCCATTAGTGCTATTACATGTCTGGTTGCTATTAATACTAACCAGAGATTTAAATCTTCTGGTATATTTGGGTCTATACATATATAGTTCTTTAGTTACCTCCCTATTTCTGATTTGTCAGTCTCCACTTTGGATAGCTAGGTCTATCTACTAAGAAATACCATAAGCCAGGATTTGCTAATGTGTGACAGATCAAATAAATTAGATGCTGAAGGACTACGAGAGAGAGAAGCTATATACATACACGCACAGATAATTCACCCTAATATTGTAAACAGTTACTGTGCTGGTTGGATCTGTGTTTGTCGCACTTCCACAGCCACTCCCTAAAAGGTGTGGCTTCTTCCAGCAGAGAAGGACCCCTCTCTCTGGAAGTTGTTGGTGGGAGAGCGGGTTGTGCTTCCTGTCTAGAAGGAAAGCAAAACTATTTATGTAGCCAATAGCATTGCAGCAGGAGGGAAGCTGCCTCTGTGCCCTCTTACTGTAATAAACAGATGTGTTTTTTTTCCTGAGCTCATGACTGTTTCATCATTCCAGGGACTCTGCCTGCTTGTGGTAACTCATCAAAAAGGAGACTGTGAGAACCTGCAATAATTTTTGCACTCTGTCTTCTCAATATTCCTGTCTCTTTCTCTCCTGTCCTCTCTGTTTTGTCCTCAAAGATAAAATATCTTGGCTCCTGCCTGTATATCCAGTCTCCATTACAGAGACTATATAAAACTGCTATATTAAGCAGGAATCATATGCAGTGTTGTTGTAGCTGTTTTGGACCCAGGATACTAGAGAGACAAGATGGTGAAGCAATATCTTTTATTGGACAAACTTCTGTTGGTGAGAGAGACAAGCTTTCAGGTTTACATAGAGCTCTTCTTAAGCAGGTAATAACATACCCCTCCCATCCCTGCCTGTTCTGTCTTTTTTTTTTCTTTTCACCAGAAGGATGATGTGATATTATGAATTAGTGTATTTTAAATCAATTCCTTTCCATTACTTTTAAGTATAGACAGTGAGAAGGAAAATTAATCCCAGGACAACACATTCGGAAATCCCCACCGTCTTGAGAACTCCATGAAACAATGCAACCGCCAGCAAGGTAAAAATAATTCAGAATGGAAGGGTAGCCTCAGTGCTGCTATGGAGTCAAGAAAAATAGTGATAAAAGTAACTTTTAAAACAACCAACATTATTTTTATTTTTAAATATTATACAAGTTAAATTTTAAAAAATAAAATAAAATTCCAGGCTAAATTCTTGCACTATAGGTGCCTAGTTTAAATTCAGAACAAAATTTTGATGGAATTGCTATAAACCCTTAAATGCTGTCTGGGGTCTGCAGGGAGCCCCATCGGAGGACAGGGCTGAGGGAGGGTCTGAGGGCGGTACTGGTATAGCCGTGCCAGAGAAGCTGCTGGTGTGGGGCTGCCCGGCAGCCCCACGTTCTGCTCCTTTTCCTGCTGCAGTTCCCAGGATAGCCCTGCAGTTCAGAAGTCTCCAGCGCAGCGGGAGGAGGACAGAGCCCTGTCCCCAGGTAACTTGGGATGGCTGATGGGAGGGGAGGAGAACAGAGCGGGGACCCAGGCTGGGGACTGGGTGGGGTCATGTGAGGCGGTCACATGCCCCCCCGCCAACTTTAGCTGGTGTAGCGTACCGGTAAGAAATGAATACTAGTTGCACCACTGAAAATCACACCGTAGAAATGCGAGGTAGACCATCTCCCTGTCGGATGTACTGTGAGGACTGAAAAACAAATGTTAAATAAAGGATCATGCTATATGAGAGTATGTCACAACCTAATGATAATGCATTATCTTCTGCCAAAATAACAAGTTACCTGAGAACAACACCTCTTTGTAAATACTCTTCAATGCCAGCATGCTGAATGACCACAAACATACCTCCCATGTCCTCCTGGAAAAATAGACTTTAATATACCTACCTTCCAGAACTCGTGGAACTATCATGGTATTTGCATCATTCACTTTGTTCGCTCTACTTGTGTGTTATGCCCTTTCCCCCATCCTCTATTTTGTCTTTTTTAGATTGTAAGCTCTTCAGGGCAGGGACTGTCTACCACTCTGTGTTTGTACAGAGCCTGCTACAATGGGGTCCCACACTTGGTTGGCCCCTAGACACTATTATAATAAACATGTTAAAGAAATAAAATAAACAGAATGAAAACATGCCTTTTGATAATGGGAGACTTATTCATACAAACAATGCCTACAGTAAATTCAGTCTGTTTATGATGAAGCCTTGAGGACATATGCTGCTGTGCACTAAAGCACACATTGAATTTCATCATAAAGAATATATGACACTTTATATTGGGCAGCAAACAGCAAAGCAATTGTCAATTGTACTCTGGTTGCTGTAACCAGATTATAGGATTAGAAGGCTAATTTGCAACTTGATTTGTTGTTTGACAACCTTGTTTGGGGGTTTAATATCTTGGTCATTTCAAAATGGACTGGGCTGTAACTTCATATACAAGGGGCACAGGCACTTTTCTTTAGCAAAAATTAGTTCAATAATTATAAATAAATAAAATAAATAAATAATTAAAATAATAAATTATTTTTATTTTTAGTTCTGGAGTTTCAAAACACTAATTTGCAAATGTAATGTGGTTGATTGTAAGTTAAAGTTGTCCTGCTGTTAACTCACAATTACTCAGATAAATATTTCAGTTTTCTTGTTTTTTTCCATAACAACTTTGTCCAAGAGCAACACAAAGACTCTTCAAGAGAAACTTGGGGATTCCCTTTTACACCACTACTTTGTGCTTTTTTCCTTCCCTCCAGGCCTCACATTTCTACAAACTGCCTTCTGACTAGAGCTGACCAGAAGATGACTATTCTCTTTCACAGCAACTTTTGAAGCTTCACAGTTTGTTTTCAATTTGCACTAGAAACTTTTACAACATTTTCATGAAAAGCGAATTCCGTGAAATATATCTATTTCTCAATCAAATCCTGAGCTTTTTGATTCAGGAAGGGAGTCTTGGTCTCTCTACCTTGAAGGTTATAGCATTGACCTTGGTTATGGGAAACCCACGTTCAAGTCTTTACCCTGCCAGACCAGTGCTCTAACCACCAAGCTACAGAGCCACACACGTGTTTCATCTCAGATAAAATTTCATTTAATCAATATTGTTCTGATCAGCTTTACATCTAACCAGTGAAGGTGGATGAGACCCTTATTCCTTGGTTCCTTTTGGAACCTTTTTGTTTCTAACATGGGAAGGCTGAACCTACAGTTTCTGACTGCTATTTCTGAGCCCCTGGAGCAAAAAAAAACCAAACCAAAAATATTTTTGATGCAATTCATTCTTTATGAAACATATGGTGACAGAAACATCTCTCTCTACTACCATTAAGAAAAATCAAGGAATAAAAGTCAGATGGGGAAAAACAATGTGGTGGGTACAATTCAAAGTTCAGCCCACAAACCAAGCTGCACCCACATGAGACACTGCTTGCAGTAGATTGAAGACATTTTTTAAATTTGTGCAAACATGTTCTCTGGGCATCTTAGGCTCAGCTCCTCCTCAATGGGGTCCAAACATATCTCTAGGCTCTGCCTCAGTGAAGACCATATGCCTCTCTTGGCTTCCTAAACATGGCTCCCCTTTGTGAGAGCATCAGTTAACCAGCAGAGCTCTGTAAGTCTCTTTAGGTTTGGTTCCTTATTCACTCAGTGAATGGCACCAAAATCAGCTGTTACTCTCAGTAAATTGTGCAGGTTTTCATAATATAATCCTCTCTTTTCTTTCTTACATGTTTGATGAGCACTAGAAGAGCTAATACTTTAAATGACAACAGCAGGTATCTGACTTAGTGCCCACTGAAATGAATGGTGTGGTTCACACTTGTCAGACTTATTGTTTCAGATTCTGCAAGCACAGGAAGCATCACTGTATCAATTACCCTTGAAATTGTGAACTGAGTATACCTCAGCAATTATAAAAGCTAGAGATTTTTTTAAAATGAAAACAGATTCTGGAAAATAAGGCAGTGGTAGTACACTGAGAAGACCCTCATCTGCTGTCTCTGAGCACTTTCAAGAAACAGTTAGAAGTTTAAGGTTGAGACAATAACATGGGCATTCTGAGTTACCATTAGGGATGGATGAATCAAGTACAAAATTTGCCAAAGAGCATGAATATGAACAGATTCCCATTACAGCAATATTTGCATACCAAATATCTATTATATTCATTCCAGCTTTCCACCCAACTCTTCTTTGTTGCCTCCTTTTTGCCACCTTGCTAATTTCTTGACTGTCACCAATTACCCTCTTGAAATGTCTCCCAGCTGTCCTCCAACTACTTCCCAGCTGAGAGAAAATGTTTCCCATCCCACAGATAGTGAGAAAGAGAGGAGGAAGTTAGAAGTTAGAGAGCAGTAAATTGCCTGGTTCTGAGACGTAGAAGGACACAGGCACCAGTTGCTCCTGATTGTTCACCTCATGAGATGCATATAGGCAGGTCCAATAAATGCCCATCACGCCGTAGAATTTGCTGTGTCAAGGCACTATTTTAAATTCCAGAATATTCTTTATGGACATGTTAAAGACCAGATAGTCTGCTGACCATTGCGCAGGCAGGAGGCCACACAGGCACCAGCCACAAATACTATTCTTGAGCTGCAAAAGATGCTCAGAGCAAGCTACTGTCCAGTAGGTAAACAGGAGTGATGTGGAGGCAGAGCCATGGCCCCATTCTATGTCCACACTACTCCATGGCACAGTGTGGTGCATCCTTGTCTTCCTAAGGAAGGCATAGTGGCTTTGCCTACTAGAGGCCAACAGGCAGTTCCACACTGCCACCTTCATAGAGCTATTCCTTGATGGCACAATTTGCCCTAACAAAATAATAATGAGAGCCAGAATAGCCCTTTTAAGCCTTTTGAATTCTGATATATTAAATGATGAAGTGTTATTATGATGCACAGATAAGATTACATTGGAGATTTTTTTAAAAGATGTATATTAATTAATGTAATGCAATCTGAAATTTAACACCTCTTTTCACAATTGCATTGTCCATTTTGGGACATCAGGATTATCGTGAAGGACAAAATATTATTACCTATCTTTGATAGTAATAACGGCAGGGGATGGTCTCTTTTGTGGCTAGTTGTTGGTAATACACATTGAAGAGCTTAATATTTTAAACACGCCTGATATCACTATATGACAAATTATTAAATAATACTTAATTTGAATTAATACAACATTTAGAGTACAAAGTTACTGAGTGGAAATAACAGCCAATAGCAACTAATGGGAATGATATATTTTTCCTCCATCAAACATGTTGAGTGAGTTGCTATGCCACTTTTGCTAAATGGCATATGGGTTCATCCAATATTTTAGGGGTTTTATTCAGGCTCAGCCTATCTCAGCCCAGTTAAGCAAAGAGGTAGAGGAGTATGTAGAATTGAAAAATGGCATTTTATTAAAAAAAATATATAAAACAACAACAGAAAAAACGCTTCATATAAAATTGGTGACTTTTTAGAATTGTCTCACGTTTGGGAACATTTGTGACAATTTTATCACATTTATTGAAAATGTGATTAAAATGTATCAAAAAGTTATTCAAATTTGTATTCACCAAAAATCCTTTATAAAATAAAATCTTGCTTGTTTTGAAAAAAAGAAAAAGGGTCCATTTTGAATCTGGAGAAAAATATATGAAATTTGAAATGTTGAAATACTTTGTGATTTAAAAAAAACCCCAACTTGCATTAACTGTATGTGCTGTTTGTGTAAGTTTGATGGGTAGAAAAACAAGATAGGGAGGCCTCAGCATACTTTGTGTACCATAGGAGGACAATTTGTGCCAGTCTTGAATGGCTTACGGGTAGGTTTGGCAGTGTGTATGGCCTTAACCCCCACAGAGACAGTATGAATCAACAGCATTTACTATTCCAGCAAAAAGTCGGAACTATACGGTGTTTCAGACAGCCCTGCATACATTTTGGGTGGTTTAGTAGGCAATCTGGTCCAGGAGATAAGAGCACTGGATGGACAATCAAGTCAGCTGGGTTATATTCCCTTCTCTACCACTGACCTACTGTGTGATCCTGAATAAGTTGCTTCACCTCTCTCTGCCTCTGTCTTGTTTATTTAGATTATAAGATCTTCAGGGAATTTTTATTTTATTTTAATGTGTGTTTGAGCAGTGTGCAGTGAACATTGGGGCCCTGATCTCTGTTGGCATCTCTCAGTGCTACTGTAATAAAAATAATGAACAACAACAATAGTTGCATCTCCTCTGAATCCCTACTTAGTGCCCCACACAAAGCCTGACTACTGAGGCTATATGCAAGAGGACTGGTTGGAGACGCGAGAGCTTGAACCAGAGAATACATCCCTCCACTTCCTATCTGACATATTGCTAAAGTGCTACCTGTTTCTAGTGCCTGTTGAAGAAGTTACAAACAAACAATTAGGTAAGAGTAAGGTAAGACGTCCTACTCTTTTAAGGTAAGGTTTGTATTACAGATCCAATTACGTTGGAACTTTGAGGGTTAGCTATTCCCCTAATTTTGATTTAGTACTTGTTGTCACCATAGACTCCTCAAAAATCAATTGGAGTGGGCCATCCTGCTTTCACCATTGGGCCAATTTCCATAGCCAGCATCTCTACAACCAGTAGCTTCGTCATTGAATTGAAAGCTCCCTTTGCTCCTATTATTTAAATTGGGTGAGTGGTAAACGTCCATTTTTATTGCATTCACTATATATAGTTACTGGTCCACTAATGTCAGAGTATTCTCGCCAGAGTGCTATCTAAGTATAGTAATCCATGGAAAGTAACTGTCTAAGCAAATGTTTGGATCTGACTGTAAATTTCCTACATGTGTTACAGGGACAATTTCTTTGGATGTTCAAGAGCATTTTCCTTTTGATCCTGGGAATGTTTTATCAGTATTCTATTGACCCTGGAAGTCCAAAATTAGTCCAGAATAAGCAGAAGAATCAATTATTTGCTTTTGCCCTCCTGTTGCCAATATACTGCACTGTAGCTGTTGATTTAAATGACAATCAGCTTCAATTTCTTCACAAACAGGTAAATAGGCAGCTTGTCTTCAATGCCTATGTCAGATGACTCATCAATATCCCCTATGAGGGAGAGAAAGAAAGCCCCCTGAAGTAATGAAACATCAACACAATTACACAGACTGTTGCTTTGTGAGTAGGTAGAGTTTAGATTGCAAGAACCCTATTGCATAAAAAAAATACTTCAGATATCATTGCTTTGTTTCAACTCTTATATTGCAAATCACTTTGCAGCCTCCTGTAAGCTACAGTACTGTACAATCTATTCCAGGGCTACAAGTGACACACAATCAACCTACTTTACAGAGTACATGACTGTTTTCTTTTATAGTTTAAATTTGAAGTAGTTAACTATCACTGTTGATTGCTACCATCACCCCAGTTGCAAAATAAAACACATTCCTCTTCATTTCTTTCGGCAACCACTCTCTATGTACTCAATGAAGGGTCAAAACTGACCCAGTGTTGGTTTAATTAACTAATCCAAATACTGAGTTAAGTGAAGAAGAAACAGCAACATTCACGGTCCTATATATCTAGACCCTGCCATCATGAACTGCTGCAGAATTCCCCTACTAGGAATTCCCAATTGAGCAGTAGGTAGCATGATGAGGGTTTCATGCACATGATGCTGAAATCAGTTATATAATTAAGAGTGGGTCAAGGTGACACTTGGAACATTTGGAACTGCAAAGATTAGCTACTAAATTTTGAGGGAGAAGCTAAATTAGTTAATTTGTTTTGCTATAATTAATTAAGCTGTGCCCAGTTTCCACTACATTTCATTAAATTATGAGTGGTCTTTCCATGTGAGTGTGTCCTTCAAGTAATCTTGGACATATGAAAGAAATGTAAGTACTTTAATAAGAATATGTTTACATATTTCTCTCATAACTGACTATTATTGCTGCTGGTTAAACTTCAAATATGTTCTATTGAAGTTTAACATTATTTAAATGTCACTCTTGAGATGTATACATTTTACCTTTATGAAAAAGGTATACTTTATCATTTACCTTTATGCAATTACCATTCATTTTGCCTATCATCTTAAACAATATTTTTCATATTTCCAGTGATTGTACATATTCTAGAGATTGGTTTGAACCACACCATTTGGATCCTGTTTGTTACCAAATTTTGGAATTTACAGGGTGAGTTGGAATTTGGATTCTGCCCATCATAGGCCTTAAACTGCAACTGAACCATTCTTGTCAGTGGAGTGGGTAGACTTACAGATTAGGAAGCCAAACTTTTTTTAAATCTGGGGATGGTTCTGTATTTCCAATCCTCCCCAACCACATAGACGCACAGATATTTGAGTGGGTAAGGGTTCAGATTTGGACACAACTCTAGCATGCACCTAAAATGACAATGCTACAAGCTCCATCATTTCTCCCAATTTTTAGGAGTCAAAGTAGTCTGGCACTGGAAATTTGTATTTATGATGAGGTATTAGTTATTGGTTTTATTTATTTGTGAAGGGATGGGAATATGAAATTTTTTGAGAATGTAAATTTCCAGTGTTGTAAGGGCAGCCTGATCATGGTATGGACATCTATTGACCATCATTATACATCACAATTTAAAAAGCAAATAAAACAAATGTAAAGTCTAGATTACACTGACACTGTTTAGATTTACTAAAGATTAACTGCATACATAAGGATTTAATCTTGTTCAAACATAGGACCATGGGCCTGGTCCAAAGTTCACTGAAGCCAACAGGATTTCAATGGGCTTTGGATCAGGCCTAGGAGCCTCCCGTGCTCTCTCGACATCCTTGGGGAAATCATTTAACTTTTGGATTCTGTCTCCCATCTGACTGCACTTGGCTGTTGTGAAGCTTAGCTCAATGTTCACAACACACTTTTGAGATCCTCTGCTGAAAGGTGCTATAGAAGAGCTATGTACTATTATTTTATTTTCATTACAATGACATAACACAAAAAAGAAGAGGAATGTTTATGATCTAATAAGAACAATAATTTATGCCCCAATTCAGCAAGGCTCTTAAGGACATGTTTAACTCAGCCTGTGATGAACATCATTGAGCCTTACTGAAGCCAATGGCTCTACTTGTGCTTAAAATTAAGCATGTGCTTGAGGCTTAAGGCATGTTTAATTGGAGTCCACATCTTCTGAACGAGCTTGTGCGTCCAGTTTACTCATTTATCAGGTAAAATCTACTTAACTTCCTGCAGGATTGGTCCTCAGATGGTCTCCATAAGGCCACATTGTGTGCTGCCCCTGCACAAGTGCATGGTGGAGGAAAAAAGGGGCTGTAAACCTTCCTCTTTTCTTCTTGGGTCCCCTCTGCAGCTATAACCTTTGATTTAAACATTTTTCATTTGTATTTTAAATGTAAATAATAATACCAATAACTCAATTAAATTCCTGAGGTTGACACCTCCAGGCTATTACAGATAAATTTAATTTAGTGGAGAACTGTGAGTGACACAATGAATGATACAATTAAACATGTTATTTTTAAATACAATAATTAGTTAAAGCAAATAGGCATTACAGCATAACCATGCACTGCACTCTATACTCACATACAATATGAAATGGTGCATCCAGGGGTGATCAGTCCCTAGACCAGAAGAGTGTATATACAATCTTTCTCTAACAGTAACTTGATGGTGGACGAGCATGCTAATCTAAATTAATATGCTATTATTTTATAATTAATTATAATAATACTCCTTCATTAATTAGTATTAAGTCAGCCTTTCACCGTATCTATATTCCGGCTTCCATAATTAAAATACCTTCTACTCCCTCATTGGCTTTTTAATAATAATCTTAACCTTAATTAACATCTGCATAAATGTCATTCAAATAATTATGAGTATAGATTGCATTCTTCCAAAACATTCACATTTCGGCTAAAACTTTTGTTAAAACCAGTTAGACCCAAATACATTGATAACATGACCTGGGCTTATGTCCTAGCTTGTCTCTAATTTGCTTCTGAGCTGTCTCGCTTCACTTCACCCACAATTTACCAGTCCTCATTACTGTCAAGATTAAATTTAGGCCCCCAAACTGATTTTCTACTTACATTTTAACACATTTCTTTTACATTTCTGTTTAATGCAAACAAACAATGCTTGAATTGGCTAAAAGGGGCAAGATACATTGGGAGTTTAAGGACTCCACAGACTATGGCAGTTACTGGTCCTAGCCTATACAAAGGATAGGAGAAAAGGAAAGCCTCTGATTTTACCCCACATCTGCACTAGGCAGCTAACCTGGACTCGTACAAATAGAACACTATTTTAGAAGTGGCATGGCAACTACCAAGGATCTCAAGGAAGCATTATGTGTCAGAGATTCTCACCGGGACATAGTAACCCTACACTGCCTGCAATACAGGGCTCATATGTAGTGAAACAATATAGCCCTAAATCTGAATATATCTGGACTTCACAGTCTTTATTCCTGTTTTTTTAATCACAGAGACAGACATTTATACATATGTTACTATTAGCAAAGAATGGGTTCTCAACCTATTGGCCATGACCATGTTTGAGGGGCGGGGAGTTGCACACAGGTACGGTGGTATGTGACCGTCCTCTCTTTCATTCAGGCTAGGTGAGAGGAAGGTGTGACCAAGGGTGACCACCTTTTCAAAAGTGGGACACATGCAAGAGACACTCCTCCTCTTACCCACAAAGCCCCACTCCCTGGCTAGGCCAGAAGCCAGAGCCAGGCTGTGGTAAAAGCCGCCCAGGGAGCCTGGGCCACTGTGGGGAGCCATGGATTGGGTGCTGGGATGCCCGAGAGCCGCTTCTGGCCCGTGTCCCCACCCCCTGGGGTGTGCCACCCAGGGCAGGTGGAGGATCCAGGGTTCTCTGGGCGGCTCTTACTAAATGCCTGGCCCAGACTTGTGGCCTGGCCAGGGAGTGGGGCTTCGGGGGAGGGGGAAGGAGGAGAAGAGGAGCAGAGGGTGAGGCCTTGTGATGGTGGTGGGGCGGGGACTAAGGCCTACCTCAGTGCCCCTCTACCCCACCAGGAAGAGGCTGGCATTGCACCTGAGTATCACTATAGGGAATCTGAGACAAATGCTGTCCCAGAGTCATTCAGTCCAGGACCGGAACTTGAACTCTGCATTTCGGGACTATTCCTCCCAATTTGGAATGTCTGGTCACCCTAGTGTGACCCCAACTGCATCCTAGTTCAGGAGGGCACGGAGCTCACTGGAATCTGGTAGTGAGTTTCAACTGGTTTGATCAGTTCAGTGTACCCCAAAGCACTAATATCATAACCTATATCTAAAAGGTGTCAACAGAAAACTAATAACATACTGATTACTTATATTATTGAGTGGTGTATGTAGGAAGGACAGATACAAAATTACGAACATATTGGGAATTATGTTTTTAAAGTGTGTCTGCCAGACAGGGCTAAATTTACCCCACCTAGACAAAGGAATATGGTTCTGCCACCTTGAAGGCACTTCCAAGGTACATTAAGAGACAATGGGGATGCATTTAAATAAAAGGTAAACAGGACCATCAAGTGAACAAAGAGAGGAGATAACCACTCAGCATCTCAGCAGGACAAGGATATTGCAGGGTAAAACAGATAAATGTGTATTTTAGCAAATGTCTGCGCTATGGGGGAAGAAGCTTGCATGGAGTTTCCTTCACCATGATACTCGATGTCTCATTCCTCACAGCTCAAATTAACTTTACTGTGTGTGTAACCGTCATACGAAGCCATTTGAAAGGTTCACTGCACTATAAAAAGGGGCAAGAACCCCAAGTTATCTTTCACCTAATAAGGCAAAGGAACCCAGCACTTTTGGACTTTGTGGGAGATCCTGACCACAAGCGTCAGCCATTTTTCTGGCAAGTAGTGTGATAAGAATCATACCTTGAACCAATACTGCAGTTTTGTTAAGTCTTAGTCTCTGGAACGCGTTTTTCATTTTATTTGCTTGTAACCATTTCTTACTCTATCCTTTATTCTTGAACTCACTTAAAATTCTATATCCTTTTGTTAATAAACTTGTTTTACTTTTAATCTAAACCAACCCATGCTGTGTCTAAATTGACATGATAGTTAACTCCAGTTAGAGTTATAACCTGTGCATTTTGTCTCTTTAGAGGAGCAAACAAGCCTTACTATTCCTCTGAATGGTCCCGGAACAGTCTGGACATTGCAGAACACATGGTTCTAGGGAAATTCAGGACCAGTGGGTGTCAGGGCATCTTGCTAGGTGTCACCAAGGCTGGTGGAGGCCAGAGTGTGGCAGTGGTGTAATAAGCAGGCTTCTGGAGTCATAGCTGCTGCTCCAGGGTGGCTTATCAGACAGACCCTCAGTGCATGCTTGTATACCGGCTGGGAGCATCCAGATAAGAGGGCATTTTGGGCACTCAGGGTTACAGATGATGACACAACAACTCACTAATCTGGATTGCACTGCAGAACATGATAGAGTGCCCTGAAACTTTTCTTTTGTTCTATAAGATTATGGTATGGAAAATGCTACAAACCGTTATAATAGAGTAATAAAATATATTTAATGGATATGAAGCTAAGTATCCTATTTGTCCTAATGATCTTACAGAATTCAAGTCTTCTTAGAATAATTACTGCATGTCTGGAATAAAAAAATCCATATTCAAAACAGCCTAATATCAAATACTTTAAAAACATCAATGAGAATGAACTGCCACCACATATACAGCACACTCCAGCCTCTATCCCATAATGATATTTCAAAGAAAATGATTTTTTGCATAATATGCTAATTTCTGTCCCATATGACATACCCTGTATTGGTGACTGCAATCATTAACATGTTCAAAATGTTCTGTAGCACTCATTCACTAGTAAGGACAATCAAAACTACATGGATTAGATTTAGATTTTTTTCTGCTCCACTTAGAGTTTTATTGAGGTTTCATTTTTATCTTGGTTCATTGCTAATAATTTCCTGTAACTTTTAAAATATAAATATAACGCACGGTTGTTTCTCAGGTAATCCCCCTAAAGATTAAAGGTTTTCCCTTCAAAATAGATAAAGAAATAACTATAGTATGCCAGTTTTTTGTTACTATTTGCAAATGGTACAAAGGGATCTCACAAAATGGCAGATGAAAATCAATGTTGATATATGCAAAGTAATGCACGTTGGAAAACATAATCCCAACTATACATACAAAATGCTGGGGTCTAAATTAGCTGGTGCCTTCAAGAAAGATTTTGGAGTCATCATGAACAGTTTTCTGACAACATCTGCTCATCTGCTGTCAAAAAAAGCTAACAGAATGTTAGGAACCATTAGGAAAGGGATAGATAATAAGACAGAAAATATCATAATGTCACTATATTAATCCAAGCCCAGACCAGGAATACTGCATGCAGTTCTGATCTCCTCATCTCAAAAAATGATATATTACAACAGGAAAAAGTACAAAGAAGGGCAACAGAAATGATGTCAGGGAATGGAACAGCTTCTATATGATAAGAGATTAAAAAGACTGGGACTGTTCAGTTTAAAAAAGAGCTAGCTAAGGGGGGATATGATAGAGGTCTATAAAATGATGAATGGTGTGGAAAACGTGAATAAGGAAGTTTTATTTATCCCTTTATGTAACACACAAACCAGGCATCATCCAATGAAATTAATAGGCAGCAGGTTTAAAACAAACATAATCAAGTACTTTTTCACACAATGTATGGAACTCGTTGTCATGGTATGTTGTGAAGGCCAAAAGTATAACCGGGCTCAAAAAAGAATGAGAATTTCATGGAGGTTGGATCCATCAATGGCTAGTAGCTAAGATGGTCAGGGATGCAACCCCATGTTCTGGCTTCCCTAAACTTCTGACTGCCAGAAGCTGGGACTGGATGAGAGGGGATGGATTACTCAATAATTGCCCTATTCTGTTCATTCCCTCTGAAGCATCTGGCACTGGCCTCTGTCAGAAGACAAGATGCTGGGCTACCCAGACCAGTGGTCTGACCCAGCATGGCCATTCTTATATAACTGTACTTTTGAATGGAAAACACTGCATTATATGTAAATACATTTCTGATTTCATCCATTAATGTAATTTAAAACCATAAAACTTTTTATTTTCAACTTATTGTGCTCTTACAGTTGGCAACTTCAAGCATTTTAATGAATGAAACAGCTATATCACGATGCTTAAATTAAAGTATCATATTTTATCTGCCTGCTGCTTTTGACAAAACTAACAATTATGTTTCTATTTAATATCATTACTGTTTAAGTATATTAAGCTAAAGAGTTAATGTAGCATATACTACCTTATCAATTTAAAATATAATACCCTGGTATTCTTTTGGTGAACAGATGTTGACTGTGCACACAGGTTTTCTTAATCATTTTGATTGTTTTAAACAGCTGATGAAAGTTATTGTCTATTATAACAAAAATGTCATTGCCTACAAACAGCTGATAATTTTTAAATGTTCCACAGTTAATAGTACTGAAATTCCAAATGACCAAGCTCAGAGAAAGTACATGGATGCTTTCTCCTGTTCCTAGAAATCTTTAATGATCAGTCTCAGTTGTGCTTTTGACATTTTTACCCTCAGCTTACTAACGTACACTTCAAGGCTGCAATAACTAGATTAAAGTAATAACCTAGCAAGTGTTGCTGCAGGCTACAGTTTTAGCTGACACAAATCATCTTTCACTGGACACACTTTATGGTTTCTAACATAAAATGACTTTGCAGAAAAACTAGTGCTTTTGCAAGCCAGGGTTACATTTTTAAACTATCTTTAATCTGCAGTACTAGTCTACACATTTTTAAGAGTTTTCTATAAAATTGATCCCATCTCGTTAACATCCCTTTATTAGAATTGCAAAATCACGTCAGCATTAATTGAAGTGCACTAAGATTAAATGATTAGCAAATCTTGTTTGCTGCTTTGTGCCTGGTGGGCTGTAGTTAGAAGGTTATTTAAATAAAATGATTCATTTAAAAATTTACAATTGTCCTTAACCTAAGTTGTAAAAAAACCCAACCAACCAACCTGACAGGCATAGATTTAGTGCTGGAATGAACAAACATTGGTTATATCTAATAGGTTTTGTGTTAGGCTATGACATGTGTCTCTACTCACACTACAGAACTAGGAAACTAAAAAGCTACTAGACTATTCATTTTACAGCGGTCATTACATAAAAAGTCTGAAGTGGGAGAAAAATAAAATAGTTGACAAGCTCCTTTGTGTTCTAATTTATGAACCCTGAGAAACCACTATATATAAAACCACTAAAACAAACAAACAGATACTCCAAAAATCCCACTTCTTACAATCTTAGTAAAATCAATATGTACAGTATATCACAAAAGATGTGGTGGGAGTTTATAATCCCAGGTTTTGCCCGCAGTGAGTGTTATATACCTAATACTGTACTTTACATCCCCTAGGGATAGCAGGGGCAATTAAGTATGGTATCAATACCCTATCTTTGAATTTCCTTATTCTTTTTAATGTGCCAATAAAGGTAAGTAAAAAATCCTTCCTAGAAATGTATTGAAATGAACACAACAGATTGTATTGGTTTTAGTTTGTAAAATGTATTGAAGGACCTTTAATGTGGCAGATTATTGACCAGGCAGGCTCCAGCAGCTTCATTGGAGCCATTATATATACACATCATGTTAATTCAGTGATGACCTGAGTTTCTTTCACAATTCTCCTAAAACAACATGAAAGAGAGATTGTGACTGAATGCAAGATAACGCTTCCAATTATCAATGTTTTGGGCAAACTTCCAGTGGTCATGCCCTTGGAACCATAATAGGTGATCATGAAAATTAGCTGGAGACACTCCTTGAAAAAAGGTATTGGAATGCATTAAAATTACTTGTAAATACGTACCGAACATTCATATTAACCACTGTTTTAAAATGTTTTAGAACAAACTGAAATGTCACATTAGATTTCAGCCTACAGTAACACGGTACCAGCAGCATTCTAAGACCCCCTGCTAACATAAGAGATATGAATACAGTAATAGTGATAAAGAAGTAATAATTTCCCTGTAAGCATAAAATGATTCATCCTCTCATCCTGCAAGATACTGAGTACCCAAAACTCTCACTGACTACCCCAGGAGTTGAAGGCACTCTTTATGTCACAGAATAGGCCTTATATAATTATTTTATATTCAGAGTTGTTGTAGTCATGTTGGTCCCAGGATAATAGAGAGATGAGGTGAGAGACCTGAAGAAGAGCTCTATGTAAACTCGAAAGCTTGTCTCTCTTACCCACAGATCCAATAAAAGTGATTACCTCACCCACCTTGTCTCTATAATTATTTTATAGCAGAATTGTGCTTGATAGCTATATTTTATGTTATGTGTCAAGGATTATATTACTTGGCCTGTACAGAGCTCAATGTCTTCCTTTTTAAGATGTCCGCAGTAATTAGGTACCTTTGTAATTAAGTCTAGAATCATTTGAAACAAAGCAATATACATACTTCATCTTTAGGAACAGTGACAAGATTGGGCTAGGCTGATGCGTGACAATTAATCTGTTCACATCTCATAACTTTAGGAGGAATATTTCTATTTACAACTTCAGTAAAATTAAAATAATTACTATTGCCTCAAACTGAATCTGTATCTAAAGTTCTTTACCAACTGCAACACCAGTATTTAAAGCACTGGAAATTATAATAATAAATATAAAACAGTATTAAAGAAAACATCATTTAGTTTAACAGGCTAAGAATGCAAGATATTTGCCTTTTATGAGAAGTCCCACTGGACTGCAAGTATGCATAAAAGTAGAGTGAAATATGTCCTATTGTCTTTTTTTTTAAAGGCTACCTTCAAAATAAAAAATAAAAAGGACACTATGGTCCAGTGAAGAGAATGCTTAATGTTGGACCATTAATGTTAATTTTAAATAGTCTTGAAGCACTGGGAAAATCCTAGAAGACTGGAAGAAAGCTCATGCTGTGCCAATTTTTAAAAGGGGTAAATGGGATGAGTTGGGTATTTATAGGCCTGTCAGCCTGACAATGATCCTGGGAAAGATAATGGAGTGACTGATAGGAGACTTGATTAATAAAGAACTAACAGAGGATAATGTAATTAATGCAAGCCAACATAGGTTTATGGAAAATAGATCCTGACAAACTAACTTGATATCTTTTTTTGATGAGATTACAAGTTTGATTGATAAAGGTAATAGCATTGATGCAATATACTTAGACTTCTGTAAGGTGTTTGACTTCGTGCCACATGACATTTTGATTAAAAAATCTAAACTGATATAAGACTAACATGGTACAAATTAAACTGATTAAAAACTGTCTAACTAATAGGTCTCAAGATGTAACTATACATGGGGAAATCAACGTTGAGCATGTCGGTTTCTACTCAGGTCCGACACAGACTGGTTCTTGATCTCTATGCTATTTAACATCTTTATCAAAGACCTGGAAGAAAACATAAACATATCACCAATAAAATTTTCAGATGACAAAAAAATTGGAGGAGTGGTATAATGAAGAGGACAAGTCACTGATTCAGAGTAATCTAGATCAGTTAGCAAACTCATTGCAAACACACAGTATGTTCTAATACAGCTAAATGTAAATGTATACATCTGGAAACACAGAATGTAGGCCACACTTACAGGAGGAGGACTCTATCCTAGGAGTCAGTGACTTTGAAAAGCATTTGGGGTTTGCATGTGTAGATCATCATCATACATGAGCTGTGGCCAAAAGAACTAATGTGATCCTGGGATACATACACAGCAGATTCTCAGGTAGGAGTAGAGAGATTATTTTACCACTGTATTTAGAACTGGTGTGACAACTGCTGGGACACTGTGTCCAGTCTGATGCCCACAATTCAGAAGGGGTCAGAGAAGAGCCATGAGAATGATTAAACGAGTAGAAAACATGCCTTATAGTGACAGACTCGAGCTCAATCTATTTAGATTAACAAAGTGCACATGAAGGGGTGACTTGATTAAAGTGTGTAAGTATCTACACAGGGAACAAATATTCAAAAATGGACTAATCAATCTAGTAGAGGAAGGTATAACATGATCAATGGTTGGAAGATGAAACTAGACAAATTTGGATTGTAAATTTTTAACAGTGACAGTAATTAACCATTGGAACACTGTACTAAGGTTTATGATGGATTATCCATCACTGGTAATTTTTTAAATCAAGATTGGATTTATTTCCAAAAGATGTGGTCTAGGAATTATTTTGGGGAAATTCTCTGGCCTGTGTTATCTAGGAGGTCAGTCTAGATGATCACAATGGTCCCTTTTGATCTATGAAACTGTGACTCAAGAGATCTTGGTTCCATTCTCAGTTCTGTGACCTTGGGCAAAGTAACTTGATCTTCCTGTGTCTCAGTTTCCCTATCTGTAAAATGACCACACTGCACCTTAATGGAGGGGAGGGGGGCATTGTCCGGTTTGCTAGGGGAAGGGTAATAGCGCTTGGGGGAGGGGGCAAAAGTGGCTCAGAAGCTGCCATAACTGGTGAAGTGGGAATGTGTGGTGACACTGACTTATCACCGGGGACTGCAAGGGCTGGAGAGTTGTAAAGGAATAAGCCCGGCAGAAGAAGCCTCTTTTCCCCAGACCAGGCTGAGCAGCACCCACCCTATCCCTCCCCTTGAGGTGGAAAAATGGCAGGTTAGGTCAGGACCTGCGGTGGGCATCATGCTAGCCACTCCTTCGTAGGGGGGCTGGGAAGGAATTTTTCCCTCACCGCCAGATTGACCTAGATGGAGTGTGTGTGTGTGTGTATGGTCGGGGTTTTGCCTTCCCCACAGCAGATTCAGGTGGGGTTTTGTTATGGTGAGTAGGGCAGGGAGTTAGGCTTCCATAGGGAAGCCATGCCATGACCAGATAAATGGCTTTGTAAAGGACTTAAAAAGGAGGTGTTTGTTGAAGGAGTGGAATTGTGGGGGAGGAGATTCCTATGACAGGCACGGCAGGGAGCCAACTCCCCGTCCTTATAGCCCACCTTAACCATCATTCAAGGAGGAGGGATGGTAAGGTCCCAGCAATCAGTTGGCTGGGGGACCTGGACAGAAAAAGGGTCTGGCAGAAACCTTAGGTAGATATTGAATGATCATGGATTTACTTGCACTGTGCATTTGTATCTGTCAGGTAGTCCCAGACATCTAATAATAAAGTTGTGGCCTGATTAAAACCATATCAAGTGTCTCCTGTCGTTCTTTAGGTACAGCAGGACAATAGAGATAATGTTACTTCCCTTTCTTCACTTTCCACTGAGATCTACATGTAAAAACCACTACGTATTATTGTGATTATATACAGCTTTTCATTCAGAGTTTGACAGAGTTATCAGGAAGTATTATCAATCTTATTTGTTTACTGGTGGGCAACTCCTAGAAGAAATGAAAAAATGGCATAAGTAAATCATAGTGAAAAAGTTGCCCTCCGGTAATGTAAAGTACACAAGGTAAACAATGCTGTTGAGTTACAGAATATTTCTTTAAATATTTAGATTTACAAACTTTTTCTCAATAAATAATATGCAATAAATCAACAATCTTTAGAATATTGCATTCTATCATATAAATGGTCAATTGTCACTGAAATATTAATACATTAGTAATGTTCAAAGTGACATATTACTAAATTGCATATTATATTTCCACTGTGTAATTTTCTTGAGTACATAGAAATAAAAGTTTCATCCATTTCATCTTTACCCGAAAACACTCTGAATTTCAATATAGTAGAGAAACTGAAAGTGGCTAATAGACGGAAACTTTCAATAATTTTAGTATACTAATAACAGCAGTATAGCATACTATCTAGGACATCTTGCCTTTCAGATAAATTCACCACCTAATACTGAAAAATATAAATGTTTAAAAATACTTAAAAGAACAATGTTATTAATCCATTGCTTAATTAGAGTACCTTCAAAATATGTTTTCAAGTGTTACTGGACTCTGCTGGCTGGGAACAAAATAAAGCCCAGCTCCTGCTTCCTAAATTACGTTAGTTTTTCATTGGTAATTTCTAGACATCTATTAAAAATATATTTCAAGGTTACATACCATTCTGCAAATGAGTTCTCTTCTACTTTCTCCCAGTAAAGTTAATTCCTCTCTCCATAAAAGTTTCTAGAGTACTTACTTATATGTGCAGAGACTTTAATAATTTATATTTTTGACATTAAGATATTATATGACCCACTGAATTTCCTTAATTAATTGGGTAGGAACGTGTCTGTATAGCTTCACAAATTTTAAACATGCTTTTAAATATTTTAAATTAGAGTCCCCAATTAAAATTGTACATGTCATATTGTCTCACTTAATTCTACTGTTCTTTTTAGGACACAGCCTTAGCTGAACAAGCTGCATTGATGTGAGCTGAGCTCAATTAGTTTCTGATGTTCTGCCAAATTGCCTCATTACCTGTCATACTAACACCAGTGACACTTTTAGAGTCAAGCTCTTTGCATCCACAATATTCTCTTTGGGGAAAAAATCATTAGACGAGTAAAACTACGTAATATTCTAATAAACTGAACCAACTTATAAATAATATAAAATAGCTGAGATAGGATATATGTCTGGTTGTGTACAAAAATTACTTCTGTAAAATACAATGCCTCCATCAAATCCCTAGTTTTCTATTATTTACAAGTGCTCCAGATAATATATTTTCTAAACCCCATATAATGAGGAGTGACAAGTTACTCTGCCTTTTCAGGGCCACCTAAACAAAAGTCATTTTATATTCACAGCTGCTGTGCACCCACAGCTTCAATTACTTCCCTTAAACTTTAATACCCCCCGTGTACTAGAGATGGTGACCTTTACTGATGACATAAAACTGACTCCACTGAACTGGTCACAAAGGCTGACAAGACTGCATAGCCCTTTATTTGTCCCAGCCATGCTGGAATAAAGACAAAATTCAATGCACATTAATTAGGCCACAACTACATTCACTTAACATATCTGGGAATACCTGGCAATAAATCGCACAGTGCAGCTCATCATTCTTTCCTCAATGATTTCCATTAATTGGGAGGGCTGCTGTCAACCCTCCCCTTTCCTAACCTGGTCCCAGCCCATTGCTGGGAGCCTGCCACTTATCCCTTGTATAAGTGTTAAGGGGAACTGGAGAAAATGTGTGGGGGCGTTGTCTATGCACAGTCGCAGATATTAGGAGACCCCCCCCATACACTCTTTTCCCAGCTTCCTTAGGTGATGCCTCCCCCTAAACCCACTTCCAACTCCTGCTTATCAGGGAACCATTTCCCCTCTGTAACAAGTACCTGGGCTGGACACCTGCCATATCTGCTACCTACTAAGTTGCAACATCTTCCTGACCTCCTTGCCTGCCTTACACAGATCTCCTCGCTGTGGAGAAGATGAAAAAAACCACACCACTTTGGCCACATCTCATGGAGAGGAAAAAATTCCTTCCCAACACAAAGCAAAAAAGGCAACTTGTGCAATGTCCACTGAGATCATAAAAATACCTGGTCCTACTCTGGACCCCTGGCTGTAAGGGTGGGTGCTGCTGATCGATGATTGATGAGAGACAGTTCATTCCTCTTGGTGCAAGTAGTGAGTCAGTGCTCCACTCTGTCCGGCCACTTTTGGTTCCCCTCTTGGCTTCTCTCAGGGAAGTCCCCCTTTCCCCTCCCTTGCAACACAAATGCAGTAGGGACCCTTAAAAGATCCCTGTCCACTTTTCTTCCTTTCAGCTGACCAAAGGCTCACCACATTCAATTGTGATGAACACTGTTTCAAAAGAAATCACACATTTATTCCTTATATATCTACCTTCTATATTTACAAGACTTCTAAATAGTGAAATAGCAAAATGAAAGTCATTTGGAATTGCCTCTGATAAGAAAAGGAATTGCAAAAGTCTATCTGGCCTAAGATTGCAGAGATGTGCTATCTGGCTGTGAATTTGTTTAGCTGTAGAAAGTAAAATTACCTTCCACTGATTTAGATCAAGCATAATGGGATAATTTATGGTTGCTTACCTAAAAATTCTCCCTTCTTCAAAGGGATAGGTCTACAGCTCCTCAGTGCGAGTTTGTCACTTGTCTATAGCTGTAGGGGGCAGCATCAAAGCTGATTGGATGGCTGATGAGGGATTAGCCCCCACCTTCTAGAGACCCCCTCAGTTTCAAGATGGTTCCAAAGCTAGCTCCTCTGGTCTCTCAACCACAAGACAAAAAAAACAAATCTCACATCCTGCATCATCATCTTGCAAAAATAATGCTCACCAAGATAATATTATGAACAACAAGAAAAATTAACTGCAGAGAACTTCAACCATAAGTTAAACAGATCTCCTTTTTTCAAAGGGAGCTGGATCTGTGGATCTACCCCTTCGAAGAAGGGAAAATTTTCAGGTAAGCACCCAAATTCTCCCATTATGTCTCAGTGCTAGGTCATCAATCCTCAATGTGGGATTTTCTCAGCAGTGACAAAATTCCTAGAGAGGGAACAAAATAATGTCATTGAGAGAAAGGATTCCCTTACTCTCAGGAATCACCACACTGTCCAGGACTTATCTGACGAAGGCTGCATTGGCTGAAGACTGAGTTTTTTATCTTGTAAAACTTGGTAAATATATACAGGTATGACCAAGTTGCAGATTTACAGATTTAATTGCCATTTCTCACTAATTGCCTGTGATGCCAACCACTGCTTGTAGTGAGTGAGTTCTGGTGCACACTGGAGGATTGAGTCCTTTTGCTCTAAATGTCTCAGCAATGCACCAGCATATCCATGGTGAGATTGATAATTTAGATGCCTTAGCACCTCTCTTTTCTTGGATGAAATAAGACTAATAAGGCTGCAGGGTTTTCATGCTCTCAGTTCTTTTCAGATAAAACTTTAAGGCTTGCCTTACATCCAGGAAATGCCATACCACAAATTTGGGTGTGAAGGATATGGTCAAAAAGAAGGCTATGAGATTCTTGTGCTAAAAACGATGAATTTTCTGTTGGAATAAAGGTCAGATCCATTCTCAGACCACCTTGTCTTTGTGAAAGATGTAGCAGGATGGATCAACTGACAAAGCTACCAACTCTGACACCATTCTTGCTGAAGTGGATAGTGATCAAAAAGGTCATTTTTATAGTCGAGTAGTACAATGAAACTGATTTTATAGGTTCAAAATGTGCCTGGGTTAAGGCATTGAGCACAATATTCGAATCCCAAGATGGAACTCTGTGCTACTTTAGGAGGACACAGTAGCTGAACTAAGTCTTGAGATGGTTGAAGATGACGCAGTTTACAATAAATCCATGCTGTTGCAATGTTTGGATCACTGATGAGTTGTTTGAATGGACTCCTTCTTGTATGGGTCTCTGACTAGAATGCTGTACAGGATAGGGTATACCTGTAACTCTTTCTGCCTGAGAAAAGCCACCAGAATGAGGACTTTTGTGAACACTTGAGGCATGGATGATAGTCCAAAAGGCAAAGCTTTGTACTGCAAATGATCAGTTCCATCAGTGAATCAGAGAAATCTCTTGTGTACCTGGTGAACTGACACAAATCAATGGGTATAAGGTAATCCCCCTGGCAGATTGCCACCACTATGGACTTCAAGCTCTCCATCTTGAATCTGATCATCCTTATGGACTTACTCGGGTGTTCAATGCTGCTCTGTCCTCTGTGAATCTCTTGGGTACCAGAAACAAGATTGAGTAGTGGCTGGAGAACATCTCCACCTTGGGGTCTCTCTCTATTGTGTTGATTCGCAAAAGATGATCTATGGTCTTCAGCATATTTTGCCTCTTTTGTGGATTTCCGGTTTCGAGAGGAATAGGAAAAGCAGTGATTTGGAATTTTTGAAAATTCTATGATATACCCTGGTCAAACTTCATCCAGGATCCATTTGTTTGATGTGGACAGAAGCCATTGCTCCTTCAATTTTAATGGTCTCCCTGCTCATCGGAACTCTTCTGAACTTAGTCAGACATTGTTTATAGTGTTGGAATTTGCATTGCAGGAAGATTGGTCTCTCCCCTTTCTGGGCTTAGACTTGTTCTAATGGTTTTTGCTGTAGTCTTGCCTTCTGTACTTACCTGAAGGCTCGCAATCCCTTTTACTAGATTTGGAGTTAGGAAGTTTCTGTAAGGTCTTTGATTGATCTGAAGATTCTTCCATCACTTTGTCTAATAGCTCCCCAGATAACCAACCTCCTGAATATTTCAAAGCCACTAATGTGATTTTGGCCTGTATATTGAAGGCCATGTCATGTGCTGCAAACATCAAGGCATCCCCGGTTGCATCAGCTATGAATGATGAAGCCACTGAGATTTTCTTTAACTCTGAACATAACCCTAATTATTTCTTAGCCTTTTTTTTTTGGCAGACTGGCTGGCAAATCATCAGTCCAGGCCAGTACTACCCTTGGAAAACATGTTGCTGTAGCAAAAACCCTCAGAGAGGAAGATGCAGCCTCAAAGGTACAGAAGTGATATTTGTATTCAGCAGTCATCAGGTTCTTTCAGCAAAAAGTCCCATTCCACTGGGATAGCAGTATCTTTGACTAGCACTGAAACTGACCCATCCATTTTGAGAAGAGACACAATCTGCTTTGCTACAGTGCATGTTGTAGAATATTTTGGCAGGCCTGGACAATCTCATAGATTTTTCTGGTGTTTCTCATTCAGCCTTAATTAACATAAAGGGGAACGTGTGATTCAGATTTTGAACCAGCTGAAAATTCTTTTTTGTAATTTCTGTACCAAGCCTCTCTTCTTTCTTCTTAGAATCTTTACTAATGTGTTCATCCAACAGAATACTCAAGCATCTAATCAACTTTCATGATCTAAAAACATCTTCTTAAAGGATTCATTTGGAAAAAGATTCTTTCTTCGCTTCATTCTGCAGTTCAGAGTCCAAGACTGAGAGTTCACCTTTCTCCTTCAGAGAAGACCTTTACTTTTCTCTTGAGTTCTTTTTTCTGCTCTTGAACTTGGACAGAACAGATATTATAGCATTCTTTTTCTTTAATGATACTCATGAAGATGAGGATGAAAATAAATAAAATGATGATGAAGAGGAAGAAGAACCTGACACAAACAATTCTATTTCTTTTATAATGTTTCTTCTTTCCATGTCTGAAAGTCTTGTGAGCAATGCCTTTAGGTCTGGTGCCTTCCAATGATGAATCAGAGGAACTGCTATCCCCAGAAGAACAGCCCAGTTTTCTCCTGAGACTATATCTACACTGCACACCAGTAGTAGTGGCGTGGAGGTCATCGCAGTGGAAAGCAAGCGGTGTTCACACTGTGGTGTGTAGCTACAGCTCCCTGCTACTGGAGTCTTTCCTGCTGCCTCCCTCCTGCCAGAGCCTGTCTCCTATGGCAGAGCTTTTCCCTGATACAGGGGAAGGCTCTAGACTCAGGGAACTGCTGCTGGACTCTTTTCCTGTGGTGGGCAGAGGCTCCAACATAGGGTTGCCAACCCCCCAGGATTGCCCTGGAGTCTCCAGGAATTACTGATTAATCTTTAATTGGATATTATATCATGTGATGAAACCTCCAGGGATACCTCCAACCAAAATTGGCAACCCTGCTCAAACATCAGGGAGGCAATGGAACACTACACTGCTAAAAACAGCAGTGTAGATGGGGGAGGCACTGCTTGTGCTGTAGAGAGCCATATGGGTATATACACAGGAACGTGCACACTGGCTTCTGGTGTGTCTTTACTCACCTATGTAGTAAATGTCTACACTGCTATTTATATCTCTGCTACAGAGGCATGCAGTGTATGTACTCTAGATGCCACCGCAAGGAGGGTGCAGTGTAGATATACGCTAAGTTTCTGAGGTAATTTCTTGAACACTATCCCCCTTTTTAAATTTTACTCCTTAGGAGAGATGGGGATTGGGAACCTGAGTCAGATGATTAGTCCTGTGAACCTCTTCTGCTAAAGGGCATCTCTTTATCTTTGCCCTTCTGAGAATTGATAGAATGCCTATAAAGATGCATTGTGTCTGCTGCCTGTGGCTCATAAGAGGTTAGCCTCTGAGGTAAAGGAACTTTCTGTGTCAAATCCAAGAGCTCCCTAACCCTAGAGGGAATTTCTTGCTGAGGGGGAGATTCCCTTCTTCTCCCCTCTGAGTAGAATACTTGGTTTCCCTTGGGGCTAAGGGAAGGAGAGTGAATTGCCTGATGAGAGAAGGGAGGAGCTATAGTGAAACCTGTGCAGTGGGAGGCTGGTTGCTTTTTGCTCTGTTAGTGGCAGATCCAGCTCGTCCCACTTACATTTTCCCAGGGCCGGGCTGCTGCCTTTTTAATGTAACCACCTTTGGTGGCTGAAAGACTCTCTTCATGTTCTACCATCCTTTGAGCCATCTGCAGCCTGGCTCCTGGACTGGGGTGAGGTTGCCAAATCAATACCTTTTCTAACCCAGCCTACGATGCAGCTGGAATACACACAGCACAAATGTCTCCTTCTGCACCCTTTCGCGTGGATCCAGAGCAGGAAGAACACAGCCTTCATCTCTTGTTTGGACCTTCTCCTCCATGTTCCTAGCCTGTAATCTGAACAGGTGTGTGTGTGTGTGTGTGTGTGTGTGTGTGTGTGTGTGTGTGTGTGTGTGTGTGTGTGTGTGTGTGTGTGTGTGTGTGTGTGTGTGTGATAAATATAAAGGGACGCGGGAGAGGGTTGGATGAAGTGCTATAAAATCCTCTTACCAGTAAAGGGTTAAGAAATGCAGGTAGCCAGGCTGACACCTGACCGGGCTGGCATCTGACCAATAAGGGGACAAGATACTTTCAAATCTTGGAGGGGGAAAGGTGTGTGTGGCTCTTTGTCTGAGTCAGAGTGATCTTGGGAGACAAAAAGGACCAGCAGAAAATCAATCTCCTCAGAAATCAGTCATCTTCTCACCAAACCTCACTTCTCTAAAGTAAGTTTAGTCAGCATTGCGAATAGGTTTTGTTTGTTTTGCTTGGTGAGCTTTCCCTGTGTTAGAGGGAGGGGTTATTCCTGTTTTTTCTGTAACTGTAAGGTTTTGTCCAGAGGGGGAATCCCTCTGAGTTTGGAAATTGAGTACCCTGTAAAATAGTTACCATCCTGATTTTACAGAGAGATGATTTTACCTTCTTTATTTTAATAAAATCCTTCTTTTAAGAAGCTGACTGTTTTCTATGATTTTAAAACCCCGGGGGTGGGTTTTTAGATCACTGTGTAACCAATTGGTTAGGAGATTATTCTCAAGCTTCCCAGGAAAGGGGGTATACGGGCTTGAGAAGATATTTTGGGGGGAAGGGGAACTTCAAGTGGTTCCTTTCCCGGATTCCTGTTTAAAACACTTGATGGTGGCAGTGAGAGAAGCATTTCTCAGGGTGCAGGGAATTTTGTACCTTGGGGGTTTTAACCTAAGCTGGTCGAAACAAGCTAAAGAGATCTTCATGCGGGTCCCCACGTCTTTACCTTAGAGTTCAGAGTGGGGAGGGAACCCTGACTCTGTGTGTGTGTGTGGGGGGGGGGTACTTTTCCTGCAATCTGCCTATCTTGTTCTGAATGTTACAAAAACGGAGGGTACAGATCATGATTTTTTAAAAAATGATCCATAAAAACCTTTTAAAAATGTTAATAGTAAAAATGTCATGTTTTATAATTTATGGAGGAGACTGAGTGTGGAATACTGGCTTATTATTATAGAAGATTTTCTCTGTTAATATAATATTTATGTTCCATATGCTTTCCAAATTTTTAGATACTATTCACACTATTTAATAATATGGTGTGCCCGTCATTGGCTGATCACAGGATGCTGCCATCTCCTTGCTTTCAGCTGCTTCTACAGGTTTTCAAGTGATTTCTTCAAAGAATGATCCTGAGGCCTGTAAAACCAGGTGAAACCAAGGAGAAAACCAGGCTAGCTGCCCACATCTTCTAGTGCCTCCCCCTACCTCCCTTAACACCTCCTCCCCATCTAGTGGCTTCTCCTTCCTTTGCCTCCTGCTAGTTCATAGGTGGGAAAACTAAAGCCCGTGGGCCACATCTGTCCCACAGGACCATCCTGCCCAGCCCTTGAGTTCCCGACCGGGGAGGCTAACCCCCGGCCCCTCCCCTGCTGTACCCCCTCTGCTGCCGCCATGCCACCACGTAGGCAGAACGTCTGGCTCCAGCCGGACGGTGTGGCTTCCAGTCCTGCCGCTCTGAGCGGCATGGTAAGGGGGCGGGGAGGAGTGGGGTTGGATAAGGGGCAGGGGGTCTCGGGAGGCAGTCAAGGGACAAGGAGAAGGGGGCGGTTAGATGGAGCGGAGGTTCTAGGGGGTGGTCAGGGGACGGGGAATGGGGGAGGGTGGATAGCCGTGGGAGTCCCAAGGGCTTGTCAGGGGGCAGTGGTGTGGATAGGTTGGGGCAGTCAGGGGACAAGAAGCAGGGGCGGTTGGATGGATCAGGAGTTCTGAGGGGGGCAGTCAGAGGGCAGGAATTGAGAGGGGGCACAGCCTTCCCTACCCAGCCCTCCATACAGTTTCGTAACCCCGATGTGGCCCTCGGGCCAAAACATTTGCCCACCCCTGCGCTAGTTGCTGCATCAGAGACTCTTCTGGAGACACTTTTCCTGTAGCATTCAAAAACTCTGAAGAAAACCATCTACACAAGACTCCCTACTCACATGAAATTCCTTAGCTCTGCAGTATTGGGTAAACTTAGCAACTGTTATTCTGTGAAGTTCCTTGCCTCCCGAGGGCTTGTCTACATAGCAAGTCACAGTGTGGAAAGCCAACATGTAAATCTACAGTGTGCCAGCTTGCCATGCAGTAATGTCCTGTGTGGACATAGCTCCAATGACTTTCACTGAGTTGTAGCAGGGTCCAAATGTCAGGTCACTGTGAGGCAAGCTGCTGTGCTGTAGCTTTACATCCTGGTTTACTAGCATAATAACTTGTTGTATGGACAAGCCCAGAAGAAATTGGGGTCCCTGAGCTTCTTACATCTTACTCAGTGCCTGATTCAGCTCTCACTGAAGTAAACTAGAGTATTTCCATTGACTTTAATAGGATAGAATCCTAAATGAGCTTCGGTTTCTACAGAGTACCCAGTACCACACAGGGCACATCAACACAGATAAGATTCCTACAGATAATACAGAGTGAACAAAGCAGTGCTCTTGCAGAGTATTGCATCATTAAAAATACACATGTCCATGGTAGCCTACCCGCTTTCAAATATTGGTTAAAAAGTGCTTAAAGACCTGACCATTTTGAACTGTCCATGCACAAAGCCTCATAATTCAGGCAAATCACAATTTGTTTTCAGCACTGCAATCAAAGACACTCGCTCACTGATAATTACTCTACTTCACTGCCAAATTTCAACTTTCAAATCCTAGCCAATTTGGTACTAGAATTGTTAAAATAAAAGTCATAAGAATAATGAAGGGAAAAGCATGTTTCCCCTTTTCTCATATTTCTAAATGGCTGAAACAGTTATATTCAAACTTTCAAAAAACTTTTCAGGCAGAGATGAACACTTAAGCCCAAAAGGTGAAAGTTTTAGAAAGAGATTAGCATCTGAAAACAGGAACTTTAAAATGTGAGTGCTTATTCAAACTTAACTAAAATTACCACTAGTGCTCCAGCTTTTCAAATAATGAATAAAAATATTAAGCACTTAAATAACATATTTAGCTTTATCTGCCCTATATCTTTACATTCCTATTCAATATATTAATTCTCACAAACCCCCTGCAAGATAAAAAAATGTAACCAGTTTTATAGATGCAGTAATGGAGTAATTGAGGCACAAAGAGCTTAAGTGACTTGCCCAAGGTTATACAGCAAGAGTTAAGATTAGAATCCATAACTTTTTTGCTGCCTAGTCTGCATTCAAGTCCACTAGACATTGTCACATTTCACATAGTTTTAACTTGTAGGTCCAGATTTTGCCATCTTCCCTCATGTGAAATCAGTGGCACTGTTTGTGGAGTAAGGTTCTAATCCTGCAAACATTTACACAAATGTTTAGCTTTATACATGTGAGTAGTCCTATTAAATTCAACAGGACTGCTCATATGAGTAAAGCTGTACACACACTTAAGTGTCTATAGGACTGGTGCCTAAGGTGCCACATGAGTAGGCTTGGACGGATTAGATTTTTAATTGATAAAAGTTGGTAAACATCAATTTCACTGTATACACACAGATGAAAAAAATATTTCCAACCATACTAATAAAAATGTACAGATAAGAAAAATGCTGCTTCAGTACTAAATCCAGTGATTTAGACTTCTGAATTAGGCTTGCAACAAATGCACTACTGAATGAATAGTAAAAACAGATGTGATTTCTTTATTTAAAGATATCTATTTTGTCTATTTTGACATGTGATGTTGACAATTTGTGTTTTAGTGGTTATAAAGCTAAGTTTTTGAATCCCAGCATCTAGGGATACTGAATCCCAGTGTAATTAAATTATTGTCTGACCCTTCCACCCAATTTCATGCAACTGTGAAAAAGTAAAATTAATAATCTAAAAAATACTTAAAAATAAAGATCAATATTATGTCAGAATTATTAAAAAATAAAAGTTGAATTCTGCCTCACCTACACAGGAGTCAGGGGGCAGAATCTGGCCCTTAAAATTTAGGTAACTCATATTATACTGTCTGTCCATCAGAGATCATCAGAAAGTAGGACCACAAAGCAACCAACATCAAAAACAACCAAAAAAACCCCAACCCTATTAAAGTATCCGGATTCAGTTTTGAGCCATAAGGACAAGTAAGATAACATAATTTAACACTTCAAGTATGCTCTTCTACAAATGATGGGGTCTATGCTGGGATACTATATTTTCTCTGTATAGAACTCCCATTGCCATCAACGTAAGTCTTGCACGGGGGATGAACTATGGAATAGAGATCATCAGGCTATATTTAATAGAGTGTGTGACATACCAGGGTACAATCCAACCTAATAGATATCTGTGTCATCCCTGCCCTGCCACCTTGGGTGCCTTGCTGAAGTAGTACCCACCTGGGCTGCTCACAAACAGCCTTTCAGTATGCAAGTCACACCCTGTATCTCTCTGTGTGACTTCAGCCTGCCAACCACACTTAGGTTACACTCAGGCTATCACTAACCTTGGTTATACTGCAGGGTGACCCCAACTCACCTCCCAGAAATATTTCACCCAGAAATGTATGTCCTGACCTGTCATGCCCTATCCCAGACAGTAAACAAATTAAGTCCGGTATTCCTTCAAGGGAATAATATGCCAGTTTATTATCTCAAATAGTTATTCACACACTTCAGTTGAAACACACTGGATTAGGTAAAACAATAAAACAAGTTTATTAACTACAAAGAGATAGATTTTAAGTGAGTACAAGCAATGAGGCATAAAAGTCAGAAATGATTACAAGAAAAACAAAGTTTACTAATGACTAATTTAAACTATATTAGATTCAAGCAAAGTTTCTCACCCACATGCTCTCAGCAATCTTATGGACAAAACTCTGTGGGTCAGGACTCCTCCCCCCAGAGACCAACGACTGCTTCCTTTTCCTCTTCAAGTGCATTGAATGTGATGGGCAGGGAGAGAGAGAGAGAGAGAGAGAGAGAGAGGTGTCCCTTGGGGTGTTTGTCCCTCCCTTTATAGTTTGAGGCCCTATCTTGAAAAACATTTTCAGCTGGTCCTCAGGGCCTAGTCCACCCTGTCACAAGTCTGTAATAGGCAGTATAGTAAGCAGTCCAAGGAAGGAGCTGTAATGGCTAGAAGAGTACAGACCTGAGCTGCTGGTTTGAGGGTCTCTGGATTGGAACCCAGTGTACAGGATGAGCCCAGGTTCCCTACAAACCACTGTGGGAGTGGAAAGCTAAGGGAAGCCTATTTAGGGTCTGACATGGACACTTTGTACTTTGATATTACCCCCAGAAGGGTGAGGGGACTTTAATGTGACTTTGCTGGAGGGATAGACCACAAAGAGGAAAGTGCTGAAGCTCCGAGAGCATGAAAGGAGTCATGGAATAACAGGCTGAGCAATCTCAGGAAGGGGTGTCAGACCATGTAGCAAGCTAATCTCCAGATTAGGAGGTGCCAGAGAGCAGTCAGAGAGTGGTCCTGCCATGTTACGGTACTAATGACATAGGGAAAGATAAGAGAAAGATTCTGGAGGTCAAATTCAAGCTGCTAGGTAAGAGATTAAATTTGAAGACCTCAATGGTAACACTTTCTGAAATGCTTCTAGGTCCATATGTAGGGCCAGTTAGACAGGCAGAACTGACTGTTTAAATGCATGGATGAGACAATGGTCTAGGTAGGAGTGTACTGGGTTTATTAGGAACTGGGGAACCTTCTGGGAAAGGAGGAGTCTATACAGAAAGGGTGAGCTCCACCTAGACCATAATGAAACCAGACTGCTTGCACATAAAATTAAAAAGGCTGCCTGGGAAAAGCTGGCAGGCATGGAGGAGCACACAGCTTGGGCAGAGACATCCATTAGGGATGAGTTTATTAAAGGGGCAACTCTATATTCTAGTAAAGAAGTTGGTTCAATTCAGGGAGGAGCTAGTGAGTAATAGTCAAACATAAAAGAGTCACATTTAAACATAACAACTGAAGGCGAGCAACTGAATATTGACAAAATGCAAAAGTGCTTATATACAAATGCTAGAAGTCTAAATACTAAGATGGGTGAACTAAAGTGCCTGGCATTAAATAAGTATATTGATATAATAGATATTGTGGAAACTTGGTTGAATAAAGATAATTAATGGGACACAGTAATATATATATATACACACATACACATACACATACACACACACACAAAATATATAGGAATGACAGAGTAAGTCCCACTGGTGGGGAAGTGGCACCATGAGTGAAATAAAGCATAGAGTAAAATAAATTAAAAATCTTAAATTAATCAATATGTACCATAGAATCTCTATGGATAGATATTCAGTGTTTGAACAATGACAGTATAGCAGTAGGAATATACTACGGACCACTGGGCCAGGATGGTGAAGTGATGGTGAAATGCTAAAGGAGATTAGAGAGGCTATTTCAACTATCCTCATATTGATTATGACTTCAGGAAGGGATGTAAAGATAAAATTTCTAGACACCTGCTTTTTGGAGAGGCTTGCTCTGAAACGCACAAGGGAGAGGCAATTCTTGATTTAGTCCTTAGTGGTACATAGGATCTGGTCCAGGAGGAGAATATAGTTGATCCGCCCAGTATTAGCAACCATAATGTAATTAAATTTAATTCTTGTAGGGGAAAAGTGCCAAAGAAACCCACTAAAGTAGCATTTAACTTCAAAAAGAACTACACAAAGATGAGAAAGCTACTTAAATGGAAATAAAAATGAACAGTAACAACTGTGAAATGCCTGAAAGCTGCATGGAGACTATCTACAAATACCATAATAGAGGCTCAAACTAAAAATATGCTAATAAAATAAAATAATAGCAACAATAATAAAAACAGTACAAGAAACATGCCAAAAAAGGCCACCAGCTAAACAATAAGGTAAAAGAGACAGAGGCAAAAAAGACATCATTTAGAAATTGAAAGTCAAATCCTAGTGAGGAAAATAGAAAGGAGCATAAACCCTGGCAAGTCAAGTGTAAAAGTATAATAAGGCAGGCCAAGGAAAAATTTGAAGAACTAAGTAAAAACACAAAAACTAACAGTAAATTTTCAAGTACATCAGAAGCAGGAAGTCTGTCAAAAAGTCAGTGGGGTCACTGGATTATCAAAGCACTAAAGGAGCACTTAAGGAAGACAAGTCGTGTTGGAGAAGCTAAAGGAATTCTTTTTAGGTGACAAATCTGAGGTACTGTCCTAGATTGAGGTGCCCATAGAGGAGATTTTGAAACAAATTGATCAATTGAACAGTAATAGGTCACCAGGACCAGATGGTATTCACCCAAGGTTTCTGAAGGAACTCAAATATGAAATTGCAAAACTACAAACCAGCCTCTGTACCAGATGACTGGAGGATAGCTAATGTGATGCCAATTTTTTCTTTAAAAGGTTCCAGAGCCGATGCCGGCAATTACAGGCTAGTAAGCCTAATTTCCGTACCATACAAATTGGTTGAAACTATATTAAAGAACAGAATTATCAGGCACATAGATAAACACAATATGTTGGGGAAGAGTAAACAAAGGAATTTATGCCTCACCAATCTACTAGAATTCTTTGTCCAAGAATGTGGACAAGGGTGATTCAGCCAATATAGTGTATTTGGAATTTAAGAAAACCTTTGGCAAGATCCCTCACAAAGGCTCTTAAGCATAATAAGCAGTCCTGGGATAAGGGGGAAGGTCCTCATATGGATCAATTACTGGTTAAAAAAGTAGGAAACAGATGGTAGGAATAAATGGTCAGTTTTTGGATTAGAGAGAGGTAAATAGCAGGGTCCCGGACCATCTGTACTGAGACCAGTGCTGTTCTGCATATTTATAAATGATCTGGAAAAGGGCTTAACAGTGAGGTGGCAACATTTTCAGATGATACAAAATTGCTCAAGATCGTTAAGTCCAAAGCTGAATGTGAAGAATTAAAAAGGGGTCTCACTAAAGTTGGTGACTGGGCCACAAATGGGAGATGAAATTCAATGTTGATAAGTGTAAAGTAATGCATATTGGGAAAAATAATCCAAACTATACATACAAAATGATGGGGTCTAAATTAACTGTTACCACTCAAGAAAGAGATCTTGGAGTCATAATGGATACTTTTCCAAAAACATCTACTCAATGTACAATGGCAGTCAAAAAAGCGAGCAGAATGTTATGAACCCTTAGGAAAGGGATAGGTAATAAGACAGAAAATATCAGAATTCCATTATATAAATTCATGGTATTTCCACATCTTTGATACTGTGTGCAGTTCTGGTTGCCGCATCTCAAAAAAGATATATTAGTATTGGGAAAGGTTCAGAGAAGGGCTATAAAATGATTCAGGGTATGGAAGCTGTTCCATACTAGGAGAGATTAAAAAGACTGGGACTGTTCAGTTTAGAAAACAGATTACTAAGGGGGGATATTATAGAAGTCTTTAATATAATGAGTGGTGTGGAAAAAGTGAATAGGGAAGTGTTATTTACCCCTTCATGTAACACAGAAATTAATGGGTCACAGCTTTAAAACAAACAAAAGGATGTACGTATTCACACAACACAGTCAACCTGTGGAGCTCATTGCCGGAGCTGTTCAATAGGCCATAAGTATAACTGGGTTAGAAAAAGAATCAGATAAATTAATGGAGGATAGGTTCATCAATGACCAAGATGATCAGGAACGTAACCCCATGCTCAATGTGTTCCTAAACCTGACAGTGACCAGTAAAAGATGTAAAAGATGCACTTGGAGAAGACAGCACAGTGGGCGAGATGGACCCTTGGTCTGATCCAGCATGGCTGTCCATATGTTCTTAAAACTATTTTGTTGTAGTGTAACTTGGAGAGAAATCTGGAAGTTCTGGATTGTATCCCTCTAGTTACTTCTAATGTGCCAATCAATGTGGTGACACGTGATGTCTGAGAGCTTCTAGAATTGTTAAAATGTTGATTTGGAAATATAACTAAAATATACAGACACATGCATTTCTGGCTACCTTTTCTCTAACACCGACAGGGGATCTAGTATTTATTTAGTACAGTTGGAGTATGAAATAATCTCATGACTGTTTTCCAGTGAAATTCACATGGGTCTAGAGTTGCGGTGCATTAATGTATTTCTATACAGATGTCTTCCCAGCTTTTGTTTGTTTATTTTTAAATCTCCATTGATTGTAGTATCTTCCTAGAAGCCTGAAAATAATCATTTTCCCAATACCCATGTTGTCTTTTTCTGCTTGGCAAATATTAGATTCTCCCCAACACCTTGGGTCTTGAATGAGCTGATATTAAAATGGATGGTTCTGATTAAGAATAATTTCAAGCTAGCTATAGCACCCATCTTGCCAAATATCTATGTACACTGAGATCAAACATATCAGCACAGCCCTGGGAATAACCTTTGTTAATGAACTGCTGCTGCAAAGCAGGCAAGAGGAGCACCAAGCATGCTATATTTTATTAGTGTCTGAAAAACGTATGGATTTGTTTGTAGCTTTGAAGAGAATTATTGACAGATTTAAAGTGATATTTAGAGTTTAGCAGACTTTCACCATTTGAACAAAACAATTTTACTTTACAATGCCATCCATCATTTTAAAGTGTGACAATATCATGAGACAACAGGATTTTGCCATGTGCCACAGCCATCATCTTTAATTTCTTCCTTAAATGCACCTGTTTTTTGTTTTGTTTTTTATTTCAAATCTGTGTGTCATTTGCCTAGGTCTATGCTCAGGTTACAAATGGAAAGAATTCAAAATGATATCTGAGAGAAAGACTCAAAGTGTTTTAAACTTTGAGAGTAAGGTATTCAGAGGGGCTCATCATTGGTCAATATCAGCTCCCATTAAAATAAATGGGAGTTTTGCCAATCATAGAATCTCAGGGTTGGAAGGGACCTTAGGAGGTCATCTAGCCCAACCCCCTGCCCAAAGCAGAACCAATCCCCAATTTTTGCCCCAGATCCCTAAATGGCCCCCTCAAGGATTGAACTCACAACCCTGGGTTTAGCAGGCCAATGCTCAAACCACTGAGCTATCCCTCCCCTTTAAGGATTTTTTGCTCCCCCCTCAGTTGCTTTCATGGAACGGGGGGAGAAAGAGGTAGGCTGGCAGCAAACGGTGCAGTACGAGTGCTAGGCATCATCGTCTCCTGGGTGCTCTGCAGCAGACACTGCAGTACGATTGCTAGCTGTCATTGTCTCCCGGCCCCCTCAAGGATTGAACTCACAACCCCGGGTTTAGCAGGCCAATACTCAAACCACTGAGCTATCCCTCTGCCCGAGAGGGTATAAAAGATATACCCTTCTGAAAGAAGCTGAGCACTTTTGAAATTCCCACCCAAAATATTTTGTTACCATTTGGCTATAGTCTCAGGAGGCCTTCCCTGCACTAGAAAACAAAGAGTTTGTAACTGAAATCAGTTACATTGAATCTGCTTAAGTAGAAATGTCCCAGTACCTCCACACTACCTGTGCTTAACTGTGTTCACAGCCCTTATGAATCTGCTCTGCATCCATACCAGCCCTGTCCTACCTCCTGCATACCTTATGCCACCATTCCTCGCCCAGCTCACACAGTCAATGTATTCTGGGAGATTTTGCAAGGAACCAGTGCACTGCGGAATATTAGTGGGAAGACTGATTCAGCCATTTTTGCGAGTTGGGTTTGCACTGGTACTGAAATGAATGTATTGAATGTACAGAAAGTATTGATATTTAAATACCAAAGCATTGCCAAAGCAATGTCTACTCCAATCTTAGCTCCCCTGTTCAATTATTTGGAAAACTTTTGCATGTGCCGGAGAGGTATCTTACAATAATTTGAGGTAGAACAAAAGTTAATTAGCACAATAATTTTTTCTGTTGTAAACAAGACATGCTCAAAGAATGAATAAAAAATAAAATAAAGATTTAACTCTTCAGGTGTGGTGTGAGGCATTTGCTCCTTCAGGAGTGAGACCAAAATAGTGGGCACCAGGGGTGAGTGTGACAGAAACTTTGCTGTTTCCAGGTCATGCAGAACATTCAAGTCTACTTCAGGTTTAAAAGAAACAGTATTTTATAAGAAACTGAAAAGTGCCTCTAAAAATTGTGACATTCTCCCTTTAATTAAGCCAATGTTGGAGCCAATACTGAATACAAGAGACCCTCAAGCAGTTTAGGAACATACCGCTTCTTGCCCTGACCCTTTCTATTGTCACAGGCAATAAAAAAAGAGTCAGCCAGAGTCTGTAATTGCATTTGAGACCTCTGCAGGAAGCAGAGATGTTGAAAGCAGACCCAGAGTCCCAGCATGAGAAAATAATAGGGGGCATTATGTTGATGAGAAATAAAATTAAGGTCCTAGCAACTTCTGGACTTTAATTTGGAATTCTTCTGCAACTTGTTAATCCCAGAAATTTGGTTAAATTCCAAATCAAGTAATTACCTTCTGCGTCATTAAACTAACATTGCAGTTTCAATTGAATAAGTTCATCATTTCCTATCCTAAGTTTTTGCAAAGTGTTTCTGTGCATTATTAAATGGTAAAGTACTTAGTATACTCTTGGGTGAATGCTGCTATATAAAATGTTAGATTTTTTTGACAAAGTGAAACTTATGCTACTCAGTAGACGAAGTGGAAATAGAAGAGAGTGAAACAATACTTTCTGCCATCAGTGACGTATCTATTTGAGTCTGACTCTTACACTCAGACTCACAAATACAATTATACAGAGGAAGGAGGCAGCTTATTTAAATCAGTAAACTTTGTAGCTGTAATACATCACTGCACTGTTGGTAGCAACAGTGAAGTTGTTACATAGAAAAGGATCAGATGTGGTTACCAGCCCTTACACACATAGAGACATATCCAGGTACAAGTGTATTATGAAGGGGTGAAAAGAGGCCCTTGTCACCCCTCCCCAAAAAAATATCAAGCTATCTTCTGTAAATCTATAGTGGCATTCCATTTACAAAGAAGATTTTGGTTGTGTTTTTTGTGTGCATGAAGGAAAGAAGAGATCATATACAGGTCCTTAAAAATGGACCAATTTTGCCTTAGTTAAAATTTCTCAGATTTCTCTCTGCATCACTGTATTTACTGTACAAAACACTAGTGAATATTGCAAATAGTGATATAATGTTATTTAATTACCTATGGCAACAGTTAAATTGTTCAGACAGACCAATCTACATCAGCTTTCCACTGTTCCTACAAACGTTTGGCTAAAAAGCGTAAAAAAGGTCATTTGGCTGGGCGAAGTGAGGCCTAAAATTCAAATCAATTGCATTTCTCTGTTTGTCTGACAGTAACACAAAAATCTCAGGTAATGTTCTAGGCATCCATGGGAAGAACCCTATTGATTTTTGCGACAATTGGAAAACCAAAACACTGGAGAAACCTGATTTCCATACAGTGCCCATTAAATGCTTCAAGCAGGGAAGCATCATGACAAGGGCCCTACCAATTTCATCGCTGTGAAAAACGTGTCATGGACCATGAAATAAGCCCTTCCTCATGAAATCTGATTTCCCTCTGCTGCTGGGAGTGCACCAGCCTGGAGCTCCTAGATGCTTGTCCAGGCCAGGCTGGAGAGGGACATGTGTACACCCTCACTTCTGCGCTGCAGCAGCCCCGGAGCTGGGTTCGGTCCTTCTGCCACCCATATGTGCATAAGAAAGCAGTCACCTGTTCTGTAGTGTGATATGGTGGCCTGTAACAGCCACCAACCAGTACACCGTCTTGTGCTTTATCTGTTAGGACATTGATCAATAAGCATGCAAGGTGATTTTCTTCCAAGTTATCAATGACTCAGAAACAAGTAATGCCACTTTTGATACCTCGAGTCACTCCCCCTCCTCTTTTGCCCACTTGATCCTTCCTAAATAGTTTATAGCCATTGATTTTAACATTCCAATTACTTTACCCTGCTGAGTATTTAGTTCCAAACATTAACATATTAATTCTCATAACACCAATGTGAGGTAGATACCAATAAGTATTACCCCTATTTTACAAATAGGAAGTGGAACAAAAGTGATTTGCCTAACGCCTGAAAAGCAATCAGTGTCAGAACTATGATTAATGTCCAGACCACTACAATGCATTGCTCCTCTTGTACCATAATTGTTGACTAACATATGCTGACAAGCATACATATATATTAAGCATTAAGTATTAATACATCAGTGATATACCCCAAGTTAGCCTGTAACTTTGTTATAATCCTGTTCACTTATCTAAGTATCCCATAACACCTTACATTAGCTGAGGTAAGTTTCAACTTAAATAGTTTGGAAAATTGCCAGGTTTGGGACATATAATTGTTTTCTTATAGCAACGGAAAAGGAGTTATCCTCACTATCTATTTATCTTAGTACAGGCCCCATGAGGTGTGTTCCCGTTAGCACCTGGAATGCATGCAATATCAGAGTGCATCATAACTTGGAATGCATGGTGGATTCAGAACAAAGATCAGAGATATGCAAGGTGCCAAAAAAACAAGATAAAAAGCTAATTGGTTGAATCTAGTTTCAAAGGACATATATGATACCTTTTACTGGTAAACGAGTAGGGTATGAAAGGATGGCTTGCTTTAGAGGTGTAACTTTGGCGAGCACACCTTCAGCATATGATGAATTCACCATCACTGCATAGGACAGCTCCTCGGAGACTGGTATCATATGGAATCTGTTCCTGTACCATATTAATAAACCTGACTGACACTGATTATTTGATCTCTTGAGTATATTTCATAAACGAAAGAGTGGTCAAACAATTGACTATATAATTTATCATCAGTAACAGAACTGTTATATAAATATACATCAGGAGCTGTCAGCAGTTTCAAATGGAAGTGCCGGGTGTCCAGTTATTCCAGCACCAAAATATGAACTGAGAAATTTAACAAGGTGCTCATTTCTCATAACGTGCTCTAAATCATCCAAATCTCATTCTGCAATTATCACAGTGCAAAAAATAGCAAATGTTCCCTTCCTCACAGTGTTCCTTTCAATGAAGTAAACAAACTCTCATGTATTTGCTTAGGAAAAACAAACTCCTCGGTTAACAAAGATCTCAAATATCTTAAAATATCTTTCAGGTTTTAACAACACTAACTTTCCAAATAGGCATGACCAGATTGGCCTGTTATCTCACATATTGTATACAATTCCACATTTCAGGGGCACCTCCACAGAAAAGTATCCATAGAGATGGATGTCAACAATGTCAAAATCATGTAACTGGAGGGACATAGAGGAGAGGATGTCAATCTCCTTGCATCTCTTTGGCCATCTCTAGTGTCACTGGAATCTGAATTAATTAGGGTGTTCTGAGCAGCATGATATAGCTCTGGAGGAATGTAAGGTTCATTTACTCCAATTTATGAAGTGCTTATCTAAAAGCCTGGATGCTAGTACAGATAACCCACAAAAGACCTCAAAAATGGGCAGTTTAACCATCTCACACCAACCTCCACTCACAAAATAAAAACCATGAACCTGTTAAACAATGCATCTCCTTGTTCCAACAGAACTCCATCTATCCCATACCTGTCAGCCCCCCAAAGAGTCAGACAATAGATAAAACTTAGTGTGCCCCTGAAAGTCAACCAATTAGGGCTATTTTAAACCTAGAAGGGATGGTCAGCATAATCACTTCAGAATCACCTCACTGTTAAATGCCTACAAAAAGTAGTGCTGCAGGAGTACTCAGTCAGGATCAGGATTACGGAGAACTCAACACTGTAAAAGGACACAAGAATACATGGCCCCTGATAGGACTAGGACGGACGGATGGACACACACACACACACAGAGTAACAAACAGAAAGGGGTCAGGGAAAGGGAAGACAATGGTACTGGCAATAAGATCAAGTGGAAAACAATGGTACTGATTATAAGACCAAGTGGTTACACAGATTAGATATTTGCACAAGTTGGTGGTTCTGAATCTTTACAAGATTTGTTCCTTTTATAAACAAACATCAGCTATTCTTAGCTATCATTGTGTGTCTGATATCTTGCAACCTCCAAGGTAGAAATAGGTCTTGAGGAGGGAATAAGAGAGGTTAGTGGCCTAGGTCAAAGAGAGCATTTCATGTGTAAGGGGAAGTATGCTGCATCATTTATACAAAGGTGACATCATTGATAGAATGGGGGTAAGGATATGGAACTTGGAGGGACAGAGCTGTGAAGGACCTTGAAGATGACAAGAAGAATCTTGAATCTGATGTGAAAGGGGAGCCAGTGGGGGCATTCAAAGAAGAGAGAAACTAGTTAGGAGAATGATCATAGCACGCAGATTTTGTATGGGTTGAGGGACACAATGTGAGTGTCAGAAAAAACAGAGAGAAAGAGGTTGCTGTAATCAAAACATGAAATGAGGAGAGCCTAAATGAAAGTGCTAGTGGTATGGACAGAGAGAAGGTTAGACCCTAGAGCTGATACTAAGGAAAATGTAGCAGGATCTGGACACATTCTGGATGTAAGGGGCAAAGAGAGGGAGTCAAAGATGAGTGATGATGGTGATATCAACTGTAACAGAAAATGGGGGGTGGGGAGGGTCACTCAGAAAACTTGGAAGAAAAATAAAGAGATCGGCTTTGGCTATTTTAAGCGCAAGTTGATGGTGAGATGTCTAGGAGATGTCACCAAGACAGGTACAGATGTGGGAACAGATGAATAGAGAGAAGTCACAAGTGGAGAGGTAGAGTGTGAATCATCACTGTAGAAGATCTAGTAAAGCCTCACAAGTGTAATCCAATTAGGAGAGTGAGAGTCTTTATCCTAGTGGCTTGGCCACATAGGAAGATAACAGTCTATTACAGCTAATAAGAATAATACCTGCAACTCAAGCAGTAAAGACACATATATTTAGCCTTAAATGTCATTTTACAAGCCAGTGGTCACCAAAAAGGTTGCAAAGTGAGAAGAGAAAGGGCCCAATGACAAACAGAGGAGTTGACACCTCAATGCCTCTGCAAATCATAATTGTGGAACAGAAGTGGATTCTAAATTAAACATGTCCCAAACCACTTAGGGCTTTATAAAGTCAAAGCCAACCCCTTATACCCTACCTGGAAACAAATGGACATCCAGTGGAATCTACAGAAAAGAAGACCAAACTCACATTCTCAATTATCAAGACTGCAGAAGTTTGTCATATTTTGGACAATAACAATTTCTGTCAGTTTGTGCAAAGAAATAGTGTGGACTACATTACCAGCAAGCATTTCTTAGGATAAGAAAATGATATCTTACTAAGAACTTTTTACAGGAAGTTCAATGGCCAAATCTCAAACCGGGTGTGATATTATTAGCCAATACTGTCAGGAACTAGGAGTCTGGCTGGGATCATGAAGAACAATTCTGTACTTGGACGCCTGGAGACAACACAATCAAAACTAATTAACATTAACCTCAAAGGATATAATGATAGTGATTGCTGTATTAGCAACCTATTCCAAAGTATATTCCTGGGGGAGCTGGGGGTGACAGGGAATAGGAAAGAAATCAAGGAGAATGTAAGATTAATCCAAGCATTAAGCTAACAGTTTTAGGACTTCCTTCCCAGCTCCTACTGTCAATAAGCAAATCTAATAAATGTTTCAAGAAATCTTATCCTCTTACAAATGTTAACTTTTTAAATATATATTCTGTTTAAATATACAGTGTAGCTCAGTTTCATGACAGGGAGTAGTCACAAATGGCATATCACATATATGCAAATTACCAAATTGTGCAAGCACATACAGTAGTCTGTGCAATCATAGATGTGCAATTCAGTCCGAAAATAAAGCCTCAGGATTGCTAGTAATGAAAATGATAAAAGTAAACATATTCAGCTTTAATTTGTTTTGTTGTATTAAAGTTTATAGTAGGACTACTGAAGAAAAATACAATGTGGTATGGAAAATATATAAGAGAGAAAGTAAGAGATAAAGAAGCATATTACCACTGGGGTGCTTTTATGCATTTGATTCAAAACTGGGACTGCAAGCATTGGTTAATTTCTGTAAAGAACAGGCTGATGAAACAGATTTTAAAAATATACTGACAATAGTACAGACTAACAAAAGCTTGCTTCAGGTGTCACAGTACCTGTATGATTAAGCACCAGTTAGTTATGTGAACTGATGCTTTGACAATAATAATTTTTATCTTCGTTTGTGAGAATGCCAAAAGTAAACACTGTCAAAGATAGGTCTACTATTATGTCTCTTTAAATCACTTTGACTGGATCACAGCACTTGGCAACAATAATATAAATACTCCCTTCTTTTATAATGGGTAGAATAATGCAATAACCTCAAATGACTGCATAGTTAAACCATTAAATTATGTGCCATAAAATAAGCATAGCTTGTCATGTATTCCTGCTTTATTTTTGGAATGTTTTCTTAGGTTTCTTACAGCCTCAGACCATGATTGGTATAACATCTTGTAACATCTGACCGTCATTTTCTTAAACCCTTTGTCCTAGCAATTATTAGATGGCATCAGAAAACTCTGGTGCCAAGAGGTTAAACTCAGTGAAATAATATAAAGTGCTAAAGAAAATAATAATAAAAAGCACTCTGCCACAACTGTAGACAGCAGATGTTCTAAAGCCCTCTTGGTATAAAAGAGCAGGATCTGCCAGTCAGACATTCTACGTGAGAGGAACTTTGCAACTTCCCCAAAGATCTTTGAAATATCTTGAATATGTGGACCATCAAATCCATTATTGTCCGAGGATGGGGTGGGAGATAAGGGGTTTATGAGAACTAGTGTTTGTGGATGTGCTGGGAAATTGGTTGGGTCTGATTTAATCTTTGATTGTTTTTGGTTTCTGATAAAAAAGCTACTGTTTCGGTCTTTTGTGTGTGTGTGTGACTGTACTTTTGATGTATGTCAAAGACTCCAAAAGCTTGGGAAAGCCACACATACATAAAGGTCAAACCAAAAATGATCCATTTAACAATTTTTAATACATAAAGATTTTTTTTTTAAGTTCTGAGACGCCAGAAGGAATTTTGCCATACTATTTTTTGCTTATTGACTTGTGACTTTTAGAAATTCTTATACCATGAACTTAGCATGGGTGCATTTGAAACCAATGCACATACAGAGTTGAAATAAAAGAAGAACACGTGTAGCAAAGCAGAAGAATGTAGTTTCCCACTTATAAAGATAGTTGTGCCTCATGAATGGCAGAAATTTAAGTTTCTCCTTCTCTGTTGATATGGCATGTACCAGCATCAAATGGGATAGATAGGATCATATCTTGCCATACCTTTCAATTGGGCCATTGTCCCGCTATACCAAAAGAAGGACAGGAGACACTTGATATGGATTTAATCAAGCCATAACTTTACTATTGGATGTCTGGGACTACCCGGCAGATAAAGGTGTACAGTGCAGGTAACCCCAGTTTATTCTGTAATTACCTGGGGGGCTTCCACCAGCTCCCCCTCTTTTCCATCCAAGTCCTCCAGCACATCTATTGCCAGGTCCTTACCATACCCAGGGTTTTTCTTACCAGCTCCCCTTCTTTTTCTATCCAGGTCCCTCTGGAAAATTCATTGCTGGGACCTTACCATCATCCCTCCCCTGCTCATAGGAGGAGTAAGCTGGGCTATAAAAAAGGAGGGTTGGCTCCCTGCCGTTCCAACCATAGGAGCCCCAAACCTCACACCATTCCATTCCTTTAACCAGCACCTCCTTTTTAAGTCCTTTACCAGCCCATTTATCTGGTCACTGGATGCCTTCCCTATGGAGAACGAGGAGTCCGGTGGCACCTTAAAGACTAACAGATTTATTTGGGCATAAGCTTTTGTGGGTAAAAAAACCACTTCTATATCTGTTAGTCTTTGTGGATACAGACTAATACGGCTACCCCTCTGATACTTGACTTCCATATGGAGTATCTGTACTGGACATCCGCCACAAGAAGGTGCCAGCAATTAGCTTGGCTGCCTCCCCCGCACACCTAGTCGGGGTCCCAGACATCTACCAATGGCCTTTTGTATAGCATCCCAAAAACATGTTATCCCCCACGTTTGATAGGTGAACTCAGTTCCCCTTTGCACTATACAAGGATCATCAAGGACTCCAACAGCTGGGATGCCAATGCCATGTACTGCAACACCCGCCCCTTCCTGATGGGCCATATAAGTGATCAGCATCCTGGATCCTCATATACCACAGCGCCATAGCACCAATGGCATCTACTTGAGTTAGTTGCTAGCTCCTGGTGCAGGCCCCCACACTCTGTTGAACTGCAAACGAGACAAGGCATCCGCTATGCCATCATCCAACCGCAGGCTCATGCTTGGAAGGAAAAGAAATGTTAAGGCTCAAACACTGTGACACAAATTCCCTCACTAACTTCATAACCCTGCATGAGGTGGAAGTTTGGTCTGCCATGCGGTCATACCAGAAACACATACTTTTATTGGGAGGTAGCTGTAATATCCCCACCCTTGTGTTCCACCCGATACCCGGGTATGCTAATGTAGTTGAAGGGCCTTCTGTCTCGTCTTCTGCAAGAGGTACCCCCAAATGTTTTGCCAGGCCACCTGGTTCATTGTAGTGTTAATGGAGCCGCCTCGTGGGTATGAAAGGTGATGTATTACTCGATATTCCCTTGCAGTGCTGTTGGGAACCAAACCTAGGTGGGCGAAATCCGTAGGTTCCCTATAGGTAATTATTTTTTGACCTTACATGGGTGCTACTCCCAGAAAAGGGGATCCAAAATCCCACAGTTAACCTTCCCTGCCACACAAATATGCCACATAATCCCATAGAAAACCCTGAACACCTTAACCCTAACTGGCAATGGTGCCTGTGCCCATTGGACCGCCCCCAGTTTGCCCCCCTACCCTGCCTGTGTTCTGCACTCCATTACCTGTGTCAGCCAAGCCAAACCTGAGGTTGGCACTCCACCCACCCCCAATCCTGTTTTCCCCTTGTGATCATCCCCTACCGCTCTGGTAAGAACGGGCTGAATGGGTCCCAGAGCATATCTCTCACGCATGCTTGAATCTACATGGACTGTGGAAACAACCATTGCTATTAAATGCCTAGCAAATATTATGTGACTCGTGCTCCTCCTCAGTTTGCAGTGGAAGAAACAGGCCACTGTCCATGTGAACTCCTGGAATCCTTAATCGAAACTGCTCGTCATAATTAAACCAAGACATGCCCCCAAACATATTGTATGCCCGCTTATATACTTAAACATGGCAGGGTTTCTCTCTGGGTAAGCCTGTACTATAACACCTGCATAAATAAGGAGGGCAGCCTCTCAATTTCCCACGTTCTAGGCACCCATGGCCACTTGGTCAACTCCTTATTCTGTTTGCTCTGTCCCAGCGTATTTTCTGTCAACATCACCCTGTGCAAGAGGGATAATATGTCCATGTATTCCCCTTTCAGGATTTTATCCTTAGTTGTACAGAGCAAGTGAACTCCCATCGCACCTCAACATAACCATACTCAGGACTGACTGACGGGGCATCCTTGGTGCCTTGTTCCCCCACAGCTCCTCCAGGAAGCTCAACTCTACCCCAGGAGGTTGTACATCTTAACGACTGGTAAGTTGAAATGTGCCCAGGGGTTTCAACCACACTGCTTTCCCCCACACCCATGCAGGGGGTCTGCCCCTTCTGCCTGTCTCCTGACTCCCAAACTCATGCCCATGCTGGACCTCCCCGGAACCCACGCCAGACTAGGGTTGCCAACTTTCTACTCTCACAAAACTGGATGCCCTTGCCCCGCTGCCTGCCAAGACCCTCCTCGGAGGCCCTGCTCCAACCCTTCTCTGAGGCTCTGCCCACCACTCACTCCATCCCTCCTCCCTCTGTTGCTTGCTCTCCCCACCCTCACTCACTTGCTTATTTTCACCAGGCTGGCTCAGGGGGTTGGTATATGAGAGTGGGTGAGGGCTCTGGCTGGGGGTGAGGCTCTGGGGTGGGGCCAGAGATAAGGGGTTTGGGGTACAGAAGGGGGCTCCGGGCTGGAGGGGGGAGCCGAGGGTTTTGGAATATGGGAGGGGGCTCCAGACTGAGGCAGGTTCCCGGCCAATGGGAGCTGCAGAGCCGGTGCTTGGGGTAGGGGCAGCGTGTAGAGTTCCCTGGCTACCCTATGAATAGGAGCTGGATGGGGGACATGCTGCTGCTTCCGAGAGCTGCGCAGAACCACAGCAAACAGGGAGTCTGCCTTAACCCCGCTGCACCACTCATTGGACTTATAATGGCTGGTCAGCAGTGCAGAGCCCTCAGGATCCCTTTTTGAGCTGGCATTCCAGTCAAAAACCGGACAACTGGCAACCCTAGGCCAGACACATCATGCACAGATGCCTGAAGTTGTCACAAGAACTGCATATTAGCTTGAAGCAGTTATGCAATATCATTAGTGTCCCAAGTAGGGGTGCACCCTCCAGATAAAGATTTTGGGACTCCCATTCCTGGCCCTGGCCTATTTGTTACCCCTCAAGGCTCAGTCATATTTCCCTCAAGTACACTCTGAGATGGACAATTTGACAGGAAATCACCTGTGCCACCTGTCCCCCCAACCTCTGTCTGTTGCAGAGAACACTCACCCCTGGAATCAGCCTCACCCCTGTTTCCTGGGTTCAGTGTAGAAGAACATCCTGGTTCAGGGTGGCACACGACACTTTGGAAACCCTGCAGTGCTGTGGAAACAACCTCAGAAACAACCTCACTGACCACTTGCCACAAATGGCTGATGACTAACCCACCAGCAAACATAGCCTGAAGACTTTTTTCAGAGGCAGTACTTTGTACAAATAAAAATACCCCAAGTTGTCTATGGTCCAGGGGGACAGAGTGAAGAGCATCAGATGAGGTTTGGTTCATTCAGAGAGTCCTGAATACACAAACACATTATTGCACTATTAAACAAAGTAATTTTGATCTGCATACAAAGAAGCTTCATATCAAGGTCCAGAGAAGTGACAGTCTCTTTCTAGAGACATACCTACACTACTTTGCCCAGTTCTCAGTACATCAATACCAGGATGATGTTAAACTGGAGAAAATTCAGAGAGCCAAATATAAAACAATTAAAGTGCTGGTTAGATATTTTTGTTCTTTTAACTAGTCAGGACTGACAAAAATTAACATAATTGGCTTGTACCGATAATACTTCATTAAGAAGTATTTGAAGGGTGTGAATACCACAAAGGGAGAATAGTGTCATAGAAGACAAGGATGATATAAATAGGAGTAATGAGATTAAATTAAGTGCATGAAAATTTAGGTGGAACATTAGAAAAATGTTCCAAACTATGAAATCTCATATGACTATGAAGTAATCTCTTCATGGTAAAAGGTGCAAGTTCCATCACTCTACTCATTTAAAACTGGTCAAAGCACAGAAAAAGTACACTATAAGAGTTAATTTTGCAATGGTAGGGGAATATATTAGATTACCTAAATCTCTCATTGGCTTGCATGATTCAGTATACAATATATCACTGCTCGTAAACAGCACATTGATCATTTACAAGCCACTTAACATGAATGGTCACGACTATTCTTATAATCTTCTGCTTAACAGTACAATAAACATTGATGCTGAACTATATTTACAAATTTACATGAAGTACAGAAGTCACCAAGAGTGCAGGAAAACCTTACTGATAATCACATATTTATGGTGCTTTCTATTAGTTTGATCTAAGCATTAAATTTTGTGATATAAAAGTCAAAGCAAAATAAATTGCAAGTGCTTTGTTGAGACTGCCTCACTGGTTAACCGCTAGATTGGTTGGTAGTGACATATGCTAGAGCAGAAACTCCAGAAAGAGATCTAGATGTGAGGCCTGAGAAGCTTGTAGCACTGCAGACATTCTGGTGTAGCATGATTCCCTTTGGTATACTCTCCTTGCAGCCTATCATGGACGGTGACTTAGATCTCAGAAAGTGTTTGGCAGTTTGAAATCGGTACTCTACCTGATTTAGGGCCATTTTTATTAACCCTCAACCCATATAACCTCTAAAAGTCCCCCTTTCACAATCTCTTTTAAACTAAGCTCCTCACACATTAATGAGTTCTTGATTACACTGCTCTACAGCCAAAATGCTTCTGAAATAAATGTAGTCAAACTTTACTAATTCTGGGTCACTGAGAACGAAAATGATGCTTAAAATTGTTGATTGGCTCTAGTTTTCAAGACATGCTATTGGGTCAGTATATATGACCCTTGACTTGGGAATGGCGGAGGATAAGTGAGTTATAAAGGGAAGGGATCTCAGTTTAAACCAGAAATGACTAAAATACATCTTTGACTGGATCTATGAATAAATCTATGACTGGGTTTGGACAGTACTTGCTTTTTAGGCAAAACAATGAATGATGCAATCTGAAGCTGGTATTGCGTCATACATGATATGAATTGCATCATGTTATTCCTAGAAGTCATGGATGATGCAATCATAACAAAGCTTATATCACTCTGCTGAACAAATTGCCCTATATCAGCTCTAGAAATCATACAGTGTCGTGCTCTCTTATTTGTCAGTGTTTGATTTTGCAAAGGGACACATTTCTGTTTAGCCAAAGTGAGCAGAGATGCCTCGGACTTGTGTGAACAGTGCAGATAACTTCTGCTATGTTTGTGGTGAAGTGACTTTTGCATCACAAAAGCGCAGTATAACCACTATGATTAAGAAAGCCTATCACCTTTCTTTTGGCTGCAAAATTGGAGATCAGGACAAGAGGTGGGCCCCACACATATGCTGCAACACTTGTGCAACAAATCTTCGCCAGTGGTTGAACAGGAAAAGGAAATCTATGCCTTTTGCAGTGCCAATGATTTGGAGAGAGCCAACAGATCATACCAGCAATTGTTACTTCTGCATGGTGCCTCCAGTTGGGAAAGGTGTGTCAAAGAAGAAAAAGTGGACTGTGCATTATCCAAACATTCCATCAGCTATACGCCCAGTACCCCACGGAGAAGGACTGCCGGTTCCTGATGCACCAGAATCATTCTCACTTGAGTCAGACGAGGAAGAGGATGAAACTTCTGGTCCTGAACCATCAATGTCACAGGACCCACATTTTCTCCCATCCTCCTCCTCTGAACCACACCTCATAACACAAGGTGAACTGAATGACCTTGTCAGGGATTTGGAACTACCCAAGAGTAAGGCAGAGCTTTTGGGCTCCAGACTACAGCAGTGGAATCTCCTGGCAGGTGATGGTAGGGTTTCCATGTTCCATGACCGTCCAAAGGATCTTGTCCCATTCTTCTTCATGGAAGGTGATCTTGTAGCCTGCAACAACATCGATGGTGTGATGGCAGCCCTCAACATCGTTCATGATCCAGATGAGTGGAGACTGTTCATTGATTCATCGAAGACGAGTCTTAAAGCTGTTTTACTGCATAATGGCAATGTTTTGCCATCAATTCCAGTTGGTCATACAGTCCATATGAAGGAAACCTATGACAACATGAAACAACTTTTGAGGTGCATAAACTATGACCAACATCAGTGGCAGCTTTGTGGCGATCTGAAGGTTGTTGCTCTCTTGCTTGGTCTGCAGACTGGATACACAAAGTACTGCTGTTTTCTCTGCGAATGGGATAGTCGTGCAAGAGATTCCCACTACATCAAGAAAGATTGGCCACTCCGACAGTCATTGGAGCCTGGGAGGAAAAAAGTGTTCAGCATCCACCACTTGTTGAATCAAGGAAGATTTTGTTACCACCCTTACACATCAAGCTGGGTCTGAGGAAGAACTTTGTCAAGGCCATTGACAAAACACAAGCAGCTTTCAAGTACCTCCGTGGAAAATTTCCAAGGTTAAGTGAAGCTAAGATAAAGGAAGGTGTCTTTGTTGGTCCTCAGATTCGTGAACTTCTTCGAGATGATGCATTTGACCATGCACTGCGTGGCAAGGAAAAAAAGGCATGGAAAGCCTTCCAGTTAGTGGCAATCAATTTTCTCAGAAACAACAAGGCAGACAACTACAGGTTGTTGGTGGAAAACCTCCTCAAGGCATACAAAAGCCTTGGTTGCAACATGTCACTAAAGATACATTTTTTGCACTCTCATCTAGATTTTTTTCCACCGAACTGCGGAGCAGTGAGCGACGAGCACGGCGAGCGATTTCACCAGGACATTGCAACAATGGAGAAACACTATCAGGGCAAATGGAGCCCATCAATGCTTGCAGACTATTGCTGGACAGTGACAAGAGATGCTCCATTTAATGAATACAAGAGACAAGCCAAGAAGCGCCGAGTAGACACTGAATAAGACTAAACTATGTACATAATAGTTTTTTGCCTTTTGTTTCATAATACATTTTATTTATATAACCCCTTTGCTGATTTTTAAAGTGTTACATAAACAGGACAGGTGAAATAGTATCATGTAAAGCAACCATAAACACATGAAAAGACCTAGGTTTACAATTTATGATTAAAACTCTATTATCTACACAATATACATAGACATAAAATGTAAAAACTTAAATATCTTAGAAACAGTAGCCAGTTGTTTTAATTGTCATATTTGAATTCAGCACATCAAAATACATACTAAATAGCACATTTTATCTCTGAAGCAGACGACTTCTCAAAAATTCTAGACCAGTGTTATTGTAAGCAATTGAACTAAGTATCGTTTGCTTTAAATGCTTCCTCCCCACATAGACTCGTTATGCTCAAGGTATTTATAAAGACTATGAAAAAAATGAGAATGCTTATTCCTTATTCTTCAGTTTTCTTCTATCTGCTTTTATGGTTGGCATTTGATTTGGGTATTTTTTTTCTTAATTTGTTTTTAACACTCTTCCCTTCCTTTTTTCTCCATCATCCACTGACCCGCAAGAATGGCATCTCAAAATGGCATCAACTAGCTGTTTACCAGCATATCAGAATAAAGGTATATCACAGAACCTATTTATTTTTATTTTATTGTTACTACTATTGGCATGAAAATCAATTTAGGGGAATGGGGAATTAAAGTGTTTTGTTTGTTGAGGGATTACTGCTTCTTAGACATGAAGTCAGGTTGAACTGTTGGTAAAATTTTCAAAAATGTTCAAGTACATAGGAACATACAACATAGGACTAAAAGAGACCTCCTGAGTCATCAATCTAGTCTCCTGTTATCACACATCTTCACTGCTATTTTTAGTCATGCTAACTAGATTATAGCTAATATGGGTGTGTCTACATGAGATGCAATCACACCTCCAATTGCAGTGTAGACATATCCTTTGTCTCATCTCATAAAATAGGCTCTCCATTTTTCTGATAATCTTAGCATCCTTCTCTTCACCTTTTCCAGTATGAATTTATCCAACTTGAACATGGGTTCCAGAATTATACACAGTTGAGATCTTATCAGTGCCTTGTACAATGGTGTTAATACTTCCCTATTTCTGCTGGAAATGTCTCACCTGATACATCCTCGGATGTATTTAGCTTTTTCTTGACCACATCACACTCGTGGCTAATAATAATCCTATGATCGACTAATACACTCAGGTCTTTCTCCTCCTCTATTTCCAACAGATTAGCAATCAGTTTATAGCAGAAATGTTTATTAGACCCTCAGTGAAGACACTTTATAGTATTAAATTTCATTCCATTTCTATTAATCCAGTCCTTAATATCAACACATTCTTCCTGTATGATATTCCAGTCCTCCTCTGTATTGACAATGCCTCCCAACTTTGTGCCATCAGAAAATTTAATTAGCGCACTCCTAACTTCTGTGCCAAGATCATTAATGAAAATATTAAATAAAGTCAGTTGAAAGACCATTTATTGAGGAACTTCACTAGTAAACATCCCTACATCCCAACAGTTCTCCTTTCATTTCTCCTTTAGCCAGTTGTCATGGCTCAAGTTGTCATTTCCCCTTTAGCCAGTTCCGTATCCACCTTATAATTCTTATATTAATCCACATCTTCTCAATGTTACCTAATGATTTCTCACATGATACTATATCAAATGCTTTACTGATGTCCAGATAGATTAGATTGACTGCATTTCCTTTGTCAAAAAATATCAGTTATCTTATCAAAGAAAGATATGAGGTTAGTCTGGCAAAATATACCTTTGGTCAACTCATGTTGCTTTTTATCTCATTTTGCATTTACCTCCATGTCTTTAGTCTTTCTTTCTAAATTAGTTCTAAAGCCTATTGATGTCAGACTAATTGGTCTGTAGTAGCCCAGATCTCCCCCCCCCCACCTCATTCTTAAATACAGGTATTAGTTTTGCTATTCTCCAGTCATACAGTAGTACCCCCAATTTGATAGAATTATTACACATCCTTGAATTTCAAAGGAACTTAGGCTCCTAAGTCAAGTAGTCGCTTCTAAAAATCTCTCAAGAGCTCCAACCTCTTTGAATTCCCAAATCACACTGACCCTTTAGCTCTCCCCACCCTAGCTACTTGTCCTAACTTGTAGAAATAGAATAACTCATATAGCCCCAAATGAGTGTGTTTAGAGTGGAATATTTTCTACTTCAAACACACCAACTTGACAAATGAGGTTTTAAATAAAGTGTATGGCATATCCTTGCATTAATATTTCTTGCAAATGCAAAGAGAAGAAATCATAAGTAACTGAAATACTCTTGTACGTAATATATGTGCCTTTAGGGTACAGAAACTTTGGCAATGATTCATGGCATAAATAAATATTTTTTGCATTTGCCTGTATTTGCACTTCCATCGGATTTTACTAATATGAATGCTGTTTGAAGGCTTCAATATAAAGTTTCTTCAGGCAATGAAAAATACTTTTTAATGCTGAATACAGCTACAGAAAAGAATAAAAATGGGTATTTTTGTATGCAGGCATGCTGGTAAGTTTTCAAATTTATGTAGCATCTGTTCTGTTTTTCTTGTTTACCTGATTTTGAAACCTTTAGTCACTTACTCAAAGTAGTCTTTTATGCAATAACTTGTGCTCTGTACCTGTTAGGGTGTGGGGGGGGGGGCAGAGTCTGTTTGTCCAGACAGAATTAGTGAAGACAATGACAGCATTGTTGCCTGACGAGTCCTGTTGCCATGGGGAGGGGATGCATGAAGTCACTCTGGAACTGTAAAACTTTCTTTATTGCAGGTCCTCAGATTTAGAAGCTTCACCCTCAGATTTCTTAGCAACTTCTTTACTCCCTTCCAAGGAACCATCAACAAGGTGAACATGACTGAGCTGTGAGAGTCCTTTGACCCTCTGGCATAAATGTTAGCAGAGGATGTAGGATATTGGCCTAATATACGTAAACCAACAATAAAGTGGTTACCAGTGTGCAACTCTTTCCTTCCCTGAGAAGTATTGCACTTCGGTAGAACTGGTCACAATTATTTTAAAATTTGGATTCCTTGATAAAATTTCTCATTGGAAATATAAACTGTGATAATAACCCCCTGAATTGTTTTGCATTTTCAACCAGGAATAGAGATTGTTGAAATGTGTTTGATTTTAGAAATGTCCACTGATTTTTTTCTAAAAAATAAAGATAAAGATTTTTGAAAAAAATTGATTTTTTTTTTACTCTTTATCCAAGCTGCTATACTCATGGAAATAGTTATAATAGTGATAGGCTAGCCTCTTCTCCCCATGCTACCATTGCCTCCCCTCCCTGTGCTTATTCAAACTCCCTCATGCAAATGAAGTGCAGGTGGAGAGAGCTAGTTAAATTTTCTTGGAGAAGACTCTGGCTTATTCCATAGAACTGATATTGCTTTGAGGCAGTTATAACTGTCTCATTTACTTGGTGAATCAACCATTTGCCTTAGCATTACATCCTGGTAATAAATTTCCCCAGAAGCATTGAAGGAGTGTGCAGAAAAGGAGACTGCTGTAATGACCTTTCAGTGAGTGTGGTTTGTGCTCCCGAGTGTACCAAACTCTGCTGGGTAGGCTGGTGTGAAGGAACGAGCAGGGCCATGGCCACCACATACTTACCCTCCCTGACCCCTCCTTTACTGGGGTTTCAATCACTGTTCTCAGCACTAGCATCTTGTTCAAGGAGAAAGCAAGTGCCAAGATTGTGAATAGCTATCTCACAAGCACCTACATGGTTGGTGGGGAGGCTTCTTTCATTTTTCCTCCCATTATCCCTTTGCATTTCTATAGAGGGCTGGGTTCAATCTAGCCCTTACATTGTGAGGTTCTGAGGGCAGGAACCTGTAATATATATATTTTTTAATGGCTGAAGAACCATGAAAATCTATTATTCCATTTTAAAAATATATTTTTAAGTTGCCAAGATCAAACAAACCCGGAAGTACAGTATACTTCAATATCAGGCTCAATACAGTAAGTTTGACAGTGAAGCTTGAACGTTTGTTGCAAGAAATACATATTTATATAACTATTCAAATAAACGGTCATATATTTCCTAAACATTTATATTATCACACCTTAGAGCCACTAAATACAGTCAATCAGTCAAATTACCACCAAATACATGTAGCCTAAATATACATATTTATATTTTGAGGTATTCTTATGGGAATTTTGAATACCTGTTTTCATTCTGTAAATACTATACGTAACAGGATGCATATCTGTTCTTTTATGTTTGAGGACTATATGTTTTTATAGAAATAATTTTAATTCACAATGTAAACTGAAAAAATAAATAGATGTTGTACACTTGGGAAGCAGTTTTGTCATGATATAATGCCTCAGATATGTACAACAGCAAGAACTGGCATCAATGATTTGGTCCTGACTGAAATAATTTATAATGTACAGTATGTTTTTTCAACTGCAGTGAAAGTCTGCAGTCACCATTATATTAAAAGAAAGAGAAACATAATTATCTCATAATATAATATCAACTAATACTGCAAGCTAAATACTTATTACTTATCTTACTGGACTGGCTTATTTAATAAGCAATACAAGTTTTCAAAAGGATTACAGTGTCATTAGTGTTTTTGTTTTTGTTTTTTTCTGAACTACCTACATTGAATAGATTTATTTTTATGGTTAGCTATGCCTGTCAGAATGGTGGCATGCATTTTCTCAACCTGATGCCACATGTCCTTTAATGATTTTTTCATTTTCAGTAATGTCAGATAGGATCCCTCTTAATCTACAGCACTCTCTTTCTTTAAAGGGAACTAAAGTCTCATTTATCACTTCTAAGCTATTTTCTTTCTTTAACTTTTTTAAGCATCTCAGCCAATATTGTGTTTAAATTCCTAGCAAGACCAAAGCCTATTTGTAGTATCTGAGAAGGAAAAAAATATATTTCTATGTCATGCAAAGACCTGGAGGACGGGGGGGGGGGGGGGGGGGGGAGACTCTGGCACACAGCACAAAAATGAGCCCACTTGTATTACTACCATTTTCTCTAGAATTTCCAATTATGCATTTTTATTTTCATTAGTTATAATACACTCTGAGAATTTTGAGACTACTCAGTTATAGTAGATCTGAAATTCTGATTAATCTAAATCATTGCAAATACGCAAACATGCACCAGGATGAGGTATAGTCAATATATGAGATTGGGAGAGTAGAATCTGATCAAGAAGGAGACATACACAACAAAAGAGCATGATCAAATAATAATACAGAACTAGGAGACCCGTCCAGGCCAGGAACCTGTATCAATGCAATTTTCAGAATTGTTTATTTCTTCATTACACAAGACGCCACTTATTTAGGAATGCATCAGAAATCAGTTTCTTTCCAGGTAGCTGTGGAAGCAGGATAGTGACTACGGAATAGGCTGATCTTTCTACAGCACTCTCATGCTCTGCTTCAGAGACTTGTAGAGCTAGTTGAGGGGGGATTTCTGCCTCTCACACTATTGATAGACTGTTGGTTAACAGGAGAGACTTCAGCCTCTTCTCAACTGCTAAATTTTGTGGGCCTGAGGTGCTCAAGACGTCGGATTATTGCTCTTACTCTCTCTCTCTCTCTGGTCAACCCTTTGTTTCAGGGAGAGAGGTCAGTATGGACCACAATCCCTTTAATTGTCTTCCCTGGCTAAATGACATCCAATCAGAAGAAAAACCCATCCCATGCACTAGTACCTTGGGGAGGCTGGGAAGATCATCAGTAAAGTCTCTATGATACCATTTTCTTGATCGCTATACCTGTATATTGCCAAATCAAGGAATTAATCACCTACTGCCAGAAGAGAAATGATCACTCCAAAATCATGAAAAGCCACAACAAAAAATTTGGGCAGGATAAGGATCCAGGTGATTTTCCTCAGTTTTAAATATTTTGTCAAAATTTAAAGAATTCTCAACATGAAATAGAACTTTTGGAATCAAATTCATCCACAAATGCCTTATACTTTAAATGTTTGACTAATAACTCGAGAGAGAGAGAAAGAGAGAGAAAGTGGAGGAGAGGGAAAAGAGAGAGGGCAAGTACAACAGTAAGGCCAATGCATGGTATTTCTCAATAGCATAGTAAAAGTAAGACAGTGATTTACGTCTCTATGTCTTCCTTTTCTGAATGAGAGTCGCATTTTAAATAAACAAACACAAAAAGCAAACAAACAAACAAATAAAATCAGCAGCTTGCAACATTCCACAAAAATCCTCTTGCTCAAAACCATGAACATTTTATTGTCCCTAGTAGTTTTCTTTACTACCTATTTAATCTCGCACAAAAACAAGTGTCAAACTGCTACATGCTGTCTATATTTTACTTCCATTCAGCAAGCACTTTTTCTGAATCTATCAAGTTAATTCATTATTCTTACTAAGATGAGAAGTATGACAGCTTGTTCTTTATTTTAAACACAGCACAACTAACACCAAGCCAAAGCCTATGATAATGAATACTCCATATTCTTTGTTTTGGGTCTACAAAGCTATCAGTCATATAGTCAATGCAGAATTAGCATTCTTCAGTTTCTTTTCTAACAAATATCTCAGAAGGCATGATCATTTTAATACAGTATTTCTGAAAAGGTCCTTACCTTCTGAAAGACTTGCCCACCTTTGGCAGACCCTTAAAATGGAACATGTACCTGTTAAAACAGAGCATATAATGTATTGTTAGTGATATTTCAACATTTTAACTATAAACAAATCTCCATTTACTCAGCAAATGTATAGAGCACGTCAGTGTAAATACTGGCAATCATCTTCATTTATTAACCTCAATTATTATCCATTGTTTAATGTTAATAACTAAGAGATGTACTATTTCAGTGGGAGTTAGGTGCCCTGTGGAATTTTGAAAACTGTATAGGCACCTATCTACATCTCTAGGCATCTAAATACTTTTAAAATCCAGCTCCTAGTCATTTGTGTGAGCTTTATTTTCTTTCCTTTTGTGAAAATATACAGAGTGAAGTCTTGTGACAAACTGCATTATATCCTCAGATAGTAACAAGCATGCGGGTAGTAAAAATTCAGTTCTTCTAACAATTGCAGCATAGCATTTGACCTCTGTACTCTGAGCCAAATTTTTAAAAGTGCCTCAGCCAACCATTTAATTTTGCATCTCCTGTGAATTCTAGGTGCATTACTGAGACAGTATTTAGGCATTTAGCTACTTGATTTATAGATACAAACGACATACATATGAAGTTTTTGAAGTACGTAAAGTACAGTTACCCATTTGGCACAGGGGAAAGATAAAGTTTTGGGCTTTGTAGGGTAATTCTGTTTGGAGGAGTAATCACTGATGTAGAGCCAGGGTATTCCTTGGTGTGTACACATATAACAGAAATATAAACAAAGTCTTGTTTCCTTGAGCAGCGATAGGAACATGCAGCACCCAGATGCTCTACTTGCTCAGAAATCCTCTACTGACCTCCTCCAGCCAGCACTGGATACAAGAAAAGTCTGTCTTTCTGCCTCTGCTTTTATTCAGGGTTACCCACAACTGCTATTCCTGGCTGACTTACTCTGACTCATACAGCCTGGAACCAATGCCTAACCCCTGAGTTTGGAATCCCTTGGGGAAACCTTAGCACATCGACGGAGAAGTCAAAAAGGTGATAACTGGAAGAGAAGGGAAGCGATACCCAGAAAGGGAAGAAGGGGGTGGGTAATTTGGGAACTGTGCCTTTATTCTGCTCTAGTGATAGAAAGCAAACATAAAAGTTGTGTATGCTCTGTTTGCGCTGGATTTCTCTGCAGTTACATAAGATCAGCCAGAAGTTACCAGTGAATCTGGCCCTAAAAGTTAAAAGTTTTATAAAGTGATTTAAGATTTATTCTTTATAGGCCTGGTCTACACTGGGGGGGCGGGGTGGGGGGAGATTGATCTAAGATACGCAACTTCAGCTACAAGAATAACGTAACTGAAGTCAACGTACTTAGATCCACTTGCTGCGGCGATTTCACTGTGGTGGGTCGACTGCTGCCGCTCCCCCGTCGACTCCGCCTGCACCTCTCGCAGCGGTGAAGTACAGGAGTCGACGGGAGAGCGCTCGGGGGTCGATTTATCACGTCTAGACTAGACACAATATATCGCCCCCTGCTGGGTGGTCCATATATTCAAATCATTCGAAATATCAAACAGTAACATTGTCTTTGAGCTTTGTGTTTACTTTTCATGTATAAAAGTAAATATTGTTTTAAATGAGGAAATTCTCAGACAAAACTTTGTTATGATGCAGTTAAGGTTGAAGGTACATATCAACACTTCAGTTTGAAAGCTTAGGAGAGATCTTGTCATGATCCCAAATCAAGCATTGTAAACCCTGGAAGATCTACAATGACACCATGAAGGGGAAAAAAATGGAACATCTTTTAAAAAACATTTATCTAATCTGGGACCACAAATACTAATAAGGATGAATAATAATTTTATGGTTATTGCATGACACCACTGCAGGGATGAGTTGAGCCTGTTTGGATGTCTTAGCTGTCTGTTACCATCTCATATGTGAATCTGACTCTTAGTTGTTATTCCAGGAAATAAATGTAGTCCAATAGCATAAAAAACAAGGATTCTTTATCATTCCCAAAATAATGATGGAGTGAGAACCAAACACACGTGCAACTATATTTTTAGTTTGAGATTTATTTTTCAATTGTTCATTCGAAAAGTGAGAAAATTAGCAAGCACTCTTCTCACTTACATCATTGACATAAATCACGGGATTGATGTTACTCACTGGCAACATAATTATTGAGAAAAAATAGTCATAAAATAAAAATGATTTTAAAGAACAAATGTAGTTCTCCTTGCTTCTTGCTTTGCTTTCACCCTTCAGTTATTAGTGGTTTCTTCATTGTGCAGAATAGCATTTATTTTAACAAGTAGGCTTATGCAAATCATATAAAACATGGGCCCAGGATTCAGAAAATTCAGTGAATGCTTTCAGAAATACCATTCCCTAATGAATAATGCTTGAAGCACAGTAGTTTTTTTATACTTTGAGTGGCTAGAGTTGTTGGATTCTTTCCATTATGCTATTTTGTTAATATGAATTTGACAATATGGTGATTCAGAGATGCCAAAAATATGACAGGCATATCAAATCTGTCTTCCAGATTGTAAGGGAAGGAAAAGGGAATTTTATGCTCCAGATAATATCTATAAAGATATTTATGTAAACTGAGGCTTGCTACTTCATGCAGCAGTGAATTCTATGGACTTATCAAGAAGAAAAAATAATCAAGAAGTATATAGCACAATTGTTAAAAACTTGACAATGTTGGGTATGTTTAAAAATCAGAGCCCAGGCTCCAAAAGCAGAAGGGCTCACTAAAGCTATAGTAATATTGGAAGACACCAATGTCTTCCTTCTTCTACTTGGCTATAAAGGTAATCTTCAAATTGTGAATCTAAGTAAAGTGATGTAGTGATATCTGAAGACAACATGAAATAATTTAGAGTTATGACCTGCCACTATTTATCAAATTGGGGTGTTAATTATAATTATTAGGCTTCAAATTTAAATATCAACATAGCTATCATTATCCTTTTCAAGTGATTTAATCATCTGATGTCACCGCACTCAAAGCACAAGAATATTAAATTAGTGGATAACAGTACAAACTCAGGAAAGAGAAGGGGCCATCATGTGATGCAGATCAACATAAGCTACAGCGAGTGGCATTTTGGTAGCATGAATGGGCATAGTTGCCTGAGGACTGAAGTATTTCTTGTGTTCTAGTTATGACTACAACAATCACAAAATACAAGTATCTCACAATATTTTAAGCCTCTACAATAAGTTCTGCATCATTGTGTAGTTAGGTGGTAGAATTTTGTGACATCTCAGTGGAGTGAAAGTCATATTATAAGCTGGCTTTTTGACAGCTTAGTGACATACTTCCACTGGGAAAAAAACCAAAAACTTTTGCCCAGATCCTGCACAAAATTATGCATGAGCTTAACTTTAATGGACATGAATAGTCCCATTGAACTCAGAGTTGTGTGGGACTACTCACATGCTTAACATTCAGGGCCTAAAATACCAGTATCTCCCAATGTTGTAATTCCAAAGATGTGTCATTGGAAGGCACTCACAAAACAGGTGAAATGGAGATGCATAAAATGAAAGAATTAAAATAAACAAACCTAAAAACACACATTGATCTATTTGTCACAGTAATATCATTTATTCATATTTATTATATTTAGCATTATGCAAAAGGGTTAATTGGGGATCCTCAAAAAGTCCAAATTTTCCAGTGTAGAACTGGAAAATGATACTTTACTTTAATGATAAAGTAAACTTTGAAAAGTACACCTCAAGACCACTCTCAGTCAGGAAAAAAAAGGATGCTTCAAAATCCTGGCCCTATCATAGCTGTCAGGAGCATCTATGGAGAGGGATGTACTTCTTTATATTACTATAATAATAAAACGTTAACATAATAAAGGGATAGTTGGCATTTAGCAAGCTAATTATTAATATTTTATATAACAATCTAAACAGATGCAAAGGAAACTAACTGGCACTTTCAAATGAAAAACTGCCTGACCTGTATGTCATTTTCAAATGCATTTTTACTAGACTAGATCACTTTTATCTATCAATATTTATTCAGCAACAAAGCAGGACATATTGTACTGGCAGAAAAAAGAAGTGAGTTTAGTGCTTTTGAGTTTAGTGCTGGATCAACATTCCTGGAGACTGATGCTCTTTTTATCCACAGAACATGTATTGCACAGGCAAATGTAACTTTCCCCTTCAATGTGCCCCAGACCAGCTCTGAAGGGACCACTTCCAGAGTGTGAGTATGTAGCTTATTCTGCATACCAGCACAATCCCTAGTTTCTCCACTAAAGCTACCAGCTATTGCTAATTGTGATGGTAGGTTGTGTGATATGGACACCACTTGGTACTGAAATCAACAATTAATTTCCTAAAGGAGTATTAGGTAACAACCATTATGGAAACTGTTTCTGTCACTACTGACCTGGGTCAAAGTCAAACTTTGTCTACTTTCTTGAGCTAATATTTAAGATTAATGCAACCAACCCCAAATGCAGCACTGCTGAAGGAGATGAAAGGCTGACCATTTAAAAATATACCTGAACTAAAAGTCATGACTCTATGAGCTAAAATGGAAAATCCTTCACAGAAAGCAATTGAAGTTGTAACATATTTAGCCAACATTTTAAAGGGACCACAAAACACATCTAGACGAGATTTTAGTTTTCATAGGGAAAACTCTTGCTCTTTTGTTTTGAAGAAGTGGCATCCTGTCGTTAAGAATGCCTTCAGCTGACACTTTAAGGAATTTTATTCCATTGTTGGCCAATTTTTCAATCTAAGGAGATGCACCTTTACATTTCAGCTGCAATCAATACAGATGACATCTGGTGAAAAGTGTTTCACATATACAAAGAATGAAGTTAGGCAAATAACAATTCAGCCACAGTACAAAGCTGTGTTAGCTTGACGTGTATATAAACATGATTAAAGCTAACCTGCTACCCCTCTGTGGGAAACCATGAATCACAGAAACTGTATGAATGTTTACGACGGGTGGGATGACGGGAAAAACCAGGAATTGGCCCTGATTGGCATGTTCAATTTGACTATATAGATGCTGATCTTGCAAACACTTATACACAAGCTTAACTTCAGGGCCGCTACTCAAATGCATGAAGTTAAACTCATGCACAATTATTTACAAGATAATGGCCTTAATCTGCTGTTTCCAATGTGAATTTTTGTTTTAAAAGATATCACACTGTAAAGCAGAAGGGTTTGTTTCTACCAACTTGGTTTTTTGCACATGAAAGATAATTGATCAGATTTTTTTTTTGTGCTTCAGTAGTATAGAGCTATGGACGTAAATATAATAATAAAAGTAGAACTCTAATATGCCTTTGATCTCAGTATCTTTGAAATACAGTATACGAGCCTTTATCCATTAACTGTACAGAATTTGATTACAAAGAAAATCTAGACATAGTATTTTGAACATTGAGAGGATCTCATATTTTGCAAGTTATTGAGAATACCAATATTCACTAGACACAAGTGAAAGCATGAAAAATTCCATAAAAATAAGGTATTTCACATATGTTTTTCTTGGGGATAAAAACTCTGCTTGATGAAGGGCATCATTTTTTAATTATTTATTTATTTATTTTTACAGATGATTTGTTTCAGGGTAATTTTTTATGGATGCTTGAAGTTTTTTTCAGTAGAAGGGAGTGTCATTAAAGTGATTTGTTCCATAAATTATGTTGATCTTTCATTTTTGTACAGACTTCATCACGATTATAAAGTAGCATGGAAATTGGAAGTCAGTGAAATAGAGTACTCTGGATTCTCCATCAAGTTCTGGTTCTAAATTGATAAAAACAACAATGCATTCACCATACCCCTTATTCGCACACTAAGCAGCAAGTCACTATTGTAGCTCAGATGTTATATCTGTCTTGGTCTCTTTTTTTGTAGAGAGAGAGACTGTTACAATTTCTTATTGATAGACCCTTCCACTATCAGGATCAGCACAAGCCCTTGCTATGATATCTGAGGGGCAGTACTCCAGGATCTCTCGCAACAGTAACTAGGCGAGGAGCCCAACTGCCAATGACAGCAGCCCCACTTTGTCACACAGTATGTCATTAGTAGAGGTAGGGATTGTTCCAAAATGGGGAAGAACAGCCTTTCAATCACCCCCAGCAGAGTTTTAAAAAACCAACCCCATACCCGTGTTAGACTATTAATTGCCCTACTCCTAATATATGCACACAGACATACCATCCACAAAGTCAAAGATACAGCAAAACTTTAAAAACATCATGTCTTGAAGACAGGATTGTGATAATTAGAGGTAATACTACAACATTTGTACTGCTGGTATTCATTTATTTACTTACTCATCTTGTTTTGGGTAAAACTCTACAAATGATCTCTTGGGTTTTCCTCATGCTTTAAAATGTCTCTCTTAGCTGTGTTTCCATTATTGTTAAATCAAATTCTTTTCTGATATTAGAGCAGTGAAATAGGATTCCCCCCCCCCCCCCCGCACTAGTGGATAGTGGAATATTTGATACATCCTTTTAAACCGTTCTATATCAGATCATCCTATCACAAAACAAAAACATATTGTAAAAGTAAGGACGTTTTATAACTTGCCATCTCTCTCTCTTAAATCAGAGAATAACTTTCTATGGCAAAGTCCCCAGCGTGAGTTAAAATTCCTGGGCAGGGACTTTCAGATTGTAACCATGAATATTGGATAACAAATATATTCTGCCATGAATAGCTAGGTCCTTAAATTGAATAGTGACAATCACATCTCTAACAAAAAGCAACAACTTCTCTTTACAGAAGTTTGTGTGAATAATTTCTTGTGACCCATATAGAATTATACACTTCACACTTTGTGTATGTTTTTTTCAATTCAGCCTAATTGCAAAGATCGTTACGGTGAAATCTATAATACAAATGAAACTACACCAAAATCAGGTTAGGGGACAACTGTTATGTTAAAACAATAATAAAACACAGGTTATCTGCATAGTGCTACTTATAGTGGGGTCTTCTATAGTATAGTAATGACTTCTTGTGCTGCATCTCAATTGTCCTTTCAGTTCTGTGATCTAAACCTGTCTTGAACTGGGATGATCTTTCCAACAGCTTCTGCTCCGAAGACACACTCTTTGTCAGTCGGTCACTTAAGCACAAGAGTATTTACATTATGCTGAAGCATTACATGTCCCAGGTGGATGAATACGTTTGTTCATAATTACTAGTCACATAATTGCTGAAGGCTGCTCAATAAAGAATATTAAAGTAGTTCACCTGGTGGTTTTGGCCAGTCTTGATGCACCAAATCCTGGATTGAGATGGGACACAATTTGTAGCAGGGAGCCATAGTTCAAAATGGAAACAGACAAGGAGATCTGACACTTGCCATGCAATAGAGATGTAACTTTTTGTAACTCTGTGCAATGTCGTGACTGAAATGAAACTAAAGACTGTTCACAACACTCCTGTGTGTATTATAACAGAATATTTCTTTATTACAGAAAAGGGTGTCCTATGGAATCAGAGCTATGAACTGTGCAGTCAGTAGTAGTACCTGGACTTTTATTCTTAAAGAACCTGGCAAACAGTATTTTAGCGGTAGTACTGTTTGTGGCAGGATTGTTTCTCCACATGAGAAATACTTTGCTGTTAAAGGGCTAGCCACCCCTATCAGTGAGAAAGAAGTAGAAGAGAGAAGGCCATAAAATGTCTGTCCTTGTTCTACCACTAACGATCTTTACAGACCCACAGCCTGTCTACAGGTCTGACCACAAAATAATTAACAAGCACAACAGACTAGGCAATTATCATAGCAGTAATCAAGTGAGATAAGTCAAGCACCCAAGTCCAGACTGGAGGGGGAGCAGAGGAAACCCAACACAGATGCTGGGTCCTGGTTGCTATTCTTTATTTTCTCCTCCTGCTACAGAAGCTGTACACCTATTTTAGACCTAGTCCTATATGAGGATAGACCGTGGACTCAGAAAAGACTTATAGTTAAATCAGAAGCTAAATTTGAAAGGCCTAGGACGAACACAAAACAAGGTGGACTAAACGGAGAGGGCAAAACTGGGAAACACCAACCAGGAATACACCAGCGAGCTCATGCTAGCAGCAACAGTCTACATGGACCAGTTTTGGGGGCACTGAAACTGAGGTCTCGGACCAGGGAGTCCATTCAGCATTCTGGAGCTTAATAAGCACCGCAAATATTTTGGAGACGAATGGGAGAATTGCGCTTATTTAATAAGTAAATAAAATGTTTAATTTACAACTAACCAACATCTGCTTGTTTACTAGGTAGCTGAGGTATTCCCCACATCACTAGGAGCCTAGATCTCATGGCTTTGAAAGGTTCATATGCTCTTAATTGGCTCTTAGTTCAGACGGTCTAGTTGAAAATTACAATAAAATCCCTTTTACTATAATACAAAGTCTCTCATTCTCACACAAATGAAGAGCTATGCAGCAGATAAAACATTTTGTCTTCTACTTCAATCATGATTCAAAAACTTTTATCCTTTTCAATATCCAGATTCTAGTTAAAAGATAGGCATAAAAAAGCATTCACAAATGGAGATTCACGAATACAGTCTTCACCTACATTCTTGGGCCTTTAATAAGAACGTGTCAATGCAGTGCTATTGAACTGTAAGTATGAGTAATTCCCTTAGCTCACATTGGCTAAATTAAGTGATATGACCAATTACTTTGCTTGGTTAATCACTTTTTCCACATAATTTGCTCTTGCTAATAGAAATTACATCTTTTTCATGAGCAGGAAATTATCCTTCATTTTCTTTCATATATACAGTATGCTAACGATAAATGAACCTCACACTTCATGTCTCTGATGGAAAAGCACAAAGTAAATGAGACTTGAAGGGAGAAACATCCCCAGAAGAGAAATTGTAGTTCTCTTGGGCTCTACATGTGTGTGTGTGAGAAGTGCTCCTCCCTGCCTTTGAAGCAAGACCTTCAGAGAGAATCTGCTGGTTGGCAGCTTACTGCTTCCATTGCAGTTGCAAGAAAAGATTAGTGGGAGGTTGCTGGTGGCCTTCTCAACAAATATATAAGAAATCATGAAGTACAGAGATGGAGTGGGAAGGAGCAATAAGTGACAAGCAGCATTTTTGTGGGAGCTGGAGGAGGACAAGGAACTTTGCACATACCCAAACTGCTATAAAAAGACCTGTTTCATAGCAAAAAGACTAGTCTTGTTTCAGTTTTCCAAAATGTTTTCAAAAGTAAATGAAATTAAATTTTCTCATTAAATTCTGTTTTGTAAGTTAACATAACCATTTAATAAATCAGGAAGCATGTACAGAAAGGTAGTGCAGGCTAGTTCATATTTGCTAAGCTGTTCTATAGCCACATGTGTCAACTTTTTGTTAATAATGATAAAATACTGAATAAGAAATATTAAATAACTGCATTTGCTGCCCACCAAGGCTGTGTACTAACTATTTTTCTTTGTATTTGATTTATCTAATTAAAGTATATAATAATAGATCCCACTTCTTTTTGGAAAAGAATACTTTAATGCTTTGGCTTGACAGGTATTCCCTCCATGAGAGGGCATCGAATGTGATAAGTTGTCTCCTACCTTAGATAACATATGCACTTCCCACCATCTTTGGGAATGTTTCTGATTTGTTTATGTAAATCTTCCTTTTTAAAAAAACTTTTTGGAATATAGATGATGGTGAACACTTCACATATAAACAAGGAAATGTTGACTAAATTTTCAAATATGTACTTTAACTTTGGGTGCCCAACTTGAGACAATTCAAAGATACTGGGCACCCACAACTCCAAATGAAGTGAGCTGAAAATCAGGCTTTTTAAAGTCTGTGTCACTCAAAGACTAAGGCACCCAAAAATCAGTGGGCATCTTAGGCCTATAGTCTATACATTTTAGGATATGAGTTTCTAATGCAGTGCTCTTTCATAGACATGGTATGGATATGTTGATTTGCTTTGAGAAAGTGAGTCTGATGAAGAGGTATATTGCAGTGTTTGGAGAAAATAAGTCAAGATAAACAGTAAAAATTAAATAAAAAGGCAATTTTGTTTCATGTATTGACCCTTGCTCTGAAGAGTTATAGCAGAGAGAATCCATAATGATCCAGTGATTTATGGATCCTAGTCCAAACTACATGTTTCAGATATTCTCTGGAAAAGAGATAACAAGAATACCTTCATTTTAAAATTTTCTGAAGGCTAAGGAGAGGATAATTTCTTCAAGGCTATTTGAACTAATGTCATATAGACTAGAGAGGCACAGTTTTACTTAGGAAAGAAAAATACTGCAGGTGAGAAGTACACAAGTTCTTAGAAAAGGGCAAGAGTAGAAGCCATAGGATCTTCACTGAGGGCTTGTCTACACTACATAATTTAGTCGACTTTATCTAATTCGACCTCGAGCCTCCGATTTAATTAAGTCGATTGTGCATGGCCATACCATGCTCATTGTCTTGATGGAGTGCATCCTCACTAGCAGTGCCTGAATCAATGCACAAAGCAGTGCATCATGGGTAGCTATCCCAAAGTGCAACTTCCCACACTGTGTTTTGGAAATTTTGTGCAATGTCTCATGGGACCAACACATTGTCACAGGGGAGAATGGGAACATTGTGTTGGCATCCCATGATGCACTGTGCTCAATGGCAAACAACCCACTGGTTTTCATGCCTTAAAACCACTGTGTGTACGCCATAACCCCAGAAGCATAGAGCATGCTCAGTTGTGCACTCTTGCTATGAGCATCTCAATCACCTCACGCCTCTTCCTGCAGTATTTCCAGAGCTGAAGTAGGGTCTGCCACATGGACCATAGCGATATCCTGCAAGCAGCCTTGCTGCAGGCCATTGAAAAAAACAATTCACAGTTGCTGCTGGCAGTCACAGAGCAGCTGCACTCTACTGAGTGCCGTTTCTGGTCCCATAAAACAAGCACTGACTGATGGGACCGCATTGTTTTGCAGGTATGGGATGATGATGATCAGTGGGTGCAGAACTTTAGAATGTGGAAGGCCACCTTCCAGGAACTTTGTGCAGAGCTTTCCCCTGCCCTACGGTTCAGCAACACAAAAATGAGAGCTACTCTGACAGTGGAGAAGTGAGTGGCAATTGCTATTTGGAAGCTTGCAACGCCAGACAGTTACCGGTCAGTGGGGAATCAATTTGGAGTAGGTAAATCAACCATGGGAGCTGCTGCACTCCAAGTGTACAGGGCCATTAATCAACTTCTTCTATGAAGGGTAGAGAGTCTGGGAAATGTGCAGGACATAGGAAACCCCATCACAGCAAAACCATCCACTAATTCTGGTTGGGCAATAGATGGCATGCATATCCCCATTTTGGCACCAGACCACTTGCCAAAGAGTACATAAACCAAAAGGGATACTTTTAAATGGTGTTGCAAGTGCTAGTGGATCACAGGGGGCGTTTCACTGACATTAGCGTAGGATGGTCGGGAAAGGTTCATGATGTGTGCATCTTTAGGAACTTGTTCAAAAAGCTGCAATCCAGGGCTTTCTTTCCTGACCACAAAATGAACATTGACGATGTTGAGATGCCAATAGTTATCCTGGAGGACCCAGTCTACCTCTTCAACCCATCATGGGCTCCAGGTTTGTATAATGTTTGGTGGTGCCCAGAACAGGTCTGTAGTGGGGTGGTTACCCTGCTCCTGAAATAAGAAGAGTGAGAACAGTTGGGGGAACCTGAGTGACTAGCTGACCATAGATGTGGCTGGCTTAATCAGGCCACAGCTGGCCCTATACAAGGACTGTAAGCCAGGACCTGAGGAGAGTCTCTCTCTAGCATTGGAGAGAGAAGGACCTAGCTGCTGAGAGAAAGGTACCTGAAGCAGAGCAATGCTGGGGAAAATGGATTTGGGGAGCTCCAGCCTGGAAAACCCCCGGGCTGCAGGCCTTTGTGAAGGCCTACAGAGGTACTTGGGCTGCAGGGGGGCAGCCTGGGGATAGGCAAAGGCTGCAGGTCCTACCCCCTTTCCAAGGATAAGTGGCCATTACACTGAAGTCTTCCCCAGTGAGCGGGGGGCTAGATGATGACTGTCAGTAGCCACTGAGGCAAGGTGGGTTTAGAGGGTTGGGGGTTCCCTTGGGAGGGGAGACCCAGAGTGTGCAGGTACTTTTGGGGCAGAACCCTGAGGTAAACAGGCACTGGGGTCTGGGAGGGTCACAGGGCCCGAGGCAGACGGTGCTCCATAAACTGGAAAAGAGATAATTCCCAGACGACCAGCAGGAGGCGCCAGGCCTGCGAGTCTTCCCTTCACTACAGGGTCCAAGCAGAGCTGTCCGATCCATAAGATGGACCAGGGCAACCACCCCGGGCCCTACCCTTTGGGGTGCCCCATGCTTCAGGGGCATGTGGGGTTCAGGGTGGCCGGGGAGGTTAGCAGGGGGCCTGGCACTGGCAGCAGCGAGCGACCTGGCCCCAGCCTGCCCTGTCCCACCGTCACTTGGGAGAGGGGGAGGAAGCCGTAAAGAGGTGGGGCAGAGGTTTAGAGAAAGGGGTGTGAAGAGGTTGGGCAGGTGTGGGGGCTTCGGGGAGGGGTTGGAGTGGGGGCGGGCTGGGCGGATCAGGGCAGACTGGGGCCAGGTTGCTTATTGCTGCTGGCACTTAGCCCCTCGCAAACCTCCCAGGACACCCTGGACCCTGCATCCCCCTGAAGCATGGGGTCCCCCAAAGTGCAGGGCCCTGGGCAGTTGCCCCGGTCCATCCTATAGACAGGATGACTGTGAAATTATAAGCCCACACCTGTGAGGCGTTCAAGTTGCTTGTGGGGGTGCTGGTAGGGTCACCCCTGAGAATTACATGCAGCTCATTGTAGAACTGACATGTGTGGGGTTCAGCACTAAAACCTCCCTTGCCTTCTGGTACACTTGTTGAAGTTCTTTTATTTTCACACAGCACTGCTAGGTGTCCCTGGTGTAGCCCTTTTTCCCCATTCCACAAGCAAGCTTTGCCTAGATGTCAGTGTTTCTTCTGCTGGATCAGAGCTCTGCATGCACAGACTCTTCTCCCCCTACAGTGATGAGCTCCACCACCTCCTGTTCAGACCAGGCTGGAGCACATTTGGGGAGTGTAGTCTCCATGATCAGCTGTGCTCGAGCTGGCATGCTCCCAATGCTGATCAACCAGGAAATGGGAAATCAAAAATTCCTGGGGCTTTAGCATGGGAGGGGCTGTTCCCTGTGTACTTGGCTGCAGTGCAACAGAGTTGAGAATGATCTCCAGAGAGGTCACAGATGAGCATTGTGGGACACCAGCTGGAGGCCAATTAAGTTGAATTACACAATGCTGCATCTGCACTACCTTGCAGTCAACCCATGAAAATCGAATTAAGCGCTAAGCCTCTCGCAGAGGTGGATTACAGAAGTCGACCTTAGAGGCAATTTAGGTCGACGTAAAGGACCCGATAGTGTAGACACATACATTAGAAGGTTGCCTTAAGGCGGCTTCCTTGGACTTAACTTTTTAGTGTAGACCAAGCCTGAATTCAATGGGTACCTCACAGTTTACTGTGTGTTGTCTCTTGTAGTCGTCAGAAATAGTCATTTAAATGTGCACATGTGGTAGTTGTGGATCTGACTGCATGTGCATACTTACCATGTTTGAAAATTTGGCCTTATTTTTTCAAAAATAATTAGTGCACTTCTGTTAGTTAAAATCATTCAGCCTTCTATCTCATAAATTCACCAATAAAAGCAATGATCATCTGAAAATACCTTCTCAGTAATGTCTAATTGCTTGTTTAAGAAAGTGCAGTGTACATATTGGGATAGTTTATAGATGTAAACAAAGATTTCTTGCCCTAAATAATAATGAGTGTTAGTTGAAAGCAATGCATATTTCAATTTGTAGTTTAATATACAGAGACCATCACAAATGTTTAGCAGGGAACATTTTAAAATTTAATATTATCAGCATTTTATTTACCTTCAATGTTTTACATAATTTTCTTTGCCTATAAAAAAAGAGTTGTATTAAAATTAAACATTCCTCCCTCTTGGTTCACCTTGTCTTACTGTAGCCTGCACTGAAGTAATACTATGAGCTACACAAATTACTATATACCAGTGCTGTAAGAATAGGCTTGTGATTTCACTAAAATACCAATTAGAAAAAGATACATTGTAATGGAGGCAAAGTTTCTTTTTCTTCTTTTTAATATAATTTTTTCCATCTTTGCTCTAGTGTAAAGACATCCCTTTAATGAAAAAGTGAGTATTTCTTTTGTAGAAAAAGGGTTGATGTGGCAGCTCATTCAAGCCAGTATGTTACTGAATAAGAAATATATAAAAAGAGAACTGTGCTTGTGGGTGTTGCAGTAGCGCAGCCAGGTCCGGAGCGCAGGGGGAGCGGCGCTATAAGAGACGCCTCCCCCTGTACTCACCCGGCGGCACTCCGGGTCTTTGGCGGCACTTCGGCAGCTCACTCCGGGTCTTTGGTGGTACCCCGCGCCAAAATGCCGCCAAGGACTCGGAGCGTCACCGGGTGAGTGCAAGAAGCGGTGCTTAAAAAGAAGCGGCGCCTTTTTTTAGTGCTGCTAAAAGAGGCGCCGCTCCCGCCGCTTCTGCTTAAGGGGGAGCGTCCGCTCCCCCTGCTCCCCCCCCCCGCCTATGCTACTGGTGTGTGGTCCTGTCGTCTGCCTGCTGAGTGGCTTAGAACTATCAATGACATTCCTCTCTTTTGGGTTTTTCTTTGTAAAGTAACATGATATTTTGTATTATAAATATTGATTAATCTTTTGTCTAACACACCATGCAAAAATAACTCTTAAATGTGGCTGTTCCAAACTTTCAGATATATTACATTGGGTACACACTACTAAGTAAATAGAGTGCAACTAGACACATTCCAGTGTTATCTAAAATGATTATAAACTATAATTATGGGTAGCAAACATTATATTCCAATGTTATTCTTTTTTACAAGATGTTTGTAGCAATCAAGATTTTGATTCTGATCTCACACCAGCGTAAATATGAAGTAATGCCACTGAAGTAAATAGTTACACAGGTATAAAACCAGTATAAAATAGATTACAATAAGGCCCAATGGATGAAAAGGGAAACCTCTGAGATGTTACTAAGTATCAATGTACTAGCTTCAACATTACTGATCAGCCACTGAAATTTTACTTAGAAATTTGTTAAGTTCTGTTTCTTTTCTGGAGCACATTTAACCTATGCTCTATGATATACACTAACTCCTACTAGATGCAGATTCTGTCCTATGACCTAGACATCCAGTGACCTAGAACCTACCTAAGACATTGCCTCTTCCCTTTAAAAATGCTGTCTCAATTGCAGTCAGCAGAGGTGCCGGCAATGGAGCCCCACAGGTATGAAGAAAGGAAGAAAGCTGGCAGAACTCTGTGCTTTTGGAGCTCATCCCCCAATTCTAGCATTATAGTCCGTATAAACTCAAAACCAGATGAAGTTTAACTTTCAGGGTATACTGCAAACGTGTATCCGTGATACTCAGAGCTTGGAATGGATGATCTTTTGATTAGTATAGAGCAAATCTGAATAATATTTAATATGCTGATCATCACCATTGTAGAAAATATAGTTTCTGCCCTAGGGAATTTACAATCTAGTGAGATTAGTTCAGATATCGTAATACATCAGATGACCATCTGATGACGAACATCTCAAATTTTAGTGTCAGTCATCCTTATATTTGAAGACTGAGTTATGCACTAATTCGGTGGATTCACTTTTATAAGCCCCATGAAATAATGGATTTTAGAATGCTAATACTATTTGAGGTCCATAAGCAAGGATTTAGGGAAACCATTCTGAACCTGCTTTAAGACCTTAAAAAGGCTGAAAAAATTGCAGAGAATTCTGAAATATGTGCTACAGACCTAAAGTAGATAAAACTAGCTGACAAGTCTAGAAAACCTATCTTGAAATTACACCACTTGCAGTTTTATCACTATGGTACCATAACAATTTATAGAGCTCCTTTCCTCTTGAAAGGTTTTGAAGAAGCAAACAAAAAAACAAAAAAAAACACTGAAGCTAACATACAAAGAAGAGCTTGTCAGAAAACTGAAAACATTTTCCTTGAAATTTTTATACTTTTCTTTGCTATTTTTCAGTTAAATTAAAAAAAAAAACAAAAAAAAAAACCACCTTTTCCAGCTAGCTCTTTTACAAGCTGAAGACAGAGGGATCACTTCACTAACCATTGAAATGCCTCTCTCTCAGGTGTGATGTTGCGGTTGTTTCACAGTACACAGGAAATCAGTACATCAGTTGAGGGTAGGATGCTAAGTTAGTGTTTTTGCAGAAATGGGGCCTAACATCTGAATAGTGCCATTGAACTTCTAGATTCAGAGCCTTCTGCTACAGGAGGTCCAAGATTCAAACTGCAGTTCAGGTGTCCAAAAGAGAAGAATAACTAGAAAAAAGAGGAAGTATGGTAGAGCGAGTAAAATAAATGGCTGAACTTCAGAAGACCTGGCCTATATGCCCAGTTGTGCTACAGATTTCCTTGACTATGGATATGCTATTTCTCCCTCAGCTATGTCTCAATTTAAGATGGTGTAAAATGTTCAGTCACCTATTTCAAGTTAGGTAATATAAAACAGAACGTAGGTAAAATTAAATTTGCAAAAAGAATTTTATGACCAGTGTTGTGCCTTTGGACATGACAGCTGGCAAGGTATGACTGAGGTTATGGAACGAAAGATTACGTGCAGTTGTCCTCACTGAAATAGATCTGGAACCCCAGGAGGGACTTCCTGGAGGGGCCAATACAGACTGGTCAATGTGTTGATTCTTGAACTGCCTGTGCACTCCAAGTGCAAATTAAAGACTAACATGATCAAATGCGGCTACACTAGGGACACAAATATACATAAATGCAGGGAAGTGCAAACCATGGAGTACCTGCTCATTTGCCGACTCCTTGGGAAGACCTGCATGAAGGAGGACCTCGCTGCAGTGACAGAAAGAACCATTGCATATGCATGGTTCTGGAAAAACATCTAGTTGTGAGAAGAACACCAGAAGAATCCTTCATTCAACCTCATGTTATCTCTGTCTCTTAAAACCTTATTATCTATAAGTTAGTTTATATAAAATTGCCTGCCAAGCAAAAAAACAAAACCAAAACCCTAAAGTGATTGAAAAGAAATGACATCACTCATGATCCAAGTAAAGAAAAAGGTATTAAATGGAACAAGCTTCAATAGCTCAAATCACTATTTCTCATTAGCAGTACATCATTTCTTATATCTGTATATATATGATCCTGAAGACAGCTGAAGAGAAATAAGAGAAGAACTGCATAAAGACAATGCAAGCAGAAGGAGCAATAGCATGAAGTTAGATTAAAATCGCACACGTATCCATTTGCTTGGTAATTGAAATGGTCATTTCAAGTCCAACTACGGCAAACAATATTTATGCACTATACATAGGCAGAGAAATGTACAGCATTGGCTGGATTGAGACAGGATTGACTGCTAGCAACAGGGGAAAGACATTTACACATACGTGGCAGAAAGAAAGATCATCAAATTAATCTATTGTATTTCTACTCATCTAATTTTTCAAGTTTCTGTTAATGAATTGACTAACAGTGTCAATACCCACCATTTTAGAAATACTAATAGTTTGATACACTGTGCAAGTGGATTTCTACTTTTCCACCTACAATATCCCTACACTGCCACTAGCTTTGGTTTTATAAAGACATTAAGTTACTTTGAAATGTATTTGCTGTGTGATAGTAACAAAGTATACTAACTGGAAAGGCAAGGTTTTGCGTTGTGGCACCGCACTCTAATGTGTTTGGCTATCAGAGACTGAGCACATGAAACATAGGATTTGGCTTGGTATTGACATTCAGAGTTACTGACACACAGTATGCACTGTGGTAGAACAGATATGTCCTTTACCCTCCTCATTTTTCACATGACTGTAGCTTCAACTTTAAATACACCACATTCTAGCAAAAGTTTTAAAGATATCTTTAACTGATCTATTCAGTAGTATTTCCAATGCAGACACAGATAACAAGGACCCGCAGGAAGATACATAAATAAATTACACAGACTTCCGTTGTGTGAACACAGGACTTGAGTAACTTCATCATTTAACCCACCTGAACCTGATGGGTACGTACTTGGCAAGGCTCAGTGTGTCTCCACTGTTGCTACCCATGCTACCACAGCTACACTTTTATTTACACTCATGGTAGCTCAATGTTTGTGAGTCTCACCCCAACTCTCAATGTAGATATAGCACAAATCAAAAAATATTTGCCCTTTATATCCTTCCTGTGGATGGGGAAATGCCTTACTATATATTTTCTCAAATTAACATGATTACCTAATAATTAGGGATTAGAGAAGCTCCAGACTGCAAGGAGAGATGGAGGGGAGTCTATTTTACAAGCAGTGCTACCATGCAGGGGGACCCTCATGAAGGCAGCATAGAAAAATGTGATTACCGTTATCCTGAATTATTATTCCTACATAATTTATACTGAGGTTCAATGGGTGACAACTAAAACTAACAACTTTGGAGGAAGTGTTCAGAGTATAATTGAAAACTGAATTCTCAATCCAAATTTACAGTTCCCAAATGTAAAATTCTATTTGGTGTCGAGGGAAATGTTTTTATCATATTTTTGCATCTATACTTACCAATATTAGGCATGGTTCTTAGTTTCTACTATTATAAAATATTATATTCAGAACATTTTAAAAAGCGTCTCACATTTTTAAACCCATGTGCTTTCAATGTTGCAACTGAGCCCTCTGGCAAGCAGCTCCTTATGGGCACAACACAGTGCCCTATTGAAACTAATGCACAGTAGGAAAAGGCACGGTTCTGTGGAGGAAGGAGATGACATGTCATCTCAAGGTACACTTGTAGAAATGTTATATATTTAGCTATTTTTTGAAAAAAGCCATTGATCTTTAAATAATTGAAATTTTAATTAATATGATGACCAATATGGTAAGCCAGGATTACAGTAGTAAATGAAAATGACAAACAAAATATAAGACATGCGCTAAGTTCAGAGTATTGGTTCTTAAAAAAACAATTACAACTGAAAACATTTTTAAAAAACTCAAAGCTTATAGGAAGCTGAGTGTCTTTCCTTGTTCTTGGCTTGATTCTGTCTTGATGTGTGTCCATACTTCCCACTGAATTTAACATAAGTTGCAGGAGCTTAATGGCTATTAACCAGGATGGGTAAGGAATGGTGTCCTTAGCCTCTGTTTGTCAGAGGGGGGTGATGGATGGCAGGAGAGAGAGAGATCACTTGATCATTACCTGTTAGGTCCACTCACTCTGGGGCACCTGGCATTGGCCACTGTCGGTGGACAGGATACTGGGCTGGATGGACCTTTGGTCTGACCCAGTACAGCAATTCTTATGAGCTACCTGACTCTCAGGACCAGACCTTATGGCCCAAATCTAGCAAAAATTGAAGCTCAAGCTTAAGCCCCATTGAAGTTGACGACACCTAATCACATGCCTTAAGTGCTTGGTTGCATAGAGGTGGATGGCTGAATTTAGGCCTATATCAGGAATCATACTCTAAAATAACCTAATTAAAAAAAAAAAAAAAACTCTTCAAAAGAGCTGTATTTTGGTTGCATCAAACTACTTACTAGACAAATGAAGGGGGGAAAAAAAATCTTTAAATACAGAGTATCCTGAATTTACAAAAACAACAAAGGCATGCTCTAACCCTAGCAAATAAAATTGACTGAAGACTAGGTAGTCATGGAAACTGTAGATGAACCACACTTCCCCCATAAACAAGAGCTCAAAACTTGTATTGTAGCTTACTTAAATATCCTAGGGCTTGTCCAGATGGTGGGGTAATGTGCATTATGGGGGTATGATTCCTAAAGCACACTAATTCTTTAATATAGCTCTGTTTTCTTATGTTAAAGCACACTAGGGAACTTTTAGTGTGCACCAGCAGGGTCTACATGGAACAATTAATGTGAAACACATTAGTTCATTTTAGAAACCATACCCCCAGAGTGTACATACCCTCCCCCCATCTAGACAAGCCATAAGTTAAACTATCTATGTAGTAACTATGTATCATTCACAATACTGTCCGCACAAATGAAGAATGAAGTCTTATGAATCGTATATCATTTGCATTCATTGCAATACAACTTACTGTAAAATGGCCAATATACCAGTGCTATTTGGCTGTGTTAACATTTTGAATTTGTTTTGTCCACTAATTTCTTTAATGCAAGTCCAGCTACTTTGAAACAAATTTGTCAACTCCACATTTAGCTCTTTTGTAATAAAAGAGATTCTATGCACATTAATAATACTGACAAGAACAGATGGCAATTACCACTTTTTACAATTATTTTTTCTGTTAGCATTAATTACTTCAGCTTAATTTCAGTTGTGATGTCCATCGGGCATTTGAGAAGGTAAGGTGCTCAAGCTCTGCCTGCATATTTTCATTTAACAGTAACAGGACTGAAGCTCTGCTGTCATTGTAATTAACTCATTAGGGATGCATCCAAATTCATCATTATTGATAGAAAACCATTTAAAAATAGCTAATATTGTAAAATGAGTAGTGATATTGTATCCTTATTGCTAATCATATAGTTGAAACATTGTCTGCTGTATTTAAAAGCAGAATTATCCATAAAGATAATTAAAATATGACTCACATAAATCATGAGGCAGCTCTTTGGAGCTTCCTAAGTGTGCTGATAAAACCCCAAACTATTTTTTTGATTTAATCTCTTGGCTTCAATTTCGCCCTAATGAGTACCTACACTCCAGAGTACATGTAAAAATGAGCAAACTATGAAAACATCTTTTTTTCAAGTTCCATGGATAGCTGTTCCTGGTCTAGTAAATCCTGAAAAGGATGCCTTAAACGATGATGGTGGAAAATTTTCTACATATTATTTTGAAACTACTTACACAAAAGCTTGATTTTTCCAAAGGTTGTTTGAAATTTTATATTTGAGTAAAACAGTTAACTAAAATTCTTAAATGATTAGAGCGATAAAGAGAGTAAAATGTAACTTACAAAGTTTAATTGATATTTCTTAAGCACAGATTTCAGAGGCTGCTAAGTGATTAGTGCAATATTTTTATTTTTAAAAAGGTCCTGGAAACACAGTTGGGGGTTTAGACTACTGCTATATTCCCTTAATTCCCACCTGTCTGGCAGAAAGGGGGATATCTTTTGTTGTATTTATTTGTTTTACAGAGGAACTTGTTATTCAATAGAATTCATTCAGCAATGCAGGATGAACTTTAAAACTCTAGAATTGTAGAGGATAATATCACATTGTGAATGTTTCAGAAACAATTACACCACTTTACACCCAGACATGCCTCTTTTCTGGTATAGATCTGCTTTAAAAACATTGGCTAAACACCCTGCAGCACTTCAGAGTGCATAAGCCTGATTCTCCAATGATAGGAGAATAGGAAATATAGGGAAAGAACAAGTTAGAAATGACTTAGACCCCATCTACACTGTCAAGTTTCTGTGCAGTAAAAATGCTTTCTGAATTGTAATGCCTAAGGTGTACACTCTGCCAACCCACTTAGTGCACAGAAACTACTCAGTTGCAGTGCTGTAAAAAACCCCACCCCAAAGAGAAGCATACAGCTTTCTGTGATGGGGCTACAGCACTGTGGTGCCAGTGTAGATACCCTGCCTGCTTACAGTGCTGCAATTGGCCTCCAGGAGGTGTCCCACAATGCCTGTTCTTGCCTCTCTGTTCATTGGTTTGAACTCTACTGCCCTGCCTTCAGGTGACCAACCGTCATCCGCACCCCATAAATTCCTTTGGAATTTTGAAAGTCCCCTTCCTGTTTGCTCGGTGATGCATGCAATGGTCTCAGCACGTCTTTCCAGGTGGCCATGCCTGCTCAACACACCAGGCAATTCACTGCTTGCTGCAATGCTGAGCTGCTGGACCTCATCAGCATTTTGGGAGAGGCAGCTGTCCAGTCCCAGCCATGCTCCAGCTGTAGGAATTATGATACCTATGGACAGATTTCACAATGCATGACAGAAAGGGGCCATGACCGGGACACACTGCAGTGCAGGGTAAAAGTGAAGGAGCTGCGGAACGTCTACCAGAAGCTGTGCCTACGAGCTGCCGGTTCTACAATGAGCTGGATATGATACTCGGTGGTGACCTCACTTCCACTGCAAAGGCCACTGAGGATACTTCAGTGGCTCATGTGCCAGTCGAGAGTGGACTGAGCCAGGAGGAGGGAATCTTGGACGAGGATGTGGAGCGGGAGGGAGACCCAGAGGCAGAGGATGACTTAGAATTCAGAGATGCATGCAGCTAGGAGCTCTTTTCTACCCCGGAGGACGCTAGCCAGTCACAGCTGTCAGATCTTGGAGAAGCGCAAACAGGAGAGGAGGTCCCTGGTAAGTGGATTTGATTTTGGGAATTGCTGAGGTGAGTTGTTGGGGGAAGGAGGGTTGCAGAAAGCAGGTTTGTTTCTGTATGATGCACGTACCACCATATGCCTAGTCTGAGTGGCGGAAGAGGCTGTTGATTGACTCCCTCACTTCATGGGAATCTGCCTCCGATCTCCAGGAAACTCTTATGGAGATACTGGGGAATTAGCCACCACAGGTTCTTTGGCAGAGCTGTTTTGTTTTTTGACCCATTCATGGGAACTTTCCCGAGCCACTGTGCCATCACGGGAGGGGCAGGAACCATTGCTGCACACAGGTGAGCCGCATAAGGGCCAGGGCGAAAGCAGCAGTTTTGGAGAAGACCCTCCCTTGATTCCCTGCTGACCCTCAGCAGCGAGATCTTCCATAACAACATCCTGTGGAAAATGTGGGGACAGGAATGATTGTCAGGCCCCCCTACAGTGCTGGCTCTCCTCAAGAGCCACATGCTCAGTGTACGGTAGGGTCCAGGAACACTGATTTACCCTGCCCCTGCGGCTACTCACCATTTTGGGGATCTTGTGGCTTATGTGTGCTTACCTGGGGTCAGACAGTTAGTGACAGGTGTGTGAGTACTGGCTGGGTTTTAAATCACTGAAAAAAGTCTGTGTTGGAAACAATATTGTTTCTTTAAATTTTGCATTTAAACTTCAGAGATGACCTTGGGAGCTCATCCTCCCTTTGTGTTATTGCCGGCTGAACGGCTGTGCAGAATTAGAAAGCGGCCACAAAGAATTAAGGAGGACTCTCTGTGTGACATTATGATGCACTATGCAGTTGAAAAACAATAATTGAAGGAGTGGCAGGACAGCAAGAAGGGGGACTGAAAGGAGACTGCAGCACACCAGAATGAAGCCATGGAGCGGCTCTTAAACATTCTGGAGCGCCAAGCAGACACGCTCCAGGCAATACTAGCACTGCAAACCGAGCAGCTCCGTGCCCGCCCTCCCTTGCAGCCATTGTCACGAAACTTTCCCATGCACCCCCCCAGACACAGCCAACAGATTCTTATCAACCTCCTGGCTCCAGTCTGTACCCATGGCATTCCACTCCTCCCCCATGACAGTCTAGCACCCACTGCACTCAACAATCATCCCTCTGCAGTTTGGCCCTGCTGAGGAACAGTACCCGCTGCATTGTTCTCCAAAGGAGAAGGTTGGATAGGATTGCTGGACATACACAAATCTTTAGCTGTCCTGGGACCTTCCCTTCCCCCATCCCACTCAGTGCTGATGTATTATTTTGTCTCTCTCCTCCAATTGTTGTTTAATAAAAGAATTATCTTTATTCTATTAATTGAAAGCAAACCGAGCTCTGCAAAGCAACAGACAATTATGTTAAACCTTCATATTGCATCGTCTGCACCAATCACAATCACCTTCTAGCATTACAAGCACTGCACTCCTGAGCATAGGAACAAATATTAGTGGCTTTCAACTTCAAATTGCTGCCTCAAGGCACCCCTGATCCTTATGGCTCCATGCTGCACCCCTCTAATAGCCCTGGTCTCTGGCTGTTCAAACTCAACCTCCAGGCGCTGAGCCTCTGAGGTCCAGCTCTGAGTGAAGCTTTCACCCTTTCCCTCACAACTATTATGGAGCATAAAGCATAAGCATGGCTATAAGCATTGGAATATTGTCATCGCCCAGGTCAAGCTTCCCATATAGGCAGCGCCAGCGGGCCTTGAAATGGCCAAAAGCACACTCAGTCATTCTGCACTTGCTCAGACCCTGTTGTTGAACCGCTCCTTACTGCTGTCAAGGTGCCCCATGTATGGTTTCATAAGCCACGGCATTAAGGGGCAGGCAGGGTCTCCCAAGACCACAATGGGCATTTCGACTTCCCCTACAGTGATCTTCCCATCCAGGAAGAAAGTCCCTCCTTCCAGCTTCCTGAACAGGCCAGTGTTCCAAAAGATGCGTGCATTATGCACCTTTCTGAACCAGCCCGCGTTAATGTCTGTGAAATGCCCACGGTGATCCACAAGTGCCTGGAGAACCACTGAGAAATACCCCTTTCAATTAATGTACTCAGTGACTAAGTGGTCTGGTGCCAGAATGGGAATATGCGTTCTATCGCCGCTCTGCAGATAGGGAAGCCCATTTGTACAAAGCCATCCACAATGTCACCCAGAGTCAGTGTCTTTTGGAGCAGGATGCGATTAATGGACCTGCACACTGTCAACACAAGTCCCACGGTTGACTTTCCCACTCCAAACTGGTTAGTGACCAATCTGTAGCAGTCTGGGGTAGCCAGCTTCCACAGTACAATTGCCACGTGCTTCTCCGATGGCAGGGCAGCTCTCATTCTTGTGTCCTTGCACCGCAGGGCTGGGGTGAGCTCGTTACACAGTTCCATGAATATGGCTTTCCTCATCCAAAAGTTCTGCAGCCACTGCTCGTCATCTCAGACATGCAAGACAATGAGATCCCACCACTCAGTGCTTGGTTCCTGAGCCCAAAAGCAGCATTCCACTGTGGTCAGCACCTCCATGAATGCCACAAGTAATCTCGTGTCATAGCTAGTACGCATGGTGAGATCAATGTTGCACTCCTCTTGCCTTTCTAGTTTAAGGAATAACTACACTGCCACTCATGACATATTAGTCAGAGAGCAGCATACTGGTCAAGAATTTGGGACTCATTCCTGCAGACCGAAGAGGCAGAGAGCCCAGTACACAAACAGTTGAAAGATGGTACCAAATGCGGACGGAAGCACAGAGATTGCTGGGATGTGAAGCAATGCATCACAGGGCATTGGGACAGAGCCCAGGATGCCCCACGACCCCCTCCGTCTTCCCACAACTCTTAGTGGCAGAAGAGGAAGAGATGCTCTGTGGGATAGCTGCCCAAAGTGCACCTCTCTGAATGATGCCACAAGTGTGAACACGCTATTCTGCAAGTAGCTGACAGTGTGAACACACAACAGCTGTTTCCCTTCAGCGCTCTCTGAGTGGCTCTATAACTCCTAGCGCTGTAACTCTGTCAGTGTAGACATACCCTTAGACAAGTTGATGTCTTCAAGTCGCCAGGGCTTGATTAAATATATTCTAGAATACTCAAGGAGCTGACTGAGGAGATATCTGAGCCATTAGAGATTATCTTTGAAAAGTTATGGAAGAGGAGAGATATTCCGGAGGACTGGAAAAGGGCAAATATAGTGCCAGTCTATAAAAAGAGGAATAAGGACAACCTGGGAAATTACAGACCAGTCAGCTTAACTTAAGTACCCAGAAAGTTAATGAAGCAAATAATTACGCAATCAATTTGAGAACATCTGGAAGATAATAAGGTGATAACTAACAGTCAGCATGGATTTGTCAAGAACAAATCATGTCAAACCAACCTAATAGCTTTCTTTGACAGGTAACACGCCTTGCAGATGGGGGGGAAAGTGGTAAATGCCGTATATCTTGACTTTAGTAAGGCTTTTGATACATACTTGCATTATCTCCTCAGACTCACCTGCCAGATCCCATGTTGGAGACAGTTGTGGGGATCTTTAGTAAGCTTATTAGCATGTGTGCAGACTCTTATTGTTTTAATATTTTCTTGTAGTGCTTTTACCCTCATAATAAATATGCTTACATAGGAAGTGTTATGTGGTCACTTATAACTGTTGGCAATTACTCTGTTATTACCCGTGCTTAGGCAGACTCTCTTTCACAGGGAATAACACAATGAAGTCAGGGAAGTGTACAGCCTAGAAACATCTGTTGAGGAGGGAGAGAAGAAATGGTTGGGTAGCTTGAATCCTAGGGCTGTTCTACTTTATGCCAGCTCCCAACAGTCCCAAGGGGTCAAACAGTCAAAGATTGCTGGAGCATGAGGTTATCCTGATGACTCCCTTTTCCTCCAAGATATATCCTTGACATATGCACAGGAGACACAGGAGCCTGTATAATGCTATGTGCTACCATAGCATTTCTCTACACAAAGAGAAACTTCTACTGGGCAGTTGAGCCAGGTTTACATCTGCTTTGCAAAGCAGCCTCAATATGGTTAAATATCTAGCCCCTTGGTGCTAATTATACTCACTACTGAGGTCTAAGGAAGTTTAAGTCAACGTGACTTCAGGCTCTTAACCAACTCCTCTTTATGACTCCTTGACATGTACATTATACAACCTTAGACTTCAACATCAGTAGAGTAGCTGTAAGTAGCTCAAAGGGAGTCTGAGCATAAAGGAATCTGACTTTCAAATCACCTCCGTTCTTAGCCCTTTATCTAGAAACTTAAAAAGGAACATTGACATGCACAGCAACACAAATAATTTAATAAGTATTATGCAGTTATTTATTCAGCTATTAAATACACACACACACGCTCATACAAATCATATCAATAAAATCGCACCAAAATCATCCCTCCCAGTTTAAGAGTTGAGTGTCTTGAGACAAGAAGGGCAACTTGAAGATTTGTTGTTGAAGAAGGAAGTAGTACACCATTTTTGCAAGGATGGAAAGCATTCCAACATGTTTAAGTTAACAAATTTTCTTTCCTTGTGCTCAGCTGTTTGTTTTCAGATTGGACTGCAGCAGGTGGTGCTAATGGGAGAGAGTAGCTCAGTGGACCTGATGCAGACTTGCTTATGCATCAACTGCTAAATTCTTGTGGAAGTGCAAGAAATGGACTGAAAATTTAAGAGGTACTTGTCTCTCGAAATACTTTGTTATTGCAACAGCCATCTCATATTGTACCCATTGTAGCTCATACATTCATAATTGCAAACCACAGGAATGGAGTGGGAGGATTCATTTGTTTTCTGGGATGATATTGTTACAAGTTGATTGAAAATGCAAAGAAGTGTCCACTAAAATGTTATTAAAATCAAGACCAATTCACTCACCATCTCCTGTTGATGATCACAAATTTTAGCCCTTCTTGTGGAAGTACAAGTGTTCTTCCCCATGTCTTGCTATGACTTCCACAGAATAGTTTGGGCTCACCCAAAAATCACTATGGAACCATAACATCAATGGAGCTATGACTATTTACACCAGTTGAGGATCTGCCCCCATATGTCTATAAATGAGATAGGGCAGTGGTTCTCAAACTTGAAAATTGCTGAGGGTCTCGGCGGACCACTTAGTGATCTTTCCAAATATTGTTTGTACCGTTAGCTAACTACTGTAAAGCACTTTGGATAAAAGTGCTATATAAAAATCCAATAATAAACATTGTTCTACAAATAAAAGCACACAACTCATATTTTAATATCAGCAGTCTTACCTTTCTAACGCAATTGATGTGCTCTCTTCCCCGCCCCAGCAGCACCCGAGCTGGGGCGGGGAAGGAGGGGGGGGGTCTCTCCCTCTCCCCTGCCGCGGTAAGCCCCCAAGCTAGGGAAATTTGCCTCTTTCTCTGGCCGCCACAGCCCTGCACATCCCAAATTCCCCCCACCCCCTCTTTTCACTCCACTGTCCCCTCCCACCTACCCCTTATTCCCCCCAAGGTCACCGCCTTGCCTTACATGTGCATCTTCTCCAGGGTCCAGGCACCTAATTATTGGAGCCACACCTGCATTGCTCCACTAATTAAGTGGGTGGCCCTTCATTTTTGTGTGCAGCCACCTAGGTGTGCACTTTAGAGGGAACTATCCGCGGACTACCTGAATGGAGCTCGCGGACCACTGGTGGTCCATGAACCACAGTTTGAGAACCAATGAGATAGGGGTTTAAGCCATGTTCTCCTAATTCTGCAATCGATGGGTTTTTTTTGTGTGAAGTGCCTTACAATCTTTAAAATCATTTTACCTAATTATAGGTTTCACAGCAGATTCTATCTGTAAAGACAACACACCTCCCTTTTTTATTTTATACTGTTTATATCTTTAGACTATAAAAAACTTTCAATAGCTGTGAAGGCAATTTAGGCATAGCTGAAATACATGGCTTCACAGAGCACCATATATATAAGAGGTAATCACCCAGAATAGTGAAAGTAGAGGAACAATGTAGTCACTTAAGTAACTGCTCTACTCTATGGATATGGTCTCCTCCCTGTCTGCTCAGTTATTTGCACAAGTAATTTTGGGTCTCAAATACAGTCTGGATTTTGTGTGTCAGCTACAATAACATCTCATTTGAAGAGATGCAGAGGATTATGGGATGTGTTTGGGAATTCCAATGTAATTGCGTTGGGGAAAGTTTGTATAATTTTCAAAACTTGATTTAAGACTAATGATATAACTGCATATAGCAGAAAAACAGCAGTTTAACAGGAAAGAAGTTGTGACTAGAAATATAGTTCAATAAGGAGGAAAACAGAGATAGAGCACTGTTGAGGCTGCCAAACAGAGTGGGTTGGTGAGAGAAAGGGAGGAGGAAGTCAAGGAAAGGCAAATCCAATCTTTACGTAGAATTGCAAAATACTAGTCCTAGGAGAACTGCCGCACTAGGCAAAGACTGGATTTGCCACCGCCCTCCTTATCATCACTGCTCCCTTTCTGACACCCAGGATTCTATGAGCAAAAAAGTTTTTCATGTTTTGAGGATGGCATGACGATGCTAAAGTACATCAAAGTATGCCAGCAGAAATACCACCCACCTGCCTCAATGGGTAGTGGAACTTGATGGGGCCGGTGGTGAAAGGGAGATAGTCCCAGAAGCAAGGGAGGGAAACACTCACCAAGGGACAATAGATAGCCCTGGAACCCACTGGCCAGCTGAGGCCTCACAGCACCTTCAAGCTGAAGTGGGATAAGTAGGAATGCACTTAGTACCTAACTGAGGTACTGGGGTGGCTGAGGAGAGCTTATGCCAAGGTACAGATTATACTGAAAACATCCCTTTAACCTTTGCATTGGAATCAAAGAATAGGTATAGGAGAGGACGGGTGATGGGGGATAGCACCCCTCCCCTGTATTAACATTTAATACAAGTTGAAGCCTGCCACTTAATTCTATATGTCTGTCCTCAGTTTGCTGCTGTGTCCACAGCAGGGTGCTTGAGTATCAACCCCACCCACAGAGCATTAAATAAAGTATCTCTGAAACAGATGTAGGTTCCAACATCACAGAGAAGAGGATAAACTCAAACTCTCTCCCTGTCCTGTTCAGCACCTTTCCCTATAGCTTGCTTGTCTGACACCCTTTTAAAAGTTTTCGTACTGCACTGATTTCTCTCCACTTAGCGTCTCTCTTCTGTCTGACCTCGATTACTGCAAAGTTTCAGTGTCAGCTTTCATTTCTGAAAACTGATATTTACTTTTTAAAGTATTACAAATTTTGGAGAAAAGGTAGAAAGTGTAGAGTTTGGCCATTTGAGTGATTTGTTCCTGAAAGAGCTTCCACAGTATGATTGATCTGTGTTATTAATTGCAGATGTGCACAAAGAGGCTTTTCCTCATCCAGACAGTTATGACAGAAAAGGTGCTACTTCCATAATCAGGTATGGCACTGTAACAAGGTCAGACTCACCCGGCGGTGCCTCCTGCTGGTCATCCTTGGAAATTAGCTCACCAGCCTCTGGAGCACCCTCTTCTGGCCGGTGATCCACCTGACCGCTCTCTGGCCCCGTGTCCCTCACAGGACCTGGTGCCCCTTTCTCTGGGGGTGCTGCCCCCCCTGGCAGTACCCCACAGCCTTACTCCTAGGGTCTCCCCCTCCCAGGGGAACCCCCTCACCCATTATCCCCACTTTGCCTCAGTTTACAGCTACTGCCAGTCCCCATCTAGCCCCATGCACTGGGGCAGACTGCTGTATAAGCCACTCATCATAGGCAAATGGGGGTTTGAACCTGCTGCCTCTGCCTACCCATGGGCTACCCCTGCAACCCTAGTGCCTGATCTGGCCTTACCAGGCCTGCAGCCTGGGGTGTCCTTAGGCTGGAGCTCCCTGGCTCCCTTAGCCTTTCCCCCAGCCCTGCACTATTTCAGGTCCCTGCTTCGCTCCTGGCAGCCAGACCCTTCTCTCTCTGGAAGCAGAGAATGACTCTCTCTCTTGGCTGCCCTGGCCTTTATAAGGCCAGGCTTATCTGTTTGGGGCGTGGCCACCAGCTGAGGCTACTTCCCCCAATCAGCTCAGCTTTCCTTCCTGCCCTCCAGTCCTTCCCCCAGGGCTGACTCTGACCCTGTCAGGGCTGGAGCGGGTGGCCACCCCACTACAGGCATGAAGAATGCAATTTAGATAGAGGATGTGAACAATGATGGACTCAACATTTCATCCATAATTGACTACATGAGTAATGTATTATTCCAACAACCACATTTCTAGTCACAACTTCTTTGCTGTTAAATTGCTATTTTTCTACTCCACACAGTTATTCTATGCATATCTTAACTCATTTTATGAAACGGTTGTAAACTTCTCCAAAAAGCAATTAAATTGGGAAATATCTGTGAATACTCTAGAGTCTACATATTTTTATATAATCAAATGTCATAAAAGTACACAGAAATAGGCAATATTGCACCTGAGGCAGTCTAGCATTAAGCAGATGATCCAAAATTACAGCTTCTACCATATGAATCCTATTTGTCCCCTGATAATACAGTACTAACATATTCACATGCTCATAATGTTGATGAGGTTGTGCGAACAGGATAAGAGTATGTCTGACAAGATAGATCAGTGTTCCAAATGCATGAAAAAATGAAATCTACACAGTTTAAACTTATGACCAAGTTTTAAAAGGGGTTTAACCTAATCTCTAGTGCTGAACATAAAACCATGTGCATGTATAATTCTTCGGGAAGTGTTTCCCCTGATGTCAGGAATGGGGAAAGTGGCAACAGCTCCCTCAGGGCCACTTACTTGCTAGCAATCTATGTGCCTACCACAATGACCCTGATGCAGTTGACTGTGGATGCTGTAAACTTGTGAAACAGGTACCGACTGAAACATGCACGCAACAGAATAAACCTCTTCAGAATCATCTGCCTGAGCGCCTCTTCACCTGTACAGGGTCACCAATGAATCATGGTACTTAAGGGGTGGAGAGGGATCAGCCATTAAGTAAGGAGGGATGAAACTGTCTATTGAAAGGCGGGCAGGGAGTGGTGTGTGTGAGAAACTGATTTGGAAATCATTACATATCCAACATGTGTGTATAAATAAAGTTTTATCCAATCCTGCAGTCCTACAATTTCACCTCTCTGACAAGAAGGAAGTGCTTTATTATTACTACAGAAGTTTGGTGTTATTCACTGAAATTTACCCAGCACCCGATGTGGAATGTTACAGTTCCATGACTGTAGCATTGCCTCCTCTTACATAACATGTAAACTCTAGTTTTCATTCAGTGTCTGAAACATGTAAAAGTTATATCTGTGTGCCAGCAGGCAATGATGGCCTGACACATTTCTGAATGGCATAAATGTTATTAGTATTATAAATCTTAAATTAGCGTAGTATTAATCCTTGAATTTAATTCCTAACTATTGAAGTTGAATGAAAGGAGCTTTATTAAATCTAATCTAAATTAAAACTGCATACCTGTAAAAGGGTCTTTAAATAAGAGAAGATGCAATAAAAATAGGAAAATACGTGTAACAGAATTAATGAATAAACTAAAGAAGTCTGCATTCATTCATTCTGAGAAAAAACAGAAGAGAGAAAAATAGCTAAATGCTTTATTTCCAAATCATTTACAGTATTTTGAGATTATGGGGTGGGGGGAGTAATTATTATTTTTAGATAAAACTACAGATTTTAAAAAAAAAATGTGAGCGTCATTCTGGACACAAACAAACCAACCATCCAGATAATGGCAAAGAAGTAGAAGAACAAACCACCCAAATCAAAATAGATAAATAAATTAGATTCATATCCCAATTCCCTTAAAAAAATTCAATTCAGCACTTTCTCATATGGAGTAGCCTTACACTATAGGAGACACTTAAGAAAACATTTCATTAGTATAGCTTTTCCAGGTTCTACTGGTGATGGATAAGACTTCTATTTGTTCTGGGGCATGTGATACAAAAATTTTACTTCGGGACAGCTAATGAGACCAGAGCAGCTCTATCTATGATGCACATGCTTTCTTATGGGACAGTGTGCTGCAAGAAGAAACTTGAAGAATATACCCATAAGTACACAGACAAAAAGTGTTATGATTTCAGCATTTATTAACCCTCATATTGCATGTTTTTAAGGAAGTAAATACTAATGGGAACTGTGTGATCATGGGAGACTTCAACTTCCCAGATATAGATTGGAGAACAAGTGCTAGTAATAATAATAGGGCTCAGATTTTCCTAGATGTGATAGCTGATGAATTCCTTCATCAGGTAGTTGCTGAACCAACAAGGGGGGATGCCATTTTAGATTTGGTTTTGGTGAGTAGTGAGGACCTCATTGAAGAAATGGTTGTAGGGGACAACCTTGGCTCGAGTGATCATGAGCTAATTCAGTTCAAACTAAATGGAAGGATAAACAAAAATAAATCTGAGACTAGGGTTTTTGATTTCAAAAGGGCTAACTTTAATAAATTAAGGAAATTAGTTAGGGAAGTGGATTGGACTAAAGAATGTATGGACCTAAAGGCGGAGGAGGCCTGGGATTATTTCAAGTTACAGTTGCAGAAGCTATCAGAAGCCTGTATCCCAAGAAAGGGGAAACAATTCATAGGCAGGGGTTTTAGACCAAGCTGGATGAGCAAGCATCTCAGAGAGGTGATTAAGAAAAAACAGAAAGCATACAAGGAGTGGAAGATGGGAGGGATCAGCAAAGAATCCTACCTTATTGAGGTCAGAGCATGTAGGGATAAAGTGAGACAGGCTAAAAGGCATGTAGAATTGGACCTTGCAAAGGGAATTAAAACCAATAGTAAAAGGTTTTATAGCCATATAAATAGGAAGAAAACAAAGAAAGAAGAAGTGGGACCGCTAAACACTGAGGATGGAGTGGAGGTTAAGGATAATCTAGGCATGGCTCAATATCTAAACAAATACTTTGCCTCAGTCTTTAATGAGGCTAATGAGGAGCTTAGGAATAGTGGCAGCATGACAAATGGGAATAAGGATGTGGGGGTAAATATTACCATATCCGAGGTAGAAGCCAAACTTGAACGGCTTAATGAGAGTAAATCAGGCGGCCCAGATAATCTTCATCCAAGAATATTAAAGGAACTGGCACATGAAATTGCAAGCCCATTAGCAAAAAATTTTAATGAATCTCTAAACTCAGGGGTTGTACCGTTTGACTGGAGAATAGCTAATATAGTTCCTATTTTTAAGAAAGGGAAAAAAAGTAACCTGGGTAACTACAGGCCTGTTAGTTTGACATCTGTAGTATGCAAGGTCTTGGAAAAAATTTTGAAGGAGAAAGTAGTTAAGGACCTTGAGGTCAATGGCAATTGGGACAAATTACAACATGGTTTTACAAAAGGTAGATCGTGCCAAACCAACTTGATCTCCTTCTTTGAGAAAGTAACAGATTTTTTAGATAAAGGAAACGCAGTGGATCTAATCTACCTCGATTTCAGTAAGGCATTTGATACAGTACCACATGAGGAATTATTGGTTAAATTGGAAAAGATGGGGATCAATATGAAAATTGAGAGGTGGATAAGGAACTGGTTAAAGGGGAGACTACAGCGGGTCATACTGAAAGGTGAACTGTCAGGTTGGAGGGAGGTTACTAGTGGAGTTCCTCAAGGTTCAGTTTTGGGACCAATTTTATTTAATCTTTTTATTACTGACCTCGGCACCAAAAGTGGGAGTGTGCTAATAAAGTTTGCAGATGACACAAAGTTGGGAGGTATTGCCAACTCAGAAAAGGATCGGGATATCCTACAGGAAGATCTGGATGACCTTGTAAACTGGAGTAATAGTAATAGGATGAAATTTAATAGTGAGAAGTGTAAGGTTATGCATTTAGGGATTAATAACAAGAATTTTAGTTATAAGCTGGGGACGCATCAGTTGGAAGTAACAGAAGAGGAGAAGGACCTCGGAGTCCTGGTTGATCACAGGATGACTATGAGTCGCCAATGTGATGTGGCCGTGAAAAAAGCTAATGCGGTCTTGGGATGCATTAGGCGAGGTATTTCTAGTAGAGATAAGGAGGTGTTAGTACCGTTATACAAGGCATTGGTAAGACCTCATTTGGAATACTGTGTGCAGTTCTGGTCTCCCATGTTTAAGAAGGATGAATTCAAACTGGAACAGGTACAAAGAAGGGCCACTAGGATGATCCGAGGAATGGAAAACCTGTTGTATGAAAGGAGACTCAAGGAGCTTGGTTTGTTTACCTTAACCAAAAGAAGGCTGAGGGGAGATATGATTGCTCTCTTTAAATATATCAGAGGGATAAATACCAGGGAGGGAGAGGAATTATTTCAGCTCAGTACCAATGTGGACACAAGAACAAATGGATATAAACTGGCCATCAGGAAGTTTAGACTTGAAATTAGACGAAGGTTTCTAACCATCAGAGGAGTGAAGTTCTGGAACAGCCTTCCAAGGGAAGCAGTGGGGGCAAAAGACCTAACTGGCTTCAAGATTAAGCTAGATACGTTTATGGAGGGGATGGTTTGATGGGATAACATGATCTTAGTCAAAGGTCAATTAATTGCCATCAGTGGTAAATAGGACCAATGGTCAATGATGGGATGTTAGAAGTTACTACAGAGAACTTTTTCCTGGGTGTCTGGCTGGTGAGTCTTGCCCACATGCTCGGGGTTCAGCTGATCGCCATATTTGGGGTCGGGAAGGAATTTTCCTCCAGGGTAGATTGGCAGAGGCCCTGGAGGTTTTTTGCCTTCCTCTGCAGCATGGGGCACGGGTCACTTACCGGAGGATTCTCTGCATCTTGAAGTCTTTAAACCATGATTTGAGGACTTCAATAGCTGAGACATAGGTGAGAGGATTATTCCAGGAGTGGGTGGGTGAGATTCTGTGGCCTGCATTGTGCAGGAGGTCAGACTAGATGATCATAATGGTCCCTTCTGACCTTAAAGTCTATGAGTCTATGAGTCTAAGGCAAAAAATAAAAACAAAGTAAACATTGCTTCAAGGATAGGTACAAGATCAACTTTAATCCCATAAACATATATCCTTAGGGATTCTGTCCGGATACTCTGCCTCAGGAGCTCACAGATATAATGGAAACTGAGTGACTCAGAGAGTGATAAATTGTGAATGCTTGTTCTCAATTTTAGCCGTATTAGGTCGATTTTATATGCAATGCGTCTACACAACCAACCCTGGTTCCATCGTCCCAAAGGGCTCTTAAAATTGACTGCTGTACTCCTGCCCGACGAGGGAAGTTGTGCTAAAATCGACGTTGCTGGGTTGAATTTGGGGTAGTGCAGACGCAATTCAACGGTATTGGCCTCCAGGAGCTATCCCAGAGTGCTCTAATGTGCTCTAATGTGACCACTCTGGACAGCACTTTCAACTCCGATGCACTAGCCAGGTACACGGGAAAAGCCCCAGGAAATTTTGAATTTCATTTCCTGTTTGGTCAGCGTGGCGAGCTCAGCAGCACAGGTGACCATGAAGTCCTAGAATCACAAACGAGCTCCAGCATGGACCGAACGGGAGACACTGGAGCTGTTTGCTGTATGGGAAGAAGAATCTGTGCAGGTCGAACTCCGATCAAAAAGAAGAAAAAAAAATATATATATATATGCAAAAATCGCACAGGGAATGGTGAAGAGAGGCTACAACAGGGACACACAGCAGTGCCACATGAAAGTTAAGGAGCTCAGGAAAGCCTACCAAAAGACAAAGGAGGCAAACGGTTGCTCCGGGTCAGAGCCCCAGACATGCCGCTTCTATGATCAGCTGCATGGCATTGTAGGAGGGGGACACTACCACTACCCCACCACTGTCCATGGACACCTGCAATGGGGGAGTCTCACGCAACAGGGAGGAGGATTTTCTGGATGAGGAAGAGGAGGAGGAGGAGGAAAATGCGCAGCAAGCAAGCGGAGAATCCATTTTCCCTGGCAGCCAGGACCTTTTCATCACCCTGGAGCCAATAACCTCCCAAGGCGGGTTCCTGGACCCTGAAGCCAGAGAGGGCACCTCTGGTAAGTGCACATTGTAACAACACTACAGGGTTTAAAAGCAATTGTGTTTAATGTTTGATTTGCCCTGAAGACTTGGTATGCATTCGTGGCCAGTGCAGCTGCTGGAAAAGTCTGTTAACGTGTCTGGGGATGGAGTGGCAATCCTCCAGGGACATCTCCATGAAGCTCTCCAGGAGGTATTCTGAAAGCCTTTGCAGAAGGTATCTGGGGAGGGCTGCCTTATTTTGTCCTCTGCGGTAGGAAACTTTACCACGCCAAGCCAGTAGCAAGTAGTCTGGAATCATTGGAGCACAGAGCATGGCAGCGAATGGTCCTGGGTTCTGGTCGTATTCAAGCAACATTCGGTCTATATCTTTCTGTGTTAGCCTCAGGAGAGTGATATCATTCATGGCCACCTGGTTGAAATACGGGAATTTTTGTAAGGGAACAGTAAAAGGACCCGTTCATGCTGGGCTGTTTGCGCTTAGCTAAAAGGGATCATCCCTGAGAATAGCCACACGGTGGGGGGAGGGGTGAATGAATCATCCCAGATAATTGCTATGCGGTGTGGTGGAGGAAGGGGTGTGCTGCATATCCACCTGAAAACCGCAGCCCCTCCTTTTAAATGGCAAACCCAACCGGCATTGCTTGCTATGGGAAAGGAGGACGCTGCAGTTTGAAACCATTCCCACATGTTATGAAGGTGGAAGAAACCAACCCCGCGTACCCTTTGGATTACCATGGCTGCCTGGAAACCGAATTCTGTTGCCCAGCCATGTGTGAATGTGTCACCATACCGGCAGGTGCTCAATATAAAAGGGAAAATGCGACCTTGTTCCTAAAGCACATGTGGGGTATGCTGTGAATTACTTGATTCACTGTGAAAGAAAGAGTCTCCCTTTTGTTCTCAGAAATGTATCTTCTTAAATTCTACTCTCCCTTTTTATCCCCCCGCAGGTGCAAATATTTCTACACTCCCCCTATCATCTCCGTCCCAGAGGTTATCGCAGATTAGAAGGTGAAAAAAACGCACTTGTGATAAATGTTTTCCGAGCTCATGCAGTCCTCCCAACTGATAGGGCACAGCTGAATGCATGGAGACATACAGTGACAGAGGCCAGATAATCATACAGTGAGCGCAATGAGAAGAGGCAGGAGGCAATGCTGAGGCTAATGGGGGAGCAAATGGACATGTTCAGGCGTCTGGTCGAACTGCAGGAAAGGCAACAAGAGCACAGACTGCAGCTGCATCCACTGAATAACCGCCTGCGCTCCCCCCGCAAGTTCCATATCCTCCTCACCCAGATGCCCAAGAACACGGTGGGGGGCGGGGGAGGGCTCCAGGCACCCAGCCACTCCACTCCAGAGGATGGCCCAAGCAACAGAAGGCTGTCATTCAAACAGTTTTGATTTGTAGTGTGGCTACAGTAAGCAATGTGGCCTTGTCCTTCCCTCCTCCCCGACCCCACCTGGGCTACCTTGTCAGTTATCTCACTTTTTTTTAATTAATAAAGAAAGAATGCATGGTTTCCAAACAATAGTGATTTTATTTCCTTTGCCAGCTGTGATCGAAGGGGGGACAATGGTTGGCTTACAGGGAATTAAAATCAACAAAGGGGACGGGTTTCAATCAAAGAGAAAAACACACATCTGTCACACCATAGCCTGGCCAGTCATGAAAATGGTTTTCAAAGCCTCTCTGATGTGCAGCGCACCTAGCTGTGCTCTTCTAATCGCCCTGGTGTTTGGCTGCTTAAAATCAGCAGCCAGGTGATTTGCCTCAACCTCCCACCCCACCATAAACGTTTCCCCCTTACTTTCCCAGATATTATGGAGCACACAGCAAGCAGCAATAACAACGGGAATATTGGTTGCGCTGAGGTCTAACCTAGTCAGCAAACAACGCCAGTGAGCTTTTAAATGTCCAAAGGCACATTCTACCACCATTCTGCACTTGCTCAGCCTCTAGTTGAACTGCTCCTTACTACTGTCCAGGCTGCCTGTGTATGGCTTCATGAACCATGGGAGCAAGGGGTAAGCTGGGTCTCCAAGGATGACTATTGGCATTTCAACATCCCCAACAGTAATTTTGTGATCTGCGAAGTAAGTCCCTTCTTGCAGCTGTTCAAACAGCCCGGAGTTTCTAAAGATGCGCGCGTCATGCACATTTCCCGGCCTTCCCACGTTGATGTCGGTGAAACGTCCCTTGTGATCCACCAGTGCTTGCAGCACCATTGCGGTTTATGTACTGGTTGGCAAGGTGGTCCGGTGCCAAGATAGGGATATGTGTTCCGTCTATTGCCCCACCACATTTAGGGAACTCCATTGCAGCAAAGCCATCCACTATGACCTGCGCATTTCCCAGAGTCACTACCCTTGCTAGCAGGTCAGTGATTGCGTTGGCTACTTGGATCACAGCAGCCCCCACAGTAGATTTGCCCACTCCAAATTGATTCCCGACTGACCAGTAGCAGTCAGGCGTTGCAAACGTCCACAGGGCAATCACCACTCACTTCTCAACTGTCAGGGCAGCTCTCATCTTGGTATTCATGTGCTTCAGGGCGAGGAAAAGCAACTCACAAAGTTCCAGGAAAGTGGCCTTAAGCATTCAAAAGTTTCACAACCACTGGGAATCATTCCATACCTGCAACACTATGCGGTCCCACCAGTCTGTGCTTTTTTGCCAGGCCCAGAATTGGCGTTCCACTGTATCAACCTGCCCCACTGCTGCCATGATGTCCCAATTGCCACATCCCATGCTTTCAAGAAAATCTGTTTCCATGTCCTCCTCACAATCGTCCTCGTGCTGGTGGCTCCTAGCCAGGTTCTGCACATACTGCAGGATAATGTGTGAGGTGGGGATGCTCACAACAGCAGCGGAGAGCTGAGCGGGCTCCATACTTGCCGTGCTATGGCATCTGCATGGGTAACCCAGGAAAAAAGGCGCGAAATGATTGTTTGCCGTTGCTTTCACAGAGGAAGGGAGGGTGGGAGAGAGGGAGGGGAGACTGATGACAAGTACCCCAAACCACCCGCGACAATGTTTTTGCCCCATCAAGCACTGGGAGCTTAACCTAGAATTACAATGGGCAGTGGAGACTGCGGAGACTGTGGGATAGCTACCCACAGTGCACCGCTCCGTGAGTCGATGCTAGCTATGATATGGAGGACGCACTCCGCCGATTTAATGCACTTAGTGGGGACATATACAATCGACGGTATAAAATCGCTTTCTAAAGATCGAATTGTATAAATTGGACATAATTTCGTAGTGTAGACATACCGTTAGTTACATTATAGTAAATTTCCTACCTGGAAAGCCTCAGACCTACAGATTAAATCCTGGGTCCACTGAAGTCAATGACAAAACTCCCATTGACTTCAAGGTGGTCCAGGATTTAGCCCTATCTTTCCTCTGAAAAGATCCAATTGTTAAGGAACTGTTAGCCTGTGTGTTTAATGTATAGATTACATATAATCAGTAATACATCAGAGACTCAAACCTGTACCATTTAAAACCTCCGCTGAATTGAACCTACTTGGTCAAGCCATTGTGAAGGTGTTACTCAAAACCTTTACATTAATTGAGCCAAATAATTCAAGGGAGAAAATACCTGATCCTGGTCCAGTTTTTATTTGTCTGGGGCTAGAAACCAAATTAGATTTAAATTTTAATTTCTCATTACAAATGAAATTGAAGAGAAAAAAGTAGAATGTCACAAGATCAATGACTAGAGTAATCTCAATTTAACTGAAATATCTAAGATCCAATTTCATGTAGCTTATTATAGTAACATTACTTTCAGAAATTATAAAATATGAAAATCTTGCAAGATATATAAGCTTAAAAGAGTAGAGCATCAAATATGTGAAGTAATTGTAACAGCCAAAGGACTATGAAAATCGCAGAAATAGCTTAATAAAGGTATAAAATATTTGAATTTTCTGTTCCTTAAGTATGGAATACTTATAAAAACACAGAATGAAAAGGTCATCTTATTCCACTTCTTCTTTTGAATGGCATTTGAAAAGCAATGGGCTGGGATTATAACTGAAGTTTAAGATTCGATGCTTGTGGTTTAGCGAGGTGGATCCCACTTGTACCACCACTGTAAGTGTGAATGGGGCAGTTGTCCATGATGTGTCGCATGGTTTGTACCTCACCACAGCCACAATTTGGTGATTCTTTGATTTTCCATTTGTGAAGGTAGTATCCACACCTTGTGTGTTGACCGAACACCGTTGAGTGAAGTCGACTGCCTATGGGGAAGGCAGAATCATGGGACTTCACTGGATCATTCATCTGCTATTTAGGACATCACGAGTAGCCCACGATTTGAGCCAGTGAGTGCTAGTGTCCTTTCTGTTCGTCTGTAGCATTGACGCGTGGATACAAAAAGGCTTCCTGGATCTGAGTTGGAAGAGCAGCAGTGAATTGAGATCTTGGTGTATTGGCAAGTCCAGAGCAGCCAGGATTTTATAGTATTACTCGACCACAGCAGTATCTTGCCCGATGTTAGCTGGCACAATGCCTGACAAAACTGGGAGCCATGGTATTGGTGTTAACTTGCGAAAGCCACTAGCAATCCTCAGAGCGGCACTGATTTCAGTGACAACGAGATTGATGTGGGAGCTGTTGCATTAAACTGGCATGCAATACTCTGCTATTGACAAGACCAGGGTTTGTAGTTATGTTCAAAGTGCATGCATCACATCCCCAAGGCCAGCAAGCTTCCGAATGACATTAACCCTTATTTTTATCATATTGTTGGTGCTGTCAAGGTGTTGGCGATTGCTCAGCATCTGATTGAGGGTAACTCCAAGTTAACATGTGAGAAATGCAGACCACAAAAGTCCACTTTGACCCTGTGGTTGTTCAAGTGGAAGGCAGTGACAAGTGTTTTTGAAGCATTGGGTTTCTGTCACAAGCTTTGAAATACATCTCAAGTATCTGGAGGTCATTGATCATGACCTTTGACAAATCATGGCAATCGGGGGAGGTCCCGGATGACTGGAAAAAAGCTAATGTAGTGCCAATCTTTAAAAAAGGGAAGAAGGAAAATCTGGGGAACTACAGGCCAGTCAGTCTCACCTCAGTCCCTGGAAAAATCATGGAACAGGTCCTCAAGGAATCAATTCTGAACCACTTAAAGGAGGGGAAAGTGATCAGGAACAGTCAGCATGGATTCACCAAGGGCAAGTCATGCCTGACTAACCTAATTGCCTTCTATGATGAGATAACCGGCTCTGTGGATGAGGGGAAAGCAGTGGATGTGCTATTTCTTGACTTTAGCAAAGCTTTTGATACAGTCTCCCACAATGTTCTTGCCAGCAAGTTAAAGAAGTATGGGCTGGATGAATGGACGGTAAGGTGGATAGAAAACTGGCTGGATGGTCGTGCTCAACGGGTAGTGATCAATGGCTCCATGTCTAGTTGGCAGCCGGTATCAAGTGGAGTGCCCCAAGGGTCGGTGCTGGGGCCGGTTTTGTTCAATATCTTCATCCACGATCTGGAGGATGCTGTGGACTGCACCCTTAGCAAGTTTGCAGATGACACTAAACTGGGAGGAGTGGCTGATACGCTGGAGGGTAGGGATAGGATACAGAGGGACCTAGACAAATTAGAGGATTAGGCCAAAAGAAATATGATGAGGTTGAACAAGGACAATTCCAGAGTCCTGCACTTAGGATGGAAGAATTCCATGCACTGCTATGGACTAGGGACCGAATGGCTGGGCAGCGGTTCTGCAGAAAAGGACCTAGGGGTTACAGTGGACGAAAAGCTGAATATGAGTCAACAGTGTGCCCTTATTGCCAAGAAGGCTAACGGCATTTTGGGCTGTATAAGTAGGGGCATTTCCAGCAGATCAAGGGACGCGATTATTCCCCTCTATTGGGCACTGGTGAGGCCTCATTTGGAGTACTGTGTCCAGTTTTGGGCCCCACACTACAAGAAGGATGTGGATAAATTGGAAAGAGTCCAGCGGAGGGCAACAAAAATGATTAGGGGGCTGGAGCACATGATTTATGAGGAGAGGCTGAGGGAACTGGAATTGTTTAGCCTGCAGAAGAGAAGAATGAGGGGGGGGATTTGATAGCTGCTTTCAACTACCTGAAAGGGGGTTCCAAAGAGGATGGATCTAGACTGTTCTCAGTGGTAGAAGATGACAGAATAAGGAGTAATGGTCTCAAGTTGCAGAGTGGGAGGTTTAGGTTGGATATTAGGAAAAACTTTTTCACAAGTAGGGTGGTGAAGCACTAGAATGGGTTACCTAGGGAGGTGGTGCAATCTCCTTCCTTAGAGGTTTTTAACCTCAGGCTTGACAAAGCCCTGGCTGGGATGATTTATTTGGGGTTGGTCCTGCTTTGAGCAGGGGGTTGGACTAGATGACCTCCTGAGGTCCCTTCCAACCCTGAGATTCTATGATTCTATGACCTTTTCTGTGGCCTTCAGAGAGGACACTTGCATAGCTAGCACAATATCATCTGAATAGATGAACTTACAGGATGATGTCACCAGAATGCAGTGATACAGAGATTGACTAGTGCAGGCACTAAAGTGTATGTTATGCCACTGTAGTTTTTGTGGCATATCATCATTTGTTTTGTGGGGTTTTTTTTTACAAGTGCATCCAAGCACAGATTCCCAGGTATATGTTCCCAGAGATTTTATGTTTAACTAGATAGATCTAAATTTAGTTTTAAAGGATTCATTTTTTTCATCAGAATTTATCAGATTACTAAAATGATCCATTTATGGAACCACCTGTCATGTTGTGTTTTCCCGTGTAAAGGCTGTGCTTCCTATATTTGTGAATACCTAGTACATTGTGAATGCTACAAATAAACAAAACTAAACAACAAATAATTATATAAATATTAAATAGAGTACCATTCCACCAAATAGTAGTGAACTATAGAACTATAGAAACCAGATGCTAGAATCTAGCTTTAGACTGGCAGAACCACTTATTTTAAAAAAAATTGACTGTAGTAATCTGCTATTGCAGGACTGAAGAAGGAGAAAAGGGTATGTTGTTTAGCTACACAACAATATGTGCCAGGAATCCAAGGCCTCAATCCTGAAAACTCGATTATTGTGTTTAAGCATTTTAATACTCCCATCTGCATGCCTCAAAGTTTTAGTTAAGTGCATGCTTCAGTGTTTAATATATATGTGGCTTTAACTTTAGAGATAGTATAATAAATGTTGTATTTTGGGTACAGTCTCATCCTTTCTGAGTTCACATGGGTTAAACCTAGGGATGAAACCTGTGGACCATTAAAACATTTAATATATGAAGCTGGATTCTGTAATCTGATCCAGCCCCTTTGAGTCTCCAAGGAGGCGCAAAGGGGCTGGAATCTGTCTACTACTGGCCAGAAAAGAATTCCTCTATTTAAATGGAACACCTGCTGGTCCAAGCACCCTCACGCTGGGCTCTGCACCTCCTTCTCCACTCCACCTCAGCTTAAAGTGCATGTTGGGGAAGGGAAGTGGGCCTTATATAGTTCCACTGAGCTGCGCCTATGTTCCACGGACAGGCCATGGTGGAGCTCCACTAAGCAATGCCTATGTTCAATTGATGTCGAGTCTATTAAGGACTTTCCATCAGTGGTACCAGTTAGAGATCCTAGGAGCAGCTCTAACTCTTGTTGAGGCAAGGCCTTCAACCCTGATCTAACACTGTTGAAATCAAAGGAATTACACCATAGATTAAATTAGATTCCGCCCCCTCTCGTATTGAATGCAGCTCAAGCAAATAAGAGAATAAAGCCCATCACCTTTAAGAAAGCAAAGAAAACTGCAACTCAGCAGACCCTTCTTGCATTTAGCCATGAACGGGAGCTGTTGGGAAGCACATAGGGACTAGACTAAAGTATACACTTTTGAATGTGTCCATGACTCCTGGGGAGCTTAGGCCAATTACCCATCCTCTTGGCACAAGCATCAATGTCAGGCAGCCTGCACAGCAGTGTGAATCAATGCTACTTTTAGTGCATTAATATTTATTTTTCCCACAAAACCGATAAAGTGTCGAAAATCAGAACTTACAGTTTGCTTTGGTTGCAGTGAGTTTAATATAAACAATTATGAATGTAAGGAGACTCATATATTGCTATCGCTTGCTTTAAATTAATTTGAATGGTCCAATCTGTGGTAATGGTTTCTATTATCAAAACTCCAAAACTGTCACATTTTTCTTTAAAGTATTGTAAAAAGGTAAATCTAAAAGAACACCACTGCAGCTGTGTACCTCAGATACCAGCCTTTTTCACTTCAGACCTGGTTTTCTTTCTACTCAAACAATTATGCTCAGTCCATTTCCTTCTACTGTTACCAAAACCCTCCATCTCAATGATTAAGGACAAGTTTCTAACATGGATATTAGGATGTGTTGCTAGAGAAAAAGAATATCAGTAATTTTCAAAATATTTAGGCATAACAGTGAGATGCAACTGATATACTGCACTATCTTGCTAACATCTAAATAGTTGGTATCTAGTTTAAACAAACTTTTATTCTTTAGTCTGAGGTTAACTACTTCAAAGACAGGTTTGCCCCTTTCCAGTGGATATCCCAAATATTAATATAAAATACATCAGATTAAAAGTAGCAAGTACTGTTGGTGGCAGTACATTTGTCCACAGCAGCCTGATAAGGTCAGAATTATATGGCTCCTCTTATTTATGATTATCAACCTGTAGCCTACAGGCACTTCCTAATGAAACTCCTTGCTACTGGCAACAATTTTCAAGCTGTCAAAATGTGCAAGTGTAACAGAAATGAAATATAAATGTACTTAATGTGCAGGATGAATCTAGCACAAGACACTGCTACAGAAAAGCTAGCAAACATTCCTTTAACTGTAGAAACCTGGAGTCTGGCATTCAGTCTTTTCCATTTCCAAAATGATAAGCACTTTTTGCTGAAAAGGTGCTCAGGACACAAGAATGCAAAACATTAATTTTTGATGCATTAGAACTAGAGCAGAGTGTCAATTCACAACAACAATTGACAATATTAGCCATTTTTTTGCTCATGAATTGCCTGTGAAATATTTAATATTCATAAATGCACTCGCTAGTCAAAATGAGTTGGTGAACAGTTTATGCAAACCCAGTTCAGCTATTGTACTGCATGCAACTTATTTGAGTTGGTTGAGTATTTGCCATGTGCGATTTGCTCTTTGTGCAGTCAATTGGTCACTTAACTCACATGATCTTTTTTCCGTTCTCTAACTGGATGACTAACAAACCTACAAAGGCACATATTAAGCAAAACACTCAATAACATGGTTAACTTTAAGCCAATTCAGCTCCAAGCTAGAACTCTCAAAAATAAACATCTGACATGGCCAGTTAAGGGAAATCTAAAATTGAGCAGACTTTTGGGTAGAGATGAAGAGACAAAATAATTAAATCTCCACCTTTTCTGACTCTTGGCATAACCTAGAACTGAACAGGTACGATGAGTGAACTGCCACCTCAGATCGAGGCTGAAACCTGTTGGAGGGATAGACAGCATTGGATTGCTCAGAGGAAGGTATGAAAACCCTAAAGTTTTAATAAGTGTTATAATCTGTCTGGCCTTTAAATAGTCTGATTTAATAGGCCAGCTCCTATGTTCCTACATGTACAGTCCAGGTCAACTCCTCCTGTGTCTGATCAGGAGTTGGGAGGTTTGGGGGGAACCTGGGCCCGCCCTCTACTCCGGGTTCCAGCCCAGGGCCCTGTGGACTGCAGCTGTTTAGAGTGCCTTCAGGAACAACTGCACGACAGCGACAACTCCCTGGGCTACTTCCCCATGGACTCCTTCCAACCCCTTCTTTATCTTCACCACAGGATCTTCCAGCAGTACGCCCTCTAACTCAGCTCCTAGTGCCTCTTGCCCCCAGCTCCTCGCACGCACACCACAAATTGAAGTGAGCTCCTTTTTAAACCCAGGTGCCCTGATTAGCCTGCCTTAATTGATTCTAGCAGCTTCTTGATTGGCAGCAGGTGTTCTAATCAGCCTGTCTGCCTTAATTGTTTCCAGAAAGTTCCTGAGTGTTCTGGAACCTTCCCTGTTACCTTACCCAGGGAAAAGGGACCTACTTAACCTAGGGCTAATATATCTGCCTTCAGCCACTCTCTTGTAGCCATCTGGCCTGACCCTGTCACTATATATATATATATATATAAAATTTGAGTTTCCTAACATGTAGGAACATAGGAGCTTATTATATCAAATTATATATATAGATATAGATATTTCTATAAATATATATAGAAAAAAATATATTTAAAATTACTGTGTCTTGAAATGCAGCTACTTTACTAATAAAATATTTATGAGCAAGCATTAGCAGTTCAAGTTTCTCTTGTCAGGTTATAACAGATACTGATAAAAAGTGTTTATCATGTTTAAACTACTGAGGAGTTCCTATTCTTGAGAAATAGATATATTATTGTGCTATTTCACAAGAAGCTTTTCTGAGCCTGAAGTAAATCTCTTTGCAGATAATCACTGACTTTTGATCTCATAGTAAATAGTGAAGAAAACTGTAAAAATCTGACAGTATACGGAAAGTTCTGAGATCACAATTGAAATATATATTTAAAATGTTAGTGCATTCTTGTATTTACTAGCTTTAAATTAAACTCTACACAAATATATTACTTTAGTCTGAAACTCCACCTCTGGGCAATCATTCCTATTAGCCACATCTTATGAACCTCCAGAAAAAGTGGAAGTGTCTTGCATACTTTTGCCTTAAGAGTAGGGAAATGTCAGGCAATTTTATAAGATACTTCAATCTGAAGTTTCCATCTCTCATCATAGGTCTTCCAATTTACTGCATATTTTTATACCAGAAATCATTCATTTCATTTCTACTTCAGTGCACAGATTTCAACTTTAGTTATTTTCAGAATTTCAATTTTGCACACCAGAGAATGGGAAGCATAGTTCTTGCAGAAGAGGTCAAAGGAGCTTGTTATGATCTTTCAACTCCATATAATTTGAGAGATGATCTCTTCCACTGAACATTGGTTGGCTTTCTGGAAGGCCTCTCCCCCACCAAATCTTTCTATGGAAAAGTAAAAAGGTTGACCGGTATCTGTACTGAGGGTAGGGTGACCAAAAGGCAAAAATGAGACACATGCAGGAGCCCTGCCCCCTATGTGGTCCCACCCTATCCCTCCTCTTCCCTGGGACCCTGCCCCTGCCTCTCCTCTTCCCCTGAAGACATACCCCCTGCTCCTCCTGCTACCTTTCTGAGGCCTGCTCCTTAGCCAGGTTCGAAGCCAGAGCCGGCCATGGTAAAAGCCTCCCAGGGAGCATGGGCCGGCTGTGGGGACCCCTGGACTCTCTGCCTACCCTGGGTGAGGCACACTGCCCAGGGCAGGTGAAGGGGTCCGGGGCTCTCTGTAGTGGCCCAGCCTCCCTGGGTGGCTCTTACTACTAGCTCCAGCTTCTGGCCTGGCCGGGGTGGGGCCTCGGGCGGAGAGCAGGGAATCTGGGACAGCATTTGTCCTGGACTCATTCAGCCTGGGACCGGGACTTGAACTCTGTATTTTGGGACTGTCCCACCAAATTTGGGATGGGATGGTCACCCTAACTGAGGGCCATAAGGTATGACCTGGGTTTAGAATCACATGGCGTTTGTCCACATGAGAAGATTGGGTGGTCAAACACCCCAGTGGTAGAGTGATCTTCCTGACAGGAATCAGTGCAGGAAAAGAGAAACAGCTCAAATGAGAAATGAGCACTGCTTTTTATACATTCCTGTCCTTACACTTCCTCCCCTGGAGTTTAAAGTTCTATTGTGCTGTTGTAATACATTTGAAGCCTATTCAGTCATTTTAAAAGTATGGATGAAAGACAAGCAGATTATAAGTCGAATACACAACTCAACATTGTTTCAGTGCATACCCAATTCACTACTAATCATCACTTTATTACAAAAAGTATAGAGCAAGATCATCAGCTAGTACAAATCACTGTAGCTTCACTGATTCCAATTGAGCTATGTTGATTACACCAGATTATAGCAAAGGAGTTAATATTTTACCCAAAAAGCTCAGCTCTGACAACTGGCTTGTCTGTACACCCTCTTAGCATTAGGTACACATTCTGAACATTTTTTCAGATTTGTGCTTTCAGGCTGTCAGGTACTTTGAAAAAACCTGCCACTGTGTTTGTAGAAGTAGTAGATATTCCAGAGTATGCAGCTTCTACACAGATGACTGATCAAGACCCTTATTCAGAATTTTCCAAAAAGATTTTAATTACATGGTATCGCATTTCTTATCTTGCTATAAAAATCATAAAGACAGATTTTAATATTAAGGAATCAGTGTAGCGCTAAAGTTAATCTTAAAAATGCTAAACACCACAGACTGAACCATTCTGGTTAGAAACTATATCAGAATCAAGATAAATATGAGTCTTGGGTAATGAGGACATAAATGGAAATTTATATATATATATATATATATATATATATATATATATATATATATATATATATATATATATATATATATATAATGAATCACACACACAACTTGAACAACAGAATCAAACAATGAAGTCCAAACAAGAGACTGATAATATAATCAATCTTCAACAGTTACTTGGGGCCTGAGCACATGGCTCACATCAAATCCATGGGCCTCTTGAGTTATGCAACAATTAAAGCTGCTCTCTGCATGGAAGGATAATTTACCTTGAATTGAAGAAGAATGTAGAACTGGCATCAGAATGCATGATGAGGCTGCATTCGGAGCACCACTAGATCATACAGACAGGGCCGGCGCTACCACTAGGTGACCCTAGGTGGTCGCCTAGGGCGCCAGGATTCGGGGGGGGGGGCGGCATTTCTTACCTTCTTCAGCCACTGGGGTCCTCAAAATGCCGCCGAGGACCCCGGCGGCCGAAGAAGCTGCCGCCAAAATGCCGCCGGGGTCCTCATCGGCAGCTTCTTCGGCTGCCGGGGTCCTCGGCGGCATTTCGGCAGCAGCTTCTCCCAAAGGCACCGCCTGGGGCAGAAAAGAAGCTGGCACCACTACTGTATACAGAAATCTGGTTCTTGCAGATATTGGGAAGGGACCACTGAGAATACTCAGCATGTCCCCCTGTGTCTTAATGCATGGGTGAGTTCTCTTTTGGAAGGCTGGATGTCAGTTAGGGGCTCTTTCTGGCTGAAAGCTCTGTTCCTTCTAGCTCCTTTAAAGCAGGTCAGGTTTGCCATTATGCAGAGAAAAATGGCCAGGTGGCCCTCCACACGGGGAAGAGAATTGCCCTGTAAGTCCAACAATGGGTGAAGAATATTGCACAGACCTACAAGAGATAAATGTTCATAACTCCTTATCACCTCCATTCCCAAACTTGGTCAGGCCACAAATAAGGACCAATCTTCTGCTGTTGCACTCTCAGACCAGGGTGAAATTAAATCAACCATTTTTTTTTTAAACTTTTTCAAAAATCAAGCAACCACACACACAGCTTTCTAAGCCCACTGCTTGCCTAAACCTCCAAACCCTGCTCACCTGAGCTGCTGACCTCTCAGTAGAGTGCTGGAAAATAGAGCCCTGGCATTTTATCCAATTCTGTGTAATGAATGCTACACTGAAACTACACAATTTTCTTCTTCTCCTATATTGGCATAGCTACAGTTGTGACTCTTTAAACTTACTACAGCACAAAAATAAAATGATCATATTAGAGAAAAAAATACAAAAGATATTTGACGATAACAATAGCAAAGTCTTATGCAGGGTACTTAACAGACTAAGTATACTGTAATGGTTCAGTTCATGGAATATATCTTCTTGTTTTTCGTGTTTCTATAGCCCTCAAGAGGGTATGTGTAGTTTGTAGAAATGGACTGGTAGTGAGTTGGAAAAGACTTATCTAAACTTTACTTTAACTAACCAGCTGAATCTCCTGTCATTGGAGAGGCTTTGCAAGAAGCCAGGGGAACAATGTGTACTTCTCCGCAGGGGGTCCAGGAGAACGTTCTATTCTATTTCAGCTTTTGTACTGCACTATGTCTGAAATAGACAAAAAGTGGAAATCAAAACAGTTCTACAACTTTTTCCACCTTGGGATCCACTCACCCAGGAGAGAGAGAGAGAGAGAGACCTAAAATTAGAATGCTTGTCTGACTATACAAATTTCAACATTTTTGCAATTTTCTGAAATCTCTAAGGGAAAAAAGACTCCACAGGCATTTCTAGGGCTTACAGCTTCTAGTTTTCGCTAAAACTAGGACTTGCCAGGATGAACGATAATGAAAAAATATTAGAGAGGTGGAATAGTAAACTATATTTTTCAAACCTGAAAAATAGTTTGATTCAGATTGTTTCACTGGCCAATCACCGATTGAAAAAGCTACAAATGAGAAAAAGGCAAACTGGTTAGGACATATAAAATAAAAAATATGCTTCTAAATGTATTTAGTTTACATAAATTTATATTTGTATGTCACTGACACTGTACAAATGCCTCCATCTACTCACCATTGGCAGGTCCATGATGTTCAGCATACTAAACCCACCCCTACTGTGCTACATATATTCATTGCTCCAAATGCTGAATATTGTGGAGGCAAAAAGTCTAGTCTGTCATAGAAAGGACCCTTATATTAATATGAACAACATTTTGAAAAATAGGACCATTAACATTTTAAAGCACTACAGATAATTTAGCTACACAAATAGAAGTGGTATGGCTAATTCCTAAGCCAATCTGAAAATTTAGGGTGAAGGTAGAAGGCTGCTGACTATTTTAGGCTAAAACAAGCAATGTCTTGTGTGTTTCACTGCGGTAACATTTGTCTAAATATGTTTGTCAGTTCAGGTTTCTGTATTAATGAAAGTTTAATGCAGTTTAGAAATCTTCTCTGGTATTGCAAATGTATTCATTAAAATATTCCGTTGTGATTCCTTGAATATATTCATTTTTAATTCACAGTGCAATACAAGTGTCAAAAGTCAGTTGAACACTGTCTTGCTTTCCTGGCTGGAACACAGGTTTATAGCTGTTTATTATACGTCATCCTTCAGTAAATATGAATTTACATAAAACATCTGATTTGAGGTTTTGATTTATGTTTTTCCTCTTTGTTTGGTATGACTTATACCTCCTACTAAGGAAAGCAAAGTATATAAAATGAATTATTTTAAAACATGTTTACAATTTGAATTTTATAATAATGCCACTGTAGAAATATAGAATGATACTTTCTAAACCAGTAGGATACTATTATGCAAAGATTAGAACACCATATAAAATGCATTGGTACATTTCTGCCTATTAATCCTGGTTACAGGCACTGCTCATATGAAAATTTAAAAATTTAAAAATAAACTTCTATATTTTTGCATGGGCCCAAGATAGTACATTAATTAATAAACAAATGTTATTTATGTGGTACATTTAGATACCACTTAGTTCATACAGTGAACACCTAGCTGATTAATACTACCACTTAATATTAATATTCAGATGTGTGAACAGTGTCTTAATAAATGCAGGAAGGATACGACGTTAGTTTAACATTTAAAATACTGGCAGAGAAACCAAACTTAAGCAACATGTGGGGCAGTTTTTCAGAAAATATGTATGAATAAAAAGAAACTGCTGTGGCATCAGGAACATTATCTACTTAAGTTAGCAATAAAAGTTACAAAATAAGAAGTTTAAAATCAAATTTACCCCAGAAATAATTCTTAGTAGAGAAACAATTTCCTTCATAGATTCAAAGACCAGAAGGTACCATTATCTTGAAGTCAGATAGGTCTTTTGCCCCCACTGCTTCCCTTGGAAGGCTGTTTCAGAACTTCACTACTCTGATGGTTAGAAACCTTCGTCTAATTTTAAGTCTAAACTTCCTGATGGCCAGTTTACATCTATTTGTTCTTGTGTCCACATTGGTACTGAGCTTAAATAATTCTTCTCCCTCCCTGATATTTATCCCTCTGATATATTTAAAGGGAGCAATCAGATCTCCCCTCAGCCTTCTTTTGGTTAAGGTAAACAAGCCAAGCTCCTTGAGTCTCCTTTCATAAGACAGGTTTTCCATTCCTTGGATCATCCTAGTGGCCCTTCTCTGTACCCATTCCAGTTTGAATTCATCCTTCAGACATGGGAGACCAGAACTGCATACAGTATTCCAAATGAGGTCTCACCAGTGCCTTGTATAACGGTACTAACACCTCCTTATCTCTACTGGAAATATCTTGCCTGATGCATCCCAAGACCGCATTAGCTTTTTTCACGGCCATATCACATTGGCGGCTCATAGTCATCCTGTGATCAACCAGTACTCCAATTCCTTCTCCTCTTCTGTTACTTCCAACTGATGCGTCCCCAGCTTATAACTAAAATTCTTGTTATTAATCCCTAAATGCATGACCTTACACTTCTATAAAATTTCATCCTATTACTATTACTCCAGTTTACAAGATCATCCAGATTTACATGGAGCTGGGTGACCAGATGTCCTGATTTTATAGGGACTGTTCCGATTTTGAGGGCTTTTTCTTATATAGGCGCCTATTACCCCCCACCAGTCCCGATTTTTTACACTTTCTATCTGGCTACCCTATGGAGCCAAATTGAAACAGGGTGTGCTGTCTGCCGGGAGCTAAGATATGGAATGCAGACCTGAGTCTGAAGAGCCTCCTAATGGCAGCAGGAAAGAATCCACTTATTGTCCTTTGCATGGGAACAAATGATACTGCTAGATTCTCACTAGAACACAGAAAGAGAGACTATGCCAAGCCGGGGAAGATGCTTAATGGAATGGAGGCTCATTCAACCTTCAATGGAATTCTACTTTTCCCTAGAGGAGGAGAACAAAGGCAACACAGGATTATAACGATCAACAGATGGCTGAGGCAGTGGTGATATAAGGAGAGTTTTGGGATATTTGACCACTGGGAGGAATTCATGGACGAAGGACTGTTCTCATGGGATAGACTCCACATGAGTAGGAAGGGAAATAAACTTCTGGGATGGAGGTTGGCACAACTCATTAAAAGAGCTTCAAACTAGAAACTCAGGAGAGATGGTTGGGTGATGCTCATGTATTCTCCACACCTGATTCTAATATTGACCTGGAGGAAAATCAAGAAAGAGAGAATACAGCAACAGAGAAAGGACCAGCAGTAGGTTTGAGAATGGACATTAATAGAAAATATAGTGCTAATACCAATGAAGCGAGCAGTCATGTAAGTGATACTGGCTGTAGAATGACTGTACCTATTCGGGTGAATAATCTGTGCAAAGCCAAGCAGAAACAACTAAGATGTTTGCATACCAGTGCAAGGAGCCTGTGTAACAAAATGGAGGAACTAGAACTAGTGGTGCAGGAAATGAAACCAGATATTATAGGGACAACAGAGACATGGTGGAATAGGAGTCATGAACTGGAGTACAGGTATTGAAGTATTTGTGCTGTTCAGAAAAGACAGAAAAAAATGTAAAGGTGGTGGAGTATCACTGTATATTAATGACGAGGTGGTATGTAAAGAAATTAGAAGTGATAGAATGGATAAAACAGAAGAAAACTACCAGAAGTTCCCCTGGGCTTTTGCTTGGGGTGTGAGACAGATCCCTAGGATCCAATCTGGATATGGATAGAGACCTCGTTAATGTTTTAAATGAAAAAACACTATTAGGAATAGTGTGATTATGGGAAACTTTAACTTCCCAGATATAGACTGGAGAGCTCAAAATTTTCCTGGATGGGATAAACTGACAAATTTCTTCACCAAATAGTGACTGAACAAAATACAGGTGATGCCATTTTAGATTTGGTATTGTGAGTAGAGAGGACCTCATAGATGACCTTGTTGTTGCTGACACAGACTAACATAGCTACTACACTGAAACTTGTTGTAGGAGACACCCTCTGTTTGAGTGATAATGAGTTAATTCAGTTTAAACTAAATGGATAAATGGAAGGATAAAAAGTTGTTTGCAATTAGGGTCCTTGATTTCAAAAGGGCAAATTAAAAAAAAAGAGAGAATTAATTAGGGAAGTGGACTGGACTGAAGAACTCAGGGATCTGAACGTGGCAGAGGCTTGAAATTACTTTAAGTCAAAGTTGCAGAAGTTATCTAATGCCTGTATCCCAAGAAAAGGGGGGGGGGGAATTATAGGGAAGGGCTGCAGACCAAGTTGGATGAGCAAGCATCTCAAACAGCTGATGAAGAGATAGCACAAAGCCTACAAGAAATGGAAGATGTGAGGGTTCAGCAAAGAAAGCTACCTCTTGGAGATCAGAAAGTGTAGGGGGAAAGTGAGAACTGCCAAAAGCCAAGAAGAGTTGGACCATGCAAAGGAGATTAAAACCAACAGTAAAAGGTTCTATAACCGTATGAATAAAAAGAAAACAAGGAAAGAAGTGGGACCACTAAGCATTAAGGATAGGGTTGAGATTAAAGATGATCGAAGCATGGCCCAACATCTACACAAATAATTTGCCTCCATTTTTAATAAGGGTAATGAGGAATTTAGGGATAGTAGCAGAGTGGCTAATGAAAATGAGGATATGGAAGTAGGAATTACCACATCCGAGCTGGAAGTCAAACTCAAACAGCTTAATGGGACTAAACTGGGTGAGGGGGGGGAGATAGTCTCCATCCAAGAATATTAAAGGAATTGGCACATAAAATTGCAAGCCCAATAGCAAGGATTTTTAATGAATCTGTAAACTCGGGGGTCATACCCTATGACTGGAGAATTGCTAATATAGTGCCTATTTTTAAGAAAGGGAAAAAAGTGACCCAGGAAACTATAGTCCTGCTAGTTTGACCTCAATTGTATGCAAGGGCTTGGAACAAATTTTGAAAGAGAAAGTAGTTAAGGACATAGAGGTAAATGGCAATTGGAATCAAATACAACATGGTTTTACAAAAGGTAGATCATGCCAGACCAACCTGATCTCCTTCTTTGAGAAGATAACTCATTTTTTTTAGACAAAGTAAATGCAGTAGATCTCTTCCAGGCATCAGCAACCTTTGGCATGTGGCTCACCAGGGTAAGCTCCCTGGCAGGCCAGGCCGGATTGTTTACTTGCCGCATCCACCAGTTTAGTCTATCGCGGCTCCCACTGGCTGCTGTTCGCTGTTCCCGGCCAATGAGGGCTGAGGGAAGCGGCAGCCAGCCTACTGCTTCCCTCGTTGGCCGGGGACGGCGAACCGTGGCCAGTGGGAGACGTGATCGGCCGAACCGGTGGATGCAGCAAGTAAACAAACTGGCGCAGCCTGCCAGGGGGCTTACCCTGGTGAGCCATGTGCCCAAAGTTGCCAATGCCTGATCTATTCTGTCTGGATTTCAGTAAGACTTTGATACAGTTCCACATGGTGAATTAGTTAAATTGGACAAGACAGGGATTAATATGAGACTTGAAAGGTGGCTAAAGAACTAGTTAAAAGGAAGACTACAACGGGTCATACTGACAGGTGAACTGTCAGGCTGGAGGGATGTTAGTAGTGCAGTTCCTCAGGGATCACTCTTGGGACCTATCTTATTTAATGTTTTTATTAGTGATCTTTGCACAGAAAGTGGGAGTGTGCTAATAAAATTTGCAGATGACACAGAGTTGGGAGGTATTGCCAATACAAGGAGGGCCAGAAAATACAAGATTTCGATGACCTTGAAAACTGGAGTAATAGAAATGCCTTGAGCTGAAGGAAGGAATCCTGTCTGAAAGGCATTCAGGAAGTAAGGCTGCTAAAGCATGTAGTGAGAGAAATCTTTGCATTGAATTCACTTAGCATGATAAGTTAGGTATTAGTCTGCATTTTACCTTTTATTTCTTTGTAACAAATTCTGACTTTTATGCCCCTTACTTGTAATCACTTAAAATCTATCGTTCTGTATTTAGTAATCTTGTTTTATCTAAATCAGTGTCTGTTTAGATTGAAGTGTTTGGGAAACTTCGTTTGAGATAAGATTTGTGCATATCATTTTCTATTAATAAAATGGACTTTTTATGAGCTTGTATTGTCCTGGAGGATAATGAGCAATACAATACACACAATTTCTAGGGACAAGACTGGGACTGAAAATGTGCTGGTGTTGCTCTATAATATAATTGAGGAGTGACTAGCTATAACACTCTTGCAATATAGCTGGAAGTAATATACATGGTGGACACTCTGACTGAGCAGGCCAGGAGTGGATGCTCACAAGGCAAAGCAGTGTAAAAGGTACTCTGGGTGGGAGTACTGAGGGGCCACAGTTGTTCAACAGTCCAGACTGTACCCTGGATTAATGTCACAAACATAATTTTAGAAGTCCAGGAACAAACACAGTAGCAGTCTTATCAAAGCCATAGTCAAAACTGATATCACTTCTCTACTGATGCTTGAAATTTTGGCCTTAAAATCAGCATTGATTTTATATGTTCTTCCAGGTAACTGACCACAAAAAAAAAGGAGTCGTGGACTGAAAGGACTCTGTTAGAACCACCCCCACTAGTACATGATTCTCCATTTATAACTATGTTGAAAGTTTCTATTGTGGTCTCAGAGTAACATTTTTTCCACAAAGATGGTTATTGGGAAGAACATTCAAAATGGACACCTCAGCAGATCTTTGGACCAGAGATACCTGTATTATCTGCTGAATGAAACTCAGTCACTTTTTTAATAGACAAGTCAATTACTTTCCACTACAAAGTTCAACCTGCAGTCAATATACATGCATGTACAGTCTATGACATGCATGCAGCCACATGCTGAAAAATATTTATACAAGGTCTACACTTACACTTATATCAAGAGATATTTGTGCTGTGTATTTGGGTTAATAGCTCTGATCTGAAGAATAATACACTCACATTTTCATATTCGGTGAAATATATTATAAAAAGACTCTCTAACATTCTTTTTTTTTTTTTTGTAATAAACATTACAAAGTCCTTGGCTCTTAGGAAAATAATACAGGAGAGAGAGACTGTACATTAGATGACAGATCACCAGAGTATGCAGTATTATTGAGTTAAAAGTTTTTTCAGTGTTCCTTTTCCTCCTTGCCTATTTTTTCCTTTTTCCTAATATTCATCTTTTAAATACACATTAAGATCAACTAGTGTAATCCTGGGACTGGAACTTTTGAGTTCCAATGTGGTCTGTAACACTGATATACTGTGAAACCATGGATAAGTCACTTTATCTTTCTGCATCTCAGTTTCTCACTTGTAAAAGCCAGCAGCTATTTATGCTGTGTGTGTGTGTGTGCGTGTGTGCGCGCACGCACACGTGTGCACGTGCGCACACGTGTGCACACGGAGGTTTGATTCTGGGAAATTTTCATAAACATACATACTAATGTGTATTGTATGCATGTATACAAACATCTTGGGCAGAGATCATGACATTATAGTAGTTATATGAAAAGAGTATGTTGACCAAGAACGGATACCTCATGTCATATGTGCAAGCTATAGAAATATAATGTTCTTCAAATGCAGACTTCTGAATTAAGGGCCAAATTGTCTGCTGGGATAGTTTCGCTGAAGTTAGAGGAGTCACACAAGTAGAGAATTTAGCCTTAGAAAAAGAGATGACAAAGGGAAAATAACTAAATGGAATTACATTGGCTTTTTCAAAACTTAACAGTAAACACAGCTATAACCTGTGAACTTCTTAATACCTTAAGAAAAAGTACTTGATCGTAAATAACACAAATCACAAGATAGAGGACCCCTTCTGCAAAACATTAATCACATGAGAAGGAGTTTTCAAAGTATGACCCTAAGTAAGACAAGAATAAAGAGAGGAAGATTAGGTGCTGGCATCAGATCCAGACAGTTAAGGTTGTTTGAGTTCCTTATTCTTTCCAACATACCATAGACTGATTAGTTTTTATAATGACATCTTCTCCAGAACCATCAATTCATGGCCTTTAAAGTTCCTCTCAGATGGCTTTGCATTCACTGGCTTATAGGGTGTAGCCTAGAGACGAAGTGAGTACTCAGTGTTCAGATAGGACTTAGGGATGCCTAAGTGGCATGTGCTGTTCTCAGATTCCACTGTCAAATGACCGAACTCCTATGGGAGCAGCCATTCTTGTGAAATTTTGGTTGAATCTGACTTAGAACTGGAAAACTGGGATGAAACTCTGGCCCTACTGAAATAAATGAGAGTTTTGCCACAGACTTCAAAGAGGACCAGGATTTCACTCAGGTCCCTTCTTATTTTACATGTGAACCACAGTAATAGGTAAACTGTAGCTAAAATCCAAAATGAGTCATATGTGTGATGTTAAATACTTTATTCAAGGCTTTTTACAAATTTTAGTGAAGATTTACACTATAAGTTCACATAGTTTCTCAAGAATGTTCTCAGAAATATAAAAAGTCAAAGGCAGCAATGCTATAGCTGTTATTTTGAGTACCTGTCGTATTGAGAGGAAAACCAAAAAAAGGGTTGTTCTATGGTTACTGAAAGGGAGCAGCATAATATACTAGAATAAAGGAGCCACCTGTCCTGACAGCATGAACGGATATCAGTGAGAATACAAAACATCATTTTAAAACTTTGCAGCCCTGTTCAAGGAAATGCAAAAGATGCAAATTCCATGGTATTACCATTAATAAAAAAAGGCTTTTGCGATTATCTGGGATTTAGTTTTACTCTGATGGATGAAAAGTGTTAACTAACAAAATCCACATTAAAGCTTATATAGGTAAAATCTTTCCTCACTCTCTAGTTTTCTTGGAATATTAATCTCTTTGTTAACATCTTTCACCTGAGAAGTTACATTTGGATGATTTTCTACATGATGCTATTCATATACATCCGTTGCATTGGTTTTGTATTGATACTTATATTGTTTTGTGAACTAGAGAAAGGTTTCTTTGTATCTGTAGTGGATATTTATCTCTGCACAGGCCTTTTAAGATCACTCACATTCTGTTTCATTCTTTATGTATGTTTTTTTTTCCCTTATGAATCTCTCAGGTCATTACAGCAGGACAAAACTATATTATATGCAATACAAATTTCCTACATATTTTTGAATGCCCCTAATTGAAATCAACTCATGGAATAAAATGTTGTGAATTCAAAATTTCACATGAAAGTACTTGGTTGTGGATATAATATTGGGAGGGACATAATGAGTCACGTGTGGCCTTTCTTCACCTGACAAAGAGCCTTTTCCTAGTGAGCCCTTTAACAGTGGATCAGCTACTATCCCTTCAAGGGGGATTCCAAGCAGTGCCATTGCCTCCCTCACATTCTAGGTTTCTTCTGGGCAGGTAGTTAAGTAACGTTCCTTCCTACCTGTAGTCATGAGCAGCACTGGTTTGCTCCTTGCTACTGCTATTGTTTTCTTTTTCTTACCACCTAGGAGAAACTAAAGAAAATGAAACTTCTCCCTCTGAGAAAATGACTCAAAACGGCTTCTATTAACTTTTTAGGCTACCGAGGGTTCATAGATTGTAAGGCCATAAGGGACCATTGTGATAATCTAGTCTGATCTCTTGTATAACACAGGCTATAGAACTCACTCCAAAATAATCCCTATAGCATATCCTACAGCATGGCTAAATCAGACAATAAGAGAAACAGAAGAACCAATACCAGGTGAATTATATGACCAATCATAACCATCAACCTAGCTCACATTTCAAAAAGGTAGCACAAATCAAATCCAAACAGTAAAACCACTTATGAAAAATGTTAACATTTTGAAATTTCATAGAATTGCTTTGATGTTAAGAACATTTAGTAAACTTGAATACAGGAAAATATTGTTGAGAAATCATTTTGATACTGATATTTTCTCTCCCTTAACATATTTCAGAGAGCACAATATAAAAATGCTGTGTTACCTTTATTAATCATTGCATGAAAGTGAGTTTGAAAAGAAGAATCATTTTAATGAAAATGTTTGTAAACAGTTTATGCTTTATTTGTCAAAAATTTGAAGCTTGTAATTTTTCAACCAGGTTTCAAAATGAGTAAATTATTTTTCATTGAAATATTAATACACTATAAGATAAAATCACCCTATAAGATAAAACCATACTCAATAACTTCAGTGAAAAAAGTATATCAAATAAGTCTGTAAACACAAAGGACCTTTGGGTATTAATTTTATTATTAAACATAATATTAATAGATGAGGTTTTATACAATGGACTGACTTTCTCTCAAATGTGAAAAACCACAGTTATATAAAATCTGAAACAAAAGAGAAAATAATTCTTCATTTTAGCAAGCTGTTCACTTTCATTAAGAATTTCAAATGAGCATCAAAATGCTATGATAATACCAGGGAACTTGAAAAAGTACAGGATAGGATAGGATAAGCAGTATCAGCCATATGTGTTGTGGGAAGGGGACCCAGGCTTCTGATCAAGTTTCTCTCCTTAGGTTGGTGAAGGTCAGTTGCATCCCCAACAATTTGTGGTGACGTGTTTATTTATAGTGGCTAATTGGTTTCTGGTTCATGACACTGGTTTATGTTTTCTGAGTGACAGTTGTAATGGAAGAGAAGCTCCTTTCACAGTTAATGACTAAACCATATCCAAAATATAGTAGACATAAATTGTTTGGTTCTTTCCCTAGGCAAAATTAATTGGCCAATTTATTTTTTAAAAAATCACTTATATCAAGGCAATTTAATCAATCCAGAGGGCTATTTCTCAAAAGTGAAGGTATTAGTATCTTTCTTCCAAGGATCTCAAAGCTCTTTAAAGATATTTATTAAGCTTCATAACACTCCCTGTAAATACGTAAGTATTATAGCCATGCTGTAGGTGGGTTAAGGCGCAAGCAGTGTGTGACTTATTCATAGTCACAAAGCAAGACAGGAGAGATCTGGAAATAGGATCCAGGAGACCTGACTCCTTGTCCTGTAATCTAACTACTGTATTTGTTCTGTTGCTTTTCATTATCACAACAGACTCCAGACTGGAAGCTGATGTCTACTGACTAAGCATGGATGCATGTTGCCTTATTATTAGTGTATTCACTTGACATAAAGAAAACACAAAGAGTAAAAAGATGAACAATCCTGTGTAGATTTTTTGAATAATTTCACATTGATTACACATTTTATAACTATTACTTTGTTTCCACGAGATCTCAGAGATGTAGCTTTTATGAACATATGGACAACAGAACTTCAATGTGGCAATATTCTTTTTCTGTACAAATGGTTAATAGAGGTCACTGTAAGATCTATAATTTATGAAAGCAGATATATTAAAATGCATGCCTAGCAAATGAAGTATTCACTAACAATAGCATGAAAAGACCTGTGAACGTAATTAATGGGACAAAACCTTTACAGAAGTCAAGTAGTAGAGCTTGCGGAAGGGGGGCTTCCACAGGGCTAAGGGAAGGAGTCTTCCCCTGCCCTCCCTCTGCCCAGATGCTCTGTAAGCACTCCTACAGACCAGGGGGATCACCTACATCAAACTGCTGGGAATTTCCTACATTTCTCTTCCATAAAATGGAAACCACAGCATCAATGTAGATTGTTTTAGTGCAGCTGTCAGCAGGGAGCCCATAGGGATTACAGATCCTGAGAGAGAGATTTTGTCTTGAAAGAAGAGGGAGCTTGGGGGAAAGAACAAATGCCCCAGCTATCTATGGATGCCCCCACATCCACAAGATATCTGGGATTTTTCCACATGAAGGTCACTGCAAGGAAATAATATTGTATAATAATCAAACTTCTGCCCCTTCCCCTTTTTTAAAACCATGTAGGGTGAAATCTGAAGGCAATGGGAGTTTTGGCCATTGACTTAAATTGAGCGAGGATTTCACCCATAATTTCTAATTTAATCTATGGTATAATTATTTCATCTGTTAAACTTTTTCAGTAATTAATTCTTTTTCTTTCCATTTGGATTTGACAATTATAAGTGAAAAATTGAAAAATAAGAAAAAACCTTTACAACAGAACGTACACTGATCAATGGATGCAGGGTACCATTATAAACATCTTCAGTCTTCCTGAAACCCCTCTGAGAACTTTCTTTTTTTGGGAGGGGTGGGGAGGGAAGGGAGGAGACTGCATGGCCTCGAGTGGTTTTCCCATCACTTACCAATAGACGTGCCTAAGAATTTTTACTGAATCCTGGCCATTTGTCATTGCATAAGAAAGAAACTGGAAAACTAGAATGGTGCTGGATGTTCTAAAGGTTTTTAAACAATTCTGGTAAGCTTCTGTGTATAGGAGAATGCAGTATATTTGCAGACCCCTTTTACTAGGAGGGTCTCTGAACTTTATTAGGAGTGTTCCAGTTGGGAAATCCTGTGTGCTGCAATTTAGCCTTAGAGACTACAATTCACATGATGCATTGTGGAAAGAGTGAGAGACCTCCTCTGCCAGGGAGTGAAAGGAGAGCAGCGGGGGCTCCATTTTGTGGGGAAGCAGGGAGAGAAGCTAGATTGCTTTTGTGTAGCTCTGTCCATTCCAGGAGCTGCTGAGAGCCTGCAGGGGCTTTGATCGAGCAGGGAGCTTCAGAGGCTTTTGGTAGCTTCACTGGAGCCAGGGCAGAGCCTGTTGCTGTGCCTAGAGCTGACTGGGGTGGGCCTGCAGTGAAGAAAGTGTGAGTAACCCCCACTCTTGTTTGGGAAAGTACTTGCAAGAGAAGGGGCACAGCAGAGAGACTGAGGAGAGGCAGAGTCATCTTCCCACCAAACCAGGACCCAGAGTTGTTGACATTTGGTGGTGCAAACTCCAATCTCCAGAGGGGTTGTGAAGCTTGTTGCCTTGGCTGGACTGATACACAGAATCAACAGAGTGCTGTCTCCAGCTTCAGATTCTTCAAGTGCGCCCATGCAAGTGTCTAGGACTCAGAAAATCAGAGGAGTGTACACTCCAGGGTGGGGTAAATGGTGGCAGTGTAAATACCAGTTACCTAAGGTTCATTTATTACTGTATCCTATATTTGTTAATTGATTTTATTCAACTTCCCCCGTGTGGATTTAAATTAGTGGTGACATTTAATCTCCCAAAATGCTTTTTATGTTATTTCATAATTGTTAAATAAAAAGATGGAAAATATCTTGGATGAAATAAACCACTAATTTCCTATTATACTTTAATCTAAAGCACAACTGTGTTTATGCATGGATGATATCACAATCTCCTTAATCTTAGACAGTTATACCTTGTTTCTTTAAGTTTTTAAATAAAGGTGTGTTAACTCAAATTTAAATATATTGGATGAATATTATTTATAACTGATTTGAGTTAGACCCATGCCACAGATTATATTAATTATTAATTATTATTATTATTATTATTATTATTAGAATAGTTTTATTCCCAAGGGACACCATTGAGTGTGTACAGGCGCCAGTAAGGTGGAGGCACCACCAAGTTTAAATTCCTTTAGGAGTAAAGGGACTGCAGCGGAGGGGTGGATAGAGGATTCCCACCTACCCAACGTTACCACTGAGAGGTTGCAATTACTGACTTGGAAAGCAGTCCAGAGACATTTCAGGATTTCCTTTAATGTCAACAACATCAGGTGCCCAGACACACATGTGAGTGTTGGCTGCTCCCGAGTAACCCAGGGAAGGCAAGGGCGGGGGGTTTACACATTCATAGGGAGTCTTTTCTGGTACTCAGAGACAAAAAACACATTGCCCAAAAGTTGCTTGAAATATAATATTTCAGTTTTACCATAAAGTTAAATCATGTACCAAGTCATGGATTAATATGGAAATGATAAAATTAAATATATATATATGTTATGTAAATACTCAGTAAGTCAGGCAAAGATAATTTTTTTTGGAGAAAACAAAAGGTTATTTGTAAAAGATTCAACACAATTATCTTCAATAGTTTGCTTATTCCAAATAATTTCAACCATAAATTGTATATGTGCTTCTTAAAATATGCATTACTACTTGTACTTTTTCAGTGGTAGTGTTACATTAAAAATGTTAAACAGAAGTGCAGAGTTGTCATCTCCAGTGTATATGTTAAACTAATTTAACAATACTTTAACAGAGCTATTTTGTTCAATAAATATGGATGCTTCACAAACCACTTTTAAATGGAAATAGTCTTTAGTATCCCAAAAGACTGCAGAAATGTACATGATCAAATTACTAAACAAAAAGTGTGAAACCAGAAGAAAACCACAAGTTTTCTAATGCTTGCTACCTCTTGCAAATTTCAATGTCACCGTCAATAGATTCAAATGGTTGACTAGATGTGACTGATGGGCCCTGGATCAATACAATGCCATATACTTTCAAGAGAGGTTGCAATTACTGACTTGGAAAGCAGTCCAGAGACATTTCAATATTAAGTCAATGCACTAAATGCTTCTATTTTGATCCATGTTATGATAGCTAAAATAAAGATATTTTAAGCTGCTTCTTAAGACAGGTTTATGTGTATATGCAGAGTTTACGATGATAAACTATGCATAAAAGAGGAAATAGGCAGCCAACTCCCAAAATGCTTTTTATGTTATTTCATGTAACCCTTCTGCCAGTCAGAGTTGGCAGCAACAAGGGCCAGGTTCAGAATCTAGGGGTTCCATTCGAATAACACAATGCAAAACTGGCTTGAGCCCCCCACCCAGTGACCTGGGACAAATATATATCACCCCCCTGGGCACCTCTAAGAGGCAATACTTCCCCTCTCGCAAGCACAGAGTCTGAGTGTAGCAAAAACCTTTTAATAACAGAGAGAAACAATGCGGCATTTTGTTGGGGAAACACCACATCTAGGATTCGTAAACCAAACTGTGAGCAAAGACCCACCCCAGCAATTTGGCCATGTCCTTTCCCTTAGGTTCTTGAGTCCAGCAACCCCAAAAATCACCCAAAGTCCCAAAAGTCCAACAACCCAAAAGTCCAAACCCAGAGTTCAAAAGTTCATCGCAGAGTGTTACACACACACCCAGTCCGGGTAGAAATGGGGAGGGAAGAGGTAAGGGGCACCTTACGTGGCTCGAAGCTGACTGCCCCATCCCTTCGTGGGGCTTCGCTTGGCTCTGCTCCGTTCCACCAGCCATCCCACGAGTCACTCAGCTCTGCTCCGTCAGCCGTCCCACAATCCGCTCCGGCTGTCCCGCAAACTGCTCTGCTCCACCAGCAGCTCCACTGCTTCAGTCATCCTGCAAGCCGCTCCGGCTGTCCCGCAAACTGCTCCGCTCCGCAAATTGCTCCGCTCCGCCAGCTGCTCAGCAATATATCTTCAGGCTCCCCCACTACTTAACACAGAGCTCAGTGATTTCAGCTCATAATGATTTCAGCTCTTTCATGATTTCAGCGTGTAGTAAGGGGAGCCTTAGTGCTCATTTGCACCATTAGCCCAAAGTGATTTCAACTCAGCAGCCTGTGATTAGACTCCTAAGGAACTCAAAATTAGCTCTGATATTCCACAGTGGAGGGAGAGAGAGAGAGAGAGAGAGAGAGAGAGAGGGGAAGAAGAAGGTGCAATTGACATTTAGGGCCCTCAGAAGAGGCCCATGCCACCAGATACAAATACCTGTCCCCAGCCTCTCTCAATTCACTGGATTTTGGAACCCATGTCCCTCGCCTAGCGAGTGCTGCTTAGTTGATGGTGAGTCCCTCCATCATAACAAAAGCCCACTGTCCTTGATTCACATAATCAGGGTAACAACACTTTATTCTTCCTGCCCCAATAACAGAGAAACTGGGGATCCCACAGCAGCCAAAGTGACCATTTGGGCAAACGGTCCATCACGCTTTGCAGGGTGGGTGTGTCCATGCAAACAAGATTAGCCCCTGACATCCCTTTCCACAACTCACCACCAGATGTCAGGGTAGAGCTCATCCTGACTCTGCTTACATTTCATAATTGTTAAATAAAAAGATGGAAAATAAATTGGATGAAATAAACCACTAATTTCCTATTATACTTTAATCTAAAGCACAACTGTGTTTATGCATGGATGATATCACAATCTCCTTTTATTTTATTAAGAACTATAAAAAGTGAAGAAAAGTGCCATATAAATACTAACCTTTCAAAAACAAACATTTTAAATATAACTGTATATTTTACACACTAGAGCTGGCGCCAGGGGTTGCTTCCGATGGTGGGAGGGATCACCATGTCTCACTGGACAACTATCGCCTGCCTCAAGCTGGGCAGCCCCCAGCCAATAAGGTGTTGTCCCGCCACAGTTCACCTGCTTCACTGGGTGTGTGGGGCTTAGTGTACGTGAGTACCCGACAAGTGGACTGCGAACCATGCACCAGGCAACAACAAAAGAAAACCAACATTTAAGAAACCAGCCCTCAAGTTAGGATGCTGGAACGTACGAATCATGACAACTGGCCTATCACAAGACCTTCAGGCCATCAGCGATGTTCGGAAGACTGCAGTCATCAACGATGAGCTAGCACGACTCCAAATCGACATAGTCGCTTTGCAGGAGACACGGCTGCCAGACACTGGGACTCTCAGGGAAAAGAACTTTACGTTCTTCTGGCAAGGGAAGAGTGCCGAAGAAATCAGAGAGTGTGGTGTTGGATTTGCCGTGAGGAATTCTTTACTCGGGATGGTGGAACCTGGTCAACAAGGAACTGAAAAACTGTTATTACTCCGACTCCACACATCCACTGGACCCGTCAACCTGATCAGCGTGTATGCCCCAACACTCGGCGCCAACAAGGATACCAAGGATGAGTTCTATGATAAGTTAGACATGATCATCAGGAGTATCCCTAAAGAAGAGCACTTGATACTACTGGGTGACTTCAACGCCAGAGTGGGCGCTGACCACGACTTTTGGCCAACCTGTCTTGGAAAGTTTGGCATTGGAGAAATGAATGAGAATGGACAACGACTTCTGGAACTGTGTTCGTACCATGACCTCAGCATCACCAACTTCCAGACAAAGCCTCAACACAAAGTGTCCTGGAGACACCCTCGCTCCATGCACTGGCACCAACTTGACCTGATCATCATCAGGCGGTCTGCCTTGAAGTGCGTCCTGCTTACTCGCACCTTCCACAGTGCTGACTGCGACAGTGATCACTCGTTGGTGTGCAGCAAGATGAGGCTACAGCCAAAGAAGATCCACCGCTCTAGGCCAGAGGGCAAACCCCGCATCGATGTGAGCAAGACCACACACCCAGACAAGGCAGAGAAATTCACCCATGAGCTCTCCGAAGTGCTGAACTGTATGTCTCCCGGTGGCTGCGCCAAAGAGAGATGGGACCACATCAGAGACGCAGTACACAACACAGCCATGAAAGGCATATCGCTCCTGAGTGTTGTGGGTAAAGTCTTCGCATGCATGATCCTGAATAGACTGCAGAAGCTTGCTGACAGAGTTTACCCAGAGTCACAGTGCGGGTTTCGAGCAGGGAGATCCACAACTGACATGGTTTTCTCCTTAAGGCAGCTGCAAGAGAAATGCAGAGAACAGCACAAGCCGCTATTCCTTGCCTTCATAGACCTGACCAAAGCTTTCGACCTTGTGAACAGAGATGGGCTGTTCAAGATCCTGGTAAAGGTTGGCTGCCCACCGAAGCTGCTGAGCGTGATCCAGTCTTTTCACGACAACATGAAAGGCACAGTACTGTATGATGGCTCGTCCTCTGATGCCTTCGACATCCACAGTGGAGTAAAACAAGGCTGCATTCTCGCTCCCACACTCTTCGGCATCTTCTTTGCAGCATTGCTGAAACGTGCCTTTGGAAATTCCACAGAGGGAGTCTATCTCCACACCCGGTCTGACGGGAGACTTTTCAATCTGGCTCGACTAAAGGCCAAAAGCAAGGTACGGGAGGCAACAATCAGAGACATGCTGTTTGCAGACGACGCTTCCCTGGCCACCCACACAGAAACCGATCTCCAGCATCTGATTGACCGCTTTTCCAGAGCTTGCGAAGAGTTCGGGTTGACAATCAGTCTTCAGAAGACCAAAGTTATGGCCCAGGATGCAGAACATCCAAGCACTGCCATCAATGACTATGTGCTAGAGGTGGTCAGTCAGTTCACCTACCTTGGATCTACCATCACGGACAACCTCTCACTGGACCCTGAGATCAACTGTAGAATCGGCAAGGCCTTCACAATTTTGGCCAGATTGTCACAGAGAGTATGGAACAACAAGATGCTGACCATCAACACAAAGGTCGCTGTGTACCGTGCATGTGTGTTAAACACTCTTCTCTATGCCAGCGAAACTTGGACCCTCTACGCTTCGCAAGAAAAGAGACTGAACACCTTCCACATGCGGTGCCTCCGTTGCATACTCGGGATCACTTGGAGTGATCGAATAATGAACAATGAGGTGCTGGAACGTGCCAAGATCTCCAGCATGTTCACTCTCCTCCGTCAACGCCGCCTCAGATGGCCATCTAAGTCGCATGGAAGATGGACGGATCCCCAAAGACCTGTTGTATGCCGAACTTGCCTCCGGAAACAGAGCTACAGGACGGCCCCACCTTCACTTCAAGGATGTTTGTAAGAGGGACCTGAAGACTGTTCAAATCGACATCAACAGCTGGGAAGAGCTCACCCAGGACAGATGCAGATGGAGACACGCTCTGACCACTGGATTGAAAACTGGCGAAGACAAGCTGCAGCAGCTTGCCGAGGAAAAGCGGGTTCAACGAAAAAGGAAGCAGCGGCTCCAACCCACAGCTGACACCGCCTTCAAATGCAGCAAATGCAATCGAGACTGCCACTCTTGTGTGGGGCTCCACAGACACAACAGACGCTGCACAACCATCAACTAAACATTCCCCATGGGTGCATATCCATCGTCTCTCGAGACTAACGGACGCCAACAATTTTACACACACACACACACACACACACACACAAAGAAACCTTAATTATAAGTTTTGTTGTGAAAAACTTTTAAACAAACCTTTTTGGCAAGCTCTATGTTCACACAAGATAACATTATATCAGTTGAGTATCACTCAAAATATTTTCTAAAAGTTCCTAGAAGCAACCCACCAACTATTAATAATACTTACATCTCTAAAGCTCTGTGTAAATGTTAACTAATTAATCCTCACAATTTATCCTATAAGGTAGTTGCCTCCACTGGATGAGAAACAGGTCAAGTGAAAAACAAAACCAACAAATAAATAAAACAGATATGTTTGTGATATATCCTATTCAATGCTTCTAAAGCCCCTTTCATTTCAGTATGTTATAGACCTTTAAAAACATAAAATAAGTAGTCTCAGAAGGATTATGCTTATCAATTTATGTCAGTAAACACCAATTTCACTGTACACACACCAACAAAAAAAATGTCCATTGATAATTATCAAAATTTACAGATACCAAAGTAAGAAAAATGCTGCTTGAGATCTTCTTAGAATTTAATTTAAGGATATTTACTGTGTATATTTTGACATATGATATTGACAGCTTTAACTTATTGAATCTCAAAATCTACTGTCATTAAATTATTGTTTGATCTGCCACAAATTCCTGTAACTGAAAATTTGAACAAATAAAAAAAGAAAAAATGCTTCTGAAAAAAGTACTGCCAATAAAATAAGAAAAGCCTCCTAACTAGAGCTGCTTGAAAAATTTCAAATTTATAAATTTTCTGATAAAAAAGGGGACAACGTTTTTTGTGAAAATTTTTACCATTTCTCTACAAGGTCTACTCACAATTTAGATATGAGTAAGAGATATGCAGGAAACCAATTCAACAGCAATAGAAATGCTTCACCTTGGTAAAAAAACTGTTTAACAGAGAGCGCTATTATTTAGGACAACAAGTGAAGAAGAATATTATATCCAATTTCAAATGCAGTGGAGTTGCTTAGGCAGAATGTTTATACCTAAATTGGAATTTGGCCAGGATCCAAAATTAAAACTCATACTTTAAAAAAAAAATGCACCATGGGATTTCCATCAGTCACAGAGGGCAGAACTTCTGCTGGTATGTATTGTCATAGCTGTAGTGACGTAAATCGGGCTACAACAATTTAAACCAGTTCAGTTTCTGCCCCAGGAACTTGAATTTGTCTCCCCTAAATGAAAATATGTTCAGTAATTCTGAGGGAAGAGTGCCACCTACTGTGGCCCCAACTCTGCAAAGAACTTTAAACACATGCTTATATTCCATTGACTTGAGTGCTTTGCTGAATTAGGGCCTGAATCATAAACATCACTCCTTGCAGCAACTTGCAGTTCCTGAAAAAATTCTCATCCAAGTAACAACCTTGCTGAACTGTGCTTAGCTTGTGATGTCTGGCAGCATCACAGCAATAAGCCTGCATAGCAAGTTGTAAGGGGAAAAAAAAGAAAATTCAGTCTATTCTATTTTCGAAGGTTCCTTTTCCAGGCAAAATTATTTTTGCTAATCTCTGCATTTCACATGGGCCTGCCTTATTGATGTACAATAGCTTCAACTGCAGTCACTCTGCATGCAACAAAAAAACCAAGTATCAGATACGTGTGAAATATATATATATATAGTTGTCCTGAAAAGCTACAAAAGTGACAAAGTGATCAAAATTGTATTAAACAATTATTTTTGCAAGTATAGACACATAATAAAATTCCACTTTTTAATAATTTAATGCCAAAATGTTGCTTACTACTATTTAAGACTAATGATAATAGGGCCCAACATTTCTATTCTGCTACCCCACACAGCCCCAGAAGGCCACAGATATAATAGAAAAACCTATCTAAATTAGATGTGACCTACTACACAATGACATAAAACCTCCAAACTATCCATTTTAATGCTGGTCAGTTTTTAGTCAGGGGAAAGCTGTTCAGATAAATATTAAAGGCGCAGCATCAGACCCTGAATAGAAGAGAACAGAATGCCACATCTAAATTAACTCCCTTGTCTCCCATGTTCCCACTGTGGGAAGAGGTTCATCCATCTTCCCATATCACAGGATTCATAGCTGTTCCCACACCTCTAGGGCTGGATTAATTCCCCTATGTACCCTGGCCTTTGGGAGAGCAGGATACACTTCCCTGGAAGGAAGAAGGAACCTTCTGCTACTCACCCCTTGCCACTTACTGCTGATGGAAAGTTTTCTATGGTCTGAGTTCTGCTTGGAGAGCTCCTTCATCACTTCAGTTTGAGAGATAACAGTGATAGCCAAACGGCTCCTTTTGAGTTTCCTGCACAAAAATGCCATTTCTCACCTTAGTCAAGGTTACCATTTTCCATTCTACAGAACCTTTAGAAGTTTTCCCTTGCTGAATGACATTAGAACTCAAATGCATGATGCAAGGGGAAGTTAAGTTTTCCTGTAAATCAGGAGCTTCCAAGGACACAACTTTGAGTTTGCGAGGCCCTTTGGAGTTTAAGTGATACATTTACAGAGGGCTAAGCCTCCCTTTTTGTAGGCACAAAATGAATTGCTGATTGAGATCTGACTACTTGCATCTCTAACTACCTGCTGTGAGCTTGACAGAAAGACAGTAGAGGCCAATCGAATTTAAAAACTTGCACCTGCATACACACAGCCACAGCTGAGAAGACATAGGCTTGGTCCACACTAAGCCCCCAGTTCGAACTAAGATACGCAACTTCTGCTACATTAATAACGTAGCTGAAGTCGAAGTATCTTAGTTCGAACTAAAAGGTACTTACCGTGGGAGCAGACGCGGCAGGCAGGCTCCCCCGTCGACTCTGCCTACTCCTCTCGCGGAGCAGGATTACCGGCTTCGACGGCGAGCACTTCCGGGATCGATTTATCGCGTCTAGACAAGACGCGATAAATTGATCCCAGAAAATCGATTGCTTGCTGCCGAACCAGCCAGTAAGTATGGACGTACCCATAGAAAACTAAGAACTGTGTTTGAAAAAAGCTTTACTGAAAATTGTCCAGACAGAAGTATACAAATCACACATCTGAAATGCCTTGCTAAATTGATTTCTCTCACTCATGCTCCAGAACCCATCTTAACAAATATGAAATGTCATCACCAAATCCATTCAAGGTACTGAAGTTCAGAAAACTCTTAAGTAAACACAGGGTGAATTTAGAAAGGGCAGCAGCTACTCATTTAGAGAAAATGAAATGACTAATTTTGCTTTTCTACTGTTGAGTTCCCAGTGTTCCACCAGTACAGCACTGATAGGAAATAGCAAAAAGTAATAAACTTCTGTTAAAGAATCCGGGAGGGGGGGATGACGGGACAGCAAGGCACTGAAACACTTAGTTTTTCTTCCTCCGCTACCCAAACTCCTTTATTGCAGGAGTTGAAGGGAAGTCCACCAGACCCAAACTGCATAAGAGATGGATGAGGCTAAAACACTTGTCCCTGCTTCAAACAGTGGTAGCATTAAGGAAGTGCTGAGTCAGGAATTCTATTCTCTGTTCAGTTGAAGTTGTGCTCTACAGTGCTGGAAAGGGGGCCCACTGAAAACAAGTACTCTAAGAAATGAATTTTCTGAGATTGTAAACTCTTTGTGGCTGTAATTTCTTTTATTCCCTCTGTGTACAGTGGGCAGGCACATTGGGGTCTTGATCCTTGACTGAGCAATTTTAGGTGCTAGTGCATTTCAAATAAGTAATAACAATAGGAAAAAGGAACCTGAAAGCCCTGGCTGCAATATTGCAAGTATAAGCAGAGTCTCAATGAGCTCAATTTCACCATCTAGTGATGAGCTGTGGAAGAGGACTAAAGGAGCTGATCTCATTTGCATGGGCACATCTACCCTGCCTAGGTGCTGAGGATGATGGGACTGCTTGCCCAAATAGTCACTTTTGGCTGATGTGGGATCCCTAGTATACTTGTTATTGGGGCAAGAGTAGTAAAGGGTTGTTATCCTTGTTGTGTGAATCAAGAGCAGCAGAACTGTACTTGGCATTTCCCAATTGAGGAACTAAATGGCACTCACTAGGCAGGGGACATGCGTTCCAAAGCCCAGTGAGTTCAGAAAAGGTTGTGGCAGGTACTTGTATCTGGTGGTGTGGGCCCTGTCTAAGGGCCCCAGACATCATCTGGCCCTTCCTCTCTTCACAGTGCAATAACAGAGTTAATCTAGACTTAATTGAGAGTCTTGTTACATGCTGCAGAGTTGAAATCACTGATGCTGAGGTCTAAGTATTAGACCTGCTTTGGAATAATATCTCTGATGCAAGAGACTACCCAGTGTGTACTAGCAGTGAGGCTCCCCCGCTAACAGCTGAAACCACTGAGAGCTGTGTTAAGTGATGGGTCCTGAAGTCATCTTGATGAGCAGCCAGCAGGGCAGCTAGTGGAGGGGTGCGGTGAGCGGCCAGCAGGGTGGTTGGCAGAGAGGGCCTGAGCAGAGCCCTGCAGAGAGGGGCAACAAGTGACTGCCCGAGCAGCGACGCAAGTAAGGTGCATCCTTACGCGCCCCCCTCCACCCATGGTGGGAGGTGAATGTTGCAGATGCACCTCTGAACTCTGGGTCTGCACAGTCCAAGGACAATAACTGTGAGTAAAGAGGGGACAGGTACATTAAATGGACTTTTGGGGTGTTGGACTTAAGAACCTGAGGGAAAAGGGACACTGCCCAACTTACTTGGGGATGGATCTTTCGCTCATGTTTTATGTTTATGAGTCCTGTTTGCAGTGTTTCCCCAAATTATTGCTGAGTTATTTCTCTCCTTTTATTAAAAGTGTTTTGCTATACTCAGATTCTGTGCTTGCGAGAGGGGAAGTATTGCCTCTTAGAGGTGCCAGGAGGTGGTGTGTAATTGTCGCAGGTGACTGGGTGGGGGCTCGAGTTGGTTTTGTGATGTATTGTTGAAAAGGAACTCCTAGATTCTGAACCTGGCCCTAGTTGCTGCCAACTCTGACTGGCAGAAGGGTTACACAAGAATACCATCAGGGTGCGCAAGAAAACAGCTTAGAGTAGGGGTAAATGAGGAAAGGAATCTCATATCTCCTTCTGAAGTATGGGATGCAGGCAGAAAACCAATCAATACTAGGTTGATAGAGCAGGAGTTACCTGTACTGAATAGCATTTTCTCAATAAAAAGGTTTAATTAAGCAAGTTGTTTAAAATTTTGTCACATTGGGATTACTATCACTTCATTTTTAGCAACCGACAATGACTCTGTGATACAGTAAACTGGATCACAGGAAGAGGTAGAAGACTGTCCCCACCTTTGATGTACATATTAGTCCTTTAACTTTAAGTCTAACATTCTTATTAGGGCAAAAGATATATCAATCAATAATAGTATGAGAAAGACCAAGGAAACTGTCAATCAGTTGCTGCATGAGGAAGATGTAGACATTTTATTCACACAAATCTGAATAGAAGGAACCTTTAAGGCTCTAATTGTGATAGGTGATCCTGATTGTCATTGTGTTGTTGTCTCACTTAAGTTGTATGATTAAACAATGAAAGGACTAAACAAACATTTTGTATTGTATTTCTTCCATACTGCCTACTGGAACGTAAGCCAGTTTGTATGTGAACCCTTATAAATGGGTTACTACTATCGGAGGTAATTAGTTTAAGGTAATCATTATGTAAGGTGTAAGCTGTGTGCATATGCAAGAAAACATGTACAAAATCATGTGGTACCATGATCTAATCTCACGGTAACATGACGGCAAGTCTGTTGATACTTAAAAAGATTTTAAGGCTTGCCTGGGAGCAAGACTCCCAAGGATGCTTCACAGCTAAGATGAAGCTAACTTTAGAGAGTAGAATTTTACCAAGCAGTAACACTTAGTATATTTTGAAAACTGTTGTAGGAGTTATTTTAGCAAGTTACTAACCATGAGGTATGAAACAAATAACTATGTCTAAAAAAGGGGCATGAATAATGACTAAGCAATAGGTGTTGAGACAGTTGGAAAGTTGCAATAGAACAGGGAATCAGGGAAACTGCCTAAGATAAGAAGTGTGTACCAAAAAGAGGAAATAGATAAGGACCAGTATGATAGACAATGAGGATAACAAAGGTAACGAGGAGTCCGGTGGCACGTTAAACCGGACTCCTTGTTGTTTTTGTGGATACAGACGAACACGGCTACTCCTCTGATACTTAATAACAGGTATAATTGCCACTAAATCATAGGACAAGTAAGACCATCTGGAGTCTGAATGCAGGCGGTCAGCAGTTTACAGGGGAAGGTCTTCTACAGCTGCGGGTAACTGTATGCCTTTCTGTGGATGTGCTGTCTTTACTAACTCTTAATCAATAAATCCAATCAAGCTGATTTATTTGAAGTTTGTTATTATTAAACTAATCAGGACTCAAGAGAACCCCTTTGACTAAACATATCATGGTTAATTTTTTATCAGTTATTGATGATCAATTAATTGATTATAGAGTGACAAATTAATAATAGATAATAGATAAGCAATGGTTTTCTGGTACTTCTCTATAAATTGGAGAAAATTTGAACAACTGTGCTTATGAGCAACTATGACTGTTCTTTGATATAGAGTTATAGGCTTCAATGGGAATCTAACACGTTACTGATATAAAGAGCATTTATTGTTTTGTTAAGATTTAATCAAAAATAATGTATTTAAAGTCCTATATGGATTAAATACCTCGTTTTAATTTTCTATTTCATACCTAGCCAAAATAACTTGAAAATGAGGAATGAGAATCTCTTGGGATATATGGTAGGCATTTCATGAGAGCTGGCAAACACTGCATTTTTTCAATATTCTTTCAGAGTGATATATGTGAATTTACTTTAATCTTTTGTGATTACTTTCCACAAATATCTATGTGATTGACCTTTTTTAGCCCACAGCCAAAAACCTGATAACTATTACGTTCATCCAGTCATAGGACAGAAAGAATACCATGTGCCCAACCTTACCTAAACAAAACAACATGAATTTCAAATAACAAATGGAGTAAATGAAATTTTCAGAAAACTACCCTGCCAAATATTAATTTTAAAAATGTATGCATGAAAATCATGATCTAATTGTGATAATTCCAGAAACAGAAAATATGCCAAATAAATTATTCATTATGAATTTTTCAAAGCCAACCATTTAAGACTTTTCATTAGGAATTTATGACATTATAATTTACTGCTGTTTATCTGAAATAACTGTGGAGGAAAATAAAAGCACAATCAGTATTTCTGACTGAAGTGTTCAGCGCATATCTGTGATAGATACCATTCAGAAGAGTGGAATTCAACAGAGTAGCCAACCAAAGGTGTTAAAAGTGTATGAGAACATTTGTTCTTCTGCATCATGTCCTCTTTTTAAAGTATTGACTGTAAAATTGTTATTGAACATGAGAAATACATCTTTTTTTCTGATCTAGTTAATTATTCAATGCGCAGCTGATGGTCCAGAAATTGCATATATTGTCATGCAGCTCAGTGAGAACACACAAAAGGTTGGATTGTGCACAAATTAGTATGCAAAACATGTATGAATTGGACCCAATCCATTTTCATAATGTTTGTAACTTGTAATGTTAATTTCCCACTTTGTTGTTAAATATTTACCAGATAGCAGGAAATGAAGTTACTGGATAGAAAACAATGCCATGAGAAAAAAAACAAATGTACCGCATACAGTACTCATTACTGAATTAGGAGTCTATTTAATAAAAATACCTCCTCAAACATAAACAAATATATAATCTTCATTTAAATGTTTAGATGCTGTTCAGTGCATTAGCTTCATGGTATTTATATCCAGTTTGCCAGCGTGTACATAGTATCACAAAAGGTCCACCGAGTTGTCTTTTTATTATTATTACTTTGCATGCAATGCAATTTTGTATTGAGTGATAAATGAAACATACTGTAGTACACATGATCCAAGATAATTTATTGAACTACTCATATCAGAAGGAAAATGAATTCAAAGGAGATTTGTGACTCTAAGGAATGACATCATCATAGAACTAATAAGCGATATGATGGATACCGGCAAGATATAATTCTCGATCTCTAGATAATAAAGACTGACTTCCTGATAAAAACTGCTGATTCATATTACTATTCAGACTAATGGATCTGATAAAGTTAGGTTAAAATCTGTAGCTGTACATAGAGGAAATAATACCATCATGATAAAAATCACCCTGATGTGTGTTAATGTATTTGAAATTTTATTACCAAAGAGATTAGACTGGCTGTGATACAACCAAGGTGGATTTTCATTCCATCCCCAGACAGAAGCATTTCTGGCATCTAAACATAATTACAGGTTCCCTATAATTTATTAATGTGTATATTCTTCTACTCATTTTTAATCAAATCCACATTTCAAACTTTAAAATGCACTATTTTAGTCCAATGACAAAATTCTTTTGACTACAGACCAGATTAAAAAGACTAAATCTTAACAATATGAATTAGATACTAACACAAACTGTATTTCATATACAGATCTACTTAGTTCATCCGTTATCCAGTTATCCGATAAATACTCTAACGAGTCTTCACAAGATAAAAAAAGCCACAATGCTTGATATATTACAAAAATCCTGCCTCCATACAGAAAAATAAATAAATAAAAACAACACAATACAAATACAAGGTTAGAGCCTGAACTAGACAGATTTATACGTCCAAGTGTCTGGCTCACAACTTTTTTGTGATAGTCACATATCTGTATAGTGGCAAAACTACAGTAATTTTCCTTTATAAATATAAGAAATAATACGCTGTCCCTTAACCTTCAAGTTTTCTAATTGGATACGATATTTCTCCGTGTCCAGCCATAACCTGTTTTGTAATGTCTTGCATTACATTTAAAAATTTTACAGTATTCCACCTCCTGCCCTCAAGGCAAAAGTTACCTCTGGGATAAAATGAGTATTTCAACCTAGGTATGTGTATAAATATGTGCATAAAAACACAAAAACTTATCATGAACGATGTACCCGATTCTCCTCTCATTTACTCCAGTGTAAATCAGATTAGCTCCATCGGACAATGGATATTACAACTGATATTAACAAAATCAGCAATTTTTTCTGTCCTCAGTTTTCCTTAATTAATCTTGAGCCTGGGCTAGATAGTAGATAAAATAAGTGGGACAGATTTTGCTCTTACAGTAGTGTAAATCAGGAATAATTTCACTGATTTAATTGGAATTATTCCAAACTTGCAACAGTTTTTACCAAAGCAGAATCTAGACCATAGGCAGATGTTAATAGGAAAGACGCTTGTGATATATTACAAGAATACACAAAGGCTGGGAAGGTCCATGTTGCTGTTCAGATTAAGGTCATTTTGGTCCAGTTTCAAAAGACCATTCACTTAGTAACCTCTTCCTCACAACTTAAAAAAACCCCACACCTCTCCTTGTTTGCTAGGCTCTCCTACATTTAAGGATTCTGATTGAGGCACAACAATTATTCTTTCTACTGAAATCGGGTCATCTATTCCATTGAAATTTCATGCACTTGAGGAGATTCTCCTTTACTGTTCATTAGAGATATTACTTGCAGTGGTGGTGTTGCTGTGTTGGTCACAGTATAAAAGAAAGTCAAGGTAGGTGAGGCAATATATTTTATTGGACCAACTTCTGTGAAGCTTGAAAGCTTGACCCTTCCATCAACAGTCTTTCTTATTAAAGAAAAGAAAGAATGAATTTTGGTTGCAGGGGGAGAAAGTGTAATGGTCGCAGAGAGGGATGAATGTAAGAAGGGAACATAAGAGAGAAAACATTTAATCTAACAGAGCTGTGAACAATATACTCAGAGAGCTTCTCAATTCATTATGCACTGTCATGGATATCCATCCATCAATGCTGTGGCTACCTGTGACACCATGCACATAGCCTTCTTTGCCCTGTCCTTGATGTGTTGCCACCCTGACACACCCATCAAAAGGAAAAGTATCATCTGGGAAAGAGGAGCAGTAAGTTTAGACCTCCATGCACTGCCTAAAGAAATACCTCAGTCTCTGGGACCAGTAGAACAAATAAGATTTGGTCCACCAGTGGCTAGAAAGGCCAGTAGGAGATAGTAGCCATTTGGTGTCCTACCAGGCAAGGTAAGAAGGCTTGTCTGCTTCTTCTAATTGGGAGTTCTGGGTGATGCTGAAACAGGAAAAGCACTGCATGGTCCTAACCCAGAATACACAGGCTGAGGTCAGGGCCTAACAATAGGACAGCACTTTCAGTTAAAACATGTGACAAGCTATTCTGTTGTGCAGTTTTGAAGCCTAGTTGGACATTTTTTAATTGAATTTCAATTTACTGTTATAGGACTAGCAAGGGGCTTGTTGCCCAAGATGCCTTGCTTCTGGCAAACTTTAACTCTACCACTTTAAAACATGTTTTTTGTTAAAATGTGATAGCTAACAATTCTCTTGTTGGTGTTTGAGCTACCAAGAGAACAGAAAAAAGTTACCTTAGATAGCTTTATGGAGAAGTGCAATTACGTCACAGATCAGGAGCAGATACAGGACCATATTACTAACGTGGGTGCTCATTATGCACTTGTCCCTGCCCCAGTGAAGTCAATTGGAGTTTTGTCTTTGATTTCAATGGGAGCAGCATCAAGCCCAAAGTAAGCATTGCCGGCAGATCAAGGGACGTGATCATTCCCCTCTATTCGGCATTGGTGAGGTCTCATTTGGAGTACCGTGTCCAGTTTTGGGCCCCACACTACAAGAAGGATGTGGAAAAATTGGAAGGAGTCCACTGGAGGGCAACAAAATTGATTAGGGGGCTGGAGCACATGTCTTATGAGGAGAGGTTGAGGGAACTGGGATTATTTAGTCTGCAGAAGAGAAGAATGAGGGGGGATTTGATAGCTGCTTTCAACTACCTGAAAGAGGGTTCCAAAGAGGATGGATCTAGACTGTGCTCAGTGGTAGCAGATGACAGAACAAGGAGTAATGGTCTCAAGTTAAAGTTGAGGAAGTTTACGTTGGATATTAGGAAAAACTTTTTCACTAGAAGGGTGGTGAACTACTGGAATGGGTTACCTAAGGAGGCCCGGGCTGTGGGGGACGGCTGTGCTGCGCTCCCCGCTGGCGCCCCGGCCAGGGCAGCAGGGCCGCGGGGAAGCCGCCCTCCCCGCCGGCACCGCGGCCGAGGAGCGGGGAGTGCAGCATCGCCCCGGCCAGCAGCGGGGCGGCGGGCATGCCACCCTCCCCGCAGGCGCCCGGACGGAGAGGGGCGGCTGGTGGCTTTTTTGTCTGGGGTGGCAAAAAAGCCAGAGCTGGCCCTGCTGATTTAGAAACCAAATCTTAAGAACTTTGCAAAACCCCCATTCAAGCAGGATAAAACAGGCAAATAGGAGTTTCATTTGATGAAGTATGTCTTAGCTTCCTGTTTCATGTTTTGTTGCAACTTAAGATACCTTGCTGGGGAATAATGAATATGGTAACTATGGAGATACAAAGATTTTCTCCTCTATGTGCAATGTGGTTAATCTCTTATTAAACTCCACTTATTTTATTTAACTCTGTTCCATACTCTTATTTACCAGTTCCTAAGCATGACATGTACCATGAAGTTATGTGACTATGATTTTCTTGGATGGTCATACTATGAAATCTGACCATGAAATGTCTTCCTGTAAAACAGACAGAATAGAGAGAAAAGATCAGAGAATTGGATGGACATTCAAGAAAGACAAGTGCAGAGTACTTCACTTAGGAAGGAAAAATCAACTTTACATCTGCAAAATGGGGAATAACTGGGTAGGAGGTAGTACTGCAGAAAGGAGGGAGAAGAGGATCTGGGGGGTTACCATAGATCACAAACCGAATATGAGTCAATGATAGGATGCAGTTGCAAAAAAAGGTAATATCATCCTGGGGTGTTTTAACGGGAGTGTCCTATGTACGGCATGCCCTGCTCTACTTGCAACTGGTGAGGCCTCAACTTGAGTACTGTGTCCAATTCTAGGTGCCACTCTTTAGGAAAGATATGGAGAAATTAGAGAGATTCCAGAGGAGAGCAACAAAAACAATAAAAGGTTTAAAAACCTGACCTATGAGGAAAGGTTAAAAATCCTGGGCGTTTATTCTGGAGAAAAGAACCAGATAAGAGTCTTCAAATATGTTAAGGGCCATTATAAAGAAGACATTGATCAGTTGTTCTCCAGGTCCACAAAGTAAGATGAGAAGTAATGGACTGCAGCAAGGGAGATTTAGGTTAGATATTAGGAAAAGCTTTCTAACTATAAGGGTAGTTAAGATCTTTAACGGCTTCCAATGGAGGTTGTGGAATCCATATTATTGGAGGTTTTTAAGAACAGGTTGGACAAACTCCTGTCATGGATGAGCTAGGTTTACTTTGTCCTGCCTCAGCCCAGGGGACTGAACATGATGACTTCTTGAGAGCTCTTCCAGCCCTACATTTCTATGATTCTATAATGGGAAGTGCCAAGCAAACTTAATAATAGGCAGTGCTTCCAAACAGAAAGCAAGATGTTAACCTAGATATTATCCATACATTACATCTATATCAGATTTAATACATCTGTGGCATCTCTTGGGAATTACTGGTTCAATCAAGACAGAGTACCACAAAAATTAATGGACAAAGAAGCCCTGCAGCTTTTCCTATAATATGATGGTAAAGGATGCCATCATTTTTAAAGTAACCATCTTCAATGGATCAAGTGAAGTCTGCAAGCAGGGGTAGCTGCTAAACATGTCATCAGGGGAACAGAGTAGCCATGCAATACTAACAATCATAGCAAGAAAAGACAAAAACAACTTAAAAAATAAATACAATCATACACAATTTTTTTCAAATATGAGACCTTAGCTTCATATTGGGTCAATTTTGTTGAACATTTTGTTGTGTCTTGCTTGCTTTTATTTCTGAAACCAAATATGAAATAAATTAAATATCTATTTGATAAATTGAAAATTTCTGGCAAAGGTACCCTCTTGGATTTGGGTTATGGAGCACACAGCCAGAAACCGGATGACAGAATTGGAAAGAGAATGAAATAAAAGTTTAACAAAAGATCTGTAGGGAATGAGTGATAAAATCAACAGGGAATCGCTAGTGCTCCAAACAATAGTCCAGGCAGCTGACTAGTGATCACCAAAAAGCCAAGCAAAGTGATAAAAAGCAGCAGGAAGATAGGAAGAAACAGCAGGAAACAATGCAAGTTGCCAGGGGGTCCATTGAAAAGTTAATTGAAGCAACAAGCTGAAAGCTATGTCAGGCAGAACGCATCAATGTGGAAGAAAAGCAAACAAGCAGTAGCTGAAACAGCCAAAGAAAATGTGGAGTGACACAGAAGGAAAAAACAAATCATTGGAGGCAGACAGACAGCCCACTGCAAGGGAATGTCAGTAGCCTGACAGCAGGCAAAGATGGCACCTAAAATCAAAAGGATAGCCAGAAACACTCCGCGCTTTATTCCACCTGACCCTTATATTGATGTACAGGGGTAGGGTACGTACAAAGAACTGAACATTTTGATCATGGTGCCCAGACCAGGTTCAGGCAGATCTGCAGTCACTGTAATATGCAGACCCCAAAGAAAAATAAGGCAGAAATCAAAAGGCAGAGCGGAGACAGAAGGAGGGGCACACAGAACCTATGGTGGTGTGGGAAAGGAGGTCGAGATATGGGGAAGGGGAAAACAGGAGAGGAAGAGGTGAATGTAATGCTTAGTGGGAAAAGAGGGAACATAGTGAGCCTCTGACATTGGAGGGCAGATGGAAACGGGGGACAATGTTATAGGGGAGGATAACATGAGGACACACAGAGTCCTTGGCATGTGGCCAAGAGGGAATGAAAACACACACTACCCTTGGCAAGGGAAGATGATGTAAATGGGGGTGCACAGACCCCTTTTCAAGGGAGGAGGGGGAATGGGGATATACAGAGTTCCTGGCATGAGGAGAGGGGGGTCGCAGGCAGTGCCTGAAATAGAGAGGAATGGGAAGATGGCACACAGGGAGAAGTGGAGGAAAAATGGAGGAATGGAAGGAGCCCCTGGGGTGTGCAATGAACTTGGGCTACAGAAGCAACAAAGTGTGTGACCTTCTAGTAAATTATACATTTTAATGTTGTTCATCATCCATGTTATGGTGGCATGTAATAAAAGAATATCTACTGAGTTGAGGCTAAGTTTATAAACCTTGCAGATAGCATACTGTGTGGTCACCAAACAGTCTAAAAGCAACTTATGGTAGTTTTCATGGTCAGAGGTTTTAACATTGATTTTTACAAGGTGTGATATCTTTTAATAAAATATAATTATAATAAATTAATAACAAACCATTGTATCCCCAGCACTAATAAAACAGTGATTACAAATGACAATATTTAGAGAAATATATTGTAAATGCCATACATAGATTGATGCTGGCGGAAGTATAACACAAGAGTTTTTAAAATCCATAAAATAATACCTAGAGTGGAATTTAGTGTTCAGAAGTTAATTTCCTGTGATTTTGGTAATTCATGAAATACAGTGGGTTAAAATCCTGACCCCAAATATGTCAATGGCAAAATCCTCATTGACTGCAGCGGGGCCAGGATTTCACCTGATAAAGTAAATGTCATGTGTCTCAAAAGCCAAATTAGTTTCTCTTACGTCACATCTACCAAAAGTAGATCAAATATACACTTCATGTCCATATTTAACCTATCATATTCTGTTACTTTAGACATGATTTTTCTTCAGCTCTGTCAAAAACAGTGTATGTGGCAGGAGCCGTATGATCACCAAGAAGCAAACAATGAGACAGTACTGGTCAGCATGATGGGCAGAGGGCTCAGCACACCAAGGGCCTAACCACTGTCAAGATGTAATATAGATGTAGATATATAGAGATGTAGATATATGGGCTTGATTCTCAATCACCTTACACCTTTTATAGTCACTTACACCTCTGTAAAGTGGACATAAAATGCAATTATTCTGATTTTGTCATGCTGTGTGCTGATTTTGTACTCACTTTGCACAGATATAAAGAACTTCACAGGATGCAAGACATCAAAGAATCTGGCCCTGCACATATAATTAGTGTTGTAAATGAACATCATTCAGTGGATACAGTAAATACTGATATGTAATGTGAAAGTTACTAAAACACAAACTCATGACACTATATAGGTCCTAAAAACAATCATCATGTAAACACCTATGGAGAGAATTTTTAATTCACAGATCAGTGCCCATTATAGTCACTGGTCAATTATCATCGTAAGTGCATAGCAAGTCTTTGTGCTAACATTGCTGAAGAAATTGCCAGTGAGAAAACTCTATTGTGCATACCATCTTCCTGCTTTTATAACATAGTTTATTTATGTAAACCTTCTGCCAGGTAGTTAATAGCAGCACAAAGGGCTAGGATCAATATTTCCAGGTTCCCCAATGACAAATAACTAAACCACGTCAAGATCCCATCCAGAACCTGAGAAAATTAAATGCACCAACCCTGGATGCCCTTAATAGGCAGAATTTTCCTACTTGCATGCAGTCAAGACTGTATACAAACAAAGAAATATTTATTCGGGGAAAGGGAACAGTCATATACCCCTCCAAGTAACTTTGGCAGAAGTCTGTCTATCTCCCTTCCCACCCGCCAGTGAGATGTTTCACAAATAATAGCCCTTTGGCCTCACCACCTCAGTCATTCACAATTTGGTTCAGTGAACAGCACTAGTCCAAGTATCTTTTAGCAGATCTGTCTACAGTCTCAAGGGAGCTGCTTGCCTGCTCTCATATGGAGCCATCACCACCTAACTCAGCTAGAGATTTAGATTTATTAAGTTACAGTGTAGTAGCCGTGTTAGTCTGTGTCAGCAAAAAGAAAATAAGAAAGAAAGAAATACTTGTGGCACCTTAGAGACTAACAAATTTATTTCAGCATAAGCTTTCGTGGGTTAGAACCCACTTCATCGGATGCATGGAATGGAACATTCCATGCATCCGATGAAGTGGGTTCTAACCCACGAAAGCTTATGCTGAAATAGATTTATTAAGGTGCTTGGTTGGTGGGGCCTCGCCAGAGTTCACTTAACTCTGCTGCTGTCCTCCACATCATCTTGTGCAGCATAGTCCTCACTCTATGTTGCTTCTTACAGCAAAGCCCTCTGCGCCTTCTCCTGCAGTGAAGTCTTTGGTCTGCATTGTCCCATGCACCCTAGTCCTCATGGGAAGAAACCCTTTAACAGAGTCCTACCTGCTTGGATATAAGCTCTTTGCCACAATGAAAGAACTCTTTCTCCTCTCTGGGAGCCTACTACCCCCAAATTTGCAGTTCATATACAGCTATGGCAACTTCACAAGCTCTCTATGGCAACACTTTTTGTTTCTTTACCTACAGAGGAAGTATAGAGCTCCTTTCCTCTGGATTTTCTAGCCATAGTGCTTACATTTAAAAAAAAAATTAGTCAAGGCAGTTACAATATGAACTTCCAAATTCTGACACCAGTGCCTGGCAGGAAGTCAACATGAGGATGAGAGGAAAAGATTCTCTCCTCCTAGACCACAAAGAAGTTGCAGAATTCAATGATGAAAGAAATTTCTGGTCTTCCACTGCAGGAGAGCACAGGGAGATACATGTAGTACCAGACACATCCCTTCCATTGTCTGTCATACACTGCTGCTTCCTGCCCTCGTGTAATAATTTACAGAATACTCACACATAGTGGGATGCCACACAGACACACTTCCAGCATACATGCACACCCATTCAGTCCCCTGCAGAGTGTAACCACATGGGCTCTGCTGTCTTTGCAGGCTCTGCAGAGGGGAACTGGATTTGCCCATAATACATAAAAAATGCATTTTGTTGTAGAGTGAGAATACTGACAAAATCATTTCAAACTGCCAAATTCTATTATTATATTATTAGAATTCAAAAGTAGGTCTACATCACCAGATACTGTTTTCTAATTCGGAAAAAAAAATCAAAAACATCTCCTACTATCCCCAAATGTTAGTTTATTGTGCAGCAAATTTGTACCTATAGAAAAAATCCCTACCTATCCTAAACAAAAAGCTTCAGTAAAGAACAGTTAAGGTTAGCGGTATGTTTCAGGGGAGTCCAGGTAGCATCCCAAGATTAATATTACAGTTTCTGATTAGATGAGATACAACTACTGCCCTCTTTCTCCATGCCAACACAGGAATGAATCTGCTCCCATACCTTTAAACCTCCTTTTTTGATTCTTTCCAGATCAAGTCATTGAAAGCCATGGAAAGACTATCCTATTGTATAAACTATGCATTTTTGTTATGTTATTAAATAGAATCATATATCTATCTAGAATTTAAACCAGGGATGACTCATCAGGCAAGTGAGGAACAACCCTAACCAAAAATTCCCAAAAAGCTAAAAAAATTGTTTTGCATATTCTTGTTATTTAATTGATAATTATATACATATTTAAGGACTAATTGTGATTTGATTTAAATATCATAACTCACTCTCTCCAGAAGTGAAACACAGTGCCAGAAAGTTAGAAGAATGTAGCTCTGCTTGTGGTGCAAATCCATGTATAGCAAATAGTGCCCCATGAAGCTGTCTTGTTACCATGGCAATTTACTGCACCCAGGTGATACTTTGTAAGGGTGTTACTGTAGTAATCACTGCTTGGTGAGGCCAGGGCAGGATTGTAGCAGTTAAGCCTGGGCTGCAGAGAGTTTGCAAGAGGCCTGCATCCTGCACTTCCCTTGCCCTCCTTGCCAGGGTGGGTCCGTATGTGCGCACAACAAGCCACGGCTGTGCCCTTGGCCTACCTTGTGGTCCACCCCCGGCACCAACCATGAGCGGCTCCAGCTCCCGGATCTGCCTGCTGCTTCTTCACTATAAATAAGGTAAGCATTTCATAGCTATTAAATTATACATTGGGTGGAGGTGGAATAACTACTTTTTGATTTGTGCCTTACCTGACTAAAAAGTCATCAGACACCACTGGTTTAAACTAAGAAAGGTGTTCAAATGCAATGAAATAAGCTAAGGAACAAAAAAGACTATTTTTTACAGGTTACTACATGATGACAGTAAAGTAATCTCCCCACTCCATCCCATTATACTAAGAAGAGATGTCAAGTATGCCACAGAAACTGGACTGACAAGATGCAGTTAGTAAAAGGGTTAGTCTACCAACTCTGCCTTTGATTTTGTGAAGTCTTCATTAAGTGTAAGCGCTGCACTAGGCAGCAGCAATTATAGACAGAAATGGAGGGAAAATGCTTCAGAGACACTCAGAACATACTGGAATAAACAGATATAAACCAGATTGATCTATAACAGAGACAGTGTGATACATGGACTCTGGTTTATGGAACACAGAGATCTTTTGTAAAGAAAATATAATTTAAAAGGCTAATGTGGACATATTAATGTCTATTTGCTTATTTATTACAATATTTTACTGTAAATGCTTGTAGACCAGGCCAGGTTTACACTATATTATGCTATCAAATGGTGAAATAGTGTAATTAAGAATTAGACTCAAGATCTACTTATACTCTGTCGGGTTTTGTAATTCCAAAATTAGAGTTTTCTGTATTTGGGTCCCTTATTTTCAGAACTCACTCAAATATTCTGGGGAAGTCTGAACATATGACCCTATCTCTGACCTCAAAAAAATGAATTTGCTACCTTTAAAATAAAAATTACACTTGATGCACTATAAGTGTGTATACATGAGCCTCTGTGAATTTTTATATATAATAACTTTGTATGAATAATGTTTTTTCACATTGACCATATTGTGAATGCTTATATTATTTGTACTGAAATTACATGTCCTTAAAACTGTATTAAAATGAATAGGGGGGGAAAAAGCGAAGAAAAAGAAAAAACGATAATGGCATGAGACATTTCAGCGATGTTTTTCCTAAGGTGCATGTGATGTTGTAAGAACAGCATGCAAAACGAGTAATTTTTCCTATAAGTAAAATCCAATGGTCCCTGTATACAAACACACACACACACACACACACACATACCCTCTACAACTAATGGTTATAAGATCTAATGGCTGGAAGTTGAAGTTTGACAACTTTAGACTGGATATAAGGCATAATTTTCAACAGAGAAGGTAATTAACCATTGGCACAATTTGCCAAAGGTTGTGGTGGATTCTCGAACATTGACAATTATTAAATCGAGATTGGATGTTTTTTCTAAAAGATATGCTCTAATTCAAATAGGAATTATTTTGTGGAAGTTCTTTGGCCCATGTTATACCGGAGGTCCGACTAGAAGATCACAGCGGCCCTTTCTCGCCTTAGAATCTATACACCCAGTTAAAAAGGCAGGAAAACTGATTAGATACATACTTTATATTTGTGGGGGAAAGAAATGTCACCTCTGAGCTAATTTCTTATTTCTAGATAGATTCACTACTCACTTCAATATTCCTCGAGGTCATCTAGATTTCATTAAAAAGATCCTGCATTAGGGTTCCAGAATAAATTTCATGGTATCTTTGAGAGGTGGTTACTTTTTTTTTGTTGAAAATATATATTCAACAAAAACAGACTTTTTTAAAAAAACTTTTTTTTCACAAATAATTTTGGATTTTGGAATTTTTCCAGTTTCTCAACAAAATCATTTTTCTCATTTTTGTTCTTCCCCCCCTCTTCCAATGGGAAAAGGGAGGGAAGGAAATCATTTTTAAATAAAATATTAAAATAAACAAAAAATTCCATTTGAAAACCAGAGGAATGAAAATTATTATTAAAAAATTGTTTTCCAAATATTATTAGCACCTCTTATTCTTAATGTGAATATTAATTTGTGTTCTATGTGGAGTTATGAATCTGATTCCTACACAAGCACAAACTCTTCCCAAGTTCCTAGCATACAGAGGGAATGTGAGGCTGCATTATCCTATAGGATAGAGTAGCTTGTACTCCCACAATCCACTGCTCTGTTTGTTAATGGGAGCCATTGTAAAAAGGTTTATTGTGAATGAGGCAGGCAAATATAGGAAGAGAAAGGATGATCTCATGATTAAGATAGTTGAGGGCAGCACCCTCAAGAACTGGATTCTATCTCTGCCTCTGCCACAGAGTTTCTATGTGATGCCAGGCATGTAACCTAAACCAAACTTGTCAGTGGTAATCACTAATTGTGTGTTCCTAAATTTTTGGGTGCCCAGCTAAATACTCTGAGGGCTGATTGGCAAAATGGCCATGTACTCACAACTGCAGCTGAAGTCAATAGGAGCCATGCTTTGAACATATAAAGTGCTATCTAATACTATACACACACACACACACACACACACACACACAGGTGCATAGTGCTGCACACACGCACAGGTGCATATAATATACTTAACTGCTACACTGGTTGGAAGACCAGTTAAGACTATATTAATGAACAACAAATGTGAGAGAAAGAGAGAGATGTCAGAGAAATGTTGTGTTGAAACAAAATGTTAAAGGTCAAAATAGTTCACAGTTAAAGAACTGGGAAGATTCCTTCACATCCTAATTAATTTTTGATTTGCACATTTTACATATACTTTTTCCTTTTTTGTGTGTGGGAACTTTCATAAATATGTGTGCCATGAAAGTTTACTTTTAAAGGCAAAAATAGCAGAAGCTGCATATGGATCAGAACAGTATCAGAGTAGAAATCATTTCTGAATCTCCAGTTTTTACTAATGTATGAAAGTTTTAGAGCACTGAAAAGAATTATTGGGGAAAGGCTTTTCTAAACGTTATGATCAGTCTAATGTGAGTCTTCTTTGTCTTATAAACAGCGGGATTTCTCCAATACTGTACATGCCTTTATAATTACTTTACTTGAATGTGATACTTTAATGAAGACCAGTTTAATTAAATTAAATTTATCCCTAGTGGTAACTCAATCAAAATGCATTCCACCCTCATTATATTATCGGTAGGAGTCCAACATTGTAAGTGCTATAAGAGCTTGTTTTAATGAGTGGTCATAATGTACTATACTTGAGAGTCCAGTTACAGACAATTTAAATTTCATATAACGGAGATGTTTATATTAAGATGAGAGGGTAGACATTTTAGTATCTAATTGGTACAGTCTATTTATTATAGGTATAGACACAAATAATATTTTTATGGGTGACTTATGACCGGCTTCTACATAGAATGCTATAATGAATACAAATTGTAATCATAATAATTATAATTAAACGTATATAAACGTATAAAGACAAATATATTTCCCTATCTCAGTGATTAGGACAGTAACCAATGAAGTTTATTCTGAAATGCTGTTCATTCCTACTTCATGTACGGTTGGCTGAAAATTCTACACTGCTAACATAATGGAAGTGTTCTCATTTTCAATGTGCATTTTCAAATCAAGATCTGGCTATCTTAGGGTTGTTCGTAATACACGTTGCTCTCATATTACAGTGCTTTTCTTTAAATCAGGTCTCCCTGGTGGACTTCTTTATGGAGTCTTCTACTATTCTTCCTTTCCCAGTTGCTGGAAGCCCTGGTTTTGGTGATAGGTATGTCCTTCTGCCCTCAGTCTGGGTGGAATCACACAGTCCAGTCATTCTGGGACTGGGTCTTTCGGCTGCAGCCCCCATTTCCCAACTGTGTCAATGCAACAGACCCAAATGCATTTGGCACTTGTAAGCCATTTTACTCCATGGACTTGTGACCAGCAAATTTATTGAAGTGACTCAAAAACTGCATCTTCAAACAAAACATTATTTATTGAAGATAATACAAAATTACTCAAGATAGTTATGTCTATAGCTGACTGTAAAGGGTGACACTAAACTGAGTGACAGGGTGACAAAATGGCAGATGTAATTCAATGTTGATAAATGCAAGTAATGTGCATTTGAAAAAATAATCCCAACAATACCTATAAAATGAGGGGGTCTAAAGAAGCTGTTAGCCTCAAGAAAGAGATCTTGGAGTCATTGTGGATAGTTCCCTGGAAACATCCAATCAATTTGTAGCAGCAGTCAAAAAAGCTAACACAATGTTAGGAACCATTAGGAAAGGTATAAATAATAAAACAGAAAATATCATAATGCCACTATACAAATCGATGGCACACCCACATGTTGACTACTACATGCAGTTCTGGTCACCTCATCTCAAAATATGTATATTAGAACTGCTAAAAGTACAGAGAAGGGCAACAAAAATGAATAGTGATATAGAACAGGGGTATAGATTAGGGAGATATTAGAAAGATAGGGACTATTCATTTTAGGAAAATGATGACTAAGGAGGGATAGAATAGAAGTCTATACAATTATGGACAGTATGGAGAAAGTGAATAAGAAACTGTTATTTATTCCTTCATATAACACAAGAACTAGGCATTACCCAATGAAATTAATAGACAGCAGGTTAAAACAAAATGAAGTACTTCTTCACACAACTCAGTCAACCATTGGAACTTGTTTCCATGGTATGTTGTGATGGCCAAAAGTATAACTAGGTTCAAAAAAGAATTAGATAAATTCATGGAGGATAGGTCCATCAATGGCTATTAACCAAGATGGTCAGGGATGCAATGCTATGCTCCAAGTGTCCCTAAACCTCAAACTGTCAGAAGATGGGATTGGATGACAGGGGATGGATCACTCAATGAATTGCCTTGTTCTGTTCATTACTTCTGAAGCATCTGGGACCGGCCACTGTCAGAAGACAGGATACCGGGCTAGATGGACCACTGGTCTGATCTGGTATGTCCATTCTTATTAATTCCCCAAAGGTACAAAGCACATGCAAAACAAAATCTTAGCTTTCTACACAATTGACCACAAAAAGTGCTGCTCCTTATTTACATAACTGAGTTGGAGAAGACGGTGAAGAGCTACAAGGCTTCAAACTTTCCTTTAAATTAAGACATAAAATTTGGTTATATGCATTGCCTCCTTAGCTCTAAGAGCCCTTCATTTGAAACGTGCTAGTGTCATCCCTCTAGCTCAACGTCAAGGGTGTGAGACACTTTGATCCAGTTCCATGTCTCTTTCAGCTGATGAGACCAAATGCTGTCATAAAGATGTCACAATATCTACAAGAGAACATCTCCTGATGGTACATCTCCCTCTGTTTGTAAAAGTAGTATGTAATCTGTCATTCCTACCTGACTCATCACTAAATTTAGATACACAAGTACCACTGGCTTCCTGTTCATTTCCAATGCCAATTCAACTTCTTGATCAATGCACTGAATGGGTCAGCACATCTCTACAGCAGACAGTTTCTCCATCTATGATCTTTTGAGACAGCTGTATTCTTCTGGTACAGTTCATTTTACATAGCCTAGAATCAAATGTGGGAGAGGCAGTTCGAACTTGACCTATTGAGGACCCACAATTGTGGAATGAACTGCTGAACTAACCCTTATCCATCTTCAGAGAATGCATTAAAACACATTTTGCTATAGGCTTCTCACTATAAAGCAAAATAGAGAATAATTAAGAGCAATATTAAGACATCATTATGTAAATGCTGTTTGGTGCGTTGGATGCTATTGTAATACAAATACATATGATTAATAATAACAAACTTAAATAAATGTATTTATGGCCACATTTTCAACAGTGGTCTATACTTCAGTGTGCTTTAATTTTTGGGTGCCCAGTTTGAACATCTATGGCCTGATATTCAGAGGTGCTGAGTAATCCATGTTCGTGTTGAATTCATTTACAATTGTGGATGCCTAGTACCTCTGAAAATCAGGCCGTAAGGTAAAGTCAGACACCTCAAATTAGGAACAACTTCTGAAAATGTAGGCCCTAGAACTACCTGGGACAGACAGTTTGCATGATTTTTTTTAAAAATCACCTTTTGGAGGCTCATTCTTTTTAGATAAATAGATAAATGTAGATAACACCCCCTCTCCCCCCCCCCCCCCCCGATCCCCCAAGATGAATTTCAGGCTGTCCTGTGATCATTTATAGATACTGTATATTGGCCTACTTATAGGGGTGTTTTAATTTTAACTCAACAAGAGTCTGTTTGGAAAAATAAGCAGGAAGGCAAAGAGTGGCACAAGATAAACCACTCCTCAGCAACACTTGAGAGTTGTTAAGGAACAATGCCAAAACTATCGGTCTCCTGCTGAGCCTACAGGACTTGTTTTAAATAACAAAAGAACTATAGTGGGGATTTAAAGGGACCATATCTCAAGATAGAGGTGATTGCCTGTTGTGGGGAACCAGGTGGGGACATAGGGACCCAAGGGGGGTGTTTGAAGAAGTTAGTCCTGCCTAGGTTATCATCAGAGGTAAGTCTTTAGGTAAAACAGACATGAAGCTAGATTCAATAAATTCTACTCTCTCATTCTGAGGCTTCCTGATGTTTCCTCTTCTTAATTGCTGCAGCCAACATTGTGGGTGCTGTTTCCAATGTGGCTGACTTTTATGCTTCATTTTCCATCAGTGTACTCGTTCTTTCTATGTCTACACTGATGAAAGATATGGTTTGAGCAATGCCAGGTGGATTTATTTTCTCTGCCCAAAGCTTTCTAAATTACTGCTGATATACACTGCACAATGCTTTCTTCCTCAGTCTCTCTTTGTGTCCCATTTTTTGTAATTCACTTGTTCTAGTCCATTGATCTTTGCACATTTCTTTTCTAGCAGCTCATTTACAATCCCTACCTATTTCTGGCTGTCTGTTCGCTGATTTTCCATTTCCATCTCCACTGTTTTATTTTTTATTTCTTTCCCAGAGCATTTCTCTGTCATGCATCATCTTATTTTCAGGGCCCCTCACATCTTATCTACCTTAACTCTATAGCTAGCTGAAGAAGTGTGAAGCTCACCGGAGGAAAACAAACAAACAAACACACAAACAGGATGTAAACAAATTTAATACGACACAAAAACAAGCAGCTATTGCTCAAAACATGACACTTTATAGTCATTTTAGTTCTCTTACAGATATGTGCATGTCTAGCTTAAGGAAGTAGCATCACCCCAATTTTGTTTTATCTAAAAAGAATGGGGAAATTGAAACACTTTATTGTTTCAGCTCATAATAAAGTGAGACTAATTTAATGTCAAAAATGTTTTAAATATGCAAGCACCTAATATTACACCAGAATATAAAGGAAAAAAATACCAACTAGTATGTTTTCTGGGAAATGTCAGAGGGCTGAATTGGGGTGCAACTAACTGTATGTTTATCACCTTCTCAGCCATCTTGAATGCCCGTAAGTCATACCAAACACACTATTATAAAATGTGGCTATGCTGCTTATGTTTGCAGCTCTTTTTTTGGCCTGTCAGCTGGTATAGCTGCTTAATGCACTATTGCTCTAGATTTATTCATCTAGAACTCTGCCAGAGTAAATCATGCAAGAAATATTTGTAGCTAAGTGGTAACTATTACATTCATAATAAGTCCCTACTGAAAAACTGAGAGTATAAGGTGCTTGTGCTATTTGCTTTAGCAGAATGATCTTTGAGTAAAAGGAAATAAAGTGACTATGCTACCTTAAAATAACTACTCAAAAATATTTAAAAAATAAAAGCTATTGAAGTATAATACAGAACATCTCTCACATATTTGTCCATCTGGAGGCACTTTCTCACTCCCCACACTTTTAATGGGCCAATGGGTAGAATTATTTTCCCCTATAAAGTGGAATGCATGCCCTGAAAAAGCTGTGTTGCATCTCTATGGAAGGCCTACTGAAGTCTATATAGTTCTTATACCACCCTTATAATATCTGAGAATCTTCCAGTAGTGTATTACGTGATGTCAGTAGCATCTGTCACATGCGGTTAGTTCTTTCTCTCTCATAATCTCACCAGGGAGAGAATTGTGTGTGCAGCGTAGTGTTATTTTCCTAACTTTTTAGTGCTTGGCTTTGAAACTTAACATCAGCCTTTTTAAAAATGTGATTTTTATATATAGACTTCCTAGCTGTTTTGTTTTTTGCATAAAAGAATACATTCTACCATGCACAACTGTAACAGCCCTATCATTGCAAGAGCTTCTGTGCAGCTCTCTGTCACCTGAGCTATATTCATCCTAGCAGGCGGTATTGCAAGTGGAGATTTGGGTCTGAAATATTATGTGTCTTCTATGTCCAGCTCTGCCACAAATTATTTAGTGTAGTCCCCAAGTTATTCCTTCTGTAAAACAGGGGAACCTGAAATTTACCTCTTTTCCAGGCATATGAGGCCTTATTCAATAACAACAGTGGTGATATTAGCAGAATTATTTATACAAGTAACAGGCACCTCTAGAATGCATGACCTCCTCACTCTCAGTTCAGTGCACTTTCTCCTAGGCTGAAGTTATTTTGATGGGGATGGTACTAACCCCCAAGCGCCGCCCCACTGAAGTAAAAAAAAACAAAAACCAAGCGCCGCCCCAAGATTGGAGGTGCTGCCCCAAGCATGTGCTTGGTCTGCTGGTGCCTGGAGCCAGCCCTGCTCAGGGGTCATCTAGTCCAACCCCCTGCTCAAAGCAGGATGAACACCAACTAAATCATCCCGTCAAGGGTTGTCAATGCGTAGAGAAAGCAAAGTGCACCTTCTGCCCTCAAGACAAATCCTACATTAAATTCCACGTTTCTGCTTCAAACCATGGAGATTCCATTGCTATTCAAAAAATTGGCCAGAAAAAAAGACTAATATTGTTAAAATTATCTATTTTCTACAAACCTCTCTCTCAAAACTGGCTGAACACTTTTCCCCCTGAAACTTCAAAACAAAAAACAGAACAACACAGAAACAAATCAAAACAACACAGAAAACAAATAAACAAGAAACCAAGTCGCAACATCAGACCAAACATGAAACACTTCATCTCAAAATTTCCCAGTTTCAAGAAAATACTCGAGAGCATGCTTATGTCTTTCTGGATTAGAGTGAAAGTTCGGTAAAGTTAGAAGCACTTGGAAATGGTTATAATGAGATATAATGCTAACAGTACTCCCTGTAACCAAGGACTAGAAAGAAGAAATAATAAACTAAATACCTGTAAGCAATATGCAAGAGTCCAAAATGTCACTTACTAGGGATGATACATGAGGACATACCTGTTCTTTTGTAAGTAACAAGTACTATTAGTTAAGTAGTCTATGTAAGAAAGTTTAATTTTGTTAGACATGTTTTAATTTTTTAAATAAGAAGACATGGTAAGACAACCCTGATTGAACAACTATCACACACTGAATGGGTTAAAAAAAAACAAAACAAAACTGCAACTTGAAACGAAAAAATAACTGAGTTATAAGGGACTTTACTGAATTTCACATAAAGGGTATTAAAATTGTGAAATGTATTATCAAAGGCAAAAATGGAAGCTGCTGACATGAATATATTCAATAGAAGAAAATAGACTATGCAATGCAATAGTGAGGAAGATAACTAAAGTAGATTTTCCAGTAAAATGAGGTAAGTATTTCTGACCATGACTATTAATTTTTGTACAAGCTAAATAGCCAGTTTGAAACATAAAGAGCAACAAGTATTTAAGTAACAAAATTGTACAAAATGAAATTAGCAGCCCAGAAAGACTATAGAAGATTCACAATAAGGCTACAAAACACAAAATCTTTGCTATGTCACCTAAAGTTAATATTGTCTTCATCTAAACTAATTAAAGTCAGGCAAAAAAACAAGTTCAAATATAATACAGAAATAAAGATACATAAACAAAGACTCAACTATTAAAAGAAAAATCATAAATCCTTGCTGTTGCTAGATATATGGCAGGAATTAGAGTTACATAGATTGGTTTCTCTAAAATGCAGACTTCAGAAAATATAAGGGGAAGTGGGAGGAATGCGGAGATAATGGATGGTTGATGAGAATGGTGATGGAAGTTTTTCTTTACAGTGAAAACTTTAAGCATGATTTTTTTTTATCTAGAATACTTTGTTTGACACTGAAAAAGTCTTTGTCCTCCATCTGCAAGTACCCCCAGCTCTCTTAACACCCTTTCATAACCTCAAGCATTCTCCTCAACCCTCATCACCATGCCTGTTAGTTTCTGTGGAACACACCTGCATGCCAAGCCCAGGTAGCACAGCTCCATGTTACACAGTCCTCTTCAATAAAGTTGTGCCTACCATGAGAGCAATGAATGTGGCCTAATGCTGGTTAAACATTCCTGAATGTAGCTGACTAGGATAAGTGGGTTGTAAAAGAAAGGGGGAGTTCAGAGATTGTTCCTTAAGTACATCCTTAAGAGGCCTGAAAGAGTAAGATGAATATTAACAACTAATCCTCTCCTACATTCCAACAATATTGTACACACTGAAACCACATATAAAGCAGCAAAGCCAAGGTACATGGCTGAGCGAGAAAAGGGAAAAGCTGTATGCACCTCAGTAAGAGTATCTGCTAATAGCTGCAGTCTACTAATGGCTGCAGAAGTCTGTGGTGCATGAAAGGAGCTCTGAGAAAGGGGCTTGGGAAAGAAAAAGTGCAGTTCTATTAAATAAGCATTAAATTATCTATCATATTGAATTCAACATTATGCTGTATGGCATATGGTATCTGGAAACAAAAAATTTCCAAATTTCAAAGAAAAGCTATGCTGAATTTAAAAGAAATCTTGGCATTATTTGACATTTACTTAAGATTATTTTTACAGTTTTAACTATTAAGTGTTCCACACTTTTAACTTTGATGACTGCTCTTCAAAGATGACATTTTGTCAGCCTATTGCTGCCTAAAATAGACTCTTTATCTGTTCAACAAAGGATTTGAAAGTTTCAGGTAAGAATTACATTCTGTTCAACCACAGAAATGATGTTTGCAAGTTCAAAGAGATCACCACATTTACTGAGGAAAGTATTCTTAATGGTATCATTTAAGAAGGCTGATACATGCCCACCTTTCCTGTCAGACAAGATACAATTTAATAGTAGTCTTGTTCTCATTACCAAACACATTTTACATAGATTTTAAACTGGGTTTATTAGAAGTAAGGTTGAAATGCTGCTGCAGGTATACAGGAGATCAGACGGAAACTGCAGACTATTACTTTAAATTAATAATTTGGGGCCAATGTCACTTTAAGACAGCATTGCAATGCAGAGTGGAATGTGTTTAATCCGTGCTCTCTGACCAGCTGCCATGGCAAAATCAGGCCTTCTGTGGTTAAAATATAAAGCTTCACATCATCATACATCCAAACCCAACAAAAATAAAATGAAATAAAAGGATTAGGCTTTCTGCAGTCAGAATATTTAACTGTTTAAAAAGGCTGCAGCAGCTGCAGTCTTTCCCTCCAGACTCAGGTTACAGTAAAATGACCTTCCAGTATGAGAGAGAGTGAAACTGACTTTCACATGTTTCCTCCTCTTTATCCTCCCTTCTAATGAGCATCCATTTCACCATTTCCAGCTTGATCTTACTGAAGTTTCTGCACTGAACAGACATCTGTGATGCTTTGTCCTGTTTCAGGGGAGGGTTTTAACCCTCCTGTTACTCCACAACACAATGGAGATGATCTGTACACTATCTCAGCCAATCTGTCAGAGTGGGAGTGGAGATGGAGGGCAGGTGAGAGGAGGAGAGATCCCACAGGAGCATGGTGGAAAATGATACAGTATAGAAGAAAGAGTATGTGATGATGAAAAGACCGATATATTTGTGGAGATAAATGGGATAAAAAGGAAGAAAGCCATGTGAAAAGCATTACAAAAACCTGACAAGATTGTAAGAAAACAGCAGTATAATACAGAAGCAAGATGTAGAAGCAGCACGTCAGAAATGGAAAATAAACAAAGTAATAGAGGAGGGAAAACAAGGTGGCTTTGGAAGAAAAAGCCTGATTTCTTAAAACTACAGAGAAAATGAGTCAATGGGAAAACAAAGATCTGGAAATGAAAACTTATGAAAATATGCAAGATATGGATGGGGGAAAACAAAGTGTAAGGAGAAAGGAGAAGAAAAACACAAAACAAGAACAAAAGGCATAGTACATTTTTTAAAAAATATTATGGAGAGTTTGCTGGCAAGGATCCATTGTCTGGCCATACTGGAAGAAAGACAGGAGGCCATAGATGTGGTCACAACTTTATTCACTTATAATATCTGGCAATACCCAGCAACAAATTGTTCAGTGCAATAAGCAGAGGGATTGGCTCCCCACTGTTCAAACCCCCTTCTTCAGCCCCTTTAAAGGGGGCCAGGAAAAGGAGGGGATCGGGTCCCAACTGACAAGATGGAGGAGCCCCAAAACCTCCCTTACTTGGGTCCCTTAATGATTACTTTCCTTCAAATCTTATTCCAATACATTTTATCTGATAACCATATCCTTTCCATACTGAGTATCTGCACTGAACATCTGCTACGAGTTTAATGTATGTTGTGACATTATAATCTAACTCTCCTTCTCCACTTCACTGGGTCCCAGACTAACTGTGGGGAAGGCAAAAAGCCCCGATCTACCTCAGCCAGTCTGGCTGTGAGGAAAAAATTCCTTTCCAGCCCCCCAAGGAAAAGAGCAACTAGTATAATGCCTACAGTGGGACAAAAGGGAACCCATTCCTTTTGCCAACTGGGTGTGTGGGTGGCTGCTCACCCAATCCTGGTAAAGAGGTATAAATACTTCCCCTGCACATTCTTCCACTCAGCAGAAAGGGCAATGCAGTGACCTTGTCCTAACCTGGCCCCTTCCTGTCCATTCCCATAAACTTTCCCCCTTCTTCCACTGGCTGTAAGGGAACCCTTAAAGGGGCAGCAACCCTTTTCTTCCAGCTAGCTGGACAATGACCAACATGCAACAAAGGTTGCAGTGGCACAATGTTTTTTTCTTTGTTGTCTGTAGTCTCTATCACGGTTGGGCGCTCTATAAATGTTGATTCAATTTCCATTGTATTGTATTTGTGTTGAGTGCTGAGCAGCACTGTTATTAATTATGCTAGAGAGCTGGGTCTCAAGTCTTACAGGGAAGACAGAAGCACAATACCTATTCCCCAGAGTTGATCTGTTGTGAAATTCTCCTCACTCAGTAGGGAGTGTAAGGGAATGGACATCGGCTCTACACATTTGATATAACACACACACATACACACAAAATACCCAAGAACAGAAAAACAAAATAGAAAAATTAAATATTAAATCTTTCATGAAATAGCAGTCATACATGATATCTAACTTTCCCAAATCATGGAAGTCCCTCACTCTCACAACACAAAGCAGAACAGAAGTCTGTGATTAATGAAGCACTGGAGGGAGGGAGAAGAGAGGGAGAGGGACAGAGAAAGAAAGAAAGAAAAAGAAAATTAATTCCAAACTCCCAATGATGGACATTTATAAACACAACTCAATACAGATTAGAGAGTTAGGATACTGATGAATATCATCCATGTTAAATGCTTCAGGTAAATAAATCATCCTGCGATTACAAGTCAGAGAAACTAATCAGTAAATTTTACCATGTGATTCCTGATTACTTTTTTTTTTTTTACAAATGTTAAAAAAAACATTACCAATATTATATATTAGATAATATAAGTACACAAGTGTTTCTAAACTTAGCTAAAGATTGAGCCAATTTCATTATTTCATAGTCTCATATAATTTTGAAATCATGGAACTGGTGATTCAACACTATTGTTTTCAATCACTCATTTTTATAGAGAATCATGTTTTACAAAAATCTAAAATTATATTTTTATTGGAATGGTACTAATATGAAACACAGTGAAATCACAAAATTCAACTTAGAAGAAGAAGAAAAAAATCACATTTAATGTATTGTGATAGTATGTATGGAACAAACTTTCTTTTCTTGTTAACAAGCAGAGAATAACTACAGCCAATCCAACTTCCTTTATGGGCCGGGCAGAGGAGGGGCGCAGGGGAGAACAATACCAAGATTAATCTATCTAGTTGGCCAGCATTCAGCACTGTTTTATTCCACATGCGCGTACACACACACACACACACACACACACACACACAATGGATAAATGGATATTGGAAGTATACAGCACAAGGTGATATATATGATCCCTGGTTAGCAAATATTGATCCAGAGATCTGTAGATGTGTTATACAGATATGAATATATGGAGTTATTCCCAGACAAAAGAAAATGATTCCCAGACAAAAGAAAATGACTGAGGCTAACTTTGCCAAGTGAGCTGATGCTTAAACCATAGTACAAGAAAGTCAGAGTTAAAAACAAAACATTCAAAGCTTGAAAATGATTACTTAAGATTGCCCTAATAATATAGATACCCATGTACATAGACTGGATACAATCAGAATTTTATATCAGAGGGGTAGCCGTGTTAGTCTGGATCTGTAGAAGCGACAAAGAGTCTTGTGGCACCTTATAGACTAACAGACGTATTGGAGCATAAGCTTTCTGAAGAAGTGGGTATTCACCCACGAAAGCTTATGCTCCAATACGTCTGTTAGTCTATAAGGTGCCACAGGACTCTGTCAGAATTTTGTGTGTGAGGTGTCTAGCACCTTCCATAACCAAAGAAGAAGCCAGCTCCACCTGGGAAGCATTCAGCACCTTCAAGGATCAAAGAATCTTGGACTGGAAGGGACCTTGAGTGGTCGTCTAGTCCAGTCCCCTGCACTCATGGCAGGACTAAGTATTATCTAGACCATCCCTGCCAGGTGTTTGTCTAACCTGCTTTTAAAAATCTCCAAGATGGAGATTCCACAACCTCCCCAGGCAATTTATTCCAGTGCTTAACTATCTTGACAGGTAGGAAGTTTTCCCTAATGTCCATCCTAAACTGCCCTTCCTGACATTTAAGCCCATGGCTTCTTGTCTGACTCCTATCCTCAGAGGTTAAGGAGAACAGTTTTTCTCCCTCCTCCTTGTAACAACCTTTTATGTACTTGAAAACTGTTATGTCCCCCTCAGTTTTCTTTTCTCCAGACTAAACAAACCCAATTGTTTAAATCTTCCTTCACAGATCATGGTTTTGAGACCTTTAAGCAAAGAGATCAGACCATTAAAACAACAGTTCACCTACTCCACAATACAACATATTTTTTTTGTGACTAGATTATTCTCTGCTAGGGAAGAGGGAATTTTGAAAATCTTGCATTTCCTTGATTTTCCCTCAAGGAGGAGAAGCTTAGAGTGGAGGGACACAGAATTCTGAAGCTTTACTATCCCAGTTCCACAGATATCTGGAATCCACAGGGAAGGGAGATGCCACTTCACAGAGAAAGCAGTGTTTCTGAAGTGTGGGCAGCTGTTTCGCTGGCTTCTAACATGAATATGGCTCTAGCAAAAAAATGCATGGCCTTGTCTGAGTTCACATTGTGCTCAGTAGCAGCCTTGGATGGAACCTAGATGGAGGTAATACAACTTAGAAATGTAATCAGCTCAGAGTAGCATCCTGTCTATTTCTGTAACTGTCTTTTAAATGGTAACTTCTGGACAGGGTCTATGTTTATTTTTGAATCTTGCAGTATGCTGGCAAACAACTATTATTGTTAATAATAATTATCTTAACTTCCTGACCTAAACTGTGTGTAGTGTTGTTTGGTATTGTTAAGAAATTGCTGTGTTCAACCCTAGAATGGCTACATTTCATTCAGAGGGTGCAGTGATCTGTATACATTCCTTACATACTTCACAGGAGCTTTGTGAGACTAAGTTAATGTTTTTTTTGTTTTTGTTTTTTTTTTTAACGGCGAGAAGACAACTTTATCCAACGGGTACAGACCAGCCAACAGAACGTACAGAGAAGTCAGGCAACGGTTACTACAACAGTCTTCACGTCCGCTAGCCAAAGCTTTTCCATTGGAAACAGTAGGAGTGTGGGGATGGAGTGCAGAGCCAACATGGCCATCAAACATCACAGGGGCCAGGGGCACAACTGGGAGCTGGGGCTCCTTCCTTCCTTCAGGGCTGGGCTCACGCCAGCCCATTCTCACACCCACACCCACCTTCCGAGCTCACACCCTTTGAGCCCAGCAGACAGGCACGAGGGAAGAGGCCAATGCCAAGGGCCTGGGAATGCGAGGGGCAGGAGGGAGCTCGGACAGCCAGGCGGTAACTGTAATCATCTGAAAAGGCAGATGGCATTTAGGTAAGCAGAATGAAGAGTAATTACTGAATTGGAATGTGACATTTGAGAGTACTGGGGTTCACATCTCTATATTTAAAAATAGTGACATGAGATTGTTAATGACTGAGGGTCAGGATCACAGTTTTACCTCACATTGAAAATATGGAATTTGGAGTAACACAGTGCACCCCCACGCCATCATGGGAATTGACTTCATAATGATGTAGGAGTAAGAGTTTTACTAAATACCTGACAATATCACTTTCTGGAAAATATGACTTTTTTGGGCAAATATTCTGTCCAAGTACTTGCCAATCTCACCTTTGCTTAGCTTATGAAATCTGATAAGGTCACAGCCCAAGTGGTGTGGTTGCATACACAGATATACACAAAGGATTTGCTCTTAAAGGAGCAACAACTATTGCATATCTGTCAGTAATTAAAAACAGGAGTTTTTTTTCTAAATTATGGATCATGTAAAACTAAAATCAGCAAATGTATAGAGATAGATGTTTAGACAGAAATGCGAAGATAAAGAGGTATGTATTATAGCTTCAAACGGTGTCCAAAGTAGCTTTCAGCACAAATATACCGTCAGGTGTGTTCACTGCACAAATGCATGGCAAGCAGGTTGTCTGATATCAGGCATTTAGAGTGTTCACTAAGACCTCATATGGCCAGTTACAAACTACATATGCACATTTAGACTAATTAAACTCACACCTAAGTAATAATGACATTATTTTGATTTGCAGAATTTAGAACATAAAACTGTATTGCCCTCTACTGAAAAAGCGCAAGCAATAACAGCAGAAATAGAGCAATCTATTCTCATCTGCCATCTAACATTTAAGAGAGAAAAAAAATCACAGAAATCTAGCTGTTGTACATAAACAATACAATGTATTTACAGGCAGGAATACGTTATTAATTTGAGGAGTAAGAGAAAAGGGCTGATCCCATTCTGGGTAAAGTCAGTGGAGTTTTGCCATTGACTTAACTGGGAGTAAGATTATGTCCATGCTCTTTGCTTTGTCTCTATTGACTGACTAGTATCAGAAGTATCTCGCCCATATGATAAATTAATCTCACTCAAGTCTATTCTGTGTTTAGTAGTGGAGGGCATATCTGAAATCCATAATTAGAAATTCCTAACCTACAATATTCAAAGTTTTGGTGAATTTTTAAGAGTGCTATTCTGAGGGAAAGATATATAGATAATATATTCAATTGTAAAGAAAAATTGATTTGCAGTAGCAATTTCTACAAATCTTAATGAAAATTATAGCACTTTGGTGGTTTCAGAAACCTGAAGTTATATGGACCAACGTATGTGTAAGCAATAAAAGGTAAACAAAAGTGCCTTATTGTGCCTCCTGATCTAGATATTGGGCTCCCACTGAAATCAATAGGAACAGCATGCATTTATCCAATGATGCAATTTAGCCCATACATTAGATTAATATATATCTGTTATTTAGTCCATTGACTAATTGTTTTAGTTTGGCTCTACAAAATCAATCACATTTTTCAAATTAAACTGTATTTTAACTCTTCATAATTTCTGGCTGACAAATTTCAGTATTTGTCCTTATGGTCCAAATACATTCCTAGTGTAACTCCAATGCAGTCAACAGAATTGCACCACACATGAATTTGGCTGTACGTTCTAGTTACAGATGTTAATGGTACATGAGGAACCACTACTCTATCTTGAGTTATAGTGAACAAAACCAATCATTTTCATCATTAACTAACATCAGAGACATGAAGACAATATAGTACACATGTGAGGTGTCACCAAGTTCTTATCTTTGACAAAGCAATTAAAATAAATCAAAGTAACACATGCTTTCAATCCATTTCTTGCAAAATGTGGATCAAATTAACATTATACATAATAACACTCTGATTTAAGTTAGAGAAACATTACACTGTGAATCTGCAAAGACTTTGATGAATACCCTATTAAGATAACAGCTCAGTCAGCTGCAGTATTGTTTGTAATCTTAATGCTTTTTAGGCAGCAATGAAAGAGCAATAATTTTATTCCATTTGGAACAGAGTAGCACTGAAATAACTGAAGGACATTCAAGGAAAGTACAATTCTATTATTCTTTTTAGATGTATATTTGATTACACAGATTAGATTTTGTTTGTTTATTTCACAAAATGACTTTCCTTAAAAAAATCAGTCTGATATTAAAGATTTTCTAGCAACATGTTGTCTTACCTAAAATAGAATTGTTCTGAATTTTTGCCATTATTTGAGTGCCCAACCCTCCATTTTGCATTTGTGTGGGTAGTCTTTACTCATGTGAGTAATCTGATTGAAATTATTGTACCACATCCTGAGAGTTTACCAACATTTTAATCAGTCTTTACTCAAGCAAACTCCCATTGAATTCATGTACTCAACACACAGTTAAGGGCTCCTTTAAATGGGAGGCTGCCTATATAAAGACTGAATAAAAATTATGAACCACAGTATTTGGTCCAGTCACACTACCTCCAAGGACCATGTTGCAAATTCTGCAAATTTTTACACACATAAATTGTCCTAAATCAATCCAGTTGTGCCATAAGATACTCACATAAGAAAAGGTTTGCAGAATTGGACCCCAAACTAGATATAGAACTAGCTCTCTAAAAATGGACCAATGATTCATCTAATCCGGTACTCTATCTCCAACAAAGGCCAGTGTAAAGCTATATATTTTTGTTGTTGTTGTTTGTTGAGAGAGAGAGAAAGGTATAAAACTCATCTAAATATTGTGATGACAGGTATCTTAGATATGTGTATGATGATAATATTAATCTCATGTAACCACTCAATTATGCAACACTGTTGTATGGGAGGAAATTTCTTTCTGCTGCTGCTCAGTTTAGGCCCTGAAACACAAAGATTGAGATCCACTGGTGAAAAGTTTTGTGATTGACTTCAGTACAGTCAGAAATTCAACCAATATAATGTTATTTGAGCTACAATCATGTAATTGCAGCGTCTGTTCTTATTTATATTAATGACTAATCTTTTCCGATGTAAGCAGAGTCAGGATGAGCTCCACCCTGACATCTGGTGGTGAGTCATGGCAAAGCACTCCAGGGGCTGATCCAATTTGCATAGGCACACCCACCCTGCCTGGTACGAACCATAGTGGCCCAAATGGGCATTTTGGGCTGCTGTAGGATCCTCAGTTTGCTGTATTGGGGCAGGAATTTCTGTTACTGGGGCAGGAAGAATAAACTGTTATACTGCTTATGTAAATCATGGCCAGTGGAACTGTACTTGGCCTTTTGTCATGTTAAAGGGGAACTTGCCATGAACTAAACAACACTCGCCAGCCAAGGGACATGGGTTCCAAAGCCCAGTGAATGGAGAGAGGCTGGGGACAGGGGATTGCTTCTTGGCCTTTTGGCTAAGATCAAGCATAATACCTGGTGGTGTAGGACCCTTGTGAGGGTCTGAGACACCAATTGCAGCATCTCTGCCTCTCTCCACTGTGGAATATCAGAGCTAATGTTGAGTTCCTTGAGAGTCTGGTTTCAGACTGCTGAATTGAAATCACTCTGGGTTAATAGTGCAACTGAGCACTAGGGCTCCCCTAAACTACAAGCTGAAATCACTAAAGTGCTAACAGCCTTCTGAGCTGAAATCACTAAGCTGAAATCACTGAGCACTGTGTTAAGTAGTGGGGGAGCCTGAAGATAAGTGGCTGGTGGAGCAGTTGGCAAGACAGCTGATGGTGTGGTGCTGCTGGCAAAGCAGAGCAGTTCGTGAGGACAGTCGGAGTGGTGCTGCTGGCAGAGCGGAGCAGTTCGTGGTTGCAGTTGGAGCAGCTTGCAGGACAGCTGGTGGAGCGGCGCTGTTGGTGGGACAGAGCAGTTCGTGGGGACAGCGGTAGCGGCTTGCGGGACAGCTGGCGGAGCAGAGCGGCCAGTGAGACGGCTGGCGGAGCAGAGTGAAGCCCCACGGAGGGGTGAGGCAATCATCTTCACGCCACGTAAGGTGCCCCTTACCCCCCGCCCCTTCCCATTGCTGCCCAGGCGGGTGGCGTGTAGCACCCTGCAGATGAACTTTTGAACTCTGGGACTGGACTTTTGGGTTCGTGGACTTTTGGGGACTTTGGGTGACGTTTGGGTTGCTGGACTCAAGAACCCAAGGGACGGGGCATGGCCCAATTGGCTGGGGTGGGTCTTGCTCACAGTTTGGCTTATAGATCCTAGTTGCGGTGTTTTCCCAATTTAAGGCTGGTATCGTTTACCTGCTGCTATTAAAGATTTCTGTTACACTGAGGCTCTGTGCTTGCGAGAGGGGAAGTATTGCCTCTTTGAGGCGCCCAGGGGTGTGTATAAGATTTTCCCAGGTTACTGGGTGGGGGCTTGAGCCGGTTTTGCATTGCATTGTTGAGAAGGGAACTCCTATGTACTGAACCTGGCCCTTGCTGCTGTCAACTCATCCTGGCAGAAGGGTTACACCTAAATCTTATTTGACTCTAATATATCCTTCATCAGAGAGTTTCTCATGTTAATAATACAGTATTAGAGCTTAAAATTCCAGCTACCCATCAGAAAGTGATGGCCTTTAAAAAAAAAAAAGAAAGAAAGAAACCAAAGCACAGGATCTCAATATTATCCAAGAGAATAAATTGCAGAGGTAGAATTTGAAGGCACAACCACTGGATGTTGCATACATATTTCCTTTTTTTCTGGTTTCAATCTGATGCTTACAGTTTGACCATCTCTTTCTTGTCTTTAAAGGAAAAAGTAAATGGGAGAAAAGGGAGTATAGTTTTTAAGTACTTGCTTTATTTTAAGCAGATGAGAACTGTCATTGAAATCCCATTCAAGTAAAGTTCATGCTTAAGTACTTTGATGGATGTAACCCTTCTGCCAGGATGAGTTGACAGCAGCAAGGGCCAGGTTCAGTACATAGGAGTTCCCTTCTCAACAATGCAATGCAAAACCGGCTCAAGCCCCCACCCAGTAACCTGGGAAAATCTTATACACACCCCTGGGCGCCTCAAAGAGGCAATACTTCCCCTCTCGCAAGCACAGAGCCTCAGTGTAACAGAAATCTTTAATAGCAGCAGGTAAACGATACCAGCCTTAAATTGGGAAAACACCGCAACTAGGATCTATAAGCCAAACTGTGAGCAAGACCCACCCCAGCCAATTGGGCCATGCCCCGTCCCTTGGGTTCTTGAGTCCAGCAACCCAAACGTCACCCAAAGTCCCCAAAAGTCCACGAACCCAAAAGTCCAGTCCCAGAGTTCAAAAGTTCATCTGCAGGGTGCTACACGCCACCCGCCTGGGCAGCAATGGGAAGGGGCGGGGGGTAAGGGGCACCTTACGTGGCGTGAAGATGATTGCCTCACCCCTCCATGGGGCTTCACTCTGCTCCGCCAGCCGTCTCACTGGCCGCTCTGCTCCGCCAGCTGTCCCGCAAGCCGCTACCGCTGTCCCCACGAACTGCTCTGTCCCACCAATAGCGCCGCTCCACCAGCCGTCCTGCAAGCTGCTCCAACTGCAACCACGAACTGCTCCACTCTGCCAGCAGCACCACTCCGACTGTCCTCACGAACTGCTCTGCTTTGCCAGCAGCACCACACCATCAGCTGTCTTGCCAACTGCTCCACCAGCCACTTATCTTCAGGCTCCCCCACTACTTAACACAGTGCTCAGTGATTTCAGCTTAGTGATTTCAGCTCAGAAGGCTGTTAGCACTTTAGTGATTTCAGCTTGTAGTTTAGGGGAGCCCTAGTGCTCAGTTGCACTATTAGCCCAGAGTGATTTCAATTCAGCAGTCTGAAACCAGACTCTCAAGGAACTCAACATTAGCTCTGATATTCCACAGTGGAGAGAGGCAGAGATGCTGCAATTGGTGTCTCAGACCCTCACAAGGGTCCTACACCACCAGGTATTATGCTTGATCTTAGCCAAAAGGCCAAGAAGCAACCCCCTGTCCCCCACCTCTCTCAATTCATTGGGCTTTGGAACCCATGTCCCTTGGCTGGCGAGTGTTGTTTAGTTCATGGCAAGTTCCCCTTTAACATGACAAAAGGCCAAGTACAGTTCCACTGGCCATGATTTACATAAGCAGTATAACAGTTTATTCTTCCTGCCCCAGTAACAGAAATTCCTGCCCCAATACAGCAAACTGAGGATCCTACAGCAGCCCAAAATGCCCATTTGGGCCACTATGGTTCGTACCAGGCAGGGTGGGTGTGCCTATGCAAATTGGATCAGCCCCTGGAGTGCTTTGCCATGACTCACCACCAGATGTCAGGGTGGAGCTCATCCTGACTCTGCTTACATCCTCCCCCCAGCCGAGAATTTGTCGTCCCGACAAATCACACTCCCCTTATACCAACTCATTGGTTTCCTCCAAAGGGCCTCAGAAAGCCCACTTTAGCTTCCACCAGCCTGTGTGCTAAATGTATTGGCTCCTCACTAGTCACCCCAGGTGCGTCATAAGTTAACCGTTTTACTGGTCTTATTACCCTGTCCCTTCTATTGAGAATCTCTGTTGCAGGGATAGGAGGGACATCTTCTTGAGTGATGGATAGAGAGGTTTCCTGTGAGGGTCCCTCGGCTACTGGCATAGGCCCCTGCATCTCTGGTTCCGACAGTGGAAGGTCCACCGTGTCTAGGGCCCCCTCCACCTGGAATTCTCCACTGTCCAATAACCTGTGGGTGTCATCAACGGGGGGTCCCATCGGTGGCACAGGAGTGCCCGGAACAGGCCTAAATATCTCTGCCATGGGGTTGAGGGCTGGAGAGGGGGAGCTCTCTATTGGCTCAGCTGATCGAGACTGAAATCTTGTCTTCATTCCAGGATACACCAGGGTCATGTCTTCCTCCTCAGTCTCACTCTCTGACGTGCTGAATGGGGGTAGGTTAGCTTCGGAGGACCTGTTGTCCGTGTTGGATGGCGGCTGTGGCCTGGCACTTCTGTTCTGCCTGGCTGCCCTGTCATGGCCCATCTCATAAGGGGTGCCAACCAACTCCCCCACAGGGAGCAAAAGATTTCTATGCACCGTCTTTATTTGCCCTGGACCCTCTTCAGGTTTGATCTTGTAGACCGGCAGATCTCCTAGCTTTTCCATCACTAGGTAGGGTATTGCCTTCCATCTGTCAGCTATCTTATGTTTGCCAGCAATACCCAAATTCCGCAGCAGGACTCTGTCCCCTGGCTGGAGCTCCTGCAAACGTACCCTAGCATCATATCGATGTTTGTTGCGGTCTGCGTTCTTCCGAGCTGCAGATGTAGCCAAGTGATAAGCATCCCGCAGCTTTTCTCATAGTTGGGATACATATTGCTGATGAGTTTCATAGCTATCACCATCCTCTGATACACCAAAGCACAAGTCTATGGGTAATCTTGGTTCTCGCCCAAACATCAAGAGATATGGGGTGACTCCTGTAGCATCGTTCTTTGTGGCGTTGTAGGCATGCACCAGAAATGCGACATGTTGGCTCCAGGTTGCCTTCTGTTCTGGTCGCAAAGTCCCCAACATATCTAATAGGGTTCGGTTGAACCTCTCTGGCTGAGGATCACCTTGGGGGTGATAAGGTGTTGTCCTAGACTTCTTAATTCCCGCTATCCTCAGCATCTCCTTCAGAAGGTGACTCTCGAAGTCCCGCCCCTGATCCGAGTGTATCCGGGCTGGGAATCCATAAACTGAGAAATATTTCTCCCACAGTACTCGAGCGACAGTGGTGGCCCTCTGATCACGTGTGGGATATGCCTGTGCATACCGCGTGAAATGGTCGGTCACTACTAGAATGTTCCCAACATTCCTCTTGTCTACTTCTAAGGACAAGAAATCAATGCATACCAACTCCAAAGGTTTGGTGCTGGTGATGTTCTTGAGATATGCAGCCCTTGTGGGCAGAGTTTTCCTTTGAACACATCGAGCGCAAGTCTCACATTTCCTGCGAACATCTTCAGCCATCCGGGGCCAATAGAACCTACTACGAATAAGTTCTAGGGTCCTTTCCATCCCTAAATGTCCAAAGTCATCATGCAGGGCCCTCATGGCCAGGGCTCTGTACTCTTTTGGCAGCACTAGTTGTGCTCGTTGCTTTTGTAAAGGGTCAGTGGTCATTCGGTGTAGCACTCCCTGAATCAGTTTTAGTTTGGTCCATTCTCTTAATAGTAGTTTACCCTCGGGGCTATGTGGGATAACCACAGCTGGGCTTCGCCCCTCCCTTTTGGCCAGTAGGGTATCACAAATGTCTACATCTTGCAGCTGGGCCTCTTGCCAGTCAGCCGCATTAAGCATGGGCAAAGGAGATTGGTCCAATGCAATATAGTTCACTGAAGCAGAAGGCACGCATTCAGGGGGCAGGCCCAGAGCTTCTGCAACACATCCATGAAGGCTCTCCTGGGCCTGTGGCTCTCGACGACTCACACTGCAAATAGCTCTCACTCCATCCGTGGGTATCACAGCAACTTCTGGAGCCTGCGGACGCCTGGACAATGCATCAGCATCTACATTGCTTCTCCCCGATCGGTATTGGATGCTGAACTCATAGCCAGCCAAGGCGGCCACCCATCTTTGTCCTGTAGCATCCAGCTTAGCACTTGTTAACACATATGTCAGTGGGTTGTTGTCTGTCCACACCTGGAACTGAGCACCATACAAGTAGTCTCGAAATTTCTCAGTGATGGCCCATTTCAAGGCCAAGAACTCCAGCTTGTGGATGGGATAGCGAGTTTCCCTGTCAGACAGTCCTCGGCTGGCAAAGGCTACAGGTTTACGGTTGCCTTCCACTTCCTGGTACAGTACTGCCCCCAGACCCTCCAAACTGGCATCAGTATGTAAGAGAAAGGGTTTGCTTGGATCAGCAAAGACTAGGACTGGAGCCTGAGTTAGGCGAGTAATGATTTCCTGAAAAGCCCTTTCACATCTCTCACTCCACCGTGGCCCAAACGCTTCGAAGGGGCCATAGTGTCTCTGCACAGGAGGCTTTCGGGGGCCCCTCTTATTCTTGGTCTTAGATTTGTTCTTGTTGGACTGATATCCCCTGGTAAGATCATTCAGAGGTTTTACAATCGTAGCATAGTTCTTCACAAATCTACGATAGTAGCCACTAAATCCAAGGAAGGTCTTGAGTTCTCTGTAGTTACTTGGGCATGGCCAGGTAGTGAGTGCTTCTATTTTATCGGGATCAGTACTCACACCCTCTTGGGACACAATGTGACCCACATACTTCACAGAGGTTCGGCAGAACTGGCATTTGTCAATTGAAAGCTTCAAACCATATGCCTCCAATCTATCAAGCACTTTAAGAAGTCTTTCTTCATGCTCCTCCAAGGTTCTTCCAAACACAATCAGGTCGTCCAAATAAACTAGCACTTGCAGTAAATTCATGTCTCCCACAACTTTCTCCATAAGACGTTGAAATGTAGCAGGTGCCCCAGAAATCCCTTGGGGCATGCGTTCAAACTGGTAGAACCCTAATGGGCAGATGAAGGCTGTCTTCTCCTTATCTTCTTCTCCCAGAGGGATCTGGTAGTATCCACTCCGAAGATCCAACACAGAGAACCACTGGCTACCCAGCAAACAGTCCAAGGCATCTTGTACTCGAGGCATGGTGTACTGATCCACTATAGTGCGCCTGTTTAGGGTGCGGTAGTCAATACACATCCGGATCTTCCCACTCTTCTTACGAACCACCACAATGGGAGAGGCATAGGGGCTACAGGACTCTGTAATGATACCGTTCGCGATCAGTTCTTGCAGGTGATGACGTACGTCTTCCATCTCAGAGAGAGCAATCCTCCTAGATCTCTCTCTGAAGGGTCGGGGATCTTGTAGCCTGATGTGGTGTTCCACTCCTTTGGCACATCCCACATCCCACTCATGCAGTGAGAATACCTTGGATCTCTCACAAAGCTTCTTCCTCAGGCGATCCTTCCACTCCTCAGTCAACGGTGAGTCACCGAAGTCTAACTTTGCAGGATCCATCGCCGGAACTTCAGCTTCACACTGGGGTCTCACAATGGTTTCAGGCTCAAAGATGTCTGCAATCTTCTGCCCTGGTTTTACGAGCACACTCTGGCTTGTTTCATTAGCAATAAGTATAGTCACCTCTTCCTGGGCTTCAGCAGGTAGGGTTATGACTCCACTGAGGACCAGCACTCCTTCAGGGAGCCCTCCCTGGGTCGGCTGCTCTACCACTGCTAATGTTCCCTTACTGCCTTTCAGGCAGGTACTCATGACAATCACCTCCTTTTCTGTCATTGCAGGCACCACTAAGGGGACCAGGCCCGCATACTTCAATGCTCCCACCGGCAAATCAGGCATCACTTTTCTTGTGTCCTCAATTTTCCTGTAGGCTGCGGCACAATGTGTGTGTATCACCAAGGTGTTCAGGTATTGTTCCCCTGCTCGCTGTCTGCAGTAATCTGCCAGTACCTTAAAGAGGCTGGAGTTGGTCCCTATGAGCACGGACACGTCAGAGACTCCTTTAGGGTCGGGGCAAATTAAAGCAGCAGTGTCCACCTCCTGTCTTACTCCAGCAATCTCTTCTGGGAATTCCAGGTGTAGTATGACATACCCCTGATAGGGGTAGTCATCCATGCTGAGGCCACATAGGCCAAGCCCTGTCAGGGGCTGTATAGGCAGATGCCCAAGCATCTGCTGGTAGAAAGACTGGAATATGATAGTCACTTGGGATCCCGTGTCAAGCACTGCTCTACATTCTGTCCCTTCAATCCTTACAGTGACCTCCGCTCGAGGTCCTATCAATCCTGGTGGGATTTGGGCGGCAGGGTTCTCTCTGGGGGAGCCTCCAAATCCTGCAGGCCTAGGCGGCTCCCTTCCCAGGCCCTGGGGCCGTTTCCCGACTTCCCCCAGGTGGTCCTCAGCTTTTGATATACTAGCGTGGGATTCTCTGTATTCTGACACCTTGCAGCAATGTGCCCACCCTGGCCACACCGGTAGCAGAAGAAGGATTGTCCTTTCCCTTGTCGCCTGGGTGGGGCAGAGGTTCCAAATGTGGTCTTCAGGACTGAAGTAGTGGGGGGTTCCTTGTACCCTGAAGTCTTTGCTGAATCGATGGTATTCGCTAGTTCAGCCACTTTCTGTGTCAGGACCTGCACTTGTTGAGTAAGTTCCTCTTGAGGAGTCACCATCAGTGCCTTGGGCGTTCGTATGGATGTTGATCCAGTCGCCTGGTGTGGCTGAGCCTCCCAGACCTCGCTAGCTGCCTGCCTCTCCTCCTCCTCTCGGACCTCTTTTATCAGCTGAGAGTAACTCGGTGGATTGTCTTGCCTTTCCCTTAACCGAAGGTGGAGAAGAATTGGGTTCTGATATTGAATTCCTCTCACAATCTGGGCCAATCTAGTCCGGTCCATTTGCTCAACCACTACCGCTCCCCTCATGATGGCTCTCTGTAGTAATTTCTCCAACCTCTGGATATAGCCAGAAACCTTCTCTCCCTTTTGTTGCCTGGCATTGAGGAACTTGCAGTAAACATCCTCTGAGCCCTCGGTTCTCCCAAAGGCGTGATCAAGGGCCTCTAGGCAATCCTTCACCTTGACCCCAGGGTTACTGAGCTTCAGGGTGCGAATCACATCTAGGGCTGGCCCCCTGAGGCACTCTACTAGTCGCCGTCTCTTTTCAGCATCAGGCACTGCCCACTCCTGCAGCATTTCAGTGGTGTGTTCAAGCCAGGGTTCAAATGCTTCCTCCCCCGGTATTGGGGTGGGACCCCCAGAAAATAACCTCAGTTTACGATACGGGCTTGACTCAGGGTGGGGTAGCACCACCTTCTCTAATGCTTTCCCCAAAGCCTTCACCCACTCATCAGGTGAAGGAGCAGGCTCCAGGTGTGGGACTCCTGGGTCAAGGCCCAACAGACCCGGCATATCAGCCAAAGTCTTTCCCTCTTTCCCCAAAAAGGCTGACATTTTCTTTAAAAACTCTACATTGGAGGCAGGGGCTGGTGAGGGCTGACTCCCAGTGGCTATTACCCTCCACACACCGTCTTCCACTGCTATCGTGCCTGGAACCTGTAGAGGGTCCACAGCCGATGGCAGCTCACACAGTACAGCAAAAGCCCCCTCCTCCCTCACAAACATGCGCCCACGCATTTTGCACTTACTCAGGTACTCAGTGGATGTCCTTAATATAGGTTCTATTGATCCCTCATTGAACGCCTCTGACACCCCCGTCACCAGAAGACAGTTCTTAGGGTCAAGAGTCATCCCTTTGCACCAATCCTCTAGCAAGTGTAGGGCCATTATACAAACTGTAATTTTTTCCAAATTTAACAGATCAAGACAACAACAAAATTTTGGGTTTTCCCAATTTAATGGCTCACCCAAGATGTGCTTACGAGGGGTACTGACCCAGTATCCCGGACGAGCCCCCCAAAATGTAACCCTTCTGCCAGGATGAGTTGACAGCAGCAAGGGCCAGGTTCAGTACATAGGAGTTCCCTTCTCAACAATGCAATGCAAAACCGGCTCAAGCCCCCACCCAGTAACCTGGGAAAATCTTATACACACCCCTGGGCGCCTCAAAGAGGCAATACTTCCCCTCTCGCAAGCACAGAGCCTCAGTGTAACAGAAATCTTTAATAGCAGCAGGTAAACGATACCAGCCTTAAATTGGGAAAACACCGCAACTAGGATCTATAAGCCAAACTGTGAGCAAGACCCACCCCAGCCAATTGGGCCATGCCCCGTCCCTTGGGTTCTTGAGTCCAGCAACCCAAACGTCACCCAAAGTCCCCAAAAGTCCACGAACCCAAAAGTCCAGTCCCAGAGTTCAAAAGTTCATCTGCAGGGTGCTACACGCCACCCGCCTGGGCAGCAATGGGAAGGGGCGGGGGGTAAGGGGCACCTTACGTGGCGTGAAGATGATTGCCTCACCCCTCCATGGGGCTTCACTCTGCTCCGCCAGCCGTCTCACTGGCCGCTCTGCTCCGCCAGCTGTCCCGCAAGCCGCTACCGCTGTCCCCACGAACTGCTCTGTCCCACCAATAGCGCCGCTCCACCAGCCGTCCTGCAAGCTGCTCCAACTGCAACCACGAACTGCTCCACTCTGCCAGCAGCACCACTCCGACTGTCCTCACGAACTGCTCTGCTTTGCCAGCAGCACCACACCATCAGCTGTCTTGCCAACTGCTCCACCAGCCACTTATCTTCAGGCTCCCCCACTACTTAACACAGTGCTCAGTGATTTCAGCTCAGAAGGCTGTTAGCACTTTAGTGATTTCAGCTTGTAGTTTAGGGGAGCCCTAGTGCTCAGTTGCACTATTAGCCCAGAGTGATTTCAATTCAGCAGTCTGAAACCAGACTCTCAAGGAACTCAACATTAGCTCTGATATTCCACAGTGGAGAGAGGCAGAGATGCTGCAATTGGTGTCTCAGACCCTCACAAGGGTCCTACACCACCAGGTATTATGCTTGATCTTAGCCAAAAGGCCAAGAAGCAACCCCCTGTCCCCCACCTCTCTCAATTCATTGGGCTTTGGAACCCATGTCCCTTGGCTGGCGAGTGTTGTTTAGTTCATGGCAAGTTCCCCTTTAACATGACAAAAGGCCAAGTACAGTTCCACTGGCCATGATTTACATAAGCAGTATAACAGTTTATTCTTCCTGCCCCAGTAACAGAAATTCCTGCCCCAATACAGCAAACTGAGGATCCTACAGCAGCCCAAAATGCCCATTTGGGCCACTAGGGTTCGTACCAGGCAGGGTGGGTGTGCCTATGCAAATTGGATCAGCCCCTGGAGTGCTTTGCCATGACTCACCACCAGATGTCAGGGTGGAGCTCATCCTGACTCTGCTTACATGGAATATCACCTATTAGCCTTTGTTATTCTCTATTATTTCTCATACAGTAGAACCTCAGTGTTACCAACACCAGACTTACAAACTGGCTGGTCAAGGCAAGGAAACTGTTTCTGTGCTTGTTTCATTTAAATCAAGATGGTTAAAAGCAGCATTTTTCTTCTGCATAGTAAAATTTCAAAGCTGTATTAAGTAAATGTTCAGTTCTAAACTTTAGAAACAACAACCATAACATTTTGTTTAGAGTTACGAACATTTCAGAATTATTAACAATCTCCATTCCTGAGGTGTTCATAACTCTGAGGTCTCCATTATTTTGAAATTCTATTGAGCTTCCCTTATACTTCTCTTTTACAAACTACAGTCTGAAAAACCAAGAGTAATAAACACAAAACTGTATATAAATGGGTTTGAATAGACACATATGCTTTATTTCATCAATGCTACCTTTAAAATATCCAATTGCGGAAAAGCTAATCAGATATTGTGCCAAGAGCAGCCTCCAAAAACTGCAAAGCTCATAAATATTTCCTTCAGTTTAATAGCAAGAGCATACAAAAATGTTACTAATTATTGGAACTTGTATACCCTGTTTGGTAAAATTTTAAATTAAAATCACAACCTTCTCTGCTTTTCTTGTTTTTTTTTAATTTTATTTTTGATTTAAATTCCCTAATCCCAAGCAGAACTTTAAAGATTAGGAGGTATTTTATTATTACCTTAGTTGTTACCAAAAGCTGCCTAACAGGTAGGTGTTAATTTGTACAGTAATCTCTATTTATTTCAAATTTGCTTAATGAAGGACTATGAGAAATCAATAACTTCAGCCTTGTTAGTCATTGATGATATGCACTGCATATTCACTGCTGATGTACTGAGCAAGGATTTGGTTTGTAGAGTATCAAAATCTTACAGTTCAATTGAAAAGAGAGTCAAATTCTGTGCTTAAACTCCACACACCCAAAAAACCCATTTTACAAGATTTCAGGAATGCCTCCAAACTTGCTGCAATATTATTCAACTGACAGCTCCAAAATTTGTTAAAAGGACAGTAACTGAATTCTTTTTATATAGTTATTTTATTTTTTAATATCTTCTCAGACCCTCCCCATTATTTTTATTTTCAGCATTGACATTTCTTCCCTTGTATTTTTAAAGAAGCATCAGATCAAAACATCTTTTATTTTTGTTTACCACTATGTTTTTGTAACAGTATCTGTAATTAGGTCAGCACAGCTCTCCAATAATGTTTGTTCATTAAAAGGTCATGTCAAAGGTTTGGACCCCACTTGTACTGTGTTTAGAACGAAAGCAACTTTTAGGTAAGACTTAGGTTCTTATTAGCAGGACATTGGCAGACAAACTAAGGGGGCGGAAATGAAAAAGCTTGCTGGGTAGTGATATGTAGATGATCCTCACAAGTATTGCACGGTTGATACCACAGTACAATGTAGGTGGTACTAGCATAGGCCCCAAGCCTGAAAACACTTATGCACATGCTTAACTGTATTAGCATGAGTAGTGTTTCTGGTGATGGCACCATAAAAGCCTCAGAGTGCCACATATGATTTTGTGTTAAAGGGAAGGCATTTCAATGTATTTAGTTTTAAAACCACATTATTTTAGATGCTGTGAACACAGTGAATTTGACATAGTATATATTTACATTGCATGATTGTTTTTGAAGTTAGGTAATTCCCCTAGCATGGGTTTACATAGAAGTGTAGCTGGAGAAGCATGGCTTAGGCAAGTAAAGATATGGCTGAAAGGTTTGGGTACATATGTGAGTACATATCCTACACACCTTTTTACTCACCCAAGCTGTACCTCCCAGTCTACACTGCTGCCTCCCCACTGCTGGAGGCTTTTCTCACCACAGTGAAATATTCTGTCAATGGGGAGCTGCTGAAGCTTTTCCCTGCTATCCTTACCAGAGCCTTTCACTAACATGTGTAGCTATACACCACAATGTGGACGCAGCAGGCTTTTCATAATGATGTGTAGGTATACATCCTATACGCTGCCACCATTGGTGTGCAGTGTAGATGTAGCTCTAGTGGTGACAGTCACTATGTCTCATTACCAAGACCCTTCACCATTGAGTGCAGTTAAAAACTATATTGAGAACAAGGGGTATTGCTACAAAAGAAATATGGGGGTTGTGGAATCTTTTACATCTTTCTGAATGAGGTTCAATACTTTTCTATTCCCTTTAAATTTGTTTGTTTTTGTTTTTCTATAAAGGTATAGTTGCTGGAACAGTGGGTTGCCATTTGATTTTTAACATCAGTTCAGTTGCTTGGTATTTTGGACCTTGACTTTTTAAAACTTGCTTTTAGCAATATTATTAATAGATATCTAGTAACTGACTAATTTAAAGCTACTGAAGTTAATGGAAGTCCTTCCACTGAGTCCAGTAGGCTTTGGTTCAGGCTCTTTGACCCACACCTTATATATAATGAATTAACAGGTATGCTGATCAGCCAAATGTTTGTTCTAAAGAGTGAGTTCAGAAAGTGCCACCCAATCATTCATAAAGTACATCTGTTTTAGGAGTGAGAAGACAACATTCCTTTGACACAGAGAAACCTCCATGGATCAGAAAGTCTAAATTAATTGTTTAGTCGCTTGAATTACTTGACATTTGCCCTAGCTGATAAAAATCAAAATTTAAAATGCCCGTCCACAAGGGTATAAGGCTATGGCTACACTACAGAGCTTACAGTGGCATAACTGCACTGATGCAGCTGCACCACTTTAGCGCTGCTAGTGCAGATTCTCTAAGCCAAAGGGAGAGAGCTCTCCCATTGACTTTATTACTCCTGTCCCCATGAGCAGCAGTAGCTATGTTAGCGGGAGAGCTTCTGTGATAAATGAGGGTGGGGAGCTCCCTTTTATGGACACCCAGACAGCCAATTAGCTATAAAATCCCTGTTAGTAACTGTTCTCTACTTGATTTACCTGTAAAGGGTTAAAATGTCCATAGGTAAAAGGAAGAGAGTGGGCACCTGACCAAAAGAGCCAATGGGAAGGCTAGAACTTTTTAAAATTGGGGGGGAAAACTTTCCCTTTGTCTGTGTTGTTCTCCTGGAGAGCAGGGACAGGGCTGGAGCTATGCTGTAAAAGCTTGGGTCAGGTACGAAAATAATCAGATCATACCTGGAAACTACTCATTTGAAACCCCAGATATGTAAGTAGATCAGGAAATGTCTAGGAAGACGAAATTAGGTTTATCTCTTTTATTTCTTTATGGCTTGTGGACTCCTCTATGCTAACCCCAGATGCTTTTGTTTTGCTTGTAACCTTTAAGCTGGACCTCAAAAAGCTATCTTGATGCTTGATCCTTGTAATTGTTTGTTTTAAACCTAGCAAAAAGGCTAAGTTCCAGATGTATTTTCTTTCTTTTTGTTTTTAATAAAATTTACCTTTTTTAAGAACAGGATTGGATTTTTGTGTCCCTAAGAGGTTTGTGCATATGTTATTTAATTAGCTGATGGCAACAGCTGATTTCCTTTGTTTTCTTTCTCAGCTCTTCCCCAGAGGGGTGTGCGTGAAAGGGCTTGAGGGTACCACACAGGATGGAATTCCAAGTGCTCCTTCCTGGGTTCTCAAAGGGGTTTTGCACTTGCGGGGTGGCAGCATCTACCCATCCAAGGTCAGAGAAAAGCTGTAACCTTGGGAGTTTAATACAAGCCTGGAGTGGCCAGTATTAATTTTTAGAATCTTTGCGGACCCCCACCTTCTGCACTCAAAGTGCCAGAGTGGGGAATCAGCCTTGACAGCTTCTATGTAGTGCTGTCCACACCGATAATTTGCTCAGTGTAATTTATGTCGCTCAGGGGGGTGGCTTATTCACACTAAGCTGTTGTGTTTATATAGCTTGAAAGGCTTCTGGACCTCTGCAGTCTGTGTTGGTCAGGGAAATTGTGTTTGAATTAATGAACCAGAGCCTGGAAGAGATTTGGGAGTGATTTTTAATCCTCACTGAGTTGGAGAAACAGGGCATCAGCCCTACATATTTCCTTGCCATTAGCTACTTGTGACAAGACTTGAACATAGAGATGTTTATTAAAAACTATGGTTTTGCTTTTAATCTTTTTTGGATTAAAACTATATAAAACTTGCTTTCTGGCTAAAAGCATACTTTGTTTTGTATTGTTAACCCTTTCATTCTCCATGAGCTAATACTGAGTCAAAAGTCATCATGGTCACTGTTGGTAATATTCTTTTGTCTATTATTGGCCATTAGAACAAACTGGACCACATAAGGAACTAAACCCAGGAAGCTAAAATGCTATCCTCTCAATTTTTTTTTCAGATGTTGAATAATATTTGTGACGAGAGGCAAGGCCTCTAAGAACAAATTCTAGAAAAGAATGTCTGATGTGAATAAAATGAATTATACTAAGACGTACAAATATAAATTACTTTCAAACAAAGGAAGAAAGAATCTCTTCATTAACTGCACTAACAACAGAAGAAAATGATATAGAGCCTACAAGACAGTAAAGACTTATTTGGTAGTATCTGAAAACCTTTCATAGATTAAAAAAACACAAACACTAATGGCATTTCTAATGCACAGAAATGACAGATAATGTACATGGAAAAGTCAATCAGGACTTTTACAGATATGACCTCTCTTGCCAATCTAAACTAAAAGGATGAATACAGTTTAATAAAACTCATTTTTCTACTTCTTTGTTTAAACTCTTTTGTTTTATATATATTCATATCCATTTATCTAGTTAAATTTTATTTTATTATAATCATTTATTTTATATATCACCTTTTATCCAGAAGGAAGTGAAACCACTTTACTGCAGACTAAGGGCTAGATCCACAAAGGAACATAAGCACCTAAGTCCAACATGCCATTGAGATCCTCAAAGACCTTGCTCAATTGTAGACTCTGTACTTGCTCAATTGTAGACTCTGTAAATGTCTATTTTTCTGCTAGTGGGCAGAAAATGTTGAAAGGAAATAAGAAACACAAGCATTTACCTGAAATCATGCAAACGATAATACAGATATGCATCCGTCAGCATACAACCAAAAACTATTCTTAGACAAACATAACTGATTCATAAAAACAAAAAAAAATTCCTGTAAATAATATCTCATCAAAACAAAAGGCTTATTGATCCCTACAAGCCAAAATATGGATGAATTCAAATTATGAAATGAAAATACCTTCTTTTTGGTAAGTTATTGTAAACATTTATATAACATAACTAGCCAGGAAAAACTAATCTAGATCTGCATAATTAAATCAAGTAAGCTATTCTTCAGCATAATTAAATAAAATAAACTATTCTTTAGAGATATGAAAAAAAATTGCTGCCCATTCAACTAAGTTCTAGATAAGAAAAACATGCATAAATAAGCATTGAAACACTTTTTATATGAGGTTTCAATACAGTTATAATTCAAACCAGAGGGGGAGAGAAAGTAATCCATACCACTGGAAGATCTGTACCAGAAAAGCAACCAATTTTTAGATTAGAAATGATCTGTGAAGAGAAAAGAAATTGTACACTGTACATTAGCAGTGTCTGTATTTCTTCTATTTTGCTTTCATTGCTCACAAACCATGTGTGGATTCAGGCTCTTAAGATTTCTCAGATGCTTCTGGAAGCTATTTTGAAAGAAGCAAGATAAATCAGGCCAAAGTTCACTCCATTTTTTTTAAAGTTTCCACAGATTGTTATATTTTTCTGTGAATAAGACATATGAATGGAAGACATTGTCACCTTTCAGTTTATCGAGAGATTCACAGTTAGTAATACACCTGTTAATAATAAGCAGGGTCGGCTCTACCAATTTTGCCACCCCACGCAGTCACTGCCGAATTGCCGCCGCGGAAAGAGCGGCGGAGCTGCCACCAAATTGCCGACACGGGGCATGGGCTACCGCCCCATTCTGAATGCCGCCCCAAACACCTGCTTGAAAAGCTGGTGCCTGGAGCTGGCCCTGATAATAAGTAATATATATTATATTGCTTTACATAGTCAAATCACTAAATGCTTAATAAGGCATATTCTATACACGATCTTGCTGAAAATGTATTCCCCATTTGTGTAGGCTTCCAATTTCTAAGAAGTTGTAAATTATCTTAATTACAAATGACCAAATTTCACAGATCATAAGGGCTAGACTGTTAAAAATTAACACTTTTGCAGACCCCTAACAAGCACAGACTTGGACCCAGCCCCTAATTTTCACAAGCATGTGTGCGTGCGACATTCGTGCACACACTTGAGTTTGTGCACATGCAAGTCAGGAATGCACAAAAGTGTGCATTCAGTTTTGAAACTCTGGCCTTGAATATAGAACAAGATCCTCAGCTGGGGTAAATCAGTGTAGATCCATTGAAGACAATGGAACCAGTTAGCACCAATTCAGGATCTGGTCCTTTAAATATACAGTTCAGTTAATTAATTGGGGCTGATCACTCTTTCACTTCTCACAATATTTAGCCCATCTTATTGTTTCTTCAGTTAATATGGATAATATCTCCTGAGTTAAATTCCAATATTAAGATCTTTTTGGTTAGAAAAAAAAGACTATAATTTCCCTATCCCCTTGGTTTTATTCTTCAGCTTCTATTTGATACCCAGTAATATCACAAATATACATACCACTAAGAACAACTTCTAGTTTCTAGTTATGAAAAGCTCATCACTTCTCCCGCTGGCTTGGCCAGAAAGAACTCCCTTTATTTCACTTGGTATTGCTGGTGCCCACAGCTTATGGCTTCTGCCTTGCACGTAAATCCTAAGGTGGTAGAAGGACCACATATGCTGTACATCAAGCCACATGAAATAACTAATCAGAATAATCATTAACTGCTAATGAGCACACTTCTGGAAACCGACCATTTTCATTTAGTATCGTTGCCAGTATCTCTGATATGCATTGATGAGGAATCCTGTTGATGATTGTAGTACGGATAAAACCAGTAGTTCTGCAACCTTTTAATTTTGCGGACTCTGTCGTAAGACTGAGGGAGAGATTCTTTCATAAACCACCTCTTTTTCCAAACAATCTTCCATTGCTTGGCTCCCAAAATTTTCTTTTCTGTGGTCCATAGTTTATAGTTTGAGGACAACTGAGGGAGTATTATTGCTAGATATTTAATATATCTATGTGTCAAAGACATGATGTGCCTTCTGCAGAGATAGATTTTCTTGTAGGTCAGGAGTAGCAGTACCAGCACTGCAGGTATCATATCTCATTAAGGTCAATCACTTGACTTTGATTTAAAATGCACAGCAAATAGAACAAACCCACTCTACTGCATTAATTAGCAATTCCAGTGTTTAACCTGAAACGTGCATATTTCTTTGTGCTTGGTCTTGAGGGTAGCAGTTGAGGTGACAATGATCAGACAGAGGGCTGTCTGTAGAAAGAAATATCAACAGGAGCTCATCCAGACTACATATGCATCCCACCATGTCTTTGATCCCCAGGACTGTTCCCTAATGTCCTGTGTGGAATGGATGGTATTATTATATAAGGATATAAGGTGTGCATGCAGAGACTAAAATTTTTCCTCCACTTTGGAATGCAGGGCTCTAGAATGCAGGATCAGGATACTGAAGCCAAACACCACATCCTGGCTTCTGTGGTATGCAATGTTTAAAAAATAATAATTTAAGTTTTAAATACACGCTGTTTGTGCTTTAATAAAAGAACATACTGTCTCAAAAATTACATTCAATTGTGTTATCACTGAGAATATTTTCTGCTGTAAGCACTGTTGTTGTAGCCCCTTTGGCCCCAGGATATTAGAGACACAAAATGGGTGAGGTAATATCTTTTATTGGACCAAATTTGGTTGGTGAGAGAGACGACTTTGAGGTTATACAGAACTCGTCTTCCAGTCTGGGAAATGTACATAGTGTCCCAACAATTACAACAAACTATAACCCATTTAGCCACCTTCCCACAGCTGTTTTGTTTTTCATCACCCCCCTACCTGGAGAGGTGTTAATAGACCACTTAACCTTGAATAGTCCCTGGAAATATGTGGTAAGTACTTGTGCTAAACAATATGTTCTACCTTGTATTTAGCTGTGCCACTCTGGGTGTGTCTAAACAGAAATGTAAGCCTATGGTTAGTGGGACTTGAGTCAGCTGACTGGTGTGAGGGAGCCTTGGGCTTGAGCATCTACACTCTATTTTAACCCAAGGTTAAGGATTTTCTGACCTGTGCTTGAACCTATGGCTCTGGTATCCAAACCCGAGTCAAAGTAACCCTGTCACAGAGTTCCTAGTGCTGCTCCCCACCCCCCACCCCCGGTATCATGAACATTCTAACCTTACGAATGTGTTTCAGTGTGGGAAAACTCTATTGCCCATCCCATTTCCGAATTGTAATGATGCTGTTGATGGGACTTGGGTGACCATATAGGAGCACACAAGTACATTAACTGCATAATTAGCTCCTTTGGTGGCTGTCTCAGTAGAATGACTGAACTGCCTTCAAATCTGAGAATTGGGCTCTTCACCTCCAGGCTGAGTTATATTGGCAGGACAATGGCCTTGTACACCAGTTCTGAGGATAATTAACACATCAGACTCCAGGGCTGTCAGACTGTTAAAATGAAACTTGGCAATTCTTAATTTTTAAAATGGGATGTTCAATGAAGATGTTTTTTCTTCTTTTTGTCTGGTTTGAAGTTTGACATAAAATGTAGGTTTCAGAGGAAAAACACACACACACACACACACACACACACACACCTCCTAGCCTGACTGCTGCCAGCTGTGGAGTGCATCACCAGGGCTTGGGTGCAGTGTGTTCCAGCACCCCTGGGGATCCCTTATCTTTTTTTATAGGGACAAATGCTGGAGTCCTGGTTTCAGTCCTTGCCCAGATATAAGATCTATTTCCTTCAACAGGAATACTCACACGAATAAGGCAAGCAGATTTGATCCTATGTATTACCTTTATGGTGTTAAGAACCATCTCCAATCGCTCACTCTCCTGGGCTAAAGATAATCTTGCATTTCTCTAAATAGTATTCTTGCATTACTTTTTGCTGTCCAATATTCTTATTACTTGTCTAAAGTGCTTAGGGGCAGGAGGACGGTTGGTTCAAATGTATTAAATAGAAATCTAGCATGGATATAAAAGCTAGTGTTTTTTTTTTAAAATGAAGTATTAAGCCCACAGTGACCCAAGTGGGAATAGAAAACTCATGTAACTGAGTCACTCAGCCTCACTTCCTAGTCCTCCTCCTATCTGCTTCATGAATGTCAAAATCGTGGCTCTGTGGATTATGGCAACTATATTTTAAACCAGAAAATTAATCCAGCTCAGATCAGGATTAGCTACCACTGAAGCATCAGAATGCCAACCAGATGTTGCTACCCAGCTGGCAAAATGTCATCAGCATCTTTTTAATTCCTTTTTCTCATTTAAGCTGGATTCCCTTTTTGCTTCACTCAAAGGCAATAGGTCCTGAGGATTCTTTATCCCTTCCCCTGCCACACCAAGAGAGGCAAGGATAAGGGGTCCCCAGGAGGCTGTGGGGAGGTTTGGGGGCTGATAGTGCATGCAGCCCAGGTGCCCTTGCAGACGCATCCCCGGGGAAGGCCAGAGAGCGGAGCAGGGACCAAGCAATTGCCAGGCAGGGAGCGGGAATGGAAGGGCTCCTGAATCAGCACAGCCAGAGAAGGGATGACACCCGACATCCCAGAGGGCAGGATCTATCTTCCATCTGGCAACTTTGCTGAGTCCCTGTTCTGGGAAAACTCCGCACATCAGTGAGGAGGAGGAGCTGGAGCCACCCCAGAAGGGGCAGGAAGGAGGAACGCACTCAGCCGGGAAGTAATAGTGCTTCCTGTTGCTGCGCTGGCTGCCTCACTTGCAGCACTGCTCCTCTGGGAGCAGGAACTCTAGGATACAGCCGGAGGACTTCTGGGACCCAAGTCAAGCCAGGACCACGTGCACACAGGAAAACAATAGGGCTCAGACCCTCTAGCCCTGCAGAGTCCTGGGACTCTAGGTCTGAGCCCCAGGTTAGCACAATTGGTGTGTAGATGCAAGGGAGGTTAGGCTTGAACCCTCTGAGTACATTTCCCAGAATTGAAGAAGAGCTTAGTGTAACCTCAAAAGCTTATCTCTCTCACCAACAGAAGTTGGTTCAATAGAAGATACTACCTTACCACTTTGTCTGTTGTGATATCTATTCTGACACAGAGACAAACCAGAAAAATAAATAGTGAGTAACTGTTCCCCATAAAGAACAAAGACAGCATTATTATGGGTGAAAAGAAGAGCTAGAATGTGGCCAACCCTGTGCAGATGAAATAAGTGGTGAGCAGAGGGTGCAAGGAGCCTTCCTCTGCCCCTTTTTTAAGGATTAGCCACAAAATGTGACAGGAGAAGAGCTCCTGCTCAATGCTATTGCCAATGCTAGCCTCTTGAAAGGATCCTGTGAGGGCAGAAGCATGGCTTTCCCTCCACATGGGCCAGTGAAGTTGAACCAAAACAGGGAGTTCAAGCTGTTTCTACCGTGGTAGAGCTATTATGTGTGCTCCTCACATATTGCTGTGTGTGCTCCTCACATATTGCCAGAGAAATTAGTTATGTCAGCAAAAATTTCTCCAGGATCTCCCAAAGTCCTGCTCTACTTCACACACTCCCAGTGTCAGAGATAGCTTAAAGTTACAATCTGTACCTTAGGGTATGGTAATAGCAATGTAGTAATCCAAACATGTAACACGACTTATTATTTTTAGCTTTATGATTGACAGGAACATAGTTATGTGACCATAATCTACAATACTGCATGAAAATCACTGCCAATTGAGACAACTGGAGAGGCGTTCACACAAGCAGGTAGCAGACTTCCTAATAAACTCTGAACTACACAGACTCTGACAATGTCTCACAAAATAAACAGCACTGAAAACACAGTGATTCCGAGAGGTATTGTCAGACAATCTCCATCTAAAAAAACCCCACACTACTAAAAATACTTAAGAAAAATTGAACTAGAAGAAAAATGAACAAATGGATATGGCTTCTGAACCTGCTGAAATGAAAAGTCTGCCTACTGATGAGTTAAGCAACATGCTCTGGTATGCTATTTATCCCTGACAAGTGATTTACTGTGTAGAATAGTAAAATGTGCATTACTCACATATCTACTGTGACAGCGTACCCCATAAGGCTTTATGGGGGGATGCTTATAAATGTATATAGGATATAACTAGAATATGTTTTATGCTACATGTGCCATGTAACATATCTCTGTAAAAGTTATGATCTACTGAATCTATTCCTCCTGTTTGTATGCATGTATCATTTTTGTAGTTGAAGTTATGAATATTGGTTGTATTTCTTGAGAAAGGAATGTGCAGGTAAAGTGCCCAATCAAGAAGCGCTTAACAGACAAAAAGAAGTTGCAGACACCAATCCACATCTGAGCTTGGCCAAGAATGTCACTGGGCTGGTTACTGAGTTGTGCATGGACATGTGACTTGCCCATGTGATCCCAAAACTCCAGTTGGTGGAGAAAATCTATTTAAACCCCTGGGAGACCACTCCATCTTGTCTTCAGCTGGCTAAAGAGAGAGCCTCTCCACCCCCCACCGACACACCTGAAAGAGACTGGAACAAAGACAAGGACAATAGGGGGTGTGAGTGATAGCTGGATCCAGGCTAGGAGGACTATAACCTGTAAAAGGAAGTTTGCTGGAACTGGTGAGGTTTTTATCTGTATTCAGTGTGATGAGACATAGACTTGCGTGTTTTATTTTATTTAGTAATTCACTTTGTTCTGTCTGTTACTATTCGGAATCACTTAAATACTACTTTCTGTATTTATTAAAATCACTTTTTACTTATTAAGTTACCTGGAGTACGTGTTAGTACCTGGAGGGGGGCAAACAGCTGTGCATACCTCTCTATCTATGACAGAGGGCAAACTATTTATGAGTTTACCCTGTATAAGCTTTATACAGGGTAAAACGGATTTATTCAGGGTTTGAACCCCATTGGGAATTGGGCACCTGGGTGTCAAAGGAAAGAACATTTCCTAAGCTGCTTCCAGTCAGGCCTACTGCTGTTAGGGGATGTGGTTCAGACCTGGGTCTGGGTTTGCAGCAGACTAGTGGGTCTGGCTCAAAACAGACACGATTCTGGAGTCCCAAGCTGGAAAAGGCAGGAAAGCAGGGGCAGAAGTAGTCTTGGCACACCAGGTGGCAGCTCCAAGGGGGTTTCTCTGATACCAACCCATCACATCTACTACCTGTGTCTCTTATGAGTACGGCTAAGATTTAGTCCCGGGTATTTTTGGTAAAAGTCATGGACAGGTCACGGGCAATAAATAAAAATTCATAACCCCTGATCTCTCCATGACTTTTACCCCAAATAGCCCTGACTAAATCTTTACTTCTGGGACCCCGCTGTTCCGGGGGGGTGGAGGGAGACGCTGCAGGGATGTGGGTGTGGGAGGGCTTCTCCAGTGCTGGACTGCCCGCGACTGCTGCTACCAGGGACTGCTCTCCGGATGGCCTCCAGGTGCCCCTGGAGCCACTGCTCCAGCTGTCCTGGGACCGCTACTGCTTGCGTGGTCCCCAGGGCACCCCCAGGACAGCTGCTTGGGTGCTCTCCGGAGCCAGGCACACTGGCTACTGTTCCGGTGGTCCCCGGAGCCAGCTGCCCAGGGCCACCCAAGCAGCAGCTGGTGCAGCTAGCCCCAGGGCAGCCGCCGGGACCACTGCTCAGATGCAACCCAGGGGTGTCCCCAGGATCGTTGCCTGGGTGGTTCCTGGGACCAGTCACACCAGCCGCTGCTCGCACAGTTCCTGGAGTCAGCTGCCCGGAGCCTTCCGAGCAGCAGCAGATGCAGCTGGCAATGGGGCGCCCAAGCAGCTGGCCTCAGGGCCAGTCACTTGGGTGGCCCTGAATTCAGCTGCACCAGCCACTACGGAAGTCAGGGAGGTTGCAGAAAGTCATGGAATCCGTGACTTCTGCGACCTCTGAGAAAGAATTGCAGCCTTATTTAGAAGTCATATTTTTCGGTTTCCTGATCAAAGCAAGTTGTTAGTACTTTCAGCCATGAATATAGTAAGTTGTATTCTGTTCTGTTTCTTATAGCACCAGATTTGGCACTTAAGTTCTGCATTTATTGTTGCTGATATAAAGGTCCTGGCTCAGTTTTTAGTCAGTCCTTACTCGGGCCAATTCTTGTTGACTTCTGAGCTGCAGAGAACTAGGGAGAGGGGAAAATGCCATGAAACTGAATACCAAACTTCATGCAACTAACTTCAGCAGAAGTTTGCCTAAATAAGAACTAAATAAAGATTTAAGAATCCAGCCCCCCAAACATAAATATTTGGAGTATTAAAATGTACATAAAAGGTTATATTCAATTGCATAGAGACTTCCCACAAGTATGTGTTTTTGTTTGTATTTCTGTTAAAGTATGTGTTTCAGTCCAGGCACAGAAATCCAGTTGGAAATTCAGATGGAGTAACTGTACATATATGCATCTGCATGGAGTGTGTTTGTGTATGTACACACACACACACACACACACACACACAGCAAGAAACATACACATTTTCTTTTTATTTGTTCAGTTGTGGAAGGACTTAGTGAATCAAGTGGAAGTCAAATGGATGCACAGGTACTCAATTATATGACATTTCTGGTCCTCTGCAGTCAAGAATTCCACAAAGATAAATGCTTTGACCTTCTCCCCATCCAACCAAATTCTTCATGTTTGTTTACTAGCCCTAAGAATTTCTCCAGTTTTCCTATTTTATATCTCACCTCTACACTGCCTTAAGGTCCTGTGTAAATCAGAGCCATGATAAATGTAAATGTATCACATACAGGTATTTATAAAGGTTTTAGATGTGATATGGTTATATATAACTAAAAACTCATTCATTGCAGTGTTATATGTAAGAGTATTTGCAGATACATGGTGCAGTATTGTTATATCAGTATATATGCAGGAGTTTGGTATAGTCTTTAATACCCATTGTCAAAAGGAACTTCTCTTTTCCAAAGTAAAATTTGTTTTCGTGGTCTAAAGACTACTGATTAGATTGTTACAATTCCTATTTTCTGTACTTGACAAGCTAATCCTACTGTAAACTTGCAAAACTGTCAGCAAGGTTAGGTTCCAGAAAGGAATGCTGTAAGTTGCAATTCCTTATTGGCTACAGCATTGTTGCATTCATTAATCAGCGGTAATTTATGTTAATATAAATGCATTGATCTTACTCTGTGGGACCTCTCTTGTGAGTAATTTCATCCTTTAGTAGACATTATGAGATACATTAAGTGGTGGCATTCCAACAAATGAGACTGGCTTTACTACAGGTTAAACACCCAATTAATAACCAAATATGAAGCAATTTATTTATTTCTTCATGTCACAGTGGCTACTATTATTGCAATATTCCCAGAAAATGCTTTAGGAGCCCTTTGAGGATAAATTCAGGGGAAGGAAACATTGCTGTAATACTGATTAAATCAATTAAAATAATCATATTCATAATACTCATGTGGCATTTTAAAAAATATACATCAGTTTAAAAGGCTCCCCCCGCCCCTCAGTGCAGGGAATTCAGAAGAATATGATCTTTAGTTGAAAACTATTTCTTCACCCTGGGAATGAAATAGTAATACTCTCATTGCATTAGACTGATCCTTTGGACTCAGACCTGAACAGGAGTACATATAACTGCTCTGCCACAGGAACAGACTTAGGAGAGAACTGTGACTCAGTGTCTCTTGTCTGGTGAGAGGTAAGTTGCAGCAGACCTTGAAAGAGTGCAACTTATTTCACAACCTCACATTGGCCATCTGCTTTGGCCAGGAAATAGGAGGGGTAGAGTCAAGTCTTCCCCACATTCTCAGCTCTTCTCCACCCACTCCATGTCCTCTTGTTTACAGTGGGGAGTAGCTGGGGAACAGGGGCTGTGCTCAGCACCACACTTGAACCCAAGATCTGGTTATAACATGTAGCCTGAAATCTCTTATTCCCCTCCCCTGATTGAGTAACACGAGGACACAATCTAGTCCAAAATGAACACTGCTTACAAGGTTTTAATTTGCTAAAATTTGTTTTACACACTGTTTAAAATCAAAATCTTTTACAACATTTTAATTTGTCTAAGGGGTTATATGCACATGTGCATATTTAATTCCGATTCAGACTAATTGCCTTAAAACACAGTCTCATTGACCAGTTGGGTGCTTGTAGGGGTCTCAGTCTGCAGCGGGGTGGTGGGGCGCCAGCCCGCCTCGCTGTACTCATTCGAGTAGGTTGGGGAATCCTTGGTCTTGGGCCTGAACACCTCCGGTTGGGTCCTGCAAGCGGTAGAGGCTAAACCCTGGCCCTGAGTCAGGGCGGGCAGGCAGCCAGTGAATAGTCTGGGGCTCAGCTCCTCAGGCAGGGGCTGAGCACCAAGTTCAATAGGCCCCGGCCCTGGGTCAGGGCGGGCAGCAGGTAAATAGTCAAAGGCTCAGCTCCTCAGGCAGGGGCTGAGCAATCAATAAGTCAGGAAGCCCTGGCCCTTGGTCAGGGCAGGCAATACGTAGCTCGGGGCTCAGGCCCTCAAGCAGGGGCTGAGCGATTAATGAGTCAGGAAGCCCTGGCCCTGGGTCAGGGCAGGCAATACGTAGCTCGGGGCTCAGGCCCTCAAGCAGGGGCTGAGCGATTAATGAGTCAGGAAGCCCTGGCCCTGGGTCAGGGCGGGCAATACGTAGCTCGGGGCTCAGGCCCTCAAGCAGGGGCTAAGCAATTAATGAGTCAGGAAGCCCTGGCCCTTGGTCAGGGTGGGGCAATATGTAGTTCAGGGCTCAGGCCCTCAAGCAGGGGCTGAGCGATTAATAAGGTGGCAAGCCCAGGTCCTAGCTCCGGAGAACCTGGGAGAGGGGGAGACTGCCACCCACACGTTGGGTGGCAGGGAGGACACAGGCCCACCCACTCCACTGCGTCCCAGCCCGGGGCCCTAACAGCGGCAAAGGATCCGCCGCTGGGTCAGTGGGGATCCTGGCCGCAACACACTGACATGGGTTCGGGCCACGGTGTAGCCAGACTGGGGTTGGCTGTCCCCGGGCCACTTCCTAACTCCCCCTCGGGCGGTACCTGAGTCCAGGGGGGTCTCTTCGGCGGTTCCCAGCCTCATGGGTTCCTCGTCAGACTCGCCGTCGCTCGGCAGGTCTGGCAACTCCTCCGGATAGTGGCCGCTCGGCAGGTCCGGCCACTCCTCTGGGCAGGGGCCGCTCGGCAGGTCCAGCCAGTCTTGGCGGGTACCTGGGGCCACAGGGGTTTCCCAGTCGCGAGCTAAGCTGGCCGCATCTGGTCTCCCCGGTGGCTGCTCTTCAAGTGAGCTCCGAGGGCCCGCCTTTATACTTCGGGCTCGCGCTGGTCTACTTCCAGGTCGCGGCCTGTCTCTTGGCGGGGTGGGCCCAGAGCCTCCTGGCTCCGCCCACTCTGGCCACTGGGCCGGTGCTTCACTCTGCGGGGTGGTGGGGCACCAGCCCACCTCGCTACAGTGCTGCTTTATAATCCAGACTTTCTATTCATCCTTGTTGTCTTATTTCTCTCACTTTTCCCCTGTCACGCTAACCTCCTCCCCCTGCCAGCCTGGTCGTCTCCTAACCCCACACCTGTGTATTTTGGGCAATCATCCCTTTTCTCAAAATGTTATCTATCAACAGACTGATTATTCACCTGTGCAAAGGCTGAAAGAATTATGTCTAGTGGTTACAATAGGGCAAAACATGTCAGGGCTACCTAGATTGTATTCCCACATACAAAATGGGATCTTGGCAATACCCTGCATTCTTTTATGTCTCAGTTACAGGATATTCATTCTACTGACCCTACAATACTTATCTGCTATTGTGCAGAAATATTGTGAAGCTGAATTAATGCTGACAAAGTGTTCATATAATCTCTAATGAAAGTTCTCTCCAAGCGAGCCAGTAGAGTTGAGCTAAAACAGGGAGTGGAGGCTCCATCTTCTCTATGATTTGTAAAGCTACGGCTCCAGCATGCTTTCCCCACATGTTGCCAGAGCAATTATAGCCTCATCAGCCAGAATTCTTTTAGGATCTCTCACAGACCTACTGTACTGTACACAGTCACAATGCCAGCTACAGTTTAAAGCTACAATCTGTACCCAAGTGTACAGTAATAGCAATGTAGCAATCCAAAAACCTAAGATGATTTTTTAATACACACACACACACACACACACACACAACATGAAAAGATGGGGGTTTCCATACCAACTCTAAGACTAGTCAATTAAGGTGAGCTATTATCAGCAGGAGAAAAAAAAACTTTTGTAATGATAATAAGGATACCCCATTACAAAGAGTTGGCAAGAAGGTGTGAGTAACTAGCATGGGGAGAACTGGTCTGTCTCCCAAGATCTGTGAGAGTGAGTTATCATTCTTCAGAAGACTGGACTTCTACATAGAGTGCTTCCGACAACGTGCACGGGTTGAAATTGTGGAAAAGCAGCATCACTTGCCCCCACAACCTCAGTCATGCAGAACACAACACCATCAACAGCCTCAGGAACAACTCTGACATCATAATCAAAAAGGCTGACAAAGGAGGTTCCATTGTCATCATGAATAGGTCTGAATATGAACGAGAGGCTGCTAGACAGCTCTCTAACACCACATTCTACAGGCCATTACCCTCTGATCTCACTGAGGATTACCAAAATAAACTACACCATCTGCTCAAGAAATGCCCTGAAAAAGCTCAGGAACAAATATGCACAGAGACACTCCTAGAGCACCGACCAGGGATATTCTATCAGCTACCCAAGATCCATAAACCTGGAAATCCTGGACGCCCCATCATCTCAGGCATTGGCACTCTAACAGAAGGATTGTCTGGCTATGTAGACTCTCCTCAAGCCCTACGCTACCAGCACTTCCAGCTTTCTTCGAGACACCACTGACTTCCTGAGGAAACTACAATTCATTGGCGATCTTCCAGAAAACACCATCCTGGTCACTACGGATGTAGAAGCCCTCTACACCAACATTCCACACAAAGATGGACTACAAGCTGTCAGGAACAGTATCCCTGATAATGTCACGGCAACCTGGTGGCTGAACTTTGGGATTTTTTCCTCACCCACAACTATTTCACATTTGGGGACAATATATACCTTCAAGTTAGCAGCACTGCTATGGATACCTGCATGGCCCCACAATATGCCAAAAATTTTATGGCTGACTTAGAACAATGTTTCCTTAGCTCTCGTCCTCTAACCCCTTACTCTACTTGCGCAACATTGATGACATCTTCATCATCTGGACCCATGGAAAAAAAGCCATTGAGGAATTCCACCACGATTTCAACAAATTCCATCCCACCATCAACCTCAGCCTGGACCAATCCACACAAGCGATCCACTTCCTGGGCACTACAGTGCTAATAACATATGGTCACATAAACACCACCTTATACCGGAAACCTATTGACTGCTAATACTTACCTATATGCCTCCAGCTTCCATCCAGGACACACCACATGATCCATTGTCTACAGCCAAGCTCCGAGATGCAAATGCATTTGCTCCAATCACTCAGAGACAAACACCTTGTAAGCAATGTGTTCATTTTGGACTATGTGTTAAAGCTGTGCAAATGTTTTAAGGAAAATGCATTAAAAAGGGCTTTTACTCTCTCTTACACACACACACACACACACACAAGTACGTGGAAACCTATTACTAAATAAGGAAAGTGACCACATTTATGATTATAACATGGTTGTGTTATTGAACTCCTTTTTAAAATCTGCCTAACAAGAAAAATAAGGGAAAGAGCTATTAGACAATTAGAAAGTAATGAGGATTTTGCCAATATACCCTTTAATAAAAAAATAGATCAGAGAATACTTGGAATTGTAGATGTACATCAGAGAGTCCAAAGGAAATTAGTGAATGAACTTAATGTATAATTAGCAATTCTTTTTGAAAAACCATGAACTAAGGATTGGAGTCATGGAAACCTCAGAAAAGGCGCTATTTGAGTCTTTTTGACTCAGCCTAATTTTAAACATGTGTTTAGTGGTATGTTTCAAAATTGCAGGATTGATCTTCATATTGATTTAGCTTTTAAACACCTAGAGTGATGATAGTTGATTGTTTATCTACCTTGTTACTCCACCATCCACAATATGTGTGCCTGCCACTACAGAGCTTTATGGAGTGCAGATTACTGCACCACATGCATTCTACTACCCAGGCCCCTAACTCCTCCTTGCTGTCCTTGCACTCATTCCCCAATGCACAGGAACTGTGATGTGTGTGGGCATTCCAACATCTCTCAACACACACTGGGCACACATATACAAAACCTGCATAGTATGATCCTTACTGTTTTTTTTTCTTTGATTTCATGCCATTATCCTAGTCCTTCTCTGCTTTAAATACCTTGAATATTTCTCTCTCTCCTATTATTTGTTCTCAGGTATTTATAGACATTTTTCTCTAAGCTATGCATTCTACATTCCTTATCTTTTCTTCGCAGATCATAGCCTTTAACCATTTTTTCATTTTTTCCACCCTTCTTTACATTCTTTTACTTTTCAATTACCTTAAAAGTAAAGAATATACATGAGAAAGAGAAGATAATCAAAGGAAGAAATTTGGGAAACACAAGGTTTAACCTCCTGAACATCTTGTGACTCCATTACTGGGTTTTTAGAAGACACACAAAGAGCATAACATTTTAGTGAATTCTCTGCTTACCTCCGAAATCAGAAAACAATATTCATCTTCACTGTTAGTAACTATACATGGATCTTTCTGCCCTTCTATGGCTTGCTCAAGGTAAGATGTGGCAAATATACAGATGCAGGATTTCACATTTTTTCTGTTGCTACTTTATCATATGCATCAGTATCACAGACAAATCACTTCAGTCTAGCATTTCATGTTATTCAAAATGGTAGCTAAATACTATTTTACTGTTTTACCTCTTTTCTTATGCTCTTCTATATATTCATCCTTTGTCATCCTATCCTACCTTTTACATGATTTTCAGATGTGTTTTTTATCCCAAGTATAGTGATTAAAATATATTACATGATTATAAGAGGATTCAGATGCTAGAAATATATTATGAATCAGGAATATAATACTCTCTTCATATATAACTTTAGTGAGACCACACCTGGAATATTATGTTCACTACTGGATACTTCAATACCAGAAATATATTGACAATCTGGAAAGAGTTCAGAGAAGAACAATTATAAAGTAGCTGGATAGTCTGACTAATGAGGAAAGCAAAGTATGAATAGTCTAAGAAAGAGACATCTAATGGGAACACATAATAATTGTCTACAAATATGTAAAAGGAGGAAACTCCAGTGAATAAGAAGAAATCCTTAAGATGGTATAGGGAGATATTAAAATTGGAAAAAATATGGTAGAAAACAGTAAAGCTTTTCTCAGAGTGAATCCAACAATGCAGGGGTTTAAAGTGCACTAAAACATAAGCAGTTAAAATCTTGTATTGACAAATTCTGAGACACAGTTGAAACCATTTTTAAAATTTGACTCTTGATATTCAAATATCCACTCATTGGGGATTGTTATGATGCACATAATGCATACAGGCCTCAGATAAACTTTTGATATAGATCAAAACTTCGGGGCCCTTTTATAAAAGGAACTTTGAAACCGTCTAAGAAAGCTAGTCAGTAAACCAATTGGTTCACCTAACAAGATAAACACCAGTCATTGTGCCATATTTTAGACTTACTGATTATTTTCTTACTTCAAAAACAGAAATTGAGACAGAATGCTTTACAAGTTTTTTTTTTTAAATGTATAAATTAAAATAATCCCTGTCAAAAGCAAGTGCAAGTCCCACTGCATTACCCATTTATGCTGGGACTCAGATTTGCCCATAGCGATTTATTTAAACTAAATGGAGCATGTACGATGTCTGGTTCAGTTATTGACCAATAGCACTGTCTGATTCCTCTGGGAATGCTATGTCTGGCTGATCTAGGGCTGATGTGTGAAACATTCAAATAAACTAGAAATCAATACAGAGTGCACAGTACACAGATGCAGACTAATCATTATCTATTTTAAACCTCCAGTATAATTGGCATGTGGGCATTTTATACACTGTAATCAACTATATATTTTTAATTAATCTCCTTCTTATGTTTGGAAATAAATACAAGTGCAAGGAGAGTCATATTTTATGTTATGAAGGTTTGCTAACAACATGAAATTGTGTAGGTAGATAATTAGACAGCTCAGAACACTTCAAATCACATCTTTACATCCTTTGACAGGAATTGTCTTGTAAATACTTCAGTACAGCAGCACTGAAAAATGGGTTTCTATATGTGACACATTTAACTGGATGTTTCTGACTGATAATAAAAAGATAAAACATCCCAGATGTTTTTTGATACAGTAGTGTCTCCGATATACTAATTTCTACCTCCAAAAGGCAAAAAGTATAAAAGATGGGCAATAGGAAATTATCAGTGTTTATTTATTCTTAAATAAAGGGAGGGAGGGAAGGATCCCTCCCAGAAGGGAGCCGCCTTTCACCCTTTGCGCACCGCATGTTCGTGGGGAACCTGGCGCTAAATCATTCGTAGATGACGTGATTCTGGGTCAGGGTTTCGTGCGTAGCAGAGCGGCTACCTCGCTGCGATCTATTGAAAGTCAGCCTTTGACACAAGAGGAGCGCGGCCAGAAGGGAGCCGCCTCTCACCCTTTGTGCACCGCATGTTTGTGGGGAACCTGGTGCTAAATCATTCGTAGATGACCTGATTCTGGGTCAGGGTTTCGTGCGTAGCAGAGCGGCTACCTCGCTGCGATCTATTGAAAGTCAGCCTTTGACACAAGAGGAACGCGGCCAGAAGGGAGCCGCCTCTCACCCTTTGCACACCGCATGTTTGTGGGGAACCTGGTGCTAAATTATTTATTCTTAGTTTTTTTCCCCATCATAGAGTCCTGCTTTATCAGGGTAACCTTAATTAAAGTTGGGATGGACTGAAGCTAGCCCTTTCTCTCTGCAATCAAAACAAAACAAATGAAGAATCTATGAGAATTTCAAATAATTAAAAAAAATCCTCTGTCTCAGCAGGTAAAAGGGGATTTTGTCCAGGGAGTGTCTGATTTGCTGTGGGTAAATGGCCAGCCCCTCCCTCAGTCCCGGCACAGACATCACATCTTTGAATGTCTAATAATCTAAATAATACATCTAAATACATCTAAATAATTTCTAGAGCATATCTTTTTAAAAAAATATCCAACAATATCCACTGCTTCCCAAGATAGAGTCCCCATCCAGTAAGTATGGCTTACATTCTTAGATGTAAACATTTACATTTATCCCTGTTAAAATGAATAGTTTGCTTGCACCCCATTTACCAAACGATTCAGATTGCTCTGAATCGGTGACCTGTCCCCTCCTCCAATTTTTGCATCATCTACAAACTTTTTTGTTTTCTTACAGATAATTATTAAAAATGTTAAATGGTATGGGGCCACGAACTGATCTCTGTGGGACCTTACTAGAAACACCCCCATTTTATGATGATTCTCCATTTATAATTACATTTTGAGATCTTTCAGTTAGCTTTTGGTCCATTTAATGTGTGCCATCTTAATTTGATATCTTTCCAGTTTTTTAATCAAAATGTCTTGAGGTGTCAAATGCTTTACCGAAGTCTAACTGTAAGGGAGACAGGGCATGTTGAATGCCAGGCTTCCTCTGCTGCTCACCTTCCATCCCATAGAGTTTGCAAGTCCCCTGCCCAGCTACGATCACCATCTTGGAAGTCTAGTTTTGCATACCAGGCCAGCCTCCCCATCCATTATTGCCAATTTTCTATTTGGCAAACTTGGCTTGTTGGCTTCCTCACAGACTCCTAAGGGCTCTGTTTGATTAGTAACTATTGGTCAGTATCCAGTTCAGGGCCAAGCAAGATGCGGATTAGGTCTTAGGTCTTGCTTAAGATATTTGTTATCACACAGATCAAGACTCCACCCATCTTTACCTTCACCCCTTGTACCAGGGGAGGGTGGTTAGGAGTAGGCGGAATTCTTTCTTTGTTGGAAACAAGCTTCCCTCCTAATTCCTGGTGCCCAGTTTAAAGCCAACGTCCTTCTAAACTGGATTTGATTACCTGCCAGTAGAATTTGGGAACCAGTTATCCCTGTAGCAATGTTTATTTAATAAAAGTTCCAGCCTGCCACTTAAACTCATCCTCTCTGTCTGATTTTCCTGTGGGGATCAGTTTTTGTGAGCTTCCTGAGTTTTGGTAGTAAAGGAGAAAAATTGCATTCACAAATTATGTAGATTTCAAGTGAAGATTGTCTCAATCTGTCTAAAAAATCATATATTTTTAAACAGTTGCATTTGCAGTGTTATTAATTCTTGGAGCAATTTTTAGTTCAGCATTTTTAAATGAGAAATACAGAAGGGCACTAAATCCTGAAGATTCTCTCTCCAAAAAGATTTAGGCTGCATCTACATCACCACTTATGTCGGTATAACTTTTATCGCACAGGGTATGAAAAACCCTCCCCTCGAGGGACATAAATTACATTAACATAAGCGCCAGTGTCGACAGCGTTATGTCGGTGAGAGAGCTGTTGGGGGTGGATTAAGTCAACAGGAGAGCTGCTGCTGTGCCAGTGTAAATTCTCTAGCCTTAGGGTTGAATTCTAACGTGGATACTGATGAATGTATCAAAGAAATACGATCAAATCCCTTTTCCTTGTGGATCTACTCATCTGAATTGTTATTCTTTTGAAAGAAATTGGAAGGCTTTAAATATAATTCTATACCTTGCTCATTTGTTCAGCAAAAAAATAATATAATGGCACAAACCAAAATAATGTTCATTTTTGTGAGCACATGACTTAGGAAAAACAAAAGGTAGCAGAGACCCCAACAATTCCTCCCTCCAAGATCATAGCATATATACAGAGCCCAGAAGATGCAGCACAGTACTTGGAATGCTTATATAAAAGGGGGCTAAATTAAGGTTCCTTGAGCAAACAAAACTGGAATTTCCAAATTTTGGAGTCCTTGACTGTGCACCCTTAACATTCATTTAATGTCTTTAATGTACTTACTGTAAACTTCATATTATTACTATACTAATATCACCAGGGGCTCATTTCTCAAAGATTACAACATGAAGAACTCCCACTGTAGTCAAGTAGATTCATGACATACCTTAAGAAACACATACTATGCAAACAGATTAAAAATAAAATGTTATTTGGGGTTTCGGCCTCAGAAACAGGTCTTTTAAAAGTGTTTTGACAGTGTTCTCACACTAGAGTTTAATTTGGAATCTCTTTGTTTCACAAAAAGACCACTAATTTTGACAAACCCAACATGCTATAACTGATAGTACTATGACTATCACTGAAGAACTTTTTTACAGTACAGTGAACTAAATTAAGTCATACCAAATCAGTCATTCTAAATTAAGAAATATGGAAGTTATCCACATCGTATTTTTAGCAAGCTGACCACCTAGTGGCCCTTTCCAAGCCTTATAATGCAGTGTTCCATGTAACATGATGCTACCCAGTTAGGAGCTGGAATGGAAAAATCTCCTGTGCAATATGACACACAACTATTTCATCACCGGTTCACATTTCGGTGATGATGAGCATATGATACTATAAGGTATTTTGAAATCCCACATAATACCTTCAACAAAACTTCATAAAGATATGAAAGAGCCTTTCTGAAGAATATGAGATTGTACAAGGTCAGCTACTGTCCTAAGTATGATTAAAGTTTTGCCTGAAAACATTAAAAAGTGCAAAACCACCTCATATTTCAACCATATAATGTCTTCTAGGCCTGTATAAATAGATGATTCAGAGTTTGTTTTTACAGCTATGATTTCAGCCAATATTAGATACTTGTTAACAAAAATATTGACTTTGTACAATTTATTATACTTATCACTGTATATGTTTTCCATTCTCTATTCTTACTGTGATTATGTAAAATCTGGTATTATAAACCAAATACTGTTGCCCCTGTTTTATCTACCAAACTTTAAATGACTATACATTTCTTTTGTTAATATGTTCAGCCTCTATGCTACCCATTACCTTTTCCCATCATTACCTCCTCTTTTTATCACTTTTAATCTCTATAATTGATATTTCCCCCTCTACTGGGGAAAGAGGGTGACAACCTTCTATTGAATAATATTTGTAAAACACAATGTTGAACATCATGTGGGATCTCTGTAAAAATGATTACAATGCATACTATTCTTCCCTTGTATCTATTTACTTTTATAGCTTAGAATAAATCTCTGAAGCTGGTCCATCCCACTTGCTGGGGGCAGAGGAAAACTAGAAGACAATAGATGAGCTGAAATCATTTGCAACTAGGGGTGTGAAAATATAGGGTTTAAAAAAATCAAGAGTGTCATGTACTCTATATCAGAGCTCTGTGATAAATGAAGTAGTTCCAGCAAAGTGAAGGGAGAGTCAACAAATAATAACTGTTTCTCATGTAAACATTCCTACAAATTTTCAGAGTTGAATGAATATTATTAGAGAAGGAAATCTGATGGCAAAATGCTACTCTGGTATAAACAGAACATATCTTCAGTTGTAGGGTCATCTTGTGCTCTCTGTATTGTAAAATCTCTAGAGGTTTTTTGCTTCATTCTATACTGCAAAAATCATGATTGTCTGACTCAAGAAAAAAGCAGTGATTTGATAGATTTTACAGCTTTCTGCTGGGACAAGGCTCAATTTATATACCACACAGTGTACATAAACAATAGATGTGACCATGTTTAATACTTCAGATTCAGAAACTGAAGCAAGCAGCTTAGTCAAAGAGACAGATCAATGACTAGAAGATTCTGTAATTCAGACAATTCACTTCCTTAACAGTATTTCATATTATCACTTCAGATTAAAGATTGCAAATATACAGTAACTGTTTCCTTTTATTTTCCCAGAAAGATTACAACTTGCTTGTATAAGTGCAAATAAAATGCTGTTTATCATTCCACCCAACCACGCTCTGAAAATACTCAACTATTTGTATTTAAAAGAAATGGGCTCTGAATGTGAAACATCACCTTAAGAGATGCACATAAATAACACTATTTACCTGCAAGTACTCTTAAACAGCAGGGGGCTGTCATAGTTTTACATCATTCCCAAAAGCAAAGCCCCCATAAAGCTGTAATTTTAAATATCAGTATAGGCTAACTAGAGTAACCTGGCAACACAATACTATTCACAAACAATAATATTCAGGATGGTTGTACTCACCCATGAAATAAATTCAGCTCCAAAATTCTTTTTGGTTAACAAATCTAAATGAGACCCACTCAACTCTTTTTGTCAATATATATATATAGAAAGCAAATAATTTCACAGCAGTAGGTTTAAGTTACAAAGACACATGCACGGACTCCCAGTTTTGACACTGTCCAGTGTCATAAAACTCTTATAACTATAGAAATTATTAGTTCTCCAATTTAATTGCTTATGCCTTTGTATATATTATATACTGCAGTCAACTCTGCAAGTTTTATTATAAACATTGGATTTAGTTCTGCAATCCTTTCTGAAGGAAAGAAAAAAACAAAAAAAAACAAAACAGCAGAATGAACAGACGATAAACTAATATGAAACTGGTGGCTTGGAGCAGAAGAATACACTTTTACTTGATTGGATATTGTATAAATGGGAATATTTTTATTAAAAAGTGCCAAATTGATATATGGTTAACAAGATTCTCAAACTTTTTTCATATGAATCACTTCTTACTAAAGACACAGTATAGAATTTTCAGAAATACCTAAATATCTTAGTGGCCTAAGTCCCATTTTTACAAGTGACTAAGGCAAATACAGCCAGTTTTTTTAGAAGTATTAACTCACCTAACTATGCAGATAGGTACCTACTTGGATTTTAAAAAAGCTCTATGGTGTCTAAATTCCAATGGGCATTAATCCCACTAGGTGCCTATCTAAATTTTTAGGTGTCAACATACTTTTAAAAACCTGGCCCAATGGGAAAAAGACTCTTAAGCACTGAAGGCCCAGATTGTTAAAGGTATTTAAGGCATTGCCATGCTCAGAATTGCAACACCTAACTAACTTAGGATCCTAAATCTCATTTTAACAGGAATTTAGCTTCTTAAATACCTAAATCCCATCAACTCTCAATGGGATTTTTGGCTCCTACGTGCCTACATTTCTTTTGAAAATGAGATTTCAACTCCTAAATCGGTTAGGCGTTGCAACGCTAAGGAGCAGCAATGCCTAAATGCCATTAAAAAGCTGGCCCTGAGGTGCTCTCTACACTTCCACTTATGTCTGTATAAATGTTGTCACTCACGGGTGTGAAAAAACACCCCTGGAGTGACATAAGTTACATTGACAGAAGCGCCGGTGTAGGCACGCTATTTCAGTGGGAGACGCTCTCCCGCCAACATTGCTAGTGCTGCTCGTTGGAGGTGGCTTAATTAAGTTGACAGGAGAGATCTCACCCGTCAGCATAGAGTGGCTACACGTGATCTTACAGTGGCACAGACAGCTATGCCGCTGTAAATTCACTATTGCAGCCATGGCCTAAGTCGCTTTTGAAAATAATTTTTTCATAAGCACTAAATCCCATCTTTTGTCTCATGGGCTACCTTCCCTCCCATTCCAGGTCATCTAGCATTCCTGTGGCAACTACAATAGTTGCTTAAATGGATAAGCAATATTAGGAAAATATTTCATTTATTATTAGCTTCCCTAATGCAAGTTATCAGCTGGAAACAAGGAAGGAAAACAGCACTAATGTGCCCAGTAAGCTCTCTATAATCAAAAAATGGCCCTCAGACAATAGTTTGTGAATCTCTGATGCACAAGACACACATATGACCAAATTTTGGAAAGTGCTTAACACCGACATTGGGTCTGGATTTCAAATTAGCTCAGCTCCCGTTTTGTCACCTTGCTGAAGAGGCCAGATTTAGAAAAGGGCTCTCAATGGGAGGTGCTGGCTCCTAAGCACATCTAGAAGTCTGGCTCATAAAAGTTTAGGTATTTGCATGAAATAAAATGACCCCAATTCAGAACTGCATTACCCTGTTTTATACTGCTGTAAGTCCATTGAGATCAAGAGAGTTACAACAATATGAAATTGGAGAAATGTAGTGATGAATCTATAGATGCCCGGCTTGGATCCATTTGACTGTCTTTCCGTTGAAGATCACAAAATTCACATGTACTCAGAAACTACTTTCACCTTCACCATGATAAAAGGTTCCCAGTTAAGAGCCTGAGTTTTGAAATGGAGATAGCAATGGCAACAAGCAGTCCTGACACGTTAACACTGGTAACAAAAGCAGGAATAACAGAACTGGGCTTTTTTCAAATGAAATCCAGATGCAATGAAATAACAAAAAAACTCACTGCCTTTTTGGCACACCAAATGAAAATGATCACTGAGTTTCTAATTTAATGGTTAAATATAGTACACGGTAATTTTATAGCTCGTTGAGATAACTGTTATCTTAGTCTATTGCGATCTTTAATCTTTTTCTTATAGTGAATTAGAAGTAAAAATCTCCTCACAGTATGAACCGAATGATTAGAAGAATTAAGTTTTGATCACAGAGCTAAATATATTGCCAAATCATCTTATACATATAAAGCATTCAAGAAAATCATATTTAATTTTTAGTAATTATAACCTACAGCAAAACTAGCTTTAACCATTAGAAACTAGAAAAGTTTCTTATTATGGTCTTTAAGTAAAAAAGGTTAATCTTTGATTTCTCTGATAGTGGTGGAACAGCTTTAACGGTTTCCTAAGCAATTTACCAAAAAAATGAATTAAAGATGGAGCTAATAGTGCTGCTGATAGCTAAGGTTGCTTGAAATTTTCCATTATAAGACCCTGTTTTCAGGTGTTTATTACTTTGTCTAGCTTTAAAACTTCAAGCTAATTTTTTTTTGAATGTGAGTGTTTCCTTGATGCCAGGGATGTTCCTTTTGTCATCTCAGGGAAAATCCATCAATATTTGGCCAAGGTATAAACCTCTGAAAAATTGCAGTTTGCACATGCTCAGACTTGTTAGAATTTTGCAGCTAAATTGTGCAATAATTCCATCTGAAATTAGCATGCTCCATCCCCCGTCCTTGCTCCTAAACACCAAAGAGATTGTGCATGTGAGTATGCTTCATTATGGGGCTTCAGAAGGACTTTCCCTGCAATTGCTCCTCCTGGCAATAAAGAAGCTTCTGGGCATGGGAACTAAGATCAGAGAGACTGTTTCCCCTGTGTTCTCAATGCTGCTCCTGCTGGCAGACAGGCAGCATGGAAGAGAAGGAAGAAGCAAGTAATTACAATGCAGAGGAATGAGCAATGGGGACAGGGAAGAGGGCTGCAGGAACGAGAGGGTGGGGAGTCAAAAAGGGCACAGGGTCAGGGTGGATAGAAGCAGGAGCAGAGGGGGCAGGTGTTGAGGCATGGCAGGGGTAGATAGGCACAAGAGAAGGGTATGGACAAGAGGAGAGGGGGATAGGACCCAGGGTGGATGACAATGGGAAGGGGAACAGGAGATAAAGGATATGGGGAGTTTATTAGAAGCAGAGAGGTGCAGCACCTCTGGTAGGGAGGAGGAAGAGCAGAAGGAAACAAAAACAGATTGAGGGCACATGGGAAGAACAGTCCACTATGACTAGGGTACACTCCCCCACAAAACCTGGAGTTGAAGCCAGCAGTCCTGAGTCTCTGCATTCCTCTGCAAATAGCTGGGAAACCCACTGGAAAATGTGGGTCATCCCTTTGCCGTCCCTCTTTCCCCCCACCCCACCCGCTAACTGTTCCACATAGAAGATAACAGCCTACTGCTGCTAATAATTATTCCATTATCTCAAGTGGCAGAGATCTGTGCTATCCATCTAAAATATGCTAACCCTACTGATGACCCAAGTTGGAGGCCAATATGATTCACATGATAGACATGGACATGGATCACACCAAACGTGAAGAGTAAGAATGAAATTGACTATATTTTAGTCAATAAAAGGCGCATCGTTCAAGACGTCTCTGTGGTGCAGCCATTCAACACCGGCAGTGACCATCGCCTGCTTAGAGCGAAGTTGATTTTCGATGAAGCGGTGGAAAAGAAGGCGTTACAGATGGCAAACAGGAAACAGCAGCCGAAGACATTCGATGAAGCAAAGCTGAAAAAAGCGATTTCTGGGTTTGACTGGAGCCAGATGGAAAAGTGTGATGAGGACTATAGTATCTTTGCTGACAAGTTGAGATGTTGCATAAAAGCAGCTGAAATTAAAAAGCTGAAGAAGGCAAAGGGAAGAATCTCGATTGAAATGAAAAGCTTGTTGGAGAAGCGGAGAAACATGAAAAGGAGCTCGGATAACAACCTCGAGTACTCCATTCTGTGCAAGCTTATACGGCGAAAACTGAAGGATGACTTTGAGAACTTCCGGAAAGAAAAGCTCCTTAAAACAGCTGAATCACGCAAGAGCCTCAGGACATGCAAGCGGGAATTGACGCAGTATAGATTGAGTGTAACAGCATTGAAGAACAAGGATGGAGAGACAGTAATCGACAGAGCAGGGATGGAGGAGGTCTGCAAGGACTTCTATACAGAACTGTTCAAATCAAGAATCAACGTCCACCTCCCAACTCTCGAAGAGTCAGAAAAACGCATCCCCCCAATAATTGTCAGCGAAGTCCGAAGCGCACTACACCAGATGAAGAAGGGAAAAGCTACAGGCAAAGATGGAATAATGTCAGAAATGATTTCTGCAGGAGGCGAAAAACTTTGAAAGGCCCTCGCTTTAAGATTCAGTCGATATCTTGAAGAAGGAAAAATACCATCAAGCTGGAAGGAGTCGAATACCATCTTGCTGCACAAGAAGGGTGATCGAGAAAATCTTAAGAACTACCACCCTATATGCCTGCTCTCTCACATCTACAAGCTCTTCACAAAGGTGATAACGAATCGACTTTCGCAGAGTCTGGATGAACAACAGCCGAGAGAACAGGCAGGGTTTCGAAGAAATGTCAGTACAATCGACCATATATTTACCCTTAGCCAGCTCCTAGAAAGAGCGAGGGAATACAAACTCCCGCTGTGCATTGCTTTTGTCGACTATGAAAAGGCCTTCGATAGCGTTGAGTTTAACGCAATATTAAAGGCGCTCGCAGAGCAGGGCATTAACACGCAGTACATTAGTTTGCTGAAGGAAGCGAATATTGGATGTACAACAGACATTACTCTCCTTGAAACTCCCCTCTGCATCCCAATCGAGAAAGGCGTAAAGCAAGGAGATACAATTTCACCGAAACTATTCACCGCCTGCCTCGAAATGGTTATGAACAAGATCAATTGGAGGAGTGGTGTCAACATAAACGGAGAGAGATTATCTCATCTCAGATTTGCAGATGACATTGTACTAATTGCCGAAAGCACCAACCAACTGCAGAGCATGCTACGAAGACTCGACAAGAAAAGTAGTCAGGTCGGCCTGAAAATGAACCGCTGCAAAACTAAATATATGCGATCAGACGTCTTACGAAAAGCCCAAATAACAGTAACAGGAGAAGACACTGAAGAAGTGGAACAGTACATATATTTGGGCCAAGAAGTTAATATGTGCCAAGACTTGAACGGAGAACTCTCGCGAAGGATTCGGACAGGATGGTGTGCGTTTAATTCCATCAAGGACGTCCTCAAAGGAAAAACTGACAAGACCACACGTAAAAATATTTTCAATTTGGCAGTGCTGCCAGCCATGCTGTATGGCAGTGAAACGTGGGCACTGACGAAGAGAGAAGAGCAATGGCTGTTGGTAGCTGAAAGGGCAATGGAACGAGCTATGTTGGGAATCTCCCTTCTGGATCGTATACCAAATGAAATAATCAGAGAACACAGCGGTGTGAAAGATATTGTTGTGGAAAGCAGACATAACAAGATGCGATGGGCGGGCTACACAGCACGGCTCACGGATAACAGGTGGACCGCAATCTTTGCGGAAAACACAAAATATATGTTAAAAGAACATTAACATTGTGAAATCAAACACACAAAAATTAGGAAATGCCAGACTTAAGGTTTTGCATGCAACCTTAATTCATCCCCCTTGGGAGTATGCAGTATGATACAGCCTTTAATTACATGATCACATACTATTTTTTCCCACAGGATCCCTGCCTCATTCTGTGAACAGTACAAAAAGGGCTCTTTGAATGAATCAGGGTTATGTAATTAGGGAGGCTGATGTCTTGGGCCACCGCCTCATTTGTTGTAGAAATTGGAAGGTGTGTAGTTAGTGAGGCGGCAGGATGGGGATGGATTGCAGGAGGAGAAAGAATGGTCTCATGGTTAAGGCAGCGGAAGGCTGCCCTGGAGAACTAGATGCTATCTCTGCCTCTGCCCTGGAGTCCCTATGTGATACTAGGCAAGTCACTTAATCCAAACATCACAGGTGGTCACTAATTGCGTGTTCCTAATTTTCTGGGTGTCTGACTATTATCCTGATTATCCTGGGGTCTCATTTACAGAATTCTGAGTACACAAAGATAGATTAAAAGTCAATGGGGGCTGTGTTTTGAACAAATAAAATGCTATATAATGATAAGTAATCTGAAAAATCAGGTCATAGCTCTCTCGAATTGGACACCCAAACTAGTAGAAACTTTTTACATTAATCTCTTTGTGCCTCAGTTTCCCATCTGGAAAATAAGGTAATGCCACCACCTCATCTCACAAGGGTATTATGAAAATTAATTAATTATAGTGAAGCACTCAGATAAAATAGTGATGAGAGCTCTAGAAAAGTCCCTGAGAAAATTAATAATTCTGTCTTCAGAATAGCATGCAGTAAAAAAGGCCTGGGGCCACCTACTGCACAATAAAAAGAAAACATTGAGTAGCTGCTCAATAAGCGAGCACTTTCCACACACTGCACTGAAAGAAGCAGAGGTCTTGCAGAAAAATTAGTATGTGATCATGTAATTAAAGATTGTATCATAGTGCATATACACAAGGGAGGCAAATTAAGATTTCACAGGCAACTTTAACTCTGTTATTTCCTAACTTTTGAGTACTTGACTATGCAACCTTTATGTTCTTTTAACATATTTTTGATGTAACAATCAATTTATAATGCAAGCCAAGAAGAGCAAAACATTATCTATAAATGAACAACCAATGTTTTATAATGTAAGAACATAAGAAAGACCGTACTGGGTCAGACCAAAGGTCCATCCAGCCCAGTATCCTGTCCACTAACAGTGGCCAATGCCAGGTGCCCCGGAGTGAGTGGACCTAACAGGTAATGATCAAGTGAGCTCTCTCCTGCCATCCATCACCCCCCTCTGACAAACAGAGGCTAAGGACACCATTCCTTACCCATCCTGGTTAATAGCCATTAATGGAATCCATCTCCATGAATTTATCCAGTTCTCTTTTAAACCCTGTTATAGTCCTAGCCTTCACAGCCTCCTCAGGCAAGGAGTTCCACAGGTTGACTGTGCGCTATGAAGAACTTCCTTTTATTAGTTTTAAACCTGCTGCCCACTAATTTCATTGGGTGGCCCCTAGTTCTTCTATTGTGAGAACAAGTAAATAACTTTTCCTTATTCACTTCCTCCAAATCACTCATAATTTTATATACCTCTATCATATCCCCTCTTAGTCTCTCCTTTTCCAAGCTAAAAAGTCCTAGCTTCTTTAATCTCTCCTCATATGGGACCCATTCCAGACCCCTAATCATTTTAATTGCCCTTCTCTGAACCTTTTCTAATGCCAGTATATCCTTTTTGATATGAGACCACAATTGTACTCAGTATTCAAGATGTGGGCACAGTATGGATTTCTGTAAGGGCAATAAGATATTCTCCATCTTATTCTGTATCCCCTTTTTAATGATTCCTAACATCCAGTTTGCTTTTTTGACTGCCGCTGCACACTGCATGGCCGTCTTCAGAGAACTATCCACGATGACTCCAAGATCTTTTTCCTGATTAGTTGTAGCTAAATTAGCCCCCATCATATTGTATGTATAGTTGGGGTTATTTTTTCCAATGTGCATTACTTTACATTTATCCACATTAAATTTCATTTGCCATTTTGTTGCCCAATCATTTAGTTTTGTGAGATCTTTTTGAAGTTCTTCACAGTCTGCTTTGGTCTTAACTGTCTTGAGAAGCTTAGTATCATCTGCAAACTTTGCCACCTCACTGTTTACCCCTTCTTCCAAATCATTTATGAATAAGTTGAATAGGATTGGTCCTAGGACTGATCTTTGGGGATCACCACTAGTTACCCCTCTCCATTCTGAAAATTTACCATTTATTCCTACGCTTTGTTCCCTGTCTTTTAACCAGTTCTCAATCCATGAAAGGATCTTCCCTCTTATCCCATGGCAACTTAATTTACATAAAAGCCTTTGGTGATGGACCTTGTCAAAGGCTTTCTGGAAATCTAAGTACACTATGTCTACTGGATCGCCCATTATTACAGTGTTACAGTAAGTGATAATAGGGGACTATATATGCCTTATATGAATAATGCACTATGGTTCTTGATATGCTATGCTATAACTTTTTAATAAGCCATTAACACAAAGGTACACTATTTAAAATGACATTTGTAACACAAAATAAGAACATTTCTAGTGGTCATTGGCATGCTACACTTGTTCAATAAATTATTAGTACTAAAATAACATTAGCTAGATTATAAAGAAGGTATACATTTAATATGAAGTCATGCATAGGCTACAAGTGTGCACCTTAAAGGTTCCTCCTGAATTAAAATGTGAATTCTTCTTAATAACATAGTTCATACAAAGATGACACTCCCTTCCTGCAGGAGAGATAAATTGTAATAGTTCAGGACTATACATCGACTATAAATGTTATATAATAGAACCAGCCAATTAACTTGATAATGAGTGCTCTGCACTGACGTAAGAAATTCTGGATTGATCTTGCTCTAGTTTCTTATTTTCCAGAGGTCATAAGGTACTTCTGAGGACATTCTGCACCAAAAAATAGAAATTCTGTGCCAAAAAATAAAAAGTTCTGCAAGTTTTATTTGTCAATAAACAAAAGTGGAGGCTCCAGCATGGCAGTGGGGAACACAGGCCACTGGCCAGACGAAGGTGGAGATCACCCTGCAGCCCCCCACCCCCCAACCCTGAGACATGGACTCAGTGTGAGGTTGCACCCGACCCTGACACAGCACAAGGCCTGGGCCTACCCCAGAAACATTCTGGGGCCCTGCCTCTCCGTGCCAGGTGCACTAGGTATGGGGCAGGCAGGCTCAACCAGAGAATCCAAGAGTAGAGGGGCTCAGTGTGGGGGGATCCAGGTGTGTGGTGAGAGGATTCTGTGTGGGAAAATCTGGGTGCCGGCAGCTCAGTGGGGGTGTGGGGTGGAGGTGTGGTGGGATCTGGATGCACAGAGGTTCGTTGGGGGGATTCCAGGTACAGGAGCAATGGGACTCTGCGGGGGCTTCCAGGTGAAGGTGGTTGGGGCTTAGTGGAGGGGTCTGGGTGTGGGAGTCTCAGGGTGCTGGGGAAGTGGGGCTTGGTGGGATGCAGATCTGGGTGCAGATAGTTGGGTGTCAGTGGTGTTGGGGGTCTGGATGTGGTGCAGGGGGTGGGGCTCATCAAGGTGGAGGTTTGAGTGCAGAGAAGTGAGTGGGGGTGGTCTGGGTGCAGGGTGGGGGTCTGGAGGCAGGGGCTCTGGGTGCAGGGGGCTCCAGATGCAGAAGATGAGGTTCAGTGGGGTAGGGTTCAGTGGGGGGAGGGCTAGGTGCATTCAGGGCATACAGGGTGAGGCTTGGCAGGGGCTTCTGGGTATGGGAGGTCCAGATGCACAGGGATTGGGTGGATGGGGGAGCATACAGTGACCCCTCCCCAACAGCTGAGGAGCGATGGGGGGCAGGAATTAGGACACTGAGCTTTCTGCAGCTGGGAGAACATTTCTGGAGGTGGGTCTGACACAGCCCCAATCACTCCTTGCAGGGGAAGAAGATGTCATGTCCTCTCCTTCCTGCAGCCCAGTCGGGACTAGCAGCTATTCCAGATCAGGGTAGGAGCCACTAGTTGGGGTTTCCCCAGCCCTGCAGTGATTTACCTCTCCATTGGCTGCTCCGGGTGCCTGAAATGATGTACCTGCACAGCTAGGGAGCAGTGTGTGACTGCTCTTGCAGCTTCTATTTGCTTCCCTGTCAGAAAGTAATTTTTCTGCAAGGAAGCAAAGAAATCTGTGGGGGACATGAATTCTGTACACATGCAGTGGCACATAATTCCCCAGAAGCAATAAGGGCTGTAATTCAGACACCACTCCACCACCATGCTTCTGTATTCAGAATGTAACCCTTTCCACTGTACATCTGAAGTAGCCATGCCTTATAGACACAACAAACCCCACATTTTCAGAACAATGTGTATGTTAAAAATCATTGTTACTCCCAGGAAACTTAAAAAACAGTTAATCATCAAAATTCATTGGCTAAACACTTCTGATAATCCAGAGTTATCAACAGACCTTTTCTTATGACACCATATTTGGATGGGAGCATGTAGCGGGGTGGCCACCTGCTCCAGCCCTGACAGGGTCAGAGTCAGCTCTGGGGGAAGGATTGGAGGGCAGGAAGGGAAGCTGAGCTGATTGGGGGAAGTAGCCTCAACTGGGGGCGATGCCCCAAACAGACAAGCCTGGCCTTATAAAGGCCAGGGCAGCCAGGAGAGAGAGAGTCTCTCTCTGTGTCCAGAGAGAGAAGGGCCTGGCTGCCAGGAGTAAAGCAGGGACCTGAAGTGGTGCAGGGCTGGGGGAAAGGCTAAGGGAGCTGGGGAGCTCCGGCCTAAGGAAACCCCAGGCTGCAGGCCTGGTAAGGCCAGCCCAGGTACTAGGGTTGCAGGGGCAGCCCATGGGTAGGCAGAGGCAGCAGGTTCAAACCCCCTTTGCCGATGATGAGTGGCTTACACTGCAGTCTGCCCCAGTGCATGGGGCTAGATAAGGACTGGCAGTAGCTGTCCACTGAGGTGAAGTGGGGATAGTGGGTGAGGGGGTTCCCCTGGGAGGGGCAGACCCTATGAGTAAGGCTGTGGGGTACTGCCAGTGGGGGCAGCACCCCAGAGAAAGGGGCACTGGGTCCTGGGAGGGACACGGGGGCCAGAGAGTGGTTAGGCGGTTCACTGGCCAGAAGAGGGCACTCCAGAGACTGGTGAGCTAATTCCCAAGGACGACCAGCAGGAGGCGCCGCCGGGTGAGTCTGACTTTGTTACAGAGCAAAAAAGATTGACTCACCTAGACCAGTTATGTCAAATTACATTCTTAAAGAAGAATTTGAACTGCTCCAATATGTACTAGAAATATTGGATTATCATAAATAACACATGGTACAACACAATTTTCTCACCAGTTCTTACTAGAAAAGTATACTTCATCTACAAATTTGATAATGAACTAAAAATCTTGGACAAACAGGAAGAACTAAAGGGCAGAAGGCAGACTGTATTCAGCCTTCAATGATGCAAACACACACCAGGTCCCTGCATGTAAAACAGAAATAAAATTCAAAAATATCAGAAGAGCACATTTGGACAGACATGTTTCAAACAGCTCACTTCATCACCTCTTTACCAACTTGGAGACAATCCCAGTTGAAATTTAACAGAGCTTTCTTCTACATACACTCCACACAACTTCTGTAGAGCTTGCAAGTAGATAGTCTCTACACATGAATTTCCTGAGACTCTCCTTAGAGCCAAAATTTTGGTCACACATACAGAATAGCCTGCCAGTTCAAGGAAAGATAAATCGCACCAACCTGTTATTCACATCACCTAAACAAAATAACAACACAGCAGTCCCAACATTTGAGCCAAACTTAAAAATTAAGAGGAAGATTTTCAAAGGCTTAGATCAAAGTAAATCCCATTGAAACACTGAGTCATCTGTGCCAGTAAAAATCTCCTCCTAAATTGCCAACACAAAATGAATCTGGCTTTCCAGAGCATTCCAACCAAATACCTTAAATACTTTTGTATAATGATGTCACACCAGGCTCTGAAAAAAAAGCGCTTTACAAATGTTAAGTATTATTAAAATTATATAAGTATTAAAGTGAAAGGAAAATAAAGTTAACAAGGACTTTTTTTATAATATAGATTTTAATGTTTGGCTGATGATGAAGTAAGGAAATAAAATGGCTTTTTAGAACTTATATAGCTCTTGATGCAATATTTTTAAAAAATTCACAAGGACAAACTCCTCCTCTGGTATATCCTTTATAGAGCATTCTATTTACATTTTATGAGCACTGTTTTTAAAAGTGTGTTGAAAAACACAGGCAAAAGAAAAAAAATCAGAGTATTAAGTCTGACCGTCTTCTAGTAATAAAAACCCCCTATATAGCAATGCAAAATCCCACAAAGACCATATTTTCTATGCTATCTTCACTGATGCATAAAAGCAGAAGAGACATTTCTAGCTAAAGAGTGCAAACATAATTTAACATGTATATTTCAAATCATATTCCCAGTTCAAAACTTAATCTACAGCAAAGGTTCTGGCTTCATAAAAATTGAAGACTAAGTGTCCCTTTCTCCAATTGATACAATATACTATGTGGTACAGGAACAAAATAATATTTAATGTCCTCTTCAATGTGAGGATTCAAACTTGAAAGTAGTTTCAGAGTAATAGCAATATTTAACCTAAGCAGTCCAGACATTTCCATGACACTGAGTGCAGTTTAGTCTCTTTCCAATAGAAATGCACTATTTCATACTGCTCCAGGTCTACAGTGGAGTAAAGGTCAGGTATATTTAACATTCTAAACCATCCTGAAGAATAAGTATGCAAAATCTAACTTTTGTGTGAGCTAGATTAGTGGTGGCAGTGAGGAGCATATTTCTATTTGTGATATTGGGGTTAAACATGGTTACAGGGCTAGCTGCATCGCTGTCCCCTTTCACGGTTTGGCTGAGTGCACCCTCAGGTCTCAGGCCCCATGCCTTCACCTCTCACAGGATGCAATCACATGATTCTCCTTAGACCTGGCCCTGGGGTACTGTGACCTGTATGTCAATCATGCTTATCGAGCATGTCCAGCTGTGTTCAGTACCTAAAGTTCTTCCTTTTGTGAGTCTGTGACCAGTGGATTACATGACCCAAAACAGCCTTCTTAAACAAAAGTTCTTTTTATTTAAAGATAGAAACAAAACATTTTACAGAAAAGGATCCTAGAACAACAAAAGGTCTTCATGCATGTTAATCTTAACTAAAGGCTAACCATTCCCCCCCCCGCCCGCAATGGGGACCCCACTAGTCTAATATCCCCCACTCAGTAGGCTCTGAGTTCTCAATTTCAAAAACTTGTTGGGCAAGCCCACCATGGGATCACATCAATGCAAAGAGCTCTTGCATTATCCTTTAACTGTTTAGTGAGAAGTGTGTATCTGAATCAACCGCCGCCTTCCCGAGCGCATATCCTGATAATTCTGCTATTGATTTTACTCAACGTACGCATACAGTATACATCATGTCAACTAGGTCAACACATAATCATAAATTATTACAAGCAACTCCAAATCTGTCACACAAGGCTATGGCATAAATACCACAATCTAGTTCTATACAAAGTCACCGTGATGGTGCTATACACAATATTCACATACACCTAGCACCCCTGAGCAGATTTACCAAGCACTTCAGGAAAATTCACAGCTAAAGATAAACAGTAAAACAAGTTTACTGATTATAAAAGATAGATTTTAAGTGATTATAAGTGATAAGCAAAAAGTCAGAGTTACCAAAGAAAACAAAATAAGTGCACAATCTAAATCCTAAACCTGTAAGACACTAGGCAGTATTTATATCAAGCCGTTTTCTCACCCCACTAGATGTTACAGTTCATAATACACAGGTTTCACACTTGAAACCTGGACCAGTTTCTGTTGGAGTCTTCAGCCTTCTGAACATCCTTGTTACTTGCAGCATAGGTGGTGGGAGGAAAAAAGACCCAGTGGGGTCACGGTGTTCTGTTTTATACCCTTTGATCATGAGCTTGGAAAACATAAGTCCAGGCATGTCTGCTGGGCATTGCTGAGTCACCAGGCAAGATTGACCAATTCCCCTGGTGTGGCCTTGTGCAAGTGAGTCACTGAATTGTAACTCCCTTGCTGGACAAACTGTTATCGGTTGCTCAATAGCCACACAGGCATTGGTTATCCCCCTGGCTATTGTCTTTGGGGAGCCAGTATGTGGGCACTTCCCAAACCACAGCATATTTTAGTGACAGTTGTACAAGACAATTCTCTGAACTTCATATGCATTAATGATATACATATTTAGCTGGAACAGTGAATCATAACCTTTCATTTGATACGTTACAAGGCATGCTTTATATGCAATATCACAATTATATACAGATGATGAATATGCGGATTACAGGGCACTCCCCTGAGATGTAAAGTTCACACCCTCAAAGCAAAGACGACATAAATATGCATTAGATAACTTTTGAGAGCAAAATTTCTACAATCAATAAGTTTTAGACTTTTACTGTGATATGGGATATTGGAAAAAAACTTCTCTCTAGAAAGTTGTTTGTTGGATCATATTAAAAGTTTTCTAAAATTGATAATTGTTAACCATAAACTGAAATCAAGTGTTATATAATGCCACCTTTACACAAGCCATTTTTCAGTGGAGACCTATCAATGTGGGAAATGTTCTCGTAGAACCTCAAGTATCTCCAAGTTCTTCACACAGAAGACCCTGCTTGATCACCTGCTCCCCAGTTTAAAATTTCCAGATTTACATGGAGGATATAGATATAGATAGTGACAACATGGCCAATGTTAGTATGGTGGGTCCTGCACTTTTCTTGGCAGGGGGCTAAGGTGCCACCGCTTGCCCCTGCTCTTGAGGCACCAAGGACCCTGCTAGTGTCCCAGGAAGGTGGTAGAGAAGGAAAGCAGGGGAGGGATCTGGGTTTGCTCCTCACTCTGAGCCCCAGCCCCTCTCAACACCTGCGGGTTCTTATCCTATTTCCTCCTTGGGTGGGGTACCTTTGATCCTTAGACATTGGAGAAGGGAGTCTCCCTCCCCTGCTGGGTCTCCCCTATTTTGGTTCTGTAGTCTTTCAACTCTCACAACGCACCTCTAAACTCCAGTCCCCTATCCTTCCTCCTCCACCCTGACTGCCTGAAGCAGGAGGGTTTATTAGGTTCCTGACAGGGACTTAATTTACTACAGGTGCTCCAATAAACCTATAGCCACCCTCCCTAGTCTACAGAGAACCACACCTTAATTAGCCTAGGGCTTATATATTTCCCCTCTCCCACTGCTCCCTGGCCCTCCTGTATCACAATACACATATATATAAATAAAAAAATGAAGTACTGGGTGAGCTATACTCCTTGCCTTCATGGGGAGAAGGCAAACAAACATAACAGTAAACAACTGGGTAAAAATTGCTAGAATTCCTGGATTCCAGATGACTGAGGCATAAAAAGCAAACATACACAAAGGAAAACAGTAGAAAAGAAAACCTTCAAGTCAGTGAATATGTAATTCAGTGAGACAATGGCTCACAAAGTGTGATCAAAACTGCAGTATCCAGGACACTTACATGCCCTTTCCGTGTTTAGTAAGTATATGAAGGTAAATTAATTCCACATCATTTCTTTATATTTTTTTCTGTCCCAGAGTGTGATGGGGCAAAGCCAGATGGCTATGGGAGAGTAGTGGGAGATAGATATATTGGCCCCAGGCTTAACAAATCCCTGGTACCAGGAGAAGTAAATGGAAGCTGCTACAGGTCAATTAAGACACCTGGGGCCAATTAAGAACTTTCCAGAAGGCAGGGAGTATTCTAGGTTGATTGAGACACCTGCAGCCAATCAGGGGCTGGCTGAAGCTAGTTAAAAGCCCCTCAGTGAGTCAGTGAGGTGTGCATGTCAGGAGCTGTGAGAGGAAAGTTGTGTTGTTGGAGAGACTGAGCTGCACACACCATATTAGGCACAAGGAAGGAGGCCCTGAGGTAAGGGTGAAGCTGAGTTTGAGGAAGTGGGGCTGCTGTGGGGAAGTAGCCCAGGGAATTGTATGTGTCCTGTTTTTAAAAGGTCAGCTACCATAGCTGATACTATTAGGGTCACTGGGCTGGAGCCCGGAGTAGAGGGTGGGCCTACCCCACCCCTTTTGCCTCCCCACCAATTAATCACCAAGACTGGGAGACAACAGAGACTATGCAAGGGAGGATAGCGTCTCCTCACCTCCTTCACTGGCTTATGATGAAAATGGCTCAGTAGGCTGTGACTCTTTCCTCCAGAGAGAGAAGGGCTACAAGGAGGGTCACAGTGAGCCTCTGAGGCTAGCATAAATCCACCAGGAAATGCAGGATCCACAGAGACAAGGACAGAGCTTTGTCACAAGAGACAGAAATGGATCTGGACAGAGAAAGTCTTCTCTACTATTATCCTCTCATATGCAGCAAACAGTAATTCATTATGCCATGGCAATTCAGGAAATATGTCATCCCATCACTGAAAACAGCTTTTCCCAGATAAAATGGACCAACCTGGATTTGTGAAGGTTGTACCATTGCAGAAACAGGATCAGGACAAAAGTTTAAGATGAGAAATGTCCAAGTTATCATGAAATTCAGACTTTATTCAGGGAAAAAACCCAGACAGGTTTTAAACAAGCATGGTACCTTATATTTGGGAAAACTAAATATGGAAAATTAAAGAAAAATGCTGCCATTTCCCCATCTCTTCTAGTGGAAGTAATTGTAACAAGTAAAGCTACCATAAGGGAGAGAGATAAGAGTGAAACTGATCCTAAAGGCTCAAATGAAGAGCAGCAGAGTTCTTTTAAGTGTAAATTTAAACTCTGAGGAGCAGTGATAGGATGAATATAAGAGTTAAGTTTATAAAAGGAACTAACCAATGTATCCCAACAAAAAAAATCCAAAAGCTCTATTCCAGACAGCACTAACCGCTGAAGCTAAAATCAAATCTTTCATGTAATTAATACTGCAAATATTCTAAAGTTTTATTAAATAAATGATGAGCAATAAATATAAACATATCTTCAAGAAAGCCTACAGATTACTAAAGCCTGACATTTTAATCACATCACTTTATTATATTTTCATCAGATAACAGAATATTCTGGCTATTTGACAACACCTCTTTAGTTGAAATGCCTTGCTGTATTGTTTATGATACTCCTTTAGAAGGGGCTATATGTTTTATCTGTGTATTATTTATTTTCCTCTGTGCTTATTTCAGTCCTATTTATATAAGACAAGGTTATTCCTACACTAACAGGAGACACTGATTCAAAATTAACAACAGTGCAAGGACGTCATCAACAAGTATATATGAGCCATCATAAATGTAGAGCAATAATGAAAAGAGGATGAAGCATAACGTATGAAACACTCCCTAATCTCTTTTCTTGAAGTAATGCTCCTCGCCACTGCCCCTTGGCTTTCAGCTTTATAAATACATGTATAATAGACCTTTCAGGTTTTTGAAATATTTTTTTAAATGGCTCCAGGCTACCTATCATAGAATCATAGAATCTCAGGGGTGGAAGGGACCTCAGGAGGTCATCTAGTCCAACCCCCTGCTCAAAGCAGGACCAACCCCAACTAAATCATTCCAGCCAGGGCTTTGTCAAGCCTGACCTTAAAAACCTCTAAGTAAGGAGATTCCACCACCTCCCTAGGTAACCCATTCCAGTTCTTCACCACCATACTAGTGAAAAAGGTTTTCCTAATATACAACCTAAACCTCCCCCTCTGCAGCTTGAGACCATTACTCCTTGTTCTGTCATCTTCTACCACTGAGAACAGTCTAGATCCATCCTCTTTGGAACCCCCTTTCAGGTAGGTTCCAAATCTACACGTCACAATTTGCTGTTATTTACAGATATGTGAAACAAAACAATAGATATTAGATATTAAGATATTAGAAATTATACTTGAATTTGATTAAATAAATGTGTGTTGCACTGTACTCAGACTGGTGAGGGCAGTGGCATTTTAATTTATATTAAAGCAAGGACAAAACCAAACCTATAAAGACCAAGTGAAAAATCAGACACTAAAAAGAAATGAGAAATCCTCGAACAATGGTCCAAAACAAAAGGCAGATAAATGTTATACCACAGCTACAGTAAGGTATGTTAATGAACGTCATGCTGGCTTTCTATTCTCTGAGTTTTAAAGAAGACAGAGGCATCGTGGTACTTGATTACTGCATACTTGAACTATGGTGAAGTGGAAGTACATCTTGTGCTCCATCTCTTGTCAAACGCTCCTTTGGTCAGATCAACTGCTATCCTGGAATTTTCCTTGGAGTTTAAAATATTTTTGAACATCCATTTATAGGCAGCAACCAGTCAGCCCTTTCTTCGGCTTGCCGTCATTCTTTCTGTCAGAACTGTTATAGTGGTTTATATCTCCATCTTCAAATATGAAACAATTGACCATAGTGCAATATAATATGTAAGTAGGGTCTGAATGAACTGGTGAATTCTCCCCTCACAGCTAGCTGGGTGGGGGAGAGACTTCAGGAGCAAACTGTATTTACATGAACACACTTACTCTGCTTAGATATCCAGCAGATAGAGCGGTGTTGCTGAAAATAATCAACTTTGGCTGGTGTTGGATTACAAATCACTTCAGTACTGACTGCAGAGGTAGTGAAATGCTGTTATCAACATGTTGTTAAGATATGAATAAAGGGGCGCAGAACTGCTTAACCGCTCCCAAATGAGGGGGTCACCCTCAGCTGAAAGTACCTCGTTAAGCCAGGGGCTCAAATGCCAGAGCGCTGTGAAAGTAAGAGGGGTGGGTACAAATGTCCCAGCCAGGAGGTGTGGCGCCTCCCTAGGAGTCCCCGGACTGGTTTAACCTGTTCCTCCCCACCGTTCAAAGAAACAGCTAAACAGGTTTCATTAGGAGCCTCTTTGTTATTTGAAATGCTTGAACAGAGCTGAAATCAGTTGTGGTGGGACTGTATTTCTGCCCAGGCAGTTAAGAACTCAAAATTACTTAAGAGACTGATGTGAAGAGGTCCCAGCAGAGTGGCAGGTGGCAGCAGAGAGTGGCTGATAGTCAGCTGGTGAATGAGTGACTGGTGAGGCAGTGAGCAGAATGAGCGGCTGGCAAGGCAGCGAGGAACTGTGACTGGCGGGATGGCCACTGGAGAGGAACTGCGGCTGGCAGGGCTTCCAGGTGACAAGGAGCAGCGTCTGGCGGAGTGACCAGGTGGTGAGGAGCAGCGTCTGGTGGGGCGGCCAGCCAAAGCAAGTGCTCAGATGGTGGAGCAAACAAGGTGCCTTCTTCCACAGGTGGGAGGCGAACTCACATAGATGTACCTCTGAACCCTGGGTCCTCTTTGACCATGAACAACCAGTGAGTGGGACATGGTGAGGGAGCAGAGTGGGGTACAGAAAAGGAAATTTTGGTTGTAGAACCAAGAACATGAGGCAGAAGGCACTGCCCCACACACTCTGGAGTTGGTGTCCTGCTCATAGTTTTATGATTATGAATCCCGTTTGCGGCATTTTCCCTAATTAATGTCGGGTAACTGCCTTCTTTTCATTAAAAGTTTCTTTTCTATACTCAGACTCTGTGCTTGTGAGCGGGGAAGTATTGCCTCTCAGAAGCACCCAGGGGTGGTGTGTAATTTTCCCAGGTTATGGGGTGGGGGCTTGAGCTGGTTCTGTGCTGTATTGTTGAAAAGAAACCCCTACATATTGAACCCCACCCTGGTTGCTGCCAGCTCCACCTGGCAGAAGGGTTACAAATAGTAGACCAAAATAAACTCTGCAAAGCTCTAATATTCATTTAACCCATAAGTTATACAACCTCCTTCACAGTAGATAAGCTCAGTAACATTGTTGGTCAAGTCCACTGACAAAACTAAATGACAAAGAATATCCAGGTAGATAGAAAATTCTTTAATGAATGACAAATGCATTAATTACTGCTTTGGAAAATGATGTAACTGCTCAGTTGTATGCCAGAAATGCTTTTTGTACTAGTACTACACATTACCCCCAGTGCAATGGAGAGAGCAGTACAGACTTTGCATAGTGTAAGGGAGTATATTGTCTTAAGTAATTAAGGAACTGCAGTGCAACCTTTCCATCCTGAGGACGCAACATATTTCAAAAAGGTCAGGAGGCCCCACTCAATGTTTTGGGTCAGATTCTTTACTCTATTCCACTCACTTTGTGCTGGTCCAAAGGGAATGAAAATCAACTGAAAGTCTCCTCCCCATACTCCTCCCCCGAAGCGCCGCCACTGCGCTTCCACCCCCGCCCCCAGGCTTGCCACTGCCGATCAGCTGGAGCACGGCAAGCCTGTGAGCTCAGGAAAAGCGGCTTGGCTGCCGCAGCGCCTCTGGAGGCAAAAGTTAGCTGGGTGCGGGGGGTGGGGTGGGCTGGTGGGGAGCTGCCAGTGGGTGCTCTGCACCCACCAGGTTCTCCCTATGGGTGCTCCAGCCCCAGAGCACCCACGGAGTCGGTGCCTATGGTGTTGTCAACCCTTTCCATTTTATCACAATTCTCATAGTACCTTTTTTTTTTTCTGGAAGCCTCTGTAGCCAGACATGCCCCCCACCCCCCACCATTTGCTCTTTCAAAGGCAGTCCAAATAGCTTCCTGTTATGTTGTTACAAAGCCACAAGCAGCAGCAGAAGTCCCTGCTGATTTTAGGTGCCTGCTTAAAACTGTATATCACCAATTGTATTCATATTTATGAATATGTAACCAAACCAATTAATGCAAGGAATGGGTGAGATAGTGAGTGTAAGAAACCAATCACAAGGCTTAACCGAAATATTACCATGTAAGGATAATCAAGGAGTATATGGGGCTGTATATAAACCTACTGCAGTAGCAGCCAGAGGGAGATGTAACTCACGACAGCAAGAACTCGTGATCGGACCAGCAGCAGTAGAGCCCTCCCGCAGACCTGAAGGGGCTCCGGGGACTCTTGTTGCCCAGCGGTTCAATCTCTGGGCAGCTGGAGCTTGATCACTCCCAGGCACCCGTGAAAGCGAAATCTACATCTGTGCCTGCAGTCTCCCAATAGAATGAATGTGATGTGTGTATGAGTATAATTGTGTAGAAAAGAGAAGCAAGTAATAAATCAACCCTCAGTACTGCTCAAGTTTGACCTTTGTTTGTGGTTATTTCTTGGCTGGTTCCAAGAACGGGTAACAGCCTCAACTGCTGGAATCAACAGTAAACAGGCAAAGGAGCAGCAGAGATACTCCAGTGTTTCAAACTCTCATGATTTTATTTTGGTTAAGGCCGGACCCATTCTGGCAATGATGCAAGAAGCTCCAGCCCATTCGAGAATTTCAGTCCTGCCAAGAAGATAACCCTCTCTGACTGGCTGCCATCTCCACTTCCTCACTTCTTGGGGAAGAGCAGCCAATCAGAGCTGCCACAGCAGGCAGAGTTCGCATCCCCCTTCCCCTCAGAAGCCAAAGTTTTCACAAGAGAGAAGAGGGAGCAGAAAGAGGCCAGGAGCCCAGGGCCGCTCAGCTCCCTCCTGTAAGCAACAGGATAGTTCCACTACTTCCCCCACTCCACCCCTCATTGTAACACCAGGCCTGGGAAGGGGCCAAGGAGGCAAAGAACCCCTGAAACTGCCCCTTCCCAGCCGAGAAATGGGAGAAGGGGACTTCACTGCAGACCCCTTCCAGGCTGAGGGTAGAACTGATCTAGTAGCTGGGTGGGACCTTGGCGGCAGCGGTGGCATGTGGGGAGGGAAGGAGAGGGAGGAATGAACTGATGGGAGACTAGTCAGAAATGATGTGATGGGTGAGGAGAATAGCATTGATTTGAAGGTTGGGGGTAGGGACAGAATGAATTGCTGGGCAGGAAATGGCCAGATTTGGGGATAAGAGCTCCTGCAATAGGGAACCAAAATCAACTCACTCAATAAATCTGAGAGTGTGTGCAACTAGTGGCCCCCCCACCCACACACAAGGGATGGGCAGGTGAGTTCAAAAATTAAACGACAGACCAAAACCCATAATATATATATTTTAAATCATTAGTTTTTTGGCCAGTCTCATGAATTTTGGTGTCTGACTCATCATTTTTGAACCTTTGGGATTGGCAATATTGTTACTCTCTCCTCCCTCCCTTATGGTGAGGCAGATGGTCACCAGGGGAAGGCTAAAATCAGAGATAATCCTAATGCTGCTGGGAAAACAGCTGGAGACCAATGTGGAAACAGTACCTCTCTACCATCACCCCATAACAATGGGATTTATGCAAACAATCCTATTTGAAAATGACTCAGGAATAAACTTTCAACAGATAATAAATCAGAAATTTTCTTCTTAACACAGTCACCCTTGAGGCCCACAATTTAGAATCTCTGCAGGCACACAATACTTCAAAACAAAAACCAACTATATATCTTCTCAACTGTTTCTTCTCTTATTTACACCACTGTAGGATGACATCATGTGGGTTACAGAAACACTATTTCCTCTGTACTCCTGGTGCAGCTTCTTTCTTTGTGTGTCTACGTGCAACTTCCTGTATTTGCGCTGTACAGACCCAAGCCCAAAGAAAGAAACAGATTACAAATGTCCTTTGCCATCACATTCTAATCAAAGTATAGTTACACTTATTCAGTTCCATTCTGAAGTAGATTCCACTCCAAATGGAAATACTGGATGCAGGAAACTTCCTAACCCTTGCTAATTTTGTTCTCCAGATTTCAGAGTTTTGTGTCTACAAGATTATGTTCAAACGAAAGCAACCGGGGGACGCTTACTGACAGGCTGTTTCTATTTGGATCCTTCTGATAAGAAAGAGCACATGAGGAATGGACAAAGATTGTTTGATAAATAGTTATTTTTTCATATCAGATAGTTACTCAATAGAATTTGCAGCCATTTTCTCTTCCCTAAGGATAGTAATGTCCTAAAGACCCCAAAATCCAATGAAGAAACATACATTACAGAAACTCAATCTCTGAATTACTTCATTTCCATGTGTCATTTAAAACATTACAAATGAACGATTCAGTTTCAATGATGTTACTGCTAGTATTTCCATGTTGTCAAAAATCTAGGAAAGAAGAAATAAGACCAAAATTAGACCTAAAGGGATATCACATTTGCTCATCACATGCAAGGCGAAAAGCCACAGGGCCAAATGAATCTCTAATGTAACCCCATTTACTTCACTGGCATAATGCCAGGGATAGATTTGGGTACTAGGTCATAGAAGTTAGGAATGGAAAAGACTCATTAGGTCATCTAACCTACTGAATTTGATACTCTGGGTTGGGATTTAGATGTCTACTTATGTGTGTAGGAGTAGGATCTTGGGGGATAAGAGCCTTCAAGTAAAGCTCTGGGTCGGGGTAAGGGAATGGGATGACCAGACGTTCCTGGCCCCTCTATGTCTTCAACGGGGTGACATGATACACCTGCATCTACTTCTGCCTGCCAGGTTGTCAGATCTTGTAATGAACCTCTCCCACTCACTCATCTCACCAACTCAAAGGGTCCCTGCCTTTGGGCCAATAGCTTTGCTTCTGACCAGGTCTGTCCCTACCTATGGTGGTTCCCTATGCAGTCCGAGCACCTGCACCTCCCCTGCGGGGAGAGCAGCCACTCCGCTGGGGGACCGGCCCCTCCATGAGGGAGGGGGGGTTGTTCTCAAGGGCTGCAGGGCCACGGGGGTAGGAACTGGCGGGGGGGCAGGCAGGAGTGAAAGTGAACCCGTACTAGCCTGTATTCACCCCACATTAAAGCGCTGCCGTGGCACTTACCGGTATGGGGGAGGCCGGGGTTGTCTCTGACCCCCTCAGCCCCACCCCTTCCACCTGAGGGCCCACTCCTTCCAGGGGCCAGAGCCGGCCCCAACCCAGCCCCGTACCGGTAAGTGCCTATAGTTACTTTCACCCCTGGCAGCAGGGCAGGGAGGCCCAGGGCAGTGCGCAGGATTAGCGGGGGGGGCTGGTGAGAGCAGCAGGAGTTGGGCCCACCCCCCCACACTCACTGGTGGCAGCGGGAAGCAGAGCGACCTGGCCCCAGCCTGCTCCGCTCCCCCAGCTCCCAGACCTATCACTTGGGGGAGAGGGCTTGGAGGAAGGGGTCAGGCCCGCCCCCGCAGTCACCAGTGGTGGCGGCAGGAAGCGGAGCCAGGGCTGGCTCCAGGCACCAGACGAGAAAGCACATGTCTGGGGCGGCACCTTGTAAGGAGCAGCATTCCGGGGATTCTTGTGGCGGCACATTCCAGACGCCCTGCCGTGATTTTTTTTTTTAAGCTTCGGCAGCCAAGTCTGCGGCTCCGCTCCCCATGCTCCGCCAAGACTGCCCTGCAGGGGCACGGACCCCAGCTCGGCGGGGGGGAGGTGGGGCAGGAACTAGCGATCCCTGCCGCTCACTGTGGACCTCGGGACGCGGCATTCCCCGCCGCCTGCACCAGCCTCCGTCTCCCGCGCTACTCTGATCTGCCTTTAAAGGAGCGGCTGAGCCGGCATCTCCTGCAGCCCCTGGGATTCCGCCTGTCCGTCCAGGAGAGGTACCCCGAGGCTGGAGGGGGGAGCCCTTCTTGCCCAGCTGCGAGCAGGCTGCAGCGCCTGGTTGCCCACAGGTGGAGGGAGCGGGCGGGTGCCACCCTTCACGCCCCTGCGAGCCGCTTTGACCGCCCTCCCTGCGGACCGCTGTAGATTTCTTTTTTTTTTTTTTTGCTTGGGGCGGCCAAAAAGCTAGAGCCAGCCTTGAGCGGAGCAACACAGCTGGGAGCTGGTGGAGCGGAGTGGGCTGGGGCCAAGTCACTCTGCTTCCCACCACCGCTGCTGGTGAGTGCTAGGGCAGGCCCAACCCCTTCTGCCAGCTCCAGTACCCCCGCTAATCCCGTGGGCCACGTTGCTTGGGGGAGGTGGTTTGGAGGAAAGGGTCGAATGGGGGTAGGATGGGGGCAGAGCAGGGGGGCTGGCCGGGGGATGGAGCTGGCTGCTGGAGCCAGCACCGCATATGCAGCAGCCTAGGGCACCATGAAATTTGGTGCCCCAAATTACGTGGTGCCCTACACAGCTGCGTATTCTGCATATGCCTAAGGACGGCCCTGCTTCTGACATTGGCAGGAGGAGCAACACTTGGTCTCCTGGCTGAAACTCACATAGATGGCCCCCCTTGTCATAGGTTGCCCTTGATTTCCCTTGCAACCCCGACTTCTCAAGGTCTTCAACTTCTTTCAGAGCTGGATAATGTGCAGCACCACACTGGTTGCCCTAGATCCCTGTTCCTCCCACATATCGCGAAGGAGGTCCATAACTCTCTGGGGTCTGTCTCCCATACAATAACTCGAATGGGGAGAAGCCAGAGGATGTTTTGGGTACCTCATGGATGGTGAATAGGAGACATGGGAACAGCCAGTCCTAGTGTCAGGGATCACTGACAACAAACATCCTCAACATGTTCTTCACCATCTTGTTAAAATGCTCCATTGATTTGCTGGTTTGAGGGTGGTATACTGATGTTTTCAAAGACTTGACTCTTAGTAGGTCACACAGCTCCTTCATTAATTGTGAGGTGAAGATGGTTCCCTAATCCATCTGCATCTCTTTGGGGATCCTCACCCAGGAAAATGCTTTCTGAATGATGGCTGCTGTAGCTGATTGGAATGAGATGACTTTGGGGTATCAGGTAGCATAATCCAGAATCACCAGTATGCATTTGTAGTTGGCCACGGAGTATTCCAATAGACCCACCAAGTCCACAACTATCATTTCAAAGAACACCCTTATAATGGGGAGTGGTACCATGGGGGCCTTTGCAATTTTTTTCTGACCTGTTCACTGACACTTGAAGCATGACACGCAAAAGTTCATTACCTCTGTGTGGATGCCCAGCCAGTAGAACTTCAGTCATTCTGTTGTATATCTTTTCTCTCCCCAAGTGTCCCCTGCATGGTCTCACATGGGCCAGTTGAAGCACCTCTCTTCAGAACTTCCTGGGCGCAAGCAGCTGCATTTCAACTCCATCACGGCCCAATACACCCTTTTCTCAACCAGTTCAAAATGGGGCTACGGTTTCATGAGATGCGGGACTACTACTGTGTGATTATTTCATAAACCTGACACAAGGTTGAATTATTCTTTGTTCTTCTACAAAGTCCATCTCACCAGACAGCAAGTCCTTGTTGAGAGGTGGTGGTTGACTCTTACTGTTCTAGGTAGGTCCCAGGGTGTAGTCATTCACTTGCAAGGATAGTCCTTCCCCTGGGTTCTTGACTTCCTCCAGGATATTTTTGATAAGTGATTTATCATCTTATCATTATGTCAATGAACTAATCATTCAGCTGCTGTGTAGAAACACCATTCTCAGGTATGGTGCTCAAAATTGAAGTCCTGTGCAAATGCTAGGAATTTATTGGAGGTAAATTGAGGCCCCATGGCAACGACAAGGACTTCAGGAATTCCATATCTTGCAAATATTGACTTTAGTTTCTGGATGACCTCTGTCCATAAGGTCTATGTCAGTAAATCTGGAGAAATAATCACCTACAATCATAGATCATCAGAGTTGGAAGGGACCTTAGGAGGTCATCTAGTCCAACCCCCTGCTCAAAGCAGGACCAATCCCCAATTTTTGCCCCAGATCCCTAAATGGCCCCCTCAAGGATTGAACTCACAACCCTGGGTTTAGCAGGCCAATGCTCAAACCACTGAGCTATCCCTCCCCAGAAACAAATCTGTTGCTATCCATGGCCATGTTCTGTCAGGTAGCTTTGTAGCGAGTAATGATTCCCCATTTACCTGCTCAGATGGGGCCACCATACAGATTGTTGTGCTTGGGCCCTTGTGCTCTTGTTTATACATTGGTGTCCCTTATGAATTTTGGAGAGCATCTCTTTCTGAAGTACCATAGGGAAAAATGTTCCATCTTTCAGAAGCAGTCCATTGGTCATATGAAGGTCATTTTGGTCCTGTCAGTGTGGTAATATCACTCCTTCAACCCCACCCTCTTTGGCAGAGTTGAGTACGTTTCTGACAAATCTCGTTCTTTAATTGTTCATCTCTAATTTGCTGAAGTCAAGTGGCAGATCCTGGAACTGCTGCCAGAACAATGTCAATGCAGACTTTGACAGTTCTCTCTCTCTAAAGCCTTTTCTTCTGTTGGAGTACTAAACAGAGTGTCTTCTGCTATGACTGCTTTTCCCGGTATGCGTTCAGTCTTAAAAGAAAATAGCATCAGCTGCAGTTGAAATCTCTGAATACTAGGTGGAAGGTCATGAAATGGTTTTGAGCCCAATATTGCCACTAAGGGCTTGTGGTCTGTTTTCCGTTAAAATCCAAAGTGAACAATATTCACTGAACTGTTCAGAGGCCCAAGAAACAACTAGAGCTTCCTTTTGCACTTGAGCAAACTGCTGCTCTGTTTCTGTGAGGCTTCTTGATATGAAGAACAGGTCCCTGCTCTCATGTGTCTTTCTCTGGTTTAAAATTGTGTAAGTTCCACACCAATTCTGATTTTGTCACTGGGCTTTGGTATTACAAACATCCCTGAACACCAGTCAGTGGGTTCTTCTATCTAGGAAACAACCCCCATATAGTCTTTATCCTGAGACCAATTTTTTTTTGGTGGTGGTGGTGGTGGAATGTCAGTGACTGCTGCTTCGGTATCAATTTTATACATAAGATTTTGATAATTTAGATTCATGCTTGTGTACCACACCATTTTCTGGTTTTTTTGAAGATATAGTTCCTAGGAGTATGGACTCATTGTCATCAATAAAACTCCTTGGATTGTTTCCACTACTCTTGGTGACCTGTATGCTATTGCAAAATGTTCCATTTTGTGGCATCTCCTACAGCCTGACTCTTTTGCCAGATGTTGTTACCAGTGGTGGTTTGGTGTCTTGCCACATCTCCCATCTTTCCAACCTTCCCTCTTATTAGGTTTCTTTGACCTTCCACTCTCTGGTAGTGCACTCCAAATTTCATCTGATTACTCCTTTGACATTTGTATCTTTTCTCTTCACTATGTCATTATTGTTTGGTGCAGTCTCCTCTATGCTTCTAGCAGGTAAATCATATTGATGTTTCTTTATGGTTTTTTTCATTCTCACTTTTGCTATCGCTTTTGCTAGTGAGAATGCTGGGTCTAACTGAAGCTGTGCTGATAATTGGTGCATCTTATTAGTTCTTCTTATAACATACCATATTTGAAATGTTCAGCAAGACAATGAACTTCAGTAACAAAAGCCTCAGTTATTTCCCCTTATTCATGGCACCACTATTCGGTCTGCCTATGAAATGGGCATCAACAGTATCTTTCACTTTGGTTTATTACCAGTGAGGGATAGGGCACATAAGATATCAACAGCACCATCACCCATGGCAAATATCAGGACATTTACCAGGTAGTCTTGTGCTTTTGCTGTTAAACCAGAAGCCATCTGGAATTGCTCAAATCTGTGGATCCACAAAGGCCAGCTACCTGAGCTGCCAAAATCAAACTTTTATAACACAGCCATTTGTAATATTGGCTCCATTGCTGCACTGAGACCAGGACTGTGCCTTCTTCCTGCTGCAGTTTTCACAGGTCTCCGCCCTGATATTTCACTCTCACTGAAACATCAGGGAGGAGACCACTCTGGCAATCTGGGGGTGCCTTTTCTTTCCTTTACTCCCTCTTTAGAGAGAGAGAGAGAGATATTAATTCACTTCTGATACGTAGTGTGAAAACATAAACTCAAAGAGCCATGCCTTAAACAGGCATCTCTTTACTGCAAACTGGGAGTAGGGCTGCCAGGGGACAGTCAATCCTGTAAGTTCTCTAGCCAATCAAGACCTTGGTATAGGGGATGAGGAGACTGGAGAAGTCAATTCCTCTTCTTTGCTCATACAGCTAGCCAATCAGAGAGCAGGACCAGCTCCTTCTGAGTGTTGCTGCTGCTCTGTGGAATGGAGCCTCCATAAACAATAGAAGAATTGCTGTGCTCTTCAACACTGCACACAACACATCATCACTAGGGCTGCAGGTTTGTCATAGTGGTAGAAATGTCACAGATATCATGATTTTTCTGCTCATGTGTGATTTTTCTTAGTCTCCATGATTTTAATAAAGCAGTGTTTCCCAAAATGTGGGTCATTGATGCAGTGCAGAGGACAGACGTTGGGGTCGTGGTGGGGGGATGGAAAGCAAAACCACCCCACACTTATCCTGCAGGTGTCACTCCTGTTCTGCAGGGCTGGGCCTGTCTCCCTGCTCCAGGTGTTGCAACCTGACACACAAGGTGACAGTGCTGCTCAGGTCTGGCCCAGCCACCCCTCTGTCATCATGACTTACCACTACTTATAACAGGAATAATTTTCTCACTATGGCTTTTGCACAACACTGAAAGGGAATGGATGGAGGGTTGGGATTTAACTGCTACTTGGCAAGGACAATCACATGCTGCATGTATGCTTCTGGAACCCTGGCAGAAGGGAGAGAGGCAAAGCTTAATTCCTAGGCACAAACTCTGGACATTCTACTCTGTCCTCATCCTTGCCTCTGGCATGGAAAGATGTTGCAAAACCAAAACATAAAAGATAATGAATTTTTACAGGAAGGAGAGGATATAAACCATAGCCTCACCAAAAAGTCCGGTAAACAGTAAGGCAATTAATTTGAATTTTGATGGCAAGTCTGCAATTCACTGAAAAATCATAAAACCTTTCTAGAAATCACTGAGGTGTCTGTTAAACGTGCAGCAAGTTTAACTAAACCTTGAGAAGTATCACACAAAATTAATGCTAACTGACACATCAAGGATGTTTTTCTGCTTTCCTTTGGTAAGTAAGTTACAGTTTAAGGTTCTGGGGAAACATCAGAATTTAATTTGAGGCTGGTGACAGATAATTGGACAGGACTGTCGTACAAGTGGGACCAAGGATTCCACATAACTATATTGTTCTAAACCTGTCATTTCAGGCTCCAAAACTAAGACCAGATTAAATTAGTGAATATTGAATAGATTTAATTCATCCATTTCATAAGGGAGGTGGAGAGAAACCCAGAAGGAAAGAAATTAGTTTTCAGGTGGAACAATTAAAGATCTATTGTGACAGTCACAACGAAGTATTACAAGGCTCCAGAAGTAAAGACAGAAAATTTGTTTTTATGTTAACTAGTTTGGAGATGATCAGATATTACAGTGAGAGGGGGAGAGAAAGACCGATAGTGTTGTAACAATTAAACTTCTGAATATTAGCTTATCAATAATTAAGACAAGTGTATAATACTGCTACAAGTTTAGAATGTTGTCATTATCTCACAACACATTTAATTCTTCCATTTGAAGATTATGTCTTTGCTCTCCTGGTGATTTTTTATCTTCTTGATTTATACTTAAATTGTAAGCTTTTGGGGACAGTGATTGTTTTTGTTCCATGTTTGTGCAGTGCCTAACACAATGGTCTTGGTCCATAATGGTGCTCATAGGCCCACTGATAATATAAATAGTAAATAACAGGCTGATCTGTAATCTAAGAGTGGAACTCAAAGGAACAAATGGCATGTAATTAATGGTAGATGCGCTATGCCTTTGGAAATCACTCACACCTGGAACACATTTAAGCTGTAACAAGGTAAATGGTGACCAGATACTCGAACACAATTGGTATTAACAATGAGGGGGAAGGAATGCAAGCCAAAATAGGAAATGAACAGATTAAAGAATATTCAAGTCAGTAAGGGCTGATTAAATTCTTCCTAGGGTACTTAAGGAACTATCTGAAGTAGTCTCCGTTAGCAATTATCTTTGAGAACTCCAGGAAGATGGGTGAGGTCCCAGAGGACTGGAGAAGGGCAAATATAGTATCATTCTTTTAAAAAGGGGGGGAAGGACCCAGAGAATTATAGACCAGTCAGACACTGAAACAAATTATCAATCAATCAATCCTCCTGGAGGATAAAAGGTGCTAAGGCAGGGGTGGGCAAACTTTTTGGCCTGAGGGCCACATTGGGGTTCTGAAATTGTATGGAGGGCCAGGGAAGGAAGGCTGTGACTCCCCAAACAGCTTGGACCCTGCCAGGGCTGGCTGTAACATTTTTGCCACCCCAAGCAAAAAAAACCCCAAAACCCCAAGCGCCGCCCCACCGAAACAAAAAAACAACCCCCCGCCAGCGCCCGCGGAAACACCCCCCCCAGTGTTGCGCTGCAACAACCCCTCCCCCCCAGCACCTCTCCTGGCTGCAGGAGCGCCGTGGGGAGGGCGGCATGCCCACCCGCGGCCCCGCTCTCCCCCGGCCGGAGGAGCGCCGCAGGGAGGACGGCATGCCCGCCCATGGCCCCGCTCTCCCCTGGATGTAGGAGCACTGCGAGGAGGGCAGCATGCCTGCCCGCGGCCCCACTTTCCCCCGGCCGGAGGAGCGCCGCGGGGTGGGCGGCATGCCCGCCCGTGGCCCAGCTCTCCCCCGGCTGGAGGAGCACCATGGGGAGGGTGACATGCCCACCCACGGCCCCGCTCTCCCCCGGCCAGAGGAGCACCGCATGGAGGGCGGCATGCCCGGCTGGAGGAGCGCTGCAGGGTGGGCGGCATGCCCGCCCGTGGCCCAGCGCTCCCCGGCCGGAGGAGCACCATGGGGAGGGTGACATGCCCACCCACGGCCCCGCTCTCCCCCGGCCAGAGGAGCACCGCATGGAGGGCGGCATGCCCGGCTGGAGGAGCGCTGCAGGGTGGGCGGCATGCCCGCCCATGACCCAGCGCTCCCCGGCCGGAGGAGCGCCACGGGGAGGGCAGCACGCCCGTGGCCCCAGTCCCCCGGATGGGGCGCCAGCAGGTAAGAGCACCGCCCCCCCCCGCAGCTTGCCGCCCCAGGCACGTGCTTGCTGCGCTGGTGCCTGGAGCCGCCCCTGGCCCCTGCCCCCTATCTTCCTCCTCCCACTTCTCATCCCCAGACTGCCCCCCTCAGAACCCCTGACCCAGCCAACCTGCCCCGATCCACATACACACACACACCCCGTTTAGAGGGAAATTTCTCCTCAGGTCATCACCACAGTCTCTGCTCAAGTATTCTGCTCTTCCAACATGTGCTGATCTCCCACTAATATGTAGTGAGTATTGACTATTAGAGTTGAATTCTTTGTGTGAAGATGATAGGAAAAAAGTGATCCTAATTTAAAATACATAAAATTGAAATAAGATGGATACAAATTATTTTCAAATCATGTTTGAGTGCACCATAAAGTGTAACATAATATAATAACTGTTCAGGCTATTTTCTAAAAATGGATCAAATTTAGTTCCATCTGATAACCTACATGAATGCTCAAACCAATAGTAAAAGCAAACTCTAATGTGGGAGTTTATTTTTTAGAATACCATTTAGTTTCCTTGAGAGCGTAAATTCTTATTCCTCCCTGTTGTGTCTTGCTTTCAAACACTTTATGGTGCAGACTGTAACAGCATATAGTTCCTTATACTATGTGACTAAAATCCTGCACAAAGCCCATAAATACTGAAATAAATTGTGGACTAACTTCAAATAAAATACAATTATAAAGCCTGTTATTCTTCAAGAATTTTTCTGTATTACAAGATGCAATATCCCCTTTTAAATTAAGTGATATCTAAGTAATGGTAAAACCATTCTGGTAAATGATGCACAAACAGCCCAGCAGTTATAGTAAAAAACTCCAAAAAAAGTAAATATGCAGTGTAAACTGTATTCCTAAACAGAAATATGCCCTGGCTTATTTTGTAGTTCTGCCGAGCTAGGTTGACTTTCGGCAGTATCCCTTACTAGCATATTCTATATCTACTCCCAGTGACCCTTGGCAGTCTTGACTACTCAAGCTGCAAACAGGCTGAAACCAATTTGTTTTTCTTATGTTTTTAGAGCCACTATCCTGATATGCTAATTAGAAATGAAATGCTTGACCCATAAAGAAAACGGCAGGAAACCTGAAATGAAGGCATTATCCAACACTTCATGCTCCTTAGTGATGCCATTTTAAATATTTTAGACAGCCTATAAATAATTAAAACCTCACCACAGCAAATTATGTCCTATTATGCAAATAAATAGCCTCCTCCCCAGTTTCATTAAAGATTCTAAATGACAAGCTGAGCATTTTAAACATGGCAAGGTACTGCAGTGAGGCGAGAAATCTTTCAATAATTTTTTTTTAATTGTTAGTGCCAAGTTTCATGTGGATTTTTACTCTAACACTTTAATTTGCATGAGCAAATAAACCTTTAATAAACCTTTTGTAAGTGGTGAAAATGCATCATTTAATTAAATTTGATTTGTTGTGAAACTATTGTGCTTCATGAATATTTAAGATCTGCAAGCTCTCTCTTTTGCTGAAAGGAATTCAAGAATACTCTATTTTACAGAAAGCTAATTTTATGTAATGCAGCATTTGTGAAGAAATTAAGTAAAAAATTCAAGATAGATCACTCATCTTCTCTTTGTTACCATAAACTACATCTTATATGTCATAAGCCTTATATAAAGATTGCCAGTTATGCACATACCTTCATTTTCTACTAAACCTGAGTCAAATCCTGCTCCCACTGAAGTCAATAGCAAAATGTCCATAGACTTCAATTGGATCAGAATTGGGTCCCTTGTAGCACTATGGTTGTGTACCTATTAGGTAAAGTGAGGTAAATATTATCCATATTTAGAAACCAGGGCCTACTCTAAGGCCCATCGAGTTCAGGGGCTTGGGATCAAGCCCCAAATCACAAATTAAGAAAATTGTGGCTAAAAGAGTGTATTTTTGGGGCACTTGCAGTACCTACAATGATTTATTTGCAGCTTTGTGAAATTCCACGCATTCTCTCTGCTTCAGCTCAAATCATCATGACTTTGGTCGGACACATGCTCTTTCCAATGAATTTCCCAAATAAATCCTGCATGGTTTATAATGCTTTTTTCTTCTTTATTGCCTACCAGATGTTCACCCATTAGCTTTCACGTTATTTTCAATCTGGAATGCGCTTTTTTTTATTTCATCCTTTCTCACTGCAAAGATGGAGGCGCGATATCCATGGGCACAAATCTGACAAGACTTACTCATGTAAGCATACCTAACTTTGGCAAGTAATCCCACTAATCACAAATAAATGGAGATATTGGGGGAATGTACTTATATACAGTATAAATATAATAAACATCTTTGGGATACATTTATCTTCACTGAACAATTTATGAGAGGGAAGTTTTCTTCTTGTACTTATGATCCTTCTCCATTATGTGCAGAAATACCTGGTTAGATTCATCCTGGATATAACTCCATGGATTCTAACACATGTTTTGGCAATGGGTTGTAAATTAGAGAACAGAGTCCTATGCATTCATCTGAGGCCTGAAATGGTTTCAAGCTTGTTTAAAACCAGTTCAGAAAGACTGCCCCAGCTTAAGATAGACTGGTTGATGCTTAAGATACCTAGAGATCATGGGATGAATTTGGCAATGGAACTTATTTTCTGACTTGGGAACATTTTTTGGTTTGATCAAAAATTCAGTTTAAAAGGGATCAATTTTGAGTAAAACCAGAAACTTCTGAAACCACTAACTTCTACCTTCTCACGTTTTTTAAATTTGAAAATGTAGGGTCCATCCCAATGGCAAAACTCCTAAACCTGTTCTTGGCACAGAACCAAAAAAGGGGCAAATGCTTCTCTACATCATTAATCCTGGGCCAGAAAGGATTAATTCAATACCCAGTTGTATGTTAGAGCAGCCTCTGGGATCCCCTAATTTATGCCTCATTGCCCATGATCCCAAAAGGAAGTTTAGTAACTTGGAATAGCCCAATGTAGCAGCTTTCTAAACATAATATCCCTTTGCAATATCCTTTGCCAGGGTTGGGAGCAGGAATAAAGCTGGCATAGCTTTGCGCCATTCAGGGATTTCCCCTACACAGGGGAATTCCAGGTAGCTCCTTTAGTCAATTTCCCACAGGATAAAGAATTTTCCAACTAAAGTCACTAGGAGCCACAGTATTAAGATGAATTCGTAAGAGTCCCCAAGAGGACAGCTTGCATGCAAATTTTCGCCTGCAGCAATTGTAGGTGAAAGATCAAGTTCTGAAAATGGTAGTGTGTAATGTAATTATTTTAAAAGCTTTATCTGCACTTCTGTAACAACTGTGTTAAAATGGTTTTAAAGTATTTTAAAATATTTAAAACAGAAAAATCCTGAAGTTGGTGTGTGATAGTGTCCAAGCATGCATGAACTGGGGTAAAGCATTTAGATAATGTAATATGTTGACTTCACAACTTTGTACAATATGATATTATGTTTCATCAAATGAAATAATTTTCCAAAGTGTAGTATTTCTTAATTGTGTTTACAGAAAATAAATATTAGTTTTAATGTCAGCCAAGCTCTATAAACATTTTTGAAATAAAACATAGATAAAAAGGTTTTGTTTTCAGCAGTTGCATATTTGTTTCCAAAACATGCAAGCTAATAAATATTGTATTCATTGTCATTCAAAATATCAGGTTCAGAAAAAAATCTCAAGTTTATAATAACGATACAATGTAAAAAAACAAACACAAACAAAACAGAAATTTGCTAAAAACTGAAAAACAAATTTAAGCCCAGGGGAAATTCAAAGATTTCATTTTAAAAATTTTAGTTATTTGAATATTTGTTAAAAGTTATATTTTGTAGGTAAAACAGTTTTAAGCTGAATTTCAGAAAGAAAAATATATCCAAATTTTGCATGGCAACTGTCACCTATGGCATAGTAGTTGATGCTTTTAGTAATTCCATTTACTCATCATTTACTCCCTAATCTCCTTTAAACTCATGTTTCTCCATTCCGTGTACAATAAAAGGATTATGCACATCATACCTCTTTCTCTGAGGATAACAGATTTAATTACTGTTCTTCCTTTCATGCAAACTTTCAAGACAGCACATTTCATGTAGCTCTGTAGCACAATTTTTAGTACAGAAGCCTTATGTATCTTCATTCAGGTGATGCAAGCACATCTGGTGCAGAATTTAATATGAAGCTATTTGTTATTTCTAATTCTCACCATAATGCTAATTTTCAAAACAGTAATGCACCCTGTGTTTAGTCTTAAAATTGAAAAAAATAATCCAGTTATTTTGTCTTTTACATCTATTTTTTAAAATAGATAAATAAATCATAATTTTAAAAATCTGCTTTCTAATCAAGGTATTATACAATATTTCTAAGAATTAAATGTCAAAAGGTCCAAATCTTCAATCCAGCACCCAGCTCAAGCAGCTGGGCTGGGAGCTGAGAAGAGGTGATTGGAAAGACAAGAAGTCAACCTCTCCACAAGCACCCCACATGTGTTACTTCAGTTTCATGGTGCTACTTATGCTCCAAACATGGGACCGGCATGCATTATCCTCCCCACAAGCTCATTGCAGAGGTTAGTGCAATATCACAGCCTTGCTATATTCCTAGCACAGTTTTACTCTTGCTCTTCTCCTGCCTCTCACCTGTTCATGCATGCCCTGTCCCTTGCTATATCCCTATCCCTTGCTATATCCCTGTCCCTGCTATATCCATTACCTGTCCCATGCTATATCCCTAGCATGGTTTTACTCTGGTTCTTCTCCTGCCTCTCACCTGCTCATGTATGCCCTGTCCCTTGCTGAGAAAGGAACCCTTGTAGAGTGGGTTTTGCTTTAAATCCAGATGTTCCTTGAACAACAGAACTGCACTGATTTAGCTGCCTGTGGGAAACTTTACAGCTGCAGACCTGGGGCTGGATTAGCTCAATGTATTTCCCCGTAAGTAACCACCTTAACTGCAGTTTAATAAGTCCCCATCTACCATGCAGGAATTCTTTCAATTTCAAAAAATACTTTGATATTGTGGGGTGGTATCAAAAGACAAACTGTCAAAAGGTTAATGTAATTCCAGAATTACCCCAAAGTATTTGATAATCAAAGATGTAGTTAAAATACTACTGGGAAGAGAATTTCCAGAGAAGAAAGTATAGGAAGCATGAAGTTTCAGTCAGTAACTCTTTTTTTCTGGGATTTGCTATTATAAAATGTCATATAAAATACTACAACAAAAGCAGACACATCCAAGACTGCATTTTGTTCATTAGCAGAACAGTGCCAGCTTAATCTGAGGAAATTGATATTATACAATGTTCAAATGCAAGAGGGTATTAGAGTGTAGGTGGTTATACTATATACTGCTGCAGGTTGAAATAAAGAAAAAAATGTGGAAAAACTGAAGCACACCATCGCATTTTTGTTGCTGAGATGATGGTTTTGTGGGAATCATTAGTTTTCTCCCCAAATTCAAGAACAGATACCATTTCAGAAAACAAAACAAAACAAACTGACCGCACGACATCCACACCCCACACAGAATTTCACACATCAGAACTTTGTGGCCTGCCAAAATTTGAGAATCAGACACAACTGTAACCTTAAAAGAAACAAGAAGTAACCAGTTTAAATATGATCCTACAATGACTTTACAGCTGTCCGATGATAGACTTCAATCCTACTAAGATTTACACACATGCTTAACTTTATATTCTGTTACTATTCCCAATGAAGTCATTGGGACTGCACATCGTATGCATGGTAAAGCCTGTGTAAGTATTTGCAGCATCAGAAACATAATCTGTAAACAATCAGGACAAAACACAATTAGCATACTGAAAAACTATGAAAATGGTCAATTTATTCTACATTGAAGGGTACCACTATGCTGATGTATTATAGCACTGGTCACCCAAAAACTTAATAAATGCCAAATTTGTTCACTGATGGGAATAAACTTAAAACTGAACCGTTTCGAACCAGTCATACTTTCCATACAGATTTGCATCTAACTCATCAAAATATTTTAGAACATCTTAGACAAAACAATAAAAATGTTATTTTGGATGATATATTAATATAGCATAATAAGATTGCAAGCTTCTTTAGCTTCTTCTGTGACCTGTTTATATACACAACATATTTAACTATGCCCATAAGTGTAATGGATTTAAAACACATGTAATATGAAGTATCAGCCACAAAATGGATTTCAGTCAGAATTACACACATGAAAACACTGAATTAGTGTCAGGCAAGGAAATTAAATCTATGAGTTAGCGAGAAAACCCTGAAGACTCCACGGTTGGAAAAATCAGTTTGTAGCTTTCAAATCTGTTGATGAAGTCACCCCAAAAATATCTATCCTACTTTGCCTTCACAAGGTCATTCCAGTATAATAATACATAAACTCTGAAGCAGATAAGAAACCTTGTGCCAAATCCTCGTCTAATGAAGAAAATGAGAGCAGGATTTGGTCTTTGACCTCTAATACAGCAGGCTACAGGCTAGATTCAGGATTCTGCCCTTTGCTTTTGCTTCTTTCAAAGCAAGGAAAAGACTTTGAGAGAAAAGTATGCAAAGAATGTAGCATCTGATTTTATAGCATATTAAAGAGTACCAGTCAAATCCTCACATTTGTATGTAAAACTTAATATTGTGCTCAGTTAAGTAAATTAGCTTCATATAAGTAAATTTATTTTGTGCCTAGATACTGCATGGCAGCACATAGCAGCTGTAAAATCATACTAGGTTACCCAGTAGAACCTCTCAAAATACCTAAACCCTAGACTTAAAGAAATAATTCACAATGAGAAAAATCTGATTAATTTTGCCTTTTATCTATTTATTTAGCTCTTAGAATATCTAGATTGCAGTTCCTCAAATGTGTGTGTTATTTGATATTATTTGGAAAATGATTCTTCATATTTTTGAAGTATTGATTAGTCGTGCACAGTTTTTTGCAAGTATTTGCAACTAAACATGCAATGGTTAGTTATGATTGTTCAGATAAGTCCCATAGTATCATTTCTCCTGTTGAATGGATAATTGTACATACTCTTCTGACATGGCAAAGAGTCCTGTGGCACCTTATAGACTAACAGATGTATTGGAGCATATGCTTTCGTGGGTGAATACCCACTTCATCGGATACATGCAGTGGAAAACTTCTGACATGTATATTTAAGTGTGAGAACTTATTTTCCCCCTCAGGTACATACATATACTATGCTGACATTTGCTTGAGCATTGTTAAAGTGATTTTATTTTAAAAATATATATTCACATAATTTCTTTTCAACATTTGCCTAGATCTATTGATATCAAGGTGCTGAATTGAAAAGCAGATTTCAGCCTTGCCTTCAAAAACCTATGTTTTAAAATCAGAACCTTTTCCACTTAAAGGCATCAAATACACAACATACTGGCAAACATACTTTTAGACATATCTATATCCTGTTTTTCAGTGGATTTCAACAGAACTTGCATTTCAAATTAAAGCAGAGGAACTTTCAGGATAGATAGCAAACAAAAATGATTAATGAGATTTGAAACAATTGGTGTTTAACCAATTTGTGTGTTGAGAACTTGCCAAACAAAAAATGTGCATAGAAGTTGTCTTTATGCAACTATAAATAAATCCTGATTTAAATAAGTCAAGAAATGATGGGCCACATTTGCAAAAGTACACTCTTTATATTGAGAATGCCTTTTTACGTGTGAAAAACGCCAATGTCAATGGGCAAAATTAATTATTTTGGTTGCAAAACCCTGTATAATGTTTGAAGCCCAAATAAGTTAATGGAAAGATTCCCTTAAAGTTTTGCTTTAGTGCAGGTTAGATCAGTTTCTGCGATGGCAAATCAAGTTGTTTGTATGTGCATGGTGGAGTTCTGTGTATGTGCAAGTAAGGCACATGCACTCTACAGCATACACTTTTGAAAATTTGGATTAGACAAGACAAACTGTCAGTTCTTAATAACAAAATATAATATAAAGGGTCTATGATAGAAAAGCTGGCAAACTTAAAGAGCAGTATTGCTTTTGTGAACTGCTAGAATGTAGGTTTTAAAAATACATAATTCTGCTGTATATCTGCAATCTGCTATCATTATTATATTTGGAGTCAATATTGATTTTACTTTGATCATATGCTATATAGCGATATGAGGACAGATACAGTGCACAAGATCATAGATGACCTCAGTTGAATTCAAGACTGTATTTCAGTCAAGGGATTCTGCTGGTCTTATGATATGAAGGCAAGTGCAACCCAAGCAATTAGTGAAGGTCAGCTCATTGAATTACCAATCTCTCAGTTGTAATGCTGATTATGTAGTCATGAAATAAATACAAGAAAAATATAACCTTGTCTAAATCACAGTTAAATAAAGAAAAAGCTATTTTCTTTCCTGTTTCATCAATTTAAAAACTATTATTTGTTGGATGACATTTATTTGTAAAATATCAATTTTAAACATTTTAATTAATTACACTTTATTTTGATGCAGTCATTTCACTCTAACAAACAAGAATCAACAACTAACATTTTAATTTAATTAAAGAAGTAAATACTGACTGGTTTCATCATTCCTTTAATAAAGTTATTTTTCTATGTCTTTACTTTTTGAACTAGTTTACATAAGCAAGACCATCAAGGCACGTCACAGTTTCAAGGATAGTAGAGAAGGATTTTTGTAATATGAATTCAAATCTAGCAGAGTTAATTATCCTATCATACATTTTTCATAGTTTTTGCTATCAACATTCAGAAATTGGACTGGCAGCTCGAGTTCTACCCCGAGCGTCCCTAAACTTTAGGGACAGTTAGTCATGCCAGAATGTACAGTATTATCCCAGACTGACCATGAACACTTGAATGACCGTTGCCTTATACAGAGTACATTTCTGTTGAAGCAATCAGAATCTCACAGTACACTGAAAAAGTTTACATTATACTTTATATATTTTACTGTACAGTTGAGACTTTTGGAGGATAAACTGCCTCATAGTTGACAGAATGACATACAGTAGCATATTCTACCACCCGTCTCCAGCTGAGGATATTATCATTCCCTGAAGTATTTTTTTAATCCAAGGGATAATAGTTTTCCCTATTCAATTAAGACTTGCATGTATTATTTTACCTTTTAAATTTTACCCTTTACCCTTTTCCCCGTAAAAGGCTCTGCAAGATCATTTATCCTGCGCTATTATTTTAGTCACATCTATTGTAAAAGGCATAAACCTGACCAAGTGTGGTCCTTCTCAGAAACTTCCTGGGGTGGAATTAGTGGCAATTAGTTTCCAAAAGGTGGCAGGCTAACCATACAAGATTTTCTGAAGGACTGAACTGACCACCTAAGGCAGTACATTCTAATGAAGCCAGATCCAGTTGGTAGCAATGAATAAATATATATGGAATAGATTATATAGCAGTTTCAAGCTGTTGAACAGCTGATGCCTCAGCCATCTTTGCTCAGGAGGCAACATCACTGCACCAGATGACAGGTAACAGAAACAAGGGAAGAAAGACCCTCTTGCTCATATGCCAGTCTATGTGAGGGAATTTTGTCGTGTTTTTTTGCCACTCACGTTATCTGTTACTGAAAGAAGATACCTGGGATAAGCAGCTTCAAAGTAGATAAGATAACAATGGCTGGGCTATTGACTAGCTACCCAGTGGCGCCAGCCAGGCCTGATCTGCTCTTCCCAAAGCTGGCAGCCTGGAATCAAAGAGGATACTAAACTTTAAAAATGTTGGTCTTGGAAAGGAGGAGGGGTGAGTGGGGTTATCTGCAGCCTGAGGCTGATGGAGGGTGTCAGATGACATCATCTCTCAGCTCCCACCTTTGGAATCAGAATAGGTCTGGGTTTTGTGGCCTGCTGTGGGCACTGTATAGTTGCCTTGGTTAGGCAGGGGAAGGAATATTTTCCTCACTCTCAGATTGGCCTCCAGAGTGGAGGGTTATTTTGCCTTCCTTATAGTAGCTTCAGGGTGCATTGGGTAGTTCAGGTTCAAGTTGTCACAAGTTGGCAAGTGTCCAGTGCAGATACTTCTTCCATAGGGGTTCAGTTCCCTGATAAACTATGATTGGAAGTTGACTTAAGGGAAGGCATCTCCTACAGAATCTGGGAACTAGAGTTGGGGCTCCTAATGTCTAGTACAGTGAAGAAACAACTCTCTTTTCCCAGTCCCTTACACCTCAGATGAGGGGAGGGCAGCGGGTTCCTAGCAATTGGATTGGGCCAGGTTTGGCAGGATAAAGGGCTATCAGTATCCATCCCCAAATAGGTGGAAATTAGTGAAGAAGGAATCATGATGTGCACCATATGAGTTATTGCTGGATAGTTCCCACGTTAGTTTATACAGCTGTGGTCTAATTAAATCACATCCCTCGTGTCTTGTCATTCTTCCTGCATGGTCAGAACAATAATAATGTTTTGTTTTGAAAAAGCTGTTTTCTGGTCACTTTAATTAGCTGCTGTCTCAGGCTCCCAGAGTAAAAGGGCTTTCAGGTGTCAAACACAGTTGGGCTTGTGTGATTAACATGGTTGGTAAACAGTGGGACCACAGCCATAGAGCCAGTCCCAAAGTGGTTGGACCTCATGGTTCCACCCAGAAAGAGGTGCAGAATGCTATCCCTGTCACCTGAGGGGTGCTGAGAATGGAGTACAGTACAGCTTGCCCCACAACTATGACGGTCTAACAGTCAGGGTTAGTAAGACATGAAAAGTTATTGTTCTACTCTACTTGGCAATGGTGAGGCCTGAGCTGGAGTACTGTGTCAAATTTGGGGTGCAACACCTTAGGAAAGATGTGGACAAATTGGAAAGAATCCAGAGGAGATCAACAAAAATGATTAAAATTTAGAAAACCTGACCTATGTGGAAAAGGTTAAAGAGCTGTTATAAAGAGGACAGTGATCAATTCTCCATGTCCAGTGAAGGTAAGACAAGAAGTGATAAAGGACTGGCAACAATGCTTCAGAGCTTACTACTAATATTAGAGAAAGACAATATCCTCAGAACGAGAAACCAGATCTGTGCGAACAAGCATTTTATGTTTCCATGACATATTCTACCATATATTTAGAAGCAAAAAAAAAATCCTGCTGCTTCATCTAAAAATAATTTTTACCTTAAACCTGCTATTTTTATAGCAATGAAAGTTATATTCATTATCAACTGGGTTGCATTAGTATTTCAATTATTTATTTATTTATTTTAAAAATAATTAGTATTTGTATTACCTGGATTAAGAGACATTTAGAATAAAGACTGATTCCAGTACTTTTCTATTCATTATATTTCTATAACTCAGTCAGTATATACTGGCCAAGCTGCACTCTGCCTGTCCCTAAACTTTTTTCCATAATAAAGGCTTTTCATAATAAATAGTTTATCCTATTGCTCTCTAGCATGTGACAATTGGAATTATGAATTCTGATTCTTCAACTCATTACCAATTGCTATAAACCTGTGAACTGGATTATTCAGGGGATGACAAAAGGACCCAGAGCTCTTTAGTTCCATGCCACCAGTTGAAATCCATCTGAGACCATTAGCAGCCAAACTCATCATGGCAGTAGTCACCACTCAAGTGTCAAAATTTACCAATCGTGATATATGACAGATTGAAAGATTTTCTTATAATTAGAACAGTGATAATTATTGGTGAATAAATGCTTTTTAATTACAATTATGACATCTGAAGGTTGTCCGATGATATATGTGTAATGAGTTTGTGGTTTCTGTCGATGTCCTAGCAATGAAGTGCTCAAGACTATAGAACATATCACCATAACTCTACTGAGAGCCTTGGTAGAGACAGAAGTCAAAGATTTAGGTAAGGGTTTAAACATATTAGTAGGACATTGCCTGTGTCATATCACTTCCAGTTCTATGCACTAAATATTTCTGACTCAACTCCAAAAAGCTTCCAAGGTGCACACAAACACTCTGAAATAGCTCTTGTTCTTCCACACAGGCCAAACCCACAGGTCATTATGAACAATTGTTCCTCCACCTCCAAAATCCTCAGCAGTGGAGTCCCACAAAGCTAAGTCCTCTCCTTAATATCAATTAACCTGTATATGAAACTGTTGGCCAAGCTGGACAAACAACACAGGCTAATGAACCAGTTATGTAGACACAGCTCTACAAACTAGCTTTTTTGTGCTAGTTAACTTTGAAAAATCAGCAAGAGCAGCCACTGGAATTTCGGTTCTTACAACTGTGGTTGTATCAAGGATTGTATCATTTCTGCTAGTATAAATCAAAAAAACTAACAGGTTTAAGACTATTTAAAGGCACCTCTTCTCCTCCCCACTCCCTAACACAACACAACCTTCTAAAACACCTTTCCAAAAGCTGGTTTAATATATTTAATATATTTTCTAAAACAAATAACTTGCAAATTACAAAACAAATGAATCAGACAATATTAACTTAAAAGTAAGGAAAATCTATTCTACTAATATAGTACAATTTAAATATTCAATACAAATTAATTAAAAGTTTTTCCATGCACTTTGTTATAATGCTTTTAGATTTTCATTTATGTATTTGTTAAACTGTTTATATCATACAGTTTTAGTGGTTAATTGCCCTCCTGATTTATTTTTCCTGTGAAGAGGTAAAAAGATTAAAGGGAAAACTCACATAATTGTTTAGAAGTCTTATTTTGAGCCTATGAGTCTTCCTTGCTGCAATCAGATACAATGCTAACAAGTCACAGGTGTATCAAGCAAAAATGCAATTGAGAATTTTGAAGGAAGTTCTGTGTCAATAATGTATTATACTCAAAACCATCTGCTATTTTTGGCTTTTCATATTTGAAGTTTCAATTAGTACGTGTTTAAACAAATGACTCTAGTTGCATCTTTGTTTCCTTCTTGGAGAGTGCACACCCTTCTCAGGTGTCAGGCCTCTTACCTTTACCTATCCCAGGGTGGAATTACATAATTCTCTACTTCCTAGGCCAGGATCTAGGCTACAGTATTCTGTATATCAAACATTCTCACCCTGCACATCTAACTGAACTTAGATACCTGTGGTTCTTCCCTTAGGGAGTCTGACTGTTACTAGTGATATCAAGTGATCAAACAGCCTTTTAAAAACTAAAGTATTGTTTAGCTTAGCAAGAAGAACAAAGCTATTAGAGAAAAAAAGATTGAATAACAAACTGTCTACATACATGTCAATGTTACCTAGAGGCCTACCATCCTTCTAAAGCTTCTCTATAGTCCCCCCTAACAGATTCAGTGTCTCCATTCCCCTGAATAACTGTCCTCTTGAGACAAAATGCCCCTTTAGCCTCTGCAACAGTTCTGTGTTATTGGGCCTCTTTCCTGGTCAAAACCATTTTTGGAGACAGAGGCAAAATCATCAAAACTAATAGTTCTGGCATTGGCCCTTAATAACTTTTAAGCATTTGCTGAGGGATGGCAATCTGGAGCCATTCTTTTCCTTCCCACTTGTTTTTCCAGCTAGGCTCCTGTTGAGATAAACCAATATAGTCATACAGAAAACATCCCTTATCGTAGTCATAAATTATTACAGAGCAGCTCAAAATTCAACATGGCCATAAAACGTGGGTGGGGAAAAAATGACTGTGGAACAAAACAACAGCGAAGACATATCCTAACCATAAGTAGAACTGTGACTTTTTATGATGAACCACTCCATTTTCATTCTGTGGAAGTGTGACAGAGATGTTTGGGATCTGTCAGTATGTGACATTTAATATGGAGTTAATTATATTAACAACAAAGCTACAGTATAAAACAGTATAAACTACATTTCTAAAAGCAAACAAAAATATGGAGCAGATATCACTTAGGCCAAAATTTGTCCTTTTGGCCAGGAAAAAAGGAAATAAACTAGCATCACAATGGACAATTTCCTTGAGACTGGGAGGATAAAAATGTTTACAGGAAGTGTGTACTTTGAGAATATAATAACTAAATAACTAAATAACAACAAACTAGAACCACGAGACAAACACACTTAGTATCAGATACCAGATCTATGTGGAACCTCTTCCCTCCCCATGACCAGCATAGGGCACCTGAACCCAGGACTTGGAAAAAAGTTTCAGAGACACTGACTAGGGAAACTCTAGAAGAAAAAGAAGGGAGATGAACTACTGACATCTGGTCTCTGTCAAAAGATGGTAATAAGGTGGGCATTGCTTTCGAGAAATACAATGCATTTTCCCTTTTGTATTCTGTAATTTAACTGAAATTCCCTTAACTAGTTTTGTTTATAGCCTTTAGAGCTTGTCTTGTCTAAAACCTTAATCTGGAATAAGATAGGGTATGGATTTAAAGTGGATTAACTATTCCTGATCATCTCCATGTGTGGATATTTTTATTCCGGAATAACAGCATCCAGACAGGGAATTAATCAGGAACAGCTCTTCCAGAATACCTCCCTGTGTAGACAAGCCCCAAATCTAGGTATGTTCTACAATCTGTTGCTTTAATTTTACTACCATTTCCTCTGTTTTTAATAAAACATCCTTCAAACTTCTGCGTATAGGTAATGGAAGGAAAAGGGTGTTTGGATTTTTATTCCCTTTTAGAGGTGTCAGTCACAAGGGTACAGACAAAGATGTACTCTCCCAGAAGCGACAAAGAGTCCTGTGGCACCTTATAGACTAACAGATGTATTGGAGCATAAGCTTTCGTGGGTGAATACCCAGAAGGTGTTTCAAAAGGGATTGCTGTTAGACAAACACAAAAGAAAAATATAAGGACCAGAGAGAAGTGAGTATAAGGGATAAAGATGACAGGGATATTTTACATAAGAGATGGAGTTAGAACTGTATCTTTCCACTGCAGCTAGCAAAATACTCATCCTTATCAGGTACTCATCATTAAAAGCTTCACAAACTTTTCCATACTGATTTGGTTCATCTCTGTTTTTAGTTCAATGTTATTTATTTTAGGTGACCTCTCCAAGTAAAAAAGTATCTCTCCCATATAGTTAGATTAATCAGCATGTTTGTTGGTATTGCCTGGAGCAGTGTGCTTAGTAATTGGATAATTTGTCTTCCCCTTCACAATCATGGTGGATGGAATCAGCATACTCGCCACGGAGACCCTTTCTGCTACAGTTAGGGGAAAACTCAACTCATTCTATCACAACTGCCATCCGATTAGTATATTACTTGACACACCAGAAATGGGATTTTGGACACTGTGCTGGTCAGTAAGTGAAATTATTCTATTTAATACAGTGGTGATCAGCATTAGATATACACGATTATCAGAAGATACTGCAGCATGACTAATGCATTGTGTAATTGGGCACATAATGAAATACAAAACTACAATTATGGGTCCAGATCCTCTTTGCGCTTCAGCTGGTTTGTGCCACTCTGGCAGCACAAAGCAGCCTGAAAGCTGGCTTAGCCAGCCATGGTAGGATTTTCTTTGTGTAGGGAAATCCTTGTCAGGCACAGAGCCACTGTAGTGAATCCTGTGCCATTCTTACTCCAGGTTGCTAGCGCAGAGGGAGGGGCTGGTGTAAAAAAGGGCATACTTCTGTTTTATTCCTAAGGCCCTAGTGACTCCCAGTTGTTAGAATGGCCCTGGGAGCTGTTGGAACATGGTGTAAGAAGACAGCAGTCTGTAGGCTACTCTAATTTACACTATGGACCATCCTGGCAACTGGAAAACCACAGGATCCCACCTCTCTAAACATATGCTAAGCACTCATTGGCTGCTTATTTTCGATATATTTTTGCAAACTCAATAATGAGCCCATTTCTGCACAGACGTTCACTCCAGTGAATGAGCTTTTCCTATATATAGTTTCAAATATAGCAGCCATCACTGTGGGATCTGAGCATCTCTAAAAATTATATACTACAAGTGTGGAACTGAGTTCATTTTTGAGCAGACATTCTTACTATCTAAAGTGTATGGAAGTTAGTTGTTTTTGTATGTTTTCAATCAGACAATAGTCACTTCGTTGAATTTGCAATTAAGCAAAATTTGGATGGATTTGGAAAATAATATGAAACAAAATGGTAGATGTTTTCAGGCAAAACTGAAGGGAACAAAAATATTGACATTTGGATCTTTTGTAATGGCACAAGTTAACGCTTCTTGTTATTGTTTCTAGTAAAACTCTTGGTTAATGAAAGTAGATTATGGGCCAAGTCTGCCCTCAGATTTCTATGTGGAAGTGGCTGTCTCTATTGATTACAGGTACAATTTCAAATCACCTAAGCAATTTAGGAGGCTAGGTCTCCATGATATCTCAAAACATGTAAAATTATAGAGTGAACATACCCAGATTGGAAATTAGGAAAGAAAGGAGTGAATGCTTGTCATATCATACATATATGCACATAGTATTTTACTCATGAATAAAAAAAATCAAAACATTGGTCACTTGGCCCCAAATTGCTTGCAATATAAATGTTCCTATTGTTATATGTGTATGGTCACATCATAAGTGGTTTTATTCCACTACATTTAGTCTGACTACTTGAAGTTCACAAGAAAGAAATTGATTTTTCATAGTGTCTTGCATACAAGAGAATTGAACAAAAGAAAAATTTAAAGTTGATAGACTTCAAATTAGATCTAACAATTATGTTTTGGGATGTGAGCACTTTTAGTGGCATGGTGTAAACATTGCGGAGGTTAACCCTCTTGTTCTCGGACATCATTGTTTGCTCCCACAAAGTTAAATGCAGGAAAAATTCAATATCTTGCACTTCTAAGGCCTTGATTTGAACCACTGCTAGTAATCAGTAACAGGTGGAATGATTCATTCATTATATAGACACAAAAATATGGGTGCAAACTGCTAAAAAGTAAAGTTTCTTTTCTGAAAATTTGCTCCTAAAGGAGGATGACTTTTTGGAGCCAGTTAAACTTGATAGTATCCATTACTGCGAAGAGAGCACTTCTAGGTTTCCTGTTTTAGTTGTTTGTTTTGCCAGATTCTTAGCTTTTAGGATAAGTCAAAAATTTGTTTGCAACTTCTCAGATGTGTTTATGCTCTTCATCCCTTCCACATACCACCACCATCACCATCTTATATAATGGTCTCAGAAATTTTAGACTTTTATTGTAAGGGAACATGTGTACACTAGATATATGTTACGCCGTTACAGCAAAATGTGTACTGTGAAAATGAGATCTGCATAGGGGACTTAAGTCATTATTTTTGTTGTATAATACGACAAACACCACCTAAAATCCCCTGGAGTAAGATTTCAGACATCTCTTCGTGTATTCAGTATAATCACGTGAAACTCTTAGAAAGATGAAGTTTTTCTTTCCTGTTCTAAAATTTCCGTTATCACTCTCATGGTTTGGAAAGGTTGTGATATTACTTAAGCCTCCAGACTGATATTTGACTTATTCAACTATACTTCAAGTTCCGACCTGGAACTTACAAGATGCACATGCTCTGCCATTGTGAATGAGGGTGCAGCATGATTTCCATATTGCCCAGCCTGGCCTAAACATGGCCCACACACCTTCAAACAGCTATTGCCCACAAGAGTGTTAATGAGGGAGCAGAGACTGAGCTTCCCATCAGGACTCTGGACATGCCCAGCAGAGGGGCACAAGGGAGGAAGAAGTTCCCTTGAACATCTGGCAATTTAGTTAAAGCAGAATCTGTGCAATATAGTGCAGAACTCAATCTTTACAAAGGAAACATAAGATTTTTCTTGACATTTCTACTAACATGTTTGCTGCATGTTGAATTTTTATCAAGTGCAATGATTATAAACCAACAGGTGAAAAAAATATTTTTTTATCAGGATTGTAAGTGAAAAAAGGAACCTTCAAGCAGAGAATTACCTTCTTCTACTTTAAAGATAAACACCCAATACTCATACTGGATTAGAATACATATAGGGCTGTCAAGCTATTAAAAAAATTAATCACAATTAATCGCACCATTAAACAATAATAGAATACCATTTATTTTAATTTTTTGGCTGTTTTCTACATTTTCAAATATATTGATTTCAATTACAACACAGAATACAATGTGTATAGTGCTCACTTTATATTTATTTTTGATTACAAGTATTTGAATTGTAAAAAAAAAAAAAAAGGTATTTTTCAGTTCACCTAATACAAGTACTGTAATGCAATCACTGTATCATGAAAGTTGAACTTACAAATGTAGAATTATGTACCAAAAAACCTACATTCAAAAATAAAATGTACAATTTTAGAGCCTGTAAGTCCACTCAGTCCTATTTCTTGTTCAGCCAATCGCTCAGACAAACAAGTTTGATTACATTTGCGGGAGATAATGCTTCCCACTTCTTGTTTACAATGTCACCTGAAAGTGAGAACAGGCATTCTCGTGGCACTGTTGTAGTCCCTTCATGCTTCACATGTCCCTTCATGCTTCAACCACCATTCCAGAAGACAGGCGTCCATGCTGACCATGGGTTCTGCTCGGTAACAATCCAAAGCACTGTGGACCGAAGCATGTTCATTTTCATTATCTGCGTCAGATGTCACCACGAGAAGGTTATTTTTCTTTTTTGGTGGTTTGGGTTCTGTAGTTTCCGTATTAGAGTGTTGCTCTTTTAAGACTTCTGAATGCAAGCTCCACACTCTGTCCCTCTCAGATTTTGGAAGGCACTTCAGATTCTTAAAACTTGGGACAAGTGCTATAGCTATCTTTAGAAATCTCACATTGGTACCTTCTTTGCGTTTTGTCAAATCCGCAATGAAAGTGTTCTTAAAATGAACAACATGTGCTGGGTCATCATCTCAGACTGATATAATATGAAATATATGCAATTCTGCCCAAGGAGTTCAGTCAGAAATATAATTAACACTTATTTTTTAATAAGTGTCATCAGCATGAAAGCATGTCCTCTGGAATGGTGGCCGAAGCATGAAGGGGCAAACGCATGTTTAGCATATCTGGCACATAAATACTTTGCAATGCCAGCTACAAAAGTGCCATGCAAATGCCTGTTCTCACTTTCTGGTGACATTGTAAATAAGAAGAGGGCGGCATTATCTCTCTTAAATGTAAACAAACTTGTTTGTCTTAGCGATTGGCTGAACAAGAAGCAGGACTGAGTGGACTTGTAGGCTCTGAAATTGTACATTGCTTTGTTTTTGAGTGCAGTCATGTAACAAAAAAAATCTACATTTGTAAGTTGCATTTTCACGACAAAGAGATTGCACTACAGTACTTGTATGAGGTGAATTGAAAAATACTATTTCTTTTGTTTATCATTTTTACAGTGCAAATATTTGTAAGCAAAAATAATATATACTTTGATTTCAATTACGACACAGAATACAATATATATGAAAATGTAGAAAAACATCAAAATATTATTGAACAGAATACCAATAATAGAATTGGTATTATATTATTTAACAGTGCAATTAAAATTGTGATTAATCGCAATTAATGTTTTTAATTGTGATTAATTTTTTGAGTTAATCGCGTGAGTTAACTGCGATTAACCAACAGCCCTAAATACATCACATCCTACGTTGAATATTCACTTAAAACTTGGAACAAATGTAGGAACACAAATGTCTATCCTTTGTGGAAAACAATTTACCCAAAGAGTGTAAAAAAAATATGGCATGAATTACAATGACATATGGTCGACTTTACATGAAAAACACAGGTATTGCCTCAAGTAACACAGACTACTAATACTGCTATTACCAAGCAATTTAAATCATGATATAATTACACAAACACATGGATTGGGAAACCCTTCTAGTTTCTATTCAGCATTTAAATTGGAGAGAAAGATAACCTCAGACCTTTTCAGGTATAAAATACCAAAGAGCTAATGAATGAAGTTGACAAAATGTGCAGTCTAAGCCAGTTTATTGAAATTAAAATATAAAATCTTATTCTGTGTACAAGGCGGCATTAGCATAACTTTGAGTTTCTGAATTTAAATGTTCAGAAAGTAAAGGAAAGCAAAATCTAACCTATTAGTCCAATAAACAGGATTACATAAATTTCTTTGATGAAAGTTCAATGAGGATCATCAATCTTCCTTAATGTTTAAGAGGATCTGATCCATGGAAATAAAAATAGGTTCAAATTTTGAATATATGAAGGGGCATTTATATGCACAACCTGCAATAATTTTAATGGTAGATGTGTAGTTAAATCTTCTGTATTAGTCTGACAACCTAAACTTTGATCCTGCAAAATCATGTGGTTAACTTTTACTAACTACCTGTCGGTCCATTGATTTGAGTAAATCCATTTATTTCAATGGGAATGAAATCTACTAATATGGAAGATTAAGATCTAAAATTTTGCTATGATCAATTTGAATGTACTAAAGACATATAAAAGCACATAAAATGAATAATTTCCCCACCTTCTAGTTCTAATTTTACCTAAAAGTTGTATTTTTCTTATGCTTTTCAAAACTATACAATGCTAAGCTCAGATGAAATATAGTATATTTCCACTCAAAAGAATTATATTTTTCCAGAAATTTATCAGCATGTGAAAGCAATTGGCTGTAGAAAGTCCAAATATATTCTTTCAGCAGTATCCATTAGCTTGACTACTATAATAAAATAAAGGCTGTCTGGTTTTCAAATAAAAACAAAATATGGATAAATGTTTTTCAAATTCCATTATTTGTTATTAGGAATTACATATACCATTTAGCAGAAAGCTTTAAAGTCTGTATTATTCACCTTCTCACTGCAATTCTTTTGGATAGTCTTATCTATTTAAGTAAAACAGAGATATACATTTGTTGTCATTTCTTGTTTTGTTTGAATTTTTCAGAAACTACAAATAAAACTTTTCTGTTCTCTTTTTATTTTGTGTTGATAACAATATAGGTACTGGAGAGTATTTTTAGTGTTCATTGAGTGCCCTGGGTGTTTTCTGTTTGTTTGTTTTTTGTTAACGAACAGAATGTTGTATACATTTCACAGACACCCATGAACACAAAAATGCCTTATAAATTTTAAATGTGTGTTTCAGTGTGTATAATGTGTATAATCTTGCTTATCTTATGTGATTTGCCCTCGCCGTGTCCAAAGAATGACACATGTAAAGGTAATCAGTAGTATTGGTCAAAAAATCAGAATTTCCGACCTGTGGGAAAGTTCTAAAACATATCTATGTGGAAGTCTAAACCTTCATTTTGACATTTTTTATCCAAATAAAATGTTTTGGTGTTCCAAAATCAAACCATTTCGTTTCTGTTAGTTGAACTGAATTAGAACATTTAATGTTGTCTCTGTTCAATATTGAACTGTGTATGCTTCAAGTGACTAATGCCACATTCCCTCCCTGGCCTGACTACCTCTACCATGTTGTACTGAGATCATGGGACTCCAATGATGGAATGCCATGGTGAAGCCAGAGGGGAAACCACAGTGCATTTTGGAAGATGTAGTCCAGCCAGGGAGCCTGACTGACATAAAGGAGAACGGGCAGGAGGCACCCAAACTACAACTCCTATGAAGCACTGCAGCAGCTCGGGCAGAAACAGATTAACTTTGAACTGACCCAAAACAAAATGTTTCAATTCAGTTCAATAAACTGATGCCTCAATTTGAGTAAATCTGATCAATACCAAACTGGTTCATGTTGATTTTCCTAAGGGAAAAATTGAAAAATTGCAGCAACATTGACATTTTCCCATAGAAAATTATGATTTTATGCAAGATGCATTTTCCATAGACCAAACAATTTGATGGAAAATTCCTGATCGGTTCTAGGAAGATTTGTCCCATCAATGCCTTGGTCCTGCAATATGTCAAGTGCTCTCCTTGTAAACTTCAACAGAAATTGAGTACACTCAGCCCCTTGCAGGAGGCACCCATCATCTTGCAGGACAGGGCTCTAATTCTGAAATCTTGTTTTCTAGAATCCCTGCACTTAGCTTTTAGATAGAGCAACATCTGACTTTTGTAAAGCAAACTCCTTAAATAATTGGATTACTACAGCCTTCTACAGTATGTTGGAGATATTAATAATTTCAGTTATGAGAGGAGAGTACCAGATTTCTTGTTTTTATTAACATAATAAATATGCCTGGAACTTTTGAATGTGGCCCAAGCCAATAGAACTTGTAATACTATGTACTCCATTACTAAAATTTTTCAAAACTAGATGTCTATAGTTAGTGTCCTAAATCCAATTTTAGGTTTCTAAATAAGTGGCCTGACCACGCAACAGTTCCTGTTTATATCTATAGGATTTATGAGCTTAACTTTATATAATCATTTTTTTAAATGATTGGCTCAAGTGAACCATGAAATCATCACCTGCTATATTTAAATTGGATGAATCCAAATCTAAATACACATGGCCCAGATGCTAAGGTGAGGAAGTCAGTGGAGCTACATTGATTTATAGTAGCTGAGAATGTGGCCATACATGGTACATACATTTTGTTTGTCAGTAATACTTACTAATAGCCATAGACCATACGTAGCTAACATAGCTAATCTCCTAATAGCATTAATAAATCATGATTTTCTGAACTGACAATTTTAATGCAGATATTATGAATCTTGTATGTATTTTTGAAGTTGTTAGTGGTCTGCTGAAAGCATAGCCCTAATTTCTAACCTCTAAATTTAAAAATACCATTCCGTTCCAACAATAGTAAATTGTGGGATAATTTGTGCAAGTTTGGGGGCAGATCCTCATCTGAAATAAATAGTCTTAGTTCCACTGAAATCCAGGTCAATTTGCACCAGCTATAAATTTATTTTTGTGAAAAATTATATGACTGATGTTTTAATAATCCAAGTAAAATGAGAAATTACAAACTTTAATTCACATTTAACGGAAATAACTAGCCTTTCTTCTGATCTTACTCCTGCATGAGAGGACAAAGAGAACAAGAATATAAAAGAACATTGACAGACATTTTAAAATAATTTAAGAACATTTTTGCTCCTTAATTTGATTAAATTTCTTGGTCTCGGACCCTGATTTAGCAACATATTTAAGTATATATCTAACTTTACACATGTGAGTAGTGAGCCCATTGAATCTGGGTATTCGTACTTATCTTCAGAGTGCTCAAACAATTGGGTCAAACTACAAGAGGGTCAGAGGCATCATTTGCTATAGGGTGGCATGGGGGAGAAGTTGTGACCCCCCAGACTTTTCATAAGTCTATATGCAGTAATATGTCTTCCATTGTTGCCCCTCCCCTCTCCTCTGACTTTGCAGAATATAATATAATTACATATAATGTTCTATGTGTTGACACAACTGCAGCCAGGACCCTCTATCACAGCAGCACTTCTCAGGAACAATGCAGTTGTTCACAACAAGAGTTGGAGCTTGTCTACTCTTAAAATGCTATAGCAGCACAGCTGTGCCACTACAGTGCTTCAGTGTGGATACTATCTACGCTAACAGGAGGGATTCTGCCGTCAGTGTAGGCAATCCATCTTCCCATGAGGCAATAACTAGTGCTGTCTACATGGGGACTTAGGCTGGCTTAACTACTCTGCTCAGGGCTGTGGATTTTTCACGTCTGAGTGACATAGTTATGCTGACGTAATTTTTAAGTGTACACCAGGCCTTATGCTTATGAGAACTGGAAACAGGACTTTCTCACCTTTCTCATCTCTTTTCTACAAGTATTGAACTCCATTTCCAGATGTCAGAGTGTCCTAAAACACTTTGGAGAAGTGGGTGGGGTTAGGAAAAAACAACAAAATAATTTTTATCGTTATTTGCTACCAGAAGGGAGATCTTAAATGGACAAAAAATTAATGAAGTTACTATTTCATTTCTCATTGCAGATAAAACTAAAGAAAAGAATTCCAAACAGATACCACATTGAGATACAAAAATGGAAGTGCTTTTGCACTATATAGGTAGGCAGGAAAAATGTTTTGTTGTTTGCTTTTAAAGCAAAGGAGGAATTAGCTATTATAAAAAGCAATAATTCTTCAAAATATGTTCTATTCAGAGATTCACCTCATCATACTTGAATGGATCAGTTGACCCAAGCAGATATCTTTCATAACCCCTTTAAATCGGTTCCTATTTTTTCATGTATTTGTGTTAAACCTATTTTTTTCTTGTCTTTATCCTTGAGCCCACATTCCTTTGTGTTCAGTCCTTTGATCATTGCTTATCTTTATTTGTACTGCATTTTCATTTTTCATTTAACCTCCAAAAATAATTGCAATTTTACTCTTTTTAAGCAAACTTCATTTTAAATTGCTTGTAGATTTACAAGAAATTATTTAATCAAGTAATCCTAATTATCTTCACATACACAAAGGATGACAATGTATTCTTGTGTCATTCTGCAAGGACGGAGGCACTATACGTATATGTTCACAAGCGCAAAGACACATGTACACAACAGCTCCTTTATTAGTTTGTGGAGGCACGTAAGTGGTGAGAGTGGGCGTGTCATAAATGTTATGATTATGTCATAACATTTTTTTAAATGAAAAATCATCACCAAACAACATTATATAACTTATCTGTAAAAAAATATGTGAAATTTGCACTTCAATATTCTACTAAGAAAAGGTTGGCAAAATTCAAATGCAGAAATGATCTTCAGAGATAACCCCTGATTGAATCACCCGAGGTTGCTACCACATGCAGAAAAGTTGATTTGTGGTGGTGTTGATGTACACAGATGACTTTTACTGAAATTGCAGCAGAAATGAACTTCATAGTTGTATCCATGGAAAAACATACCTACATGAATAAAAACAACATTAAAAGAACTATATTGAATGGTTTCAAAATTGTGTACAATCCTTGTTGGCGGGTGCGAAAAATAAAAGAAATAGAATGAATTTTTGACTTTTTAAAATGTTCTGATGTGAGGCTCCATATACAGGAAGATGTTTGTTGACTTTGGAAGAAATGTGACTAAATGTACTTGGATCCTGAATATAAATAAGTGTGATTGCAAACGACACAGTAACTGTTCCCTTAAGCTCTAATCTAATGTCCATTCCAAAGATCATGGAAAGACTCATTGCCTTGAACAAATTTTGTATCATGCCTGCATGTAGTAATAAGAAAACCTACCATGACCATTCTTCAGAAACACAAATAATTTTAAATCTCTAGAGAACGTTTACTCTAATTACTTCCTATAAAAACTCGAAAATACAACTAAGATAGTGGTGACACCTTGCAATTTGCATCTTCAGACCTAAAGATAACATATTTAAATCTGCCATCAGCTCAGACCACCATGATGAGGTTTACACAGGTGAAATATTAGGTCAACAAGGTACACAATGCTATAGCAGAGTTTCTTTATGTCAATTAAAGCAAAAATGCTGGAGTTAGAAAAGAAAGCAAGTAACTCATTCTCATATAAGCTTACAAGAAGAGATAAATTAAATAAATTGGTCTAAAAAATCTTGTATGCTGCTACTGGAATATTCAGTAAAGAAAGAAATGAGACCTTTAAGAGATCATGAAAAAGGCATAGTAACTCAGAATTTGTAACATTAAATTACTTTAGAAAAATATAGTCTGTTTTCAAAACTGAAGAAGCATTAGCAGGCAAAGTTGGAGGAAGATTCCTCTGCTGATGAGCTAAAGGAAAAGATTAATTCTCTGCAAATGGTAAATGCCAGGGATTAGATTATTTTCCCATAGATTTAAATAAGGAATATCGTGTAGGCAAAACAACACTTGTTTTGCTTGTTACTTAGTTATCTGTTTTTAATTGGAACATTCTAACCTCTAAACCTAAGAATTACTCTTATTGTACTGATTCTCAGCCTCTCAAGACCCTGAATTTTGTAAAGATTATTGACCCAGTTCTATAATTAACATATATTGTAAAATTCCCATCAGAGCCCTTGCTAATAGGTTCAGTGCTGTTATGCCAAACTTGATCCATTCTAATCAAGGAGGACTCATTTAGAACTAGCTTCTCTGCAATAATATTTGAATATTTCTTAACTTTTTCAGAAGTAAGACAACACTTTTTTTAAAGGACAGAAAATGTTTGTTTTACACATTAGAAAATCTGGAATTTTCTGTGGCTTTTTCCAGTAGGCACAGCTACGTTTCCCAAGTACTGAATCATACATGATATAATTATGCAAACTGAAAAGAGGCATGGTGGCATGTCTGCACTTTGTCTCAAGATATTATTTGAGATGGCTTTGGAATGGCTGGAAACTGCAGCAACATACAATTAAGATAGATTTGAATTGAAACTTGACCTGAACATACACAAGGAAATATTTCAAATTATAGGTAGAGCTGGCAATGATACCTATAGTTAAGGGTGCCTAACATTTCCATTAGAAAATATTAGTTTTAGTTCCTTATAACTTTACCAAATTTTAACTGTCTGGGCTGACATTTTTCATGCAGGCTACCTGCATCAGACTGCGTTGTTTACTTTTATTTTTTTTAAAGTTTCAGCAAAAACGGTTCAGTGGCTTATGAGTACACAGGGGAAAATATGTTGTTTTTTCTCGTGTTGAAAAATTCTTACACTCATTTTATTGAGAAACTCTATGTGACACTCCACTTGGGAGTAGGGATTTAAAATTTGGTAGGAGGTCACCTGGAGGAACTGCCTTTTGCACTTCCTGTAAAAATCCACTTAAATTTTGCTGACCTAGAAGTCTTTTAAATCTTCAATGATTTTGTCTCCACTGGGCATGCTCCTGCCCAGGGCTTCAAGGGCTAAGCAGGACTTTTCTAGCAATTACTTCTCCCACCTGCTGGGAGCTTCTGTGGCATTAAGCATGGGCACTGAGAACAGGGAAATGGTGTCTGTGCTCTCAATGGTCCCCCTTCTCATGTCCAGGTAGCATGGAGATGGAGGAAACTGCCTAACTATAAGGTGGAAGAGGAGCAGTGAGGGAAAGGAAAGAGAGACAGGTTGAAGTGGAGAGATAGGAGCAGTACGGGGCAGGAGTAGGAGTAGAGGAGGACATGAACAATCTTATATTGAAATACAATTGTAAATAATGCATTAGTCCTGAATAAGACATGTAATTTATACAGAAAAGTGAGTCTGCTTCAGTACTATGAGACCCCGCAGTATTGCTGGCACCTTCTGGTGGCAGGTGTCCAGTTCAGGTAATTGTTCCTAAGGGGTTCAGTTCTCTAATAAACCATAATTGGAAGTGGAGTTAGGGGAAAGCATCCCCTAAAGAATTTGAGGAATGAGGTTAGTGCTCCTAATGTCTGGTACAGGGGGGAGACAACCTCTTTCCCCAGCTCTTTAACACCCATATGCGGTGTGGGCAGTGTAGTCACTGCCCTGGGCTGGAACCAGCTGTGAAGGAGTGAGGGCTGATGGTGGCCCTCCACTAAATGGAAACAATTAAGGACTAAGTCATGACTTGCACTATGAGTTATTGCCAGAGAGTTGCCAGATGAGTTAAACAATAAACTTGTGACCAAAGTAAACCATGGCTCTTGCATCTTGTCTTTCTTGTAACATGTGAAAATGAGACAATGAAACCACAGAGTACTTGCTCATCTTAACTTGAAACTTATTTATGTTCCCAGTTGGCGGCATTTTTGTGAATGTGTTTGGTTTTTTTGGTTTTGCTTTGCCTATGCTTAACAACAACTTAACAGTATGTTCAGCAGAATACACCCTTCAAAGAAGGAGCTGGACAAGAGTTAGTTCCAGCACAGACAGAAGATTAGGCAAGTAGGCTCGCTCAATTTATTTAAAGAAGCTTACAGATAAAGGAAGGGCATTCCTAACAGCAGCTGTAGACATATTCTCCAGTCTAAGTCAGGACAGATATATATTTCCGTTAATGATGAAAAATAATGCTAGATGTCTTATATTAGGGAAAATATAGATCAAGATGTTAAAACATCTAATCATACATGCAGTAAATTAGTTGCTGTCTACCTTGTGTGCGTTGATGTGGTGGGTTTTGAATATGTGAACTCAAAAGCTAGATAAACATATTCAGCAGTTCTAAGGAAAAAGCATGATGGATGACTTAGTTGTACATAAACAGGTAAATTGGGCAAGAGGGTATGCTGAAAAAGAATTGATGACAGTGAAAAAGAAAGATGGCAGGGAAGTGTGTATGTGTATATACACAAAGAGTTATGTAATTAATTATATGTACTGCATATTCTATTCTGGATAACTATATTATAGACAAATCTACTGTAAAAACCTGTAATGATAGAGGACAAGTCTCTTGGTGCTGAATGTTTAAAGATGGGAGAAGCCAATCATGTTAAGAGACAAGTTGAAATAGTGGAATATTCCGTGGTGTAAATTATACATGGTGGAGTCTTAAAAAACACATTAAAGCTACAGTCAAGCTAATCTACTGAATGTGAAAGATGTAACAGATGCCAAATAAATAAGCTTGTTCTCAATATGTATAATATAGGTATCTTTATATATATATAAAAAGAAAACCAATAAACCAAGACACTCCACTGCACACATTACTACAAGTGACAGATGTGTAGTCATGTTGTTTAACACATTACTGGAAGGCACGCAGATATACTGTGCCTATCACTGTAGTAGGAACCATATATAAATGATGTAAAATTGCAGAGCTTGTAGTTATATTAAAGTAACAGTTTGAAACAATGCTTACATTTAAAAACTGAAGGGACAGGAAATAATTTGGAGAGAGAACTTTAAAACAGGATGGAAGAAAAGAAAAATGATAATTTAAATCAAACTTAATTAAATAAAGACAAAAATGAAAAAAATGTTTAATCTATAGGATGTTAAAGAAAAATTCTGAAATGTGTATGTGTATAGGAGAGAAAGAGCGGTCATGGAGAGTGTGGATCAAGATAAATAATTTGCTTGCCAGTCTTAGGGCTGGTCTACACTACGGGGGGGGAGAGGGGGTCGAAGTAAAGTACGCAACTTCAGCTACGTGAATAACGTAGCTGAAGTCGACGTACCTCACTCGACTTACCTCATGGTGTGGACCCTGTAAAGTCAAAGTCTGACACTCCCCCATAGACTCTGCTTCCTCCTCGCGCCGAGCTGGATTCAACAGGGGAGCACTTCCGGGTTCGATTTATCGTGTCTAGATGAGACGCGATAAATCGATCCCCAGAAGATCGATCGCTACCCGCCGAATCGGGCGGGTAGTGTAGACTAGCCCTTAGAAAAGGAAGGCTGGAATTGAGAAGAGGGGTTCTTCCTAGTTAGCAATATCTCAGAGGCTAGGGTTGGTCAAAGGACAATGCCATTGTAGGATAAAACATTATGCACAACTAGGTAGGTAGTACTGCCATTCAAAAGGAGATGAAGGGTTTGTTTTTCTGTAGATTTTCATATTTTTAGTGATTATCCTTTTCACCTACATATGTCAAAGGGATTCAGGTCATGACCTGAACATGCCACACATGGTGCTACAGAAATGATACCCAGAGCTAAAACTAGGCAAAGTAACCGGCATTTTCAGAACTACCAATACCTCAACTGCAGGTATCCCCTGGAGATCTGTGCCCAAAAATATACCTAGTGAATTCAGGTAAATGAACCCTCAATCTCAGTTGAAAGGATAGATCTGTAAACTATTTCAGAGTTATGCTTAATGAGGTATGCTTTATTATTAACCATATGCATAGTGAGGGCATGTATATATTAAAAAGTACTAATACCAAAAGTACTAATACTGCTGCAAAATCCTACCTCAGCGCCTCAACGTGGTGCAGCAGTGACCCTGGCCGTCTGACAGCTATGGTAGCGGGGCGTATGCCCTGGTAGGTTTTACCATGCTACAAAGGTGTCGGACTATCCAATCCAGGGAGGAGGGTTGCTCTCTCAGAGGAAAGAGCGCTTTTCCTTCTCCTTAGAGGTTGAAAGCTAGCTAAGCTTGAGGAGGTACGCATGCCTGCCCACCTAGCCAGTGGGATGGCTTGAAGTTAACTGCTAAAACAACATGAGTAAATGCACATTCTATGGTGGCGGAGTGGAAATTGAGCGACAAGAGGTTGCTAAAAAATGTCAGGTGCTAGGCCAACAATTGAGCGACAAGAGGTTGCTAAAAAATGTCAGGTGCTAGGCCAACATAGAAAAGGACAATCCTCGCTGTGTGTACTTACAATTGTAGGTCACTGGCAAAGGAGGAAACTTTAAACCATCTGATGGAGGAGAAGAAAAGGATAAAATGCGATATTCTCGGTGTCTGCGAAACCCGACGAAAGAAGGAGTTGGAAGTCAACTGGAAGGATGGAAGTGCTGTGAGGCTAGGAAAGGGAGATGGCGCTAGAAATGTTGGAGGAGTTGGATTTATCGTCAATAAAGATTGGTCTTCGAAAGTCATATCATGCCAGCTAACATCATCACGTATCGGTGTGCTGCATCTTCAGATGGAGTCAAAAGCTACCCTCAAGGTCATCCAGGCCTACGCTCCCACAAGTGCAAGTGAGGACGAAGAAGTGGAAGAATTCTACCGAGAGCTTGAAAGAGCTCTCGCGCAAAAGTCCACTTACACTGTCATGATGGGAGATTTCAACGCCAAGGTCGGGCGAGGGAAAGCTGGCAAAAAGTTCATAGGGAGATACGGCAGCGGCGAAAGGAATGAAAGAGGAGAGAGGCTGGTAGCGATGGCAGAAATGAAAGAACTGTACGTGGCAAACACCTGGTACAAAAAGAAGATCTCAAGAAGGTGGACATGGATCGCACCAAATGCGAAGAGTAAGAATGAAATCGACTATATTTTAGTCAATAAAAGGCGCATCGTTCAAGACGTCTCTGTGGTGAAGCCATTCAACACCGGCAGTGACCATCGCCTGCTTAGAGCGAAGTTGATTTTCGACGAAGTGGTGGAAAAGAAGGCGTTACAGATGGCAAACGGGAAACAGCAGCCGAAGACATTCGATGAAGCAAAGCTGAAAAAAGCGATTTCTGGGTTTGACTGGAGCCAGATGGAAAAGTGTGATGAGGACTATAGTATCTTTGCTGACAAGTTGAGATGTTGCATAAAAGCAGCTGAAATTAAAAAGCTGAAGAAGGCAAAGGGAAGAATCTCGATTGAAATGAAAAGCTTGTTGGAGAAGCGGAGAAACATGAAAAGGAGCTCGGATAACAACCTCGAGTACTCCATTCTGTGCAAGCTTATATGGCAAAAACTGAAGGATGACTTTGAGAACTTCCGGAAAGAAAAGTTCCTTAAAACAGCTGAATCACGCAAGAGCCTCAGGATATGCAAGCGGGAATTGACGCAGTATAGATTGAGCGTAACAGCATTGAAGAACAAGGATGGAGAGATAGTAATCAACAGAGAAGGGATGGAGGAGGTCTGCAAGGACTTCTATACAGAACTGTTCAAATCAAGAATCAACGTCCACCTCCCAACCCTCGAAGAGTCAGAAGAACGCATCCCCCCAATAATCGTCAGCGAAGTCCGAAGCGCACTACACCAGATGAAGAAGGGAAAAGCTCCAGGCAAAGATGGAATAACGTCAGAAATGATTTATGCAGGAGGCGAAAAACTTTGGAAGGCCCTCGCTTTAAGATTCAGTCGATATCTTGAAGAAGGAAAAATACCATCAAGCTGGAAGGAGTCGAATACCATCTTGCTGCACAAGAAGGGTGATCGAGAAAATCTTAAGAACTACCGCCCTATATGCCTGCTCTCACATCTACAAGCTCTTCACAAAGGTAATAACGAATCGACTTTCGCAGAGTCTGGATGAACAACAGCCAAGAGAGCAGGCAGGGTTTCGAAGAAATTTCAGTACAATCGACCATATATTTACCCTTAGCCAGCTCCTAGAAAGAGCGAGGGAATACAAACTCCCGCTGTGCATTGCTTTTGTCGACTATGAAAAGGCCTTCGATAGCGTTGAGTTTAACGCAATATTAAAGGCGCTCGCAGAGCAGGGCATTAACACGCAGTACATTAGTTTGTTGAAGGAAGCGAATACTGGATGTACAACAGACATTACTATCCTCGAAACTCCCCTCTGCATCCCAATCGAGAAAGGCGTAAAGCAAGGAGATACAATTTCACCAAAAGTATTGACCGCCTGCCTCGAAATGGTTATGAACAAGATCAATTGGAGGAGTGGCGTCAACCTAAATGGAGAGAGATTATCTCATCTCAGATTTGCAGACGACATTGTACTAATTGCCGAAAGCACCAACCAACTGCAGAGCATGCTATGAAGACTCGACAAGAAAAGTAGTCAGGTCGGCCTGAAAATGAACCGCTGCAAAACTAAATATATGCGATCAGACGTCTTACGAAAAGCCCGAATAACGGTAACAGGAGAAGACATCGAAGAAGTGGAACAGTACCTATATTTGGGCCAAGAAGTTAATATGCGCCAAGACCTGAACGGAGAACTCTCGCGAAGGATTCGGGCAGGACGGTGTGCGTTTAATTCCATCAAGGATGTCCTCAAAGGAAAAACTGACAAGACCACACGTAAAAATATGTTCAATTCAGCAGTGCTGCCAGCCATGCTGTATGGCAGTGAAACATGGGCACTGACGAAGAGAGAAGAGCAACGGCTGTTGGTAGCTGAAAGGGCAATGGAACGAGCTATGTTGGGAATCTCCCTTCTGGATCGTATACCAAATGAAATCATCAGAGAACGCAGCGGTGTGAAAGATATTGTTGTGGAAAGCAGACATAAGATGCGATGGGCGGGCTGCACAGCACGGCTCCCGGATAACAGGTGGACCGCAATCATTGCTGAGTGGTACCCACGAGAACAGAAAAGACCCCCCGGTCGGCCTCCAAGAAGATGGGAAGATGACATCGTTAAACGTTTCGGACGAACGTGGAGAAGAAAGGCAAGAGTGTGAGAAGAATGGCAGACATGTTGTGATCAGCGCAGTCTTAATGACAGCTGAAGTCCGATCGATCCAGGTGATCCAGGTGAATACCAAAATATGTATTTTTCTTTTTATTCTTTTCAAGGATTCAGAGTCTTATCAATACCTGCCACCAACCTTCTAGATTCCAACAAGCAGATTGAAGTTCCCAAAGGGTCCCTCATTTATTTTTAATTGTCCTGAGCACTGAGAAGATCTCAGCAAAAAACAAACACAAAAAAGCCGTGCACAAGTTAAAAACATTGGTAACTCTACAAAAAGGTCTCCCCAAGCTGGCAACAATCATTGCTGGGAAACCTGAACTCTGCCTGCTAGATGATTTCCCCTTAGAGGACATTTTGGACCGGATTTTCATTCACATTAAGGCCCCTTTACACAAATCTGGCTGTGCAAAAGCATCAAAGTGAGTATAAATTCTGTTTCTTCCCACTTTAAAACATATTGGTAATGTATAGGGGACTTACACAGAGAATAAGGTACTTTGCACTCTTGTAGCAACAAAGGAGAAGTAAAAACATTCAGCATTGCTTGGTCAGAATAATTAAGGAAGTTAGAAAATATTTGAAGTGAGACTGCTGTAATATTTCTTCCTATGGGGTTTCACTGAAGTATTGCTGAGGCATTCAGGGCGACTTGTGTATAACCTATAGAAACTAACAGATGTTTCTGGTGGGCTTGGATTTGAGGGTTACTTGTAGGAAGAACCGTGCATCAACAGATTATGCCAACACTCACCCATGTGGGACTAAGACATAACATTTCTTAAAGTACTTCTATCACTCCTAACCTTCTTTAAACTAACAGAGTAATGCTTCCTTCTTTCCCTCACTTCCCCAGTTTACACAAGTCTACAATATAGGACTGGCTACATTCAATCCTCCCTTAGTGATACACTGATGGTCAAATACCAAACATTCCTTTCTACCTTTCTGGAGAGCAGGTTCTTATTCTAACCTTGGAAGGTGCCAATACATCAGACCTTGCAATCACAACCTTGCATATGGAAAAACTATTTTAGGTTGAGCCATTAAGGAATAGACCTGTGCTGAGATGATACTTAGCCATGCCATCCCAGCGGATGTGCAAGGAGTCACTGAAGCGCCTCAATATGCAGGGAAAGAATATCTGCTATATCATCCTGTAGAAGGTTGCCATGGTGTCATCATCTCTATGGCTGAGCAGCTCAGCAGGCCACTGTAGAATGGGGACAGAGCCATGATCTTGTCCTATTGGGTTGACTAGCACCACAGGGCGTGCTAGCAGAGAGCAGTCCCTATGCTCAGTAAAGCTGGAAAAAAATGCAGAACTGCCATTATGCTTGGTTATTATTAATCAATTATTATTATTATAGTAATTCCTAGATGTCCCAATTGAGACTAGGGACCTAATGTGCTGGGCACTGCACATCCTCTCATCCATGACTTTACTATTTCTAAGTAATGCTGCTATCCCAAACTAATGCTGATAAAATCTTTCTTCTGCAAGCAAACATTCAATATGGTTATATTTGTTTACACACACACAAAACACAGAGTATCAGTGTAAATATGGCCCGTGGCAGAAATGTAAAAGCTACGGACAATGGAATATTTCTCAGAGTGGGAAATCTGTTGGGGCCATCTGGAGGCCTCCAGATTTGCTAGCAATCTTGAATTAGTTTATTTACAGTCTGGGGGATATGGCTTTGTTCATTTAGATGGTGTGAATTTTCTACAGCTGGTGAGCCTCTCTATGCACACTCATGTCTATAAACAAGATGTTTCATCTAAAATCAGCTAGGGGAATAGCTTGCAGCCACCTCAGTGCCTTACACTCTTTACCCTAAGAACCATGTGAATGGCACCGAAGGGGATACTCCATTATTGGGTTATGCTGCTCTCAGTGGGCTCTCCTGGTGGATTTTTTTTCCCTGTTTTTCTCTGCAGAGTAAATTATATTAAAGCATCCCAATGGGAACTGTACCAGGCCAATTAAAGATCCTCAAAGGGAAGAATAAAAGCTTCACACATGGGAGACAGCTTTTAAAATCCAACCTCGTCCATCACTATCTTTAAACACGTTTCTGATTTTTCTCTTTTTTGTTACTATCAGGCAACTGTTTGCTTTAAAACCATTCATATGGGAGTTGATAGTCAAATGAGAGTGTATCTTACTCTCCTCTTTTGTTTTCAAGATTGACATTAAGTACATTGGATTTCCTCTGCAAAGTGACTATGCAAAAGTTTTTGCTCCCAATGTGTATTAATTCTTATTTCTGTTTACTTTACTGACTCATATATTTTTACTTCTTTTTATTCCTAATAACACTGCAGTTAACACTGCAGAGTGAGCTGGATTACATTTCAGCTCATGTATCATCAATAAATTTGTCCTGGAAACTCAACCTGGAATCTGAAAGTCAAACTGAATTATTTTGGCTCATGCATCACAAACGAAAAACATTCTATAATAAGAATTATGAGCTAGATCCACAAAGAAATATCTGAGTCCCAATGGTCAGTGTTGAAATGCCTAATTTTTAGGTGCCCTGCCACCTCCTGGAATGCTCAGTCTTGTGTTAGGTACCCAGGTTCCCTATACAATGCATGTGGGGAGATAAACATCTACAAAGGGAATTCACAGAAGCCAGAAAGATGAGCAGGGAGCCTCTTAAGATGACCAGTAGGAAATGCTGAGGAGAATTAGGTGCCTATGGACAGGCCAGAAGGTCCCAACACACCCCATGACAGATCCCATATCCTGCCCCTGATGGGCTAACAGACCTGAATTACCTGGAGTCTTGGTTCTTCAACTCCCTGGAGCCCAGGTCCTGCAGGGTCTCCAGATAAGCTGGAGCATCTCCACTGCCACCAGGAGTCCTCAAGTGGCAGACAAATATGATGATTAGGGCCCAACCAAATTCAGTCTATTTGGGTCAATTTAATGGGCACAGGATTTTTAAAATAGTCAATTTCACGGTTTCAGAGGTTTACAGCTGAAATTTTGTGGTGTTGTAACCTTGGGGGTCCTAACCAAAAAGGGGATTGGGCGGGGTGTAACAAGGCTATTGTAGAAGGGGTCATGGGATTGCCACCCTTACTTCTGTGCTGCTGCTGGCAGGGGTGCTGCTGTCAGAGCTGGGCAGTACACCAAGTTCTAAAGCCAGAGGCACCACCAACAGCAGCACAGAAATGAGGATCTCAGGGTATGGTGGGGAGAGAAGTATGTTTCCCAGCAACCTTTCTACCCAGGTCAGGGGCTGACAGCTGGGGCTGCAGTCTCTACACCCAGATTAGGGGCTGACATTTGGAGCCACAGACTCTTCGCACGGGTCAAGGACTATCCCAGCCAGCCGCCATGGAGCTTCCTGCAGTCAGGGGAGGTTCCTGTAGGTGGGTCTGACCCAGCTCTGGGAGTGGACCCTGCAAGGAAAGAGAAAGTCATTTTCCTCCCCCGCCAAGGCCAGGACTAGCAGCTGGAGCCCAGCCCATGATAGGAGCCCCCAGCCCTGCCCCCACTCAATAGCCAGATTTCATGGGGGAGATCAGATTTCATCGTTTGTGATGCATTTTTCACAGCCGTGAATTTGGTAGGACCCTAATGATGATGAAGTCTAATGTTGATTGTGAATTATGAGGATTCAGCAAACACTGTAAGTGAACACACATGTGAGGCCAAACCAATGCAAGAAATGCAAACACAGTTACATGTGGGACAGGATGTCCATGACATTTGCATTGCCTTGCTTTGCGCTGTTCACGTTTTTCACGTAAGGTGTTAATGCGCCTTGCTACAAAGCAGTTAATGGTAACATGACAAATCTGCCTCTGCCTTGCTCTGTCATGGTTTCTTTCCAGTTGCTAGGGTCAAAGTGACATGCTTTCACGCTTGATAAATGTGTCTTTATATTGTTTATAGTTGAATGCCACATCCACACAGATTAAGGATTTCAATATTAGGAATCTTGTCCCGCCATTTGACCCTGCAAACAGACTGGACGCAGCACATATGGAACTAATAAAGTTTCCTAATGTGGGAGCGATATGTTGTCCATGTTTCACACCCATATAGAAGCATTGTGAGCACAAATGTCTGATATTGGGAATCAGGGCCTGATGCAAAGCCAGTCTGAAAGTAGGGCCCGCAGCAGAGCCAGTCTTGAGGCAACCTAATGAGTGCAGCTGGCCTGTAGCAGACTGCCTGAGTGGCTACCCACCTGACTGGTGTGAAATGTCAGCAGACCAGCTCTGAAACCTAGCACCAGCAGCAGATTGATGGCTGCTCAAATCATTATCCCACGTCTGTGAGAGCACCTGGTTGTTCCCAGTCTTGCACTGCCTTGTTCCAGTCCTGCAGCTGCCTTGCCTCATTCCAGCAAACCCAGTTCTGACTCTTGGCTCTGATTCCTGACTTCTGATTCTGGCTCTGACACTTGACTCTGGCCTCTGACACTAGTTTCCTATTCCAGGGTACTGACTTCTGCTCTGACCACCAGACCGGATTTCTGCTCTAATCAATAGGCATGTCCCAGTCTCTGACAGAATTACATTTAGCTCAGTGTTTATTTTAATGCTTCTATTGTTCCCCTGCAGTATGACTGCATTCCAAACGCAGAGCTGACCTTGGCTATCAGATGGATAATCTCATAATCAATTTGTGGCATTCTGTGACAGCATATTTCCTAGATAGCAAAGTTATCCATGGGCTTGAGAGGAGTGTTGTTGACCTTAATAACGGAGTATACATGTCATCTCCTGGCACAGGCTGGTACACTTCTTCAGTTTTCTTTAGTTTCTGATTGTGAAACCAAAGCGATTGACTGCACAAGCAAAGTGATTGTTTATACATTTTATGTGATCAACTGAGTGATCAACAAATGCACAGTCATCAGTAAATAAAAGCTCCTTAATGAGAAAATCTGCCCCTTTTTGAGAGCATGGAAGTGTTGCAGATTGAACAATTTCCAGGGTGAAACTGGATAAATACTCCTCTGTCAATGCCATGAATGCATCCATAAGCATAGCTGAAAAAAGGATGGAAAAGTGTGGGAGCCAGCACACAACCTTGTTGGGTGCCATAGGTGACCAGAAGTTGTCTGATATCTTGTCATTTTTCACCACTCTGGCCATCACCACATTATGGAAGGACCAAATGACAGAAACAATCTTTGCATCCAAAAATTAACAAAAGTTTCCGGAGTCCCTAATGATTTATGGAGTCAATGACACACAATATATAAAGACCACAGTTTTGCTTCCAACACTTGTCCTCAAGCTGACTTTACTGTCCTGTCCAAACCAAAATTCACATTGTGGCTCAGGGAGGACAGTTTCCAGAAAACGATTCAGTATGATATGTGCAATTGGCAGCCAAGAATAAACTGAAAAGAACTGATACTATGCACTTGGTCTGGCAGCCAAGCATAATGCATGCCCCCAGGGGACTAAAGTAGCTCAAGCCCTACCAGAAGTCATCAAGGTGGCAGAAGAGATAATGAGCTCAGAACATCAGCTGCACAACATACTCTCTAATATTTATTATAGCAGGGTGAGAATCCTGTCACAGTTAAGCCAATTTAAGTCCCTGTATAGATGGAATTCTTCCATCTACCTAGTTGACACCTCTCGGGGAGGTGGATTACCTATGCTGATGGGAGAAATCACTCCTGTTCGTGTAGGTAGTGTCTACACTAAGCACTACAGTGGCACAGCTGTGCTGCTGTAGTGTTTTAAGTGTAGACAAGTCCTCATTTGCCCACCTACTGTAAGGCTACCAAATAAATGTTGGCCAGCAGTTCCTGCATTTATTCGTTGATTGCCACGACCATGTTGGGTCTATACATCTCATGACAATTTCCTTGTGCCAACTGTATACACTAAAGCACTAGATGAGGGAAAACATTACTTGAAAATTTCAAATTATGGGATGAATTCTCTCTCTCTAAGGGAAGCAAAAGTTTCATGACTATTCTAACAACAATCTATTGTGTAATTATAGCTTTCACTTAAAAGAGGGGTTAGCTAAATAGAACCTGTAAATTTTATTTGATTAGACTTGATCAAAGATATGTTTCAGAATTGATAGTAACATATTATTTTTAAACCTTGACATAATAAGGAAGAATTAAAGATGAAATATTGTGATAAAATAGGGGAAAAAAAGAGATTAATTCAAAATATTGATTAATGAACATTATGAAAAATCTTTTCTCCTGTTTGCCTTTCCTAACACTTATATATTTTTTATTTTCTTTTAGGTCATATAATACACTGGTCTTACTGTTCTTTACTGGAAGAGAGAGAGATTATGTTCCTACAACAGTTGAACACATTAGTGTACTCTGAAGACGAACACAATATTTAAGGTACCAACAGAACAAGAACAATTTTTTGTTTATTTTTGTTAGAGTTCTTTTATGCTCTGAACAATAATTGTTTTTTTTTAAAAAGAGGCACCTTAGCTTATGATTTGATACAGGCATGAGCAGAGAACAATCTGGTAAGGCAGAACAGAAGTGATCCTGGAAGAGGTGGGAGGTCAAAATGGGGTATTTTACTCACCTAATAAGGGCTCTCTATCACAACCATTATTGTTCCAATTAAGGAGCACCAGATGTGAGTTAATTTGGAACCCATCCATAATAAGCTTTGTATTGCCAATGAGTGATGCAATGATGAAAGGTTAAGTATTGTACATTGTATTTTGCCTTAAAGTAAGAGATAATAGTTGGTGGAGGTGCAAAGGGACACTACTCCAGCATAAGCACCAGGAGGTGTTGTGCTTGAAGTAAGCATAACAACTTCTATATTTCCAGGTTGCATAGGGAGAATATGACAAACAGCACATTTTAAAAGACTCTAGCTTCAGCAGAGCTAGGTGTGGAGGTGAATGTGGGCTACCCACTTTGGAGAATCTTGCACTAAATAGTTCTCTATAGCCTAATTCAATCAATTACTCATCAGTTTATTAAAAGAACAGTGTCTAAACCTAAAATTGTGTCTACAATTCTGCATGTGCAAAAAAAAAGGGGGGGGGAATCTAATTATCCAGTTAGCATATACAAATTTAAATTAAATGCACAAATTAGGAAATTTGCATAATTGAAATGAAGCACACACAGAATTGTACTACAAGTTTAGAGAACATTTTTGATGATATGCCCCTGCACCCCAGATTTTCATACTCAAAAACCAGGAGGACCAGATTGTACAGGGAAAAAAAAGAATAAGGTGACTATTATTTAAAAAAGTCACAAACCCCATTTTGTACTTTATCTCTTCAAAAATACCGACATGCTTATTTAATGTATTACAGGGACATGGTCAACGACAATAAGCCCAAAATAGAACCTATTTTTTCTTACATGATTGCAAAGTTGTTATAACTTGTTTTCATCTACCTAACATCCTGTCCAAAATTGTGGCTATGGATACCACACATCATTTAAAATACACAGCTTAAAAAGAAAAATAAAATTTGAGTACAATTATTTGTATAATTAAATCTCCAGTTACACAGGTCTCCAAGTAATGGAGTACCCCAAAATAAAATAAAAAAGACTCTACACCCAGCTGTAAGACTCCGCCTAAATCTTCCTTCATCACACACTAGGGGAATCTGAAGCTAGTGCAGAGCATACATGCCTATTGGCTGAAGTCCAGTCCCTCACTTATCAACTTATATCTTAACACAGATATAGGACTTGGGACAGGACAGGATGGGTCATCACGTTCAGTCCCTTGCTTTCACAAACCACCACATCATACAATTCCATTCATAAACTTATCAAACTCTATTTTAAAATGAGTTGTATCCCCCCCCCCCCCCCCGCATACTTCTATTGGGAGGCTGTTCCAGAACCTCACTCCTCCAGTGGTTAGAAACCCTTTTAATTCCCAGCCTAAATGTATTCATGGCCAGTTTATACCCAGTTGTACTTGTGCCAACATTGTCCTTCAGCTTAAATACTTCTCTTTCCTTGGCGTACATCCCCTTAATGTATTTTTTTTAATTTATAGATAAAAAATCATACCCCTCCCAGCCTTTGTTTTGCTAGGCTAAACAAGCCAACCTCTGTTAGTTTCTTTTCATAAAATAGACTGTCAATTTGCCTGATCATCCTAGTAGCTCTTCTGTAAATGCCTGTAAGAAAAGATGAGCTTTGTAGCATGCTGGAAAAGTTAATACCAGGTGACAGTGGTCCAAACAGGGATGTGAATTCCAGAGTTGAAATGCCTTGCCAGCTGTTCCCACATTTAAAGAGAGATGATGCTCATGCAGCAATGTATAGCTCCATAAATGGCTTATTACAAGTATAGTCTTGGAGTGACAAAGGCATGGATTGAGGTAGTGAGGTCAGTATCTGAAAGGAAATATTGCACTCATATAGACAGCTGCAGAGGAAAACAGGCTCTCTTTTTCACTACATCTGCTATTTGATTTCCAAGAGCAATGCAGGATTTAATAAAGCTCCAAAACTGCAAGCATCAGTCACAAATGGTGGATAGACTCTCAGTGAGAATGCTGATACTCTTAATTTTCTGGTTGTTTCACCCAACTGATCTTGTCCAGCCTGGACTTGGTGATTTCATAGAGATAATTCTATGATGAATGCTTCAATTAATGTTTCTACTAAAAAATACAGTAACCAACATCCTTTTGCCGTAGTTGTCAGCAAAAGATATTATTGGCAGCTTTTTTTACCATCTGGTTCTTGGGTTATATACTTCAAATTCCCTCATTCTTTTCTATACATCTAGCTTCATGGATGACCCACACAGGTTATAAGCCACAGCTGGTTGCAAGCCATGGTGGTCACAGAGTTGTGGATGGTTGCTATACCTAGTTTTCTAGATTTTATAGTCTTCTCACTGATCTGTAATTCTAAAATTGCCACCACTGCTTTAAGACTGATTTTTTTTGCTATGATAGATCTGAAGCCCTAAATTACCACGAAAATGAATTATGCAGTCATGACATTATATTAATACATTTTGGAAGGCTTTTTATCAACATTTCAAAAAAAGGCACATAATTGCACATTATGATTAACAGTCTTTCCCCCAAAAAATTGTAAGGTTAAAGGTTTCAGAGTCTCATTTTTAAAATCACAAAATCAACCTCGTCAATAACCTAGTGATAAATTTGATATGAGAAAAGGTTATGTTCCAATTATTTTGCGGGGAGGAAAAGGGTTAAATTGTGTTTGACCTCATTTGTCACTTTATGCCATAGGGCTAGTCAAGATCATTGGAAAACTCTTGAAATATATTACGTGTGCAGATGAATATAACTTTATACATAAGAACAGCCATACTTGGTCAGACCAATAGTGCATGTAGTCCAGTATCTTGTCTTCTGACAGTGACCAGTGCCAGATGCTTCAGAGGGAATGAACAGAACAGTTCAATTTTGAATGATCCATTCCTTGCTGTCCAGTCCCAGCTTCTGGCAGTAGGTGGTTTAGGAATACCTGGAGCATGGAGTTGTGTCCTTGGCTAATAGTCATTGATGGACCTATCCTCCATAAACTTCTCTAATTATCTTTGAACCCAGTTATACGTGTGTCCTTCACAATCCCATGGCAATGAGTTCCACAGGTTGACTATGAAAAAGTCCTTTCTTTTGTTTGTTTTAAATCTGCTGCCTATCAATTTCACGAGGTAACCCCTAGTTCTTACTATATATGAAGAGGTAAATAACATTTCCCTATTCACTTTTCCCATACCATTAGTTTTCTGTAAATATAGTCATCTACAAGTCCCCTGTTATCTTCAATATTTAAGATTCATACCTAACAATTACTTTAGATCACTGGACAAATTGCAGTCCCCAGGAAATAAAAAGGAAAATAATTTTAATTTTCCAAAGAAATCTTGTCTGATTATTCCCGATCTCTCTCCAAAACATAGCTGTCATGACCATATTTTAAGGGGATATTTCCCCTCATTTTTCCACTTCCAATTTAAGACACAAAGTACTTAGCTATTAGGAAGTCAGTTTTGTTCTCCTGGAAATGCTCACCTGGGTTAATATCCAACGAATATTCCAAGGATATTTCACTTTCTTCAGAGGAAGAAGAGAAAAGGGAAGTATTGCACTTTTGGCTGTGATTTTTGACTTAGCTTTTATAACTAAATTTTTAGTGTTTTATTTGAGGCCCAATGTACTTATTTAAGTGGATGAGGAGATGGACAAGGAAGCTGAGTACAAAGGGAAGTTCAAATAGGGACTAGTCGGGGGAGACTGGATCCTGAGGAAATGGGTGGCAAATTAAACAAGCCCCAAAAGCAAAAGAAATGTGTTCTTATAAAAGTGGAGAGTAGTCAGACTCTGGATACATGGCTGGGTCCAGTCCTCCCATACCTCTATGTGCCTAGCAGAAAAGTTCCATAGCCCTGCCTCCCTGTCTTGTGAAAGATGGTTGAGCAATCCCAGAGATTTTGACTCCTCAGTAGCGTAGTGGATGCCTTGTGCTTGGTAATATTTTTCTAAGCAAAAATAAACTTTTTAAAAAATGATCACTTATACTCATTGCAATACAGGACTATTCCCACATTTTGTGGGGCCTTCAGTAAAGTAATCTATGTGTGGGTCCTTATCTAGATCCCTCCCAACAATAACACATTCCTCCTTCCCCACCTCTGGGCACCTAAGACCACCCACTCTAGCCTACAAATTTCCCTCAAACTTTGTTTTTGAGGCAGTGTGTCGAGGACACACAAGGGAGAAGCCACAGAGTTGATCCAAAGCTTAACTCTCCAATGGGGAGTTCTATCTATACTGGGATATAAATGGTACTGAAAATAAGGGATTAGTGATGACACTCCTACTTGGTGGGTTGGACATGTGTGCTGCATGTAATCATAGAACCACAGGACTGGAAGGAACCTTGAGAGATCATCTAGTCCAGTTCCCTGCACTCATGGCAGGGACTAAGTATTATCTGGACAAGTGTTGGGCAACCTGCAGTTCACAGGCTGAACGCGGCTCATCAGGGTAATCTGCTGGCCATGCAAGTGTAAACAAACTGTCTGGTGGCCCACCAGTGGATTACCCTGACAGGCCGCATGTGGCCTGTGGGCCACAGGTTGCCCACCACTGATCTAGACCATCCCTGATAAGTGTTTGCCTAACCTGCTCTTAAAAATCTCCAGTGACGGAGGCTCCTCAACCTCCCTAGGCAATTTATTTCTGTGCTTACCAACCCTGGCAGTTAGGAAGTTTTTCCTAATGTCCAACCTAAACTGCCCTTGCTGCAATTGAAGCCCATTGCATCTTGACCTACCCTCAGAGGTTAAGGAGAACAATTTTCTCCCTCCTCCTTGTACCAACCTTTTATGAACTTGAAAACTGTTATGTCCCCTTTCAGTCTTCTCTTCTCCAAACTAAACAAACACAGTTTTTTCAATCTTCCCTCATAGGTCATGTTTTCTAGACCTTTAGTCATTTTTATTGCTCTTCTATGGACTATCTCCAATTTGTCCACATCTTTCCTGAAATGTGTCTCTAAGAACTGGACACAATACTGCAATTGACACCTAATCACTGTGGAGTAGTGTGGAAGAATTACTTCTCATGTCTTGCTTACAACACTCCTGCTAATACAGCCCAGAATGATGTTTGCTTATTTTGCAACAGTGTTACACTGTTGACTCATCTTTAGCCTGTTATCCACTATGATTCCTAGACCCCTTTCTGCGGTACTCCCTCCTAGGCAGTCATTTCCCATTTTGTATGTGTGCAATTGATAGTTCCTTCCTAAGTGGACTACTTTGCATTTGTCCTTATTGAATTTTATCCTATTTACTTCAGACCATTTCTCCAGTTTGTCCAGATCATTTTGAATTTTAATCCTATCCTCCACAGCACTTGCAACCCCTCCCAGCTTGGTATCGTCCACAAACTTTATAAGTGTATTATCTATGCCATTATCTAAATCATTGATGAAGACATTGAACAGAACGTGACTCTGAACTGATCCCTGCAACACCCCAGTTGATAGGCCCTTCCAGCTTGACTGAGAACCACTGATAACTACTCTCTGGGAATGGTTTTCCAACCAGTTATGCACACCCCCGCTTATAGTAGCGCCATCTGAGTTGCATTTCCCTAGTTTGTTTATGAGGTCATGTGAGACAGTATCAAAAGCCTTACTAGAGTCAAGATATACCACATCTACCACTTCCCCCCATCCATGAGGCTAGTTACTCTTTCAAATAAAGCTATTAGATTGGTTTGACATGATTTGTTCTTGACAAATCCATGCTGACTGTTACTTATTATCTTCTAGGTGTTTGCAAATTGATTGTTTAATTAATTTGCTCTATTATCTTTCCAGGTACTGAACTTAAGCTGACGGGTCTGTAATTCTCCAGGTTGTCCGTATTTCCCGTTTTATAGATTGGCACTATATTTGCTCTTTTCCAGTCCTCTGGAATCTCGCCTATCTTCCATGTCTTTTCAAAGATAATCGCTAATGGCTCAGATATCTCCTCAGTCAGTTCCTTGAATATTCTTGAATGTATTTCATCAGGTTCTGGTGACTTGAAGACAGACAACTGTCTAAGTCGTTTTTAACTTGTTCTTTCCCTATTTGAGCCTCAGATCCTACCTCATTTTCACTGGCATTCACTATGTTAGATGTCCAATCATCAGTAACCTTCTTGGTGAAAACTGAAACAAAAACGTAATTTAACACTTCAGCCATTTCAACATTTTCTGTTATAGTTTTCGTACTCCCCCATTTACCCTGTCCTTGATCTTCCTCTTGCTTCTAACATATTTGTAGAATGTTTTCTTGTTCCCCATTATGTCTCTAACTAGTTTAATATGCCTTCCATGCACAAAAAAAGAATAGGGCACTTTTAGTGTCATATGCAGCTGTTTATGTTGCAAAGAACTCAGTATAGGTTTACCACCTATTTCTAAATGTAAACAAAAATATACTTTTTTTTTACAAAAACATTTTGCTTAAGTCAAGGGTATTTACTTAGAAAATGGATGAAAGAAATGCAACTTGATGTCCCAGTGATGCATTGCACTCTTTACAAGATATAGGGTTTTTTTAAAAAAAAAATGCAATTCACACATTGTTCTTAGTAAAATACTGGGGGTTTATTTTGCCACTGTTGGTACCAGATGGTGAATCTTGGTTGGATTTGCTAAACTATAGTTTTAAATACATGCATTCTGGCACAGTATTCCTAAGGTATTCTTTTTATTTCATCTTTTCATTTTCTAATTTCCATTCCTTTCAGGTGGAAATCACTTCAGTAAAATGGATAATTGGTTGTGCTTTGCAATGTTGAAGTGTTTGCCTCAGGTTATGGCACTCTCTACAATTACGACAGAAAAAGAAATACTTGGTCTTTTTTTCTTCTCTTTCAAACACCCTTTTATCCAGGTTTTCATCTTATCCTTTTCAATGGTGTCCAAAGTCATCTTTTTTTCCTTTAAAAAGCATTTTTCTGCTTTGTTTACTCTTTTCCTCCTGCCTTTATTGTCCTAGTTAGTTCAACTTTTGCTTTCCATCTCTTATATTTAGTCCTTCACATTTAAACCAAATTTTCAATGCCAACTTTAGTTAATGGTCAAGAAGAAAAATCTACAAGATGCAACCCTATTGCTCAGTGCAGTTCCCACCACAAATTACCAATCAACAAGGGAAGTTCCATACCCTCTATATCTATCTCTATAATTACAGACTTCTCTGATTTTTCTTCTCACAAAGAAGAAATAGAATGCTCGTATTTCTTAGAATGTTAGACAAATGAATATTTATAGACACAAATATATACTGTATTCCTGTAACCTGAAGAGAGCTCAGATGGATCCAATTTTACTCATTTACATATTCCTACTAGAGTCACAGTTTTTGTTGCTATATTTGACATACAAAAAGCTAAAATATTAACTTTAAACTTAACTACAATATTAACGATGCTTTTTATAAAGTATTTGTATTCATAGCATGTGTAAGACTAAGGAACACAGACTCATCGGTAGGTTACACATTTATTATTAAATGGATCTCCTTTAACTTCAGAAATGTGGGGTGAGATTCTGAGCAGCACCTCCTAGGTCTTGTGTATATTAGCAGTGGCATGTAGGGTACATGTCACTGCCATCTGGTGCAATGGTTGGAAATAAAATGCGGCAATAGAGGGCACATTGCCCCTTATATAGCCTCATCCTCAGAACATTCATAGATGCAGAGATGATGGACAGGAGGAGGAGGCATGCATGCACTCAGTGGACACTGCTTGGAGAAGGATACACTGTTAGATTATACCAGGTGGCACATTAGCCAGAAGTTGACTATGCAAAGTCACTTGTGGAAGGATCCACAGAAAATTAGAAGTGAACATCCTAGTACAGTTAATATGGAACAAGGTTGTTTATATGCAACATGAAAAATGGCTAGTGATGAAACATTCAGTCTCTGTGAAAAGAACAGAAATATGATACTGCAGTACATAAATGAGTTGCAAAGTAAATAAAAAGAAAAAAGCTAAATATGTAAACACATGCAGCTACACAGTGCATATTCTCAAAATGACTCTACTTGTAACCATCTAGACCAATAACTTTAGATGATGGCAGTCTTGTACTGTAAAACACACACCCATTGCACACCAACACCCCTGAACAACTCACTACTGCCTAATGTGCACAGCATGCCATGTAGATGACAATGATGTATAGCCAGGAAAGGGCCAGCTGACATTTGTGGTATCGATTAATTTTCAACTATAAAATAGTTACCATGTACAAAAAGTTAATCTTTACTTTAATAATGATATACCCATGACTTCAAACTCAGGTGTGTCTGTGTGGCAAAGGTTGGAGGTAGGAAGGGAAGCATTCATTATTATACTTAAAAAAAGAGAGAGAAGGATAAAAGCCATCTATTCAAAAAAGACATATTTATATGTCATAACTGGCAAATGCCCATGTACAAAGTTTGGCACAGATGAGCCAAATTCTTGAATGGGCCTTTAGGTACTACTGTAAACCAATAAGCTCCATGCTGTTCCTTGATGGTGCTTTGTCATAGCACTGATATTTACTGGTGACATAGAAACAAATATTTCTGTACCAGGGCATTTGATAGAGAGAGAGCTAGGCCAGACAGCTGTTATTGTTGTGTAAGCCAATAGGACTGGGTACCCATTCATCCACACAAACTGTAACACATCAAAACCCTGACCTATTCATCATGGTAATGGTCACATGGATACATTTGAATCATCGGTGATGTTAGTATTTTAGCTATGTTGAGATCTTGTCCACTGTATGTCCATTTACCACGTTGAATCTAGTAGTCCCATGTTATTTGTTACCTACACTAACACAATGTGAGACTCTCCAGGTAGTGGCTAGTATATAGAGAGTGGTTTATGAATATGCTTCAGCCTTTCAGCTATGAAATCTGGTTCTTTATCTCACACAGGAGATGCTCATGGTTTTGGACCCAGAGATCCCAGGGTCAACCCCTACTGCTGCCTACCCATTCCAGAACATTGCATTATACTCCCATAAACTTAGAAGATATATTTCAAAGATAAAAGGCTAATTTATGCTCAATGGGCCACATTCTTAACTGAAGTTAAGGGAAATACACCCATTGGTTTAGGATCTGATGCATCATTTTTAGCCCTATATTACAAGATACAGGCAACATTCCCCTACAACACATTTCCTGTACTAAAATTTTGAAGAAACATTCCAGCGTCTGTAGAAGAAGGGTTGTTGATTTACTGGCATAGATGTATTAAAATACATTGTGAACATTCAAAAATATAAATATGAGTTAAAATATATATTACTAAATATCATTTGTTTGCAGCTAATGTAAAAAAGGGCCTATGATTGGCTGTATTCATTTTCAAACCACAAATATAAATGATAGGAAACCAGTAATTTCTTTTTAGAAAATAACAAATAATAAAAAACAAACCCAAAACATGATACCCCATGAACAACAATTCAGCAATATCTCACCAGGTGCTCAAATACCAGTCCTTACTGCACCCTCCTTCCCCTCCAAAACAACCAACCAACCCTGGGTAGAGAGATGGACTTTACAGGATACCCATAAGATCACAGATTCAAACTATTTTGGACCAATGGAGAGAGTAAAATTCCAAAATCCTACTACCCCTCATGGACAATGTGCTGCCCACAGTTTCCTTTCTTTTATATCAAGTGGGCTTCAGCAAAAGCACCTCAACTGAACCCAGCTGAAGCAGTATGGCATGGGAAGAGAGAGTGCCTCACAAACAGACTGGTCCAAAAGCATTTAGTGTTTCATATGTCAAAATTAATATCCTGACCTCCTGGAAACCAGCACACAGTCAATGCAGTTCAAGACGCACAACTGTGCTGTGTTAACAGAGAAGGAAACTGCTTATGAAATGGGTTGTCATATGGGTTGCTGTATTCTGCACCAGCTTCAGTTTCTGGATTGAAGTTTTAAATGGCTGAAAATCGTACTGATTTTATATCCTTGAAACAGACTTATTTCTGTTAGTCATGTGATTAATTTAATGAAGAAAGAAAGCTAATATTATTGTTTTTGATACATAATGAGATGAATCTGAAATAATATTAATGAAAGACAATGGAGTTTTCCTTTAATAAAAAAATATCACTGGAGTATTTTGGAGAGAAAGAAAGATGATGTATTACCATGAAGAGAGAGAAGCAGAATATTTGTTTAGTCTTTCTACAGGTATAGCTTATGGTGTTTTATTCTTAATGAATATCAACAACAGCCATTAGCATTAAAGATAGCTGCTTCTTGTGTGCAAATTAAGACATGATCATATTGCTAATTACAGTATCCAGTGTTCTATGTGTGGCACACTACTGTTTGTGCTAATATATAGCAAAATAAATCTTTTTCTTCATCTATTCATAGAGTTTACTTCACATTTGAAATTTTGTTTAATAATTGTTTATCAAACTTTCTTTTTCAGTAATCAAGTAAAACTACACAAAAGTGACTCATTTGTTCAGTTCAGTCAGATAGTCCATACTGAATAAAAAACATTTTTTGCCAATGAAATGGAATAAATGTGTTTCACCAAAACTCAAGCGTCCTACCATGCTGATCTCCTAGGCACAGCCAGCATTCTTAGGTGGAGGCAGAAGCCTCCAACTACAGCTTATTTATGAGAAGCATGGTAATTGATTGCCTCCCATAGATCCCCTCATCTCCCATAACTTAAGTCCATCTTGGGCCCCGAAATGCTGCCCTACCTGCTCTGTGCTATAAGTTGATTTAACTGTCAGAACTAGATTTCCACCTTGCTCTGGGTCTGACCAGTTTGCCTTTTTTTTTAAAGAGTCTGGTAGGAATATTTTCTCCCTTTGGTAAGATTGACCATGTGATCCATGTAGGCACAGGTCAGAACTTATATGAGAAAGAACTCTTAATTATTAAGTTGTTAGTGAAATGGTATATCTTAATTGCATGAAGGGAAACAGTTATACAGAAAGTCAGAACACATTGAATGATGTGGAAAAAACTGGTATATGTAGTGAACTGTAACTGCCTCTTAAAAAGAAAGAAACAGAGAGAAAGGAATTCCTTAACTCAAATCAAAGGAAGAAGGAAACAAATTAGCAAACACAACAACAACAAGGAGAACAAAAAATATACCCAGTAAGTCAATCAAACATGCATGCACTGTATGATTATTTAAAACCATGAAAATTAGTTATAAATCTGCAAGGGTCCTGTGATAGGGTGGCTGCCCCTCGCTGGCAGAAAAGGAGTTAAAAGCAGCCCATGGAGGCTGCACCGGAGGCAGACAATCAGAGAAGGGCTGAAGGGAGCAGCCAATCAGGGCCAAGCCGGACCATATAAAAAGGGAGCTGCAGGGCAGAGGAGTTCAGTTCTCTGCTGGAAGCCCAGGGAGGAAAGACTGTGTCTCTGGAGGGCTGAGAGAACTGCTAGCACCCTGGACAGAGCAGGGCTGCTAACAGGAACCAGGGGAGTGAGAGACAGCTCCTGGCTGGCTGCTGAGGTTTGCAGACTGAGGCAAGAGCAAAGAGGATGCTGGGGCCACAAGCAAGTGGCCAGACAATTTGCTGCAGTAGCCACTAAGGGAAGTGGCTGAACAGAGGACTGCAGATTCCCCGGAAGGGGGGAGCACAGTGTAAGGCATGGCCAGAGGGCTGTGTCACTGGAGAGGATGTCACAGTCCCTGGACAGATGTGGATCCTAGAGCAGGAGTGACAGTGGTAAGGCACCACCCGAAGAGGGCACACTAACATTCAGAGCTAATTCCCAAGACAGCAGCAGGAGGTGCCCCAGTGGTGCATGTACCCCATTGCAGGTCCATTGAACCACCAAGTGGATAAGAGATTTAATGCAACACTATCAGTTAGCAGAAGAAAATAGAAAGCAAGCATACATAGTTGGCAGTTTTTCAAAGAGACATTATTAAGGGCACAAGAACAAACTATCCCATTGCATAGGAAAGATTAGAAGTATGGCAAGAGACCACCCTGTCTTAACCAGGAGATTGTCAATGATCTGAAACTCCTGGTCAAATTACAAAGGATGAATATAAACAAACAAGTATGTAAGGAAAAAATTAGAAAGGCCAACACTCAAAATGAGATTAAACTAGCTAGAGAGTAACAAGAAAACATTATATAAATGCATTAGATGACCTCTCGAGGTCCCTTCCAGTCCTGCAATTCTATGATGCTATAGTATCTAAGACTTCATAATATTAATAGTCAGGAGATAGTATGAAGGCTAAATGAACAGATATTTTTCAACAATAACCTCTCCCTGTTTGCTTAGTTTTTCCATTTTGAATTCCAGTTTTGTTGCCAATTTAGAAAATTTCTATGGGAGGGTAGACTGTCATGTAAACAGAAAAAACATTCGGCAATTGTACGGATTAATGCTGTGTGCCTATCCTGCTATTAACCACGTTTCCTGACTCCTTGTATTAGGTTTCACCTTATAGTAAGGTATATAAACACCTAACAATTAATTATGAAATAATGTAAGAGAGACATTACTGCAACAGTTGTTGATAGTTTTCTGAACTACTTGAATGCTGATCACTGTTTAAAAAGGGATTATTACAAGCTCCTGATTTCCCCATCTATAATTCCTAACAAATAGGGAGGAACTCGTTGAGAACTTGAAAGTAGAAGGCAGCTTGGGTGAAAGTGATCATGAAATCATAGAGTTCACAATTCTAAGGAAGGGTAGAAGGGAGTACAGCAAAATAGAGACAATGGATTTCAGGAAAGCGGATTTTGGTAAGCTCAGAGAGCTGATAGGTAAGGTCCCATGGGAATCAAGACTGACGGGAAAAACAACTGAGGAGAGCTGGCAGTATTTCAAAGGGACACTATTAAGGGCCCAAAAGCAAACTATCCCGCTGGGTAGGAAAGATAGAAAATGTGGCAAAAGACCACCTTGGCTTAACCACGAGATCTTGCAAGATCTAAAAAATAAAAAGGAGTCTCATAAAAAATGGAAAGTAGGACAAATTACAAAGGATGAATATAGGCAAACAACACGGGAATGCAGGGGCAAGATTAGAAAGGCAAAGGCAAAAAATGAGCTCAAACTAGCTAAAGGAATAAAGGGAAACAAGAAAACTTTTTATCAATACATTAGAAGCAAGAGGAAGACCAAGGACAGGGTAGGCCCACTACTCAGTGAGGAGGGAGAAACAGGAAACTTGGAAATGACAGAGATGCTCAATGGCTTCTTTGTTTCGGTCTTCACCGAGAAGTCTGAAGGAATGCCTAACATAGTGAATGCTAATGGGAAGGGGGAAGGTTTAGAAGATAAAATAAAAAAAGAACAAGTTAAAAATCACTTAGATAAGTTAGATGCCTGCAAGTCACCAGGACCTGATGAAATGCATCCTAGAATACTCAAGGAGCTAATAGAGGAGGTATCTGAACCTCTAGCTATTATCTTTGGTAAATCATGGGAGACAGGAGAGATTCCAGAAGACTGGAAAAGGGCAAAAATAGTGCCCATCTGCAAACACTTGGAAGGTGGTAAGGTGATAGGGAATAACCAGCATGGATTTGTAAAGAACAAATCATGTCAAACCAATCTGATAGCTTTCTTTGATAGGATAATGAGTCTTGTGGATAAGGGAGAAGCGGTGGATGTGGTATACCTAGACTTTAGTAAGGCATTTGATACGGTCTCGCATGATATTCTTACCAATAAACTAGGGAAATACAACTTAGATGGGGCTACTATAAGGTGGGTGCACAACTGGCTGGATAACCGTACTCAGGGAGTAGTTATTAATGGTTCCCAATCCTGCTGGAAAGGTATAACGAGTGGGGTTCCACAAGGGTCTGTTTTGGGACCGGCTCTGTTCAATATCTTCATCAACGACTTGGATATTGGCATAGAAAGTACGCTTATTAAGTTTGCAGATGATACCAAACTGGGAGGGATTGCAACTGCTTTGGAGGATAGGGTCATAATTCAAAATGATCTGGACAAATTGGAGAAATGGTCAGAGGTAAACAGGAGGAAGTTTAATAAGGACAAATGCAAAGTGCTCCACTTAGGTAGGAACAATCAGCTTCACACATACAGAATGGGAGGAGACTGTCTAGGAAGGAGTACGGTAGAAAGGGATCTAGGGGTTATAGTGGACCACAAGCTAAATATGAGTCAACAGTGTGATGCTGTTGCAAAAAAAGCAAACCTGATTCTGGGCTGCATTAACAGGTGTGTTGTGAGCAAGACACGAGAAGTCATTCTTCCGCTCTACTCTGTGCTGGTTAGGCCTCAACTGGAGTATTGTGTCCAGTTCTGGGCACCGCATTTCAAGAAAGATGTGGAGAAATTGGAAAGGGTCCAGAGAAGAGCAACAAGAATGATTAAGGGTCTAGAGAACATGACCTATGAAGGAAGGCTGAAGGAATTGGGTTTGTTTAGTTTGGAAAAGAGAAGACTGAGAGGGGACATGATAGCAGTCTTCAGGTATCTAAAAGGGTGTCATAAGGAGGAGGGAGAAAACTTGTTCATCTTAGCCTCTGAGGATAGAACAAGAAGGAATGGGCTTAAACTGCAGCAAGGGAGGTTTAGGTTGGACATTAGGAAAAAGTTCCTAACTGTTAGGGTGGTTAAACACTGGAATAAACTGCCCAGGGAGGTTGCGGAATCTCCATCTCTGGAGATATTTAAGAGTAGGTTAGATAAATGTCTATCAGGGATGGTCTAGACAGTATTTGGTCCTGCCATGAGGGCAGGGGGCTGGACTCGATGACCTCTCGAGGTCCCTTCCAGCCCTAGAATCTATGAATCTATGAATATCATAATATTGTTTATTTTCTAGCAATAATGTGTTACACCAGGTCTGGTCTAAATGATACAGCAATAATTTAAGTTTAAAATCTCCTACAACTTCCCTAATCCTTCTGGCTCCAAAAATGCCTCCTAACATCTCTCCAAAAGCATTAAGGGCCAAATGAATCATGTAAAACCCCTCTTTATTATAGTAACACTCATCTGTCGGACGACACAAACAACACCATGTGCCTATGTTGACCAATCACACAGTGGTAACAACCACCAGCAAATACACTACCAGCACTCTTACCATAGTGAAATTCATTTGAAAGTATTCAGTGAATATTCATTAAAACAGTCACAAAAAATAAAGAGTTTGCTAATAAAAAGTCAATGAAGCATTCTATAAACAGTTTTCTTCACCTAGTTTTATCTACCATATTCAGTTAATTCTCTTAAAGTTGCAGATTCTTTGAGCAACATTTTTTTCTAAATTAAATTCTAGACTGCTTCCTCATATACCTGAGCATTGTCAATAAAATATAATCACTTTTAAAAATGGCCATATAGCAGTATTAGAACAAATTATTTAAATGGCACTATCTGCTATTTATCCTATCCTATATTGCCTCCCCCCACTCTTCCCCGCATGCTAATAAGTGATTGCTGTTGAAGAGGTTTACATTTAACATCTGTCACTTGAATCCAGAAGTAGCACCTACAGGGAACTGTCAAATAGATTGTTATTCTCCTCTGTAACATTAGCAAATCTGTCTCACATAATTTACATACAGATAGTTATACTTAGGCATTCATAATTTCGTTATGCTGACTGCTTCACTATTCCGATGTATAATGTCTCTTTAATGAGCCTCAGAAATACAATATTCCTTGATTTATGACTGCCTAACTGAAAAATTATACAAATTGACAAAAAATCATAATATATTCTCATTTTTCCTCTACCTTACACTTAAATTTAACAATGACTCATGAGTTGATCTCCTGATTTGGTTTTATTTTGACAAAAGACATGATCAAATTTGACTTGCCATATTTTATTGCCACTATTGTTTTAATAAGTATCCTTTCAGCTTTCTAAGAAAATAGCATTAGAACTAAAATTTGACAAATTAAAATTGATCACTTGTTGTCAACGAAACAAATGTATTGGACAGCCTTTTTCAATATTACTGTTCTACAACTGCTGTAGGTTTCCTAAGTTATAACAAGCAATATAGCTGTACTAATCATTCACAAATGACTCAAACAGCCAATTTCCATGTTCAAGTGAATCAAACTGTACTTTGCTGCATGAATCTCAGTTACATTGTGCACACAAATGGTTTCCACTGAAGAACCACTTTGCCCCAAAGTAGATTAAAAACAACAGTATATTAAAATGTTATAATATATCTGAACCTACAAGGGAAAGTTCAGAATTAATGAGGTTACCACTTCCACCACTCAGCCTGCTGTGCACAGATATCTCAGGGTTTTATCAGGTTTTATACTGTGTCCCAACTACTGCAACCCCTCTGTGGTTGCAGTAGTTGGGGCACAGTATAAAACCTGTGGATTATATGGATATAACTGGGGGCTTCAGTTTCTGAGTATCCAACCTGAAATGGGCTTCAAGTACACAGCATCATTCATTGTCTGAAAATCAGGTTCCTTTAAATTATCTAAAAAAAAAAACAAAAACCCCCTCATGTTGTCCTATGATTATAGAGAATTAAAAAAAATAATGAAATTTCTCTTAAGGTAACAGATGGCAAACTGCATTCCCCAGATGATTTTAAGTCACCTTTACGCAAAAAAAATCCTGAAAGAATTACTTGCAATAATACTGCATATTCAAAAAGTTTGAAGATTTTCATAAGATGCAGAATATTTTTAGATGACAAAGAGAATTAAGTGTCAAAAATATAGTGACTTATTTGACCCTGAGGGGGGAAAAATGGTGAATACATACAAAACCATCTGGATTTTCATGTATTTTGGGGCCTGGTAATGCTGTCATTTCACATGCAGAATTCCAGTTAGCTTCAATAGAATTTGTGCATCTCAAAGACCACAAAAATCAAGCTGTTAGGGACACAGAAATGTAAACCTCTGGGCTACAAAATGTTTATTATGCATGAGAATTTATAGATGCTAAAATAGGATGGCCACAGTATTCCTCAAATCAGCCCCCAAGGATCCAATATACCAATAAGGCCACACAGTTCAAATTTGAAACTAGATCCTGCATTTGTAGTGCCCAAACTTCTGATTGATGTCAGCTGAATTTTTGGCTGGGCAGGGAATAGAGAATCAGGTAAAATGCCCATCCCTTAAGGTCTATGTACTTGCAATATTTCATGAAATCATATTCAGTTCACATTTCCGTTTTTTCATCAACAAAGTGGAATGTAGGATTTTCCAGCATTAGAAGTATACAGTTTCCATAGAAAATGGATCTATGGCAATGACTTTGTATGTGGTGATTAAAACTGCAAACACCAGAAAACCAACAACTCTGCCCACTCACACACATATAAACTCCCAAAACAACAAAATCTCCTATCTCAAACTAATGAAATACAGATACTTTGTACTGTCAGACTAACATCACAGAATGTCCATCAAATTCACACCTGTAAGCATAAAGATTTTTCCAGCTTGGCTTGAATCACATTTGTGACATTCAGTTTTAAAATACATTTAAAAACCTTAGCCACTTGTCACTCTAGTGCTCACAGAAATTTAGTTTAGTTTATCGAACAGGAAGGTCTCCACATGTCCTGTAAACATCTCAAAATTGTCCTTTGTCACCCCCTCCCATAATTAACAGGCATGTGACTGAGACTAATCAAGTTTGGTGGGTATTCACCACATCAGTTAGTGGTGATTTCCTGCTGTGGTGCAAAAAAAAAAAAAAAAAAAAAAAAAAGAGTCAGAGTGGAAGCAGATGAATCCAGGACAGAGAATTCATTATTCCTACAAGTGACAGAGATATAGACAAAATAGTAATACATTAGGGGGCTGGAGTTTTCGAAGCTTGTCTCCCTCCATTACCCCTAGTGGTTGTACCTTTGTTTAATTCGCCCATTCCCTCATGGCTTTTCTTTGATATGCCACCACACAGAGACAGTGGCTAATTTATGCTGCCTACAGAAGAAATCCAAAGAGCTCAGCATTTCCTATAAAAAAAATAAAGAGCATTTCAGCCCTTATTCTCCTTCCTCAATCTGGATTGCAGTAAATTCCCTGGTACTGTCCAGTCATAAAATGTTTTTGCCTTCTTGCTGCTTTTTTAACTTTCTCTGTATGTGTGTTTGCATGTGCAGGTGGGAGACTGCCTAGAAGAACATTAACGTTCTTAAAATTATTCACAAAACCCTTTATAAATTATGTTTCATTCTGTTAAACCTACTTACAAATACATTGATCCTCAGACTTGATTGAATGCTTCAGTCAGTATACTCTACACATGGGAAGAAAACCCAGAGGGTATTCTGTCCTTTCCTTTCTTTAGCTTTCAGTTTTTCTGGATATGTGTCTATAACTAACCCATACAGAATAAAAATAAATAAATATAACAAATATGTTCTTAAACCAACCCATTGAAAATAAAAAGGAGAAAACAAAATTTTGCAATTTCTTGCAAAGTCTACAACTTCTTTCCTCAAGACAGAATTATCACCCTGCAGAAGATATAAGTCTAAATGCTGCCCTCATTTAAACCTGTGCAATCAAACTTACTTAGCATTCCTGTATCTCATGACTGGCATGTAGTATCAAACTGCTGTTATTGTTACACCTACACAGCCAACTGGTGGTCTGACAGAAAAAACATGATGATCACAGAGGGGATTGGTAGATTCTTTCTAAACAGCATAGCTAGGATGTCATACAGAATGAATAACAATTTTAGTATATATTATACAGAATATGTAAACCAAACAGTAGACTTCTTTTTAACAATAAAGATAATTCCACTGAAAGACTAAGAATAAAATTGTGTTAAAAGCAGAAGAAGCTGCCATCCTTCCTGCTGTTTCCTGTTAGAATCAATAAACATGACAGACAGAATTCCACACAAAAGGACAAAAAGATACATGATTGAGCAAGGGATAGTGGTAATTTCATTGAGGGCGTGGCCTTGCTCTTTTATGTACTGGCACTAATCACCATTGTATATTGATCCTGTAAAATATGCAGTGTTTTGTCCATACATGAATAGTTGCTGACTTTACAAGCTATTTGGAAACTCATGTCTCATCACACTATCAAGCACTGAGTGGATATAAAACTAGAATTGTAGGTTACTATAAAATCTGGTCTTTAAGCTAACTGATTTATAGTGATATTTTCACTACAAAGGGCATGGAGTTTTCTACGAATTCACTTCTGTTTTGACAGAAAGAGGCTTTGTATATTGTTTTAAAAGAAGGTGTAATTCTCCACTGACTATTGTGAGAATCTCTGCATCCTTCACAATTTTCTATAAGCCCAGTGCTCCCCCCAAAACAAGGTACCAAAAGATAAGAAATGGATCACTTGTTGATTTGTTTGGTATAACACGACAGTGGTGGTGCCTTCCTTAGAATTTCCTCTGATCTTTCTGTTGAGATATGTACTTGGTGAGATACTAGTCTTAGATCTTGAATTCTCATCAATTTTCATGCAGAAAATAGGTTCCCATATCTTTTTAATGTAGCACAAAAAGATGAGGAGTACCTATTTGTCTCTTTTGAATTGAGATGACTTATCTGCTTTCCTGTATTCTGGCAAATCTACTACAATTATTGGGTCAGGCTCTGAAGTCTTTGAAGTAGGAAAGTTACAAAAATTCCCATCAGATTAACTGAAGGAATATCCTTGCACTTAAAGGGAAGAACATGGAATATAAAGGTAGAATTTCAAGTTGCCATTAAAATCAGAGAGCAGGGGACATGAATGTTATGAACAAATCAACAATGTTTCTAACAAAGGAAAACTTGAAGTTGTTTACCTCCAGTATAAAATTTAAGGTGTTCCCACACAAAGGATCAGAGATCCCATGCAAAACCTCACAGCTGCCTTACAGACTGGATTCTAGTGCTCAGAATATTTACTTTACTACGAAGACACAGTGCACACTTAAGCACCACATTTGTGATTAAAAATCAGTATGACAAACACTAGTATTGTATGAGGAAAATAAATACATATATTTTGCCTGACATATGTTGCACATGCATAAGGCCATGAAGGAGTTAATGAGTTTCACTTCCTTTAGTAGCCCATGATTTTATATGTTTTTATGTTCTATGTTCTCTTCACTCCCCTCTTCCCCATATTCAGTTTTCCTTGTCCCATTCCTTTTAGATCTTGTTTCCCCTTCCTGTTGTGTCATAGCTATCCTGCTACATTTGTCTTCTTTAATCTCTGTGGTGGAAGTCACAGCCTAAAACCCTGACTTGAAGCACTGAGAAACGAAAGTCATACTAAATAATATTTCTAGGTAGCATTTAAAAAGTGGAAATAAAAAAGAAATCAGTAACATAACAGCAGACTACTATAAATACCTACATGATAGGCCACCTACATAGCATATTTTTATACAGTACAGTGTAAGCACAAAATAAAGATCCTGTTGATTATTTTGATTTCCTGTTGTGTTTGTACAACATTTTATTTTGGCCCTGTAGAAGTCTCATAATTTACGTTATAGAGTTTAATTAGAAATATTTTCCCTAGTCATGTACATCTCAATGTATTTTCCATGGAGTCTGCAGTGAAGTTGCCAACTTTAATAATCCCTTGGTAACAGTCATTATGCTATGTTCCCTTGCTGGCAACAGAAGGAAGGTAGAAAAAGTCTGTCCCCTGACACTAATATTAAAAATAAAAGACATTTTAAACATAAGACATACTTGGAAGGCAGAGTTCACATTACAGTAAAAATAACAGTAAAAATCTTTACTTTCATCATTATTCCACGCAGTTCAGAGTTAGGGAGACATGCTATTTCCATTGCCTATTGATATAAATGCAGTTGATTTGTATATGAGCGAAAACAAATTATTTGTCATTTATAGAAAAATAATACCCAATGACTGCCTTAAGAGTATAAAGCTAGTTCCTACTCAGAAGTTTCACTAATTGGCTAAAAATACTGAACTGCAAAAAATGAGCTTTTAAAATGAAAATGAATAGACATGATCACTATTTAAAAATATCAAAGTGCTTTCCTCATTAAAGTCTTCATACCTCCATATATGACTTGCAGGACATTTTTTTGAAACTATGGGGAAAAAACTTGATATTGCAGCTGGGCAGGCATCCAGTAGCAAAGTGAAGAAGCACACATAGGGGAAACAGTATGCCTCTCAAGCATCTCCTCTGACTCCATTCATTATGCCTAGAGCTGAGGCAACAGCAGGCCTAGATATATGGCATCGGAGCAGCAGTGCATTCCCCCGCCCCATTCTTGTGTTACATCTAATTTCTTCCCTATATATCTGCTTCGATTGTAGGTGCCTTGAGGAGGGCTTTAACTTATTTTACTCTGTATACCATGCAGGTACTGCTATTTGGAAAATTTGTACTTTTTTACAACAAAATTAATTAACAAGTTGCCCTTTCTCATTGAAAAATTTTTAAATCTGAATTTTTTGAGCAGTTGTATGGGCATGTTTTTGGATGGTATACAAATAAGCAACAAGTTAGTGCAACAGGACACAGGATGTATAGATTGGTGTTGCATGTTTGAAAGCACGTTTAAGAGATCTGAAGTAACAACCTGGAGTCAAGCCCCCATGTATTCTGTGATTCCATTGCTATAGAATTTCCCATAGATTCCACTTCTCACCCTGTAACTGCTGAAGAACTTAAATGTTCTTTAACCCCTCTTCCCCCAAACAAACATTTCTAACAGATACAGCTGTGAAGAAAACTTTATAGATGTGAACTAAATGTAAAAATGCATCTGCTGACAGACTAATACAAAAATTCTGTGATATGTTATCTGCCAATGAGTCCAGTTGGACTGTTTATATGCATAAAGTTACATGTGTGCATAAGAGTTTGCAGGATCAGGGCCTAAACTTCTAACTGTAATGTTGTATTTGTATTAGTTTTCATTTATATATGCATGTGAACAATTTTTGCATTAATAATACTAATTAAGCCCAATTTAACTTATTTTAATGATAAAATAGAATACCTAATGAACATTACAAATAATCTTTAGGATACTGTACAATCATAATTGTGTAACACAGCAATACTGATTTCAACTAAGCAGTTTTTCTCTTTGAAAGCTTTTTTGTGCAAATTAATTATAAACAAGATACCAAAATATAAACACCATGATGGAATCTTCACATTTCATTATGACTGCAATTATTTCATCTTTACTACCAAAGATCTTCACGTACTGGCAGCAGTACATTATGATTTAGTCCACTAACAGTGATGGCCCACTATTTGTGCCTTGACAATGTGTCACTGTAGTAAGAATACTTACTATTTTATGTCTTTAGGAATTCCCTTATGGCCTTCACTAATTCATAAAATTAATTTTTACTGTCCTCCTGTAACAGGACTGATGACAAAATGTAATCTTTTTATTACAAGGGAGAATATGTCTAGTGCTAGCTTTTTAGTAAAACATTTTTCTTCAGTGATTTAATTTATAAAGTTTCATCTCCTTGCATGAATTATATTCACTGCTTCAAAGCACATTGTAACGTTTGTTTTTCAATAAGCCTCCCTCAGAAGTGTCATATTGTCAAATCGTGAAGGATATTTTTGATGCATGTCAAAGCCTTGCAATTCAGGGCTAGTGAACCCAGACATCTGAGCAGTAAAAACATACCAAAATTTTACTCTAAACTTTACTATAATGTATCCATCTATGGCCACCTCAGTAAAGTAGTAATAGCTCCTGGCAGAGATCATTCATCTTGGCTAAAAAGCTGTCAACAGCAACATGTTGGGTGTCAATTGGAATAAAGTATGAGACACAAACACATTTGCCAATTACCTGCATTAGACCTCATAATGACTGATGTCACCAGTGTAGTATGGCAATAAATTATCTTAAAGACACTAATTATACTTTTTCCATCTGCTCAATTTAGCCATTTTAAAGTTACAAAAGGAACCTGTAAAATTTCATTTTTGAAAATAAAAGTCACAGGCTTCTCCATGGTCATGTTCTTGTATGCAACTGATCACAATTTGGGCTTCTAAGGATAATAAAAATATTGTCTCTTCAAATTTATTTTGATCACTTATTTCTAGCAGACTTTCACTGAACATGGTCCTTTCGTTAAAAAAAAAAGCGGTGGTGGGGGGGCTTTTTCCAGATTGCTTATAAATAAATTCAGACAAATACAGTATACATCATGACAGTTCCAGTACTAGGAGTGCAGATGCATCAGTAGCGAACTTAATTTAAGGTTTGGTAAAAAGTGATTTTTAAGGAACAATTTTTAAGAGGAAAAGCAGTGTGTTTGGCAATTGACAAATGGGAAATTGATTTAAGAGTCGTGAAAAGCATAAAGGAATCAAGAGTAGGAGAACATGAAAAAAAGGAGTATTTAGGATAGAGAGGAGCATATGGAATCAAAGAGGGACAAAGAGGTACTGAGAACAGAGATATAGGGAGTAGCGGAGTTGCCCACAGCTTTGAAATTAAAGCTGAGACGCTTGGACTTAATATAGAAAGAGGGAGAAGGCAACAAAAAGATTCAAACATGGACATGGGTAGCATGAAGTGGTTAGAGAAGGAGCAAAAATGATCTTAGAAGCAGAATTTCAGACAGACTAGCAGGAAGAGTGTTACAACAAAACTAGTCACATTATCCAGCAGAACATTTAAATGATGAGTCAAACAAAACAAACACAAATGAAACTTCAAGTAACTGAAAAGGGAATTAGGACCAGATTCACAAACTTGGAGATCAAAAGGATTTAAACATCTCTTTTGACTTAATAAGCGAATTTATGTTAGCTCAGGTGGCAATAATAAAGAGAACTAAACAGCAATAAATTGGAGGTCATTGCTCAACAAGAGTTAGCTAAAAAATAAATATACATTCTGGAAATTCACACTACCAGCTCCCAGCCCGCCCCCCCCCCAAAAAAAAACAGGAAAAAAACCAACAAAACCCCACACACAACATTCAGTGAAGTAGAACAGAGGGAGAGGCAGTGTTAAGATATAAAAAAATCAAATGAAAATTAATTTACATCAAAAGGACAATTGTAAAACACAGGTACAGATGGGGATATAAAGGAAGCCCTGACAGGTATTGACAACAATTTCTGAATTAATTTTATCGTTTGATTTAGTACACATGTAATAGAATTAGAGAGCAGCAGTTGCCACAAACAACCCACTAGCTGGATTTTAGATATTAATGAGTTATTAAATAAGTCAATTTTTTAATTTAGAAGTAGTCAAGCCTTTACAGAGACATTGAAGTAAGCTTCCAGACAGCTGCCATGACTATGCTGATAATTTACTACCTGCTGTTGTAGAAAACGAGAGAGCCTGAGGCCTGAACTAAAGAAGTGGTCAAGCTCTACTAATGTAAAGCAAAGTTAGCAAAAGTCAGGCTGTGAGCAGAAGTCAGGATCTGCCTGTGTGTAAGCTCACAGAATCTGTCAAGAACAGGGCTGGCATTGCAAAAACACACGCATTCCTAAGACGTGCTAAGCACAGGACATTCACACAAATACATTTCAGACGGGTGGTACAGAACGCTCCGATACCAAGTATGGTACAAACACACTCCCCGAAGATGCTACAAGGACACACTGACTCCCTCTTAAAGATAAGGTCAGATTGCAGGGTAATGAATAGAGATTTTTTTTATTGAACCAACATGTACAAGGTAAAGGGTGGTGACTAACCACGTCAGAGGAGCAATATGTAATTTGTTTGTATCAGGGTATAAAAAGGAGCCTCAGAGGGAGTGTCTTTGGCTGAGGTGGGGTGGGGGGGAAATGGATGTCCTGCCATTCACTGAGCTGAGTCCACTGAAACAGGCATACATGTGTTAGTGTGCCTGTACCCATGGAGTCAGGGCATTAGGACTGTGCTTTGTTGACAATAAACCTGGACAGGTGCCTTCACTACTAAAGCAAGTCTTGCGGTCTTATTGGGCAGTTCGATCAAGGTCTGCTGTGTCTGCTTTCTGGAAAGCATACACCAGGAACACACACACAGCCAATGCTTAACTACACCTGTCTCTTTCTTGCACTGTCTATAATCTTACCATGGTTGTGTAGTGCAGGAAAATATTGCACCATCTATAATCTTAACATGGTTGTGTAGTCAGCCCAAGCTCAGTATGGCTTATTGCTGTACCTTGGCTCTTAATCTTCTCTATGAATCCCCCACCCACACCTCTTCTCAATCAATCACCATCCGGCCTCTCCCTCAGCCCCATAACCTGGGCATCATCTTCAACTTGAATCTCTCTAAGTCTTTACATCCAGGCTAGATCTCTAAAATGCAACCTTTCCTATCCACCCACACAGACAAAACTCATTTGGATCCTTATCATCTCAAGTCTCGATTACTTCAACATCGTTCTCTCTGGCTTTGACAACAGCAATCTTGACCCACTTGTACCCACTCAGATTATTGTTGCAAAGATAATTTTCCTAACCTGTCACACTGAGTATGTCACCTTCCTCTTGGCATTCCTCCCCCATCTCGATTGCATTTAATATAAGCTACTTGTCTTCACTTTCAAGACCTTTCTTTATCTATCCATACCCTATCTATTATCTCTCATTGACTGCTCAGATGTCAACTCCTACCACCAGTTGGCTCATGATTCCAGCCTCCACTACCCACTTGTTAATTTTTCAAACAAGCAGCTTTCTCCCATGCTGCCCCTTATGCGTGGGAGTAGTTTCCTATAAACATCAACAAAGCTACCTCATTATCCACTTTCAGATCCTTCCTCAAATCTCTTTGCCTTGATGCCTGTGAAAAACTTGAAACTGGTTAGGTTGCTGGTGTGCTCACACCACTGCCCATTATGCTAACCAGTATTTTCTCATTGTTTCCTTATACTCTCTTGCCCGTCTGTATCCATTTGTCATCTCTGGTCTTACACTTAGATTGTAAGCTTGTTGGGGCAGAGACCATCCTTCTGTTCTGCTTTTGCATAGCAACTAGCATAATAGGGTTCTTATCTATGGCAAGGGACTCCTAGACACTAGCTATGTTAATGCTACTAATAATGTTAATAAATAATAATAATAATAATTCTGGCTCTGCTGAAATCAATAGAAATCTCCCATTGACATTAATGGGACCAGTATTTCACCTCAAGTCTTTACATACAAATATATAATTTTACATAGTGAGCAAAATTTATTAGAGATGGATATTTGTGTTATACTAGCAAAAAGAAATATTAAATAATAGCAAATAATACAAATGTTAACAAATTAAAGAGAACCCCAACTCGTTAAAGAGAACTCTCAGAATGCAAAACAGGAACTATAAGGAAGTTAACTAAAGTCAATTCCTAATGAATGAGAATATTTCTGAGATTACACAGTCAAGGTTAGGAATCTCCAGCTATACCAACTATTAAATTGTTAAGGTTTTTTCATCAGAGACCTTTAGTTCACTTTGCTTTTTCATATTCAAAATATTGCTTCTATGTATAAATTCTTCCACTAAGCAAAAATAGCTAACTGGCAGTGGTTGCCTTTGATCTTCAGAGCTCCCTTATGGGGGAACTGGTAGCCACAGAAACTTTGTCTCAGTTTCCCTCCTTCTTTGAAGCGTCATCTATCTTTCTTTTTGATTCTTTTTTGTGACCCCTGTCCTCCAGTCATGTCATTTGTAATCTTTCCTGCTCTCAGGGTATTGAAGAGTCTAGTACCTCAGGAGGCCAGTCATCCTATATAAGGGACCCCGGCCTCTTTTGGTATAGTTTGATGCTTCAAAGCTTAATGAACCCCCTTCCAGGGTTTGGTCCTCTGAGTTCCAGGCCAGAGACCCTGTATGAAGAGGTTGGCACCAATCTCTCCACAGCACTTCCTGTTTGCCTGGCTTGTCTCCTATTGTACCTGTCACGCAGACTGTTCCTCAGAGTCACAGAAGCTACAAAGAGTCCTGTGGCACCTTATAGACTAACAGAGGTATTGGAGCATAAGCTTTCGTGGGTGAATACCCACTTCATCGGATGCAAGCAGTGGAAATGTCCAGGGGCAGATATAAATGTGCAGGGAAGAGTCAGGCTAGAGATAACGAGGTTAGCTCAGTCAGGGAGGGTGAGGCCCTCTTCTAGCAGTTGAGGTGTGAATACCAAAGGAGGATGTCAGGGTTCCCTCCCCACTCTAAACTCTAGGGTAAAGACGTGGGGACCCGCATGAAGAGCTCCTAAGCTTATTTCTACCAGCTTAGGTTAAAACCCCCCAAGGTACAAAATTCCCTGCACCCTGAGAAATGCTTCTCTCACTGCCACCATCAAGTGTTTTAAACAGGAATTCGGGAAAGGAACCACTTGAAGTTCCCCTTCCCCCCAAAATTCCCTCTCAAGCCCGTACACCCCCTTTCCTGGGAAGCTTGAGAATAATCTCCTAACCAATTGGTTACACAGTGATCTAAAAACCCACCCCCGGGGTTTTAAAACGATAGAAAACAGTCACCTTCTTAAAAGAAAGATTTTATTAAAACAAAGAAGGTAAAATCATCTCTGTAAAATCAGGATGGTAACTATTTTACAGGGTACTCAATTTCCAAACTCAGAGGGATTCTCCCCCTGGACAAAACCTTAAAGTTACAGAAAAAACAGGAATAACCCCTCTCTCTAACACAGGGAAAGGTCACCAAGCAAAACAAACAGAAACCTACTCGCTATGCTGACTAAACTTACTTTAGAAAAGTGAGGTTTGGTGAGAAGATGACTGGTTGAGGAGATTGATTTTCTGCAGGTACTTCTTATCTTCCAAGATCACTCTACTCAGACAAAGAGCCACACACACCTTCCCCCCTCCCAAGATTTGAAAGTATCTTGTCCCCTTATTGGTCAGATGCCAGCTAGGTCAGGTGTCAGTCTGGCTACCTGCATTTCTTAACCCTTTACTGGTAAGAGGATTTTATAGCACAGCATCCGACCCTCTCCCCCTTCTCTTTATATTTATGACAGAGGAGAAACTGCTTTTGTAGTTGGCTAGCCATTCATAATCTTTGTTTAATCCTGAGCTGATGGTGTCAAATTTGCAAATGAACTGAAGCTCTACAGTTTCTCTTTGGAGTCTGGTTCTGAAGTTTTTTTGCTGCAGGATGGCTACCTTTAAATCTGCTATTGTGTGTCCAGGGAGATTGAAGTGTTCTCCTACAGGCTTTTGTATATTGCCATTCCTTATATCTGATTTGTGTCCATTTATCCTTTTGTGTAAGGACTGTCCAGTTTGGCTGATGTACATAGCAGAGGAGCATTGCTGGCACATTATGGCGTATATTACATTGGTGGATGTGCAGGTGAATGAACTGGTGATGGTGTGGCTGATCTGGTTAGGTCCTGTGATGGGGTCCCTGGTGTATATATGTGGGCAAAGTTGGCATCGAGGTTTGTTGCATGGATTGGTTCCTGAGTTAGAGTTATTATGGTGTGGTGTGTAGTTGCTGGTGAGAATATGCTTCAGGTTGGTGGGTTGTCTGTGAGCTTGGACTGGCCTGCCTCCCAAGGCCTGTGAAAGTGAGGGGTCGTTGTCCAGGATGGGTTGTAGATCACCGATGATCCGCTGGAGAGGTTTTAGCTAAGGAGTGTAAGTGATGGTCAGTGGAGTTCTGTTGGTTTCTTTCTTCGGCTTGTCTTGCAGCAAGAGGCTTCTGGGTACACGTCTGGCCCTGTTGATCGGTTTCCTTACTTCCTCATGCGGGTATCGTAGTTTTGAGAATGCTTGGTGAAGATCTTCTAGGTGTTGATCTCTGTCTGAGGGGTTGGAGCAAATACGGTTGTACCTCATACCAAATGGACTGAAGGTGAAAAATCCATTGCTATCTACATACTGCACAGACCACAGTGAGAGATTATGCCATGCACTATCAAAGAAACTGAGGAACCACGTGATCAGCATCCTATACAGCAAACAAAAAAACATCAAAAAAGAGCTCTCCAACCTGGAGACTTTCATAAATAACCAATCTTCCGCACAAACAGACTTTACTAAAATAAGACAGGAGATCTACATTAAACACTTCACCTCTCTACAAAGGAAAAAGGACTGTAAGCTGTCTAAAATCCTACCTGCCAGATGGGGCCACAACAGTGGTACCCCTAATTCACCCAGCAATATCATCAATCTATCCAGCCACACACTCTGCCCGGCAGAAGAGTCTGTCCTATCTCGGGGACTCTCTTTTTGCCCCACCACCCCCACAAACATGATACAGTTCTGCGGTGACCTGGAAGCCTACTTTCGCCGTCCCCAACTCAAAGAATACTTTCAAGATAACACTGAACATCGCACAGATACACAGATACCCTCCCACTAACAGCACAAGAAGAAGAACTCCACATGGACTCCTCCTGAGGGTCGAAATGACAGTCTGGACCTATACATAGAATGCTTCCGCTGATGTGCACAGGCAAAAATTGTGGAAAAACAACGCCACCTGCCTCATAACCTAAGTTGTGCAGAACACAATGCCATCCACAGCCTCAGAAACAACCCTGACATTATAATCAAAGAGGCTGATAAAGGAGGTGCTGTTGTAATCATGAACAGGTCTGACTACCAAAAGGAGGCTGCCAGACAACTCTCCAATACCAAATTCTACAGGCCACTCTCCCCCTGTGATTTCCTGGATGGCTTCTCACTAGTCTGTTGCTGAAGGCTTCTGCTCTCAGTGGCCCCTCAGCCTCTCTGGCAGGCATGCCATCCTTCCTCTGTGCAGCTCATTTATCTCCACAGCTGTTGTGAGGCCACCAATCAATCAGCCTCAGCTAAGCAGTCAGTCAGTTTTCCTTTTAACCCTTGGAAGCTGAGACAGCATGGAGGCTGTACACCCAATGACACCAACAATTAAATCTGCTTCTGTTTTAAAAATTTATAAAATTATGGGTGAAACCCTGGCCCTTTGAAGTCAATGGCAAGATTTCTATCACTTTCAATGGGGCCAGGATTTCAGCCTATATATTTAGTTAACTAATTAAAACACGTTAGTCAGTAGTGGCAGAATCCAATGGTTGCTCAAAAGCCTAACTAAAATGGTTGATTATTGCAAGCTAGTTGTTGTTGGCAAGCTTGTGTTCACAACCCCAAAACACCATTAGGTGTTAAGTAGGACTTCGCAGAGACTTCAAGGTCTGAACAGACAAAGACTCATCTGCATTCTTACATAGTTAGAGGTGGCATATCGGCAGGACTGAATGTGTACCACTACCACCCTGTTGCAATTGTTTTGTGGGTTAAAAGGGATTCAATCTGTGGAGCTTTCATTCTGACACAGAAATAAAAAGTGACAATAATAGTGGCAAAAATGAATAGCTGACAGCATTTTTAGTACAAACCAAACACAGACTACTCAATAATATCAACTAATCCTTAAATAAAAGTTGCTTCTGATATATAACCTCTATACCATGTTAGTTATCTATGAATAGCTATACTTTGCTTCTGAAAATCCTGTTTCTAGCTTAGCTTTCATGAATCTGTCCTCTCCTGACTCTTCTCCTACCTCTCAGTCCATTCCCTCAGTGTTTCACTTAGTGGCTCCTCTTCTTGCTCTGTTCCTCTTTCAGTGAGTGTATCCCCCAAGGCTCAGTCCTTGGCCCCCTGATCTACTCCCTCTTCAGACCCTATCTCAAGATATTTTTTTTATCTACAAGCATGGCTTCAAATACCATCTTCACATGGATGACTCACAAGCCTAACTATGTACTAAAGATGTCTTTTTCCATCAATCCTTTATCTTGGTCATTTTTTGAGACACTTCTTCATGGATGTCCAGCTGGCAGCCCAAACGCAACATGACTATTTTAATCTTCCACTGACAAATATCCCCACCCTTCCCAATTTCTCTGTCATCCTCGATAACTTCAGCATCCTCCTAGACACTGCAGTTCTAAACTCAGTGACATCTTAGACTTGTCCATCTTTTCCCCCATATATCCAACCCATTTCCATGTCTTGCCACTTTTGCCTCAATGTCATTTCACAATGGCAACCTCTGATGTCTGTCCAGTCTGCCAAGACTCTTGTTCAAGCCCTCATCATCTTGCACTTTGACCACTCTAGTAAGAGCTAGGTATCAAGAGCTAGATTTGATTTTAACAAATAGGGAGGAACTCGTTGAGAACTTGAAAGTAGAAGGCAGCTTGGGAGAAAGAGATCATGAAATCATAGAGTTCACAATTCTAAGGAAGGGTAGAAGGGAGTACAGCAAAATAGAGACAATGGATTTCAGGAAAGCGGATTTTGGTAAGCTCAGAGAGCTGATAGGTAAGGTCCCATGGGAATCAAGACTGACGGGAAAAACAACTGAGGAGAGCTGGCAGTATTTCAAAGGGACACTATTAAGGGCCCAAAAGCAAACTATCCCGCTGGGTAGGAAAGATAGAAAATGTGGCAAAAGACCACCTTGGCTTAACCACGAGATCTTGCAAGATCTAAAAAATAAAAAGGAGTCTCATAAAAAATGGAAAGTAGGACAAATTACAAAGGATGAATATAGGCAAACAACACGGGAATGCAGGGGCAAGATTAGAAAGGCAAAGGCAAAAAATGAGCTCAAACTAGCTAAAGGAATAAAGGGAAACAAGAAAACTTTTTATCAATACATTAGAAGCAAGAGGAAGACCAAGGACAGGGTAGGCCCACTACTCAGTGAGGAGGGAGAAACAGGAAACTTGGAAATGACAGAGATGCTCAATGGCTTCTTTGTTTCGGTCTTCACCGAGAAGTCTGAAGGAATGCCTAACATAGTGAATGCTAATGGGAAGGGGGAAGGTTTAGAAGATAAAATAAAAAAAGAACAAGTTAAAAATCACTTAGATAAGTTAGATGCCTGCAAGTCACCAGGACCTGATGAAATGCATCCTAGAATACTCAAGGAGCTAATAGAGGAGGTATCTGAGCCTCTTGCTATTATCTTTGGTAAATCATGGGAGATAGGAGAGATTCCAGAAGACTGGAATATGGCAAATATAGTGCCCATCTATAAAAAGGGAAATAAAAACAACCCAGGAAACTATAGACCAGTTAGTTTAACTTCTGTGCCAGGGAAAATAATGGAGCAAGTGATTAAGGAAATCATCTGCAAACACTTGGAAGGTGGTAAGGTGATAAGGAATAACCAGCATGGATTTGTAAAGAACAAATCATGTCAAACCAATCCGATAGCTTTCTTTGATAGGATAACGAGTCTTGTGGATAAGGGAGAAGCGGTGGATGTGGTATACCTAGACTTTAGTAAGGCATTTGATACGGTCTCGCATGATATTCTTACCAATAAACTAGGGAAATACAACTTAGATGGGGCTACTATAAGGTGGGTGCACAACTGGCTGGATAACCGTACTCAGGGAGTAGTTATTAATGGTTCCCAATCCTGCTGGAAAGGTATAATGAGTGGGGTTCCGCAAGGGTCTGTTTTGGGACCGGCTCTGTTCAATATCTTCATCAACGACTTGGATATTGGCATAGAAAGTACGCTTATTAAGTTTGCAGATGATACCAAACTGGGAGGGACTGCAACTGCTTTGGAGGATAGGGTCATAATTCAAAATGATCTGGACAAATTGGAGAAATGGTCAGAGGTAAACAGGAGGAAGTTTAATAAGGACAAATGCAAAGTGCTCCACTTAGGTAGGAACAATCAGCTTCACACATACAGAATGGGAGGAGACTGTCTAGGAAGGAGTATGGCAGAAAGGGATCTAGGGGCTATAGTGGGCCACAAGCTAAATATGAGTCAACAGTGTGATGCTGTTGCAAAAAAAGCAAACCTGATTCTGGGCTGCATTAACAGGTGTGTTGTGAGCAAGACACGAGAAGTCATTCTTCCGCTCTACTCTGCGCTGGTTAGGCCTCAACTGGAGTATTGTGTCCAGTTCTGGGCACCGCATTTCAAGAAAGATGTGGAGAAATTGGAGATGGTCCAGAGAAGAGCAACAAGAATGATTAAGGGTCTAGAGAACATGACCTATGAAGGAAGGCTGAAGGAATTGGGTTTGTTTAGTTTGGAAAAGAGAAGACTGAGAGGGGACATGATAGCGGTCTTCAGGTATCTAAAAGGGTGTCATAAGGAGGAGGGAGAAAACTTGTTCATCTTAGCCTCTAAGGATAGAACAAGAAGCAATGGGCTTAAACTGCAGCAAGGGAGGTTTAGGTTGGACATTAGGAAAAAGTTCCTAACTGTCAGGGTGGTTAAACACTGGAATAAACTGCCCAGGGAGGTTGTGGAATCTCCATCTCTGGAGATATTTAAGAGTAGGTTAGATAAATGTCTATCAGGGATGGTCTAGACAGTATTTGGTCCCGCCCTGAGGGCAGGGGGCTGGACTCAATGACCTCTCGAGGTCCCTTCCAGCCCTAGAATCTATGAATCTATGAATCATTAATCTTCTCCTCTCTAGCTTTGACACATAAGAACAACCATACTTGGTCAGACCAAAGGTCCATCTAGCCCAGTATCCTGTCTTCCAATAGTGACCAGTGCCAGGTGCCTCAGAGGGAATAAGCAGTACATCAAGTGATCCATTCCCTGTCGCTCATTCCCAGCTTCTGGCAAACAGAGGCTAGGGACACCATCCCTGACCATTCCAGCTAATAGCCATTGATGGACCTATTCTGCATGAACCTATCCAGTTCTTTTTTGAACCCTGTTATAGTCTTGGCCTTCACAACATCCTCTAGCAAAGAGTTCCATGGATTGTCTGTGTGTTGTGTGAAGAAATACCTCCTTTTGTTTGTTTTAAACCTGCTGCCTATTAATTTCATTTGGTGACCCCCTAGTTCTTTTTTTTATGAGGAGTAAATAATACTTCCTTATTTACTTACCAGATACATAGCCCCTTCTAATCCCCTCCACTCTGCTGAAATCACTGCTGGTAAGATCATCTTTCTTATTTCTCATTGCAAACACCTAGCCCTACTCTGTGTCCCTTTATTGACTCCCTCTTCACACCTTAAAACACAAGCTCCTTTTCTTTCCTTTAAGACCATTTACTGTTTATCACCACCTTTATATAGCTGCCAACCCACACTTTGCTCTGCCAGTGATAGCAGCCTCCATTACCCTGTTTATACCCTTATGTATTTCTGTATTTTCTCCTATGCTGCCCCCAAAACATGGAGAAAATTCCCATCAAATGCCACCTCTGCTTTGCATGCCTATACATTATTCTGATAAGACATTGGTTAAGCAAGTGGCAAGCTATTACATCTGCTCTTATGCTAAAATCTATTTGCTTCATCATTACCTTTTTCAGACAGGCCAGTTTGTCTGCTGCATTCACCGGTTGCTTCCTATTATGCAGATAGTGAGCTCTATAGGGCAGAGACTGTCTTTCTTGCTATTTGTCTGTAAAGTTCCTGGTAAAATGGTGCCCTGACCCTTGATTGTGTGTGACAGTAATAATATAAGTAATAATTATATTTTTCACATAGGGAATGGTATGTATATTTCTGTCAGAAAGGTAATGTACTAAAGTTTTTCTTTTAAAAATTCACATACTCTGGTGTAAAATATGCAATATATTTTTAAAAAATCAGTGAAATATGAACTGGTGGATATGGAAAATCCTGTCTTTCCTGAAAGGAGCCAGACTGGTTTAGAGGAGGGTTGACGGACAGAATTGTGTCCTGGAAATGTTTACCAGTCCCTAGCACTCAGACAGGTGAATTCTGTCCACCATATAATGTGAGAGATCATGGATTTTCTCATTGGTGTCTTGAATCAACAAATTAGGATTTTCTAGGACAAATGAAGGGGAAATGGACATGGGACAGGGATGAAATTACCCCTCTATGAGAGGCTGCTAGATTATGTTCAATGAAATGAATCGCCCTTTCAGTAAGCAAATAGAGATCATGAGCTAACTTCATGTTTAGTAACCTCAGTAAACTAATGCACTCATGTGCAGTGAACTTCAGCAGCAGCTGTATGAGAGGAAAAAATTATGAGAGGACTTTTCTAGCTCCTCCTAGACATTTGCTAGCTCTAACAGAGACCCTGAACCAGCAAAGCATTTAAGCATTTTAATTATATGAGTAGTTCTACTGAAGTCAATGGAATTACTCGTCTGCTTAAATGCTTTGCTAAATTCTTAAATGCTGCATCTCCAGTAACAAGCAACACTAGAGGAGGTTGCTTCTGGCAGTACAGTCTTCAATCCTGTTCTCTTCCATCATGTGCAGGCATTCCCAATAGTCAACATATGATCACAAATGAACAAAATTTCAGCTGTGAGAATATTTCTGTGACTATTCTTTGTGAATGGGTCTGCGATAGCCAGGCAAAAACAGGATTCAGAGAAGCCTTAGAGCCCCAAAATGGGTCCTGACATGCATAAAATAAGGAAGGTCAAGGAGATTATGGCAATCTCACTCAGTCTACAGCTATCTCCTCCAGGAGGCAGATTTGCCTCTTTAAATACCTGAAAGTCCCTAAGCTTTTTCACTCAGAATTATAAACACGCCCATTCAGAGTTCTGAGAAGCAGAAAGTGTCCATATCCATTTCTGAAGTTTTTTTAAAAATATACACGGTGCTTGACAGTTCTGATTTAAAAATTTGTAAACCTCAGAAAATACTATGGATACAGAACTGTTTAATTAGTGCTCAAATTTTGAGTGTTTGATGATTGAAAAATAGCATGCAAATGACAATGAGTTAATGGATTAGTGGTTTCTATTAAAATTACAATTTAATTTGTGGCATACACGTGGCGTATTACTTCATAATAACTGCTCTTTTCATAGAATCATAGAATATTAGGGTTGGAAGAGAACTCGGGAGGTCATCTAGTCCAATCCCCTGCTCAAAGCAGGACCAACACCAACAAAATCACTATTTTATAATAGTGATAAGGAAGGATGAGTTTTGTCTAATTTCAAACCCACTTTAACATCAGGAGTTTGAAATTAGAATAAGAAAGAGCTACTTGTGAGATCTGTGTTCTGATAAGAGCTGGCAAAATGGCTATTCTCAGCTGCTTCTGACAACCATAACAACTGGTTTCAACATCAGACTTGAGGTAGGAAAAGCATACTCTTTTAGATCCCCAAACAAACACAACGCTGCCCAAGCAAGCAATGAAAATGGCTTGAGAAACACACATCCTCTCCAAAATTTTGGAAAAAATGCACATTCTACTGTGCCTGTGTATATAATCACTAGCTTGGCCTTGACTGAGAGTACAGCAAAAGAAGAAACTCCTCATATCACCCTTTCCCCCTCAACTGTTTCCAGCTCCCATCACACTTAGCTTTACAAGTTTTTTGATAGAAGGGAAGGAACAAAGGTCTTCCTCCTTTCATGTGTCATCTTCCTGACTTTGGGAGGTGCAGTAAGGTGGCCCATCCAGGGCCATTCCTAGCCATTTTGGTGCCCTACACAGCCCCCCCACGGGGGGCGGGGGGCTGTGTGGGGCCCCAGACCTCCACAGGGGGAGGGGAGGAGGGGCTGGTCCGAGGCCTCCACAGGGGGTGGGGGGTTAGCCACTTCCTGCGGGAAGTGGAGCGAGACCCAGCCCCAGCATGCTCTGCTCCCCTGGGTCCCACACTTGGGGGCAGGGGGGAACTGCCCCACAGAACTCGCCAATGGCACAGCTGGAAATCAGGGGAGTGGAGCAGGCTGGGGCTGGGTTGCTGTAATTACTGCCACCGGTGAGTGCAGGGAGCCCGACCCCTTCTGCAGTCCTCAGGGGAGTGGGGGTGGGGCTGGGGCAGAGCACGGGCGGGGAGGGGATGGAGTAGGGGCGGGGGCCATGAGGAGGCAGCAGAGCAGGAGGGAGCTGGAGTAGCACTCAGCTGCGTAGGGCACCAGGAAATGTGGTGCTCCAAATTTCCTGGTGCCCTACGCAGCTGCATACTTTGTGTATGGGTAGGGACGACCCCGGGCCCATCAACACTTCCCAGTCAAAGAAGAGATCACATTTGGGCAAATGTGCCCCTAACTTCTCCAGCTGCAGTAAGACTGTGAAAACACCTCCTAGGGCCAGTCATTGGACCTTTAATCTAGGAGGCAGATATACCTCAGAGTGCTTGGGATAGGAAGAATCCCCCACCCAGACTCATGGTAATCTCTATCAAACCCCAACCAAGGCAGGGTGGCATTTCTCTGAGCCTAGTACACTGAAGTGAATCTTTAAGGGCCAGTGCAGTAAGCTCATGAGGAGTGGTTCCCTAGCCCCATAGCTGTTGGAAGTAGGGCTCTGAATACATTTTCCATTGGATTGGAAGGGGAGAGTAAAAGGATGAGGGGAAAAAACAGAAGGTGACAGAGGTAGCAGCCTGCAACCACTAGAATATGATGAACATAGAGAAGCATATAATTATTTGAACATAAAATTCTTTGTTCCAAACTATTTAATCCTGTGGTGCTGGTTCTTTTAATCACACTTTGTAATTCACAACAGGCACATTATAAGAACTATTTCCCACTGTTATCCATTCAGCATAAAATAAATCAATCAGTAATAATCTGACTGATTTTCCTATAATTATTGTGAATTCCTCCAGTGGCAATGCTTCTTTTTGCTGTTAGCAATCTGTATTAAGATTTTCTTTCACATTTGATTGACACCATCGTGGCCAAATGCCAAAAAAGATGCACTGCCTGTGTTTGTATTGCCATAACCTCATTGAACTTTATTGCATAAACTGGATCTAGAGTGAGCACTGTGCTGCAGAACAGAGCAAGGAACAAAAATATATCTGATGTTCTATTCCTTAGTGGAAAATAACATTACTCAGGGTAGCTATTTTACCAAGGTTTACTTAATTTAAAAATTACCAGCCTAGAGATTTTTTGGCAGCCAGACAGATGCTTAAGATTACTAGCTTCAAGACTTTTAGAGAATAGTTCATCCTGGAAATGAATCTTATGTCAGTTGCTCAATATTAAATTTAGAAAAAGTATAAACCATCATCACAAAGCTGAAATGTAGTGTGTTAAAATCTGACATTGTTACATCTGGTAAGTAACAAGGATTACACTATATGTATTTCCAAAGGGCCATCATCCATGGGAGTGGGAGGGAGACATCCAGGAACTTTCCTCCAAACCTGTCATAAATTGCCCAACCCAGGCTGCACTATCCTAGGGAGTTTTCCTCCCACCATCAAGCCCTGACCATCATGGTATATGCATGTGCTGCACTCTGTATCGATCATTCACTATACATCACTATTATCTTTCACCCTCAGCTCTTCAAAAGAAGTAGAAATAATATCTGACGCAGTACACCCTCTTATTCTCAGCTCCTAGTGCCTCTTGCTTCCAGCTCCTCACACACAACCTCCTTCCACAGCTCCTGACATGCGTGCCTCACTGACTCACTGGGAGGCTTTTGACTAGTTTCAGCCAGCCCCTGATTGGCTGCAGGTGTCTCAATCAACCTCCCTGCCTTCTGGAAAGTTCTTAATTGGCCCCAGGAGTCTTGATTAACCTGGAGCAACTGCCATAAGGTACCAGGGATTTGTTTAGCCTGGGGCTAACATACTGGTTCCTTACCACTTTCCTATAGCCCTCTGGCCTTGCCCCGTCACAAACCTTAAAGTGTGGCTTTGAGCATTCAATTGAAGCAGGAACCTAACACCTCATGGAAAGACTATGTCTGGGATATTATGATAGAGTGATCAAGGGCCATCAGCACGGAATGGCTTTACCCCACTGGAACAATGGGTTTGCTACCAGCAGGGCCTTTGACTGAAGAACTTTGGGGAAACCCTAGAAAATCACCAATGAAAGCACTGGGGCAGAAAAGGTGTCCGAGGTTATTTAAAAAGAGAAATGCTTTCTATGCAAAGCATGTCATTTACCTGACAAAAGCAAGAGAGACAGGCCCAAAAGACTAAAAGGGTTGCCTGGCCCAAATGACTCAGACCAAAACGGAGAAATAACGGGAGGTGAGGACACCAATGGGGGCTGTGTTGTGGAGTTTGATGTTTTCCATAGACCTGTAATTCTTTTGTGCCGTTTAAGAGTAAAGTGTGTTTAAGAAATTCTTTTGCTAATCCTGTTTTTAATTGTTTGATATATCTACAGGAACAATGTGGCAAACTAGAAAAGCTGAGTTTCCACAGCCAGATGTATTTGGGATACGAGAGGGGTGGGGGAAAATGCTTCATCAACTGGGGGCTTCGAAGGGCTATGTCATTTGGCTGCATGGTCTGGAAGGCCAAACTGTGAGGTCCCATTACTCACAAAAGTCAGTTATGGAGTTTCCACCTGGCAATGTGCCTGAGAAACCCAAAGTTAGGAACAGTGGTGACTCACCACCCAGACCCAGAGAGTTTAGGTATTCAGTTCTTGGATCCAATCACCATGGACTGGTATTCCATGGGGAGGGATAGCTCAGTGGTTTGAGCATTGGCCTGCTAAACCCAGGGTTGTGAGTTCAATCCTTGAGGAGGCCATTTAGGGATCTGGGGCAAAAATTGGGGATTGGTCCTGCTTTGAGCAGGGGGTTAGACTAGATGACCTCCTAAGGTCCCTTCCAACTCTGATATTCTATGATTCATCAAGGGACCAGGATTTAACCAGATTGTAACAGGAAGCAAAGGATATTTTCAGCTAGGCATTGAAGTAACTCAAAAATCTTGAATAGGCTAGATGAATTCATTTTTAGCCATGCTATGGTAGAAAGACCTGATTGGATAATGGGATTTAGGTACCTAAGTCACTCAGACGCTTTTGAAATATTGTAATTGAAAGTATTTTCACATTTTTCTATGGGTATATTCATTTCTATTCAATTAAACTGATGAATATAAGTTAGAAACAACATATAGAAAAAAAACTATTTTACTCTAAGGTTTTATTAGATGTTCAAGTTTGACAAGTACCCATTCTTTATACTCTGTCTACTGATCATTGAAAGAATCACAAAAATACTTAGGTAAATTTGATAGTTTACAGTTGTTAAATGTTGCTTGGTCTTGTCTAGATACACTAGATTAATCTATTTGAAATCAAGACAAGAGAACTATTTCGACCTCTTGAGAAAATGTTAAATCTCTAATCAATGTTTGTAATTAGAGAATTGACTATACTGAAGCACTGTATCCATTATGAAATCTATTTCTGGACACTTGCCACTGATGCTACAATGAATATTTTTGTCCTCCATCCTTCTTCATCGTACCACATACTCCAGGCTTTTCTAGTCAGGCTTATATTGAGCTAAAAAGGGCATCATAAATTTTATAGGCAGAGATTTGATTTGCATTCACAGAAAAGACAAGTTACTACAAGATTTGGTAGTTCAAGTATTAACATCTTTTTAAAAGAAAGTCTTTTTTAGACTTGGCACGAAATTGTGCTAAACGAAAAAGTAGATAATAAATTGGACGCTCTTTGTATCAAAGTGCTTTTGCTTTAACATCATCATCAAGTAGTTTCAGCAGCACGTTCCACTGCTGGCAAATGAACTTGTGAAGAACATTTTGCATGCCAATTATCTAACTTTTCTGATGGAAATGAAGTATATGGTATATGGCATATTAATGGTGTTTTTATAAAGGAGAACTCTCAGGGATGGCAACTCCAAGCACAAAAGTACCAACCTTCTGGTTAAAGGTTTCTGCAGAATTCGCAGTCAGGAGTTGTAGGCACACAGGAGTGCAAAATTTAGCCCCCGTGTGTATACTAAATTGCTCCACTAAAATTAGAAATTTCAGTTTTTAAACTAAGGAACATAGTATAAATAAAACTTTGCTTACAACCATCAAACTGTCTATTCTATCATTCAGTTTATTCTACCCCATAGCTGGCAATGTGCTTCAACCTAAATTTCTGTACAGTTCCTTCTACAGGGATATTTCCAAATTTCCATTGGGCACTGTTTTTATATAGTATAGTAGACCCTTCAATTGCCTAATCATTTTTCTGAGTAGGTATTATCCCATTGTACAACAGCTGAAAGTGGGAAATGTCTGTATATTCGCAGAGTTTAAAATCAATTCATGATTCTTCTCATAGTCTGTAACTGGTTTCTGGGGGATTTTTCTTCTGAAGGCTTAGAAGTCAGATACTTGATGTGTATTCTGTGTTACCTAGATCCAATATGACCGAAATAAACTTAAAAGAATCCAATTCCTTTGGAATTTTTATGTATTCCTCAATTCCCTTCTACTCTTTTAAAGGAGCATGTTCTCACTTTTAATTTAAAAAAAAACCTGATTTTGAATTTCTGAAGTCTAGCAACTTCTGTAATGGACTTATTCTTCTTTATTTCAATTGTTTTCAATGTATCAGGATTTTGGCCTGTAATATTAACTGTTTGAATATTTAAAAATTATTTATGTTAACTTCCAGCGTGTAGAATGCATCAGTACACAAGTAAAGTTTGGCAAGTCATCCTGCAAGATGAGATTCTATTTTCTGTGCTCAGCATTTAGCATTCGTTTCATGAGGATGTTTTTCAGTAGTTGCACTGACCCTTCCACAGTGCCATTTGAAACAATAGTCCCACAGATTTAATCCAGTTGATATTAATAAATTATTGGAATTTTGCCACTGCACATTTTGGTCCATTATGAGATAACACTTTCTCAGATAAAGCCATAGAATGCAAATAAATTCCATAGTGATCCTGTAGTTTTGACTAGTATTAATGAACCCCTAATTATTTTTGACCCCTCTGAATGAACTGATCACTAACATGAAGCATGGGTTCTTTTTTGGTAAAATCAGCATCTCTGTGCACCTACATTTAAGTTGGTCATTTCTGTGGATGCAGAGATGCTACTGGCCATTTACTTACAATTATGCAAGCTTAACATCCTTGTATTTTTTAATCTTTGAAGTAGGTCTTGGCCACCAGAATTAGTCTCTTCGTTCATATACAGGATGCATTTGAGGTCTTCTTTAGGTTAATCCTCTGCAATCTGTAGTCTCCAAATTAAATAACTCTGTTCATCTGAGATCATCTCCCACCCTGTATGATTGACAAAATACAGCCAACTATTAATTACTCTCACTCCCAAGAGAAAACAGTCTCCTTTAGAATCCTTTTAATGAATATCCTGGAGAACAAAATAAGGTATCTCAATATGGTCCTTATCCAGTACCCACTGAATTCTATGGGAATTTACTACCAACTTCAATGGGGTCCATGGGATTGAGTGAAAAAGAAAGCATCCTCTTATTCTGAGAATTTTACCATTGCCATGCACTGATGATTTTCAGCACTCACTATCATAACTATATAAAAGAAAATGTCCAGCACTATATCTTCATAGTCACTAATGTAGCTATAACAGTATGTGGTTTATAAAGGTAAATATTTGAGCAGAGACATACTTATGAAATTTTCACATAACAAAAAATTAAGCCAAGAGCCTCTCTTTTCAGATTATGCATAGTTCTTTTTGATAGTGGTTAAAGTGCTGGGTGCAGTCTCTCCTTGCCCCTTTTCCTCACATTTACCATCACCTATGATTCATCACAGACTAGGTGCAGTGATTTGAGAGCACTGTAATGCACAAATGCATCATTAATAGCTATTTGCATTCATTAAAAGCAGTATCGCACACCTTGAACATTTCATAGGCTTATTCCTCTGTAACAGCTTATGCAATGGCCCTGAACTAGCTGAAATATTTTTGGAAAAGCAGTCTTAGATCTGAAATATTTTTCAGCAGGGTATGTATTTCTTATTCTGAGGCTGCGGAATCTCAAAATGTGCCATGATAATAAGATAACCTGGAAGAACACGGCCTATTTTTGATGATAAATGGGAACAGGCAGGCTGCCTGGTCCCTTGATGTATATTCCATGGATATGTAGGAAGTCACCATGCCAGACAGCCCCCAAATCATAGAGCATCAGATAAGCAAATCAACTAGACATCCACTAAAATAATCCAGGGGAGGAGAGGAAGACAACTGATTGCCCTAAAAAAATATCAGTAGTGGGTGTGGTTGCCAGCTACTTCTCAAACAAGAATAAATTTTAAGGTAAAAGGAGAATCTCCCATGACCTAATGGGAAAGGGATTTACATGGTAAGAGGGTAAGTTTCAGAAGGTAGATTCAATTTTACTGATGTTAAAAAAAAAAAAAAAAACTTCAAAAATGTTGGTGTTTGTGTGAACCTACAACTCCAGGCAAAAATGTATGGGATGCAAATCCCACAGAACTAACTGCACTTGTGGTTTTTACTTAGCTCTAATTTTCACTCCCAAAACACAGACACATTCACCTTCCTGTTAAAAAGACTCTATAATGTAATCAAACAGATGTTTCCTATACTATGTAGCAGAAATGTGTACCCCAAAAAACAGAACAGAAACCAATGGTTTCTCTAGCTATTGATCAAATCCAGAGAGATGTAACGGAAGAGAAGTGGGGCAAATAGAAGTTTGGGTTCCTTGATAAAAGGAATTCAAGGCAAAATTTGAAAAATGCCCAAAATAATTAAGCAATAAAGCCTTTTGTGAACAATCAGCAGTATTCTACAAGATTAAACGCTGTTTACAGTTGAAGATTAATGTATTTTTTTCTGAATACACCACATCACCACCCTGTTTCCTGCTACTATATTTTTCATCTACTTTACACAAGTAAATGTTGAGATATGCAGCAGCCAAAATCTCTGCAGCCCAAGAGCCCATGTTTTTCCAAATCAGCTAAAAAGAACTGGCCATGGATTATGAGATACACTTTTCCAGCTCATGTAATATATTAACATGTTCTAGCTACAAGTTATAACGAAATTGCTACTCAAACTCAAAAATATAGTAAGCTCCAATCTCGCATTTCCTGTAGCAATATACAGTGTGTTATGCTTTCATATCATCATGTAACAGTTACAGTTTTTAAAGTAAGATTTATAAAATGGGTTGTTTTAGTTATTGTTGTTAGCAGAGCACTCCAGACATGTTTTACACTAAATGGTACAATTGTTCAATAAAATTGTTGTGATGGAATTATAAAATATTAAGTATGCATACATTTTAAACTATTTTATTTATTGGAATTTAGAATATACACTTATTCACAAATTATCACTAAAAACATCTTTCCCAAACAAAAAGAATAGAAAAATCTCTTGTAAAATGAATTGTGGAATCCAGATTCTGTTTATTTTTTTAACTCTGTACAGTAAGCATTTGCCATGATTTTCAAAAGTAACAACTGATTTTGGGTGTTGAACTGGAGACACCAGGAAATGGCCTGATATTCAGGAAGCACTCTATGAATATCCTAGGCATATCAAGCAGGGCCTGTGAAAATTGTGCAACCCAAGATCTCTTGCCACTTTTGAAAATTTTGGCCATCATAGTTGAAAAACACATCAAATCTAAAACATCTTGTTTGAGATCATTCAAACTTTTTAGCTGATTTATTACTTGATGAATCTCCAACACAACTTATTGAAGTGCCTGGTTTCTCTTTGGTGATTTAGTGTTCAGATAATCACTCAGTCCAGCACAGTTTATTTAGGAAATCTAACAAACCCATTGCCACAGTTCTGCTTCTGTGAAAAATGTGTGTTCCTTCTTTTCAGTTAGAATTTTTTAAATTAGGGTTTTAAAATTTTAAAGATCTTTAATAGTAAGCTCTCCACAGCATGTCTGTTAACAGGCACAAATGCTGCCAATTCACTCAGTGATGTTAATAAAGTACTTTATAATTAATCAAAAATTAAGCAACTTCAGACAACACGCCTATTTCTACTTTATTTTCATTTAATTTTTTTAGTGATAGGTGCCAGACTGACAGACTAATCTATTTTATCAACAGAATAAATGTAACATGGAAAAGTATAAGCTTTCATAAAATGCCCTTCCAATAGAACTAAATTTCATCTTAGAAGGAGCACATTTTGGTGTAATTAAAAGATTGTCTCATCTAGCTTTTTGTTTCAAGACAGCTTCAAAGAATAGGTAGGCTTTAATAGTGATTTTCAACCCTTTTACTTAGTAGACAGGTACAGAATGGTTTGGTATAAACTTAATTTTAAAATAACTCATACTGTAATTCCTTGTTACCACTTCTAATAGGCATACACACACACACTCTCTCCCTCTGCAGGTGTGTGTGTGGGGTGGGGAGGATTTAGAACGACAAAAATAACATACCTAACGTTTACCTCAGATACATAAATAGCCTACTTAAGATTCCACTATTGTACTTGTAGACAACCCACATTTTATTTCTGAAGATTATTTTTATTAAATGTATTTCATTTTTGACTGTGTAGTCATTCTGGTAGTTTAAAATGTCTAGAAAAGCCACAGGCTGAATATTTATCTGTCTGTACTCAATACCGGTAGATATGATTTCTCAGGATTTCTAAATTATACATGTACACCTTAAAATGAAATTAACATGTTCATGACATACTCAGACCATGAACAAAGAAAACTGGAGAAAGCACTGAAGGACAGCTATTAGAAGCTTGGCAATTTATGACAGCCAGGACTGAAGTTTATTTTGACTTTTATGTATTGCTCATGTTATCTTTGCTTGGAACTTGCCTCCATATTTAATTTCAGTATACAGAATTTTTGTTTCTAATATGCCATTAACTAGCATTTTAACAGGTTCTTAACATCAAAGTACAATTGGCTGAAGCCACTATGATCAACTATGCAAAACAAATGTCTTTCCCTAGGCTACAAGAGTTGTATCCAGGTTCCTAATTGTTTTTTTATCTCCTAATCATTTTTCTCTTTACCCTGATTTCTTCCCTGGACGGTAGATCATTCCCCTCAGGCCCCAATATCATTATGAAAGTTTGTGTATCTTTCCTAAAGAATATTATTCCAAACCACTTTTTTCTACTAACTGTTGATTTCCTCATCTCATTTCTTTAGTACAACAGCGCCAAGGTATGTACTGTCAATATACTATCAACTGTGCATAAAAATTCTATTTTTCCCTTTAAAATTCCTACATGGCAATATGATGCAGACAAAGCTTACACTGAACTAAAATATTAGGACCAATTTCATCATAATTAATGTCTCTCAGATTTTACCATAATATGTGTGTGTGTGTGTGTGTGTGTGTGTGTGTGTGTGTGTGTGTGTGTGTGTGTGTGTGTGTGTGTGTGTGTGTGTGTGTGTGTGTGTGTGTGTTGTGACAGACCCAGACGAGTAGGGTACAGAAGTCTGGTAGAAGGCAAATATACTGGCCACTGGATAAAAAGTTTTCTGTTCCCTGAGGGCAGGTCCACACTACCTGCCTGCTTCGGCGGGTAGAGATTGATCTTCTGGGATCGATTTATCGCGTCTCATTTAGACGTGATAAATCGATCCCAGAAGCGCTCCCCCATCAACTGCAGAACTCCTGCTCACCGAGAGGAGCAAGCACTGTCGACGGGGGAGCATGCCTGCGCCGCGTGGACCCTCAGTAAGTAAACTTAGTTCGATCGAGGAAACATCGACTTCAGCTACGCTATTCTTGTAGCTGAAGTTGCGTTTCCTAGATCGATCCCCCGCCCCAATATGGACCAGCCCTAAGGGACCAGAGCAGGAGCTGCACTAGAGCAAACAGGAACCTGCTGGAACTAATTAAGACACCTGGAGCCAATTAAGAAGAAACTGCTAGAATCAATTAGGACAGGCTGGCTAATCAAGTCACCTGAGTTTAAAAAGGACCTCACTTCAGTTTGTGGTGTGCATGCGAGGAACTGGGAGCAAGAGGTACTAAGAGCTGAGAGTGAGAAGGTGTACTGCTGGAAGATCCTGTGGTGAGGATAAAGAAGGTGGCGGGAGGAGGCCATGGGGAAGTAGCCCAGGGAGTTATAGCTGTCGTGCAGCTGTTCCAGGAGGCACTCTAAACAACTGCAGTCCACAGGGTCCTGGGCTGGAACCCGGAGTAGAGGGCGGGCCCAGGTTCTCCCCAAACCTCCCAACTCCTGATCAGACACAGGAGGAGTTGACCTGGACTGTGGGTTCCACCAGAGGGGAAGATCTCTGAGGCGAGCAAAAATCCGCCAATAAGCACGGAACCCACCAAGGTAGAGGAGGAACTTTGTCACACCAGGTATTAAAGTTAAGTGACTGGTTTATAATTCCCTGTGTGGTCTTTTTTCCCCTTTTTATCTGGCTCTTTTGATTATAAAAATTGAACCATAATGTTGCATTTTGGTTGTGGTGTTTTTTTAATTTGTTTTTGCATTTTTAAAAAAAATACTGAAACAAACAGTACTTTTAAAAAAGCAAAAACAAATTAAAAAAACACCACAACCAAAATGCAACATTATGGTTCAATTTTTATAATCAAAAGAGCCAGATAAAAAGGGGAAAAAAAGACCACACAGGGAATTATAAACCAGTCACTTAACTTTAATACCTGGTGTGACAAAGTTCCTCCTCTACCTTGGTGTGTCCTGTGCTTATTGGCGGATTTTTGCTCGCCTCAGAGATCTTCCCCTCTGGTGGAACCCACAGTACAGGTCAACTCCTCCTGTGTCTGATCAGGAGTTGGGAGGTCTGGGGGGAACCTGGGCCCGCCCTCTACTCCGGGTTCCAGCCCAGGGCCCTGTGGACTGCAGTTGTTTAGAGTGCCTCCTGGAACAGCTGCACAACAGCTACAACTCCCTGGGCTACTTCCCCATGGACTCCTAACAGAAGTTGCTAGATCACAGGCCCTGGTTCTCATGGGTGACTTTAATCACCCCGATATCTGCTGGGAGAGCAATACAGCAGTGCACAGACAATCCAGGAAGTTTTTGGAAAGTGTAGGGGACAATTTCCTGGTGCAAGTGCTGGAGGAACCAACTAGGGGAGAAGCTCTTCTTGACCTGCTGCTCACAAACAGGGAAGAAATAGTAGAGGAAGCAATAGTGGATGGGAACCTGGGAGGCAGTGACCATGAGATGGTCGAGTTCAGGATCCTGACACAAGGAAGAAAGGAGAGCAGTAGAACAGAGACCCTGGACTTCAGAAAAGCAGACTTTGACTCCCTCAGGGAACTGATGGGCAAGGTCCCCTGGGAGAATAACATGATGGGGAAAGGAGTCGAGGAAAGCTGGCTGTATTTTAAAGAATCCTTATTGAGGTTGCAGGAACAAACCAGCCCGATGTGTAGAAAGAAAAGTAAATATGGCAGGCGACCAGCTTGGCTTAACAGTGAAATCCTTGCTTGTCTTAAACACAAAAAAGCAGCTTATAAGAAGTGGAAGATTGGACAAATGACCAGGGAGGAGTATAAAAGTATTGCTCAGGCATGCAGGAGTGAAATTAGGAAGGCCAAATCACACTTGGAGTTGCAGCTAGCCGGAGATGTTAGGAGTAACAAGAAGGGTTTCTTCAGGTATCTTAGCAACAAGAAGAAATTCAAGGAAAGTGTGGGACCCTTGCTGAATGAGGGAGGGAACCTAGTGACAGAGGATGTGGAGAAAGCTAGTGTACTCAATGCTTTTTTTGCCTCTGTCTTCACAGACAAGGTCAGCTCCCAGACGGCTGCACTCCGCAGCACGGTATGGGGAGGAGGTGACGAGCCCACTGTGGAGAAAGAAGTAGTTCGGGACTATTTAGAAAAGCTGGACGAGCACAAGTCCATGGGGCCAGATGCACTGCATCCGAGGGTGCTAAAGCAGTTGGCCGATGAGATTGCAGAGCCATTGGCCATTATCTTTGAAAAATCATGGCAATTGGGGGAGGTCCCAGATGATTTGAAAAAAGCTAATGTAGTGCCCATCTTGAAAAAAGGGAAGAAGGAAAATCCGGGGAAATACAGGCCAGTCAGTCTCACCTCAGTCCCTGGAAAAATCATGGAACAGGTCCTCAAGGAATCAATTCTGAACCACTTAAAGGAGGGGAAAGTGATCAGGAACAGTCAGCATGGATTCACCAAGGGCAAGTCATGCCTGACTAACCTAATTGCCTTCTATGATGAGATAACCGGCTCTGTGGATGAAGGGAAAGCAGTGGATGTGCTAGTTCTTGACTTTAGCAAAGCTTTCGAGACAGTCTCCCACAGTATTCTTGCCAGCAAGTTAAAGAAGTATGGGCTGGATGAAGGAACAGTAAGGTGGATAGAAAACTGGCTAGATGGTCGGGCTCAACGGGTAGTGATCAATGGTTCCATGTCTAGTTAGCAGCCGGTATCAAGTGGAGTGCCCCAAGGGTCGGTGCTGGGGCCGGTTTTGTTCAATATCTTCATTAATGATCTGGAGGATGGCGTGGACTGCACCCTTAGTAAGTTTGCAGATGACACTAAACTGGGAGGAGTGGTTGATACGCTGGAGGGTAGGGATAGGATACAGAGGGATCTAGACAAATTAGAGGATTGGGCCAAAAGAAATATGATGAGATTCAACAAGGACAAGTGCAGAGTCCTGCACTTAGGACGGAAGAATCCCATACACTGCTACAGACTAGGGACCGAATGGCTGGGCAGCAGTTCTGCAGAAAAGGACCTAGGGGTTACAGTGGACAAAAAGCTGAATATGAGTCAAGAGTGTGCCCTTGTTGCCAAGAAGGCTAATGGCATTTTGGGTTGTATAAGTAGGGGCATTGCCAGCAGATCGAGGGACGTGATCATTCGCCTCTATTCGGCACTGGTGAGGCCTCATCTGCAGTACTGTGTCCAGTTTTGGGCCCCACACTACAAGAAGGATGTGGATAAACTGGAAAGAGTCCAGCAGAGGGCAACAAAAATGATTAGGGGGCTGGAGCACCTGAGTTATGAGGAGAGGCTGAGGGAACTGGGATTCATTAGCCTGCAGAAGAGAAGAATGAGGGGGGATTTGATAGCTGCTTTCAACTACCTGAAAGGGAGTTCCAAAGAGGATGGATCTAGACTGTTCTCAGTGGCAGAAGATGACAGAACAAGGAGTAATGGTCTCACGTTGCGAGGGGGAGGTTTAGGTTGGATATTAGGAAAGACTTTTTCACTAGTAGGGTGGTGAAGAACTGGAATGGGTTACCTAGGGAGGTGGTGAAATCTCCTTCCTTAAAGGTTTTTAAGGTCAGGCTTGACAAAGCCCTGGCTGGGATGATTTAGTTGGGGTTGGTCCTGCTTTGAGCAGGGGGTTGGACTACATGACCTCCTGAGGTCCCTTCCAACCCTGAGATTCTATGATTCCTCCCAACACCTTCTTTATCCTCACCACAAGATCTTCCAGCAGTATACCTTCTCACTCTCAGCTCCTAGTGCCTCTTGCTCCCAGCTCCTCACACACACAAACTGAAGTGAGGTCCTTTTTAAACTCAGGTGCCCTGATTAGGCAGCCTGACCTAATTGAGTCTAGCAGGTTCTTAATTGGCTCCAAGTGTCCAATTAGCCTGCCTGCCTTAAATTGGTTCCAGCAAGTTCCTGCTTGTTCTAGTGCAGCCCCTGCTCTGGTCATTCAGGTAACAGAAAACTATTCATCCAATGGCCAGTATATTTGCCTTCTACACCCCACTCGTCTGGATCTGTCACACTGGAAAGATACTGAAACAAATTAAATAGCAATCAGTTTGTAAGCACCTGGAGGATAATAGGGTTATACAGAATAACCAGCACAGATTTTTCAAGAACAAATCATGCCAAACCAACCTAATTTCCTTCTTTGACAGGGTTACTGCCTGTGGGGATAGGAGGAAGCAGAAGATGTGATATATCTTGGTTTTAATAAGGCTTTTGACAGTTCCACTTGTCATTTTCACAAAGCAAAGTAGGGAAATCTGGTCTTGATTAAATTACTATAAAGTGGGTGCACAACTGGTTGAAAGACTGTACTCAAAGAGTAGTTATCAATGGTTTGCTGTCAAACTAGGAGGGCCTATCAAGTGGTGTTCACCGGGGTCAGACCTGCGTCTGGTACCATTCAATATTTTCATTAATGGCTTGGATAAAGGATTGAAGAGTGTGCTTATGGAATTTGCAGGTGACACTAAGATGGGAGGTGTTGCAAGCAGTTTGGAGGACAGGATTAGAATTCAAAATGAATACAAACTGGAGAACTGGTCTGAAATCAAAAAGATGAAATTCAAGAAAGATAAGTGTGAATTACACCACCACTGACGAAGGAAAAATCAAACATACAACTACAGAATGGGGAATAACTGGTAAGATACTAATACTGCTGAAAAAGTTCAGGGGTTATAGTGGATCTCAAATTGAATACGAGTAAACAACATGATGCAGTTGCAAAAAAAAGGCTACGATTCTGGGATGTGTTAACAGGAGCGTCCTATGTAAGAGACAGAAGGTAATTTTCTTCTCTATACAGCACTGATGAGGCCTAAGCTGGAATACTGGTTATAGTTCTGAACACCATACTTTAGGAAAGATGTGGTTCAATTGGAGAGTCCAGAAGAGAACAACAAAAATGATAAAAAGGTTTAGAAAACAACCTATGAGGAAAGGTTAGAAAACTGGGCATGTTTAGTCTTGAGAGTAGACTAAGGGGGGAAACTGATGACTGTTTTCAAATGTGTTAAGGACTGTTATAAAGAGGATGGTGATCAATTATTATTCTTCATGTCCACTGGAGGTAGTACAAGAAGTAATGGGTTTAATCTTCAGCAAGGGAGATTTATATTAAGTATTAGGAAAAGCGTTCTAATTATAAGGGTAGTTAAGTTCTGGAATAGGCTTCCAAGGGAGGTTGTGGAATCCCCATCATTTGAGGGTTCTAAGAACAAGAACAACCTCTCAGGGATGATATAGGTTTACCTGTCCTGCTTCATCCCAGGCGTCTTCCAGCCCCACATTTCTCTGATTGTATGAAATTCAGTTTTCTGTGAAATTGTAATCATCCTTGTGAATACAGTTTTCATAGCTTTATAAAGTAATACAAAAAACTTATAATGCTTTAAGTGTAATACTAAAGGTACACATCATCTCCGTTTATAAAGATATTAATCGATTTTTACCCTCAAATACATCCCTGCAGCTTCTGCTGCAATCAGTTGTAACTGTGCACATCTATTTGAGGGCAGATTTAGATATACATATCAAGATAAATTAAAAATATCCATGAAAAAAATGTTATGGTTGCAAAGTTAAATTTTCAGAAGTCAGGAAATGACTCCATTAACATTATATGTACAACCTGAGCTCTGCTCCTTGTGCTTATGTATTATGATATCATCTTAAAAAAGATGATCAGGTACTGTTTCTGAAATAATACAGCATCTTTTTCTACATTATTGTATGCCAACTGATCCAAATAGGCTTGAACCAAAACCTTCTCAGGACAATGGCAGTCTTTCAGAATCAGGCTGCGGATGTAAAGGGCTTTACATATACCTTTACTTCATTAATTCTGTTAGGTTTATAGTACCACAGTTGCTACATGTGTATCTAAGGTTACACAGAAGTCCACGTGCTATATTATATTATTTATTTGAGAAGTAGTACAGAGTCCTGTAATTAAAGACTGTTCTTTAACAATGAAGCAGAATTAAGGTATGCATGAAACCTTAGATTTAGCATTTACTGACTTTAGAGTACATCAATAAACTGTAATTATTTTATATTTAAATGTACATTGCACCATAAACCCATGCATTTATTAGTTTGAACACAACATTTGTAAAAAGTAAAGATATTTTGAATCAATACATATTTGCTAAGATATAGTACTAAAGAATGTATAGTACAAATAATAAATCCCAAGCCAAAAGTGTATTGGCAACATTAAATGAATAAGAAAATAAACAAATTACCCGGACAAATTTTGGTCATGAACATGGTTAATAATTTTCATTAAATTCCTCCTCTGACTGCTATAACAGATTATCAATGCCTGCAACCGGTATTTTCTTCTCTGCTCTAAGACATTTAAAGATTATAAATGAGAAAAAAAGACAATCAATACAATCTACATAATCAATAAGGCTCTGGGACCTTATTCAGAACAGCAAGTGAGAAAAAAATCCATCATTGCTCTTTAATATCTGCATTTTTAAAAATTCTCAAATGGTGTTGGGAGACACTGTGATCGGTACAGCATAAAATATCGCTTATTTGACCTAGCCCTGTCAACTTGCGTGATAATACATAGCACATTCAGTTTGAAGAAACACAGTTCCACTGTCTTAAGCTATCAGTTTTACAGAACTATTTCACATCCCATTCTGTCTGCTTACACTATCTGCAAACAATGTCACTTGTTTGGTATAATTTGACCTTTTATAGACGTAATATTATCATGCTCCAAAAAATGGTTTGTTGGCCAAGCACATGCAGACATGTGGGGGTGGGGAGTTGATTTCTCATGTTCTTTGCCTCAAGTCACTGTATAAACAACCTACTGTCTGCATATTGAACAGCTGCACCCTTGAGTGCAACACCACCAGCAGACACATATCCTCCATTGTACAATAGTTTTGAAAAGGCTTGAAACGGTAGCAGGAGAACAATTCACACCCTTTTCTTCAAACCATGCCTCTGCTACCGGTGCTGCCATGGCTACACTGCTATTCATACTCATACCAGCTTGATGAGAATACACAAGCAAGGGAATCACATCTTTAGCTCTTAGGGCAGACGTAGCCATAGACATCTGAGGACTTCCTGCAGGTGTTGCATGTTTGTCACATATCCCCAATACCAGATTTAGGAGTATAACAACATTCTAGACATAAAAAAAAGTGTTATGAATTCTGGCTTTATCATCCAGTGATCCCTTTAGATTAAACTGTGATATTTAAGTGTATAATGGCTTGATGGTAGTGGGACCAGTCAACATATATAAATCCATACTACTTGCATAAAACAAGATATTGCTAGTTGTCCCCAACAAGCCAGATTCTGTCACCCTTGCTCAATCATCTGAAAAATCACAGCACAGATCAAAAAACTAAAGTTGTGTATGATGAAGCCTCCTTGCTTAACAGCAGGGGCTTTGACTGAGTTAACACAATCTCTGCTACCTTGCCCACCATTAGGATTTTGTCATAATCATAGAATATCAGGGTTGAAAGGGACCTTAGGAGGTCATCTAGTCCAACCCCCTGCTCAAAGCAGGACCAATCCCCATTTTTTTCTCTGATCCCTAAATGGCCCCCTCAAGGATTGAACTCACAACCCTGGGTTTAGCAGGCCAATGCTCAAACCACTGAGCTATCCCTCCCCCCATAATCACACTTCCAGCTACAATCTGAAGCAGGCCCACTTGGATAATACTGTAGCAACCAATGCTCAAGAAGAAAATATCAATAAAAGAACTTTGACCAATTTAACCAACAGGGTTAGCCAAGTTCAGGCCCAGTGGGTTGTTTCCATTAGAAGGAGAAATTGATGACCGAGTATGGTATCTTTGATGCAACTCTATTTATTTACAAAGTTCTATTTCCATGAACACAAGAGGAATCAAACAACAGGAGATAGTTTCTTTGTTCACAGCAGCAAGCACTTTTCATCCAGCACTCAGCCTACAACTTGCTCTCTAGGCATTTCTCAAGGCCACTTTCACAGTTTGTTCAGGCTGTGTCTGGAGTTTTCTTGCTGCCTTCTCTCTGGTTCTTTCGTGTTTCTCCCCTTTTCTCTCAGACTTAGACAAACACACCTCCACCAAACAATACACGGAGAAAACCTCCCACCCACTTAGTTCTAATTCCTGAAAAGATTACTAACATGCACCCTTGTTTGGGCCAGTCTATTGCCTGTGTTTTGGTTTGAGGCCCCTATTGTTTCCTATATTTCTCCTGAATGAATGGCAGCTGCTGCACTCACCAGTTTCAATGACATTTTGCCCAAACCAAAAAGTAATATCAATTAAGATAGTCAGGGATGAAAATACTGGAATGCCAACATTTTTGTTAGCCAATACTGTTGCATTGTTTTTGCTGATTATTTCTGTCTGGCTTTTCAGGCCAGAGCTGTCCCAATAGTACAGCTCCCTGGCTCAGAGATTCCTTCCTTCTTGCCAAAGCCAGGGAAGCCAGAGAGAGGAGCCACTAATACTGGCTAAAAGTTCCATCCTTCCCATAGTCAACCCCAGTGTTTGCCAGGGAAGGAGGGAAGCTTGAGGAGAAAAAGTTTCCTTCCCAATGTTTTAAGTTGTTTGGGATACAGTAGTTTTGATTGCTCGTTTTCCTTATTTATAGTTTCTTGTTGTTTTATATAGATGCATATTCCCATCAGAATTTAAATTGATATTGTCTTTCCAGCTGAATGCTATGTATACTCAGACAGTTTGTACTACTTACATACCTTATATATGTACATTTTCTTTTGATTATGGTCTTGTTTTGTTATATACTTGGTCAGTCCCCTTAAAAAACAAAAACAAAAACCCTTACATTTGTAGATCTATAGAAAGAGAAAATGCCTAGAGAACTGAAGAAAACAAGCAATCCTCCAGAAAGTACTAAGCATAATGTATCAACTATTAATTTTCATTGTTCTGAAAATACTTTGATGTGTGCCCTTCATTTGCCAAATTTTCAAGTGCAATGTTACTGCAATAAATTTAGTCTATGGTCTCTTTGTCCCCCAGATCCATTGAAAGATGTATCACAAATCGATTTTTGTAAACTTTTACCATTTTAATAACTACTAGATCAAATGGTGGCAGCTATCAAAACAGTATTCAGGTATTCTCTAAAGGTGTCATAATATTAGGTCATTAATTTTATAGCAGGCCTATAACTGCCAGTAGTTTAAAAAGACTCTGTCAAGATGAAAGGCCATATATTTAACCTATGCTTAAAGGCACATGTTTTAGTTGTAAATGGACTTCTTTTCCAGTGTGACTAGGACAGACTATATACAGAGCAGGGTATTACAACTTTATTATTGATACCCAGCCCTCCATACAATTTTGCAACCCCAATATGGCCCTCGGGCCAAATAGTTTGCCCACCCCTGGGCTAGAAGCTGGACAGTCACTGAAGCAAAGAAGGACTTCAAATTTCACAATTCACATAGGATCACGTTGATGCCTAAATGTTGGGCTTAGGCGACTAAGTCCATTTGTGGATCTAGCCCTGAGAATCTCAACCCCCCCAGCTAAGCCACCGCCTAACTCTGTATACACCTACATTTCCACTGTTAATATCTCCTAGGTGCCCTGGACCCCAAAATTAGGATTTAACCTATACACTTTAATAGACATAGTTTGGGGGTAATTACCTGTATATCAGCAAAATGTTAATTTGGGCCATGGGTGGAGCCATTATGTAATCTTTTAGACCATTGACTTATCATGCTCATCTTGTCATGCTGCTAGAACCTATCCAGGGCTTGGGAAAAACCATCCCTGTTGCTTCCCTCCACCTAATGAGCACCGTATATAATCTATTATAATTAACTGTTCTGCAGCAGGGGTGGCCAACCTGTGGCTCCGGAGCCACATGCGCCTCTTCAGAAGTTAATATGCGGCTCCTTGTATAGGCACCGACTCCGGGGCTGGAGCTACAGGTGTCAACTTTCCAATGTGCCGGGGGGTGCTCACTGCTCTGCCACAGACCCTGCCCCCAATCTACCCCTTCCCGCTCCCTCCCCTGAGACTGCCATGCCCTCGCTCCTCCCCTCCCTGCCCCCAAGCCTCCTGCACACCACAAAACAGCTAATCAAGAGGCGCAGGGAGGGAGGCAAAGGCGCTGATCAGCTGGGCTGCTAGTGGGCAGGAGGCGCTGGGAGCCAGGGTGGGGAGGAGCTGATGCGGGGCTGTTGACATATTACTGTGGCTCTTTGGGAATGTACATTGGTAAATTCTGGCTCCTTCTCAGGATCAGGTTGGCCACCCCTGTTCTACAGTGTCTCTGAGCCTAATAAGCAAAATGACACTACTCCAGCGCTGTGTGTAATAAACTTCTGTTCTTGACTCTACACAGTGTGGATTACAGTTCCTTCAATCAATATTACGATAAATTTCCATACTGTTTAGCCACATTGAATCAGAACTGAACTACATATCCAATAAGGCCTTCACCTTCTCTGTAAGCAATGACATTCAAAATCCAACTACAATTAAAATACCGCTCACATAAAAATTAAAAGTGATGTGTTTACTATTTGAGAATTCTCAAGGGGAAATTCTAAGTCTCTGGAGTGGCTGAGGTAAAATTGCAATGAGTTCTCAACTGCAGTCAGCATAGTGCTGTCATTTTGTTTATCATTAGAATCTGGTATAACTAGGTCAACTGAACCTGTGGAATAGTGGGAACACAGCACAAATGTCAGAGATCACAAAGATAGTTTATAGCTCTGCCAAAACACCATTACAGCAGAAAGCTTGTACTGCTCTTCAAAAACTGTTCATGCAGAGCATTATACACTGGTAATTTGTATTGTCTAAAGGCTCCCATCAGACTCAGAGCCCCACTGTGTTAGGTGCTGTACAATCACAGAGGAAGACATATCCCCTGTCCTCATGGTTGTAAGCTCCATTGCCAGAAAATGCAAAGGTTGCTTTTAAAATTCAATTTGCCCATATTTAGGTACAAGTATAAGTGTGTTGTCTCTATTAGGTGCAAATATAAAGTATTCATGTTTTCTAAGAAGAGAGAGCCAAAAACAATAATGGTAGTGCCACCAAGATTCAATTTGAATTTGTGTTGCACAGATGTTTTAAAATGTTACATTCTTGTATAATAATAGTATGAATTAAAATATATTTTGTAAGTAAACAAAACACACACTTTGTATCAAATGACAGTTTAAATATTAATCTTTCTAAATCTCAAAAAAGGTAACTTTATGGACTATTAGTTGCAATACATGTGCTATGTATTATTCTCAAGTCAGTTTTACAGCAAAATTACAGTACAATGAAGTTAACCATTTTACCAATCATCATCATATTTATTATTTTCATATTTAAGAAATGCTAATATTTTGTTTATTTTTATTATTTGTTTTGGCCTAGAGGCTCCATTCATTGATCAGGGTCCCATTGTGCTAGACTATATATAAACTCATAACAAAATGACAGTCTATTTTATTCTCTATAGGTTTATATAACCATCATCATAGTATCTGAGCACTTTTGAGTAATAATGTGACTATACATGGGTCAGATGTTTATTCTCTCATCCTCTCCCCAGAGGCAGATGTGTGTGCCATGCAATGTCTTGTTTAGGTAGGATTTTTATTTTTTAAATACACCCCTTAAAAGGAGTGCTTCTGAAACACCACACTGAGCTTCTAGGGGACTTGCCTACAGCAGCAATGGTTGCAGAGGTTCATAACTCCATTTCCCAGATTGCCTAAGATCCATGGTGGAGCTAGAAGGGCTAGCAACACTACCAGAACCAACCATAAACCAGAACTCAGAGACATAGGTTTTAGTTTTACTTTCAGTTTCGGCTGTTTGGAGTGGAACTGAGAGAGAAACGTCGGAGCCAGTGAGGTCCCTTCTATCCTCCACATTCCTACCCAAGGGAAGATGTTAAGTCCTTTTAGGATTCCTGGGACATTGAACAATCTCCCTTCAACAGAGACCAGAAACCCAGGAGGCTCAAGAGAGTCAGTGTCAGGTTACCAAGAGTCAGTCAAACAGTACACTGAAATCCATACCAGAAAGCCATGAGGATAATCTTACTATCCTTGGTGTGCATACTTGTAAGAACATCTGTGTTTGTTTATTTTGCTATTTTATTTTAACCTAGCCACCAACTTCTGCATTAAACCACCCTCAAAGACTGAGTCTTTACTCACTATTTGCTGAGACAGGTGCTCTGAGGGAGCACAGGATGGTTTGTACTGGCTATACATGTTAGGAGGATAGAGTTCACGTACTGTTGTTTTTTGTCTTTTATTAGCCTGATTCCTTTGCCCACTGTCCCCTAACCTGAGTTCGCCATACCTAATAAAACTCCAGTTACTGATTTCTTATTTGGGGAATTGTGATGGCTATTTTATTTTTGTGCTCGGATAGTCCTCAGTAATAGATTGTATGTTACATATTTTCCCAGGGGACAAGCACTCTGTGTTCTCTGCACTCGGAGGGTTTTCCTTGGGTGCGGGTACCAAGCACCCTCATATATGAACCCAAGACCCATACTCCCGAGGAGAAAAGGGACAAAATTAGAAAGGCCAAGGCACAAAATGAGATCAAACTAGCTACAGAAAAAAATGGTAACAAGAAAACATTCTACAAAGACATTAAAAGCAAGAGAAAGACCCAGGACAGGGTAGGCCCGTTACTCAGTGGGGGTGGAAAATAATAACAGAAAATATGGAAATGGCAGAGGTGCTTAATGATTTTTGTTTTAGTTTTCACCGAGAAGGTTGGTGGTGATTGGACATCTAACATACTGAATACCAGTGAAAATGAGGTAGGAACAAAAGAGGCTAAAATAGGGAAAGAATAAGTTTAAAATTACTTGGACAAATTAGATGTCTTCAAGTCACTAAGGCCTGATGAAATGCTTCCGAGAATACTCAAGAAGCTAACTGAGGACATATCTGAGCCACTAGCAATTATCTTTGAAAAGTCAAGGAAGATGAGAGAGATTCCAGAAGACTGGAAAATGGCAAATATAGTGCCAATCTATAAAAAGGGAAATAAGGACAACCCTGGGAACTACAGATCACTGAGCTTAACTTCGGTACCTGGAAAGATAATGGAGCAAATAATTAAGCAATCAGTTTGCAAACATCTAGAAGATAATGTGATAAGTGACAGTCAGCATGGATTTGTCAAAAACAAATCCTGTCAGACCAACCTGATAGGTTTATTTGACAGGGTAACAAGCCTCGTGGATAGGGGGGCAGGGAGGTGCAGGGGAGAGGTAGATGTGGTATATCTTGGACTTTAGTAAAGTTTTGATACTGTTTTGCATGACCTTCTCATAAACAAACTAGGGAAAGGAAACCTAGATGGAGCTACTATAAGGTGGGTGCAAATCTGGTTGGAAAACCGTTCCCAGAGAGTAGTTATCAGTGGTTCACAGTCATGCGGGAAGGGCATAATGAGTGGGGATCCACAGGGATCAGTACTGGGTCCGATTCTGTTCAATGTCTTCATCAATGATTTAGATAATGGCATAGAGAATACACTTATAAATCTTGTATTCATAGCTTTGTATACCAAGCTGGGAGGAGTTTCAAGTGCTTTGGAGGATAGGATTAAAATTCAAAATGATCTGGTCAAACTGAAGAAATGGTCTGAAGAAAATAGGATGAAATTAAATAAGGACACATGCAAAGTACTCCATTTAGGAAGGAACAATCAGTTGCACACATACAAAATGGGATATAACTGCCTAGGAAGAAGTACTGCACAAAGGGATCTGGGGGGGTCACAGTGGAACACAAGTTAAATATGAGTCAACAGTGTAACGTTGTTACAAACAACATTCTGGGATATATTAGTAGGAATGTTGTAAACAACACATGAAAAGTAATTCTTCTGCTCTACTCAGTGCTGATTAGGACTCAACTGGAGTATTGTCTCCAGTTCTGGGCGCCACATTTCAGGAAGGATGTGGACAAATTGGAGAAAGTCCAGAGAAGAGCAACAAAAATGATTAAAGGTCTAGAAAACATGATCTATGAGGGAAGATTGAAAAAATTGGTTTTGTTTAATCTGGAAAAGAGAAGACTGATGTGGGGACATGATAACAGTTTTCAAGTATGTAAAAGGTTGTTACAAGGAGGAGGGAGAAGAATTGTTTTTCTTACCCTCTGAGGATAGGACAAGAATCAGTGTGCTTAAATTTCTGCAAGGGCAGTTTAGGTTGGACATTAGGAAAAACTTCCTAACTGTCAGAGTGTTTAAGCACTGTAATAAATTGCCTAGGGAGGTTGTAGAATCCCCATGACTGGAGATTTATAAGAGCAGGTTAGACAAACGCCTTCAGGAATGGTCTAGATAATACTTAGTCCTACCATGAGTGCAGGGGACTGGACTAGATGACCTCTCGAGTTTCCTTCAAGTCCTAGGATTCCTTCACTCTTCCTGTTACATAAGAGTTTTATCTTCCAGTCATTGTTGATTTATTTGCCTCCTCCTTCTAAGCTGCCTCCACCTTTTTCCTCAGACTTTCTGCAAAGATAGACTTAGATGATTTATATACCTTCTACTTTCTTTCATCCCATCCATCCCTTTACAGTTTATGGAAGTTCTTGTAGACCAGTGATTCTCAATTACTTTTCATTTGCAGACCCCTAAAAAATTAAAACGCAGGTGAGGCCCCTTTTTTGGAAATCTATTGTCTATATATATAGTTGTATTCTGTTCAGTCAGTTTTCAGTCTATGTCTTAGCAGACCCTTTAGACATGGTCCAGGACCCCCCGGTAGAGAACCACTGTTGTAGACCACATCAGAATCACTGCACCTTTCTCCCCCTGATTTATCTCCAAATGGCATCATCCAGATGCAAACTGCAGTAGAAACACACTGGGCAGGCATGGAAGACACTGAGTATCTATGAACTTCCCTTCTTTTTCATGGAGACGTCTGGACCTGATATTAATGCCAAGGAGACAGTGGGACAGACTGTTGTCTTGATAAAAGTACCCCCCACCAGACTTCACCTTTCCAGTCCAACATGTCTGAAGAGCAGCCCAGTTCAGCAGTATGATCTATCTTCTCTTAAGTTTCTCTAGATATTATTTTAAGGAAAGGAAATGATGTAAATAAAGAAAGGTCTAGCTAGACAAAGATCAGTCAACCTGAAGAGCAGAGCACCAAGATACAATCTTTTCCATTGGTAATCTGTATATTTTAGAAATATTGCGTGTGTGTGTGTATATATATAAAATATTCTCCAAGAGACGGGTAAGAAAAAGCATCAGGATAAACTGGCAAGAGTATCTAGTCAGACCTTTCCTAGTTTGAGATCAAAGTTATTTGTAACCTGGGAGTCAATAGGGGAAAAAAAGAGTTTTAATATCTTAGCCAAAGGTTTTAGTCTAGATTTTTAACATTTTCTAGAGGTCTCGCCTGGCTCAGGGTACCCCACACATCCTGGTATGGATGACTCCTTCATAGGGTGAGGGTGGGGATGGGGGTGTGGGAATCATCCTCTGGTAGAAAAGAGGACAAAACATTACATCCTGAGACAGTGAAGAGATCTTTTGCTTTCTACTTTGTCTCTGAAGATATTGATGGCTCAGAATGGGAGGAGGTATTTTAAATGTTGAGGGCATTATGCCCATACAAGTTCTAGTTAAGATCCCTACCCCTGTGAAAACAAAGAAATAACAGAGAAGTCAAATATGAAGGACAATTGCCTTCTTCAATGTCTGTCTTAAAATTAATTAATAGCAGCAGCAAAAACTTTTAACTGCAGCAGATCTCCTGCTTTGACTATGGAATGAGATGGAAGGGGATTTGAAAAAACAATCACACACCTATAGCTTCCCTAGCTGTCAACCCAGTGATTTGATGGGTACTCCTTTCCTTTAATTTCTTCTATCATCTTTTCTTAGATGACCATAAGAAATGCACTTTCTTCTCTAGCATTGAGGCAGACAAGGCATTCGGAGCAATTAAATAAATAGTATTGGTGCCGAAGTTTTGAAAATTGCTGAACTGATCAAAACTTTGTCAATATAGTGTAGGGAGAAATAACATCAATTCTACAGCAAAGTAATGAGGGATTAGAACAAAATATTTAAAACAGGAGAAATGTAGCTCCTTTAGCTTGGAAGTTCTTGAACTTCATCAGTTAAAAATCACAACCATTGCTTACTACACTTCATTCACTAACCTCTTGCATCTTAAATACTTGAAACAATTCCCATTTTGTTCATCCTCTTGAACAATATTCCTTTTATTAACCTTACTGGTTTTTCATACAATTCGTCTTACACTCTTGGCTTTATTTTGTACTATATCGATTTCTTCTTTGTACCTGGTATTTTATACTTTTCATGTGCTTTTTTTCTTACCCTTGATTTGTGGGTAGTGACCTTTGACTTATTGTTATATAAAAATAAATACTGTATAAACAAACTGTAGACCATTCACATTGGAGTCCACTGGTAATCTTCATTTTAGTTACAACCATACAGGGAAGGAACTAGAGGGCAGCCAAGCACACAGAGAAACGTGATTCCCTCAGGGAACCCAAACTCTTAGCACATAAAGAAGTTCTGTCTTAGAAATGAAGACTATCCCATCAGTTAGGCAGAGAATAAGGGATTGATGCCTTTCAGCAGATATTCTCTTTAATAGCTTATTAACTCCATAGAAACCAGGTTAAGAGTGTTTATGATACGAAAAAAATATAAAAACCTCTGAAACAAAAATAACTTGCTGTGATTTCCTTACCAAAGAAAAACAACTTTTTCAAAGCACTTCAAACAATATTTTTCCAGGTGCTGCAGGTATGCTCCACGTGATTAAAAGTAAATATGGACCATAAACAAGTTGCATGAGACCTGACAGAGCCACTGCCCTCCAAGACAGTCATTGTTTAAACCAGCAATATACTAGCAACATGCTGTAATTTTACTCAACAAAATGTATAGTCATTATTCATGTGGTGATTAAAAGGGAACACAAAAATTTAGATACAAATTACAGTGAAGTCCTGTTACAGCAATTTTGTTTGCTACTATAAAGCCTTCTGTAAACAGAGAACAGGAGTATGTTATTTTAATGAAGAAATCAGCATTGCATTGATTTACAAGGAGTCAAGTGAAAAGTTCATGTAAAACTAAACCTCTTTCACCTAAAACACATACCTGTTTGAGTAGAAAGATGTAATCTGATTAAATAAATGTCTGATATGGCAAGACACAAATGCCGCATGCAATAAACTGTTATTTTGTCACGATTCCTTGAAAAATCAGTAGCAAATAAAACTATAGGAGGATTTTTGGCTAGAAAAATCCACTTCCTGACTTTTATGCTTACAGTGTACGAAGTAGAAAACAGTTTGTAAAGAAAGATTAAAATAGGAAAACAAAGAAAAGTTAAGTTCAGTTGTCTGCTTTGTTTCAAATCTTAATACAAAAGTAATATTTTATAGGATAATCTTAAATATTAACATTGTTTGATATAAATAGTAAATATTTTATCTCAGAAAATTAGTTGTGCAGTTTTGCTTCAATTCAATTTTAAGAGAAAATAGGCAACCTCTTTCCATATTTTTTTAAATTATTATCTATTAAACTAGGAAGAACTCAAGATAGCTTCATAAATAGTATATCCTGGCTACACATTTTGATATAGTCTTAACTAGACCCATGCAGTAAATAGCTCATATAAGAGTTGCAATTTTATTTAACGCTTCACTACTTATATATTCAGATGGTTATCACAAATGTCTAAAATGTTTTTATCTTTAAGGGAAGAGAATAAAAATGTCCTTTGAAATCTCACAAACCTTCCAAAGACTTCAGTCAGTTCATTGTGAAAATATTACAACGTTGTCACTTTTTCACCCAAGAGATTCCTGTCAGTCTCCAATCTGGTCTTACTATAGAATTACAGGCTACAGTACACTATCAATGCCTGCTGTGTCCTTTGGGAAAGAAATCTTTGCTGGTTGAACTTTACAATTTAGTTCCAAAGGCAGAAGAACAATGGTTTGAAAAGCAGATAGGACATACATTTTTCCTAAAATTCTGATGAACAAGATTGAATGTATTTGCAATTTTGTCTTGTTTTATAGATTACATTGAATACTACATGCATTTTTTCTTGCCTGAAATTAATATCAGTTGCCCTTTTTATTTCTGATTCAACACAACATTGTTTCATGATTTCCAAAATCATCATTATATTTCTATGTATGCTCCTGTGTTTTGGTTAGTAATAGATGTTTACCTTAAAAATTGCTAGACAGAATGCTGGAAACAATCTTAAGTGTTCATACCACAAACTTGTCGTAAAAGTTTAGGCTTTGTAAAAACTGCAGTGGTAGTTTATACTTCAGTGTTTATTGATTTTATGTAAAAAAATGTATTAAATATGTTTTTATGCAGTGAGCCAAATTCTTCTCTCCATTACATTGATGTAACAAAGATCAAATTTCAAACCACTATCTGTTTCATTCTCAAGCCACCACTTACAACATGGTTATAAAAATCCATCTGCATTTGGGGATTTATTAAAGGCCTTGTTTTCTAAAGTTGTATGTGAAAATATGAAATTAGACACCTAATGTGTACATGTAGTTACTATAATTGTGCATGCAACTAAAGAATCAGATGTGTTTAAGTGTCCACTGGCATGCAATCACAACTGCACATGCACTTTTGAAGATGTATACATGTCTATGCAGTTTAGAAAAATCAGGCCTTTAGCACCCAATTCTGCACTCAAATATATATTATTCATAGCTCCCATCGGCTTTAACATGTGTATATGACTGCAGTATGGGCCTATGGGATTCAACATACTGGATCAGATCATTGGACTCTCTAATCCAGTAGTTTGCCTCAAGAAGGGGCCATCCTGGTTACGTAAAATGCAGCTGTTTCTTTCCCATCCACAATGAAATTATATAAAATTGTCCAATGCTGTACACAAGGGATGCAATGATCTGTGGAATTCTCTCGCGCCCTCTTTAGGTGATCATCTTACATGGTGTTGCTGGGCATATCAAACAGTGTTTAGTGCCTTTTATTCACAGATATTCCCCCTCCCTGCCTCCCCCACTGACACACACACACACACAATTTTAGTTTGAATAGCTACAAAGAGTAGTCATTGGCCATTAAGTGATTCCACCCATTTTAAAATCCAGCTATAGTTTCTGGTACATTCCACAGATTGTCATTAGGTAAGGATTAATGACATTTCAGTGACTCTCTCTCACACATTTTGTCCTGTTGGGATCCAGGAAGTGGGCAGGCAGTGCAATCCCACACCTGTGGATCCACCCCTAAGGCTGAGGGGAGTCCACTCACTGCTAAAGGACCTCCCCACAGCCTAAGGGGAGGATCCACAGGTCCGGGATTCCAAATGATTGCGGGGGACAACTAAAGATATAACAGGAAAGGGAGTGAGGTCACAGGGCTAAACGAAGGGAACCTGACGGGGACACCAAGCAGAGAACCCCGGACAGCACTCACTGATCCTCGAAGGTGTCAAGGGAACCAGCGGACACCACCCAGAGGAACTCTGCACGAATGCGTGAACGGACTGAGGAGCAGAAGTAGGCCCCACAGTTGCAGGAAACCCCATTGGCCAGCCTCCTCTCCCTGGTTTTGTAGATTGCCATTTTGGCCAGGGCTAGGAGGAGGTTGACAAGGAGGTCCCGTGACTTTGTGGGGCCATGGATAGGAATTGCATAGATGAGAAGGTGAGGGGGAAGTGCAACCAGAAACATAAGAATATATCTAGGAGGAGCCGGAATAGGGGTGGCAACTTGGTGCACTCCAGGTATACGTGAGCCAGGGTCTCCCTCATGCTGCAAAAGGGGCAGGTGTCTGGGAGGGGAGTGAACCGCGCCAAGTACATGCCCATTCTCATGGCTCCATGAAGGCTCCGCCAGCTGATGTCCCCGACAGGCCCTGGGATGAGGGTCCTCACCCAACAGAGGTGGCAGGAGGTCCCACCACTTCATGTCAGGGCGGGACGCGAGGGTGAGGATAGGAAGCGTGTGGAGAATGAGTGTATACAGATGGTTTCTTGGTGCGGTCTGGAATCGAACCGGCTATAATTTGTGCAGCCAGCTCACAGTAAAGGGGTGATATGGCCGGGTAGGTCCACGGGGCAGGGGCCCGATGAAAAGGTCTAGAGGGCCTGGAGTGTAGGGCAGGGCATGCCCTCCCGCAGGACCTGGTCGAGGAAAGCCTGAGCAGTTGGTGGTAAGGCGGCCCTCACCTCCTGATGTATGTGCCCAACTATCCAAAGCCTTGGGCTGTAGGCCCCACTCTTCCTGATTTATCATTTCTTTTCTTAAATCAGCTGTTATGATGATTATTTCCTCCTTATGTTCAGTGTTTGAGAATACAGAAGATTTATTTTTCTTCTCTCTTTTCATCCAGGAACAGAAGATTAGAAGCTCAAAGATAGGTTGAGGGTTTGGTACCTCCTTCCTTCTTAATAAAAGACATCAGCTATACCTCTTGGCTGACCAGGACTGGAGATATAGCTCTTAGGGCCTGTCTACTCACTATGCGCTTGAGCCAACTGGTACAACATAGGAGTCTGTTCTCCCATTAGCCTTGGATGAAAATATTCCCTGAATGAGCTTCCTAGGCATTTTCTTCACAAACCTTTCTGCTTCCAACATGTTGTGGCCTTCTGAGTAACCCCCTGGCAACAAGGCAAGAGAGAACAGGGATGATGGCTCCTGTGGGTTCAAGAGATGAAGAGCCTTCTGGGGAAGCCACGTGTAATCTCATTCACAACAGTGTGCTGGTGCAAGAGACCTTTGTTTTGATCAAGGGCATCAAAGCCTCGACAGATACAATGGGAGAAAGAATGACATTGGTGGTTTGTGGCCAACCAGCTTCTGAATCCTGTTCTCTAACAGAAATAAACACTTGTGGCAGTTAATATCTATAAGCCCCAGAAGTAATATTGACTGCCCAACATAATTTTGTTCTTAGCCTTGTAGACAAATCCATGTTGTTCCAGAATAGAATCTAGTCTACACAATGGCTGTTTTGTGGATCTTTTCCAGGAAGTATGCTCTGATGAGCAAGTCATTTCAGAATACATTTACATGAACCATTTTCTGCATGAGGAAAGAACATTAACAGCACTTTATAAGACACCTTTAGAGAGGCAGGTAGGACAAAAATGGTAAGGTAAGCATACTGACAACATGCACTGACCATGGCATAAAAAGCTAAGATAATTCCTCTGGGAGGAAAAGATAATAGATAGGTGATCTTCAGATCAATTAATGATAAAAAAAATCTTTGGAAATTGCTGCTGTGTTGGAATTTAGGGATTCCAACTCACCTGTGGCTTCCAGAGGAATCTGGTTAAGAACTTCTAGTTGGGCATTCATCTGTCTTTGGAATGTTTGGGCACTAGAAAGAGGATTGGAATAGATCCCTAAGCCTTCCCTTGTTCCCTGAGAGATCAGTTATTCCAGTTTGAAGCATATGATAAATGTATACATCTTTATGGAACCATAGAATCATAGAAGATCAGGGTTGAAAGGGATCTCATGAGGTCATCTAGTCCAACCCCCTGCTCAAAGCAGGACCAATCCCCAACTAAGTCATCCCAGCCAGGGCTTTGTCAAGCCTGATCTTAAAAACCTCTAAGGAAGGAGATTCCACCACCTCCCTAGGTAACCCATTCCAGTGCTTCACCACCCTCCTAGTGAAAAAGTTTTTTCCTAATATCCAACCTAAACCTCCGCCACTGCAACTTGAGACCATTATTCCTTGATCTGTCATCTTCTACCACTGAGAACAGTCTAGATCCATCCTCTTTGGAACCCCCTTTCAGATAGCTGAAAGTAGCTATCAAATCCCCCTTGTTCTTCTCTTCTGCAGACTAAACAATCCCAGTTCCCTCAGCCTCTCCTCATAACTCATGTGCTCCAGCCCCCTAATCATTTTTGTTGCCCTCTGCTGGACTCTTTCCAATTTTTCCACATCCTTCTTGTAGTGTGGGGCCCAAAACTGGACACAGTACTCCAAATGAGGCCTCACCAATGCCGAATAGATGGGAATGATCACGTCCCTTGATCTGCTGGCAATGACCCTACTTATACAACCCAAAATGCCGTTAGCCTTCTTGGCAACAAGGGCACACTCTTGACTCATATCCAGCTTCTCATCCACTGTAACCCCTAGGCCCTTTTCTGCAGAACTGCTGCCTAGCCATTCAGTCCCTAGTCTGTAGCAGTGTATGGCATTCTTCCGTCCTAAGTGCAAGGCTCTGCACTTGTCCTTGTTGAACCTCATCAGATTTATTTTGGCCCAATTCTCTAAATTGTCTAGGTCCCTCTGAATCCTACCCCTACCCTCCAGCGTATCTACCACTCCTCCCAGTTTAGTGTCGCCTGCAAACTTGCTGAGGGTGCAATCCACGACATCCTCCAGATCATTAATGAAGATATTGAACAAAACCAGCCCCAGGACAGACCCGTGGGGCACTCTGCTTGATTCCGGCTGCAAACTAGACATGGAGCCATTGATCACTACCTGTTGAGCCTGATCTAGCCAGCTTTCTATCCACCTTATAGTTCATTCATCCTGCCCACACTTCTTTAACTTGCTGGCAAGAATACTGTGGGAGACTGTCTCGAAAGCTTTGCTAAAGTCAAGGAATAACATGTACACTGCTTTCCCCTCATCCACAGAGCTAGTTATCTCGTCATCGAAGGCAATTAGGTTAGTCAGGCACTTGCCCTTGGTGAATCCAGGCTGACTGTTCCTGATCACTTTCCTCTCCTTTAAGTGGTTCAGAATTGATTCCTTGAGGACCTGCTCCGTGATTTTTCCAGGGACTGAGGTGAGCTGACTGGCCTGTAGTTCCCCGGATTCTCCTCCTTCCCTTTTTTAAAGACGGGCACTACATTAGCCTTTCTCCAGTCATCCAGGACGTCCCCCGATCAACATGAGTTTTCAAAGATAATGGCCAATGGCTCTGAAATCACATCTGCCAACTACTTTAGTACCCTCGGATGCAGCGCATCCTGCCCCATGGACTTGTGCTAGTCCAGCTTTTCTAAATAGTCCTGAACCACTTATTTCTCCACAGAGGGCTGGTCAGCTCCTCCCCATACTGTGCTGCCCAGTGCAGTAGTTTGAGAGCTGACCTTGTTCATGAAGACAGAGGCAAAAAAAGCATTGAGTACATTAGCTTTTTCCACATCCTCGGTCACTAGGTTGTGTTCCTCATTCAGTAAGGGGCCCACACTTTCCTTGACTTTCTTCTTGTTGTTAACATACCTGAAGAAGCCCTTCTTGTTACCCTTCACATCCCTTGCTAGCTGCAACTCCAAGTGTGATTTGGCCTTCCTGATTTCCCTCCTGCATGCCTGAATAATATTTTCATATTCCTCCCTGGTCATTTGTCCAATCTTCCACTTTCTTGTAAGCTTCCTTTCTGTGTTTAAGATCAGCAAGGATTTCACTGGTAAGCTAAGCTGGTTGCCTGCCATATTTACTATTCTTTCTACACTTCTGGATGGTTTGTTCCTGCAACCTCAATAAGGATTCTTTAAAATACAGCCAGCTCTCCTGGACTCCTCTCCCCCCATGTTATTCTCCCAGGTGATCTTGCCCAACAGTTCCCTGAGGGAGTCAGTCTGCTTTTCTTAAGTCCAGGGTCTGTATTTTGCTGCTCTCCTTCTTGTGTCAGAATCCTGAACTCGACCATCTCATGGTCACTGCCTCCCCAGGTTCCCATCCATTTTTGCCTTCCCTACTATTTATTCCCTGTTTGTGAGCAACAGGTCAAGAAGAGCTCTGCCCCAGTTGGTTTCTCCAGCACGTGCACCAGGAAATACTCTAGTGTTTCAATAGATTGGAGGAAGAGGGGGATGTCAGTAACCTTGATTTTGGAGTTATGCCTTAGAACTAAATGCAAAACAGACTGGTTATCTTTGCCTAACATTCATTCTTCAGAGACAGTACTAATCAAACACTTTGAAATTTTCTGCCACTTGCCTTGTACTTGGGGAACTGCATCATATGGACTCAGCCTGTAGTAATGCTTGCTTCAAAAAAATGCAGAGATCTTTCTTACATTATTTTTCCTATCTCACGCCACTTGGTAGATATATGGGATATTCAATGGAAACCAGTACCAGCTTTGCCTGAGGATTGGCTTTTCATGGCTTCAGACAGATCTAGTTTTATGACAGAGTTATAGCTCATTGCTCTAACTGTAAATTTCTATCCATTGGGGAGAGCAAGTACAGCTAAGGAAAAGGAAATCTTTCTTAAAGAGGGCTCCCAGTCCAGAGGATCTTCTGATCCAGGATGGTACAGTGGGCAATAGGGAGACTGAACATGCATGTGAGGTGCTAGCACAAGACATGGAAGCAGCTGATGTACAAAGGGCTGCTGAGGTGGCTTTGTTTTTATCATAAATATCATTTTCTTTTAAATAAATACTTGCCATTTCTGTTATCATACATGAGGGTTGCATCAAATATGTGGGGGTGGAGTAACTCCCCTTCTCTCTCTCACACACGTCTTCTTGTGTGTCCTTGTACATGGGCTTATCTGGAGGAATGCAGAGTCTGCGTATTCTTGAGAATGGTTTCAAATACTCTTCCTCAAAAGACCGATACTGAAGTTCTTCTTCTGAGGGCTCTAGCCCTACCTCCAAAAAAAAAAAGTGCCCTTGATCCCAGGAAGATGAATTTGAGGCACTTGTTTCCACTTCTCAGGCCCTTTCTTGTTTTTTTTATAGCCTTTAAACTAAGAAGAATTTTATTGTGATGAACTAGAAGAGGACGAAAAGGAGGAAGAGTGTCTCTCTCTGCACCTTGTTCTACTGGGAAAACTGAACCTTAGATATTTCCTCTGTGGAGGACGAATGCGTAGGGACCTTCCCTGATGTATTTTTCTTTGCAGTTTTCCAGATTTGGTGGGGTGGGGGAGGAGGAAAAATTAGCCTCTTAGGGCCCACCACTGAATGTACCCTGCTCTTACAAGGCCCCCCACTTATTTGTCAGACAAAGGCAAGTGGCCTCCATGTCCTAAGATAATGCGATATCATTGAAGTGGAATCTGATGGGAGAACTACACCTGTTGCTGTGCTACATAAGTGCAATATTTGGTAATTTCACTCTTTTGAAATGATCCCTGAAACCCATAGTGAGCCAGACAGGACTCTATATGAGCCAACTCAGACCTTGTGAGAGTGCGGAGGGGGAAAAACAGTCTTAGGCCAAGAAGCCCTCTACCAGCAGAGTGTTCCTTCATGTTTGAGCTGCTGCTCACCCTCTTTTCCCAGCTGGCTGTACTGAGGAGAGTGAGAAAGCCATGGGCACACTCAACCCATGGGAAGTAGGTGAGGCATTGCCAACCATGTGAGAAATAGTTCGCCTAGACTTTTTTCATCCTTTCTTGCCAACTACTCTGTTCCTCTGGTTGTCTATGAGGACAGACGTGTTGCACTGGAAGCTGCTGCTGTCAGCTATCTCAGTATCAGAAGGGATTTTTCAGCAATCTTGCTGTCGAGTCCTTGAGACGAGTAACAGCCGGGTAATGACTGGAATTCAGAAAGCCTAATACTAAGAATAACAAGAATTCATTTTGGGTTGTTTTATTTTCCTGTTGTACTGAGCAAGAAGTCTGAAAATGCCTTCCTGCAGCTGCTGGAGGCAGTTGAAATTCGCTGGCTGGGTCTTCAGGAGTTTGGTCATTCTTAGTCTGCTTTGACTGACCAGCCTGGCTCTGTCTCCAAGGACCTGCAAACAGAAATCAGACCCATTGTAATGGATCTGTGAACTCTCCCTTAGGAGAAGAATTGTAAGTGTCAACATTATCAACAATTTCACTGCTGATAGTTTTAGCAAAAGATCCAGCTAAGGTACTTATTCCACAACCTCAAACAACTTGAGTATTAAAAACCCAAAGTGTCTCCTATCCAAGTATTCAAACCTCCAAATTTCTTGACAGCTTTTACACTAGTTATTTGTTAACTTACAAATACTTAAAAAAATCTAATTTTTATATTTAATTGATTAAAAACCTCCATTTAAAATATTTAAATCAAGTTGTAGCAAAATTTCTTCACTCCTCCAGGAGAGTTCATCAGCATCCAGGGATCTTTCTTCAGGTTGTCATGAGGTAGATCAGGGCTTGCGCATGGCCAATCAAGTCTTAAAGAGCCAAATAAGCTTTTCAAAATGTACGGCTTTTAAAATAGTCGGCTATTACTGTCTATTTTGGTCCTGCAGCTTTGCTTTAACAGACTTGCCTTGGGCAATATATGCAGGTTAAGTCAACCTCATGGCAAAATAATTAGGCTTTCCCAAATACTATCTTTTCCTCTAGAAGTTTTTATATCCTTCATACATGTGCAGAACTTTTTGAATCTTCCTTCCTCTGGGTAACATTGACTTTGCAGAGGATTTGCATCTTGATTTTGCATTAGACAGATTCAGCACTTTTGCCACGTGCGTGCACAGGGCATCTCTATCCTATGATTCAGAGAACCTGTGCTCAGAGATGTGTTCAGAAGCACTGGAGAAATCTCACACTTCTCATTCTTCTCTGGTGGATACAGAGCAACAAGAAAATGATCACCAGCCTCTCTCCTTCATAGAAAGAGGGGTAGACCCAACTTTTGTTTACCCTAGTTCCTAGACTGCCTTATTTTGGGACCAAATAAAATTTTATTTGCACTATCCACTAATTTCACCCCAAAAAAACCCCCAAAAAACCCCTTACTGTCTCATTTCCCTTTAAGGATAAATGGACTGCTGTTCATTGGAGAAACATATACTTATCACATGCCAGATGGAAAGATCCTGCTATAAAAGTAATCTTATGTAAGTAGCTAGGGAACATGTGGAGGATTTTCACCCCTTTAATGTTTGACTTTTCTATAATAATGTCCTTTTTTTAAAGTAAAGGGAGGGATGAAAAACCCCAAAATAAAAAAAAACAGAATAAAAGCAACAGTACATATTTGTGTGAGAAGCAAATTGGGGATTGAGGTAGAGAGAGAACATAGTAGCAGCAAAACCTGGCAAATGCTGATTGATCTGTGTGCTTGAAAGCTTGAAAGACAACACTGGTCTACAATTTTTGAGAAGTCGTCTGCTTCAGAGATAAAATGTGCTATTTAGTATGTATTTTGATGTGCTGAATTCAAATATGACAATTAAAACAACTGATTGGCTACTGTTTCTAAGATATTTAAGTTTTTACATTTTATGTCTATGTATATTGTGTAGATAGTAGAGTTTTAATCATAAATTGTAAACCTAGGTCTTTTCATGTGTTTATGGTTGCTTTACACGATACTATTTCACCTGTCCTGTTTATGTAACACTTTAAAAATCAGCAAAGGGGTTATATAAATAAAATTTATTATGAAACAAAAGGCAAAAAACTATTACGTACATAGTTTAGTCCTATTCAGTGTCTACTCGGCGCTTCTTGGCTTGTCTCTTGTATTCATTAAATGGAGCATCTCTTGTCACTGTCCAGCAATAGTCTGCAAGCATTGATGGGCTCCATTTGCCCTGATAGTGTTTCTCCATCGTTGCAATGTCCTGGTGAAATCGCTCGCCGTGCTCGTCGCTCACTGCTCCGCAGTTCGGTGGAAAAAAATCTAGATGAGAGTGCAAAAAATGTATCTTTAGTGACATGTTGCAACCAAGGCTTTTGTATGCCTTGAGGGGGTTTTCCACCAACAACCTGTAGTTGTCTGCCTTGTTGTTTCCGAGAAAATTTATTGCCACTAACTGGAAGGCTTTCCATGCCTTTTTTTCCTTGCCACGCAGTGCATGGTCAAATGCATCATCTCAAAGAAGTTCACAAATATCAGGACCAACAAAGACACCTTCCTTTATCTTAGCTTCACTTAACCTTGGAAATTTTCCACGGAGGTACTTGAAAGCTGCTTGTGTTTTGTCAATGGCCTTGACAAAGTTCTTCATCAGACCCAGCTTGATGTATAAGGGTGGTAACAAAATCTTCCTTGAGTCAACAAGTGGTGGATGCTGAACACTTTTCCTCCCAGGCTCCAATGACTGTCGGAGTGGCCAATCTTTCTTGATGTAGTGGGAATCTCTTGCACGACTATCCCATTCACAGAGAAAACAGCAGTACTTTGTGTATCCAGTCTGCAGACCAAGCAAGAGAGCAACAACCTTCAAATCGCCACAAAGCTGCCACTGATGTTGGTCATAGTTGATGCACCTCAAAAGTTGTTTCATGTTGTCATAGGTTTCCTTCATATGGACTGCATGACCAACTGGAATTGACGGCAAAACATTGCCATTATGCAGTAAAACAGCTTTAAGACTCGTCTTCGATGAATCAATGAACAGTCTCCACTCATCTGGATCGTGAACGATGTTGAGGGCTGCCATCACACCATCAATGTTGTTGCAGGCTACAAGATCACCTTCCATGAAGAAGAATGGGACAAGATCCTTTTGACGGTCACGGAACATGGAAACCCTAACATCACCTGCCAGGAGATTCCACTGCTGTAGTCTGGAGCCCAAAAGCTCTGCCTTACTCTTGGGTAGTTCCAAATCCCTGACAAAGTCATTCAGTTCACCTTGTGTTATGAGGTGTGGTTCAGAGGAGGAGGATGGGAGAAAATGTGGGTCCTGTGACATTGATGGTTCAGGACCAGAAGTTTCATCCTCTTCCTCTTCCTCGTCTGACTCAAGTGAGAATGATTCTGGTGCATCAGGAACCAGCAGTCCTTCTCCGTGGGGTACTGGGCGTATAGCTGATGGAATGTTTGGATAATGCACAGTCCACTTTTTCTTCTTTGACACACCTTTCCCAACTGGAGGCACCATGCAGAAGTAACAATTGCTGGTATGATCTGTTGGCTCTCTCCAAATCATTGGCACTGCAAAAGGCATAGATTTCCTTTTCCTGTTCAACCACTGGCGAAGATTTGTTGCACAAGTGTTGCACAAGGCTTTCTTAACCATAGTGGTTATACTGCACTTTTGTGATGCAAAAGTCACTTCACCACAAACATAGCAGAAGTTATCTGCACTGTTCACACAAGTACGAGGTATCTCGGCTCACTTTGGCTAAACAGAAATGTGTCCCTTTGCAAAATCAAACACTGACAAATAAGAGAGCACGACACTGTATGATTTCTAGAGCTGATATAGGGCACTTTGTTCAGCAGAGTGATGTAAGCTTTGTTATGATTGCATCATCCATGACTTCTAGGAATAACATGATGCAATTCATATCATGTATGACGCAATACCAGCTTCAGATTGCATCATTCATTGTTTTGTCTCAAAAGCAAGTACTGTCCAAACCCAGTCATAGATTTATTCATAGATCCAGTCAAAGATGTATTTTAGTCATTTCTGGTTTAAATTGAGATCTCTTCCCTTTATAACTCACTTATACTCTGCCATTCCCAAGTCAAGGGTCGTATATACTGACCCAATAGCATGTCTTGAAAACTAGAGCCAATCAACAATTTTAAGCATCATTTTCGTTCTCAGTGACCCAGAATTAGTAAAGTTTGACTACATTTATTTCAGAAGCATTTTGGCTGTGGAGCAGTGTAATACATGAAAAATAACTCCAGCTGTCTGGATTGCCATTATCTAATGAGCATGTATTAGTATTTCCTTTAATTTGTCCTAACTTTATTGTCATTAGTTTGAGTAACTCAGTAAACTCATATAACTTTTTTAAACCATGTGTGGGATGGAGGCTGATCAGCACTCCCTATGATCATCACTTGGGCCCTGACTGTGGGATCTTCTCCAACTTTTCAGTATCTGTTCTGTCTTTAAGAAGAGTAGATCAAAACTGGAAAGAGCACCATATATATAGCTTTCTTCCCAGAGACTATCCAACTGGCTGGGAGAGAGGCAAGCCATGACCTAGTCCCAGGCCCTTAAATAAACAGTAGCCTGGGTTTTCACCAAGTCTTAACTATTCCCGTAGCACCATCTTCCTCTCTCCTGACAATTACCTCTGACCTTCTGTAGGTCTACATTGCCTCTGAAATTCCCAGGATTCTTAAAGGTGAACATGGAATAGGTGTTCACTGACCTCTACTCCTTACTACTTTTAATGGGACAGTTACCCTGTTACACTGCTCCATCTTTATTGAAATACTGACCTCACGTAAAAAGTAAAGTAAAAGCAAAAAAAGCATTAACTGGTTAAACACTGGACAGATATATTCACTGGGTCATAAATCGACGACAACTTCTGAATCTGTAATTAACTTTTTAAGGGCAGCTACTGTATAGAGGAAGTTTATTTTGTTTGTGTTAATGTATATTATCTAATACATCTTAGCTGAAATTATATCTGCCTCGCAATCCCATTCATTTAACTTGATCTGGAGTTTTAGAATTTATTAGCTATGAAAATTAGAGTAATTGGTAGACATCACCAGTTCACACTCTACTTTCTCCTCCCACACATTAGTAAATAAAATACCAATGTGTGACTGCTTACAAAATCATACTTTTAACGTTTAAGAGCAATCAATGCCTAAATTGATCTAATGCTTATAAAAATTGCAGTCCAATTAAAAAAAAATTAAAGCCACTCACATTTTCAAAATCATCCAAGAGATTAAAAAAGAGCTTCTTTTTGAAAATCCAAGTAAATTACATCCATATTTAACTACAATTTTATTGTTGCAAGATGTTCCTGTACAACAGCAAGGCTTGTTTGACTATCAGCTTACATATATTCAAGTGTTTGAATTATTCCATCATTATTTATCCTCCACTCCTGCCTGCTTTTCGCTTCAGTGGCAGTTTTGTGGTCAATGGCAGTTATGAGTGAACAAAGAATGCAGAATTTGAAGCCTAAATTGATTTCTATAGGACCAACATTAAGCTCACTAATAAGTAATTCCCAGGAACTCTTGTGGCTCCTTTTCAGAGAATAATCATCACCTTAGCAACCTTCTAATTTTTAAGAATGGTTGTTTTAAAAGATTTTGTCTATTGTCAATATTTCTTTTCCGTCACTCTATTTCTTTTCAAATACTCAATGAATATGATGCTATCCTGGTAATTTACTCATTTGAATTTCAAAATTGCTACCTTCCTTAGAATTTTCTGATAGATGTTTTCCTGATTTATATCAGGATTTTCTGGACCTGTAGGGAGCAATCCCTGTCTGTGGTGTTCAGTCACCCAAAAGATGTGGCGTCGGGAGCAGCAACTTTGGATCTCAATGGAGTATCTGGCCCTAATGCTGTGAGATCAGATATAGGACGTCTGAGGACTGGGTGACTCAATGGACATGTAGGGGAGATCTGGGAGCCAGAACTATCTTAGCCAATTCAGAGCTACCAGGTCTACTGTAGTCTTGTCCCTTTTCATCTTGGAGATCACCCTAAGAATCAGGGGACTGGTGAAAGATGCACAGCAAACTTCTGTTTATGTACACAAGAAAGGCATCTGGTAGTGACCCTGGGTTTATGCCTCTCCTACAACAAATGTTCTGTTTGCATTGTCCTTGGTGACAAACATGTTTATCACACTGATGAAATATTGTCTGCATGATGGAACAATGCAAGGGACATTTGTAGTTGGTCACTAATTGGAAAGGAAGTCTGCTAAATTGTTGCTCATCCCAGGAGATGAAGGCCATTCATGTTACCTCATTCTGATGGCACCAGTTCCAGAAATCAATGGCTTCCAGGCAGAGGGGCAAGTAGTGGGCCCCTTCTTGATTGTTTATGTAGTGCCTGGCTGTCTGTGAAAATCTTTGCTAATTGGTTTTAGAGGACTGGTAGGAACATAGGCCAGTCTGATAGCTCTGGGCTCTAGGATGTTCATATACAAATGTTTTGTCTCTTGGGGACCAGGTATCTTGAATCTGCAGGATGTCCAGCTGAGCTCCCCACCCTGCCCCAGACACATCCATCACACTCTGACTGGAAGAAGACTGAAAAAAGGGACCCCTTTCTGTTTGTTAGGTAGTTCCAGCCACTAGACCAGCTCTGAAGTGACATGACATAGTATTAAGACCTTCTTGTCTATCAAATGTTTGGCTGGGAAAACAAAAAAAAACCCCAAAACAATCAAACCTTATCTGAGCCAAAGTTGTAGGAGCTGTAAATGAATCTGGGAAGTGGTGTTGTACTTGAATGACAACATGTGGCGTAACAGTGTGAGGCATGTTTGTGCTTTCATACTTGGTTATGATGTGAGCAGGAGGAGGAGTGCTTGCAGAGAACCTATCCTCAGGCAGATGTGTTTTCTGATCTGGAGTAAGTCACAGCTTTTCTGAACTCTATATTCTGCAATGGTGCACATGGCACTTTGTCATAGTTCACTAGGAGATAAATAGGGATAAAGCACATTCCAGGATTGTTCCCATCTCCGGCTGTGACCTGCCTCTGATCAGACAATTGTCCAAGGAGGGGAAGACACGAATGGGTCAATACCACAATGAGGCATTTCATGAAGGTCTTGGTACTACAGAGAGTCTGAATGGCAGTACATTGAACTGGCTAGAGATTTGATACCTCAATGAATCTCAGGTAATTTCTGTGTACTGGGTGGATGACTAAGCACTTGGTAGCACTTCTCCATACCTTTGGGATGGGATGAATATTGGACAAATTGTCAAAGACCCTGGGATGATTGTAGTATTCCATCATAATCAGGAAAGTGATCCTAACTAAAACTGATTTGGGGAGAAAGTCAAAGAGTTTAGTTGATCTCTCCTGCATGACCAAATGTTGCTATGTCCAAAGTATCCACAAGAAATCCTCAAAGACCTTTAAAAAATCATTGACTGCCAGGACAGGGGCTGGTTGGGGTGGTCTTCGCCAAGTCCAAAGCGGAGTGCATTGATTGTTTGAGCAAATATAGTTTTGGCTGTGCTTTCCTTAACTCTGAGTCCTTGAGAAGGAGTTGCATGCTGCACACTTATTGGAGACGTGTCCACACTCCCACTGAACAGAACAGACATCAACCATGTCCTTTGACCAGAGAGATGAGTGTCATAGGTCAGGCAGGGTTTAAACATATAGGGTTTAGAGTTGCCACAGTGGTAGGTGCAAAGTGCTTAGTCCCCACTTTATTAGTCCTCATAAAGCGGGGGAAGTAGTGACTTTTTTTGGAGCATCCAAATAAAAACCTAAAGAACAAGTAGAGTGAAGGGAGTTTCTTCAAACTAATTCCTTTTTTCAATACTCTGGTGAAGCTCAGAAGGAGTTAGTGGGTCTGACACTCTCTAGGTTTCATGTCACTGCCATGGGCAGCAACAAGGAACTGAGGGAGAGTCATGGCTGTTTCACCCTTTATGTCCTCAAAGAGGAACATGAAAAGTCACAGTGCACATGTGTGTCCCCAATACACTGCAATTCAAAAAATTATGATATCATGTCTGAGATCCATGTGCAACTACAGTGGGATCCACATTATCACATACTCAGTGTCACACAATGGAATGGCTTCATTCATTTTCCATATTAACTTCTAAATATGTTATTAGACTAACTTGAGAGTTTTCTTCCTTGTGCACATTAAAAACAATAATTGCTTTTTAGGGACAAATTCTGCCTATAGATATGGGAAAACAATTCTCATTGACTCAACTGGAGTTATGCATCCATATCAAGATCATTTTGCGTGTTAAACTCCATACTTTTATAGGTAGGTATTTATACCACATACACACTGGTAGCTGAGCATTTAATAAAACTATAATTCTAGGAGGCAATTGAAACATAGGTGTTTCCTTCCTTCAATTTCCTATTTCCCCAGCAAAGGTAGAGCTTTATTATTAATTATCAGGATATTTAAAATTATGACAAAGAGAACGGTCATGCATTTTGTCTTGAAGATAATAAGGTAGTGGTTATTCTGATTTGGGTGTCTAAAACAGATCAAAAAATATTATTTCGGTTATCTACAATTTAGATGCTACCCTATGATCATCTCCAACTTGAACTGATTAGTAATGATACAATGGGCTAACTGGTCTCCTTTCAAGAGAGGGTATCACACTTCACCTACATTCCTCATTAATTCCCATAACTCTCTTGTGAAGGAGGTAGAGATATACTGTGATCACTTCTGAAATGTTTCTGAAATACAGCCATCTCCAGGAGGAAACAAAGCAGCTGAACTTTTGATAGTAGCTGTTGGTCTCCTTTATTTATAGCACACCCCTTTATGGAGCTACCTACACTCTGTCAGCTAATCTTTATAGTATAGATTATAACAAGTGATTGCCTTCTCTCTGTGATTTAATTTCCTTTTTAACACCTATTTTACTAAATCTTTCTTCTATTCCAGCTAACACTTTTTGGATTTGCACTAAGTATTCTCTCAAATTTACTCCTTACAATAATGTATACATTGGGACCACTGAGATAAACATTTGGGGTTAGAACCCTTATGACTGGCCCTCACATTTGACTCTTTAAACCACTTCTCCTTTTCCTCCTTCACCGATGAATGCTTTTGCCTGCTTGTGTAGTACAATGGTCTTCAAATGGTGCCTTTTTCAACAACACCTGCTTCGCTATACATATAGCGGGGTGGGGGGGTGGTTTATTTCTCAGGTACAGATATTGTGACAAAGTTCCTCCGCTACCTCGGTGGGTCCTGCGCTTATTGGCGGATTTTGCTTGCCTCAGAGATCTTCCCCTCTGGTAGAATCCACAGTCCAGGTTAACTCCTCCTGTGTCTGATCAGGAGTTGGGAGTTTTGGGGGGAACCCGGGCCTGCCCTCTACTCCGGGTTCCAGCCCAGGGCCCTGTGGACTGCAGCTGTTTAGAGTGCCTCCTGCAACAACTGCACGACAGCTCCAACTCCCTGGGCTACTTCCCCATGGACTCCTCCCAACACCTTTTTTATCCTCACCACAGGATCTTCCAGCAGTACGCTCTCTTACTCTCAGCTCCTAGTGCCTCTTGCTCCCAGCTCCTCACACACAACCTCCTTCCATAGCTCCTGACATCCGCCCCTCACTGACTGACTGGGAGGCTTTTGACTAGTTTCAGCCAGCCCGATTGGCTGCAGGTGTCTCAATCAACCTCCCTGCTTTCTAGAAAGTTCTTAATTAGCCCCAGGTGTCTTGATTAACCTGGAGCAACTGCCATTTGGTTAACAAGGTATCAGGGATTTGTTTAGCCTGGGGCTAACATACTGGTTCCTCACCACTTTCCTATAGCCATCTGGCCTTGCCCCGTCACATATCCCCCCCCCCTCGCCCCCCGCTCAACACCATAGAGTTGGGCAACTTGGGACGCCAGGCACTGTGCTCTTGACAGACCATCAGCGTTGCCATGGTGGCATCCAGCCCTGTGCTGTATGCACAACTGGAACGGTTGGAGGGATAAGAACCACCTGGTGACCCTTGCATTCTTTTCCTTATTCCGCTGCATCCACTGGAGGGGTGCATGGTCCGTCACAAGAGTAAATCGCCGGCCCAAGAGGTAATAACGTAGCGTCTCCATAGCCCATTTGACAGCAAGGCATTCTCTCTCAACTACTGCGTATTTCTGTTCTCTTTGGAGAAGCTTTCTGCTTAGGTAGAGGATCAGGTGTTCCTCTTCTCCCACCATTTGCGACAGAACCGCCCCCAACCCCACCTCGGAAGCGTCTGTTTGTAAAATAAATTCCTTGTTAAAGTCCGGGGCTATGAGTACGCGGTCATTACAAAGGGCCGTCCGAAGGTCTGTGAACGCCCCCTCTGCTGCGTCGGTCCACTTTACCACTATGCCCCATGTAGCCCAAAAGTGAGGACGGTGTACTGGAATAGCCCATCCAGAGTGGAGAACGCTTTCTTTTCTTTAGCTTCTTTGGTCAGGGGAATCTGCCAGTACCCTTTTGTCAGATCCAGTGTAGTCAAGAATCGAGCAATACCCAGTCGGTCCACCAGTTCGTCGATGCGTGGTATGGGGTATGCATCAAACTGGGATACTTCATTCAGTTGGAGAAAGTCATTACAGAATCTCATGGTACCGTCAGGTTTAGGCACTAGAACGATTGGACTGGACCACTGACTGTAAGATTCTTCAATCACCCCTAATTCTAACATTTTCTTCACTTCGGACTTGATTTCCTCTGTTTTGGCTGCTGAGATTCGGTAGGGTCTCAATGTTACCTTGGCTCCGGGGATCGTGCGGATATGGTGATAGGTCTCAGTCGTCCGCCCCGGTTTTGTAGAGAACACATCTCGGTTGCGATTAATCATGTCAGTTGCCTCGATCTTTTGGATCGGCGTCAAGCCAGGTGATATCCTTACTTGCTCGTGTAAGTTATCCTCCTGGGGAAGGGTCTCCTGGGTGACTAAGCATGCCTCTCGATCGTGCTAAGGTTTTAGAAGATTGATGTGGTAGATTTGCTCTGGTTTCCTGCGGCCTGGCTGCCGCACCTTATAGTTCACCTCTCCCATGGCTTCAATCACTTCGTAGGGTCCCTGCCACTGGGCCAACAGCTTACTTTCTGCTGTGGGCACCAGGACCATCACTCGATCCCCTGGTTGGAACCGTCGAAGCTTTGCTTGGTGGTTATAATGGGTTTGTTGGGTCTCCTGTGCTTTCTCCAAGTGTTCTCGTACAATAGGTGTAACTCGGGCTATCCGATCTCTCATCTGTAGTACATGCTCGACTATGTTCCTTCCTGGATTTGGCTCCTCTTCCCACGCTTCTCTCGCTATATCCAATATGCCCCGGGGGTGGCGCCCGTATAATAGTTCGAACGGAGAGAAACCTGTGAAGGCTTACGGAACCTCCCAGATGGCGAACATGAGGTAAGGTAATAGGGTATCCCAATCTTTCCCATCCCGGCTCACCACTTTCCTGATCATGGCCTTGAGGGTCCTATTGAACCTTTCCACAAGGCCATCTGTTTGTGGGTGGTATACAGAGGTCCGTAGGAGTACATGGAGTAATGAACAGAGATCTTTCATCAACTTGGACACGAAAGGTGTCCCTTGCTCAGTCAATATCTCCTTGGGTAGCCCAACTCGGACAAAGATCTGTACTAACTCCTTAGCTATGGTTTTGGAAGCCGTGTTGCGTAGGGGAACGGCTTCTGGGTTCCATAGTCCAGTACAACAAGCACATGTTGGTGGCCCCGAGCAGTCTTCTCAAGGGGCCCTATCAGATCCATGGCTATGTGTTCAAACGGAACCTCTATTATTGGAAGAGGTATCAAAGGAGCCCGGAAGTGCAGGCGCGGACTATGTAACTGACACTCCGGACAAGAGGTGCAGTATTGTCGGACATCTTCATGTACTCCTGGCCAGAAGAACCGCTGCAGGATCCGTGCCTGGGTTTTCTCTACCCCTAGGTGTCCTCCAAATAGGTGACTGTGGGTGAGGCTCAATATGGCTTTTTGATGTTTTTGTGGCACCAGAAGTTGATGTATCTCTTGCTCCTGCATTTGCACCACACGGTACAGGAGATCTTTCTTCACTATAAAGTAAGGTCCTGGACCCCGGACCTTCCCATCCACAGGTACTCCATCTATCTCAGCCACCTCTTTCCTGGCGTTATCATATCTAGAGTCCTCTGCCTGGTCCCGCCCAAAAGTCTCTCTCCCGGGACTAACCCGCCCGAGCTCCCAGGAGCCAGCCTCTGTTGCTTCCAACGGCTCACTTCCATCATGGCTGGGGCTAGCCTCCGGCTCACCTTCCGTGGTGGTAGTTTCTCTGGCTGCTTCTGTCCATCTGCCTACTAGGGCGATCTTCTAGCCCTGGGTCAGGATCCGGGTTCACAAAGCTTTTGCAGCCTTCCTCTCCCTTTTTGTCTTCCGGGTCTTTTGGGGGACTGAGAACAGATCCTGAGAAATCTCAGCGAACATCAGGGGTTGACATTCCCCCTGTGACAAGTCGCTGCCCTCAGGGTCCCCACCTCCCTCCAGCCTCTCCGGGGAGAGTAAATTATCAAACCCTGGATAGTCCCTCGCAATGACTACAGGATACGGGAGTTTAGGAACTACACCCACTATCACCTCAATGGGGTTCCCCTGAACCTCTATCTCCACCTGGATGGTGGGGTAATGGCTTACGGCCCCATGCACGCATGTCACTGCTATGCGTTTGGCTTGTAGCAGCTGGCTACTTTTTACCAGCTTACCCAATATAAGGGTGATTGCACTCCCGGAGTCCACAAGCGCTATAGTCTCTACTCTGTTTATCTTCACCGGTCTAGTGTAGTTATGTGGGGCTAATGCGACGCCCGCAAGGTGGATAAGGGAGCATGGGACCTCCCAATCCCCCAAGTTACATCGCATAGGCTCCTCGGTGCTGGGACACTGTGCTGCTATGTGTCCCCACTCACCACATGCATAACATCTATATGGAACCCTAGGCGTTCCCCTGTCTCTTGGTTTGGGAAGTCTATCACCACAATCTTCTTCCCCCTCAGTGCTCCGACTCTTTATGGCCTCTGGTGGGCCTTCAGCCCCTCTCTTTTTCCACCTGGGCCCTTCTGGTGGCCCAGTCACTCGAAATCTAGGGCTTGGTGCTGCTAGTTTAATCCTGGGTTCCGCTTCCTTAACTGGTCGGGTCAGTTCCCTCGCTGTCCTTCGCCTCTCTACCACTGCCACAATCTCGTCATAGGTGGAGGGTTCGTTCTGGCTTACCCATGCGCGAAGGTCTGGTGGTGGTCCCCTCATGTATCAGTCGATGACCAGAACCTCTAGTATCTCTTCTGGACTCCGGGACTCAGTTTGCAACCACTTCCGTGCGAGATGGATGAGGTCATACAATTGGGATCGCGGGGTTTTGTCTTCCTGGTACCTCCACTCATGATACCGCTGGGCCTGCACTGCGATTGTTACCCCAGATCTGGCCAGGATCTCTGCTTTCAGCTGGGGGTAGTCTGCTGCAGCCTCTTCAGACAGATCATAGTAGGCCTTCTGGGCCTCCCCACACAGAATGGGGCGAGGATGCCAGACCACTGATCTCAAGGCCAGGCCTCCCGTAGGGCTGTCCTCTCAAAGGCCAGGAGATATGCCTCTATGTCATCGTTCCCTGTCATTTTCTGCAGGCAATTGCTGGCCCGTATGTGCCGCATCCCATCATGGCCATGGTTCATCTCCGTAAGGGCCTTCACTTGGTTTACCTGTTCCCGCAACATAGTACGGTCTTGAGCGGCCTTGTCCATCAACAAGTGATTGGTCTCCTGCTGCAGCTGCACTGCCTCCTGTTGGGCAGCTGCCTCAACACGGGTAGCCTCCTGCTGGGCAGCCTTGGCTTGTATCAGTGCCCGTACTACATCTTCCATTGTGGTGAAAAAAAAATAAACCCGCTCCCTCCTTTTTTTTTTTTTTTAAACACCCCTCTTCTTCCACTGCGCTGTGCACACCACATCCCACCCCCGACACCAGTTGTGACAAAGTTCCTCCTCTACCTCGGTGGATCCTGCGCTTATTGGCGGATTTTGCTTGCCTCAGAGATCTTCCCCTCTGGTAGAATCCACAGTCCAGGTTAACTCCTCCTGTGTCTGATCAGGAGTTGGGAGTTTTGGGGGGAACCCGGGCCCGCCCTCTACTCCGGGTTCCAGCCCAGGGCCCTGTGGATTGCAGCTGTTTAGAGTGCCTCCTGGAACAACTGCATGACAGCTACAACTCCCTGGGCTACTTCCCCATGGACTCCTCCCAACACCTTCTTTATCCTCACCACAGGATCTTCCAGCAGTATGCCCTCTTGCTCCCAGCTCCTCACACATAACCTCCTTCCACAGCTCCTGACATCCGCCCCTCACTGACTGACTGGGAGGCTTTTGACTAGTTTCAGCCAGCCCCTGATTGGCTGCAGGTGTCTCAATCAACCTCCCTGCCTTCTAGAAAGTTCTTAATTGGCCCCAGGTGTCTTGATTAACCTGGAGCAACTGCCATTTGGTTAACAAGGTATCAGGGATTTGTTTAGCCTGGGGCTAACATACTGGTTCCTCACCACTTTCCTATAGCCATCTGGCCTTGCCCCGTCACAATATGAAGAGTTCTATTCAGACTACACCTTTAAAAAAAATAATATAGTACAACCTCTATTGGTGCAACTTAAAGAAATCCTTCTTTGACAATACTCCCATTCTTTGTTGAACATGAGATCTAAACCACGCTTCGAGCAAATCATCCCACTTTGTTTTGAGACATATTTAACCAAGCTTTATCTGAATTCTCATAATACAAAAATGACTACAATATAGGAAATTTCCATATCATTCAACATATCTCTTCAAACAACATTTATAAATAATTTAAACAAAAAAAAAAGGACTTCTCAAATGAAATCGTTTGGTAAAGATGTACTTTCTTGAAGTTGAATCTTCCAAGAAGATATTTATAAGCAAAGTATGAACAGTGTCTGAAGTGTAGAGTGTGAGAAAGCATGCAATTTATTTTAATCCAGTATTGGAATATTAGTACTGGAATTATTGGAATATTAGTTTTGGAATATTATTGGAATATTAGTATTGGATTAGTATCCAATACTAATTCCAATAATTAATAATAATTAGTATATTAGTATTACAATTAGTATAGGAATTAGTATTGGACTATTAGTGTTGGAATTATTGGAATATTAGTAGTGGAATATTATTGTTAACATGTATATTGTTGCAGTACTTAGTGACACCAATCAGGCTAAAGGACCCATTATCCCTGGTTCATGCACAAAGTATTACTCCCTAGCTTGATGAACTTCTTCATATTAAACTCAGTAAAATATCTGTACCTCCACTCTATTGTATATGCTATATTATATATTGCTTAAGTGCAGATGGGTTTACAGTTCCTGTAAGTTTTTTTTCTACTTACACCTTTCTAGCATATATAAGGAGGTTAGTTCAATAATGTATTCTAGTGGGAGCACATTCATATAAAAAATTCTAGCCACATTTCTCTTTTGTTATACAAACTTCTCTACTTGACAACTTATAACTTCTTGGTAAAGGCAGTTGAATTGATGACTTATTGTAAAGCTTCTGGAGGCACTCCTATACTACACTTTCCTAAGCACTACTTTAATTTTATATCACTTTTTATTAGCGGAATGTTGAACTTTACCATTTGGTAATAAAATGTTTCACAAATCTTTCATCCAATTCTTGTCCTAATAAAATGCAGTTATTGATCATACTTTTCTATAATTCCATACATTAACCTTGGGATCACTCAGATTCAAGTTCTCTGCAGACCAAGATCAAAGAGCCAGCATTCTCTGAGAGGTTAAAACTAGAAATCTTTCTTCTGGTTTTACTATAAGCAATAGAAGAATTAGATCTTGGTGATTAGATACGCTTGTAAAGTCCTCTGTTTTCTGCACAGTACTTTTAAACAAAACAGTCCACAGAAATTTCTTGAAAAAACAGTAATGTTACATTTAGAGCTAGAAAACAAACTGTGTATCAGTATTAGACAAATAGCTTGTTTCTAAGCAGAGTCAGGATGAGCTCCACCCTGACATCTGGTGGTGAGTCATGCCAAAGCACTCCAGGGGCTGATCCCATTTACATAGGCACATCCACCCCACCGAGTACGAACCCATAATAGCCCAATGGGCAAGTTGGGCTGCTGTAGGATCCCCAGTTTTCTGTATTGGGGCAGGAATTTCTGTTATTGGGGCAGGAAGAATAAACTGTTGTTATACTGCTTATGTAAATCAAGGAGAGTGGAACTGTACTTGGCCTTTTGTCATGATGAGGGGGAACTCGCCATCAACTAAGCAGCGCTTGCCAGCCAAGGGACATGGGTTCCAAAACCCAGTGAATGGAGAGAGGTTGGGGACAGGTTTCTTGATTGGGCCTTTTGGCTGTAGCTCAAGGACAGTACCTGGTGGTGTGAGCTCCTTGTGAGGGTCTGAGACACCAATTGCACCTCTTCCTTTCTCCACTGTGGAATATCAGAGCTAATGTTGAGTTCATTGGGAGTCTGATCTCAGGCTGCTGAGTTGAAATCATTCTGGGCTAAGGGTACAAATGAGCACTAAGGCTCCCCTAACTACAAGCTGAAATCACTAAAGAGCTAAAAGTCTCATGAGCTGAAATCACTGAGCAGTGTGTTAAGTAGTGGGGGACCCTGAAGATCTATTGCTGAGTGGCTGGTGGAGTGGAGCTGCCAGCGGAGCAGTTCGTGGGGACAGTCAGAGTGGCTTGCGGGACAGCTGACAGAGCAGAGCGAAGCCCCACGGAGGGGTGAGGCAATCATCTTCAAGCCACGTTAGGTGCCTCTTACCTCTCCCCTCCCCATTTCTGCCCAGACTGATGAACTTTTGAACTTTGGGACTGGACTTTTGGGTTCTTGGACTTTTGGGGACTTTGGGTGATTTCTGGGTTGCTGGACTCAAGAACCAAAGGGACAGGACATGGCCCAATTGGCTGGGGTGGGTTTTGCTCACAGTTTGGTTTATGAATCCTAGTTGCGGTGTTTTCCCAATTTAATGCTGGTGTCGTTTACCTGCTGTTATTAAAGATTTTCTGTTACACCGAGGCCCTGTGCTTGCGAGAGGGGAAGTATTACCACTTTGAGGTGCCCAGGGGTGTGTGTAAAGATTTTCCCAGGTTACTGGGTGGGGGCTCGAGCCGGTTTTACATTGTATTGTTGAAAAGGGAACCCCATGTACTGAACCCAGCCCTTGCTACTGTCAACTCGTACTGGCAGAAGGGTTACATGTATATTGCATTGAACTCTTATTTCCAAGCCTACTACTTCCTCTTATACAATGTGACATTTATTAGCAAGAATTCTTGCTGTTTATAAAATGCCTCTTGTCCCTACTACTTACGTACTTTTTTTGTGATTTAGCACTATCATAATTCATTGCTATTATATTTTAACCATACCAATGTAGAACATTAAAATAGTGAATGCAAAGGTCCATTTGTTGGTGTATAAAGTAAATGTTTTGAAGTTCAATTCACAAATATTGAGGGATTTTTGCTGCCATATAACAGTTTTGGTTTTGTAACAAGAAATGTAAGAAACTGATTATTTTGCATTTTACTACCCTGTATAAGAATAGTATTAAACATGTAATCATGCGAGGTGCATATTTTCTTCAAGACCCATTAATATTAATTGAGGGCAGAACATCTCTTAGGAGGAACTCAGAAACTTGAAAAATGTATGACCTAGTTAACAGTAGTAGTTACTTTTTCTAGAACAGTATCATTTAGAGAGTCCCAACCAAAACTGAAACCCCACTGTGCTAAGCAGTGTACAAATGCATAATAAAAGACTCTCTGCCCAAAGAGCTAAGGCCATGTTCTCAAGTGCCATGTTATTTAGTGCCTAACTCCCATTGATTTTACTCCATTAGCTCAACTGGTACAGGTTTGTGCAGTGGAAACAAAGGTGCACATGATGCCACATGATGGATTTTGTTTTTTCAGTTTCCTTTTTAAAAATCTTAGGAAATAACACAAAAATAAATTATGTTAAAAGAACATTATTAAATTTGCAAAGTCATGCCCTCAAAAGCTAGGAAATAGTTGCCTATGAAACCTGAATTCAGCCTTTTTGTGTGTATGGATTCTGGTACAGTTTTCAACTACATGATCACATAGTACTTTTCCCCACAGGACCATCCCAGCTTCATTCAGTGGACAGGATGCACCTGCTCTGTGGAAGAACCAGGGTTGTGTAGTAAAGGAAACTGTTGTCTTTAGGACCCCAGCCTCATTTGTTGCAGAAATTGGAAGGTGGGTAGTGAGTGAGGCATGGGATTCCAAGAGAAAGGAGGGGTTTCATGGTTAAGAATGTTGAATGCTGCCCTGGATAACTGGATTCTATCCACAATCCAGGGCAACATTTCAGTCAAGGGAAAACCATGTTGTAACCAGATCTCCTTACTATGTAGCTATTGTAGTGTAGACAGGCCTTTAGATATGTGAGTAGGTTGTAAAATATGTAAAGTCACATGCTGGCAAAGAGCAGCCCTATTGACTAGAAATCTAAGATCGCTCCTATGAGATTTGTTTTGGAAAAGATCATTTATTCTAATTGTATTTGCTCCTTGTCATAGTGGTCCAAATGGATTTAAGGATTTACCCATAATAAAGCAATAGAATTCCAAGAAGAAAAGACTAAATAAAGATTTGTATTTCATTAGTTGTTTGTTTGCAGGCACAATGAACACAATTTTTCTATGGTGCTACTTAACTTTTTACATATTCCTTAAATATATAAGGTACGTAATATTGTATAAATTAATTACGTGATTTTAAAGGTATTTGCCTTTTTTCCACTTCTGCAAATAATTTTCAAAATTCAACTCTTTTGAAAAATGTAACTGAATAAATGTAAATCTTAAAAGTTTAGTAAAGAAGAAAATAACTGAAAAGCAGAGATTCTTCCTAAAAAAATCCCTTTTTTTTAATCTAAAAAAAGTTCTTTGTGGGAGCTTTTGCTCAAAGGCCTCTTACTAAAAACATATATATATCCCCTTTAATTAATTAAAAAAAACATTGTTGCAGGTTAATCACAAGGGATTTTACAGATTTTAGGGGAATATGGATATATAAATTAAGAAATAGATAAAGTGAGTCAACAGGAAACAAACCCTTTTTTCCAGTTCATATTTGAATACACCAGGTTCAAGGGCCCAACATTCTTCTTCCCTCACCATGGAGCTTTGATTTTCTGGCTGATACAATGAAGCTGTTTCTCCATTCTCCTTTCTGACTTTCTCATACAAGGTTTAGAGCATACACAAGCACCACACTCATGCAGCTGCCAGTTCAGTCAGTGAGAAACAAAGTAGCCTAGCTTGAAATACACAAAAAGGAAAAAGAGATAGAGGGAAAATTTAAAAAGATAGGGTGGACAAAGGGAGAATCACAAAGGAATAAGGTAGACCACAGACATACATGCCAGGAAGAGTTTTCACATTAATTGAAAGAAACAGGAACACTGCATCTTCATTTACTAGGTATGATGTGAACAGCTGGCTTGCTCTAGCCTGGTCAAAGTATCATTCAGAAAAGACTTCAAAAAAAGCACAAGTGAAGTCCTTGGGATATCCTTCAAGAAGATTTCTCCCTAAAGAGGGAGAACATGTGACTAATCAGAAGTTTCCAATATCAAAATAGGTATCTGGTATCCCAAATAAAAATACCTCCTACTTCTCTAACCTGTTTTGATCCATTTCCCTGTCTACAGATGTCTTCAAAGAGTTGTTGTGGACCCATTCACCATCCCAGTTAAAACAAGATTAATCAGGACAGCTCTTTGCCACCTTTTGGTAACCATTATGCTGCCTGGTTACTATAACTCTGAAACACTCTATAACCTCTCAACAGTGTTAACTGAAGTGGGAATGGGTGGAGGGGTAGAGAAAGATGTCAAAGGACAATTTGAATCACAAAAAGAGACAAAGTGGGAAGCTGTGCTGCTTAGATCTCAGGAGGAGAAAGTGGTGATGCAGAAGCAAGATACAGAATAAAACAAGCTTATGCTTCTAGAAAACACCAGACCCACAGATGGAGATAGAGGACCAAAAAAATAACATAGTGCCTGAATGGGGAATTAAATTAGTGGAAATGAAATGGCAGAGGGAATAGGGAAGAAAAATCAGGTCATAGCCAACCATTAGCTGGTGAAGAGCTTCTGTGCTATCCAAGTTGCTCAATGACAAGGATCTAATCAGCAGCTGGAGTCTGGAGTCTCAATTTCTTCCTTCATGACATATCACACTTCCCAACAATGCCGCCTCAGCTGCCTTACAGTTAAATCTGCTTACCTGTCAAGAAACTCCTCAAATACAAGACTGTCCTAATAACTCAATCTTCCCTCATACTCCACACTCACAATATTTTCTTGTATTAATTTACCTCCTACAGTCCTCCCACTGGTTGCAATTTTTTTCTCTTATTCAATTGTTTTGTTTAATTAAACCAATGGTGAAGGTTTTGTAGAGTGAATACAGATCCCTCTCAAATTTTACTAAGTAACCAAATTGAACTATGAAATCTAATAGAAAAAAATTCTGAACAGTAGTGATAAGTTGCCCAAAATGGTAGTCCTCCCTCTCCTCATATAAATTTAAGTAGACACAAATCCTGCATCATTATGATCTCTGGCACCAGTTCAAGCAGTCTGTCTAAAGTCAAGTGCTGCTATCACAATTTTCATTCTCATCCACAGTCACGGCACTGGCAGACGTCACTCCTAATCATATTATCTTGCCCATTATTGCCCGCACTAGTTGATTTGTGTCCCCTTTGGGTTGCGGGCTAATAATGTTTTGCGCCCAGGAAGGTCTTCATATATTTTCACTGTGGAATAATTTCCCTCTTTGGTTTCATAAATAGGCACAATATAGCACACCAGAATCACAAATTGTATTTAGTCAATGACAGGGTTATTCCATTTGATGCATCTGTCTTATGTAGAATTGAGTCTCTCAAGGGCACATTCAATGACCACTTTTCTGTGTATTTGAAGAGACGCTTAACTTAACAAAATGTTACCTGATTAATAGTAGTGAAGGGATAGGGAAAGTATCCCAGAATCAGTGGGAAGACAGATGCACTGTTAATGTCTATGGTGTGAGGGAGAACATCGTGCTATTTTCCATGGATCTCGTCTACATAAACCTCTCACGCATGACAATTAGAACTCATCCAGACAGTCTGACAAGGCAAGTACTAACCTCCTGGTAAGCTTCCCAAAAGATGGCAATTGACCACATTGAAGCTAATTTTTTTTCCATTTGGAAGCTTATTACAGCCATCATCATTTATTCCAACTCTCCATGATCGTTGCCCACCAATTTTTGAATGTGGTCCTAGTCCCAAATCAATATTTTATTTCCAAGTTTCATAGCCATAAAGCATTTGAACTAGCCATCAATTCACAATAATGCAATTGGTGATTTTGTCTAAATCCCATTCTGAGAGGTTGACAGCAGAGTTGAGCCTGTATTAACACTGCCAGATTGATGAAGTGAAAAAGGCACAGGACTGGGAGTCAGATGCCTAGGGTTTTATTCCCAGTTCTGCTACAGATTACGTGTGTGATCTTTGAGCCAGTCACTTATTTTTTTATACTTCAGTTTCCCCATCTGTCAAAAGGAATTACCAGAACTTATGTCTGTACAGCACCTTGAGATATATTGATGAAAGATGCTACTAGTGCAAAGTATTACTACTGTATACAAGATATATCCAATTGCAGAATCCTGGATACCCACATGAATTGTGGGTGTACTATGGGTGGATGTGCTCCAAATGTTTCATGGGTTTGTATGATGGACCCGCTGCATAACTTCAGAAAACAAATGTTAACCTTTTCATCAGTGCACCTGCCTAGTGAAGACAGATCCAGACCGACTGTAGCAAAGGTAGCCAGTGCTAGAATGGATAATACTTAGGAGCAGGCATCTTCATTCAGTGGTTCAAGACAGACAATATTTGTACCTATTCCGGTACACTGTCAAATAATGAGATAGAAGGGAGATTGTAAAACACACTTTTCCTAATAACATTTCAAAGGGACAAAGAGCACCCACTAACAGAGACAAAGCCATTCAGCTCATACAGTAGATTAGGCTGGATTTCAGAAGAAATACAGTAACATTCTTACTATTCTTCCATAAAGCTAGTATCAATGATAGACTTAAAAGAACTAAAAACCCAATTGTACCTGCCTGCAGTCTGTAAGTTTTTATGTAGATATTAAGCAATTGATTCACTACATTGTTGGATTTCAAGATCAAGTAGCCTATCTAAGAGAATTCTCCACAATAAAGCACCTTAATGTCATAATTGAACTACTAGATAAGATACATGACTGCTCTATAAAGTAATTATTGACTATCAGAAGCTTTCAATTTTAGAAAATGACTTTGTATAAGAGCTCTCCAGAGCTAGCAACAAAGGTTACATTTAACTCCTTTAACATACAGTAAAAGGAAATGAGACTTCCATCAACCTCCTGTATATCAAATGATCAAACAGGAAAGAGAAGTAAGTCATGATAAAACCCTCTTTCCCTAGCTCTTCATGATATGTCCAAAAAGTAATTTCCCAAAATGTGAACGGGAAAGAAAATTAACGGAACCTGAAAATCACTATTACTTTCCTTACAAGCCTGCACACATGACTTAAAGCACAAAGACGGGTGGAAATAAATTCGACCTAAACTCATAGTGTAGACCAGGGCTTAGTGAACACTAGTGAAAATTCACAGAAGTAATGAGAGGTTAAAAAATCTTATTCCTGCTAAGTTAACTGTAAAAATAAATTAGAAATAAAATTCCCTCAAATAAAATTACCAGAAAAAGAAATCTCCCTTTCCCAATTTAAATACCGCTATTGATTATTTACTTGAGATTTGTACCAACTTCCTGAAGGAAAAATGTAATACTGACAAAGAATGGGGCTATAGTATCCAATATTTTAATGTAAAAATTAGGCTTCAAGGTATTCCTCACCTTAAAACTATGCAAAGGTAATGAAATTTCTATAAAAAGGAGAATGAGAAATATGTGACTGTGAATATATCTCACAAAAATTGGTATGCCCCAAAATTTGAAAAATCTATTCTCCTCTATGAAAAAATGTTTATTATTTTGCATAAGAATTTTACTAGCTCTGAATCTGCCTCATTCTCCACATGGCCTCCATACCTTATTCCTTTGCCCCTACCATACCAGTTTTAACTCTGTTCTTTGCAAGTATGAATTATTGTACAATCTTTCATTGTATCATCATGTAGCTGGACTATGTCACATATTAGGCACCAGTGCACTCCCTTGTGGCACTGGCAGGGGAAAATACAGGGATGTTGTCTACTTTTATCCTGTTCTCTGTAAATAAGGCCTCAAAGTAGAGATGACTCTCTCTTTAAACTCCCTAACTTATTTAGATGATTTAGATGTGTTATTTTGTATCTGCACACATCACATTTGCTGACATCACAAATAAAGCAAATTATAATTTCTACCAATACAATATTACACACCAAAAACCAGTAACAAATTCAAAGGATCTTGACTTTCTGATTCTTAAATCAAGTACACTCCAAACATGTCATAAGCATTTGCCCTTACTGCAAAGGTACTACATAATGAATCTTAACTTGGAATTATATGGGACATCAAAAAGGGTGAGAATACATTTAAATATGAAAACAAAAACAAATTACTACAGCCCCAAAACTTTCCAAAAAGCAATACTGACACTCTTGCAAAGACTTAACTTTACACTTTGTGAGTAGTCTCATTAACTAACTTCAGTGGGGCTATACATAGTGCTTAAAAATTAAGCATGTCCTCAAATCTATGAAGGATCAGGGCATAAGCATATATTTATTTTATCAAGATGGTACACACTGACAAATGATAACTGTACTCATATGTATGAGACATGTGCTGATTTTATAAACTGCAAAAGGAAAATTGTGATAGCTGATTATGTTTTTATTTTAGGAATAGATCTGACAGCATTTACTATGTAAAAGACAAATCAAAATACAGCTACTATGACTAAAAGTAAGGTCAAAGCATATAATTCATAAAATATTTTGAAACTCCTCTAAAAGTTATTTATTTGTTGTTGAATTCTAACATGTTTAATGTCGTACAATTCAATCAGCTCATTTTTATCATTTCCTTAGAGTGCTTGAAAGGTAAACAGTGCTTCATCTGGCTACAAGACCTGGAAATTAAAACCAATTAAAAATTACTAGAAGGAAAACATTGAATTGACTAGTCTAAAAGTTCACTGTCCAAGCACAGAAAAATGCAAAAGGGAAACAAACAGCATAGATGGTAGAAAGCAAATTAGGATAGCCCCCCAGTCCACCCCTTCTGCCTGAGGTCATGCCGCTTCTACTCCCCCAGCCAGAGCCCAAATCTGCCCCCACATAGCCATTGGCCTCCCCAGCCCTGGAGCAGCCTCCCCCAACCTGTGATACCTGCCGCCAATGTTTCAATGCTAATAATTTTATATACTAACCCAGCAGTATCCTTTTAAACTTCCTGACACTAAAAGTTAGATTTGTTAACATTCCTCATGGGCATTTAGAGAAATGTGTTCCCCTAGACCAGGAGTGCGCAAACTTTTTGGCCAGAGGGCCACATATGGGTATGGAAATTTTAAGGGGGGTCAAAAATGCTCACAAAACTGGGGGTTGTGGTATGGGAGAGGGTGAGGTTCTGGCTGGGGGTGCAGGCTCTGAGGTGGGGCCAGAAATGAGGAGTTATGGGTGTGGGAAGGGGCTAGGTCAGAGGGTTGGGGTGCGTGTGGGGGGGGCTCTGGCTGGGGGTGCGGGCTCTGGGGTGGGATGAGAGGTTGGGGGTGCAGGAGGGTGCTCCAGCCTGGGACCAAGGTGTTTGGAGGGCAGGAGGGGGATCAGGGCTTGGGCAGGGGGTGGGGAAGGAGGGGAAGGAGGTGGGGGTGCAGGCTCCGGGCGGTGCTTACTTCAAGCAACTCCCAGAAACAGCAACATGTCCCCTGCCCCCCCGCATTTCATACGTGGAGACACAGCCAGGCGGCTCTGCGCGCTGCCCCGTCTTCAGGTGCCACCCTTACAGTTCCCATTGGCCATTGTTTCTGGCCAATTGGATCTGCAGGGGCGGCGCTTGGGGCAGGGGCAGCGTGTGGAGCCCCCTGGGTGCCCCTACATGTAGGAGCCAGAGGGGGGAACATGCCACTGCTTCTGGGAGCTGCATACAGCCACTGAACACGTGGAGCGGGGCAAGCACCCAACTCCACTCCCCGTCTGGAGCACCGGAGTGGGCCAAGCCCCGGACCCCGCTCCTTGGTGGGAGCTCGAGGAGCAGATTAAAACATCTGAAGGGCCAGATACGCATAGTTTGCCCACCCCTGCCCTAGACAGAGGGGCATGAGACTAAATTTAGGTGGCGCCTTAAATATTTATAAGTAATATGGTTGCACAGATCATGTTTAGGTTGTTTTGGGGGGGCGGGGGTTGGTGTGCATTTATTAACTGAAAAAGTTGTATCTGTAAATTTGATAGACTAATGGATTTCAATTTAATAAAATTTTAGAGAGATTTTGATTGGTTAATTTTAAATTTTGGAAATTTACTAGAGCATTTCAGTACCAGATTAAGTAAAAAAACAAAAAAAAAACAATTTAAGTTTCTGTACAACAGAATATTCAAAATTTGCTTCCAATCCTGTAATATATCGTTCATGGCTGACACAATTCATTTTTGAGCAATGGATTGCAAGACCAGGACCTTAGTAGTTTCTCATTCACCCTGATATGTATTTTTGTTTTAATATTCTAACACTATTTGAAAGAGAGAGATGTATATTCAGTAGCAAACATGGTGATCTTTTACTTAATAGTACAGCTAAATTTAGAAAACTCCAGATGAACTAAAAGTCTGAACAGAACAATGTATGTAATTAGTACATCAGATGTACAGCTCAATGACAAAGACAACTAAATTTGCAACATATGTTTAATCCAATACAGTACATTGGTCAGCACAGTACAAGTACTATGGCAATAAGTGCTATAAAAAGCCCTTAAGTAGTTATGTCCTAAGAGTTAAATAAATATCCCAAAGAAAACTGTTACTTGTACTTCACCATATTTAAATGGCAATGAGACGCTCATAATACCTTAAAATATTATCTAATTAACTGACTCTGGTTCAAGGTTATAACAAACTACAATCTTTGCCAGAAGAATCAAGGTACTGAGAAGGATACAAAAAGTCAGCAGGAACAGTACTATACTAGATTTCTAGGGCACAATTACTGAAAGCACAATATATCTTGTCTTACTCTGCCACACCATTTTTAAAACACACTTGATCAGGTGCACACAAATATATATAAAGACCAAAAAGTGTGACAGTAGGGTCTGAGCCCCATCTTGGTGTAGTGTGGAGCCTCCCCACACCTCCATGAACTCCCCAGTCACTGGGGAGAACATCCTATTCACTTTCTGACTGAACTTTGGGTTAGTACTATTAAAATAGATGTTACGTTTATAACACTGTGTTTAGAATTTATGAAATGCATATATTCATCTTACTTATAACATCAGTACCCCATGTTATAAGGCTATATTAAGTGTTTGCACTGTAATCCTCTATAATTGCATAAATCATCAAACAGGGAAGGAGCATTAATTAATATAAAAATGCTGACTTCCTACAGAAGCTGTTTGGTCCTGCCCATGTAGAAGGCACGTTGAATCCAAATGAGGCATTGTGAAATATCAAAGAATAGAGATTTTATTGATTGCTCCCCTGACCTCTGACACCCATGAAGTGGAGATGTGCAGGTGGATTCATCCCATCAAATGACACTCTGAGGGAAGAGAATACAAATCCCTCACAAGGAGGAACTGTGTCTCTATGCTGCTTGAATCCATTAAAGAGATTACTTTGCCAGTAGGGGACTTCTGGTTCAAATACTTTCACTAATCACAACTATGACACTGTTGCTTAGGGTGGAAGATGGTCTCTCTAGTAGCCAGGTCTCAAAGGACTTCAGGCTTTATAAATTTAAACCAACACAATCAATTTGACCTGGAAAACTTTCTTCTTCAGCCAATGCAGGCTAGTATGCTCATAATAATAATAATAATAAATAATAATAAATGGAGATAGGCATAGCTAATAGAACTGGAAGGACCTTGAAAGGTCATCAAGTCCAGTCCCCTGCCTTCACTAGCAGGACCAAGTACTGTCCCCTGACAGATTTTTGCCACAGATCCCTAAATGGCCCCCTCAAGGATTGAACCCTGGCTTCAAGGATTAAACCCTGAGTTTAGCAGACCAATGCTCTAACCACTATCCCTATGAACGGGGAGCTATCCCGCCCCCTTCATGGTACACGCTCTCAGCATGATGTGCCTCTTTAGCTGAGTGGCTGCTGTCAAGCTGTCTAGAGTGGCTCAGGAGCAAGAGTAGCAACCTCAGGGCTGACCATTACAAACCAGGGCACAAACCTCAAACTGGTTCTGTGGTCTATACTTAGATTTCACCAACCAAGTATTGTGTATGAACTCCTCAAGCACTGTAATAGTCTTTGCATGGAGACACAGACTGTCCCCTTGGGTACTCCGGTCTATCTTGCCACGTAGGCAAGCTTGCCTTTGTGATAGATCGGTCCTAATCCAAAAAATCATCATAATAATAATCAGATTTCTCTCAGTCCCAATGGACTAGTCACTTACCCCACATCGGTTGCACCCTAGATCTCTAACCAAAGGCAATGCTTGTAGCCAATCCAATAATAAACTATGTAAAGATTTATTAAATAAGTGAGTTATTTACAAATGAGTTACTCTTAGGTTCCAAATAGTAGTAGAAGTTTCTGTAATATGCAAGCTCCGTAAATCCTCTAGGCCTAACCCAGGCTGAACAGCTGGGGATCCCTTGCTTATGTTTAGTCAAAGATCAATTAATTGCCAAAAATAGGCTATCCCATCATACCATCCCCTCCATAAACTTACCAGGCTTAGTCTTGAAGCCAGATATGCCTTTTGCCCCCACTACTCCCCTTGGAAGGCAGTTCCAGAACATATTTTGGACACCACATTGTGTGTTAATTGACTCTGACATTTCTATGTTTTCAATGTATCTTGAAGGTCCCCAACCTGCTTCTGTGCAAGACAAAAGTAAGTTATTTCCTTTATACATCCCTTTTTAATGTTTACAGATTATGTACAAAAGGTTACTTGGGCTCAAATTTGGCTTTAAAACATCAGCCCAGGAGCCTTTTTTTTTTTTGGAAGGGAGCAGTAGCAGGGGATAGTGGCTGGGCACTGCCAGACAATGAATGAGTCAGAAAAAGAAAAATGATGGAAAGTTAGGAGCACATGAAGGAAACAGAAGCCCTTGTTGTTCAGTGAATAAATTTACAAGTCATGAATGCAATTGAGGAGAATGGCTGGTGCACAGCGGTTCCATGGTCAGTAACTGAGAATAAAGCCGGAAAGCTAAGAGTGAAGATTAGCTGGAAGAAGATAAATGTAAATATACATGTGAATAAATAAGAGTGGTCACAGAAAATTAAACTCCTTAGCAAAGAACAATGTTCTCTGGGTAAAATTCACCCACCCATGTGGATGTTACACGTAAGGCCCTACAGAGCACTTAACTCTATCTTAAAGATTCAGCTGAGATTTGGGTGGTCTAGAGGGCCTTGAGTAAATGATTGGGGTGGGGCAAAATTCACCTTAACTGAATAAACATTGGTGTATTGAATTTGTGCACATGCAAGTAAAAAAGAATAGTGATGAGTAGGTACGTGGATAAGTTTATAGTTTACATTCAACCAATTCTGCAAGATTCTAAAAAAAATTACATACATAGGCATGAGTAAATATGTAGTATATAGCACCTTGACAAAAGAGTGGAGTATTATGGTCTATTACAAAGGCCAGAGATTTGGGGCAAGGGGTGTCTTTTTTATATCTGCACAGTACCTAGCACAATGGGGCCTGATGTCTGACTGGTGTCTGTGGAGAATGAGGGAAACATCTGTCCCATCTATCTATAAATAAGTAACATGTGCACCTTGGTTTGTGTGTGGGAAGTTATCCTGCCTGACTGTACAAAGTCACATCAAAGGATGCGATTAGGAAACTATCAGGAAATAAAATAATAGCAAAGATAAGGTATATTAGCCAATACATATATGCCTGGTGTAGTATTCATAAGCCCCTCTGTTTTCAGTTTAAACCAACTTTTACCCAAAAAATCCTGGGTTTTACAAAAAGTTTTTTTTTCCTCTGATTTTCACCTAAATTTTGTATCATTCAAATATATAAAAATGACTTATTTTATTAGGAAAATACAATATATAGCCTGAGATATATGTCTTACAATAACACATTCAACTGTGTGTATATGCAAAGCTGCCAGTTGAAGTAAGTCCATGTATTAGCCTAGAAGATACACACAAACAGGCACACACGCAAGCTCTGAAGTGCATGCGCATCTGAATGAACTAATGAATCTCATGCCCACCACGTATTGATTTCAAGCTGCTAGCAGATAACGGTTTAAAGGTCTGACACACTAAAATGGGAAGAAAATGAAAATCTGTATTACAATACGTTCCATAACACAAGGAAGTATTCGAAAGTTAAAAAAAAACAGGAGAAAATGATGAAGTTGAGTGTATGCGCTGCAAATGGTGTGGCCCAATTATTGAATGCAAATAAATATAGGCTAATAGTGTATTTAAATGAAAAGCTTTATTTTGGGATTAGATGTACATTGTTTTCTTAAATTCAGGGGTGGTATTGCGCTTTGAGTTCTGTTTTAGTTCTGCAGCAAATCACATTGAATTCCTCTCACCAAAGCATTATTCTACTGAATACTTTTTCCCCCATCCTTCCATTCACCAGAATAAACCCTGATATTTATTATTAATAGTTTTTTCCACCGATTTTCACCTTTTTGTTGTTGTAATAATAAACACTGATAAATTCCTGGCGAAAATTAAATAAAATAAAACCAAAAGCGAAGAGCCTTAAGTATACAGCACATTAATAAGTATTAATATAATACTATCGATAATATTAAAATATCTAAAATGTAAGTGTTGGGAAGTTACGTTAATTGGATGTATTATGCTCTTCCCACAATTCTGTTCACCCATGTCAAGTATTCCACAACACCTTGCAAAGCTGAAGTCAGCTTTGACGTTAGAAAATAGGCAACTTGTCCAAGCAAAGATGTATGAATATTTAGTACCAAATACTGTTAGGTAGTATCTTCATGGCTCATCAACATTTGGACTGTAGCATTCAAAATAATATATGGGGAAGTACAGGGAGGTACTTTCATGGATCAGCCCCTGGAATGCTAGTATCTAAAATAAAGAATAGGGAGGTACAGAACTACAAGATAATGAACTAGTACCAACTGGTGGATTGGATTTTAATGACTGCAGAAAGTTTTGTAACTTATAAAAATCATACTATAAATACTACTACCTGATGCATATCTTTGAAGCACACCTTTTGTGTAAGATGAAGAAGGCTGCAAGAATTTGCCTCCCAGGAGGATATGTACGTCTCCTTTTCTTATTGTACTGTTTTTAATTTAGATAATAAATTTGGCTGCTTGAGTCACTTTATTCAGTCACAGGCTCCCAGAGAAAAGGGGCTTACAGGTACCAAACCTAGCTGGGCCTGTCATATTAACACAGCTGGAAAACAGGAAGGCTGCAACCTAGAGATCCACTCCGACAGTGGTTGGAGAGTGAGGTTACCCCTACAAAGAGAGGTGAAGGAATCCAAACCTGTCATCTGAGGAGTGCACCCAAGAGGGACCAAAAGTCGTTTAAAGCATAGCTCATCCTGTAACCATGAAAGGGACTCTAGATGGTACTGCAGTACAAATTAACTATAGCACCAAAGACTCTCTCATATCATGTGTGCTCTTCCTGAAGCACTAATGTGAGGATGTGTGTGTTTGTAAAATCTGTAGCAGGAAGCCAGACAGACACACTGAAGTAGATTCTAAGCAGAAGTTCTACAATCAAGTAAAGAGAAAAAGAGTAACTTCAAGGATAACACTATTTGCTTTATTCTAATAAAGTTCCTCATTCAATGACTGGAGAAAGTGCCAGACAGAACTTCTGGCAAGACATTTTTCTCTCTTCCATTAGTTGCGTTCTAACTCTCCTCCTGTTTATTCTCTTCTTTTTCTTTTCTGTTGACTGTGGACATTCCCTCTTATTCCCAATGTCTTTACCTCCCTCACACCTCACCATACTTTCTCCATCATTCCCTGTGTTTCTGCCCCCTTGCCACTCTACCCCAGGCCATCTCTTTCCCATCACTCCTTTTTTGTGGTCTCTCTTACGTGGGTTCTGCAACATTTATCAGCCTGAGTAGTTCTACTGAAGTCCAAGGGAGTACTCATTTAGAATTTATTACTAACGTAAATATTTACTACTCAGAGTAAGGATGACAGAATCAAGACCTGTATTACTAGTATATTAGTGCTGGCAGCACTAGTCAGGTCCTCAAGTGTCTACTACCAATAGCTCTGGTTCTGCAATCCATGCTCAAGGAAAAAACTCTCTTAAATCAATAGAAGTTTTGTCAGAATACAGAGAAAAAAGTTAGACCTATAGCGTTCAATGCATAGGTGCTGACTTTAGTCAGTGCCAGTGGGTGCTCGCGCCCCCAGCCGCACCCCCATTCCACCCCTTCCCCAAATCCCCGCCCCCGCCTCCTCCCCCGGGCGTGCTGCATTTCCCCTCCACCCCTTCCCCCAGGCTTGCAAGCCTGGGGAGGGAGGGAGGAGGGGAAATGCAGCGCGCCCACCAGCAGCTCCCCGCCAGCCTCCTCATACCCCTCCCTTGAGGTGCCGCCGCTGCACTTCCCGCCCCCCCAGACTTGCCGCGTGCCGAACAGCTGACACACGGCAAACCTGTGAGCTAGGAAAAGCAGCTTGGCAGGGAGGCGCCTCAGGAGGCGGAACGCAGAAGCGGAGGTGAGCTGGGCGCAGGGGGGCTGGTGGGGAGCAACCGGTGGGTGCTCTGCACCCACCAATTTTTCCCCGTGGCTGCTCCAGCCCCGGAGCACCCACGGAGTCGGCACCTATGGTTCAATGCCTGTGACACAACGTTCTAGTAGTAGTTCGAGAGTCGACAGATCTTACTGTTGTAGCCATTACCTGCTTTTTGATCATCTACTCAGCTGTATGCCCTAATATTTTGGCAGTCTGTACAGCATGTTTATTTCCCATGTTTAGCTGCAGAAAATACATTCAACAAAACAGTGATTCTCAACCAGGGGTACACGTTAGGGGATAAGCAGATATCTTCCAGGGGGTAGGTCAACTCATCTAGATATTTGCTTAGTTTTACAACAAGCTCTAAAGCCCTGCAGTAGGAAGGAGATCCACAGTACCCACTGCCATAATAGCGGGAGCAAAATAAAAATTCAACAAACAAGGCGGGAGCAGGTGTGAGTAGGTATTGTGCAGTGGGATGGGAGCAGGATTAAAATATAGTCCTCCCACGCCACAAACAACATGAACACCCCGGCCAGCACCTGCCACTCTGTAGCTTACCAGCTCTGGAGGCAGTGTTGCCATCAGCAGCAGTGGAGAAGTAAGGGTAACCATACCATACCAACCTTACTTTTTTGCAGGTGCTAGCGACGGTGCTGTCTTCAGAGCTGGGTGCCCAGCCAGAAGCCACTGCTCTCTAGCAGCTGAATGACAAGACTCACAAGTAAAACGGAGGCTCAAGTACAATATTTGTATTCCAATCGATTTATTTTATAATTATATGGCAAAAAAACAAGAAAGTAAGCAATGTTTCAGTAATAGTGTGCTTTCACACTTTTGTATTTTTAGGTCTGATTTTGTAAGCAAGTAACCTTTAAGTGAGGGGAAACTTGGGGTGAACAAGAGAAAGAGTCCTGAAATGGGTACAGTAGGCTGGAAAGGTTGAGAACCACTGCAACAGGAGACCATTATCCTGCTGTAACGTTCTATTTTACTCACATTATCTTTTAATTAACACTAAAATATTTCAAAGTCATTAGAAGCCATTCTCAGCAGTTCTAGATTTCAAAAGAGCACAAATTCAGATTATCATTAGCTAGTATACAGCTACAGTTTACATATAGAAATGTAATTTTAATTAATGAAACTGACATCTGGCATCCTGATTAGCTTGTTCATGTTTCTTGTAGGATAAGTGTTCAGATGTAATGCATATTGATTACTCTGTCTCTCTACCTGCTGCAAATAAATACTTTCCACACTTTAAAGACACAATAACAGTCAATTAATCTTTGCAAATTCATTCTGACTTTGCAAATGCATTAAGTTAGAAGGTAGAAGATATTGAATTAAAATTTCTAAAGTAATCTTAAGAGAGATGATGTCCACTGTAAAGTTTGATTGAACAAAAACACATTGCTTTTTTAATGAAAATGCTTAACATGTTATAAGTAGCTATAAAAAGTACAGTTGCCTCTTTGTAGAGAAATACTAACCAATCACAATGTTACGTCTAGGGTAGGCATCATTATCAGTTACTGAATTAACTGTCTGGAAGAGTAACAGGTCCATATGTAAAAGTTATCTTACTCGCCAGCCACAGTGAAACAATAACGTAAATTAAATGAGCAAATGTATTTCCAGTGACTCCGCATGTCAATTCTTGTACATTAAAAATATTCTCATACAAATATCACGACAATTTTGGTAGATGTTTTAGCCATACTGGTACATTATACATCTTAAGCAGGGTACTGATGAGTTGTTTAGAAGTCTGTAAATTAAATTGTTGCTATCTTTAACATAGATAACATAGCTGCTACACAGGTGTCAGATATTGAACTTCTTCATACTCAAGTCACTTGCAAATATTTTGCATCTACGATTGTAAAGTAAATTCCAGCCTGGGATTTATTGATCACCCACCCTATATCTTAGAAGCCAGTCATAAGGCTCTTTTATAATTACAGTTTCATTAGATACATGTGCCTTTTACCGCAGTATATCATCTACCTAGCAATATAAGGGCAGTGGTTACCCAGTACTTCAGAACTTATTGTTTTTTATGTGAGAAGTGAATGTTCTAATGCCTTAAAGCCCCTTTGCCTCTGCACATGTTGTGCTGTTGAAGTGTTACAAGTTGTCTAGCAATTTGGTAAGAACTCTTCACATTACAAGACGCAGAAAGTTTAGCATCCAAAGAGTGTAACTAGTATGACAGATTACTATTAGTGCAGATACTAATAATTGCTTAATGGGACTGGAGTCTTAGGAAGCATTTTTTGGCGAGTATGGGGTAGGAGGAAAATGCTGGTCTGAATTTCTCAACTGGTGTAACGTATAACTAACAGAGGAGAATTCCGGAATAAATGATGTATGGGAATCTTTTTTGCATTGTACTTTTTTTTTTAAAAAAAAGAGTAGAAAAATATACATAGCTGATGTTGAAGAAAAGCATATTTGTGCTCACCAGAGGCACTGTTGAAACAGTTCACCCTCATGTAAAAATTACCCTGTACCTGACACCAAGATCATTGGAATTCAAGGTTAGATGCTAATTTATGCCAGTCAGATAAGACAGAACACCTCGAAGGCAGCTTCATCTGGGACACAATATTTAAATGTGTTTAACTTGCTTACTTTGGAGAAGATCTTCCTTTTTTGTGTGTGTGTTCTCCAAACCCCCTTGGACCTTCCTCACCCTCTGTCACATAACCGAGATGATCCAAAAATCCAGATGTCAGGATACTCTAAGTTATTTGATTAACAACACACACACTCTCTCTCTCTCTCTCTCTCTCTCATCACCTTCTGCGAAAACAGACTTTTTCCAAGTGGGAGATGAGTCAAAGCAGGAAAGAACCCATGAAGTTATCCTCAACATTTTTTTTCTATACAAGTTTAGGTAAATGAAGAGTGGAAGTTTATAGAAAAATAAACTTACTTCAATTTTTGTGATTTTAAAACTCCTCATTTATAACAGCTCTCTTCAGAAATGTTGGGACTATAATTTAATATGTATCACACAATCAAACCAGATATTGAAAACTCACTAGGCCTGGAAATAAGGAAAACAAAAATGTGACACTAACACTCAGTATTCAGGGTAAGAGGAAAACAACAGTTCAGTGAATAATTTGAATATTTTGGCATTCATGGATAGAGAAGAAGGATTTTGTGGAATATAACAGTAATATAGAGAAAAATACTTTATATATATGATCCAGTAGGAACTCTGAATGAAGACTCTACAAGAGGAGAAAAGACTGATTTTAAAATTTTCTCTATGATCCTGTGAGGTGCTCAGTATTCTCAACTCCCACTGACTTCCATGGGAGTTGAAGGCAATCAGAACCTTATAGGAGATGCTCAGTACCTCACAGAATTGGCCTCTTGGTAGATACAGGTGTTATTAAAGATTTAATTATGGTGTTTTTATTCTAAGGACATGATTTTAAAGCTAAACAAATTCTAAGTTTATAAGAAACCATATGTTTCTTTCAGCAAATACCAACAGATATGCTTGTGTTCTATTTTCTGTAGGATCTTTTTCCATTTAAGTTCCTTATTAAAATATCATCATAATCTAACAAAAGTATCAGGACATAAATTATTAAAAGATTGTTTCTCTAAAGTGGTTAAAATGTATTTTTCTCCCCAGAAGTTCTTAAAATACAGAGAATGTATTTTATGCCATTTTAGAGTTTGTTATTTAATTCAGCTTATAACATTTTATTTAACACTTGTTTTCAACAGTGATTATGACAAACCTATGTTTCCTCTTTGGAAAAATGTAGTAAATGCAAAGTTATTTCATAATTCCTGTTATACCAACTTTATCATACATTACACATTAGAGAAACTTTTAAAAGAATGTAAATATTTCTATCTTATTGCTACAAGGGTTTTCACACAGATTGATGTTTCTTAAACACATATACTCAAAACTACCTTCTCCAGTAACTGAAAATCTAATAGCAAACTTAAAAAGTTATCAAAACTGATTGGTTCATCCATTTGTCATTTAAAAAACAGCATTGAAGTTGGTAGATAGGTACATTAATATACTATATATTAACTTTTGAATTAATGAAGGATGACAAAATGAACTTAAAGGATCTCTGTTCCAAGCCTTTCAATATTCTGCTTTAAATTGTAATTTTCTATAATCAACTACACATAAGTTACAAGAAATTGAACTTAGCTATTCAGACATGAGATAACAGCAACTGAAAGAGGACTTTTCACTGGATTGAAAAAGTAATAATTTTGCCTTGTTTTGTATCTGCCCTGGTTACATGTAACAATGTATTTAGGTATGTAGAAAGCAATGCTCAAAAAATTGTTTCCTCTTGTCTAGTGATCTTGCATGCCCTGTGTTATTTTCCAAGCTAGCAACATAATTACTGTAGTAGTCCTTTTGTAAGATTTACCGCCATTACAACCTAATTACTAAAAACTGGATCACCTTTCAGCCCTGCATACTATTTTAAGAAAGTTAAACCATTTAAATATAATTAACCATTCAAAACAGTTAGTTCCAGTCTACAATATACTGGGAACATTTTTCAATTGTACCTTAAAGTAAAGTAATAGTTAGCCACTATTCCATAATTTTAATAATAATGCTTTGATACATATTCCTGTAATTATGTACCAAAGTAGAACTACTTTCCTAATAGCAGCACGATCTTTTTCTGATGCACAATGGTAACTCGAAAAATAATCATCAATACAGAAACTAGGATTAGGAATAAATACAAAATAGCATACACTAGCCCATCTGCCCAAACACACATAACAACCTGGAAAATGCAAGTTTTCCAAAACTACTTAATACAAGCACATTTAAAATGGACAAATTCAAAATCAAATGTCTAATTCAGGTGTTAATTCCCACTTTTTAACATGCAGCATTCCTCTATAATGCGCTGGAGAGCTCTTCTTTCAACTGTGATTAAAGCGAAATAAATTGTTTTATGCAGAGTCTGGTACAGTTTTCCATTGCTCCATCTGCTGGATGTCTCTACAATGCTACTCCTAACTCATCACCTCCAAAAAGTAACATCAACTAGTTCAGCAGGTGGCTTCAGCTCCAGCAATCTCACGGCACACTATGTACAAGTTGTTACTGTGAAACTCACACGGAGATTTAAGTTAAGGGAAACTACACACAGCTCTTCATCCCCAAACAATATAAAATTACACCAAAAGAGAGGAAGGGGATCTTTTAAGTAGTTATCCTGTTCTACATAAAAAATAAAGACACAATACGATTAGAAATACCCCTACCACTGATGGGAATATATATAAATCTTTTAAAAGAAAACTTGTCTAAAAGTATACCTATCTCTACAAGCACACGCATGTATCTCACCTGCTTTCATAAAGGCATATTCTTACATGGAGATATTTTCCAAAACAGAATTTATCTAAATACCCATGAGTCTTTTATGCTGCAGCCTTGTTGGTCCCAGGATATTAGTGAGACAAGATGTGTGAAGTAGTATCTTTTATTGGCCCAATTTCTGAAGACGAGCTCTGTGTAAGCTCCAAAGTTGATTTCTCTCAGCAACAAAAGTTGGTTCAATAAAAAAAGATTACCTCACCCACCTTGTCTCTGTAATGAGTCCTTCAGGTTTCTATCCTAGCTGCTTGTAGCCCTCACTGGAAACACATTTCCATGCGCTTTCAGTTTCTTTCCCTGATGGGACAACTTGGTACTTACAAAGGCGACTATTGCAAGGAAAGTGTTTGCTCACTCCTGGAATCGAGCGGCAGCAGGAAAAACTTCACCCTGGTTTGCATTCTCCTATGGCTGCAAACTTACGCGCCTGCAGTGCCACTTGAACTCCTGCTGCGAGCGGCAAGCCAAGGGATTTAAAATGAAAACCCAAACAAGCAAAGCAGACGCATTATTCAGACAAGGCACCTGTATAATGACTAAACCGATGTCGCAGCGGACGATCCTCCCGGCTGCCCCAAACCCTCCCAAACCAACCCTCCCCCCCAACCCCAATTAACCCAAAGCACACACACCCCATTAAAAAGAAGCCGGGGGCGGGGGGTGAATGGCAGGTATGAGCGGGAGGCAAAGTTTGGCAAATGCTCGGCTCCTAAAATTAAAGGCAACTATGGAGCAGAGACGATCTAGTTCCCCACCGTGTGTAGGCGAGGTGACCACAAGCGAAACGTACCTGTCTGCTGTCTCTCCCTCACCTTCCTTGCCTAGACGGGTGGAGGGAGGAAAGGAAGCCCCCTCGCCGCAGTCACCGAACTATGGAGGCTGCCAGGAAGAGGGCCAGCAGCAAGAGCCCTACTGGGCAAGCCTCTTGAGCAGGTGAAGTTGGGCAGCAGCCACCAGGCAGCAACACGTTTGGGTTGAACTTTGCAGCTTCAGTCCCGGCAAACAAACGCCACCGCAAAGGAGCCGATCCCCGCCCAGCCGAGCCGCGGTCTCTGCCTCTTTTATTGGCGCGGGCGGTATTGCTTTATTTACTTATTTATTTATTTCTCCCTCCTCGCCAGCCCGTCCTCCCACCCCACGCGGAGTCCGTTCCAGTCACTCCTGCCTGCAGCTTGGCAGGGCTGCTCTGCTGCCGACGCCTGCCCCGCTTTCCCGGGGTGCTGGCCGGGGAGGGGAATGGGCTGGGGCTGCTGCCAGCGGGGGGAGGTGGCGGCAGGAAAGAGAAGCAGCTCCTGGCGCTGAAGGGGTGCACCCAGCCCGCCCGCCCGCCGCTGACGGGACTGAGATGCGCGAGGCGGATGCAAGGTTGCAGGCACCGCGGCTCCTCCACCGCAGCGGCACCAGCGTGCGGCACCGGCTCCACCGCCACCTCCTCCGCCCCGGCCAGCGGGCTTCAGGCTCCCCGCGGCTCTAGAGCGCCCGTCGTGAACCCCGCGGGAGGGGCCGGCCCGCCCGCGCGCCCTTGGGGACGGCGGGCTGCGAGTTAGCGGCTGGTAATGGTGGGTTTGGTGATGCACCGGGGGGGGGGGGGTGTCTGTTCTCTCTCTCTCTCTCTCTCTCTCTGGCGCCTTAAAGGAGCAGCCCGCTCCCTGGGCTGCGCGCCCGCCGCGAAGGGGTCACACACAGCCCTGCTCCTGGCGGGTGGCGGCTGCAATTCATCCCCCACTTCCCTCCTCCACTAGGAGCTCGCTACGCGGCCAGCCTGACCGCGACCGGTGCTTGCGCTTACCCCGGGAAAGCACCGAGCGCTGCTGGAGCCCCGCTCGCGCAGTCACCTTACGGCTGGGGAGCCTACGAAGGCGCCCCGGCTCCTCACTGAAATACCTGCCCCCACGCTCGTGGGCTCAGTGACCATCTAAGGATGGTTAGAGCCACCTCGCCCAAAAGGTGAAATCGCGCTGGTGAGTCGCACAGCCCCGCTGTTAACCTGGGGGGTGTCCTGTCTACCGCGGGCTGAGCACAATCCCAGGCATGGGGAGTGGGGGGGCGGGGATTGTCCGTTTTTTGTTTCCACGGGGACTTGAGGGAGGCCAGCCGCAGTGAGCTGTGTGGATGGGTTTTAAGTTCGCTATAGCTCATGTGAAGCCAACAGAAAAGGAGCCTCGTTTCAAGTCTGATTTGCAGAAGGGGGGCTGAAGGGACTGGGAAACAAACCATTGCCTGGATTTTCTCTGCTAATCAAAGCCAAGCCTGGAAACCACCGCCACCCTCATCTGTCCATTCCTCTGTGCCAAGGCCACCTCCACTATTATCACACGTAAACACAACATACGTTCGGGCTGCCTGGCGGAGACTGCTTGGACCAAGTGTGTTCAGTGCGCCTGCACTACCTTTCCTTTTTGCTCAGCCGCTGGCTGGGTGCTGCTGTGAATAGAAAACAATTCTGTCCGCTAGTTGCTGTTTTTCCCCATGTACCCACATGTGATGGAAAAATTGTCTCCCCCATCCCGCTCTTTGATTGAGATCAGGAGCGGAAAGAGGAGCAGATGGGACAGCATAGTCTGCAAGGTGGAGCTGCAGGCACTGTGGTGTGTCTTCAGTTCCTGGATTCTCCCCACCCACCTCCCCTAGCAGAAAAAAAAATCATTTTTTTCATGTTCTTTTATGCTGCCATGAAAAAAAAAAAACCCGTACGGAAATAGTGAATGTACCTAGAGAATATAGAGTTATTTAGCAAGTATTAGTAGAGAACAAAGCATAATTTATATCCCTATTCCTCTTCAGGGGACAACACAGAGTAATCTAAAGATTGCTTTTATCCTGACAGTCAATGAATTTATGTAGATTTACCACCCTGAACAAAGGGCTCAAATCTTTCTTTGCTCACAACTCTGTAATTCTACCTTTGTCAAATGAAAACAATAAACTAAAAAGACTAATGTACGTTTCCTTCTAAGTAGTAAATCCCATTGTCTAATGCAGAGAACTTTTTATTCAAAGACCTGGATCAATGGTTGACTTTGTTTTGAAGCCTTTATTTAAAAAGGTATTTTAAAAGAATCAAGTTCATGCTTTTAGCATTCTTTTAGAAATCACTCCTCAAAGTCTATCACCAGACTTGTCAATCTAGAGGTTACTGCCATCTAACAACAAAGCTTGAAAGTTGGATGAGGAAACCCCTTTGGGTTCAAAAAGTGTACTTTCTTACTAGGAACAGACCACTAGGAAATAAGACCCACATTCTCTCCCTCCACCCGCTTGAATCTTTTTAAGGGCTTTCTTTGGAAAAGTGGAGCTTTATTTTTTCATGTTAACACTGATATGCTCTCAAGGTCAATTAGAGGAAAATGACAAATGAGTTCTATATCAGAGAGAATGCCTCCAACTTTATATAATGTGTTTAGTGGCAAATGTTTAAATAGTTAAATACTCACTTAGTCTGGTTGTCATTTTAATCTGTTATACTATCCATCTTCAATAAGTATTTAAATATAATTTATTAGTAAAAAGACAAAGTGAGTTCTACTGAAATAAGCTTTTGACTTTTCCAAATATGAGAAATTAAAGGAGATAAGTGTGGTAATTATGGGCCTGATTCAAAGCCCACTGAAGTCAATGAAAAGACCAGTTGATTTCAATGGGGTTTGGTTTAGAACCTACACTGGTATTTTTATTTTATAATGGATGCAAATTATTAAATTAGGACTTATTTTATTTTAATGGCAAAACTAAAACCAAGACGCAAATATGTAACTTTAAAAAAAAGTATTTTAAATTCAGTACCACAGATTTTTAAGACTGGTGATATCCTATAAAATTGTTTTCTAAGTACCACTTCACTTCCATTCATCCATATTTCTTTGGTATGTGGACCTGCAATGACTGTGGGTCAAATCCTGTTCCCTTTAATCACTCAAATGGTCCTATAGAATTCGATAGACTATTCACCTGAGTTAGACAAGCAAGCTATTTTCCAGACTGTTTGGGAGTTATGGTTAAAGAACACAGAAAGAGGTAAGGAGTGAATGGGTAAAGTAAAGGAAAGAAAAGGAGAAAGGGCAAAGAACTTAAATGTAAAATGTAAGAGAAAGAGACTAGTCTGAGTTTTGCTTTACGGAGTTGCTTGCAGTTAGCCTACTTCACTGATCAGTTTGATCTGTTGTGCTGTGCTTTTCAGTACTAAGCAAGAATATTAATAATAATAATAAAAGCAAAATCTAGCATGCAACTAGATACAACTTTAAGACTGAGAAGCCAAGTACATAGATCAGAAAATTCCAAGAGTTCAGATTTCTCCCCAAACATTAATTTGACCAGGTTGCACAACTTTTATATTTACTAAAGGTAAAATAAAACCCACCCTATGTTAATGCCAATGGTAATAAGACACTTCCAAATTTAAATCCAATCAATTTTTTTTAAAGGCAGGGATTCAAAGTAGTTTTAGATACTACACCTGCCTCTGAGCCCCATTAACTTTTTTGTTGTTGTTCTACAAGTCACATTTTCCTATTTTAAAATATATTAAAAATATTTTCCTATTCCTTCTGCTGTGTCAAAGACTCATGCAAATAACAGGGGAAACTCTCTGCCTGCACAGTAAGAATGAAAGCATTATATATGAAGTGTTGCCAAATTTACAAAGTAAACAACTTTAAAAATATTTCTTTGATCTTTCAATTGTAGTCATTTTAGATGTTACCTGTAACAATAGTAGATTTTTAAGTTGATAGTGCCCCTTAAGGTTGTCCATTTAGGCACTCATTCAGGGAATGTCAAATTTAAGATTGAATTTGTCACCTTAATGCTATCTCCTTGTGCATAAATATAGTGCAGTTTTATTACATTAACACATTGTTTCCAAAAATATAAAATAATTGCATATTATATTGCAACTTTAGGCCCTGGACCTGCACGGAGACCCACTGAAGTTTGTGGGGCTCAGCATAGGCACAAAGTTTCATCTGCACAGGTACAATTGTAGGACTAGGATTGGATGTACACAATGTACCTAATGATGTTTTCCTTCTTGTATATGTATGTTAGTTTCATTGTCATAAAGGTCCAGTATATCTTTACCAACTTCTTACAAGTAAGGTTCACTTCTTTTATGATGTATATTTTAAATGCATTATCTCACAATGAGCATGTATTTAACAGAACATTTTTGTTTTCATTTGGATGAAGATCTCTCTAAAATGAATGTCTTATTGTACATAAGAACATAAGAGCTGCCATACTGGATCAGACATGGTCCATCTTCCCCAGTGTCCTGTCTCTGACAGTGGCCTGTACCAGCACTTTAGGAGGAGTCTACAGAACAGGGCATTTATGGAATTATCGAACCCTGTCTTTCACTCCGCTCTTCTGGGAGTCAGAGATTTAGGGTTGCGTCTGTGACCCTGTTGGCTAATAGCCATTGACTATCCTCCACGGACTTATCTAATTCTTTATTGTAACCAGTTACACTTTTGGCCATCACAACATCCCATGCCAGTGAGTTCCACAGGTTATTTATGAGTTGTGTGAAAAAATACTTTCTCTTGTTTGTATGAAACTGTCTGCCTGTGGTCTGAGCCTTTATTATGTATTTTAAGTAGTCTCCATGATGCTTGCAGGCATTTTACTCTTTTTAATTTCCATCCAACTAGCACCCTCATTCTTGTGTAGTTCCCTTTTTTAAAGTTAAATGTTACTGTGTTGGTATTTTTTGGTATTTTTCCCCCTACCAGGATGCTAAATTTAATGACATTATGGTAACCATTACCAAGTTGTTCAGCTACAGTTACCTCTTGGACAAGATCTTGTGCTCAATTTATGATTAAATCAAGAATTGCCTCTCCCTTTATGGATCCCAGGACTAGGTGCTCCAAAAAGCAATCATTTATGGTCATTTATAGTGTCTTATCAGCAATTTCTGAAAGAAAACTGTACAACTTCTCTGTCTCCAGAAAAATGTCAGTGACAAACATTCTTCCCAACTCCAACACACCAAATTTCTTCCATTTATATTTCCTGATGCTCTGGAATTTGTGGAAGACAGTCCTAGGATGGTGTGCCTAATCCACACCCAAGCAAAGCATTCCACTTTTCAGTATTTGAGTTTTACCATCTGGTTCAATCTGGCCTATAACAACACTCTGCAGTTAAATAGTTTTGTCTATAGATTTCAAAATATTTTATTAAGTTATGCAGGCATTATATTATCCATTTTCAGATGGCTTTGGTATATACAGAAATTTGAAGACATTTTCTTAAGATGTAATGTAGATTAGACAGGGATTTGTACAGCAATTCTACCACAGTCTTTGTATCTCTTTGTGCATCAGTTACCACATCTGTACTAATACTTAGCTTTCATGTAACACTTCCTGTCCATAGACCTCAAAGTGCTCTACAACGGGAGTTAAGTATCATTATCCTCATTATTCAGATAGGGAAATTGAAACAGAGGTAAAGTGATTTGTATACGGTCCCATAACAGGAGACTAACAGGACTAGTACTAGAACCCAGATTATCTGACTGCTAGGCCAATATCCTAGCCTTAGGAACATGCTTCCTCTCAACTAAGGACAAGGCTATTATTCCTACTCCCTGGGAAGGTTTGTTTGAGGCTTAGGTAAGTAGACTTACACCACACAAAGGACTCAGGGCAGTCAAAAGAAGACAACAGTAGAACTAATGATTGCCTGATTTCCCCATCCCTCCCCCCTCGAGGCCTGGGCACATCCCAGATCCACAAAGATATTGAAGCACCTGAACCCCACATTTAGGTGCCTAAGTCCCAGTTTTAGATGCCATTGTGATCAAGGTGGATTGATTTGAATCAAAAAATTTAAATCACCAATGTTATTCATTATTTAAATCACTTTAGCAGAAAACCTTGGGTGTTCCAGTGGGGCAATCAGCACACAGTACTTAAAGAGCCTTGCTGGTTTGGAGTGATGCAGAGTTTGAGCCTCTACCTAGAGCATTAGTTCTGTAGGAGTAAAGAGATTATTTTACCTCTGTATTTGGCATTGGTGCAACGGATACTGTAATGTGTCCAATTCTGGTGTCCACAATTCAAGAATGATGATAAATTGGAGAGGGTTCAGAGAAGAGACGCTAGAACAATTAACAACAAGGAGTTCATTGGCACCTTAAAATCTGAAGCAGTGGTGTTTTTTACCCATGAAAGCTTATGCCCAAATAAATCTGTTAGTCTTCAGGATGCCACTGGACTCCTCGTTTTTGTGGATACAGACTAACACGGCTACCCCTCTGACACTTAGAACAATTAAAAGATTAGAGAACATACCTTAGAGAGAGAGACTCAAGGAGCTCAACTATTTATCTTGACAAAGAGAAGGTTAAGGTGTGACATGATTGCAGTCTAAAAATATTGATGTGGGGAACAAATATTTAATAATGGGCTCTTCAATCCAACAGAAAAAGATATAACATGATCCAATTGCTGGAAGTTGAAGGTAGACAAATTCAGACTGGAAATTATGATGAGAGTAATTAACCTTTGGAACAATTTACCAAGGGTTGTGGTGGATTCTCCATTACTGACAATTTTTAAATTAAGATTGGATGTTTTTCTAAAAGATATACTCTAGGGATTATTTTATGGAAGCTCTATGGCCTGTATTATACAGGAGGTCAGACTCAATGGTCCCTTCTGGCCTTGAAATCTATGAAATCATTAATTTTAATCGTGCTTTACACTTGCACATTTTAGTTATTTTCCTAAAGAAAGGTTGATTCTCACTGGTTAATATTTATTAAAATATGTTGATTTGCAACTAAATATGGCTGGTATATGAAATTTGGTACTTCTTTTTGCTAGCCAGGAGGATAAACTATATCTATATGCATTTATTTAAGCAATCATATAGCTTAACTTACATTTATTCAGATTCTTAAGTTTTATACGTTTTATTCTGTTAGACAATGGTGAATGATGTGTTTGTTATTTACTAGATGACTGATTTTGTTACTTATTTTTGTCAAGCTCAGGATGGAAATTCAAATTAAATTAAAAATGAACAAAAGCATTTTTTATTAAATAAAACTACCTTAAATGTGCAGGATAAGAAAAAAAGTTTATCAAAAAAATTACCAAAACACATTTTTCATTTAAAATGAGCATTTATTAAACAAAGGAATTATTATCTGTTTACCATATTGTTCAAAATGTTAGGACTAGTAGATGTCATCCTCTCACACCTAGTTTTTATACATAGATAAGATGAGGACAATAAACTTTTCTGTTTTTTCAGCTTCCAATCAGTTTCTTAGCTTGAAATGAACTAGTCATTGAACTGAACTTGTTGAATAAACTGAAATGAAGGAAATATTCTCTCTACACTTTCAGAAGAGGCTACTGCTGTCAAAAGCACTTATAGTGCTTCAAAAACCTATGGTTCCAGGTGCTTACCCCGAGATTTCCACCAGTTCAGTTCTTTGATTTTCTTTAAAACTTGGCAGCAAACACAGAATCATAGAAATGTAGGACTGAGGGGGACCTCAGAAGTCCATGACACCCAGCCCCTCTATGCTGATGCAGGAACAAGTAAACCTAGACCATCCCTGACAGATGTTAATCCAACCTATTCATAAAAACCGCCAGTGATGGGAATCCACAACTTCCCTTGGAAGCCTATTCCAGAACTTAACTACCTCTGTAACATGACTACTTAATATTATTTTCATATTTATTTTAATAAATTATGATAATTTAGGTTTTAACATAGATGGTTAGTTTCAAATTTTATTTTAAATTGGTTTATATTTAGACAATAATATTTTTAAAGTATTTATACCCAGTGGAACAGCTTCTACAGGAGAGACAGATGGAGACCCACATCACAATATCCCATAGCTCAATGGTTCTGGCATTCTCCTGAGAGGTGGGAGAGCCCTATTGAACCCTGGTCTCCCACATGCTGTGTTAACCTACTAACCACTGGGCTAAAATTTATAAGTGAGGCACATAACCCCTCCCTCACTCCCATTTGTATGGAGTTAGGCAGGTATCTATCTCCTTCTCATAAGAAATGCCTTAATAGCCTGACTCCAGGAGAGGGTTTCCCTGGCTGAAATAAGCACCTGCCTGCATCCTGGATTAGGCACATATTTCCATGAGAGGGGAAGGGCGAACCACTCTCATCAGCATCTTCCATTGAGTAGTGTAGGTGGCTCCTCACTTAACGTGCTGTCTTTTGTGGATCTCAGTCTTAGGCACCTATCCCTCCCCATTCATCACATCAGTAGCCTGGGCACCTAACCCAGACTTTGTGTTATTTCAATGATTTCCTAGGCACCTAAAAGTTCAAAATTGAGTGTTGCAATGTCTACATCCCTTTGTGGATCTGGGACTTTCTCCCTTGGAGAAAGGAGCATTTTGGTGGGAATATAGCAATAATCTTTTTATCAGATTCCTGCTATCTCAAAATATTTGGAAATATTTTCTGAGCAGTTCAAAGCCATTCTGGGGAAGAGAAATTTTGGGGCCAGCTATAAAGCCCATTGCAGTCAGTGGAAATCCTTCAGTTGATTTTACTGGGTTTTGGATGTACATGTTAGTGCATGTAGAGAGGTCTTACCTGATTGGCATGGCGATGTGGTTGTTACCTCAAGCTTCCTCACTGGTTTAGCTCTCCAGTTAAACCAAAACTCTACCCTTTCCAGGATAGTACAAGTCCAAACATTCATATTTCTGTGTGGGTTTAACAGACACCTGCAGAGCTAAAGGAGAACCTATCTTCTCCCTTCCCATCCACTTTCCTAAAACCACTTTGACTAGAATGATCCACCACAAAGTCTCTCTTTCTAGGAGTCCTTTTCATTAAAGAAATGGAGCTGCCTCATTTCCCAACACTCTTTGCTGGGCCGGCCTTCAACTCCCAGGCCTCTCTGTGGACAAAACCTACAAGCCAACTTTAAAGAGGCAACCTGTTACAGTGTAAAATTAACTGACACACACTGTTAATTCATACTGACACACATACCCTGTGCTGTGCATTGTGCTTCAGGAATGCATCTAATAGCTCAGTAAAAACGGTAACACACATAATAACTATTCCATTGTCAAATTCTTATTTGGTTCAGTCAAATCAGAAAAAAAGTTTAATTTAAAATAAATCCAGGAACTGCCCTTCATTTAGGATTATTTCCATGAGAAATAGCATCTTTCAAATCTCAGACTGTTAAAAAGAAATGTTTGATGCCCTCCACTACCCACCAACGGACAAGCATTTTTTTTTCACTCTTATGGAAGAAATATTTCTGCTCAAAGATTATACACCAACCTTTTCCCCTTTGGAAAGAGACCAAGTCTGGAAAAATTAAGCCTCAGTATATAAAACCAGGAGATTTTAAGGGAAATTTTTTTTGCTCCCTTAACAATGACAAGTGCTACATGCAGGAAACAGCCATACATGAAAACTTATATTTAATAAGGATCTCAAGAATCAAAAATATTATATCTGAGCAATATGATCTTGCTAATGTTGTGCAAGAAACCTTAAGTTTTGGAATTACCTGTCTTAAGCCCAGCGGAAAAGTTTGTTAATGTACTCTGGGATTCCCAGGAATTCTCCATAGAGATCTCTAGGAAACTTTCCTGCAGATACTCTGCAATGCTCTGCCAAAGGTTCCTTGGTGTCGGAGAAAAACAGAGTTCTCACTCTTATTTTGGGTGCAGCAAGGCAAGATACTCTTTATTAACCTAAGCAATTGCAAAGAGGAGAGAGTGCACCAGGACACAGGGTTTCCCCCTCCTAGGCAGGTCTCTCAAAGATAAACAATTAAGGCAAGCATTTATACTTTTTGTTACATATAGTAATGATCAACAACTGCAGTTTGTTTATACATATTCTTTCTTGATATCTTGTTTTCCTCATTAATTTTGTTATGGTCTACATTCTATTCTTATCTAATACAAGGTTACAATAACCTCTCTCATAGTTATTTTCCCCTCGCCTCAGACAGTCCCCGCTTCTACAAATCTCGCGTTATCACAGCTAGAGTTAGCCTGACTCTTGCTCATATAGAGGCCTGCATCCAAATTCCCTTTACCGACTTCCACATTGGTAAAGCTGTCTTGTTTCTCCCCCCTCTATAGGAAACTTTGTCATGTCAACCGGCAATTATTTCTGCAGGGACAAAAGCAGCACACAGGCGAGCAGCATACAGACCTGGTCTGAAGCCACACACATGAAGGAGATGCACCCATGCATCCTGGGTTACCCTCAGGAGATATTGGGTTCAATTACCCCAGCCTGTGGAAAAGGGTGCCAATATTGAGAATGCTTTCCCTAGGCACATGTAGTGACCCTCTTCACAAACCACCCAGACCCTTTGTCGCTTCTTTCCCATTCCTTCTTTCCAACCCTCCCTCTCCCCACCAAACTCGCCATATCTGGGACTCTGAGCTGTGTGCTAGCCAAGGGATAGTGAGAGAAATTCATGGCTGTGAGTGCACTCTCAATACTGTCTCTGTTCATTGTTTCTTTGGTTTATGCAGATATGCCCTTGAGGACCAACTCCTACACACCGGCAGAGGGCCTCTGTCAGATAAGTAGGCAAACCAGGAGGAGTAAGGCAGAAATGTTTCTGAAAGTGCTGCAGTCAACTGATATAGCAGATAGTGAAACAAGAGCATGGAGGGAGACAGATAATGAAAAACACATACTGGAAAGCCTGGAAAGGAGACGGCCAGATGATAAAGATGGATAGGAGACAGGGGTGGATGACAGATGGACAGGAGCAGGTGATAAAGCTAATAGAGAGCAAGACAGAGATGTTCAAGTCCCTCATAGTGCTGCAGTCTGAGCACGTGTGCATGACTCCTCCTGCAGCAAATACAGAACGCCATTCCATGCCCTCCCCAAACTCCCCCAACACATTTCTCTTGTTTTCCTGTTCCATGGCAGTTCCCCTTGCACTCCATCCCTAGAGACTGGTTTTGTGGTGAAAGCTGGAGTTACACAAAGCTGTGAGAGCATTAACTGAGAAACTGTTCCTCATTGCCATGTCCCCTGGTTTTTTAAAAAAAAATAAATAAATAAAAATAAAGGGGGGTGGTGGTATATCCTTTAATTCAAGTATAGTCTTTGAAACAAAGTGAGTATTTGTGTCATGCACGTGGTAGTTTTTGCTAAAATTCAAACACAGTGGCTATAGGCAGGAACATGTGCTCACTACAATTAAAGCCAAGCATTACAGGGGTCATTTAAGGCAGCAAGTTAACATTGCCTGATCTAATGCATAACACAAAGACACATTACTGGAGCTTATTGTCAAAATGCTTCCTCAAAGCCTCCCTGATTTGAATAGCCCACTGAGCCTCTCTAATTGCTCTGGTATCTGGCTGCTCAAAATCAGCAGCCAGCTGATCCACATCAGCGCTCCACCCTGGGGTAAACTTTTCCCCCTTGGCTTTACAAATGTTATGCAGATCACAGCAGGCTTCTATGAACATTGGAATATTAGTTTAATTGAGGTCCAACTTGCCAAAAAAGGCACATGCAATGGTCATTTGGCACCTGCTGATCCTGTTGTTGAAGTGCTCCTTGCTGCTTTCTAGGTTTCCAGTGTAAGGCTTCATGAGCCACAGGAGCAAGGGGTAGGCAGGGTCTCCCAGGTTCACAATGGGCATTTCCACATCTTCCATTGGAATCTTCTGTAAAGTAAGTCCCAGTGTGCAGCTTTCTATACAGTCCAGTGTTCCTTAAGATGTGTGCACCATGACCAACCTGCACTGATGTCAGTGAAATGGTCCTGGTGATCCATCAGCACCTGCAAGACCATGGAGATGTAGCCCTTTCGGTTGATGTACTGTTGCAAGATGGTCTGGGGGCAAAATTGGTATATGTGTACCATCTATCACCCTACTTCAGTTAGGGAATCCCATTGCCACAAAGCCATCAAGTATTTCCTGCACATTGCCAAGAGTCACAGTCCTTTGTAGCAAGAGACAATTAATGGCCTTGCACATTTGCATTACTGAAAACCCCATGGTGGATTTTCCAACTCCAAACTGATTCACAACTAACTGGTAGCAGTCTGGAGTTGGCAATAGATGTGTGGAAGCTGGCACGTGCATTTCCACTGTGAGGGCAGCTCTCATTCTGATGTCCTCATGCCACAGGATAGGGGCAAGCTCCATGCACAGTTCCAAGAAGGTGGCTTTGAGCATTCGAAAGTTCTGCAGCCACTGCTCATCATCCCAGACACACATCATGATGTGATCCCACCACTCAGTGCTTGTTTCCTGAGCCCAGTACTGTCGGTCCACTGTGTGCAGCTGCTCCGTGAATGCCAACAGCAATCTTCAATTGTTTCTTTCTATTGCATACAGCAGGACAGACACCACAGACTCGCTCTCTGTTTCACAGTTCATGAAATACTGCAGGACCAGCTATGTTATGTTCATAACGCACATCACTAGACTGGTCAGCAGTTCAGGATCCATGCTTTCAGACAGAGATGGTGGGTGCACAGTTTACAAGGTCTGTTAAAAAACGGCACAAAACAAAGTCAGAAGCCTGTGGAATGATGGGATGGAAAAAAGTGCATCATGAGACAGTGAGCGTGCCCCCACGCTGTACTGTGATCCATTCCCAAGTATCCCAGTGGCAGAGGGTGGTGAGTGGGATAGTGGGATAACTACCCATAATTCACCACTCTGTGAATGCAAGAGTACGGACTGTGGCCACACTCCACTGACACAAGGAGTGTTGTGTGGATGTGCACAGCCAATGTAATTAAAGCAGCTTATGATTGACGATGTAACTTAAGTTGTCTTAACTCTCATGTGTAGACATAGCCTAACTTAACAACATTTGGAGATGACACAAAGTTACTTAACTCACAGCTCAGCCGTCTTTCCAGATCATTAATAAATGTATTAAACAATACTGGGCCTAGTATAGAACTTTGTGGCCCCACTCTCTTAACCTTTCAGGATGATGAAAATTAACCATTTAATCCGACTCTTTGTTTTCTGCCTCGTCAGGTCTTGAGTTATGACAATACATTGCCTCTGACACCTTTACTGCTCAGCTTCTTCAGTAGCCTTCATAAGAGAGTTTGTCAAAGGTCTCTTGGAAGTCTAAATAACTTACATCAACACTGGTTCTCCATTATCCACTATTTAATTGAAACATTCAAAGAATTCTATGAGATTAGTGAGACACAGCTTTCCTTTACAGATCTCCTTCAGAACTCTTGGATGTACCTTGTAGGCCTGATGACTATTGTTTTTTTAAGTTTTACAGCTGTATTAGGAACAAAAGTCCTAGTAATAGTATAGGCCCCTTATTAGATAGAAATGGCAACATTATTAATGATTATGCTTGGCAGAATTCAATTTTATAATTATGATGGATATTATCAATATTTTAAACATTTTTATTGATTTAAATTTTAACAGTTGCAGGAAATTATGGGGGTGTTAGACAATAATTATTTAATGACAGACATTGAGATTCAAAAAGTTAAAACTTTATAACTGGTCAAACAAATTGTCAACATCACATGCCAAACTATACAAAGTAAATATCCTTAAATCAAACTGTAGTAAGTTCTAAAACAGAATTTCTGTTTCTTTGCCTATCTGTACATTTTTAATTTTTATTGATGGAAATATTTTTTTCACCTTTGTGTGTGTGTGTGGACAGTGAAATTGATGTTTACCAAAAATTAATTGATAAACATCTAATTCTTTCAAGCTTATTAATGGTGCAGAAAAGGCATAAATGTTCAATAAATATTTTTCTTCTGTATTTGAAAACAGGCAGGATTAGCAACTCACATCACATGAGAATGATGAAGTACTTTCCAGTCTGTTAGTAAACAAAGAGGATATTAAACAATAGCTACTAGGGACAAACATTTTTAAATCAGCAGAGCTGGAGGATAAAAGATTTGGCAGAAGAGATCTCTGGTCTGCTGATGTTAATTTTTGATAAATCTTGAAATAATGGGGAAATTCAGAAGACTGGAGGTGTATTATTGTTGCACCAATATTCAAAAAGGGCAAGCGGGATGGCAAAGGTAACTATAGAGCAGTTACTCTGACATCAGGAACTAAGTAATGGGGTTCTATAGAGATCTGTGCTAGGCTCAATGCCATTCAGCAGTTTAATCAATTATCTGGAAGTAAAGAGTGAGAAAATTTGCAGGTGACACAAAGATTGTTGGAATGGTAAAAAATGAGATGAATGGTATCACTTGGTTAGCTGGACACATTCAAACAAAATATGTTTTCATTCAGCCAAGTGCAAAGTTACACATGTAAGAACACTGATTTCAGGCCATACCTACAGAATGGGGGACTATCCTAGAAAGCAGAGCTCGAAAAAGATTTATGGGTCATGGTAAACAAGCAGCTCAACATGAGCGCCCAGCGCAGTGCTGTCACAAAAAGGCTAATGCAATGCTTGGATGTATAAACGGGGAAAGTGAGTAGGGAGATGATTTTACTTCTGTATGTTGCATTGGTGTGACCAGTACTGGAATACTGTGCCAGTTCAAGGGCTTGAGAAAATGCCTTCTAGTGAGACTTAAAGGGTTACATCTGTTTACCTTATCCAAACGGAGATTGAGAGGTGGCTGGTTATGATGTATAAGTATCTTCATAGAGAAGAAATACCATGTACTAAAGGGCTCTTCAATCTGGATAACAAAAACAAATGGCTGGAAGCTGAAGCCAGACAGCTTAAGTTTAGAAGTTAAATAGAAATTGATAACAATTAGGCAATTATTTAAATACTGTAACAGATTACCAAGATAAGTGGGGCATTCTTTGTCTCTTGATATCTTCATATCATGAATGGGTGCCTTTCTGGAAGATATGCTTTAGCATAACACTGATTATGCTCTAGTCAAATGAAAATAATGGGGCTAAATACAAAGGTGAAATTTAATGGCCTGTGGTGTATAGGAGGTCAGACAAGATGATCTAATGGTTCATTGTCTATGAATCTATGAAAAATTCTATTTTTCTAAAAAATACTGAGTATTTTTTGCTGTCAATGTGAATTTGTGCTCCATGTGATCTTAATTAATTATTTTAAAACAGGCACGTGGATGTGTGCCATAATACTTTTATATTGTAGCATAACATCCTAATTGCCATTACATAGCCCAAAAGCAGGCATACAATATGCATGATACATATATTCCCATCTCACATGTGAATAATTTATCTCCACTCTATGATGTTTTCTTGAACTAAATTGTTGTTAAATGGTTTAAACTTCAATATATAAATGAAAACATATCTTACATTCATATATTTGAATAATAAATTACAATAGCTACCAAGTTATTTTTATTGCTATTTTTAAGTTTTTGATTGACAGGTGCTTTTGGAATTTTATGATGCTGATCAGAAAAGAATGAGTATAATTTTCCTTTTCACAAAATTAACATAAAAATTCCCTACTATCTACTTGAATATTTTTTTGGCTCTGGGCTTGTCTATATTGTCCCACAGTTTGTGCTGTACTGTAACTCTCTCCTGGGGATGCTGTAGGCACAATCTAAAAGGTTCCTAGTTCACGTTAACATAATCCTGTTTGAAGAGCACTATGTTAATACCAACTAGGAACCTTTTTGTTTGTGCCCATAGCATCCCCAGGAAGGAGTTACAGCACAGCACTTTGGTGCACACTGCTATTTACACCCACACAGTCCAAACTGCGGGGCAGTATGGACATAGTGTCTGTTAGTGGCCAGTAGCAGATACTTCAGAAGAAGGTGCAAGAAACCTCATACTTGACAATTTTGGAATAAACTTCCTATAAATAAAATTTCTTCCTGACTGCTGCTGTTTAGTAGTTCGCTTTTGCTTTGAAATATAAGGATGTATGACCGTTACATTGTAATGGTTACTGTGCCGGTTGGGTGAGTGATGTTTCTTGGCACACCTACAGACAATTTTTTTCAAAAGTCCAAATAAATTATCTCAACAAGTTCTCCTTAATCCATTACATGGATGATATTCTCAAAAAATTCGAATACATTACAAAGGGTAGAAATTCCTAATAGAGGCCCTGCTGGCTTCTCTGTATTAAAATGTTCCTTTAGGAATTTTACAAATCTGTTTTCAATAATTGTTTTATTGGTACTGATGTAAGACTCAGTGGTCTGTAATTCCAGGGATCACGCCTAGCACTTTTTTAAAAAGAAAGGTATACCATTTGCTATCCTGCAATCCTCTGGTATATTAGTGGCTTTTAAATGAAATATTATATATTGTTCATAACTCACCCAGTGCTTATCTACAGGTCATCACAGCATGAATTGCCATGCGCTCTAAAGCAAGCTCTAACTGCCTTATATTTGTACCTAGTTCAAAGGACTGTGTTAATGCCAACTAGGTACCCATTAGTTTGCACCAGCAGTGTACATGGAGTGCAATACTTTAGAGTGTAACACTTTAGAGCACGCTACAATTCTTTGATGCGCTATACCTCAAAATAGCACCCCAAAGCCCCCATGTTCATCACTGTTATATAATTATGATATGTTTTGTACAAAGTATGCCTTGTGAGGTATCATTTGGAAAGTTATAATCTATTGAGCATCATTGTTCTATCAAAATATATGTATAATCATTGTCTATGAAGTTATGAGATTTTGCTATATGTTGTTGAAATGTTGTGAGTCGGGGAAATGCCCACAGACTAGCTCTTCAGTAGCAACCAAGGAGTGACCAACCCCCAGCCAGCTGTAAAGCGACCACCACCAGCCATTCACCAGAAGGGGAGTTGTAAACAAGAGATTTACAATTCACACAAAAGACAGTTGCTCAATTATGTATACTATGGGGCTGCCTAAACCCCAAGACACAGAATGGATCTTTCCAGCATCTGGAGGAGAGTATAAAATAAGGGACAGTGACATCACCACTCTTCTACCCCTCCTTGCCCCCATACACTGAAGGTAACAAGAACATTTGGAAGACAAAAAAAACATTTGAACTGGGTGGGGCATGGTCCCAGCTTAAGCTTCCCAGTTAGTACAGACTGCTGTAGGTTTTTGGGTAACAGAAATCTTATTACTTCACATTTGACTTAGTTTGATAAAGTTTAGGAATTAGACTGATTTTATCTTTTATTTCTTTTTGTAACCAATTCTGAATGTGTATGCCCATACCACTTATAAATCACTTAAAACCTATTATTGTATATTTAATAAATTTATTTTAATGTTTTATCTAAGCCAGTGTGTTATTGATTCAAGTTTGGGGAATCTACTCTGGTTACAAAGGCTGGTGCATATTTGTACCTTTTGATGGTATGATGAACTAACTAATGATCTTAAGGCTGAGCAAGGGGGTTTTGAACAGTGTAAGATGTACATTTCTGAGGTGAAAGGCTGGGGCTGGGGGAATTTGCTGGTGTCTTCCTGTGTACAGTTCATTAGTGGCTTGGGAGAACATTCACACAATTTACTGGGTGTGTCTCTACATGCTGATGGCTGTATGAGAGCAAAGCCTGGAGGGACTGCTTGTCACTAGCATAGCAGTGTAGGAGACAGGCTTGACTGGAGAGATAAAGGGGTACAGTAATTCCACAGTCCAAGTTGTACCCCAAGGCATGTCACAAATTCACACCCCCATAGTCCAAACTGTGGTGCTGTGTAGACAAGACCACAGATCTCTTTCAAGTTTCTTCAGAATTCTTGGATGAATACTCTGAGCCTTATGACTTACTGTTTAATTTATCCATTTGTTCCAGCATTGCCTTTGACTCCTCATGCTCAGGTCAAGTGTATTTCCCTTCAGCATCAATCAGTGGAGAAGAATGAGACAAAGATATAATGTAACTTTTCTGAAATGTCCTTATTCTCATGAAGTAAGTCAGTAGATCCATCAGTTCTCTCTCGAGCTCCCTGCTTCTTTAATACTTATACAAATTTCTTCTTGTTTTAGGTCTTTGATTATTTACTTTTCATATTCCATCTTCAAGCCTCCCTAATTTCCATATTATATTTTAATCTGCCACACTTTATGCTCCTTTCTATTGGAGAAAGATTGAATATATTGGAGAAAGATTGTATCTGTCACTCACAAATGAAAATAGTATATTTATGTCTCAATGCAAGTATACCAGTATATTTATTCATTGGTTTATGGTGGTGTCCAAAATCCAAATAACATTCCTAAATGCTCTATTTTAGGTAAATTATTTCCTTCTTAATTGAATTGTTCCAGAGGGCATCAAATACATGAGGGCTGTTTTTCTTCTAATTTCACCCACTTTGGTTAAACCAATTCCTGTCTGAGGACCTGTCAATAGAACACTCTGTTGATAGGGGTATAAAAGGTGGCAGAGTGCAAATATGGAGAGATGAGGAAAATACAACTGATCTTCATTTACATACAGACCCTGATGCTAGCCCCTGTAATGTAGTCTCATTAAGTCAAGCTTTCAAGACATGCAGGCGGATCACAAGGTGGTATCTGGGCCTTAGAAAAGAAGTGAGCAGTCTTCAGAAATAATTAGCTAAACATACAAAATTTCATATACGAATATATGAGTTTATTTGAAAACAAACTATCAGCCAGTGGTCATTTAAACTCAATTTAAGGCTTTTCTGGTACAACTTCAGTCATGGTGGAAGATATGATCATATAAAAGTCATGCCAAATTACTGTTTCTAATAGATAATTTCAAGGTGACAGTAATAAATTGAAAGTAAAATAAATTAGCCCATTCATGACTTAGGACCTCTGTAACCCACTAATGGCTTTGTGGGTCATTAGTTATCTTTATTTGTGGTATAAACATGATTTCTCACTCTACGACACTCCATCAAGTCTCTAACACACATGAACATAGATCTTTTCTGTAGAGCTGTTCTTGACTACCAAGGGTTGTGTGATTTACAGGAAAATGTGAATTAAATAATGGTTTTAATGAACTTCAGTGCAGCTGGGAACAGAATGACCAACCTCTTGTATTATTACTGTATAGTATCTTTATAGTCCTCTCTGACATAAAGGACAATAAAGAGGACTATAAAAGATGATAAAGGCAAGTTACCTTTTAACAACCCCAGAAACCTGACTGAATTTGTTTGAATGAAAAATCAAGTTATTTTTGAGCAAGGACAAAGCCTTATTATGATTTGCTGGCTTTATGTTGGCAAGACTGGACACTGGTGAGACTTAAGTTTTTTAATTGATTCAATGGGAGTTTTATCAGGTGCTAAAGGCAGGGCCGGTTCCAGGCACCAGACGACAAATAACGTGCCTGGGGCGGCACCTTGTAAGGGGCAGCAGTCCGGGGATTCTTGGGGCATCTGTGTTTTGGGGTTTTTTTGCTTCGGCAGTTTGGCGGCGGCCATTTTTTTTTTTTTTTTTTTTTGCTTGGGGCGGCCAAAAAGCTGGAGCCGGCCCTGGCTAAAGGAACACTGTATGTCCTCACTGAGGCAGGTGTATACAGGTCTTCACTTGTAGAATGTTGCCAACTACAGGAAATAGATCATAGACATTACCTACACAGAAGATATGGTAAAATACAAGCTATTTGGTACAACGTGTTTTATGAAAGCATTTGAGTATTTTTCGAAGGATTGTACCTTATGTGGCTGAACTAAAAAGGGAACTTAACTGTACTAGCATGGCACAGTGGTGTCATAATTCAGATCCAGGATTCTTCTAGTCATGGAAAAGTAAAAGGCTGCAAAGATATTTAGGACTATCATCATCTGTGGATTAGTTTATTGTGCAGTAGAATGCCTGCCTTATCTGTGTGGATGTAATCCCCATAGCTTGGTATTAAACTCTGCATACATACCAGTCAATCATCTGACTAGTTCGCTGCAAGATATAGTGTATTTGTTCCAACATGACTGAAAATGATATGCTCAGTGTTTTTTAAGATGTATATTTTTATTTTATTTTTTTGTTTAATTTTGAAAAACTGTTTGCTTAATTTGCATTTTAAATTGAAATCCAAGTAGACAGAGAAGATCTGTGTTTACCCAAAACTTTTGGTTTGTTCCCAGGGCTCAGGATTACTATGAAGAAACTGTAAATTGAGCTGAAAGTGTATTCTCAATATTGACATGCAAATAAGTAAACCAAGCATCTTAATCAGATTCAGAATTCCTAGTACTGTTGCAACAAGTAGCTATTAAACTACAGAAAAGTTTGTGTATTTGGCAGGCAACTTTGTTAGATTCTTCCCAATTTTAACTTTTATACCTGCTATGAGTATTAACTGAAGTCAAGATAGAAGGCCAGATACACTGCTACACTCCAGCTGCTCTTCATTGCTCTGGTGATGCTAAGCAGACAGCTAATGCTGATTTCTATAAACAGGTTGTAAAGAAATTATGCTATTAACTGAATAAATTATTGACATAGGTTCAGAAGGAGATAACAGCTACTGCTGTTATTCTTAATCCAGCACCATTACCAGAGTGGGAAATTTGCACACATATGTCTCAAGATATAGGGCTAAAACTTCTAGTTGCTATGACAATACAAGTAACATATAACAGCAATAATGGTTCACTAATGTGCTCCAGATGCTTTGCACTACTCCTTATGCCATCTTTAATAATTGGATCTGCCTATCTCATCTGGTAGCTTTCTTAATATAGCAATAGAAAAGTTCCTTATTCTGATAAAGGTATTGTTTTAGGTATGTCTGCAGTAGCCATAAGCCCTTTTCATCCTGTGTCAGATATTTTATTTCTGTAAGTTAGTTGCTTAGGTTTTTCCCACCCTTCCCACAATGTTGTCCACAGAAATTGCTGACAAATTCTGCCATGGTAGAAAGGAGCAAAGTAGAGTAGATGCATATTTGAATTTCAGAAGCTTACCAGCTTTTAGATAACAGACATAGTACAAGATTTCCTAATTAAAAAACTACTACTGTACAATCCTCAGAATTACACAGTGTAATTAAACAGACAATCTAATTTATGTGATATATTAAAAAATGATCACATTGTCACCCGTTGTCCATGCCACATATCCATGCTGATGACTCCTATCCTTTGTCCTTTGGCACGGTCACTTGTGGTACTACTGGCTCAACTACACAATGCAGACTAGTTCAAGGGAGCTGCATTAAACTGATTTTGCTTGTTCCTTTTAGAGATATTTTCAAGTGTTATGATCAGCAACTGCTCCGCCTCCCCAAAAGTCCTCACATTCCAGTTCCACACAATTCAGTCCTATCTGTTCTCCTATTCAAAATGTATTTTAGATCACTAGAGGAGAATATGGGTCAATACAGGCTTAAGTTTCATCAATAGATTGACTTCCAGCTATATGCTTTTTTCTTATTAAGGCAGCTGGCAACACCTGTCCCAATATTTCAGTGAAAAAAGAACTTTGATGAAGAGCTACCTTAAACTTAATCCAGGCCGATAAAACTACCTCGTAGAAAGGGGTAAGTGATTCATTAAAACTGTCAGACTATTATATTGTTGCTTATATCAAGGTCATTTGTGCTCTGACTTTCAAAGTGGTGAATATGGTCTCCCAAGTCCTGGTTCCTGCCTCCTAGGAAGTTTCCAGCAGTTTCCAGCCTGGGATTGATTAAATAAATTAGATAATTTGTCTTTATGTCAAAAGAGAGTGTATATTTTACATACCACATTTTCCATTTTAAAACTGGCTAAAGGGCAAAGGCATACAAAAAGCAAAAACAATGGGTGAAAGTGTTATCCAAACTCAAAGTGAAAGATGGAAATGTGCCATTTTAGCTTATTTTAAATGAGGTTTATAGCACTTATTTTTAAATATATGTAAGAAACACCTGATGAAAATTTAAATTCATTTTAAAATAATATATTTAGAAACCATTCCACCTACTTACATCATTTTCTTATGTTAAAAGAATTTACATGAAAGGGAAATTTACTCACTGGTAAAGGAATTTTTCTGAGTCTTCCCTCTTCCATACTGCCAGAATACAGAACAGCTGATATCATGGCACCATATACCAGGAAACAAAGAGGCATACAAAGTGTAGTGAAAGCCTGGGAGTACATATAGGCAGACTCCACTTCAGGCAATCCATAAGCCAGAAATCCAAGAGGGAAGAGGAAAAAAAGAATAGGTAAGGCAGGGAGGATGGGAGAAGAGGAAAGACTCAATAAACTCTTTTACTGTAAAATACATTTCCTTTGTCATCCTTTTCTCCTAACCTGCTAGAGCATAGAACTCTGTCAGCAAAAGGAAGAATTTATCTGAGAAGCAGCCTGCTGGAGTATCTTACACAATAAATTAGCCTCCTCAAAAGAATCTAGAACCACATGATGGAAGTGGGATAGGAGAAATAAGGGACGTTCAGAAACAGGAATTTTGTTTTAAATTCCATCTGCTCCCTACCTATTTTACCTGAAATCATAATCCATCATTTGTGATGTCAAACTCTTTTCCACAGCAACTCCGTAGTGATTCAGCAGGGAACACTGGAGTAAGGAAACTCCAAATATCCTGCTTTCTTGGAAGAGCCCCATAAAAGAAGAAAAAGGCAATAGGAATTTTAAAAGTGTATTCTGTCATATATAAGTAACATTGATTTTCTATAGAAAGATTTTTAATTTCTTCATGATCCATCAGCAGCTCCTTAACGCTGTTAAAGACAGTATATCATGAACGAAGTCTTTTGCTATTTTTAAAGTTTATCCACCTCAGATAACTTAAGTATTTAAGATTGGAATGATATTTTCCCTGTTCAACCTCCTAATTTCATGCATTTTAGATGGGCTTTGCCACTCTTGGCTGCAAATCAAGAAACTTTGAATATCATTCTGCCACATCTGAGATCAGGAAGTCAAGAACCACTTTATTTTGTCCTTTTCCAAATAGCACTTTAATTAGGTCTCTTCAGTTATTTTCCTTTTCCTTCTTTTAAGTTGATTCTCCCTTATTTGGAATTTGATTTCCAGGAGTGCTAAGCATCTAAAATTCCAACTGAAGTCAAGGGGAGCTGAAGTTAGTCAGTACGGTTGAAAACCAGGCCATTAGACTCTAATACCACTTACAGCTTTGTAACTCATTTTATGAGTGTTTTTTTGCTTCTGTCCTGGTTCTTCTACTGTGTTCCCACTTTGATGAGTTGGCACCTCCTCCCAGAGACTAAGAGTCAAAACTTTTTATAAAGAGTTTTCTATAAGAACAGAAGGGCCATTTTAGAGGGTCAAATGAGGGGCTGCCTGCACAAAATGAAGCAAAAGTAAATTAGAGAGGATATGAAATGGCTCTGGCGGGGGGGGAGGGGGGAGACATCTTTGTCTAAATTGTGATTGAAAAGGATACAAAAATGTAGTACTGTCATGGAGCCACATTGCTCTCTCACAGCTCTCTAAAGGATCCTGGGAAGATACCTTTAGAGAGTTAACCCTCTGTAGGGTCACACTTTCTCGCAGGGTAAGCCCCTTGACTCCTCTGCTGCCTGGGTCCGCACCTCTGAGCTTTCAACATGCCTGTCTTTTTCCATGAGCTTCCCTCAGGAAATCCACTGAAACTGGACCCTGGGGGAGGCTTCCACACCCAGAGGAAGCAATGACACCTCCATCTCTTTAGACTGGAGCGACTCTCACATGGTGTTCAGAAGTCTGGAACACAGCATAGAAGATTTTGGCTAGCCTTGAGAAAGTTACAGCACAGTCCAACAGAAAGTTACAGCACAGTCCAACTGGGGCTGCCCTGAGTGCAGGTGGGCTCAGACTCCTCTTTGTCCCCAGTCCAGAAATGTTCCTTCTTCCAGCTGACCACCTTATATCACCTCCACAAAAACCCTTCCCAGTCCTTGGTCTTTTTTCCTAGACAAACAGATCACCAGGTCACTCTCTCTTCAGCTCTTTGTTCTCTCTACTGGTCAAAACTGGATAGTTCCAAGTTGGGATGGGCCTTTGGGTCATCATTGCTAAGTTACAAAGGGTCCAGGCCATAGTCTGGGGTCCAGACTGTTAGGTGGGGGTCACACCTGGTCCTGTGCAACAATAAAACACCCTCTCCCACCACCTGGTTAGACATGCAGCACATAGAAGAAACTGAGGCACACATGGTATTCATACAAAGCGTTAAAAAAACTCCCTACTACATCACAAGTATACCACACCAATTTTCATTATACTAGCAGGTATATTCTAGGACAGTATATCCTTCGCTTGCTATTCAATTTATGATCTTGAAACCATGCTGTTTAAAAGAACTTGTGTATTTAGTGGCCTACTTACTTCCTGGTATCATCCTACATAATTTAATGTGATTAAATACATTATGCAACTTGTAAAAAAGATATTAAATCCTTGTTTGCACTCTTTTTAATAGGTTTCACTTTTACACACACACACACACACACACACACACACACACACACACACACTTCAAAGGGACTGATTTACTTCGTTCCTAATTACAGCCGTAATGCTTTCCTCCAGTGCCAGCTGATTTCCCTCCCCCCTCCTCACTTGCCAGAAAACCCCAAGGTCCCAGACTGAAGCTTCCCACCTGACATCGCTGGGTACCATCACTATTCCGATTGCAATACTCTCAAACAATGCTATCTATTGACCATGATTCACCTTCTCATGTCTACCCACAAATAAGTGCGAATCTTTAGAGAGATTCATAGAGGATTGCTTATTCAAGTGGAATTTCAGTAATCTCCAAAGACAGCTTGCTGCTGGTGGCCCACTTCCCACATCAGGCAGAAGTCAGCTCAGGGAATAATTGAGGGTTCACTCTCCAATGTGAATAAGTTGTCTGCAACAAAAATCAAGAGAGATGTACAAACTTTTACTAAAGCCAGCATGAGGCTGAGAGCTAAGAATTTTAGTTCTGGGTTTCTACTGAATCACTTCAAGAGCTGGATGAATAAGGCTCCAGTCCTGCAATGGGGCTATGGAATAAGTGAGTTTTCTGTTTCTTTCTTTCTGATCTGACATCCTCCTCAGAAAAGCCTTAGTTCTTTCCCCAGCTTGGATGCAAGAGAGGAGAGGAAAGGAGAAAGGAAGTGTTTAAGTACAAGACAAAAAACCCACAAAAAACAAAAAGAAAATTTAATATATCACAATGGTCTAAAGCCCAGAGTGCCAGTGTGAAAGAGACTATTTCAATCCAGAGGTCTTGCCAAGAGAGCATGAGTACAAGAGGAAGGATTTAACAGTTTAAGATGGCTCAGCAGAACAGCACCACCCCAGGAGTATCAAATTCCTCTCTCACCTTTTTCCTTCCATTTTCCAAGTGAAACAATAGTTCACAGGAGAAAAGGGAATTACTAAGGACTGGTCCTGAACATGCAGTGAATGAGTTAGTCTAATGGTAGACATGGAAGTGAAGGCTTCTCCCAAAGCAAGACTCTACCCAGGTTTGTTTTAAGCTTGTACTGTTAGGCAGAAAAAAAATCTGTGTAATCAGCAAACCTTTTTGGTCAATGTTTTTGTTTTGTTGTCTTTTTGTTTAGTGCTGACAATGTACTCTGAGCTTTATAATGCATAGAAAGAAAGACTGTCCTTGCACTGAAAGTCACTGCATCTGAAAGAGACAAGACTGGCTCCTGCAAGCAATTTTTCCAGATGCATAACCTCAGATATTCACACAGCATATTCATTGGTAATATCCAATTTAGAGGGTCAGGTATGTACAGTTGAGTAGTCTTGTGTTGAATAAGGCCAACAAAGACCAATATTCTCATCTCACAAATAATGCCACACAAAAAACCACTTATCTGCAAAAAGTGTTTCTGCCTTGTCCTATCTAAGAGGTAATTTATTCCTCTAGGAGACAGTGTTTTGTTAGTGCAGCCTATACATTAGTTGGCATATTTTTTTGGAGTTCAGTTATTCAGTATACTCTTTAGCCAATACAAGGTAAAAAAAATGCACCCAGTTATAATAATAATAATAAAAATACAACACTTTTATTCAAGGCATTGTACAAACATTTATTAAAGCAAGCATGAGGCTGGGAGCCAAGAATTTGTGTTCTGGGTTTTCTATTGATTCAATGCATGACCTTGGGTGAGTAAGAATCCAGTCCTTCCATGCGGTTACTCACATATATAAAGTTAAGCATGTGCATAATATGTGTTTGCTAGATCAAAGCCTTAATATTGCTCAGTTTCACCATCTGTAAAATGAATATAAATATTATCACCCTAGGTACCGCATATACATCTGTGAAGATAATTCTTGCATGGCCTGTTGCAAAGGTATTAGTTATTATATTTTTTAAAAGTAGCTAGATTCTTAGTTCATTCTGGATAAGTCCTTAGTCTTAACACATGTAAGTGACTGGTGTATCAAAAGACTATTTGATAGCATGTTGAATCAATTAAACTATGTATCCTTAACTGGAAAGATAATACTAAATTCTCAGCAAGTCAATAGAGCTCTGTTCAAGAAATACTTAACAGGTACCTAAAATTCCAGTCCTTTTATCAGGGGAATTCTTATTACCATTGAAGTCAATAGGACAGTTTACAGTCATACGCTCTGCCCTAATTGTACTGCAGGTGTTTTGTAACTGGGCTCCAAGATAAGGTTAAGATAAAAAACTAATCCTTATGAATTCAAAGCCAGAGATAGGGGACCATAGTAGAAAATTTCCCCCTTTCCTCTGACCCCTTCCCCACAAAAGAAGTGATGTTTAGAATTTTCAGTAACACAATACAAGGAAAAGAGAGGTTTTGTAGTTTACAATAAACACCCAAATTTTCATGGATGCTGATGTGCTGGATTCAATATAAAATGACTCTGATATGATTTTGCATATTCATTATCTACACCCTGCCAGGAAAGCAGACTCTCAAACTTCTTTTCAAACTTGATACTTGATTTTATGGTCTTATACCTGCATGTTTTCATCTAGGAAAATGAAAACTATGGAGTTATGGTGATTCCTTATACAACTATTCTGTTGTCCAATGTTTCATTTTTTAAAGGAAACATTATTTGCGAGGGCCTCTAAAGTGTAAATTAGGGATCATGGACAGTGGGAGTGAAATGGGTGGCTGCTCTCAGGGGCAATATTCCTGAGGTGACTACAGAAGACAATGGAGAAGCACACACATGCAGTAGATAGCATCCAATACCACTTGAGAAGAGATGGATTATACAGAAGATCAGTTGTTTTTGCACAGAGGAGTAAAAAACCTAAAACACTAAATGGAGATATGCCAATCTCCTAGAACTGGAAAGACCATCGAGTCCAGTCCCCTGCCTACACTAGCAGGACCAAGTACTGTCCCCTGACAGATTTTTTTTTTTTGGCCTCAGATCCCTAAATGGCCCCCTCAAGGATTAAACTCACAACCCTGGGTTTAGCAGGCCAATGCTCAACTGAGCTATCCCTCTACAAGGACAAGAATGTTCATAGCCCCTGTGTTACAGTATAAAGGGGAAAGACTCCTTGTAGACCTCTCCCCCACATTTCATAGGACTAGGCATAATCTGTCCCTAAATGTCCTGAGATGTAGTAGGATATCCATTGTTATGGTTGTGGATTATTTATATATTTAAAGGACAACTGTGTAGTCAGATAGCTCAGACTAGTCTACACTAGAAGTGCTACATCAGTGCAACTACACTGATGCAGCTGCACCACTCTCTCCCCCTGACATAGTGCTGTCCACACTGGTGCTTAGGTCAGTGTAATTTATGTCGTTCTGGGGGGTGGCTTATTCACACCCCTGGGTCATGTAAGTTATACTGAAGTAAGTAGTAGTGTAACCCTGGCATCAGTAATTCCCAAATTGTGGTCTGTGGTCCACCTGCCTGGTCACCTGGTGCTGGCTCTTCTCCTTGTTTCTACCTGTTAAATTGCATTAAAAAGTTGTTAAAACATGTTCCTAATATTCCTTCTCCACGTAAGCAACTGCTGTAGTTGTCAGAGGGATATTATTTGATTGCCAGATGAGTGAAGAGTTGGGCCATTCATTTGTGAATAGAAGGGAAGAGGGTTTACAAGATACTATTAATATTTGATCCACACTGTGAAGACGTTTGGAAACCACTGAGAGAACTTATCAGCCATTTGTTTATTACTTATATTCTGCTGGATATAAAATAAGTTGTAATTTGTTTCTAAATATTCTATTACTTTCATGAGACCGTGTTCCATAAAGTCAATACTATTACTTTACTATAGCAGTTTTGTCTGGATAACGTGATACACACATATTTGCTCCTGTTTTATGTTTTAAGGGATGTGAAAGATTCTTCACAACATGTCTCTCTGGCAAAGCTTTAACTCTGCAGAGTAACGTGGCATGACTACTCCTAGAGGTTGCTGTAGTAAAACCCACTACTGAACACCAAGGAATCCCATAAAGAAGTGATATCAGGAGACAGAAGACATTAAAATTTTGTGTATTGGAAATGGAAAAATCTGAAGACTGGTGCAGTATTTAATTTACAAAATTCAAGGGAAGAAAGGACAACATGTTTACAAGAGGAAGAGATCCTTTTAATTTTTTCTTTGCTAAAAAAAAAAAAGAGGAAGACTTGTCTAGTATAGGCCAAATCCCAAGTATGTTAATGGAAGTTACATGCATGTCTCTGAAGGCAGAATTAGACTCCAGAATATCAGTTTACTCCCTTCCAAACTTGTATTTGTGGGTTAACAAATCAGTAGAATCATTTAAACATGTGCTTTGGAAATTTAAATTCAATAAACAGCCTACCTAATTTCTTTTTAGAAAAAAGTCTCATGGATTTATGAACTTTTTTATTATTTAATATGCTACATCTTACTTAGGCTTAGTCACAGTTCTGAAACTAAATAAAAACTACCACTGGAATATATGCTCTGCCAAATATTATTTTACCCTGGTCATATGTAGGTCATTGTCAGTGTTGTGCACAAGAATTTTGTTGTTCTTTTTAAAATGTTTGTTATGACCTTGGGCCTCAATAAGCTCATTAAAAATTAAATTGCTTATTATGCCCTGGCATCACTTTCCACTTTGATCAGAAAGCACAATAGGTTCCCTAAGTGGATTTACCTATAAAATATTCTAGTAAGGAGAATAGAAAAAGCAAGTTTAACAACCTTAATGCTGAAACAAAAGTTATATAAATACCATCAAGGGGGCAATAAAACATTTCACATAAAGCAAAAGTGTTCTGTTTCGTGGCTTCTTCAGTGAAGATGCTTTGAAAATCAGTACAATTTCAACTTCATCTCTTTCAGTACTAATAGAAAATAAATGCAACTTTCTCAAAATGGTGAAACTGCTACAATCTTTCACTGTTATTAATATTTATACTGAAACAAAGTGATCACTTTTTAGGGTATTGGTAAGCTTGTCAAATACTGTAAAACACTGTTTGAATTTAGTTTGACCATTTCTATGCCCCCTTGTTATTTGCTATCCAAGAACATCCATGTGAACAGGCTTCCATTATTGTTGTTCACAGTACAAATACTCATATTGGTCTGCATACAGGATATTTGTCCATTAACGTGAATGTTTGTTATTCTCTCTCTCATTCTCCTCTGTCAAAGATTTCTTTCAGTCATCCAGAAAGAATACCATACAATTTAAGTGACCAGACACCATGAAAAATGAGTAGTCAAACTGAGTAGTTTGCTAACAACCCAAACTGAAAGTTTGTCTAAAATCTCCAGTGGATAAACAAATAAATACATTTGCACAAAACAGAAATCAGTTTGCAAACAATTCACAAAACAAGAAAAGTGGTAAAGTTTATTCTGAATTGTATCTGTAACAAATAATTCAACCAGGTCTAATGGTTAGTATAAGGATTGCAGGATCAGACCCTTAAAAATTATATTTACTTGGACAAAGACTTCCATGCAAATCAATGGGAGTTTAATCTGTGGACTGCAGGAGCAATTAAAAGTGTTCCAGTGCCACTGCATATTCCTGTTCAACATTTTGATTCCATTGTATCAGAATTTGTCAACAGAAAACTATTCTTTCAGAAAATTTTCAACTAGCTCTATTGTTCACCTAAATCACTGGGTTAATTTATGAGGGGATTTACTAGTTTGTTAATGTGTTATCTCAGAAAATAATATAGCCATTACTAGTTCCTAAATTCCATTCAAACCATCCCCCTCAGTATGTCAAGAGTTGAAAGAAGAAATAAAATGTACTGCATCTATATTTTTAACATATTAACTGTTTTAACATTTGCACAAAACACACTTCTTGTGTTCTATGCCCACCAACAGGAGAAAGATTCAGATGTGATATTCCCCCTGCCTCCAGCCAGTGCTATTCTTCAAACACATTATGCTATATAGAACATAAGCAAGGGTTAAAAGTAGCTAATTTAATAATATAAATCTTAGTTACAAGAACACTGTAGTGTATAAAACACTATTAAAAAGCCAGAGAATTCAGACTTAAGGTAAAACATACAACAAACCCAAACATTTTGCAGGCATGGAAACTCACTTTCAAGTTATCTAAGATGCCTTACCTCTGGCTCCCTAGAGAAACCAGCCTCCCATCTTCCCTTGTTTGCATTCATGTAGTGGGGTTACCTGCTGCCTATGAGCCCCTCATGGCCAGAGATGCCTCTGCAGTGCCCCGCTAACAATTTCTCCCCTCTTTAGGGTTTTCCCATTACATTCCCACCAAACAAGTAGTCTCCAGGCCCTTATGGCTGGGCTTGTTCCCTTTTCACTTTCCCAGTACAAAAACATAACCAGTTACCCTGCTGGTGTTGAGTTCTGTCCTCAGGGGTATTCCTTCCCCAACTTACTGCCAGTCCTCCTGTCTCTGGAAGTCTCAGCAACAGTCACCATCCCCTTCACTACTTTAGCTGCTTTCTTTTTTTTTTCTCTCTGCAGCTTCCTCTCCTTCCAGCTTCCTGCTGCGTTTATAGTGGAACCACCTGATCCAACCCAGATATGGCTTCTTCATTATCAAGGCTGGCTAACCCTAGGCCCTCCAGCCCTTGAGATTAAGCTGCTCTGTTACAATATGGAATATCATAAATGTGCCCTACAGAAAACGGGTTTTATAGTTTGTTTCATACTTACAATTCTCTAGTAATTAGTGTGCTACTTTGTCACCACACTAACCTTTACTGTTCTCACATAAACACTCTAATTTAAAGACTGGTTCTGGAAAGCTTTTATATGACATATTAAATCATAGAGCATGATGTTGCAGAAAGCGCTCAACACTTCACAAAGTCCCCAGTTCAGCAAAACACTTAAGTACCTGCTTTGAGATATCACTTAGGAATCTGTCCCTCAAGGTTGGGCCCACTAATGTTGTATTTGTTTCAAAGACTGGCCATGACTTCCTACTGCTAGTAGACATTTGGGTTTTGAGAATAATAATCCAAAAAATGACAGGACAGGGCACCTGGGATGAATTTGGTCCACCACATCAAATCATCTTCTCATTACATTTCTTCTTCTAGAATACACCCTAATATACTGGAACATATTCCTGCAATGTCATTCAGATTAGGAAGACACTGAAGAACTACAAGGCAGCTAACTGCAGGGCTGACACCTTTTTCTGCTGTTACTCTGCCCCGCATCTAGCATCCTAATTTCCTACCTACTTCCACATCAACAAGCTATCTGTGGAAGTGCATTTACTACAGACACAACAATCGTTGCTTTCAACTATTCTAAAACCTGATACGGGGCTCACAGTTCTCTGACATTCCCCTTCCCATGATTATTATCTGGAGTCTTGATGGTTATCTGGAGTCCTGTGCCTTTCAAAATAATTTACACTATTCTTCTCTCCCCCTTCCAACACACTTATTATCTTGAATCTACAGTGTGCTTATGTGACTTTTTGCCATTTCCTGATGCTTTATGAAGCAAAAACTTAGCAAGGGATTTTAGCTTTCCCCATTATCCTAAAAGTAACACATCAGACTTTCACCACTTCTTCTTTGTGCTATTTTTTTAAACTTATTTACAATCAGCAACAACTGTGAATGGCAAACGATCTCCAGAAAGATGTTATATGTTTAAAAAGCTGCTGTCATCATTCAACAGAATCAACATGCACTTTGTCAGAAAATAGACTATACAGTATCTGTATGTGATATTGTACAGATTGATTAGAATTTGCATCAATAGCCAAAATGCTGGAGAGCACAATCACATTTTTTAACTAAGAAAATAGTATTGGCTTTGCTACCTTTTCAAGTGACCTCTAGAAAAAAAAAAATTAGGAGAGGTGTCAGACTCGGGGGGGGGGGGCGGAAATTCTCTGAGACCTTGGGGAAAATATTTCATCTGGAGTCAGAAGCAGAACAAACTTTCTCCTACACTACAATAACTTAATCAGTGCCACTGAAGATTAGACTGAAATATTGGATAACAATATGAAGATTATTCTTCTTGTGAAAATAGAGCCACCTTCATGTAATATTAACCAAATAAAGTATGTCAAGCGGAATACGCAGCTGCTATTATGCAGATTCTACAGTACATGTATAAATGATACAACTAGATCTCAAATTTAATCAAGTATATACAGTTTATTATAGTCAGAGTCACTGCTATTGTTAACACTGCCCATCAGCTTCCATTCTAGCCCTGCGTTTTTAGTGACGTATGACTTTCACCTTTGGGGCTGAGATTCTACAGGTCTCACTTTCACCCAAAAGTAAGGGGGTTTTGCATCCATACGTAGCTAAGGAATTATGCTATACATGCAGGAGGTCAATTTAGCTGCCCAGCAAAAAGTATTGAAGGTGAACCTAGGCTGAGGCAACTGTCCACCTAGAATCCTAGGTTTTATCCTTTAGGATTTTTTAAGTGGTAAGTGGTTTAAGGAGAGTTCCTGTTCAATTTACTGAAAGACTCAGAGGAGCTCTGCAAAGCTCCTAAGATGATCAAGAGAAAGACTTCCTCCAGCAGGCCTTCCAAGGAAGATGGAAAAGGGTGTGCCAGTCCCTGATTTGACCATCTGGTTCCAGATGATCAAATCTACATGCAAAATTGCCAATATTTTAAAGTTCAGAGTTGCAACATTCTGGAGTGTGCAACTTTCTTTATTTTTAAATTTTTTTGTTCTAAAGAAAAGAGGAATTCTTCTGCATTTTGCATTGCCAGGAGAGCCACAAAACACTGAAGAATATAGGCACAAGTAATCTTTTAATTACTTATTTAAATATAAAGCCTTTCTGGAATATAATAGTACAAAATATAGAAAACAGATGAATCTCCCATTAACCTTATGGTGTAGATGTGCATTAATAACTTTCTACCCCTCTGAAGTACCTGCTCCAGATCTTTCCACATGATCTACAGACAAAATTTTATTTATAAATAGAGACAGGTTTATTTCAAAATATGGAACAATACATTAGGACTGGGTTGGAAACACTTAATATAAATCAAGAAAAAGGAGGGGTAATCCTTCTTTACATAAAGCATATATCGAACCATATAATGAACTGGTATATGCACTATTTTTGGTTTATGCAAATTATTATTATTATCCTCAACTTACACAGTGTAATTATGAACAAGCAGACTAGGGTGCCAAATGTAAAATGGAAATTGCCTCAGTTTTCCATATGTTCTGGACAATCTTGCAATGAAAATATAGTGGGCACAAATTTTGTTTGTTTACTATGTTGCCTGATGTGTTGCCCTTTTAAAATTTCTGGTTTAGGTACTTTGTGTGGGATTCTGACACCTATCTTCTTGTAGTATATCCTATTCTATTCTGCATAGGTTCTTGTTCCACACTTATTCTTTTAAGTAAAATTCATAAGTCAGAATGTTTGTTTATGCTAATAATAATGGATCAATGGCCAACTGAGACTGTTTCTACAGTAGTGTATTGGACAAAAAGATTGAGATCCTGTTTACCCATAGAGCAAAATTCCTTTTATCTTTAAAGGTCCTATGAAGAAAAATATACTCTCATGTTGGACTGTTTAGATCTGCATGGATGAGTATATGCTTTTTCAATACCAAGTGTAGATGTTATACATATCCAAGGAACAGATTTCTCTATAATTTTTAGTATGGTGTACCAGTAGCTATGTGCTTTATACTATTATTGATAAAAAATAGGAAATTACATTTAAAAATTATATTGTTATGAAGATTGCATGTTTGAGGACTCAAAAGTAAGGAAATACAAAGTTATAATTATGAACAAAACCTTAATTTAGTTTCACTCCCACTTTGCACACAGTCTTCAATTACATAATCAAATACGCTTTCACAAATAATGCATTGCATCTTTTTTCTCCCCTAAAATCTTTAGTGGTAAATATTATGGCATATATGCCAGCAGACAAGGTCCATGAAAATCATGAATTTATATTAATGTGCATTACAAAATATTATGTATTTAACTCCATAGATGTGCAAGTGCTTTATGTAACAATTTTTCTAAAAAAAGATAAGAATATCCCTACCAAAAGTGTTTGCAACTAAGATACCAATCATGTAACACACAATGTATAAAGTCAGTGGGGTTCTACACCAGGGCTGCAGTCCACTTATTCTAGTCTATTATGTATAGGTTTCTGTGCCATGTTCATCCTGAGTGATTTCCCACAGTGCATTAAGTGATACGGTTAACATCTGTCAATGTAGTTTGTTGTCTCATACTTTCCACAGGGGGAGAACTGGGTGCTCAGGGGAGTGATTTTGTTTTGGTAGGAGTTTCTAGGATGTTTTCCCCCTATTCTTATGTATATGTTGCAAAGTGTTTATATTAGAGAAGGCAAGGTCAAAGAAGTGCATCTTGCATTTGGAGTGGAAGGGTTCTTAGTTCCTGTGAAAGGTCATTTCACAGTTTTAGTCTGATCCTGAAGAAAGCTTTGTTTCCCTGTAAATGGGCATGCCTGTCTTGTGGTGTCCCCTGCTGGCCAAGCATGTCTCTGCAGCATCCTGCCTCTATTTCTCCTTCATTGACTCCCAGGAATAATCTGCAGAGGCTTCTGTTCAGTATGTAACAACCCCCATTTTGGGTGACTGGTTAATTAATATAAAATAAACCCAAAATGAAGTGTCGTCTGTCTCTTGCACCCTAGTCTCCCACTAAGCACAGCAACTCCTCCTTGAGTTCGGCCTAGCTTTCAGCTTCTACACTATGCACAATATTCAGCCCTTCCATTCTCTGTTCAGTCTTTTCCCTTAGCTCATCCTGAGTACATCTATTTCTGGGCCTCCATCTTTGGAGTCAGGGAGTTGCTAAAGCCTCCTTTTTGGACCTGTGTTTCTAGACTCACTCAGTCACTTCTCAAGCTGCTTCCTTCAAGAATCTTTTAAGCAGCTCTGTGGCAGCTTTCTTTTCCACCCTTTATAAGGACCAGGGGCCTTTCCATAGGCCCAAATGGGCAGCAGGCAATCAGACATAAGTGCACTGGACCCTCCCTCCCCCCAACTCCATCTGAAGGGGACCAGACACCCTATCACAGAATTGCACAGAAGAACTTTACTCTTACTGTAGGAAGTTCCATTGTGCTAGGGGAGAGGGGCTGTTGATCATGGTCTTCATCCCAGCTCTTTTCCCAGTTTTTTTTGATACATTGGGCCCAAGTCATTGAATGCCTGAAGACAAGAAATGAGACCTTGAATTTGACTCCAACACTTTCATGTTGCTCCTTTCAGAAAAAGAGCCTTTGACCTCGATTCACTCATCTTTGTGTTAAGTAGTTCCTTACTTTTCAAATAGTCCTATTAATTCCAACAGGATTACGGCTGAGGAGTAACTTAGTCCCCAACATGAGTAAGGGCAGCAGAGTAACATGCTAACTAAGGTCAAAACAACAAGAGGAGGTAACAGCACAATTAGAGGAAAAGGACAAATGCAAGGACAATAAGGTTATGTGGTTCTATACAAGCTGAACATCTACATTATAATGGTTACATTTTAAAAACAATAATAATAACTATTTTGATGGCCTTAAATACTAGTGAACTTGCTGGCTTATAATGGCCACCTACGTTCACTGCTAAATTAGCTTCATAGTTAACTGCTGCCAAGTTTCCCTGTTTCTCTGCCTGGGCCCAGAACAGACTAGAGCAGCCTGAAGACTTCTCTAACTTGTGCCAGCTGGCAGTGAACCTCAGAGCCTGTCCACCAACTGAGGATAGTCAGAACACAGTTCACTCTGCCTCCTGCATGCCCATCACACATTCCCTGTGCCAGGAGGTAGAGGGAACTTTGTCACAGGAGCTAGAAATTCTAGCTTTATACCAACTGGGAATTCCCTTATGCCAAGGAAATTGGCAGCTAGGGATATAGAGTGAAATTCGATTTCTTTTATATTGCCAGAATGGCAATTAAGGGGACAGAACAGGATAGAGAACTGTTCCAATCTGTGTACAGCAGAAATATGCACAGCTGAGATAGCTCTGTGTCCACCTCAGTACATAACAATGAATTTAAAGAACTCTGGATTTGTGGTAATTAAGAAAATGTACCATTCCTGGGTGCTGACAACATTATTAAAATACATAACTTAGAGAAAAGAGAACTTAGAGAAACATTTAAGTCAATAAAAATAGACAAACATTATGGCTATGAAATTACTATAAACAGAAAAGAATAAAAAATATTACAGGATGCCAAGATGTGTACCTAAAACAGTGCAATTTTGTTATACTGTATTATTTGACAAATAGCATGTGATGTAATTAATAAAAGCTGTAGGACAGATTATGTGGTAGAGTAGATGGGTGCAGCTATGCCAATTTGCACCAGTTAAGAATCTGGGCTCTAAAGTATGCAGATACTCCAGGTAGCAAAGTTAAGGTTGTGCATGCAACATTAATATTCTCTTAAAGTATTTAGAATTGTAAAGAATTCCAGGAAATTCCTTCATACTGTGACGGGACAAGGCCAGAGGGCTATAGGAAAGTGGTAAGGAACCAGTATGTTAGTCCCAGGCTAAACAAATCCCTGATACCTTATGGCAGTTGCTCCAGGTTAATCAAGACACCTGGGGCCAATTAAGAATTTTCCAGAAGGCAGGGAGGTTAATTGAGACACCTGCAGCCAATCAGGGGCTGGCTGAAACTCGTCAAAAGCCTCCCAGTGAGTCAGTGAGGGGCGCATGTCAGGAGCTGTGGAAGGAGGTTGCGTGTGAGAAGCTGGGAGCAAGAGGCACTAGGAGCTGAGAGTAAGAGGGTGTACTGCTGGATGATCCTGTGGTGAGGATGAAGAAGGTGTTGGGACGAGTCCATGGGGAAGTAGCCCAGGGAGTTGTAGCTGTCGTGCAGTTGTTCCAGGAGGCACTCTAAACAGCTGCAATCCACAGGGCTCCGGGCTGGAACCCGGAGTAGAGGGCGGGCCCGGGTTCCCCCCAAACTCCCAACTCCTGATCAGACCCAGGAGGAGTTAACCTGGACTGTGGATTCTACTAGAGGGGAAGATCTCTGAGGCAAGCAAAATCCACCAATAAGCGCAGGATCCACCGAGGTAGAGGAGGAACTTTGTCACAATACTAAGTGATCTTAAACACCCATATTATGTACAAACTGTCACAAATCCACAGGATCATAGAATCATAGAATCTCAGGGTTGGAAGGGACCTCAGGAGGTCATCTAGTCCAACCCCCTGCTCAAAGCAGGACCAACCCCAACTAAATCGTCCCAGCCAGCGCTTTGTCAAGCCTGACCTTAAAAACCTCTAAGGAAGGAGATTCCACCACCTCCCTAGGTAACCCATTTCAGTGCTTCACCACTCTACTAGTGAAAAAGTTTTTCCTAATATCCAACCTAAACCTCCCCCACTTCAACTTGAGACCATTACTCCTTGTTCTTCTACCACTGAGAACAGTCTAGCTCCATCCTCTTTGGAACCCCCTTTCAGGTAGTTGAAAGCAGCTATCAAATCCCCCCTCATTCTTCTCTTCTGCAGGCTAAACAATCCCAGTGCCCTCAGCATCTCCTCATAAGTCATATGCTCCAGCCCCTAATCATTTTTGTTGCCCTCCGCTGGACTCTTTCCAATTTATCCACATCCTTCTTGTAGTGTGGGGCCCAAAACTGGACACAGTACTCCAAAAGAGGCCTCACCAGTGCCCAATAGAGGGGAATAATCACGTCCCTCGATCTGCTGGCAATGCCCCTACTTATACAGCCCAAAATGCCGTTAGCCTTCTTGGCAACAAGGGCACACTGACTCATACTCAGCTTTTCGTCTACTGTAACCCCTAGGTCCTTTTCTGCAGAACCGCTGCCCAGCCATTCGGTCCCTAGTCTATAGCAGTGCATGGGATTCTTTCGTCCTAAGTGCAGGCCTCTGCACTTGTCCTTGTTGAACCTCATCATATTTCTTTTGGCCTAATCCTCTAATTTGTCTAGGTCCCTCTGTATCCTATCCCTACCCTCCAGCGTATCAACCACTCCTCCCAGTTTAGTGTCATCTGCAAACTTGCTAAGGGTGCAGTCCACACCATCCTCCAGATCGTTGATGAAGATATTGAACAAAACCGGCCCCAGCACCGACCCTTGGGGCACTCCACTTGATACCGGCTGCCAACTAGACATGGAGCCATTGATCACTACCTGTTGAGCGCGACCATTCAGCCAGTTTTCTATTCACTTTACCATCCATTCATCCAGCCCATACTTCTTTAACTTTCTGGCAAGAATACTGTGGGAGACTGTATCAAAAGCTTTGCTAAAGTCAAGAAATAGCACATCCACTGCTTTCCCCTCATCCACAGAGCCAGTTATCTCATCATAGAAGGCAATTAGGTTAGTCAGGCATGACTTGCCCTTGGTGAATCCATGCTGACTGTTCCTGATCACTTTCCCCTCCTTTAAGTGGTTCAGAATTGATTCCTTGAGGACCTGTTCCATGATTTTTCCAGGGACTGAGGTGAGACTGACTGGCCTGTAGTTCCCCAGATCTTCCTTCTTCCCTTTTTTAAAGAATGGCATTACATTAGCTTTTTTCCAGTCATCCGGGACCTCCCCCGATTGCCATGATTTGTCAAAGATAATGGCCAATGGCTCTGCAATCACATCGGCCAACTCCTTTAGCACCCCCGGACGCAGTGCATCCTGCCCCATGGATTTGTGCTCGTCCAGCTTTTCTAAATAGTCCCGAACTACTTCTTTCTCCACAGAGGGCTGGTCACCTCCTCCCCATACCATGCTGCGGAGTGCAGCCGTCTGGGAGCTGACCTTGTCTGTGAAGACAGAGGCAAAAAAAGCATTGAGTACACTAGCTTTCTCCACATCCTCTGTCACTAGGTTCCCTCCCTCATTCAGCAAGGGGCCCACACTTTCCTTGACTTTCTTCTTGTTGCTCACATACCTGAAGAAACCCTTCTTGTTACTCCTAACATCTCCGGCTAGCTGCAACTCCAAGTGTGATTTGGCCTTCCTAATTTCACTCCTGCATGCCTGAACAATATTTTTATACTCCTCCCTAGTCATTTGTCCAATCTTCCACTTCTTGTAAGCTGCTTTTTTGTGTTTAAGACAATCAAGGATTTCACTGTTAAGCCAAGCTGGTCGCCTTCCATATTTACTTTTCTTTCTACACATCGGGATGGTTTGTTCCTGCAACCTCAATAAGGATTCTTTAAAATACAGCCAGCTTTCCTCCACTCCTTTCCCCATCATGTTATTCTCCCAGGGGACCTTGCCCATCAGTTCCCTGAGGGAGTCAAAGTCTGCTTTTCTGAAGTCCAGGGTCTCTGTTCTACTGCTCTCCTTTCTTCCTTGTGTCAGGATCCTGAACTCGACCATCTCATGGTCACTGCCTCCCAGGTTCCCATCCACTATTGCTTCCTCTACTATTTCTTCCCTGTTTGTGAGCAGCAGGTCAAGAAGAGCTTTTCCCCTAGTTGGTTCCTCCAGCACTTGCACAAGGAAATTGTCCCCTACACTTTCCAAAACTTCCTGGATTGTCTGTGCACCGCTGTATTGGTCTCCCAGCAGATATCGGGGTGATTAAAGTCACCCATGAGAACCAGGGCCTGTGATCTAGTAACTTCTGTTAGTTGCTGGAAGAAAGCCTTGTCCACCTCATCCTCCTGGTCTGGTGGTCTGTAGCAGACTCCCACCACGACATTACCTTTGTTTCTCACACTTCTAAATTTAATCCAGAGACTCTCAGGTTTTTCTACAGTTTCATACTGGAGCTCTGAGCAGTCATACTGCTCTCTTACATACAACGCAACTCCCCCACCTTTTCTGCCCTGCCTATCCTTCCTGAACAGTTTATATCCATCCATGACAGTACTCCAATCATGTGAGTTATCCCACCAAGTCTCTGTTATTCCAATTACATCATAATTCCTTGACTGTGCCAGGACTTCCAGTTCTCCCTGCTTGTTCCCCAGGCTTCTTGCATTTGTGTATAGGCATTTAAGATAACTCACCGATTGTCCTGCTGTCCCAGTATGGGGCAGGAGCCCTCCCCTCTTGCACTCACCTACTTGTGCTTCCTCTCGGTATCCCTCTTCCCCACTTACCTCGAGGCTTTGATCTCCTTCCCCTGGTGAACCTAGTTTAAAGCCCTCCTCACTAGGTTAGCCAGCCTGCTTCCAAAGATGCTCTTCCCTCTCTTCGTCAGGTGGAGCCCGTCTCTGCCTAGCACTCCTTCTTCTTGGAACACCATCCCATGGTCAAAGAATCCAAACCCTTCTCTCCGACACCATCTGCGTAGCCATTTGTTGACTTCCACGATTCGACAGTCTCTACCCCGGCCTTTTCCTGCCACAGGGACGATAGACGAGAACACCACTTGCACCTCAAACTCCTTTATCCTTCTTCCCAGAGCCACGTAGTCTGCAGTGATACGCTCAAGGTCATTCTTGATCAATGTAATGCAGCATCTTTTAAACAACCCCTTGGAGGAATTCCTACAGTATGCCAGAACCCCAAAGGGTCCCACTCTTCCTTAAGGGTAGGCCAAGTGTCTTTAACACCTCTGAGACTGAACCTCTAGGCTCCAGCTCTCCTGCTTCACATTGTGAACTCTGCCCACTGAGTTCAACCTGAATGTTAAGTATACAGAACTTCTGAAAAATTAAACCTAGTATGTTCTTTGTTTAAAAAATACCGCTAGAATTGCAGCTGACAGAGAAATGAAAAGAAAATTTTATTTATGTAATTTTGGAGCTAGCTGAAAAATGAGCTTTTTCTGCAAAAAATCTTCAAATCTTTCATGATGAAATTGTGTTGAAAGTAAGAGCAGCAATATGTAAGTTTTTCATTTTTTTTTCATTCTACCCTAGCCAGCTCACGAACACCTTCTTGCCATCAAACTGCAACTGTATCTCAAGAACCCAAAGATTAAAAACTTTAAAAGGGAGAAGTTAGAGAACTTTAAACTAAAAACGAACACTAAAAATAGTTGTTTTAAATAACACAGCATCTCCACTGTACAAAAAATAATGAACAGTTTTTAAAAGATGATTCCTCAGCAAAGAAATAGCTCCTCTAATTTGTAAGATTGTTCACCTGCAATATTAAAGCTATTCCTCTTCACACTCAAAAAATAAAAGTTTCCTTAATCACTTGCGTTGGACATGTATAGTTCTCTGGGTATATTTTATTTTATTTTGTCTTTTTTTTGTGGCAGATTCTCATTAAAACCCACATTCTGCTGCAGCCCATGTAAGTAGATGAATCTTCTACTTCTACTCTTCCCTGAAGGTCAACATGCCAGTGCTATTCTGGACTTTGTAGAGTGGAACTTGTTCCAGGGCAGAGACCCCGCCTCTCAGAAAACACTGTACTGCCAGCTATCTTCTGAAACCAGCTTGAGTGTCAGTTGGAAGTAACGGAAGAGGAGAAGGACCTCGGAGTCCTGGTTGATCACAGAATGACTATGAGTCGCCAATGTGATGTGGCCGTGAAAAAAGCTAATGCGGTCTTGGGATGCATTAGGTGAGGTATTTCTAGTAGAGATAAGGAGGTGTTAGTACCGTTATACAAGGCATTGGTGAGACCTCATTTGGAATACTGTGTGCAGTTCTGGTCTCCCATGTTTAAGAAGGATGAATTCAAACTGGAACAGGTACAAAGAAGGGCCACTAGGATGATCCGAGGAATGGAAAACCTGTCGTATGAAAGGAGACTCAAGGAGCTTGGTTTGTTTACCTTAACCAAAAGAAGGCTGAGGGGAGATATGATTGCTCTCTTTAAATATATCAGAGGGATAAATACCAGGGAGGGAGAGGAATTATTTCAGCTCAGTACCAATGTGGACACAAGAACAAATGGATATAAACTGGCCATCAGGAAGTTTAGACTTGAAATTAGACGAAGGTTTCTAACCATCAGAGGAGTGAAGTTCTGGAACAGCCTTCCAAGGGAAGCAGTGGGGGCAAAAGACCTAACTGGCTTCAAGATTAAGCTAGATACGTTTATGGAGGGGATGGTTTGATGGGATAACATGATCTTAGTCAAAGGTCAATTAATTGCCATCAGTGGTAAATAGGAGCAATGGTCAATGATGGGATGTTAGAAGTTACTACAGAGAACTTTTTCCTGGGTGTCTGGCTGGTGAGTCTTGCCCACATGCTCGGGGTTCAGCTGATCGCCATATTTGGGGTCGGGAAGGAATTTTCCTCCAGGGTAGATTGGCAGAGGCCCTGGAGGTTTTTTGCCTTCCTCTGCAGCATGGGGCATGGGTCACTTACCGGAGGATTCTCTGCATCTTGAAGTCTTTAAACCATGATTTGAGGACTTCAATAGCTGAGACATAGGTGAGAGGATTATTCCAGGAGTGGGTGGGTGAGATTCTGTGGCCTGCATTGTGCAGGAGGTCAGACTAGATGATCATAATGGTCCCTTCTGACCTTAAAGTCTATGAGTCTATGGGCAGGTCTTCACTACCCACCGGATCGGCGGGTAGCAATCGATCTATCGGGGATCGATTTTTCGCGTCTCGTTAAGACGCGATTAATCGATCCCCGATCGTGCTCCCCGTCGGCGCCGGCAATCCACCTCATCGAGAGGCAGAAGCGGAGTCGACGGGGGAGCGGCAGCGATCGACTCGCCGCCGTCCTCATCGCCAGGTAAGCCGATTACGATACGCCGACTTCAGCTACGCTATTCCCGTAGCTGAAGTTGTGTATCGTAGATCGACCCCCTCTCCTAGTGTAGCCCTGGGCTCAGAGTCTTAACGGACTGCATCTTAAGTACCAGGCAATAAGGAAGGAGATGGTCTTTCAAATAGGAAACAAACAAACAGACAGACAACAAAAGCCCAACATCATATACAATGTTGCTAACACAGAGAATGGCTGCTGCATTTCAGCCAGAAGTGGCTGAATTTCAATTATGAGCAAGTATTTCTGCATCTGCATATATAGAGAAATATATGGTGAAATTCTGCCCCCACTGAAGTCAACAGCAAAATTCTCATTTATTTCAATAAAGTCAGGAGTTCAACAATAGTATAATAAGTGTATAAGGAAACCTCTGGATATTGGTTACCTTTAAGTGTATCTCGTAGGCAAACTTTTGCAAAGCTGCTGAATATATTTAAAAACATTAACATAGTATCTTAATAGTTCCATAATATATATTCACTATCACTGGTGTGAGGCATATCTCTTACATGCATATAAACAATAGCAATAAAAACATCAACAAGTAAGAGTTTCTGAATTGCAGTCTTCCAGCTTTGGTTATAACATGAGTTCAAGCCATTTAGTATCTTTCTAAACATATCGAAAGTTTTAAGAATGTCTCCCTAGGGACACATTATCCTTCCATAGGATTTTTTTACCATTTATCAAGTAATTTCCTAAACCATCCTGAATCACTAGAATCTATCCCCATCTTAAGACTTTGTAGGAAAACCTTTTTAATAGAAATTGCAGAAGCCCCCATGCATGCCCCACAAAGAGGGAACCAAACCCTCTGGTAGAACTATTTTATACACCATGCATGCAATTTTTTAAAGGAGGAAGTTGTCCTCGGACGATATACGGGGAGATCTCAGCAAACCAGTAAAGTGCCTGTAACCACTATGGCTTATTGCTAAAAGCAGCCAAGTCAGCAGGCTGTAAATTAGCCAACTCACAGCCTCAGTTTGACCAAGGCAGGAGGAGAGGGGGTTTTGAGTGCCACAGAAAGGGCAGCTTGACCCTGCGTCCTTCCTGATAAGAATTGTGTTGAAATTGCCGCTATATGCATCTCAGAAGAGCAGGATGTGCCCTCAGGAATGTGTCTAACAGGGTTTCAAGGCTGCAAACTCTGGAAAACCCCACACCTGGTTAATCAATAAAGGAACCTCTTGCTGGACCATTGAAACTGCTTGCTTAACAAGTTTTCTTTAAGGGACATGTCATTCTATTACTAATGTATCAATAAGGGGGAAAAGTTTGAGGTAGTTGGACTCTTCTGGACTCTCCCTCTGGATCCATCTTGTGTTCCTCACCAGCAGACGGGCTGCCGCTGTGCCACTCGAGAGCCACACTCAGCTTCGGTAATTATCGAGGGTTGGGGGTGTTTTACTAACCTGTCGCGGACATGTGTGAGTGCTTGAGACTAAGTAAAGTTTAGCTTTAAGTGAAAGCACTCTTGTGTTGTCCTGTTTGTGCCAGCCATCTATCAGTCGGACGGCCGTGTCTCCCCTGATTTATTTCCTGACACCACCTCCCACAGTGTAAAAGTAACCAAAAGCTTTGGGTTGAAAGACTCCCGGGTAACAACCAGTGCTGAAATTTTTGCTGACAATCGTAACATCTCTCCTCATAAATTGAGATATTTCATATTTCAGTTTCAAACCTCAACTCTTATGCATGTCAAAGGAAACCATCTCCATAAATGTGGGTAGAGTCAGAATGCTGTAAATACTAACCAAAAGAATACAAAATTTAAAATATTTGAAAGGGATGTGAAACCAATATATTCCTCTATGAAGATGGCTCATATTCACAACACATGAATCTTACAAGAGACAGCAAATGGGAAAATGCCATAAATTTCCTAGCATAAAACAAGAAAAATATCAGCATCTTGGGGAGGAAATGTGAGCATTAAAATCACTTCTAAATATACAAAAAGATTTAAAGAAAATTCTGCTACCCCTGATAAAAATGTTGAAATATAAAGCTTATCGACCATAGTTAACTGGGTGCCTCCAGTATATGCTGGGTTGTTTGAAACAGCTATTAGTAGGTACAAGGGCATAATACCAGAAATATACAATGCAGCCTATGCAAAGAGCTATTTCTCAAATCTTCAGCTATCACTCTAAAGTAAGACACCATTTCCTCTGAAAATACACACTTTGACTGATTTCTACATGTTTATTTTATAAATTGTGTACCTCCCTCTTTCACAAATGTAAACACTACATTTTAAATTCTCATGGTAGATACTAGAAACTAAAAGAAAAATGGATAAAAAGGAATTATGTTCCCGCAATACTTCCTGCTATAAATAAATTCCTGTTTTTACAGATGATACCATCTAATCATCTCACTCAGGGTATGTTTGAAGGTACAAAAAATGAAAGGCAAAAGCAGTGTTGTACAGTTGAAATATCAAGAAATGCCTTCCTCGGGATAAGAGCCTCACTTTACTAGATAAGGACAGTAGCAAAGATAAGAAATAAAAGTTTCAGATGTGTAATTTGCATGTTTGTGTGTGCATTTACTATGAACTGACAAATGTGATGGTACAGAGAGAGATACATTTTAAAAATCAGCATACAATACTGTGGGCCCAATTTTGCCCCTGCAATTCAATAAAGATGCAAAATTGCAGACATAGGCTGAAATCTTGACTTCACTGAAGTCAGTGGCAAAACTGCCATTGGCTTCAACGGGGCCAAAATAGTCATCTATAGTTGATAAGTGATTACACTTATTTAGAAGCCTAGCTATCTAACTAAAATCAGGTCCGATAAATATTAAATGGACGCAACTGCAAGTGCAAACAATTGTACCAGAATTTAGCTGTAGGGGCTAAATGGCTTTTGCAGTATTGGACACTGATTGATACCGAGCTATAAGTCAGGGCTAACATGTTAAACATTGGTTTCAGTATCTACAATGCTGGAAAGGCATTATAGCTGTTGGGAGAATGGTGTTGGTGCAAAGTCTTCATAATAATGATAATGATTGCATGTATCTTTTGTATTTTTAAGTGATGCATCAAAGCTACAACCATAATTCAACTCAAATCTTGGGTTGCAGACCCATATCACTTTGTTTTTTGCAAAATCAATACAATCCCAATTCTGCCCATCTCCTATTTTCTTCACCTGTATTGACAACTGATATTTCCATTCAACCTACATATTTGTCACTCCAAATTAAACATCATATGGTTAATGCAACAGCTCTTGTTAATTTCCAGATTTAGCAATTCTTTTCGTTATTGCGTTGTGCTTTCACATTTGCAAAAGATGATGAGGCAAGGTGACCAATTAAATTGGAAAGTCCTAGTTTTAACATTTGTTCAGTTTTCAGAAGATGATCTTTTTTTACTTGAGTAAACTGACTAATTTCATTGAATGACAGACAAACATTTTAGAATAAACTAAGGGGTCTACCATGAAAACCTTACATAAGTAAAATGTTTATTCTGAAGATAAAGGTACATTTAAACAATTTATTATTTAACATTTGCATATAACATTATAGCTGTTCATGCTGTGTACAAAGAGAATAAGGACATAGGCTCTGACCCTGTAAATATTTCACGTTTAACTTAATGCATGAGTAGATCCATTGAGTTCAGTGAAAGAGCTACATAAAAAATTTGCAGGAGCAGGGATATGCCCCTTGAGCAGACCCTTACACCTACCCATGAGCGCATTGAAGTCAAATGCAAACAAAGCCAGTGTGGCTTTCTGCAGGCAGGAGCCCCTGGAGTCAGCCATCAGTAAAAAAAGAACCAAATTGCTAGCTTTCATGGTTGTTGAGAAAAGCTTGAAAATGTGAATCCAGATAGTTCTGCATGTCCCCAGCCTGCTAAAGCAAGAGTGCAATGAAATGATACTATTTGCAGAGGGAATATACTAACTGTTGTAGTTATACATATTTTCTATTGTGCATTTGTTCACATTTTTAAATTATATGAAAAATATATACTCTATTTTATAAGAAAATGAAGATAGAGAGAAAATAAGGAAAAGTAAATGATATAGTTGTAGTAATCTGGGACAAAGTCATCCATGGAAAAATTCTGCTAAAGTCAGTGGAATTAAACCAGCAATCAATTTGGTCCTTTGTGTTTATTTTAGTCAAAGCCCTGAGTATAAAATCATTCTCTTTATCATTGTTCTTCTGCATAAAATAAGCTCAGGCTTGATTATCCACTTGATAAATTAAAGGTTGCTGTAAGGAACTGTCAGTAAAAATGGTTTAAAGCAGGGCAAGATCAATAACCAGACATGACAGTTTAGGAAAAGAAAAAATGTTTGTACATAATGAACACTACCACAAGGGCTCAGTAAATTAGAGTAATACATGCAAAAATTTGTTGAAACCAAACTGAAAAACAAAAAAACACGAACAACATCTAGACTTTCCACACTTCCTGGAGAAATACAATATTAGGATCAAATTCTTTTTCCAGTTCTATTTTCCTTGCAAAGGTGGTCAACCTATCTTGTGGTCAACTTTAGTTACTTGTGACTAAGCAGTGATTTTGTTTATGGGAAGTTAGCATTATTGGTGGACCTGAAAACTAATCTTCATTGACAGTGGTATAGTCTACACCCAGATAATCATTGTTCATATAATTGTCAGTCTTATTACTGACTAATAATTAATTAATAACTAATAATAATGGTCAGTCATATTACTGGGTCAGTTGGGATTGTGTGTCTGGGGACTGTTTGAGCCTTTGTTCCCTGGATCATCCCTGATCATCTTTGATCGGCCTCAGTCAGCCTTGTGATCACCCTCCGCCTGTGTGATTAATGAGCGGGTAGGGCTGACCTAGGAGAGAAGGCCTTAAAAGCCAGAGGCTAAGCGAGCAAGGGGAGCTAGTGAACAGGGGACCGCAAACAGGGGCGTTTGAGAGGGGGTTTGTAAGAGGGAGTCCTAATATAATTGCTATGGTTAGGAAGGCTGCATCGCCAGTGACAATGCTGCTCCTGTCTCCTCCACCTGCGCCTGTATCCAAACAGAGAACCTAATCATGGATGCCTCTACCCAGATCCTGGTGTGGACTTTCAGAGATTATGGCCTGCATTTTCCACTCACAGAAAGCCAGGTTTGGGGGGGTGGAATCTCTCATGAAGCAGGTGGGAGAGCTACAGGAGGTGGCGGCTAGGCTGAGGAACATCTGTGCCCACAAGGAATTTCTCAAGAGTATTAATATGGAGACATCCAAGGCTGAGGAAGCTATCCATCTACAGAGGACTGCTGCCACACCTCCGGGGGAGGAGGATATGGCTCTGTCATAGGGAGGACACTGGCTGCTGGTTACTTCTGGCAGCAGGCAGTGTTCCACCCCGACTCCTAACCTACCCACCATGGTGATGGAAAAATGATAGGCTGCCCTGGCAACGAGCAATGAGGAATCACCCCCAAAGGTGTAGGAGGAGAATCCATGTATCCCCAAGGCTGGGAGGATCACAGCCACCACTTCCAGAAGGAAACATAGGGTAGTGGTGGTTGGTGACTCTCTTCTGAGGGGGATAGAGGCACCCATCTGTCACCCTGACATGACATCCCAGGAGGTATGCTGCCTGCTGAGACATTACGGAGGGATTGTTGAGGATCATCAGCCCTCTGACTACTACCACATGTTACTCATCCATGTGGGCACTAATGGTACCATGAGGTATGACCCTCAGAAGATCAGAAGTGACTACAGGGCTCTGGGAGTAAGAGTGAAGGAGTTGTGAGTGCGAGTGGTGTTCTCTTCCATCCTTCTCATCAAGGGTAGGGGCCCAGGCAGATCTGTGTGCATCCTAGAGGTGAACGCCTCTCTGGAAAGATTGCGTTGCCAGGAGGGCTTCAGCTTCCTTGAGCATGGGATGTTGTTCCAGGAAGAAGGACTGCTAAGCAGAGGTGGCGTCCACCTGTCGAGGAAGGGAAAAAGCATATTTGGATACAGACTGGCTAACGTAGTGAGGAGGGCTTTAAATTAGGTTCAAAGGGGGCAGGTGACCTAAGCACACAGGTAAGAATTTGGGGGGAGCATGCGCTGTTATAGCAGGGATAAAGGAGAGATAAGACAGAACTGGAGGGGGAAATCAAATCAGTATCTTGATGTCTGTATACTAATGCGAGAAGTATGGGGAATAAGCGGGAAGAACTTGAATGCTAGTAAATAAACACAGCTATGACATAGTTGGCATCACAGAGACTTGGTGGGATAATACGCATGACTGGAATATTGGTATAGAAGGGTACAGCTTGCTCAGGAAAGACAGGCAGGGAAAAAAGGGAGCAGTTGTTGCCTTATGTATTCAAAATGCATTCACTTGGACTGAGGTTGAGATGGAAATAGGAAACAGACTTGTTGAAAGTCTCTGGGTAAGAAAAAAGGGGGTAAAAACAAGGGTGATGTCATGGAAGAGGTCTACTACAGGCCATCTAACTAGGAAGAAGAGGTGTATGAGACTTTTTTTTAAACAACTAACAAAATCATCCAAAGCACAGGACTTGGTGGAGATGGGGGACTTCAACTACCCAGACATCTGTTGGGAAAATAACACAGCAAGGCACAGATTATCCAGCAAGTTCTTGGAATGTATTGGAGACATTTTTTTTTATTTCAGAAGGTGGAGAAAGCTACTAGAGGAGAGGCTGTTCTAAATTTGGTTTTGACAAACAGGGAGGAACTGGTTGAGAATTTGAAAGTGGAAGGCAGCTTGCGTGAAAGTGATCATGAAATGATAGAGTTCACGATTCTGAGGAATAGTAGGAGGGAGAACAGCAAAATAAAGACAATGGATTTAAAGAAGGCAGACTTTAGCAAACTCCAGGCATTGGTAGGAAAGATCCCCTGGGAAGCAAATCTAAGGTGAAAAACAATTGAAGACAGTGGGCAGTTTTTCAGAGACATTATTAAGGGCACAAGAGCAAACTATCCCACTGCGTAGGAAAGATAGGAAGTATGGCAAGATACCACCCTGGCTTAACCAGGAGATCTTCAATTACCTAAACATCAAAAAAGAATCATACAAAAAGTGGAAACTAAGTCAAATTATAAAGGATGAATATAAACAAATAACACAAGTATGTAGGGAGAAAATAGAAAGCCAAGACACAAAATGAGATCAAACTAGCTAGAGACATAAAGGGTAACAAGAAAACATTCTACAAATACATTAAAAGGAAGAGGAAGACCAAGGACAGGGTAGGCCCCTTACTCAATGAGGGGAGTGTAGGCTGGGGTGGAGGGAAATAATAAAAGAAAATGTGGAAATGGCAGAGGTGCTTAATGACTTCTTTGTTTTGGTTTTCACCAACAAGGTTAGTAGCTATTGACGTCTAACATAGTGAATGTCAGGGAAAATGAGGTAGGATCAGAAACTAAAATACGGAAAGAATAAGTTAAAATTACTTAGACAAGTTAGATGTCTTCAAATCACCGGGGCCTGATGAAATGCATCCTAGAATACTCAATGAGCTGAGTGAGGCGATATCCAAGCTATTAACGTTTATCTTTGAAAAGTCATGGAAGATAGGAGAGATTCCAGATGACTGGAAAAGGGCAAATATAGCCCTGGTCTACACTACGAGTTTCGGTCGAATTTATTAACATTATATCGATTGATCCGTGCACCTGTCCACACAACGAAGCCCTTAACATCGACTTCTAGGGCTCTTAAAATCGATCTCGCCACTCCACCCCCAACGAGGGGATTAGCGCTTAAAGCGATATTGGCAAATCGATCTAGGCTTAGTGAGGACGCAATTCGACGGTATTGGCCTCCTGGATCTATCCCACAGTGCAACATTTGACCGCTCTGGACAGCAGTCTGAGCTCGAATGCTCTGCCCAGGTAGACAGGAAAAGCCCCGCGAACTTTTGAATTGCATTTCCTGTTTGGCCAGCGTGGTGAAATGCAGGTGAGTGCAGATCTCATCAGCAGAGGTGACCATGATGGATTCCCAGAACCGAAGACGAGCTCCAGCATGGACCGAGCGTGAGGTACGCGATCTGATCGCTGTATGGGGAGATGAAACCGTGCTAGCAGAACTATGGTCCAAAAGGCGAAATGCCAATACATATGCCAAAGTCTCCAAGGGCATGCAGGACAGAGGCTACAACAGGGACGCGCAACAGTGCCGCGTTAAAATTAAGGAGCTCAGGCAAGCCTACCAAAAAACCAGAGATGCAAACAGCCGCTCTGGGTCAGAGCCCCAGACATGCCGCTTCTATGATGAGCTGCATGCTATTCTAGGGGGTGCAGCCAGCACTGACTCACCCATGTGGTATGACTCCGTATGTGGATCATCAGAAACCACCAAGGAGCATTTTCGGGAAGAGGAAGATGATGATAATGATGCTCAAAATAGCGCACAGACACAGCAAGGAAGCGGAGAAGCCCTTTTCCCCGAGAGCCAGGAACTTTTTGTCACCCTGGAGCCAGTACCCTACGAACCCAGCCAAGGTGTGCTTGATGCAGGAGAAGGGACCTCTGGTGAGTGTACCTCTGTGAAAGTAATACATGTTTTATAAACAAGCGTGTTTAATGATTAATTCGCGGCCAGTACAGCTACAGCTACTGGAAAAGTCTGTTAACGTGTTCGGAGATGGAGCGGAAATTCTCCGGGGACATCTCCGGAAAGCTCTCCTGGATGTACTCCCAAAGCCTGTGCAAATGGTTTCTTGGGAGGGCAGCCTTATCCTGTGCTCCGTGGTAACACACTCTACCATGCCAGGCCAGTAGCACGTAGTCTGGAATCATGGCATTGCAAAGCATGGCGGCGTATGGTCCCGGTGTTTGCTGGCATTCAAGCAACATCCGTTCTTTATCTGTCTGTGTTATCCTCACAAGAGTGATATCATTCATGGTCACCTTTTTGAAATAGGGGGATTTTATTAAGGGGGTATTCAGAGGGGTCCGTCCTTGCTGGGCTGTTTGCCTGTGGCTGAATGGAAATCTTCCCCGCTGTGACCCACGCGGTGGGGGGAGGGGGAACAGCGAGCATCTTGGATGTGTGTGTGTGTGTGTGTGGGGGGGGGGGTGTCGATTAGGTTCGCGCTGCACGTTAACCCAAAAACCGCCGCCCCTCCCTTTTCAATTGCCAACCCTTTTTAAATTGCCAGCCCAAAGGCTGTTTGTTATGGGAAATGAGAGGGTTGCTGTTTGAAACCATTCCCACAGCCTATAGACTGTGGCTTACCATGGCTGCCTGCAAGCCGAATTCTGTTGCCCGCCGGACCTGCTTGTGTGATCTCTCACACCAAACCAGCAGACCCTCAATATAACAGGCAAAGTGCAACCTTGGACCAAATGCACATGTGCTATGTAATGTTTGGAGCATTGTTCTCTAATATGTGTCTTTTAAACTACTCCTCTCCCGTTTTTTTCTTCCCACAGCTGCAAATGTTTCAACACCACCCCTTTCATCACCCTCCCAGAGGCTAGCGAAGATTAGAAGTAAAAAAAAAAAGGAATCGAGACGATATGTTCTCAGAGCTCATGCAATTCTCCCACACTGAAACTGCCCAGCAGAATGCGTGGAGGCAGACACTGTCGGAGTCCAGGAAGGCAGAATTTGATCACGCGGACAGGTGGCGTGCTGAAGACAATGACTGGCGGGATGAAGAGCGACAGCGGCGGGATGAAGAGAGTAGGTGGTGTCAGCGTGCAGAGAGAAGGCAGGATGCAATTCTGAGGCTACTGGAGGATCAAACGGAAATCCTCCGGCTTATGGCTGAGGAAAGGCGTATGGTTCAGGAAAGGGCTCCTGAGCCCAGACCGCCGCTACAGCCCCTGTGTAACCAACAGCCCTCCTTCCCGAGTCCCATAACCTCATCCCCGAGATGCCCAAGAACGCGTTTGGGCGGCCTCCGTGCACCCAACCACTCAACCCAAGAGAACAGTCCAAGCAACAAAAGGCTGGCATTCAATAAGTTTTAATGTGCTGTATGTCCTTGTCCTTCCCTCATCCCCTCCTCCACCACCCATCCTGGTGCTTCCCTTCCTCCACCACCCATCCCGGGTGACCGTGGCAGTTACCCCCATAATTCCCCCTCTTTGTTTTATGAATTAATAAAGAATGCATGATTTTTAAGCAACAATAACTTTATTGCCTTTGCAAGCGGCGACCGAGGGGGGGAGGGCAGGGCGGTTTGGTTAAAGGGAAGTAGAGTGAATGAAGGGGCGGGGCTTTTCATTAATGGGGAAAAACAGAACTTTCACACAGCATCCTGGCCATTCATGAAACTGGTTTTCAAAGCTTCCCTGATGCACAACGCACCCTGCTGTACTCTTGTAATAGCCCTGGTGTCTGGCTGCGCATAACCAGCGGCCAGGTGATTTGCCTCAACCTCCCACCCCGCCATAAACGTCTCCCCCTTACTCTCACAGATATTGTGGAGCGCACAGCAAGCAGTAATAATAATGGGAATATTGGTTTCGCTGAAATCTAACCTAGCCAATAAACTGCGCCAGCGAGCTTTTAAACGCCCAAATGCACATTCCACCACCATTCTGCACTTGCTCAGCCTATAGTTGAAAAGGTCCTGACTACTGTCCAGGCTACCTGTGTATGGCTTCATGAGCCATGTCATTAAGGGGTAGGCTGGGTCCCCAAGGATAACTATAGGCATCTCAACATCCCCAACGGTTATTTTCTGGTCTGGGAAGAAAGTCCCTTGCTGCAGCAGCTGAAACAGACCAGAGTTCCTGAAGATGCGAGTGTCATGTACCTTTCCCGGCCATCCCACATTGATGTTGGTGAAACGTCCCTTATGATCCACCAGTGCTTGCAGCACTATTGAAAAGTAACCCTTTCGGTTTATGTACTCGCTGGCTTGGTGGTCCGGTGCCAAGATAGGGATATGGGTTCCGTCTATCGCCCCACCACAGTTCGGGAACCCCATTGCTGCAAAGCCATCCAGTATGAGCTGCACATTTCCCAGACTCACAACCCTTGGTACCAGCAGCTCGGTGATCGCCTTGGCTACTTGCATCACAACAGCCCCCACTGTAGATTTTCCCACTCCTAATTGATTCGCCACTGACCGGTAGCTGTCTGATGTTGCAAGCTTCCACAGGGCTATCGCCAGTCGCTTCTCTACTGTGAGGGCTGCTCTCATCTTGGTGTTCTGGCACTTCAGGGCAGGGGAAAGCAACTCACAAAGTTCCATGAAAGTGCCCTTATGCATGCGAAAGTTTTGCAGCCACTGGGATTCATTCCAGACCTGCAGCACTATGTGGTCCCACCAGTCTGTGCTTGTTTCCCGGGCCCAGAATCGGCATCCCACTGTATCAACAAGCCCCATTAACACCGTGATGTCCACCTTGCGGGGGGGCCTTTTTTGAGAGAGGTCTGTGTCCATGTCCTCATCACTGTCCTCAGGGCGCTGCTGTCGCCTCCTCGCCTGCTGTAGCTGTAGCAGCTCCTGGTTCTCGTTCTCCATATACTCCTGGACAATGCACGTGGTGTTCATAACGGCAATAACAGCCGCAGTGATCTGATCGGGCTCCATGCTTTCCCTGGTATGGTGTCTGCAGGACAGCAGAGTGGGGGCAGAAGCGGCGGGTGGATTACAATGGTGTCAGCAATATGGTGCCCGCATGAAAAAAGGCACAAAAGGATTTTGGGCTCCCCCCTCCACTGCTTTCTCAGAGGGACGGGGGAGCAAGGGTTAGGCTCCTTTTCTTCTAACAGCAGATGGCACAATATGCCGGGAAGCAAGGGTTAGGCACCTTCCCTTCTAGCTACAGATGGTTCAATAGGCTTGGTATCCATCATCATCTCCTGGCCCCCTCAAGGATTGAACTCGCAACCCCGGGTTTAGCAGGCCAATGCTCAGAACGCTGAGCTATCCCTCTGCCCGTATTACACTGTGACTGAATCCCCACTAGACCTAATGTCCAGGCGTACTCTGGAGATGTACGGTAATTGTGAGCTGAGCAGGCTTCCGTAGCAAACCCAGAAACCCCAGAAACCCCAGAAAAAAGGTGCGAAAAAGATTGCTTTCACAGAGGGAGGGAGGGACGGGGGATGGCTTGATGATATGTACCCAGAACCACCAGCAACAATGTTTTCTGCCCCATCAGGCTTTGGGATCGCAACCCAGAATTCCAATGGGCGGCAGAAACTGCGGGAACTGTGGGATAGCTACCCGCAATGCAACGCTCCGAAAATCAACGCTAGCCCCTATACTCTGGACACAGTCCGTCGACCTCATGGTCTTAATGCTTTTTAGTGGGGACACACACAATCGATTCCATAAAATCGGGTTTTAAAATATCGACTTCTATAATTTCGACCTAATTCTGTAGTGTAACCATAGAGTGTCAATCTATAAAAAGGGAAACAAGGACAACCTGGGAAATTACAGATCAGTCAGGTTAACTTCAGTACCTGGAAAGATAATGGAGCAAATAATTAAGCAATCAATTTGCAAGCCTCTAGAAGATAAGATGGTGATAAGTTACAGTCAGCATGGATTTGTCAGGAACAAATTGTGTCAAACGAACCTGATAGCTTTCTTTGCCAGGGTAACAAGTCTTCTGGATGGGGGGAAGCGGTACACATGGTATATCTTGACTTAAGTAAAGCTTTTGATACGTATCACATGACCGTCTCATAAACAAACTAGAGAAATGCAACCTAGATGGAGCTAGTATAAGGTGGGTACAAAACTGGTTGGAAAACCCTTCCCAGAGAGGAGTTATCAGTGGTTCATAGTCATGCTGGAAGGGTATAGTGAGTGGGGTCCCGCAGGGATCAGTTCTGGGTCTGGTTCTATTCAATAACTTCATCAGTGATTTAGATAATGGTATAGAGAGTACACTTATAAAGTTTGCAGACGATACCAAGCTGGGAGAGGTTGCCAGTGCTTTGGCATATAGGATTAAAATTCAAAATGATCTGGAGAAATAGTCTGAATGAATAAAGATGGAATTCAATAAGGAGAAATGCAAAGTACTCCACTTAGAAAGGAACAATCAGTTGCACATATACAAAATGGGAAATGACTGCCTAGGAAGGAGTACTGCACAAAGGGATCTGGGGGTCTTAGTGAACCATAAGCTAAATATGAGTGAAGAGTGTAACACTGTTGCAAAAAAAGTGAACATCATTCTTGGATGTATTAGCAGGAATGTTGTAAGCAAGACACGAGAAGTAATTCTTCCGCTCTGCTCCATGCTGATTAGGCCTTAACTGCGGTATTGTGTCCAGTTTTGGATGCCACATTTCAGGAAAGATGTGGACAAATTGGAGAAAGTCCAGAGAAGAGCAACAAAAATGATTAAAGGTCTAGAAAACATGACCTCTGAGGAAAGATTGAAAAACGTGGGTTTGTTTAGTCTGGAAAATAAAAGACTGAGAGGGGACATGATAACAATTTTCATGTACATAAACGGTTGTTACAAGGAGGAGGGAGAAAACCCGTTTTTCTTAACCTCTGAGGATCAGACAAAAATCAATGAACGGGCTTAAATTGCAGCAAGGGAAGTTTACATTGAACATTAGGAAAAATTTCCTAACTGTCAGGGTGGTTAAGCACTGGAATAAATTGTCTTGGGAGGTTGTGGAATCTCCATCATTGGAGATTTTTAAGAGCAGATTAGACAAACACCTGTCAGGAATGGTTTAGGTACTACTTAGTCCTGCCATGAGCGCAGGGCACTGGAGTAGATGACCTCTCGAGGTCCCTTCCAGTCCTATGAGTCTATGATTTCTATGATATTTTCTCTAGATTTTTTTTCCTGCCACCAACTCATCCAAAATGCAGGAACTGAATGAGCGAATAATGTAAAATTTTCCACTGTCACCAGTTGCTTACCATGTCCTTTTCAGTATGAGACATTCTGTGTGGCAGAATTTGGGGACTTGATTCAATATCCATTGAAATCACTGAGAATCGTTCCATTCCTGCAGAAGTTGGAGATTTACCTTCAGAATGGAGTGGGCTAGATCTTGCTTGTAAATAACGGCCCCTTATTGTGCTCATTTGATTAATTGGAGGAGCATAACAATGATAAGAAAATGAAATATATTAATGTCACTCTAGTTAATTGGAAAAGCACATTTAGCTTATTTTGACTGAGATACTAACAAGCCCCAAATAGTTAAGCATAATCTAATTTAGGTATCTCATTATCTGTGTATCAGAACACCTCACCACATTTCAAAGATAGGGGACTGATGTATAGAGAGATTCACTTGCCCAAGATCACACAGAAAGTTTGACAGAATCAAATCAATATTTCCCAACTTCCAGACCCAACAACAGACCATCTGTTCACCATAGATATATTTATTTAATATTTGTCATCACTTAAGGATCATTCATTACTTTATAAAATATATCATCTCTAGCAAGATATTTCAGCTGTGAGTCTATCATGTCACAGCATGAAGTTATATTATGGTAAACGATCAGTTTTTCAAGAAACAAAGCTTGTTTATATCTGCTAATCATTTGATGCCTTATTTAACACTTATGTTCAATGGTTTTTTATTTAGCTAGGTGACCATTCCCTAAACCAAGGAAATAGTTGTTTACTTTTGAACTCAACCAAAACATATTGCAAGGGCAATTTAGTGCATAAATGCAGAGAACCATCATTATATGCCTTTTTCTACAGGACCACATCTGCTGCTAGGTAGTCAGTGCCACCAAGTGTTACTATAAAGCCTACTTTTATGAAACCCTTTATCCTACTAGGTACAGTATCTGGCTTCAATGAATTATTGTGTAGATATGTAGATTATGTATTTTATGTCAGAATATTTTTATCAAGTCCATTTATTTTTGGACTTCATTTAGACACAATGCAGACAGAATAGTCCTCTTTTTATTCTGCTAGACTGGTTTGCAAAAGCAAGTGGTGTGCAGTACACAAGAACATAAGAATAGCCATGCTGCGTCAGGCCAGTGGTCGATGTAGCCCAGTATCCTGCCTCTGACAACGGCCAGTGCCAGATGCTTCAGAGGGAATGAACAGAACATGTCAGTTATCAAATGATACATTCCCTGTCATCTAGTCCCAGTTTCTGGCAGTCAAAGGCAACCAGAGGATCGGGTTGTGTCCCTGACTATCTTGGCTAATATCCATTGATGGACCTATCCTCCATTAGCTTATCTAAATCTTTTTTGAACCCAGTTCTAGTTTTGGCCTTCACATTATCCCCTGGCAGCAAGTTGCACAGGTTGAGTGTGTGTTGTGTGAAGAAGTATTTCATTTTGTTTGTTTTGATCTTGCTGCTTATTGAGTTCATTGGGTGACCCCTGGTTCTTGTGATATGTGAAGCAATAAATAACAACACTTCCCTAGTCCGTTTAACCACACCATTCATGATTTTATAGATCATAATCCCCCTTAATCATCTCTTTTCAAAGATGAACAGTCCCAGTCTTTTCAATTTCTTTTCATATGGAAGCTGTTCCATACCCCTAGTCATATTTGTTGCCCTTCTCTGTACCCATTCTAATTCTAATTCAACACCTTTTTTTGAGATGGGGCAACCTGCACTTCACGCAGTATTCAAGATGTAGGCGTACCATGGATTTACATAGTGGCATTATGATATGTTCTGATTTATTATCTATCCCTTTCCTGATGGTTCCTAATATTCAGTTAGCTTTTTTGGCTGCCATTGCACATTGAACAGATGTTTTCAGAGAAATGATCATGACTCCAAGATCTCTTTCTTGAGTAGTAACAGCTAATGTAAACCCCATCATTTTGTATGTATAGGTGAGATTAATTTTTCTAATGTGCATAGCTTTGTACTTATCAACATTGAATTTCATCTGCCCTTTGTTACCCAATCATTCAGTTTTGTGAGATCCCTTTGTTACTCTTCAAGATTAGCTTTGAACTTAACTATCTTGAATATTTTTGTAACACCTGCAAACTTTGTCACCCCACCATTTACTCACTTTTCCAGATAATTTTTGAATTTCTTGAACAGCACAAGTACCAGTACAGATCTTCTATTTACCTCTTTGCATTGTGAAAACTGACCATTTTTTCCTATCATTTGTTTTCTGTCCTTTAATCAGCTACTGATCCAGGAGAGGACTTCCGTCTTGTCCCATGACAGCTTAACTCTGCTTAAGAACCTCTCGTGTGACCTTGTAAAAGGCTTTCTGATAGTCTAAGTACACTATATCAACTGGATCATCCTTGTCTGCATATATATTCTACGGATTTCAAAATTTGTAGCTGTATAAAATAACCCGTGTAAAATGCATGAGTTATCTGGGTGTCATCCAGGAAACCAATTAATATCTATGGGGGAAAATAAAGGTTATATTTCTAAAGAGTTTACCAGAAAGAAGAGAGGTATTAACTAGATTGGATAAACACTTTTTGCACAAGCCTTTAAATATATATTTTAAAAGACTCATAATTTCCATAAGAACATAAGAACATAAGAAAAGCCGTACTGGGTCAGACCAAAGGTCTATCCAGCCCAGTATCCTGTCCACCGACAGTGGCCAATGCCAGATGCCCCGGAGTGAGTGGACCTAACAGGTAATGATCAAGTGATCTCTCTCCTGCCATCCATCACCTCCCTCTGACAAACAGAGGCTAAGGACACCATTCCTTACCCATCCTGGTTAATAGCCATTAATGGAATCCATCTCCATGAATTTATCCAGTTCTCTTTTAAACCCTGTTATAGTCCTCGCCTTCACAGCCTCCTCAGGCAAGGAGTTCCACAGGTTGACTGTGCGCTGTGTGAAGAAGAACTTCCTTTTATTAGTTTAAAACCTGCTGCCCACTAATTTCATTGGGTGGCCCCTAGTTCTCCTATTATGAGAACAAGTAAATAACTTTTCCTTATTCACTTCCTCCACACCACTCATAATTTTATATACCTCTATCATATCCCCCCTTAGTCTCCTCTTTTCCAAGCTAAAAAGTCCTAGCCTCTTTAATCTCTCCTCATATGGGACACATTCCAGACCCCTAATCATTTTAGTTGCTCTTCTCTGAACCTTTTCTAATGCCAGTATATCCTTTCTGAGATGAGGAGACTACAATTGTACGCGGTATTCAAGATGTGGGCACACTATGGATTTGTATAAGGGCAATAAGATATTCTCCGTCTTATTCTCTATCCCTTTTTTAATGATTCCTAACATCCTGTTTGCTTTTTTGACTGCCGCTGCACACTGCATGGCCGTCTTCAGAGAACTATCTACGATGACTCCAAGATCTTTTTCCTGATTAGTTGTATCTAAATTAGCTCCCATCATATTGTATGTATAGTTGAGGTTATTTTTTCCAATGAGCATTACTTTACATTAAATTTCATTTGCCATTTTGTTGCCCAATCATTTAGTTTTGTGAGATCTTTTTGAAGTTCTTTGCAGTCTGCTTTGGTCTTAAGTATCTTGAGCAGCTTAGTATCATCTGCAAACTTTGCCACCTCACTGTTTACCCCTTCTTCCAAATCATTTATGAATAAGTTGAATAGAATTGGTCCTAGGACTGACCCTTGGGGAACACCACTAGTTACCCCTCTCCATTGTGAAAATTTACCATTTATTCCTATCCTTTGTTCCCTGTCTTTTAACCAGTTCTCAATCCACGAAAGGATCTTCCCTCTTATCCCATCGCAACTTAATTTACATACGAGCCTTTGGCGAGGGACCTTGTCAAAGGTTTTCTGGAAATCTAAGTACACTATGTCTACTGTATCGCCCTTGTCCACATGTTTGTTGACCCCTTCAAAGAACTCTAATAGATTAGTAAGGCTTGATTTCCCTTTACAGAAGCCATGTTGACTTTTGCCCAACAATTTATGTTCATCTATGTGTCTGACAATTTTATTCTTTACTATTGTTTCAACTAATTTGCCCGGTACAGATGTTAGACTTACCGGTCTGTAATTGCCGGGATTACCTCTAGAGCCCTTTTTAAATATTGGCGTTACATATTCCAAAATATTTAGAGCTTGTATTGGTTCATCGCATTTACTCGGAGTGTTCTGACAGAATGTGCTGTACAGACAGTCCATTCAGTTATGGAAATAATGGATGGGGAAGCCCTACAATTCCACTTGGCTAGGCCATGCCAATACAGGATTGTATCCTCTATTTGTATTTGAGTGCTTTGTCCACTCTAATTTTAGATGACTCAAGAAGTGGGGCTTCCAAGACATTATTTCTTATTTTAATAGTATTGACATTTCAAACACTAATACCGATATCTAGTCCCAAAATCTCTGCTAAATTCCATCCCATTGCTCCCAGTTTCTTTTCATTGCCCCTTGTTTCTCTACTAACTTTTTGTTCTTTAATGAGAATGGTTCCTAAATCCCTCCTCTTCTAGTATTCATTTGTCTAAACTATACATGGTAAATCCATATAGTGAGTGCAGGCTGGGCCCTATAACTGACTATTGAGTGCATAGCTTTTCTGGCATTGACTGAGTGACAGGGAAAGAAAGCAGTGAGAAATTGAGGCGAGCAGTGGTAAAAAGGGAGAACATGAGGAGAAGTTGTATTATAGGGGGAGTGATGGTGACCCTGACTTTAAGATTGGCCAACTTATACTTCCATTTATAACTATCTTTCTGACTGATTTTTGAAAAGCTCTAGGCTTAGAACCTCAATGGTTTTCAGATCCCTAAGTCTTCTGGAGAGTTAGAAGCTGCGAGTGAGAGCTCTAAATACCTTTGAGAATCTGGGCCCTAGTGCCTCCAAGTTTTGCAATAGAAATTTGACAGGAAAAAAATTCTGGGGGGTCAAATGACTTCTTTAATTAAAATTAGTTCATATTAACCATTTTCAAAAATCACATCCTCATCAGAGCTTTTTAGAGGCTTCCTGTTAAAATTGTTGAACATTCCAACTGCACTGATTATACCATTCAGCATCTCCCTGAACTAAACCTTCAGACAAGACAGCGACAAAAAAGATTATCACCTTTCTGCTTTTTTTCTCCCTTCAAAAACATAGACAAAAGTGCACTGAATTAGGAGATAGGAGTTTGAGTTCTAGAGTCACCTCTTCTACTAGATCCCTGTAGCAGGGTCGGACTCACCCGGTGGTGTCTCCTGCTGGTCGTCCTTGGGAATTAGCTCACCAGCCTCTGGACCGCCCTCTTCTGGCCGGTGAACCACCTGACCACTCTCTGGCCCCCGTGTCCCTCCCAGGACCCGGTGCCCCATTCTCTGGGGTGCTACCCCCACTGGCAGTACTCCACATCCTTACTCATAGGGTCTCCCCTCCCAGGGGAACCCCCTCACCCACTATCCCCACTTCACCTCAGTGTACAGCTACTGCCAGTCCCCATCTAGCCCCATGCACTGGGGCAGACTGCAGTGTAAGCCACTCATCATCGGCAAAGGGGGTTTGAACCTGCTGCCTCTGCCTACCCATGGGCTGCCCCTGCAACCCTAGTACCTGGGCTGGCCTTACCAGGCCTGCAGCCTGGGGTTTCCTTAGGCTGGAGCTCCCTGACTCCCTTAGCCTTTCCCCCAGCCCTGCACCACTTCAGGTCCCTGCTTTGCTCCTGGCAGCCAGGCCCGTCTCTTTCTGGACGCAGAGAGAGACTCTCTCTCTCCTGGCTGCCCTGGCCTTTATAAGGCCAGGCTTGTCTGTTTGGGGCGTGGCCCCCAGCTGAGGCCACTTCCCCCAATCAGCTCAGCTTTCCTTCCTGCCCTCCAGTCCTTCCCCCAGGGCTGACTCTGACCCTGTCAGGGCTGGAGCGGGTGGCCACCCCGCTACAATCTCTCTAAAAGGTTATACAAGGACATTTCTGGTAGAGGTGAGAAGTGAGCCCAGGTCTCTAAAATAGCAGACCTAAATCTCTTCCTCTACTTATTCAGCTTGCCTCTGAGAAAGAATCTGCCAGATCTATGTTCCAAGCTCTACTGTCTGTAAAATGTGGTCAATCATGCATATATAATTCACTGTTTCATTATTACGTGACCTCCTCTTCTGACTGGTCTATGGAAAATAACAGCTTATCATTATAGTTAGTATTTTAGGTCCATGCTGCAGATTTGAAGATCTAAGTTAAAACCTTGCTGCTGATAAACTAAAGTGAGGCCTTACAATTGCATATAACAGAATTGTTGTTTCCTTTTTTTAAAATTTAAAACCACCATCATATTTGGTGACCAAAAGTGTTCAAAACTAGAACTCTGCTGATGTTGGTTCATGTCTGTTTCATGAACCAAAAATGGTGGGTTCCATTCACAGGTTTTTGTTGCCTTGGCTACCCATTTCATGTTTGTTTGGAATTTTGGGTTCTCATAAACCTACTATAGAGCTCCACAATCTGGTAATATTCTTCTTTCACAATTATTAAGAGATTTCTGAGAGTTGAAGCCACCTGCTGGGCCTTCTGCTGTTGTCAAATTGGAGGGAGATTTCCTAACCTCAGAAGATTGCAGAAGGGGAAAACTACCATACAAGGTGTCTTCCAAAAAGAGAAAGGATGAATGAGCAGCTATATTGAATCCCATAAAGAATCATAGATGGAGCCAACCAACCTTCACCAACAGAGGTCATGGGAGGGGTCTGCATGACCCTAGGAGCCATCAGATACAAGAAGGAATTCCTAAAGCCTATTGTGCGGAAAGAGAGAATTGTGGGTTGGTAAGAGAGAGAGTCCACAGCTATGTCAAATCCTAGAACTCAGTCCAGACTTGAAAACTTTTTGGTCAGTTGCAGTTGATTTTCAGGAACACAACAAAACCCAAACACAGATCAGTTTCATCTGGTTTGGGTTTTATTTCCAAATGTTGCACAGCTCTATTCAGGAGTTAGTATATCATTTTTTTATCTTATCCAATGGACAACACCTCCATGGGTGCTATGCCCTCATTATCCCCATGTTGTACTGACTCTGAAGGAAAATAGACATCTGCCTACACTTTATCATATAATCCACTAACTGCAGTATGAATAGAAATGGCGTGGGGAAAGAAAAGTTAAACTTAAATAATATTTAACAGAAATTTCTAGAAAGCAACAGTTAAACTAAAAATAAACTAAAGTGCCACATGCTATCATCAGGTCTGCTCTATGTTACTTTGAAATTCGGCATTCAGTGCTCAAAATCCAACATCATCCTTTGCACATCACATAAAACCACTAGTATAGCCTAGCAAAAGGGAATTCTTGAATCTTCTATTTTTATGTTAAAAGAGCTCAGTAAAGAGACACTGTTCAGATGAAATGTGGTAGGGTTAACACAAAACAGTAGAATATAATCAGAAAAAGGCAGCTTTAGAAGGAAGATTTTGAGACCCAATTAATGTTAACTTTTTGTGGAATATACTCAGAGTTTCTCTTCCAGAATCTCTTTTCTAATTGGTACAGTATAATGTTACTTAGCATTATTCTGTGGTTCTTCTATCCACTTCATTAGCTTCCACAGCTTTGTAGTCACTTGGGAGTTCCATCCATATATGAATTTTCCACATCTGTTGGCTAAATTAGAGATCCAAATGCAAACTCTAGTGCTCAAAAATTCTGTGGATTTGTGAGTGACAATCCCTGGAGGGCTTTAGGTCCATAAACTAATGAGACATAAATATAGTGGAGTAGAGAATGATATTTTTACCTGTGATACACAGACTTGCTCTAAACTTGTTCATGTTGTTAATGGAAAACTGTATCCATTTCCCTAACATCAGCTATACAAATTTTCAAAAAATGATTAGCACTTATATGAATGAATAAATGAAGAACTTTTTTGAAGAATTAATCTGGCATCATCTTTAAAACTATATAGTTCTAAAATGAGGAAAATTGAGGATATTCTGTTAATTCTTATATAAAGACTTACACTGGATAGGGAATTGTAAATTCAAATATGAGCTAAGGCATTAGCATTTGATGACATATGGCATCCTTGTCAATGAAGTGAGAGGCATGTCACACAGACAATAATGTTTTTAGGCTGTGTCATGCCACAAGATAGCAGTGTTGTGGTACAATCTATATAATTTGCCACAGCTAAATCACTAATCATGGGATCAGTTCCGCTCCACTGATGTCAATATAACATTTGCCATTGACTTGAAAGGGAGCAGAAATATGCCCAATATGTGTGGTACACTTTCATTTCAATGACATGTATGCCATATGCCACAAAATATCACAATCCTTACTACACAATATTGCGGTGTGCAAGAGTCAAACATAATTCAGATTTTAGAAGCAGCCTGTCTCTCATATGCTGAATGACAGGGTCAGGATAAGGCTGAATGGACACATTCTGTGACAGATTCTTACAACCTTGGGCAGACAACATTGTGCTGCCTCTAAAGTTGCCAGAAGAGAACTCATTATTATTGCTATATACTGTTGGCCTCTATTTGTGATATGTTTCGTAAATAATATTCAGGGTAATACATGCAGGAGCAGAACAACTGTTAATATTGGCCTTTGGAATATTTCCATTTATTATAGTTATAGTGCTAAGGACTGCTAAAAATAAAATTTCTAAAATGTTTCCATTCTGAGCCCCTGCTTTCAATTGCTCATAACTTTCTAAAGTTTCATTAATCAAATTGCAATTTGCATGGGAATAACAACAAAATTATTATGTAGAGAGCCGGCATACATTAATAACTAGCAATTTTCATGTTGAACTATTATTTTAATTTAAACCAGATTTTAAATGAAAAGATTAAGTAAAAGTAAATATACTGTCTAGCAAAGTAAAAGAAGCTTTAAATTAGGTATATTGGACACAATTATTTCTATGAACTTTGAAAGGCATGGTAAAATAGAGGTTGACAGCTATTGGAAGCTGGTAGATTGATCAATTTACCATCAGCTCACAAAGGAACATATTATTTCACTTTGGTCACTTTACACTAGCAAAATGCAAGAGTATTTGAAAATGAAATTGACAACAAAAAATTAGATTGCCTAGTCTATTGTCATTGTCCAAACTAAGGAGAATGAAAAAGTAAATAATAATAACTATATTCTAAATGTTTTCTCTTTTTTAATAATGGAGAATGTTATTTAGGTACAGAATTTTTTTTTTTAAATATGATTTTTATCAGCTAATATCCCTCCTCTGATCCGAGATATATTTTCACATTCTGGTGATGACAATGTCAGGCCAATAGTTTTCTCTTACAAGGTAGAATGTTACTAATAGTACATTATCTTCTAAGCTGTGGATTCTCTTTATAAGTTATGTGATTTCAACGGTAGAGAAAGGTAGTTTTTCTTTTAAGAAGGGACCGTGTTTGCTAGGCCTCTGTCAGTTGGTTAGCACCACTTCCTCACCAGGTATGCCGGCACTCATATGTTGTAAGTCCCCTATCTCATGCACCTCATGAAGAGACTGGGTTTATATGAGTATGGGGCCACAGGCTGCACCCAGGTCAATCCTCCTTGGCTCCCCTGGTGGTGGTGTGGTTTGTAAGAGCTGGCCACCTGAGGAAGGGCAGCATTGTGGCTCCCAAACAGCAATCAGAAAGTCATTTTGGGTCTTTCTTGCTCCCAATCAGTTGTCATAGGGCAGGCAGGATAGACTGATGCAGAAAAGGAGTGAATGAAGAGATGGAGAATTTGTTGATCTCTCTTGAGGCATATTTTAAGGCACAATTAGATGGTACATAAGGAACCCATGTTGTGAGAATTGTGAAAGTCTGGTTATAGGAATTTATTGGTATGACCCTAAAAATCCCTCAATGCAACTGGCAAAGAGTTTATTGTCCTGTAATGGAAGCCTCTGACTGGTTTAACAAACTCTCTATATCTGTCACATTGCTGTCATAGTATTTCCCTATAAAGAATGTTGTGTGAGATCTTAAATGAAAGTGAGTCTCATTATGGTCATTAATATAATTGTGAAATGTATGTACGGATGATATTTTAAAAATTCTGGCTATATACTGAAAATATATCCTTGATGTTACTGCACAGCAGAGGGGAAAAACTGGTTTTGCCAGACACGGGGATGTATATTCATCAGTCTGCCTAGGTTGACACAGTATGGGGAGGAGGTGAGCAGCCCTCAGTGATGAAAGAACAGATTGAGGACTATTTAGAAAAGCTGGATATGCACAAGTCCATGGGTCCAGATCTAATGCATCTGAGGTTGCTGATGGAATGGGCTGATGTGATTGCAGAGCCATTGGCCATTATCTTTGAAAACTCATGGCAATCGGGAGAGGTCCTGGATGACTGGAAAAAAGGCAAATATAGTGCCCATCTTTAAAAAAGGGAAGAAGAAGAAGAAGAACCCGAGGAACTACAGACCAGTCAGCCTCACCTCAGTCCCTGGAAAAATCATTGAGCAGGTCCTCAGTGAAACCATTTGGAAGCACTCAGAGGAGAGGAAGTTTGATCAGGAACAGTCAATGTGGATTCAACAAGGGCAAGACATGCCTGACCAACCTGATTGCCTTCTACAATGAGATAACTGGCTCTGTGGATATTGGGAAAGTGGTGGACATGATATATCTTGACTTTAGCAAAGCTTTTGATACGATCTCCCACAGTATTCTTTCCAGCAAGTTAAAAAAGTATGGATTGGATGAATGGACTATAAGGTGGCTAGATTGTTGGGTTCAACGGGTAGTGATCAATGGCTCAATGTCTAGTTGGCAGCTGGTATCAAGCGGAGTGCCCCAAGGGTGGGTCCTGGGGCCAGTTTTGTTTAACATCTTTATTAATGATCTGGATGATAGGATAGATTGCACCCTCAGCAAGTTCGCAGATGACACTAAGATGGGGGTAGAGGTAGATATGCTGGAGGGTAGGGATAGGGTCCAGAGTGACCTAGACAAATTAGAGGATTGGGCCAGAAGAAATCTGACGAGGTTCAACAACGACAAGTGCAGAGTCCTGCACTTAGGACAGAAGAATCCCATGCAGGCTGGGGACCGACTGACTAAGCAGCAGTTCTACAGAAAAGGACCTGGGAATTAGAGTGGATGAGAAGCTGGATATGAGTCAGAAGTGTGACCTTGTTGCCAAGAAGGCTAATGGCATATTGGGCTGCATTAGTAGGAGCATTGCCAGCAGATTGAGGGAAGTGATTATTCCCCTCTATTCAGCACTGGTGAGACGAGATCTGGAGTATTGTGTCCAGTTTTGGGCCCCCCACTACAGGAAGGATGTGGACAAATCGGAGAGAATCCAGTGGAGGGCAACGAAAAATAGGGTGACCAGATGTCCCGATTTAATAGGGACAGTCCCGATTTTTGGGTCTTTTTCTTATAATGGCTCCTATTACCCCCAACCCACCCCATCCCGATTTTTCACACTTGCTGTCTGGTCACCCTAACAAAAATGATTAGGGGGCTGGGGAACATGACTTATGAGCAGAGGCTGAGGGAACTGGTCTTGTTTAGTCTGCAGAAGAAAAGAGTGAGGGGGAATTTGATAGCAGCCTTCAACTACCTGAAGGGGGGATGCACAGATGATGGAGCTTGGCTGTTCTCAGTAGTGGTAGATGACAGAAGAAGGAGCAATGGTCTCAAGTTGCAGTGGGGAAGGTCTAGGTTGGATATTAGGAAACACCATTTCATTAGGAGGGTGGTGAAGCACCGGAAAGCTGCAAAGGCTTTGTTTAGTGGACTAGATTGGCTTGAAATGAATACTAAAAGAGCCGTGCTGCAGATCTGCATGACATTTGACCCAGGCATTTCACAAAATGCTACACCTTACAAGCCAATCAGAAAAATACAAGGAATGATAGTACTATAGCACTGGCATCAGTCCGCTACTGTGTAATTTGATCTCTTCATGCATTTCTACCAATTGACCTTGTAAGTCTTGAGCCAATATGAAAATATAACACGCAGAATCGATGGAATCTCTAATAAAATTTAAATAGCCTGTTATTGCCAAAGACATGCCAATCTACAGGGCTGCTTTGAAATAAATAAAGAATAATAATAATTTGACAGTGATAAAGCAAGTGACATTCCTATATAAAGTCCTACAAAATCTATAACTATAATAATAATAATCTATTTTCATACTAGTATTTAAAATGAACAACGGTAAAATCAAAAGAAAACGGTCTGCTTATCATGCAGCGTTCAAACTTAAAGTTGTTGAATATGCAGAAGTAAACAATAATTGCACGTGAATTCTGTATCAGTGAGAAGCAAGTAAGAGAATGGCAAAAAAATAAAACACTAAGAGACATACCAAGAAGTAAGAAAAAATGTCCAACAAGGTGCGTGTCATTTCGTGAGCTGGAGAAAGATCTCAATAATTGGGTTGTTGAATGTCGACAAAATGGGTACATTGTCACTAGAACTGGAATTCGTCTGCATGCACTGCAAATGTCAAAAGACGACAAATACAAGTCAGTAAAGCTGTCAATTTTTGTCATATCAGTGGGTTGGTGTACTTGCTTCATGAACCGTCATGGTCTCTGTCTTCGTCAGTGAACAAAGTTAGCGCAAAAGCTGCCGAGAGATCTGGAAGAAAAAATCAAATCTTTCCAAAGGTTTATTATAAAATATCGAAAGGAATATGCATTTGAACTGTCACAGATAGGAAATATGGATGAAACACCGATGACATTTGGTCTCTCGAGCAACAGAATGGTAACCGATGTTGGTGAAAAAACAGTTTTAATTAAAACCACTGGCCATGAAAAAATCCATTTTACAATGGTTTTATTGTATTTGGCAAATGGATCAAAGCTCCCTCCTGTTGTTTTTTAAAAGAAAAGCCTTGCCTAAAAACATGACATTTTCTGCTGGTGTCATCGTACATGCAGACAAAAAGGGATGGATGGATGAAAGTGGGATTATTGAATGGCTGGAAAAAGTGTGGAATAAGAGACCAGGAGCACTTTTCAAGAAATCTGCTATGCTCATTTGGGACATGTTCAGGGCACACAAGATGGATGAGGTGAAAAATATGGCCAAAAATGTGAAAACTACTTTGGCTGTAATACCTGGAGGCTTAACTTCAGTTCTGCAACTGCTTGATGTCTGCCGGAACAAACCCTTTAAAGACAGGCTACCCAAAATGTGGTCTGAATGGATGTGCTCAGGCATGGCAAAGTTGACAAAAGGCGGGAATCTTATGAAGCCTGAAATCAATCTGGTCGCCCAGTGGGTCAAGGACGAGTGATACAAAAATCATTTTGGAAATGCTGTATCAGCAATGCACTCGATAGTTCGAAGATGATGCCTTATTTGATGATGACACAACAGAGGCTGATGGTGAGAAGGAACCTTAGTCCGAAGATGACACTACCGACATCTCCGATGACAATGCAGGTGCAGCTGTGCCTGAAGCTGAGTTTAATGAACTGTTTGGTGCATCAGAGATTGATTCGGACTTTGAAGGATTTTAAGACTTTTAAAAGTCTCATATTATTCTAAGGTACTTGTTTTAAATATCCATTTATTGATTTTAAATATTGACTGTAATTTTGAACATGAATACATTTTTGTTCAGCTATCATTATAACAACAACAGGTTTTTTGTTAGATTACATTAAAATAATTCTAGCTAAACTTTTGAGTGTTTCTTGTGACGCCAACTTTTCTTGTGGCGTCACTTCCCGCAGCTCCCATTGGCTGGGAACGGCAAACTACAGCCACTGGGAGCTGAGGGGCTTCATGCCTGAGAATGCTCCACGTAAACAAAATGTCCAGGCCCACTAGCGGCTTACCCTAACAGGCCAGGAGCCAAAGTTTGCCAACCCCTGAAATATAGGGTCGGCTTATGGAAAGACCATACAGTTTTTGCTATTTTTACCTATCCATCTTGGGGGGTCAGCTTATAAACGAACGGGCAAATGAACAAGTATATATGGTACTTTAGGCAAGGATTTAACCTGTTAAAGTTTAGATTCTAAGAAGTGTGTTACACCTTTTGTTTTATATGTAACTATTTCTGTTTCCATTATTCTTACTCAGTATCTCTCCTATCTTAATCTTTGATAATAAATTTATGACTGTTTCATTGGAAATATATCCCCATCTTGTAGTGTTAAAGGACCTGATCCTGAGTTGTACCAATCAAGCTGTGTGTATCCTGTTCCTTTAGAAACAGCATACCCTGGTAATTACTGGGAGTGTCCAGTGACAGGGGCTGGATACTACTAGAGGATGCTTTCAAAGGGGCTTGGGAATTTGCGTGCACCTAGTGTTAGCTTGCAGAGCAAACTCACTTTGCTGGGAGAGCTCTGAGGAGGTTGTTTGGGAGGTTTCAGGAAGCTAACATCTAGTTAAGACAAGCAAGTCTCTCTCTCTCGCTGAGGCCAGGGGGTAACAAGGTGACTCACAGTTTTGGGTACCCCAAAGAACTGTCACAAGTAGCAATCTGGCTGTTAAAATGGATTAGGAATGGATAACTGAAGGGCCAAAGTCACATGTGAATGATCAAGGGCACTAGGGTCAGAAGACAGGCCTCAGTACTGTGCAGAGGTCCAGGGCTTTTCTTTCTGGAGCAAGGATAGGGATAAAAGGGGAGACGGTCCGGGGGGAATTACTCCCATTATGATGAGGGGATTGGAAGTATCTTGAATAGAAAAATGTGCGTGAAACTTTTGGAAGACTATGAGTGACTGAAAACGAAGTGGTGCACTGGGAAAGCTTTGGCAATATTACCACAGCTGCCACTGGTGTTCCAGCAAATCAATATATAGGGAATAAAGTACATGATGTTGTAATGTAGTTTGAAGCTTTTATTGGCAAGAGTTTAGGATGACTGCATTACTCATAAGTGGAAAAGGAAAGATGGATTAGTGGGGCAGACAATGGGAGCACTGATCAAGAATGTGCTTCCCTGCCAACTATCTGCCTCCAACTGAATTTATCTGGAGAATTTAAGCTAAAATAAAGCAGTTGTTTCTCAGAACAAGATTACAGAAAATATATTTTCCCCCCATATTAAAATTCTTACAACTGTTTTGTTGAAAAGCTCTATTGCCTTCATGCTTTGGAGCAGGGACTTAAAATTTGGCAGTGGAGATCACCCTGGTGTCACAGATGTATCTTTTGCCATTCCTCTGAAAATCTGCCCACATTTGGATGAGTTATAAGCCTCTAAAAATCTCCATTCATACATGTTCAGTAGAGAGTTGTTAGAATTTTGCAACCAAATTCTCTTAAGATTCCATCTGCACTAAGCATGGCCCATCCCCCAAAGCATCCCGGGGGCTGGGACTGAGCAAGGGGCTACCTGCAATTGCTCTGCCTGGCTACCAGGATGCCACAGTGACACCAGGTACTGGAAGTGAGAGCTGATAGATGGTCCCTCCTGTACTCTCAATTCCCCTCTTGCTGGTGCCCAGGCAGCCGGAAGGTGAGGAGAAAGCAACCTGACAGAGGGATGATGAACAAGGGACTGGGGGAGAAGAGGTAAGAGATGCATGGATGTGTGGGAGAAGGGTTGGAATGTGAAAGGGGGGGGAGTTAAGAGTAGGATTGGGGGTCAGGGCAGGAACGAAGGGGCAGAAGACTTGGGCAGAGATAGGATCAATTTGGGTGGGTAAATATGGACAGGAGCTGGGGACACTGGACGACAGGTGTAAGGGTGGATAGGAGTGTGGGGAACATGGGCAGAAGTTGGGAGAAGATGATGTACAGAAATTGGGGATGGGAGGGGGATGGGAGGACAGGAGCAGGATGGGGCAGAGGTAGGTTGAGGGGGAGAGGGCAGAACTAAATATCAGAGCATGCTACCCTCAGAACCTGGAGTTGAATCCATTATTCCTGTCTCAGCTTGCTATCAGCAAATAGCTGTGAACCCTCTGGCAAAGTATGCATCTCTCTTCCCCACGCTAGTAGCAGATTTACATAGATGATAACTGCCTTTTACTGCTACCAGTTATTCCATTACCTCAAGTGATAGAGGACTGTACACTGTGGATCTCAATTCTGCTGATGACCCATCTGGGGTAGAGAATCAGTATGATTCCCAGATTATGGCATTTTTTGTTTGTTTGTTTTTTCTTTCAATTTTTAAGTTTAAAAAATAAAACCAAACAAACAAGCTAAAACACGAGAAAGTTTGTCCTGTGCACTGAATAAGCCAGGGATCTTATGCAAAAAATTGTATGTGGTGAAACAAATTAAAGAATATACTATGCACAAGGCAGATAAATTAAGGTTGCACAGGCTACCTTAATTGTGGGATTTCCTAATTCATGAGGGCTGGACTTTGTAACCTTCACATACTTTTAACATAGTGCAAAATGCTCTCTCATACCATATATGTTACATAATGTCCAAAAAACTATATCCACATCCCAGTCAGGCATTTTTGACAAACTCACAGGACAGCAGTAAGAGCTTGCTCATGCACACCAATTTAAAGGCAGAGAAACAATAAGGGAAACCAAGGGAAAAAAGTAGGATTGTGAAGCAATTAAAAAATTAATTGTGATTAATCGCACTATTAAAAAAATTTATCACGATTAATTGCACTATTAAACAATAATAGAATGCCATTTATTTAAATATTTTTGGATGGTTTCTACATTTTAAAATATATTGATTTCAATTACAACACAGAATACAAAGTGTACAGTGCTCACTTTATATTTATTTTTTGATTACAAATATTTGCACTGTAAAAAACAAAAGAAATAGTATTTTTCAATTCACCTAATACAAGTACTGTAGTGCAATCTCTTTATCATGAAAGTTGAACTTAAAAATGTAGAATTATGTACAAAAAATAACTACATTCAAAAATAAAACCATGTAAAACTTTAGAGCCTACAAGTCCACTCAGTCCTATTTCTTGTTCAGCCAGTCGCTCAGACAAACAAGTTTGTTTCCATTTGCAGGAGATAATGCTGCCCACTTCTTGTTGAGAATGTCACCTGAAAGTGAGAACAGGTGTTTGCATGGCACTGTTGTAGCTGGCGTCGCAAGCTATGTATGTGCCAGATAAAATAAAGATTCATATGTCCCTTCAGGCTTCAATCACCATTCCAGAGGACATGTGTCCATGACAATGACATATTCTGCTTGATAATGATCCAAAGTGGTGAGGACCGGTTGATTTTCTCTTTTGGTGGTTCAGGTGCTGTAGTTTCCGCATTGGAGTATTGCTCTTTTAAGATTTCTGAAAGCATGCTCCACACCTCGTCCCTCTCAGATTTTGGAAGGTACTTCAGATTCTTAAACCTTGGGTCGAGTGCTGTAGCTATCTTTAGAAATATCACATTGGTACCTTCTTTGCGTTTTGTCAAATTTGCAGTGAAAGTGTTCTTAAAAGGACTGAGTCATCATCCGAGACTGCCGTAACATGAAATATATGGCAGAATGTGGGTAAAACAGAGCCAGAGACATACAATTCTTCCCTCCAAGGAGTTCAGTCACAAATGTAATTAATGCATTATTTTTTAATGAGTGTCATCAGCATGGAAGCATGTCCTCTGGAATGATGGTTGAAGCATGAAGGGACGTATGAATGTTTAGTATATCTGGCACATAAATACCTTGCAATGCTAGCTATAAAAATCCAATGCAAACGCCTGTTCTCACTTTATGGGGACATGGTAAATAAGAAGTAGGCAGCAGTATCTCACGCTAATGTAAACAAACTTATTTGTCTTAGCAATTGGCTGAACAAGAAGTAGGACTGGGTGGACTTACAGGCTCTAAAGTTTTACAATGTTTTGTTTTTGAGTATAGTTATGTAACAAAAAAAATCTACATTTGTAAGTTGCACTTTCACAATAAAGAGATTGCACTACAGTACTTGTATGAGGTGAATTGAAAAATACTATTTCTTTTGTTTATCATTTTTACAGTGCAAATATTTGTAATAAAAGTAATATAAAGTGAGCACTGTACACTTTGTATTCTGTGTTGTAATTGAAATCAATACATTTGAAAATGTAGAAAAACATCCAAAATTATTTAATACATTTCAATTGGCATTCTATTGTTTAACTGTGATTAAAACTGCAATTAATCACAATTAACTTTTTTGAGTTAATCGCATGAGCTAACTGCGATTAATCAACAGCCCTAGAAAAAAGCCAGGAACATTATCAACTACAATCTGCATTTTAAGTTTTAAAATCCTCTCTCTGCTCTCTTTCCCACAGAGAGTAGTTGTCTTAGTTGTTTTACACTTTAGCTGGCTGAGGTAATAGATGTAAATCAAATAGATCTTTTTCTTTAGAAAAAAGAAATCTCATAAAATTTAAGTAGTAAATAAAAGGGTTCCATATTTTAATAGATATTTGGACACAGTTAAATGTTATTTATTTTCCTAGTCTTGGAGTAGTCACTCAGTTTATCCCTTCCCATTGTGTGAAGAATGTAAGCATTTGTCTGGGATCCCACACCTATTATTTTCAATATATTTTCACTTATTTGTATATCTTTATTTTTAATAAAGCTAGAATAAATCATTCCAAAGGCTCAAACTGAACCAGTACTCATAACTCAGATACTGACTTACTCACCCAAGCTGCTTACCCAGAAAGAATGAGTGAAAAAAATCGTTCTCTAGATATTTTAACTATTATTTTTAGTTTCTTTTTTTACATATTGATATAATTATAGTAAACATGTTAATAATTTCAGAGTCCCATAAAGCCACATGATGTCAGATTTAATAAGTTAAAATAAACTTCTGCTCTAAAAAATGACTGTAAAATGGCATAATAGAATTCTAACTTTATTGTGTCTCAAAAACTCCATATAAAATTTGCCCTATACAGAAATAAAATAGATGCTTTTTCTAACTACTAGATGGATTGACTTGCAAACTTATCCTAGGATATGAGTGCCAAGTTGGGCTATCTCTGGCTTATGAATCACTAATAATGATAGTTCTGCATGCTGACTTCTGCCTTCACTTACCTCCGTGCAACTCCATTTTCCTCAATAGGCTTCCATAGGAATAATCAAGGGCATCCTATATAGACACTGGTGGACATTAAATTCTCATGGCGCATTTTACAAGAATAAACATGATAGGTTTGGTGATACGACCACAGTGGATGGCTGATTTCCCAAAATAATTGGTGAGGCTGTAAGTAGCCAGCTGCTCTTCCCACCTTTCCATTCCAAACCTACTGCCTTCCTTGATAATATTTTCAAAGTGAAAAGCTGGAACACTGTGCTTAGGGTGGGGAGGAGGAGTGTCATAGGGAAATAGGTTCTAAGTGGCAGAGGAAGTGGGAAGAAAAAAGGACTGACTTTTCACAATGAAATAATGGGGCACTTTGCAATAAAAGGCAGGTAGGCGAAAAATTTATTTGTCTCTTTGTGACCCCGAATATTTTTCTCCCATTCCCAACATCTCCTCCTCCAAGCTAACCCTTACTTTACCATCACCACCCCCAGCACATATTACCAATTCATCCCCATTCAGCAATTGATTCCATTCCTTCTTGCACTTAACCCTGTTAACACAACCCATCCCCTTCCCAGCTCACAGACCACCCTTCATGGGCCCCAGACTGAGAGCTACTCCATACCTCAACTTTCCACTGCTCAGGACCACACCTTCACTTCTGAAAACTCTCCATCCAAAAACCCTGGGCTCAGAACAACTGCTAATGAACATATAACCCTCCATGCTCAGAATGTTTCTGCTTACATTTCCTACATGAAGGCAACCATTAGGGAACACAGAAACCCCTGTTACATGTTGCTGGAGCAAGAAAAATAAGAGTGGCTTTGCCCCTGCAAGGTTGAAGCGGATCTTAATTACCACTACCACAGCAGGGATGCCATGTTCCATGCCTCTTCCAAATGCTAGAGACTCCAGAAACTGGAGGAAGCCCTGTATTTTTCCTCTGTAGTGAACACCTGAATTAACTGCACAGATGCCTCTGTTGCTTCCTGTGAATAGAACACCCCTGACTTGCTGCTTGCAGTCCCTTGGGGGGAGGGATAGCTCAGGGGTTTGAGCATTGGCCTGCTAAACCCAGGCTTGTGAGTTTAATCCTTGAGAGGGCCATTTAGAGATCTGGGGCAAAAATTGGGGATTGGTCCTGCTTTGAGCAGGGGGTTGGACTAGATGATCTCCTAAGGTCCCTTCCAACCCTGATATTCTATTTGCTGCAGGACAGAACTCCCCTGGCGGCAGCAGCAGCAGCACCATAATGTGACTAATTATTGATGGGTACCAGCCATGCCTGTGTGACAAGATTCCAACTTTCATAATTACAGTCCAGCTACCTAAAATGTCACTCTGTAATTTCAGTCAAGAAAGTTACTCTTCCTGTCAGTCACCTGTCAAAGACATATAACATTGCATTTCAGCTCAGAGGTGACTGCATTTCAGAGTAGGTGACTAATCTCTATGCATACAGTATTAGTGTTACCAACTCTTGTGATTTTATCATAAATTTCATGTTGTTGGGTGTTTTCCTTAAATCCCCAGAGTTTATGTGAGAATCTCAGCTTTCATTTTTTAAAAAGTAAGTTTCTTGCCCTCATGCTTGCAGAGACAAGCTTGAAAACATAACCCAAGTATAACCTAAGTATAACCAATAGGCTCAAAAACTTATAAGGAAAAAAACTCTCCATATATATTAATTTTTAAAAATCTCATTTTTAAGTCAATCCCTTGCTTTTTGGGGATCTGACAACTTGTAATTTACTTTGGGATATTTATGAACAAAAGGTAAGGAGTTATTACAAGTTAAAAGTGAGGAGGTTTAAAAACAGAGAAGATATGAGCATTCATTTAGCACAGAATCAACACATTGAGAACAAAGTAAATCGAGGAACCAAAGGACATGAAGAGCAAAATTCTTTTATTTGCCTATGCACCAATGCTAGGAGCCTGGGTAACAAGAAGAATTGGAATGGCTCATGTATGAACATAAATTTGATCTAACTGGATTTACTGAAACCTGGTGCGATAATTTACACATTTGGAATGTTAAAATCAAAGGTTATAACCCATTTTGGAAGGCTCAATTGGGCAAAATGGGAGTGGGGTGGCAGTCTGTCAAAAATGAAATTACCTGTTTCTGAGTTAGTGATAACTTGGAAGAAAATGATCGTGCATGCTTATGGACCAATGCCCTAACAGATAAAGTACAAGTTGGGGTATTACTGCTATAGACTACCAAATCACACAAGGGCACAGGATGACCAGCTCCATTTTACATGTAGTAAGAAAAGCAGCAGTGATTATGGGGGACCTTAATTTCTGTGATATATTGTGGAGGTCCCATGCTGCCACTGCTAAAACATCCTTGGAATCTGTAAATATTATACATGACAATTTCCTAACTCAAAGGCTATGTCTACACACCAATGGAGGTGACATTTGGTGTAGGGCAGTGGTTCCCAAACTCTAACAACCCGCGAACCCCTTTCACTAAAATGTCAAGTCTCGTGAACCCCCTCCTAAAAATGAATATTTCCAGGGATTTTCTTCCTTACCTCAGCATAAATTATAGAAGCAGTGATCTTGGAAATATAAAATGTATTTTTATGACACGCTTATTACACACTATTTATTAATTATTATTTATCATTACAGTATTTTCATTACATTATGAAAATGGCAACACTCTTCCAAGATCTCATTTTTGTAGCTTGTATCACTTTTGATTAAGCCTGTTATAAGACAAGGCTCCTATCAGAGGTGCCAGTAGAAAAAAGGGTGCAGGGGCAAAGCCCTTGTGCACCCCAGGGCCTTGGGGGGCACCACTGGAAAAGTGGAGGGGCCCACAGAAAAAAAGGGGAGGGACCCGTGGGTGGGGGGCGCGCACTGACACAGGTCCCTCGTCGCCGCCACCAGACTGGCGCCTCTGGCTCCTATGTTTCATCAAGGAGTATCAAATGTGAAACAGCATGAAGGTATTTAAGAAGCCAACTCAAAGAGTTCCTCCTACACAAGCATTCAGGTCTTGAGCAGTCCAGGCAAACAACGCATGTTACAACAAAGCTTAAACTTGTTCTTCATAATAATTTAAAAACAACACTAGCAGCCTATTTCATTTTAAAAACAGCAAAAAATATCCACGTCCCTTTCTATTTCGTAAAAGCCCAAGGCTCCGGACTGCAGGCCCCATGCTGCCCGGGGTCCCTATGGACAGCTCTGTCCGCCTTTAGGGAATTTCCCCCTGAGAACCCGCTGTAACATTTCATGAACCCCAAGGGGTTCACGAACCCCAGTTTGGGAACCACTGGTGTAGGGGTAGCTACATCGCATCCACTTTGCATATATAGCTTCACATGTCAGCGAATGGCTCTGGCAGAGGGGAGGCAGCAGGGAAAGGTTTCAGCAGCTCCCTCTGTCAGAACCTTTTCCTGTGGGCTCCAACAACAGGGCCTTCCCCCACTGCTGGAGCCCTTCACTGCTGCTGGAACCGTGTAGCCGTGTAGATGGGGAGGCACAGCTTGGACGAGTAGAGTGCCATGTAGTACTGGTGTACATACCCACATCCTTCAGGCATGTCTTTACTTGCCCAAGGCATGGCTCACCATCTATGTTGCTCTTGGCACTTCATAGTTATATACATCTATGCTGCTAGGAGGCACTACATAGGTATATACATTACAGATTGCTGAAAGAAGCATGTAGTGTAGATGCTCTCAAAAATTGTTGCAATCAACATGGATACATTCTATATTAGACCTTGTCATGACAGATAAAGAGGAACTGATCACACAACTAAAAATTAATGGTAGATTAGGGACATGGCTTGATCACATTATAATGCACAAACAGAATAAAGTCCAAACCAATAATATATATATGCTTGGTGCTTTAAAAGGGCCAGTTTCACAAAGCTGAAAAACAATTATAAGACAAATCAGCTGGAGAGAACAATTTAATCAAAAAATGTGAATGATAATTGGAAATTGTTTAAAAACACTAGCTGACCAAAAAGCCACAATGCCACAATAGAGGAAGATTAAAAAAATGACCTGAGTTAGAGGGGAAGTGAAGGCAGTTATAAAAAAACTCCAGAACAAATCAAAAAAAGGGGACGTTGATAATAATGAATATAAATCAGAAGCTAGGTACTGTAGAAAATTAATAAGGGAAGCAAAAAGACACAAGGAGAAATCTATGACCAGCAGAGATAAGGATAAGAAGGAGTTTTTTTAGTATATTAGGAATAAAAAGAATCCTGACAATGGTAATAGCCATTTCCTAGAGGGAAATGGTAGAATTATTAATAATAATGCAGAAAAAGCAGAAATATCCAATACATATTTCTGTTTTGTATTTGGGAAAAAAATCAGGTATTTCAGATGGTGATTTCCATTCCATCAGTATCTGAGGAGGATGTTAAACAGCACCTACCAAGGTTGGACATTTTAATATCAGCCAGTCTGGATAACTTCTATCCAAGAGTTTTAAAATAAATGGTTGAGGAGCTTCCTGGACTGTTAATATTGATTTTCAATGAGTCTTGGAACACTGTGAAAGTTCTAGAAGACTGGTAGGAAATAATGTTCCAATATTTAAATAGAATAAATGGGATGTTCCAGACTGGGCAAACATCTATCTGAACATCAATCCTGGGCAAAATAATGGAGTGGCTGATATGGGACTTGATTAATAAAGTGGGTTTATGGAAAATTGATCCTCGCAAACTAACCTGATACCTTTTTTGATGAAATTACAAGTTTGGTTGATAAAGGTAATAGTATTTACACAATATACTTAGACTTCTGTAAGTCATTTGAGTTGATAACTGTGACACGTTGGTATTCAACCCAGATCAATAAGGAAGTGTGTCACTGCCTGCCCTGAAAATTCTGCTTGCCTTTATTGCTATGCTGCGGTGACACACAGCCATGACATCAACAAGCAGCATGCAAGTCAGACCCTGGCTACCACTGCCCAGTTACGTTTTGTAATATGACCCCCAACACCTCCCCAGTCCAGAATTTCCCCCAAACTGTCTCCCTGAAGTGTTCTGCCCTGTCACTGAACACTTACAGAAGTTATTAAGTTTGTTGCTCCTTTAAAGAGACAATACACTGCAGCTCACTAATTTAACTGAGGTTTGACAAACACACTTATTTCAATCAAACACTGTATTGGTTTAGAGTAAAAATAAAACAAGTTTATTTAACAAAGGGACATAGAATGGTATGACAAAGTCATACCAAGAATAAGGACTAAAGATAGAAAAGGTTACAAGCAAACAAGACTAAAAATTAATGTTAGCAAGGTAAAATCTTTGCCTAAGAAGGTTTCTCAGTTCCCAGAGACTTCAATCCCTTGGTTGAAGGATCCAAAGTTCTATGATTTCAAGAGCTCTGCCCTCTTTAATCCCCCAAATGATGAACACTAAAATGGCTTTCTGTTTCTGCTTATATCTCCCAAAGTTCACTGACCCTTTTACATGAGGCATGAAGGCTTCCTGGGGGTGCAGTCCCCAGCCCACATAGAGATTGTTAAGTATTCATCTTTCCCCACTTGCTTTCCTGATGGCCCTGTGTACCTTGCATGTAAATGTTCTTTTCTCAGTCTTTGGTCACACCTTGCCTAATTTACATTGGAGACACATTCAAGCAGCAACAGGTGTGGCTTAGGAACTGGTTGCCAAATACATTTCCAGAACACATTTGCAGGATGTTATGTATCAAGTCTTATGTGAGTTTACCATCCATATATCACACAATGATTTTCAGTGTTCCCAGTTTGTATGTGATACCTTACATGAAAACTTTTAGATACAGATTATGACAACAGTGTGTTAGGTGTAAAGAATATGTCAGGCCTGACAAGTGCTGCTGACACAGAGGGTAACTTGATTGCAATCCATAAGTAGCTACATGGGAAACAAATATTTAAGAATGGTCCCTTTAGTCGAGCAGAGAAAGGTATGACATGGTCCAATGGCTAAAAGTTGAAACTAGAAAAATTCAGTCTAGAAATAAGGCATACATTTTTGACATTGAGAGTAATTAACCTTTGGACCAATTTACCAAGGGTCATGATGGATTCTCCATCACTAACCATTTTAAAATTAAGATTAGATATTTTTTGAAAATATATGTTCTAGTAATTATTTGAGGGAAGCTGTGTTATATGACCTGTGTTACACAGGAGGTCTGACTACATGATCACAATTCTGGCCTTGGAATCTATTAAGTATAGTTATAGAAGTAAACAGTACAGACAGAATAGGGATAGTTTTGTGGACACATGATGTGAGTCTTCACCTTCCACTGAGTTTTCATCTGCCTGAGGTGGTCTTTTATCCAACTTTGTGGCTCTTGGGTATACACAGGGTGTCTGATTCTGATCTTATTTTGGAGGTAACTCAATATTGAATTGAATTACACTAATATAAAACCAGTGATGTGAGATCAGAATCAAGCCCAGGAAGTGACACTCAAGGGCTTTGTCTCTGTTCTGGAAGACAGGCAATACAGGTATATGGAAAAGAATTGCCCACATATTCCAATTATCCTGGTGCTGTGTGTGTCAAAACAACATGTTTGCCTTCAATACAGGGAAGGTGAGGCCTGTATTGGTAAATTTACTGTGTATTAGTTTGATCATTTGGATTCCATATAACGTTAATAAAGCTGAAGATAGTGGAGTTCACATATACCTTAATTTAAGTCTGTTTATGTTTTGACAGGTGAAATCTATGGTTACTAAACGTAACATGAAATATACTATTCTCTCAATGACCAATATCAGATGCTTGAGCAGAAGGTTCAAGAATCCATGTAATATACTTTTATGAAATTGTCTGCCCAAAGGGGATGTTTCTGCTTAAATCATCACAGTTGGAGCTTGGCTCATCCCATGAAACATGAGGCTTATATTTGATCTAAAAAAAATTATAAAGGTTTAATTTTCTCTAATGTAGCCATGGTTGTTCTTGTTATCCATATAAATGTCTAATCCTTGTGTAAATCCTAAACTCTTGGCCTCAAGGTATTTAAAGAAGTGTATGAAGAGTACCAGCAACAAAAGACAGGGCACAGATTAGAAAGACCAACCAAAAGAAGAGGGGTTTGAGGAAGAATTGAAGATGAAGAGTGTGTGGCTGCATAATGCACTGGATCAGGGAGGATATGCCATTTCTTCTTTACACCATATAACAAGGTACATCCCTGCAGCTAAACGCTTATCCTTAATTATATTTTCAGATCCCTCCTTTCTGGTTTCCCCATTTCCACCTTTCCTCTCTGCATTCTACCTACAATATAGCAGACAAAAGCACCTTCCTTGCCTGACCATAATACCCCAGCCAAATGAATCAAGTTTATGTTTCTTGTCCCCCCCCTTCAAGAACCAGACCCAACACACTGGCAGGGGTAAATCTGTGCAGGGCCTTGAAGGTGAGGATAAAATGTTGAATACATTACTGAAGACCAAAGACAATATAGGGAGCAAGTGAAGATGATATGCTGGATCCCCATGTCCACAAAACTCATTTCCTCTCCTCCAGTGCTGAAGTAGGCACAGCGCTGCTCTAAATTATGCCAGCTACAGTGGTCCCTTAAAGCAGTGACGCCCAACCAAATTAGACAGGAGAGCCACATAAACATAAGCACCACCTTGTGTGAGCCAAACAGATTCTACGTATTTTAAGAAGATTTAACGTCATTTGTATTGATTTATATTTTTAGTTCAACTTGTTTCATATGTATTTAGATCGAATGTTTCTATGTACAGTATTGTCTGTTTACACACTTCTGTAAACTAAAATGATGTAAATATGACAACAAATTGCTAATGAATCAGCTGTTAGTATATTGTGTTGAAGCAGGTCGCAGGCATTATGAAATTCTCTGATTGGCTGTGTACAGCCCACTGGCCGGAAGTTGGGCAATCCTGCCCTAAAGGATCTGGCCCAAAGATTTTAGCAGTAGCATGCTCTGTGTAGTTGCATCTTATAAGCCTCAGTAGCATTATAGCTTAAGCTCAATCGGCAGTAACACATATTAGTGGCCTGTGCTTCTTGGAGCAGAAGGACTTGATGTCGTACCCCAACTTTGATATATTCAGACCTATAGGGAAGGGAAAACATAAAAATTAAATCAGAGAATGTATACCACAGTGGCATCCTGAGATTTTCATTGCAATTAAGGGGAAGACTTTGTACCAAGAGAAAATGACGATTGATTAGCATTACGATGGACATTCCTAGAATCATAGTAGGCCTATTCAAAAGCATTACTTCCGGAATGTCATGGTACAGAAACCTGTATGCATGTGGATATTTTGGGCATGCAGGGCTACAAACACATAATACTATTAAAAACCAATCCCTTTTTATTGTGGATATTTCCTAGCTTTTCTCCTTGCATATAACGTTTTTTTATCTTTTCCAGCTGGAAAAGTAAGAGTTAATACTGAGAGTTTAAATTTGGCCCTACAAGATCATTAGTCTAATCTGTTAAATACAAAGATTGTACTGGCAGGTCTTTGATTTTATTAATGCCCATGGTATCAAAACAACAACTTTGTCATTACGATTACAAAATGCACAGATGGACAAATATGCATTTTTCATTTTGGATTTTATTTATTTAATTTTAGAGAATCCTCTGAGGCTGTCCTATTGGTAGAATATTTTCCAAGTGTTATGTGGAGCTTTCTAACAAGATGCAAGCTTTTCTTTACTAAAGCACTGCATTTAAGTTTTCACATACTTTTTTTTTTTTTTTTTTGCAAGACGTATGGAGAAGGATTTTCTTGGCTAGAAGTTTAGTTTTCTAGTTCACTTTGTAGGTATGATCAAGTACTTATGAGCTGCAGGATTGCTCAGTGGAGAACACTGTATGGGAATTTTGGAGGTTCATCTGTAAGGTCAGGATCCAGGATCATGAATTCAGTAAAGTCAAGTATGGTAACTTACTTGAAATTCCCCTGAACAAATGGATGTGCTCTGAATGCATATATTATTCTTATTCAATATGTATTGTTGATTGGCAGCCCTGTACCTTTCTGATGTGAAGGTTAGCTGCTTGTCTGTAATTTGCAAAATTCATTGTTATTAGCAAATAGAACTGAGAATTAATTGAAACAGCTTTGGAGATGAGTGGGGTGTAACTAGAATTTTATAGTATTTATACAGAGCTGTATATGGCATTTAATGCCAAAGCCATATATATGTGTGAGGGAAAGGTGGGCTCTGTACAAGAGGAAGGTCAAAGAGAGATTCTAAGTGCTTCATTATTGAGGGTCAGGGAAGACTTGTCTTAGAATCAAGTGGGGAGTACAGTATACACACTTTGAAGAGAGGCAATGTGCACTGCTGACATCTGCTTCAGTCCACTGGCAATGTAGAAGGGCACCAGTCCTCTTTGGAAAGAGTAGTACTACTGTTGACACTGTGCTTTGGCCTCCTCCTTCAGGTCAGAGCACACAAGAATTGTGACTTAGTATGCCAACTCCATTCAAATATCATGAGATTTTAAAAAAATAAATTTTGGGGTTCTTTGTATTTGCCTTCAGTTTCGTGTGTCTTTTGGGTTCCAGTGTTCAAGTTAATCTTCAAATCTGTAAGGACTCGACATTTACTTTTTTATGTAAAATAAACAGATTCTAACTTGGTTCCCAGAGCTGGGGCTTTATGAAAACACCAAATATTGTGAGACATACAATAACATTGCAAGAGCTGTACTTGAATGTATTTTAAGCCTGTGTATAAGGGGTGGTAGGGAGGAGGGAGCCTTTCATACTTAAGTTGGACTTCTCAGCACGGTCAGCTACAATGTGGCACTTAATTAGCATTGCAGAGATTATAGGAGGAGGGAGCTGGCACTCAGATTGCTGAGTTCAGTTGGCTCAGTAAGGGTTTTGCAATGCATTAATGCATTTCATTCGAAGAACATGTGAATAACATCAAATTTATTATCCATAGTCACTCCAGAGCTGAAGGAAGCTTATGAGCTTGTGCAAGCCCCTTGTTAACAACAGAGCTGGCCTTTGGGCCTCGTGAAGGAAAATATGAACTGTCCTTGGAAAAAATATTTCTAGCCTTGAAAACAAACAATTGTAAATCTAACACTAAGAATTCTAATTCTTCTGAAGGAGACTGGGGAATCTAATGATCCTCACCATTACCCCTGCCACGCTTGTAATATAAAATGTGTTGCTTAGGTTTGAGATATATCATAATGAATCCCCAAAATCATTACAGAGTCCTCTGTACAGGAACACAGGAATAACCATACCCGATGAAGGCAGCGGTCCATTGAGTGTTGTATCCTTCCTCTGATAATAAACAGTACCAGATGTTTCAGACAAAGTGGATGAAATCCCAGAGCAAACAATTATAGATTAGCTAGTTATAGGAAAAGTTTCTTCCTAAAGCCATCAGTTAGAAGTTGGCTCATGAGCTGAATAATGAAGATTTATACCCCTTCTCAAGTTTGTATTCATCTCTATCATTATCCATATAAATGTCTAAACAACTTTAAGGATTTCTTGGAATCCTTAAAAAAACCTCTTGTTATCAATATTGTCTAATGGCAGAGAATATCATGGAGTAATACATACCCAGTCCCGGTCCAGCATTTGAAGGGCTAAGGCATCCTATGTCCCTACTTGCCCAAGAATACCGTCTCAGAGAAATCTGTTCTATTTCACCCATCACCAGACAAAAACTCAATTTGCTGAACAGCTAGAGGAGATCTGGAGTGGCCACAGTGTGGAATAGATTAATTTAATATGTATGCACATGGGAAAGAGTAATACATTAACAGATGGAGGAGAATATAGAATTTATGGAAGGGAAGAGAATGGAATTGACTGAATTTGTGAGGAGAGTATGGCAATGCGGGGAGGGACATTTGGGTGCTGGGGAAATAATTTGGAATTGGCAGATCATTGGAGGGGAGAGAGGGAGTATTTTATCAGAGAAATATTATATTTACCAACTGAAGTGGAAAAATTTTGATAGTACCCTTTGTTCAAACTTTGGCAGCACATTGTGAAATATAGTGAAATTGTCAGCCTAGTGCAATACATGCTGCTTTTAAATTCCCTAATCTGAATGATTAGGCAGATAAATTGATTACCCTTCAAGTAGTCTGTAACTTCCAATCTTTTAATTGCTGAATGTTTGGTTTATCTGATGACTTTTAAAAGGAGCTCAGATGTATGTGCTATGAGAAGGGTGCTCATATTGAGGTAATGAGCAATTGCGCTGATGTAATTGAGGTAATGAGCTCTTTTTCAGCACTATGGTCATGACATTTTATAGTTCCCTTTCAAGCACAACACTTTATGCATTTTGGATCTTGTGTCATTCCAGTGCCTGGTAAACCAAAAGCCTACATTTCCATAAAATATACTGGAAAACAGAAGTAACAACTTCTGATTTATTGTAGGAATAATTGAGAGGGAATTGTGTCATGTGTTACTACCATATCTGTAGTATTCTATTCTGCATGTCAGAATACAGGGTGGATAGCAAAGGACCTAGAAGCAACATGTAATTTCAGCAAAAGTACCTGTGGCAAGGTGACAGCTGCCACTTATGAAGTGATGGAGGTACCTAGGGTATCTTTGTCAAGCTACAGCCTAAGGCCACATGTTGGAGAAAGAAGGAAGTGTTAAAAGTGCTGACAGGCATTTTAGGCAAGAAAGGACTGGGAGTGGGAAAAAGGATCAATAGGGAATTACATTTATTATAATTTATTAGGTTCATAGTACAAAACAGAGCAGAAAGAGCAAAAACTTTCTAGTTCGTGACAGAAAAGTAAACAAGAATTATGATTTATTTCAAGGAATTAAGGTTGCTCATTGTTAATGGCAAAAAACAAAATTGCATAGAATGTATTAACAAAATATTTTCTACATAACATCCTAGAGATCAAATGCCTCAGGGCAAAGAGGCCCCTTAAAAGTTAACATCTTTTAAGAAAATCTATGTTTGTTTTATGCCTAAAATGTGTAGGATGTGAATCAACTGTGAAAACGTGGGTTGGAGTTGGAATTCAGTAGAACCTCACTAATTCTCACTTCACTAATCCACAGACCTGATAACGTCTCATAAAAATGGTCCTTCATAGTCTAGATTTAATAGTAGGGTACTGCAATGAGACCTCTTAATATTAAAGCATTGGTAAAATTTTCAGATGTGCCTAAGTGACTTGGGAGCTTAAGTTCCCTTTTCAAAAGTGAATTTGGGCCAGAGCCTCAAAGGTATTTAGACACCTAGCTCCCATCGAAATTAAGGATTTAGGCTTTAGTCACTTAGTAAACTAAGCCTCATTGAAAATCATTCAGAATAATTGAAAGTCAATATGTCACTTAGATGTTTTTGAAAAATGTATCCTTTTTCTACAATGTTTTGATTTGTATTATTATTTTGTTTTGGGGTTGCTGTGTTTGCATTTTACACCAGTGTGGCTATACTGATGTAGGTGCACCAGTGGAAACCCCTAGTGTACACGTGCTCCATCTGTTTAAAAAGTGACTTGCATCAGTACTGCTTAGCCCAGTTTGAAACAAATGGCTACATGAATGCATTTTGCACAGGGACAAAATCTGTGCTAGCTGAAAATTAGGTATATTTTGAGTTGAGCTTAGAAGCACCTACTAGAGTTTGGGGTCATTGACCTTTAAAACTTTCTTTAAACACTGGCAAGTTGATTCTAGCCTTGGATTTGGAAATGACCTATGTTGTCTATCATTCTCACCTCTCTCAAAAATAGGCATTACAAATTTGGAAAATGAGTGCCTAGGAGGGACTGTGGGATAGCTAGTTAGCTTTAGCAAGATAGTTTCTGTCAGTTGAGTATTAGAAAGCTGAGCTTCCTAAAGCTAAGAGTTATTTTCTAGATGGCTGCTAGCTTGGATACAATTTTGATAAATGTTTTTCCTACCAGTCTTGTACACTGTGATAACTAACAGGATTTCTGATATTAGAATAAAGAGATATTCTGTTCATGAATAAGGTGCTGTGGATAAAATACCATACCCCTTGCTCAAATTCAGGTAAATTGTATATGCTAACTTTATTTTTGCTAACAAACTGATATCAGGTCATTTTGAAGATACAACCCTTACATATATTCCCTGTGGAGTAACAACCAATCTGGTATCAGAAGGAAGAGGTAATGAAAAGTGTAATTACTTAATATAGATGAGCTCAGTATTGTCTGTTTTCCATTTTGAAAATACCACCTGTTTCCATTAGCATTTCTCTACCTCACATTGAAATTGCACCATACACCAAGTTGAGTGCACTTGCTGCAGTGTAAGTGCAAACTCAAATTCTGCTAGATTCTGAATTAAAAAAAAAAAGATGATACCTGGGAAAAGCTCATCTCAGCTTGTGCTTGGATGTTTTACAGTTGCCACAACACAAACCCTTTATCAGTGAATACTGGTTTAAAATGTTACTTAAAATAAATTATACAAAAGGGAAGATAAAAAGTGATACTGGGTGGTTGTTTGGTTAATCAGTACTATTGACAGTTTGACAAATCTCTCTTGTCAAATGAAACTGGAGCACATATTCTTCAAGCTCTTTACATTTCCTGGCATTTTAATTCCCCGCCTCCATCCCCCAGAATCTGCAATAACAATGTGGTTTGCCTCCTGAATTGTAATGCATAATTGACAGCTCAGTTGAACACAGATGCAACTTCTCTGACATCAAAACAGTGTTTCTCCCTAAACAAAAAATTTGATTCTGAAGCTGCAAACAGCACTGGCACTATCCCCCCCCCACCCCCTAAAATATGTAGCACTAGAGTGAAATCTTTACTATCGTGGCAGCTGGTGAACACAACATTCTGTTCCAAATTTTTCACATGAAATACACATCCGCATTAAAGTATAAAGCCAAAAAGTAGGACCAACCTGAGAGTTTGGCTCACCCAAGATCATTAAGATGCATGCCATTCAGCATATGCATTTGAAATGCAGGGCATTTTCTCATGGCTACGCTTTGATAATCTTCTAACATTAAAATTCAGCGAAGTAAATTGAGAACAATAGCAATAGTAACATTTCACAGTTCAATTAGGTATCTGTTTATCTGTTTAATTTGTCTACCTATCTACTGAAATATTTTAGACGATACCATGACCTACAGGGTTTAGTGTTAAAAACTAATCAGAATCTAAATTTAGAAAGTAAATTCTCACTAAAGTGAGTAACTAGTCTGGATCCTCAACTCTAGTCTACTCCCAGTACCATCTGTCTGTGGGTTCGTTTTCTCTCAGGGCCACTTCAGGAGTCTCTTTAACCCTTGCTGTCCTCTCTCACCAGTGCTAGGGTATAAACTCCCTCCTGAAGATCCTCTGCTAACCAGAGACAGACTATTGAGAGCTTTTCTATCTCTGTTGGCCACTTCTATGCTGTGCTTCCTGCTCCTCATCCCCCAGTGGGGACTTTTCCTTAATTAGGTCTGGCCCACTCTCCAGGTAAATTAATTGTCTCTCAGGCCAACATTAATCATCCCAACATCTATGTGGGGTAAACACTCCATCACAAGGATATTTATCCTGAGTTCTGTCTCAGGACTCTTGAGGGCCCCTAAATCTGCACTGTTTCACAGGGTGTCTCATGGCATCTCTCTTGCTCATGGTCTATCCTGGAAATTAATTTAAGTAGCCTTGCAGGATCCCTTCCTGAATGTGCCTATGTGTCTCATGTATCAGAAGACATAATGATTTGGAAGGAAGAGGAAGGGGAGAACTGACTATATAGAGAGAGGAAGAGGGGAGTGGAGAAGTATTTCCCATATAGGGCATTCATAGTGATAAAAGCAGCCATATGGCAGGAAGTTCTTTTGATCTTATTTAAACTCCCAGATAAAAAATATGTTGAACAGGAGTTAAGGTTAAATAAATATAGAACCATAGAAATGTAGGGCTGGAAGAGACTTCAAGAGGTTATCTAGCCCAGGGCCCAGGGCGGAGTTAGGATTAAATATACCTACACCATCCCTGACAGGTGTTTGTCTGTTTGTCTCAGAACCTCTAATAATGGGGGATTTCACAACCTCCCTTGGTAATCTATTCCAGTAATTAATTTGCTTTTTCCTGACATCTAACCTAAATCTCCATGGCTGAAAAGAAGCTGATTCTTTTTTAACTTCCCTGGATGGACATGGAGAACAACTGATCACCATCTTCTTTATAAAAACCTTTTAAATATTTGAAGTGTCCTCTGTCTTTCTTAGGCTTCTCTTCTCTAAACTAAGCATACCCTGTTTTTTCAATGTTTCAACATTCAGCATAGGTGATGCTTTCAATGTCTCTTATTTTGTTTGTCTCCTCTGGATTCTCTCCAATTTATCTATATGTTTCTTAAAATGTGGTGCCCAAAATTGGATACAGTACCCTAGCTGAGGCCTCACCGGTGCTGAGAAGACAGGAACAATTACCTCCCATGTTTTACATACAACACTGTTATTAATATATCCCAGAATGACATTTGCCTTTTTCACAACAGCATCACGCTGTTAACTTGTGTTCAGTTTGTGATCCACTATAATCCCCAGATCCTTTTCAGCTGTTCTACTGCCCAGCCAGTTATTCCCCATTTAGTATTTGTGTATTTGAGTTTTCCTTCCTAAATGCAGTACTCCCTCTCACATGGTGTCATCCATAAGTTTTATAAGTGTTATCACTTCTCAGCCAACAGATTTTATGTCAGTCAGTCCCAAACTATTCATACGATTTAACATTAGGAGTGGATAGCAAAAGTCTCCCAATTGCACATTAAAAGATGGACCATCTGAGACCACGCTTCAGCAAACAAAGATGTTCACTGTCAGCCCCATTTGCATTAACAGAGACTAATATACTGTTAAAGTCAAGAATCAACTAAAACTTTACCTAAATTTTAAAGATTCTTGAGGCTTGAAAACATTTGATAAATAAGTAAAATACTGTGATAAAATCTAATGTCAGAGTTTTTGTGAACCAAATTAAACAAAGTAGGGCTAGAAATCTTATGTTCTGGTGAGGTTTCCAAGAGTGATTTCTCAGCCATCATTCAGATAATCATCGAAACAGTGAGATGTTTTATCCAAACAAAACCTTTGAATTTTTTGAGGTTCATCATCACTAGTCAAGTTTACCTAGTTGTTTGGATGTTTTCCCATTCTTCCTTTTATAAATCTTTTCCATGGGTCTCACAGACCACAGTTACAGGGCAAAGATTTGGCTGTCCAGCTGGACAAAAAAACCTCGTTTGAGGACCTCCCACATAACATTAGAGAGGCAGCCCTGGCATGGTAGAGGATAGATAAGTAGGATGGTAGAGAATGTCTCTTAAATGTACATTTATTCAGGGTACATGAGTCCACATTATCCATAGTGTATCCAAAAACTAAAGAAAACCTTCAGCAAATCATTAAGGCCCCACTTGTACCAGGGGATAAGGTGGGGGTGAGTGAAATGATTCCCTCCCCCCAATTGTATCCTATTCCTACTCCCATCACAGGATTCTGACAGTGCTGCAGTGCTTGCTCCTGTCTAGCAATGTTAGTCACCCCAAAACCAGTGGCAGAGTGGTGTGGAAGACTGCACCCTTTCCCAAAACATACACTATATCCTCTTCAGGGCTGTAGTAGTGGGTACACTCTCCTGCACACATCTGGTTGCTCCTAGAGTCAATGTGCCTGCCTGAACCACAATGCTTCCCATAGCTCCTGCTGGGGTTGGCAGATCTATAATGTGGACAATAATATAAACGTACAGTTAGGGTTTGGGTTAGGGTTAGAGTTAGGGTTGTCAGGCATCGGGTTTTTGATTGGAACACCCAGTCAAAAAGGGACCCTGGCGACTCTGGTCAGCACCGCTGACTGAGCCATTAAAAGTCTGGTCAGCAGCACAGGGGGGCTAAGGCAGGCTCCCTGCCTGCCCTGGTTCTGCGCCGCTCCTGGAAGCAGCTGGCACGTCCCTGCAGACCCTAGGCACAGGGGTGGCCCAGGAGGCTCTGCACACTGAGCCCGTTCCAAGCGCTGGCTCTGCAGCTCCCATTGGCCGGGAACTGGGGGCAATGGAAGTTGCGCAGTCGGTGCCTGTGGGCAAGAGCAGCATGCAGAGTCCCCGGCCACTTCTGCACCTAGGGGCTTCAGGGACATACTGTCCACTTCCGGGAGACACCTGAGGAAAGCGTCACCCGGAGCCAGCACCCTGAACCCCCTCCTGCATCCCAACCCCCTGCCCCAGCCCAGTAGAAATGAGTGAGTGAGTGAGGGTGAGGAATAGCGAGCGACAGAGGGAGGGGGGATGGAGTGATCAGGGGTGTGTGGAGAAGGGGTGGGGCACAGGCAGGGCCACAGGGAATGGTGGGGCAGGCATGGGGCAAGGGTGTTCGGTTTTCTGAAATCAGAAAGTTGGCAACCCTAAACTGAGTCCTAACTGTGAAGTCACCATGCCAGCCTCTCTAAGCAGGGAGACTTATCTAGCTGATATATTAGCAGTCCAGTCACAAGATAGCTAAGTACAGGGCTAATCAGGTCAACTGGAGCTCAAGGAGCTAGAGTTTTAATTGTAGAATCTTCTGTCAGTATGTTCCCAGGGTGGAAAACCAGTGGGAGAACAGTTCACCTTGGGAGCGAGATAGAAAATGCATGCCAAAGTGTTGAGGTTTAGTTCTTAATGGAACAAGACTCTGCCCATCCATTTTCATTCTTAAGGGCAATACCTGAAATACTTTCAGTACCTAGTGATTTGGGACTTCGATTTAAGTAGGGACCCAGAAGTACGTGGTAATCTGAAACTCAACTGAAACTCAAATCTTTGAAATTTGTCAGGCTTTCTTATGAAGATTCCCATGCTTCATGATTGGGATTACTCAAGAAATACTTTGAGAACAACCACTGCCATTGTACTTTGATACTTCTGGATCTAGTCACTACAGTAAATTTTACTTTTCCTTCCTTCCTGCATCCGACTCTGTTAATTTGTTTCAGTCACGTGGTGTTTCTTGTTATAATCTCTTTTTTATTTCTTTGTACACTGCTCAGCTACCATGAGACCCTGATCCTTAACTGGGGTCACAAGGTTCTGCTATAGCACAAGTAATAACATCAACCTAGTATCAGAAAGTACAGATGAGCATAGTATCGAAAAATTTGAAAATAAAAGGTGAACCCGTTTTCAATATTTTTCATTACTATTTTTCGTTCTAAGGAAAAGTGAGAGATTAAGAAAAAATGTGCAAATTAATTTATAGAACTGTAGACAGAAACAGCTTAATAGGTGACAAGGAAAAATGCATATTAAAATTTGACAAGATACAGCTTGCATTTTTCCCCTGAATCCATTGAGCTTGAATGGACTCGCTAGAACTCAGTGAAATTGCTAGTTACACTGAGCAAATAATTTGTTACAATCAGGGCCTCCAGGTACATGGAGAACGTAGGAAGAATTTACAGTTTGAAAAGGTAACATTAGTGTCATGGGGAGATAAGATAGTTAACTGGTTTTAACAGCAAAGTGCTACCTTTATAAAGTTCTTCTTGGTTTCATTAATCTACTCTGCAACAGAGAAGAGTTCAAGCAGCAAGGGAGCAGTGTGAGAATATGCAGCCTATTACTGTCTCTGCCACTGCTGCTGATGCACTGTTGGGTTATCACTCCATGTCCCTTTAATCTTTTTATGTTCTTTACGTGCCCTATAGCAATTGCTACATTTAATCATATTTAACAGCTTGAATGTCAAAATGTTAAATAGTTTTAACTATTCATTTTTACCTTCAACAATATGCAACTTTATTATTCCTATCCCAAACCCACTAGCACTATTGACAGCTTTAGACAATCCATCTATGTACTGTGCCATGATCCTCATCAATCCCACGATCATGTAAAACGTACATACATCGCTAAAGCTATAGTGGGCAATTTCATTAAAATAATCATCTTCCATTGTCACCCTTTTGACATACTGTCTATTTGGTGCTACAATTACACAGATCTCATCTACTGCAGGGGTTTTTTTTTACACTATTCATGAGACCTAAGAGAGAATGCTAGTGTAATAGCCCACCAAAATAAGAACTGTTGCCTCAGCCTGGCCTGTAGAAGTTAATATTTTTTTCTTTTTATCAACTTCCATACCTCACTCTAGAATTTCCTATTGAAACATTCTAGTTTCAGCTTGGATGCTTTCAGAAAATTATTTGCTTTCCCTTGAAATATGTTTTTTTCTACTTTTAGCCCATCCAAATTAATAGAAAATGCCTCTATTTTCATTTCAGTAGTAAACCCAATTAAAATTTACTTTTTCCTACTTTATCTCAAATAGTTTTCCTGACTGTCTCTCAGGAAATGTACTTCCAAATTTTTCATGCTGATGTAATGGATTCTGATAGTGTCTTTCTGACCTTTTAAACACTGTTAAGATGTTTCCAAGTCAACTTGCACAATGTTCTGCTTCAGCAACACAGGTAACATAAGATTTGCCATACTCCTCAGATCATTGGTCCATCAAGTATGGTATTCAGCCAGTAGCACTGACCAATACCTGATGCTTCAGTTTCACCTCATTCTAAAGTGCACTTAGCTAATTGTGCAACTCTGCAGATGTGGGATGGGTTGGGTGGGTGAAAGTCATGAATCTCTGTGGCGATCAGTTTACACCTTGAAACATATGAAATTTGATTACTTTTCTCTTTGCATGCATAGCTACAAGTACTATCGATAATAAAAAGTCTTATTTAAATTCATCCACAGCTGCTGCAAAGGGTGAGGCACAGTTAATTAATACATCATAAACACCACTATCAATTTGTTGAATAAAGGCTTTCTTACTTTTTCTGTCCATACTAATTTCACAAATGTCATCACTGGCTAAATTCTAGTCTTAATTACTTGAGTATAAATGCAGAGTAACTCCACTGAATTCAGGATTTGGTGACATTTTGTCTTCCTCTATAACTTTATGGATGTTAGTGTTGATCTTTACACTGCCGTTGTCTACCTGTCCTACACTCAGTGTGTGGCAACTTTCCTCTTCATTTTTATATTATTATTAAACAGGGCAGTGATTGTATACATAATTATGTTAATTATTCTATAGTTGTTTTACACATACAAAAAAACAAGGACCCCATCCTGAAGATTTTATAATCTAGGTGACGATCATCACCCATTTTCACTAAATTTCACATTTTCACTAAAGTAATCACGCTGGTCTAAATTCTTTCATCTGTTTTTAACTACTGTAAGCATTTTTCCAAGACAATGTAACTTCCTAGAGTTAACCCACACAATGTAATCAGATGTAACCAGGTTTCTAATCTGTTGCTACTTTCGAGTTTCATGATAAGATTAAAAAAGGAACACAATTCTCAACAGAAACAAATAATTATAGTGTCAGTGAGAAGAGGGTAATTACTAGACATCATCTGAATGTAGAAGCGGGGAATTGATGTTTGTGCTGTCAGTCCATCTCTAGAGCAAATGGCTGGAAGGTTCCCTATAAACACAGAATTCCTTTTTTCCTTAGCTGAATTAAAAAAAACAAATGTATCACTCATGTTGGAACTTTATGGGCATCACAGAGTGTGTGAACTGAATGATGCCCTTAGGCACTTTAATGTGATAAGTAGGCATATTCTTTGCATTTACTGAACTAGTTCTGTTCATATCATATTAAATGTGACCAATTTATTAGAGTAAAATTTCACATCTCTTAAGTGCTTTGTCTTGATTCCCAAATTACTCCTCATCTATATGCTTCCTTTGGGAGATGTCATTCATTGACATATCTTCCTGAAGCACATGAGTAGACACCTCCGTAGGCAGAGAAATGCATACATGCCACCTACAAACTGATGAATCTCTCTCATAGTTATCGATTGATCTTAAAATTGGGGGGTTGATTCAAACCTTGTGGTCAGACACTGAAAATAGTTTTGATTTTGTTTGCTTGTGTCTCTAATAATGATTGCTCCTAGACTATAGATTATATTTCTACTCTAGCAATTATTAAAAAACTGACATCTAGGGGAAGAAAGGACATTTTTCTGTTTTCACATTGTTCTGTCTCAGTGGCATATTTTTCAAATAAAGAATGGAGTCTTATGAGCTTTCATTAAAACAACTCTTTTTATAGAAAGAATAACCAATTCATGTTAGAAAGCTAAGAATGTATTTATATTAAGGAAAAGTCTTTACATCCAGTGCCCATCTGCTTATGCTTCATGAATTTTGAATTACAATGGAACTTCTTTAGAAGTAATTATGGTTACTCTGTGATTACCTATTGATTTTATTATGACTACCACAAGAAAAGTATATACCTAATTAATTTGTCTGACTATATACAATACATTGTTACCAATGTTAGCATACAGTAGCATCAGAGATGTATAATGAAAATAATCTGGGAATGGAATAGATATTGCTAGACCTCAGTGCTGGCACAGATAAATAACATTATTGCTCCTTTCTCGTTTTAATATAAATTGAGTGGGAAGTCCCAAGATATCTAGTTACAATTATCCCTTTACAATTTCATCACTCAGACATTGTGCCACTTGAAGCATGTTCCATCCTTTGGGGCATATGAGCTAGTGTTGATTAATCCCAGTATCATATTGATCATGAACAGCTGGGTATAACAGGATTGCAGTGTATACTAAACTTTCAATTGATTTTAAATAGAATCATTTACAAAGTAATTCAACACTTGTTTATTCATGAATCTAAATAAGCCATAGATTTTTTTTTTTTTGCTCTGAAATATGGGATCTAAAGCAGTGCAGAATCAGACTTGGATTGGTACAAATGTGCAGAGTTTGTTTTAATGGGAACTGGGATTATCTGCTGAGTGATGCACTTTAAAATGTTGAGGACTGGAGTCAAAGGAACAATAGATAATGAATGTGCCCAAAAAACCTGCATAGAATAGATTTTTCAAGAGAAAAAGCACACACATCATGCCAAACTGATGTGTTTATGTGATGGAACACTGCTCCATTAAATATTTAGGACCAGATTTTCTAAACTTCTTAACTGACTTGTGCCTATAAAGAAATGCAAGTGTAGGTGTTTACCCATATTTATATATGCAAAAACAACTTTTGCAGTAGCACATTGGGGAAATGCTTGTACTCAAAGTCAGAAGATGGACATAGCTGCATTAAACTTCACAATAAGCAGAGTGAAGCTTCACAATAAAAGGAGCAAGTCCTTTGAAAATCACTGAAACAATGCAGGACGCCCTCTCGATTTTACTTATAGGTCAATTTGTGTAGCCTACACAGCTTTTACTTATTGACATTAGTGAGAATTTTGGCTGAACAAAAGACTTAATGATTTGGATTTGTAAATAGAATTTGACTATAGATGAGGAAGCAGTTTTCATAGTATTAAAGCTTAATATAAAGCCTATTGAACCAATGGGAGTCTTTTCATTTACTTCACCAAAGGCATGATCCAATACTTAATGTAGAAACATTCTACTTCAGAAAGCTGTTTCAACTGTCTTTGCTTCGAAGTGTGGCTGGTTGAAAGTTTTATTTCAAAATTTTAAAAGGTATTATGTTTTGCAAAACATGTCTGCTTTCTGTGGAAGATGAGTGTTCATTGTAAAACAGTTTAGCTAATAAAACAAACACTTTGACCAAAATTAATAGTTTTGATAAAGTCAACATTTTCATCATAAGCCAGCAAGGGAGGTGAGGAGAAGCTACTCTCCCTTGCACAGCCTCTGTTGTCTCCCAGTCTCAGTGATTAATTTGGGGTGAGGATGGGGGGAGGAGGTCCACCCTCTACTCCGGGGCTCCAGCCCAGGGACCCTAATAGTATCAGCTATGGTAGCTGATCTTTTGGAAACAGGACGCGTACAATTCCCTGGGCCATTTCCCCTCAGTAGCCCCCACTTTCTCAATATCTACTTCACCCTTAACTCAGGGCCTCCTTCCTTGTGCCTGATATGGTTTGTACTGCTCCATTTCTCTCACAGCGCAGTTTCCTCCCACAGCTCCTGACACACACACACACCTGACTAACTGGGAGGTTTTTAACTAGCTTCAGCCAGCTCCTAATTGGCTTCAGATGTTTCAATCAACCTAGCTGTCTTCCCTGCCTTCTGGAAAGATCTTAATTGGCTCCAGGTGTCTTAACTGACTTGGAGAAGCTGCCATTTGCTTATCCTGGTAACAGGGATTTGTTTAGCCTATGGCTAATATATCTGTCTCCCACTACTTTAATATAGCCATCTGGCCTCGCCCCGTCATTATATATATATTAGCCTATTCCCTCCCCAAATGTAGCAAAGTACATTCTACATTGATGACTAGGGACTACTTGCCAAATTTGAAGTTTTATATCCGATCTGGTTTTGATGATCCAAGTGCACAAAATCCCATAAAGTTTTCTTAAAGCATGATTAGCATGTTTCCCATGCTTGATAACCCAAAAATGACTGAATAAATTTTCCCCAAAGCTTCACAAAATAAATTCTCAGAGTATAAGATGTTTCAGCCAGGAAGCAACTCAAACAAGTGGCTTAGGAGAAAAGTGCCTTCTTAACTATTACTGTTAATGTAATTACAGTAATGTTATTGCTTCCATGCTAGTGACACAAAACTACAATGTGCATTATGAATGTCAATACTATTTTTGCAATTATATAAACATCTTGTTATATTGTGATATCCAAGTATGTAACACTCTACTCCCTCAAAACCTCTTACTCAAGGACACTTTAATATTGGACAAGTTTCATACGATTCCATACCTGTATAAGAATGGCTGATTTAGAAAATTCCAAACCCAGTACTCTATGCAATTACCACCTTGTCCATAGACTTTTGTACTACTATAAGCACTATTAGACATACTCAGCTTTCAGTGCCCAACCCAGTGGGATACTGTATGAAGGAAGAGCTCAATTGTTCATCCACAGATGCAGCAAATAATAATAAGCACATTATTTCAAAAATTGAACTGAGTCACTTGTGCATCCATATTTAAGATTATGGAAGGTAAGGACCAGATCTGTATGAGATTTAGTGGACATGTTTGGGATAAAACATCAAGAAATTTGATTATTATAGAAACCTAAATCCTGGACATTGATAACATTGATCTTTTTATCATGACATGTAGCACAAAATAATCAGGCCTGTGAATAGTAGTATTTTTGTGTTGATTCCAGGAGTGGTGCTCTGAAATCCTAACTATTAAACAGGAGCATTAACAACATGGTGTTTCTATTATAGACTTCCACTGAAGGAGAGATGAGATCTACCTGCATATGCCTTAGTGAGGACTCATTTGTAGGCCTGGATGAAACCTTGTTATGGACATGGTCTTTTCCTTTCAGAAGCTACCAACTGCGTCTTCTGTTCACATGGAGTTCCTAGCTAGTGAAAGGTAGTTCATGGCAGAGTAGAAGAGCTCTGAAAACAACAAAGCAAACACATTAATTTCCCTTTTAATACCACTTCATGCAGTAAATATGGCATATAAAGAGTTTTCTTTAGTATGAATTGCTTCCTTTCCTTCACTTAACTAAAGAAGTCTGATTGATAAGTCAGGTTCTTATAGCTTTGACCTCTGGAACATCTTGCCAGTCCTCAGGGGGCAATGATGTTCATCCAAATACACTAGTGGTTTATCACGTATTAGCCTCTACCTCTTCCTGTAAAGAAAATTATGTCTGAAGACAATCTTGTTTAATATAGGTGTTGGTAATAGAGGATCTTGCAAATTTTATATGGGCAGTATAACAACATGACACCAGATTTATGTAGACATCTAAAATACACTTATAAACTTGCCATATGTCCTTTCAATTACTATTTTGATGAATCTTTGAGCTTCATTAGAATTTGTCTCTCAGGGAGTTCAAGAACATCAAGAGTTTTTTCTCACAAGCAAAATTTGCTACGGATAACATCCATCCCATGAAACACATAGATTTTAGGGACACAGTAGCTTTGTTTGGGCAATAAATTACAAGTTTTATTAAAATACTTATATGGTAAGCATGTTACCATTAATGAACTATTTTATTTGCCCAATAGCTCAGTGACTTAGATAAGAGTTTAAAATGCATTTTCTAGCATAAACTGGCTGAGAAGTTGTGAGTCATGATTTGGTCCTGTGTACTTTTTTACTATATCTGTGATATTGTAATTTGTACCTTCAACCTTTATGGAATGCTTTTTAGTTGTAGCAGTCATGGATGGGAATATATGCAAAACTCTTTCAAAACCACAAGTCTCACAGAACAACCGGTAACAGTTTACAGGTATAAGAGAACAAATATACAATAGATGTCCAGGCACAGTTCCATGTTTTTGCTTTTGTATTTTTGCTTGGAGTATCTCAACATTCAGTTTTGAAAATTTTCCAGGAGGCAAGAGCAGCTCTGCTTTAAAGGGGAAAAACCAGCACCACACCCATCAGTTCCAAAGCCACAAAAAGAGGCTAAAATATTTGTTTTTAGTACCACCACAGACTATTTCATGTGAGTCTGTAATGCCATCTAGGGCCTCTGCTGCTGATCTTGAGATATGTTGACCATAATTACAGTTAGTCCTGAACTGCTTCATTGCGTCTATGTGCAATGTATACAAGTGCTAAATATGTGATAATTGCAACGTGTTCTATCCTCTTATATGAGATTAAGATGTTTAATTATTATTATTGCGGGAAGGGTGCTAGTCGAATGAAAACAAATGTGATAACATCATCTAGCCCAGGGGTCTCAAACACACGGCCCACGGGCCGAGTTATTTCCTGCAGCCCGCCATAAGCGCCAACTCCACTGACAGCCAAGCTCCAAACATTACTGAGTGTTTATATTTTATTAAAACCCCTCTTTGCATTATAGTTTTTAAAAAGTTAATACATTGACTTTTAATAGAATACTATATTACTCTTCATTTTTTAAATGTTTGACTATACTTTTGTATCATTGTATGAAAAGGTTTCAGTGATGCGGCCCTCGGGCCAATTTACTAGTTCTCATGTGGCCCTCGTGATAATTTGAGTTTGAGATCCCTGATCTAGCCACCACAGATTAAATAGAAGGTTTTGCCACATTTGCATTCCTCAGGCTAGGCTACCTGCCAGCAAATGAGAGAAGGAAAAATCATAGCCATATAGAGAAGTTATGCATACAAATCTTATTATTTGTATTTAGCAGCTACTAAACATATTATTGCACTGTGTGAAATGATTATGCCCACAGCCATGAACTCTTTTAGTTCTAAACTCTAATTTGAGACTTTTCAATAGCCTCTGAAAACTGCAAAAAATCTCCATATTGATCTTCCAAAGGGAATATCATGATTTAGATGTTATATTTTGCAACTGCCAACAGAATGATAAAAAAAAAATCAGTATTTTTCTAAGCCCACACTGGATCTCAGATGTGAGCTGCAAGCAATTTTTGATGGTAATATTTTGCTGAAGGCTTTTAGAGGTGCAGCTGCTGTGTATTTGGCAATGCCATCAGAAAGGCTCAGGTTGAGATTCGGAGGTCCTAGTAATACAAACTGTATATAAGACTTCATTTTTCAAGGGAATCACTGACAGCAGCTCATTGTTAGTTTTAAATATTTAATCTAATAAAATCATGAGCCAAAGCAAGTGATATATATACTTGTTACTTTTGGGAAATTGTTGCACAGTTTATTGTGTATGGAGGCAGAAACAGGGATTTTGTAAAATCTTGAAACTTGAAATGAAACCAAAGGTCTTAACAGCTTTCTAGCTTGAAGTTTTCATAATCTGGTTAACATTTTCAGTATAAAACATTGAGCTCAATCTGATACCAAGTGTGAAGAAAGAGTTTTGTGTATTCATTTTTATAAATATCACACACCTCAGGTTACTTGTGTGATATTATCCTGCTTAACTGCATAGAATTAAATCCAAGGAGGATGTTAGAGGGACACAAACAGGAAACAAATCAATGACAGAGATAAAGTCCTTAAGGGAAACAATGGGAGAGTAATTAACTGGGGAATGCCCCTGGCTCTAACCAGGCTAGTAAGGTTTTTTCTTCCCAGAGCTGAGCCTAGGATAAAAGAGATATTAAACTATTTAAGGACACCAGGCTTAGGCAGGAAGGAGGTCTTGAGTGGGTTATCAATAGCTGTCAGTAGATAGGAGGACACATTGACAAAGACACATAGAAGGAGTCAGAGATTGCAGGAGAGCCATCTGCTTCTCCCAACTCAGATATGCTGGTGACTGGGCTATATGATATTTTTAAGTCAGCAAGTCCCGATAATGTATATCCAAGAGATGTAAAGGAGCTGGCTGAGGAAATCACTGGAACATTAATATTTTTCAATAAATCTTGGAACACTGGGTGAGTTCCAGAAGACTGGAAGAAGCCTAATGTTGTGAAAATATTTATTATAATCTAATCAATCTGACATCAATCCCAGGCAAGATAGTGGAGCAGCTCATATGGGGCTTGCCTAAAAATTAAAGGGAGGGGGAGAATATAATTAATTCCAGTTAACATGGGTTTATGGAAAATCCATTCTGTCATACTAATTTAATATCTATTTTTGATGAGATTACAAGTTTGGTTGATAAAGGTAATAGTGTTGATGTAATATACTTGGATTTCTGTAAGGTGTTTGATATTGTACCACACAACATTTTCATCAAAAAACTAGAGAGATATAAAATTAACATGGCACACAATAAATGGATTAAATGCTGGCTAACTGATAAGTCTAAAAATGTAATTATAACTGGTATGTTTCTAGTGGAGCACTGCAGGGATCTGTTCTTGGCCCTATGCTATTTAATATTTTTATCAATGATCTGGAATAAAATATAAAATGATCAGTGATAAAGTTTGTAGATGACACATAAATTGGGGGAAACGTAAATAATGAAGAAGACAGGCCACTGATACAGAGCTATCTGGTCTGCTTCGTAAACTGACTCATAGACTTTATGGCCAGAAGGGCTAGTCAGAAGCATCTAGTCTGATCTCCTGCACATTTCAGGCCACAGAACCTCACCCACCTACTCCTGTAATAGACCCATAACCTCAGTTTCACCTATCTTACTGTTAGGGCCAATACCAATAACACTATCTTTCCTCTTTATGTCCATTCTACTACCCTCTGTTGTTCCTTTCTCCATTGCCTTATTCTTTCTTACTTGATTTTTCTCCTGCTCGTTAGTAGAATCAGGCATGGAGATTACATGAGCATCTCGCAACCATCTTTCCTGAATTCCTAATTCAAAGCTCCTTTAATCAGTTGTGCCAGCTCCTTCTCTATTCAGTGTGGAGGCCATCCCATGAGAACAGTCCCCTCTCTGGGAGTATTTCCCAGTGGTCAAACATTCCAAAGTCCTCCTTATAGTACAATTGCTGGATCCATCTGTTGATCATCATAATCTTGCCTTACCTTTGATCTTATCTTCTAGGGACAGAAAGAAGCCCCCTGAAGAGCACCTGATGCTCAATTTCTTTAAGCTTTTTCCCCAGCCTATCAGAATCTCCCTTGATGCATTCCAGTAGGATTCTAGCAGTATCATTTGTTCCCACATGAAGGACAATCAGTGGATTCTTTCCTGCTCCCGTTAGGGTCTTCTTCAGCCTCAGGTCCACCTCCTGTATCTGAGCACCCGGCAGACAGCACACCTTTCTGTTCTCCAGATCAGTTTTGGTGACATGTCTGTCTGTTCTTTTTAGTAGGGAGTTCCCAATCACATAGACCTACCTCTTCCTGGTGTTGGTGCAATTATCTGTCCTTTCTGCTTCTATAATTTCTGCCTGCAAGTCCTCCTGTCTTTTGTTCAGACTGGCTATCTTCTAGATGCAAGCAAACAAACATGTTAATACATCTAAATGTAAATGTATGAATCTAGGAACAAAGAATGTAAGCCATACTTACAGGAAGGGACTCTCTTTCCTGAGAAGCAGTGACTCTGAAAAATATTTGGGGGTCATGGTGGATAATCATGTGAATATGAACTCCCAGTGTGTTGCTGTGGACAAAAAGGTTAATGTGATTCTTGGATGCATAGATAGGGGAAACTCAAGTATGAGTTGAGAGGTTATTTTACTTAAGTATTTAGAACTTGTATTACTGCTGCTGGAATACTGTTTTGAATTTCAAGAAGGATGTTGAAAAATTGGAGAGGGTTCAGAGAAGAACCATGAGAATGATTAAGAGAATAGAAAACATGTCATATAGTGATAGACTCAAAGAGCTCAATCTAGTTAGCTTAACAAATTAGCCACTGGAACAATTTACCAAGGATCATGGTGGATTTTCCATCACTGACAATTTTTAAATTATGATAGCAAAACATCCTAAAAGCTCTGCTCTAGGAATTATTTTGTGGACGTTTATGTCCTGTGTTATACAGGAGGTTTGACTAGATGATCACAATGGTCCCTTCTGGCCTTCAAATATATGAATCTATGAATGCAATTTACCAAAGCTTGCAAGAAAAGATTAAGGGTTAGGTAAGTCGAAATATGCATATAGGCCTTTATTGTTTTAACCCTTGTCTCTGATTGCTATGCACTTTTGGGTGAATGAATAAATAATGCCTTGTTTTGAAAAAGCGGGTTTTGAATCACATTATCAGCTGCTGTCACAGACTCCCAGAGGAAAATGGCTTACAAGTGCCAAACACATTTGGGCTTGTTGGGTTAACACTGTTGTTGAATAAGGGGCTGCAGCCCAGAGATCCAGTCCCAGAATGGTAGGTCTGTGTGGTCCCACCCCAAGAGGGATAAAGGTAGCAAAATCTGTCCCCAAAGAGGGTCAGTTGAGAGAAACTAAAAGGGTTCTAAAGCACAGCTTTTCCTGGAACCAGAACACCTAGTCAATGCAACATTGCTCTAAGTTAATCCTGTGATCAGAAATTCATGAGGATAACAACACAAAATTTTGTAACTGAGTTTCTGAAACTAAACATAGTCTTCATCACTTTGGGTCCAATTCTGCTAGCCCAGCATAAGTATGAAAGGGTTTGGGAGAGCTAAACTTTCCTCCTTATTCCCTAGTGCAGGAGCTGGGCACAATGCTGCCTTTGCACTTTCTTAACCATGATGACTGCTTCTGGTTAGAAGTGTTAGTATATCAAAAGAAATGGAGAGAGGGACTAATGTCCCAAAGCAAGAAAAAAAGGAGGTAAGGCAATGACCCAGCTTCTCTTAGCAGAGGCCATGGGATCTGGTTCCCTGGGGAGCAGCCCCTGCATCCTCCAATAAGGTGGAGCAGCACCTCTGCTTGAGGAACAATGCATTTCAAAGCTTCATCTTGAGTGATGAACCTCCACTACACTCAAAAAAGGGGTGAAGTAACTTAATCGACCCAGAGCAAGAATGGAACAAGGGAGGAGTAGTGACTCTCAGAGTAGCATTCCACTTCACACTCAGTGAGCCTACTCAGAGGGATCATAGAAATAAGCATGGCAGGGTGGATCAATGACAGCACAATGACTGTTCCCAGTGAAGAAGTGGGCTAAAGAGGAGTCTAGATGTGACTCTACTGATGCTGTAAATTCCATAGGGCTGTGGTAGGTTTTCCCACACTTCTAGGGCTCTGGACAATTAAGAAGCCATGTCTTTGCTTTCCTCTGCGCCAGTACAAACTCTGCCCCTGAGTAAGGAGATGTCAGAGATTCTGACAGTTTGAGACATCTCTGTGTCCCAGTACTCTCTACTAATGAACAGAAAAGATGCAAGGTGTCAAAAGGAATAGACCAAACTTGAGTCAGTACAAGGGTCTGTTGAAAGCTGGAAGGAATAAAATGACGACTCTACATTGTAATATACAAGATACCAGTTACTTAATAATTTCTATTAATCATGTACTATAACTTGGCAGCACACACCACTCCTGAACTGAGGCTTTGAGAAACCATTTTTCTTCCTTCATCACATGCTGAGACTAGCTGTTTCCCTGAAATCCAAATTTAGAATCACAAAGAAGGAATGATCCAGCCCAAGTGACAAAGAGAAGTAGAGGAAAAGTAGAAGTTCAGAGGTAAAGATAACAGATCAGAAGAATGATAAACAAGGATAAAAGAAAATTATTGTGAAATCCTGGCCCCACTGAAGTAAATGGCAAAATTCCCATTGACTTCAGTGACCACCAGGATTTCACCGCTGGAAAGTAGCGGGAACAGAGAAAATGAAAAAAACAAACAAACAACTAGACATAAGAAAGAAGGAAGACAAGGCTAACAGAAGATTAATTTTTCTCTGACATTCATGTCAGATGTGGAATATGATTACATTTACATATGGCATAAGGATCTGTTTTCCTCAGGTGCATCTTTGAAATTGCTGTCAACATTAAGAGTATCCCCATTGTTTCTGTGAAATATAGGTAAGAATTTTTCTTGTCTCACCCTGACCCCTGAAGTGACTTCATGAATTAGCACTTATTTTATTATGATTTACAAATATATAGACAATGGAAAAGTGTTGCAGGAGGTACTTTTAATTAATTATTCTTTTTATTAGGGTCTGAACGCTGTGTATAGGGCAAACTTTTGATTCAAAATAGTGATGATATCATTAACAGTGTCTGATTCCCATTGACTTCAGTGACCACCAGGATTTCACCCCCGGAAAATAGCGGGAACAGAGAAAATGAAAAAAACAAACAAACAAACTAGACATAAGAAAGAAGGAAGACAAGGCTAACAGAAGATTATTTTTTCTGTTACTTTGTAAGGAATCATATTTAAGACAGAATGCAGGCAAAGTCAGTATGCAGATCAGAATTAGTCAAATGATCATGATATATTATTCCACATCAAAGGCAGATAACTGCTAAAATCCATAATTCATTGTAATGGTGTCACAGTTGAGCCTGGCAAAAAATCATTGTGTTTATACTTTGATAATTCAGATGTGTAATTTATAGGTTCTAAAATATAACACATTGTAAAATTATTCACAGGGCACTATACTATATCAACAATAAAAAGTCTAATTAAGTATACAAGTCAATGCTCTGAAAATATACATCAGAATTATATACAGTACTTTTGTTATCCTAAGCAATCTTATTTGCAATAAACTTTTAACGCATTAAATTTTAGTAAGAAATGACAGTGAAAATCTGCCTGGGTCAGCGGTATAATCTAGATCACTATGCCCTCACCAGCTCCCTTACAAGACTTTGCCTGCCTAGTATGCAACTAATCTGCCATGTTATGGAACCCTAAAGGAAAGCATACCTCATCTCCTAAGCCACATATGAAGCATCTTTGATCTTTTGTATAGTGTGTAAAATGTAAAGGTTTGGAAGCATAATTTAGAAAATTATAATTTAGAATAATTATTTTAGACTCAGTTCCAAAGAGAAGGAGGAACAGTCTTTGTACATGATGTTCATACACCTCTTTGGAGCTGGGGCTGGTTTATTTTTGTTTTGATCATGTGTCATGAGGGCAAAAATAGCACATTGGAAATGAGGGTTAAACTTTACCACCTGAGATTATAACATTGCAGAATTCTATTTTATTTCTCTGGAGCAGAAATTAAAAAAAAATCTAAAGTAATGCTTTCAGAGGTCAGCATTAAGAAAGGAAGCCATTTCCTGATGTAAGACAAGAACATCATAAGCTTTTTAAAGAGGAAAATAGCACACATTGGCCCTCCTCCTCCTGAGTCAATAGACCTGTATAGTGTTAAGGCAAGAGGGGCTCTTATAGATGGCATCTCCCTGAGGAGAGGTAAAGCTGAGATCCTGATTACTCAGTCATAAAATCCCCTGAAACTTTCAAAAGGATTGAGGTTCTAGCCCAAATGCCATGGCCTGTTTCCAGGCTGAAAAGTTACATTCTGCCGGCCAATGTTCAATCTCTCTAATATGCATTTTTCAGTTAGGCTCATTATCATGTTATCTGTACCCTTCAGGAAGTGTGTTTCCCCAGGTTTTTTCATTTGGCTACTTTAGCCTTTTGCTACTTCTCATCCTATTAAGGTCTAATGCAAAATGTGTTCATCTATATTGAAATCCTGATTTCCCAGCAGCAAGGGGTTAATTCCAAACAGAACTGCTTGTAAAAATTTGCTGCACTGACATAATTATTTAAATCGATATTGCACTTTGGTTACACATAAGTGCTAAATCGAGACACTTCCCTAAGATGAGCAGCTGAAGCATGGCGGGAAGCCAAGTGTACATACTGTGGAAATATTTTTTTCTTAACCAACCTATTTAAACATACTACTGCATATGAGGGTTCATGGATCCAGATGTGAGTAGTTCAATACAGCTGCAATTAGAAAATCTGAATTGATCCAAACATTTGCCTGGTGGTAACTGTGGGGAATCAGCTCTGCCCTTTCACTCCTTTATTACGTCACTCTTTATCCCACTGTTCCCCCAAAGTGCCTCCTTGTCTCTGTTAGTAAGAAATGTTGGTTGGTATTGTTTAAATGTGTTTAATTAGCTGTTCTAATGGTGTGTATAAGGTAAAGGTTATGTAAATCACTGGTTTTAATGAAATCCAATATGGAGTATATCATTTGTGACTCTCGGACTCCATCTCTGTAAGCAGACTACCTTACTGTTAAAGACACTGGATTTCCCTGGCTCAAACCGGACTGAACCAGTTTTTCCCGCCAAAAAGGCTATATAAGTACTTGCTCAGCACCTGGGCGGGGCTGTCCATTCCAGCGGCAGCACATGCACGGTTGAGTCTTCCTAACACTCCAGAGCTAGAGAGAAGAGTACCATCTATCCTGCAGCGAGGTTAAGGAAAGAGAGGCCTGTCCTCACTATCCCCGCCACAGCAAACTGAATCCATTTTACCTCTGGAGGGTCCTGCTTTCCTGGTGTCCATCATCCTGGAGGGTCTCCCTGCTGCAACAAAATCCAACAGTCGTCAGGACTCCCCAGTAGTCCTCCTTGAAGGCTCCAAATCAGCCAGAGAGTAGAAGGTCCTGGGCTTCGCCTCTGTATGCTGTGTCCACTGTGCCTAAATCGTAGGAAAAGGTTTCTGTATTGGAGTTTTATTTATTGTTTCTCTGAATACCAAGGGAGGTTTTGTGGGTCTGAGCTTCAGGCTTCTAAAGCCAGTCACTGAATCACTGTATGGTTAAGTTAGAGTTTCTTCCCTCCGTTTTTCCGGTTCTCTGTACTTTTACCCTTAATATACTTACCTTTGTTGCACCATATTATCTTGTCTTTTCTTCATTTTAATTACATCACACAGGGAGGGAGGGACACCCTTATTGTAAGCTAAATCCACTGGTGACAGATACGGGAGGGAGCCGAGTCTGCTCTTCTGAGAAAAGGGGCTTTCCTTTTCTATCTTCTCCCCCACCCCCATTTCTCTAGTACTTTCTCTCTGAAGCGTTACCTTACTCCCCTTGGGATAACATCTCTGTCCTTCCAACCTCTCCTGAAATCACTCAAGGTTCTACACTACCCCAAAATTTCAAAAAGGATTTACTTTAGTTTATAATATTTTACACTACACCTGTGGTCTAAAGTATTTTTTTCATTATTTAGGGAAGAAAAAAAGATGGTACCTTGATAAAATGAGAGCAGTCTCATACTTGAGTGTGAATTAATAAAAATCAGTTAACACTTTATGGCACTTCATTAAATGAAAACTGAGGAGGGGTAAGATAAAAGGAAGAAGATAGGAAAAGACAAAGAAAAAACAGTAAAACATGAGAAAAAATGGAAGGGGAAGAATAGTTTAGCCTGTATAATATGGACTTACCAAAAATATTATATTAGAGGGACTTTCATGGAACAAACATGTTGCAGCATCTTCCAGGACTGAGAGAAAAAGAGTAGATTGCATCTTCTGAAGAGAAGCAATTATTTCCTTCTTATATGAAAGTGGATGCTAAATTTGATTTTCACTAAGACTGGGGGAGAATGTGAATCTTTTTAAAATCTCCACAAAATCCTATTGTATAAGGTAAGAGCTGTGAGTGAAGACACTTTTTTCAGATAGGATTGCATGAGGTGAATCTGGAAAAGGCAAAGTTTAACAGAAAGGGTAGTGATGTAGTTTAGTGCTTCTAAGGCCTGTTCTACACTATAAACTTAGGTCAACATAAACCGTGTTAAGTCAATATAATAATGTATGTGTCTATGTAACCCACACACCTCCTGGGTGTGGTGTTTTGTCCCATCCAGTAGCACTGAGACCACTTTTAGAGAAAGAAAACAATTAATGAACCTGCTCTACACCCTTGGCTAACGGTCTGTTGGCTATTAGCTCATGCAGCAGAGACTCATGCACTAAGCTCCAGAGGTCCCTGGTTCAATTCTGCCTGCTGACGACCGGGGGTCTGTCGGCATTTCATCTACACTTCAAAGTCCCTCCCACCAACCTAAGTGGCCTGTAAAGTTGACTTCTGTACTCCACTTCCATGAGAGGCGTAACACTTGATTTGACATCCACAGGTCAACATGGGGATAGTGTAGGCACCGCATTGTGTAATTTGAATGAATTAGCCTCAGGAGGTGTCCCGCTCTGGAGAGCACTTTCAACTCCACTGCATGTTATCCAGGTACATGAGAAATAGATGCTCCCCTGTTAAATCCCTGGGAACTTTTGAATGTTCATTTCCTGTTTGATCAGTTGGAGATCTCGCCAGAAGAACTGATCATGGAGACTCAAGGCCACAAACGCACTCCAGCATGGAGTACACAGGAGGTGGTGGATGCTATTGCTGTGTGGGGAGAAGAGTCTGTTCAGGCAGAGCTCCAGTCCAGCAGAAGAAACACTGACATCTGTGCCAACATCGCTCAGAGCATGGGGGAGAAGGGCTAAACCAAGGACATGCCGCAGTGCCACATGAAAATAAAGGAGCTTCGGCAAGCATACCAGAAGACCAGGGAGGCAAACAGTTTTTCTGGTTCTGCCCCATAGACATGCTGCTTTTATGAGGAGCTGCATGCGATTCTTATCAGCAACCCCAGCACTACCCCAAAACGCTCTGTGGATACCTCCAAGGAGCCCCGTTTGAGCAACAACGAGGAGGACACTGTTGAGGAGGAGGAGAATGTGAGGCTGGCAAGCAGAGGATCCATTCTCCCCGACAGCCAAGATCTGTTTTTTAACCCTGGAGCCCATCCCTTCACAGGACCAGCTGGCAGTGGAGTGAAATGCTGGGATAGGCACCTCTGGTGGGTACACATTGCCAATCAAACTGCAGGGGTTACATGCTATTATGTTTAATGTTTAATCTGAACAAAAAATTAGGTGTAGTGGGAATCAGTGGCTACTCCAGCTACACAGAGGGTGCTCTCCGAAAAAGACTGTTTGTATGCATGGCGATGGCCTGGGAATCCTACATGGAGATGTCTAGGAAGCTTTCATGGAAGTACTCTGCAATCTTTTGCAGGTTTCTGGAACGATCTGCCTTATTTCGTTCACCACGGTAGGACACTTTCTCGCGCCACTCCAGTTTAACTCTGCTCGCATCATTGCAGTACACAGCACTGCAGCAAAAGGACAAGGTCTGTACCCAGACACTTACAGCATCTCCCTTGTCGCCTCTGTTACCCTCAGGAGAGTGATATGGGGGGACCTAGGGGAAATGGGGGAAGTTTTCAATGCTAGCCCTTAAACCTCAAACTATTCAACAAGTAATCTTCCCCCCATTTGGTAAAATCTGGGTCACACAACCACACTTTCCCAAACGTAGCATAGTTGGAAGGGATCACCCTGTTTTGCAAGCAGCACTGAAAAAAAGGGGGGATGGTGGATTCCTGTTTGTCTCTCTTCCCCCCTCCCCCCCAACCCAGTGCCGCTTTTGTAAAAAACAAACTATTTGGGGGGTTTACACTGGTGTCTGTCCTCAAGCACCATCCAGGTTGCTAGGGGAAAGGAGGCTTTTCTCAAGTTCCAACCTGCAATCCCAAAGATGTCTTCACAAAAGCAGCAGCACAAGACCTCTCACCCATGCCAGGTGGCCTTACTCACCATTGCTGGAGCAGCAGACCAACTATTGCAATAGCCAGTGTTTGTGATTATGTTTGGACTTGCAGTTAAGTGTATTCAGGGGTGTTTTTTATTAAAAAAATTAACCTTGCACCAGAAACAATGTATGCACTGTCAGTGCTACCCTGGTGCTTTGCATTCCTTGCAGCTGAAACCTTGTACATCAGCACATCTTCCACACCGGAACAGAGACTTTCCTAGATTAGAAGGTGTAAAAAGGAGACTCGGGAGGACATGTTCAATGAGTTCATGTGTGCCTCCGAGAGTGACAAGATGGAGCTCAGAGCATGAAGGATTACACTGTCCGAAAACCTGGATGTGGACAGGGAGCACAGAAGAGCATGCAGGGAACAAGGGCATGCCACAGAGGAAGAGATGCTGTGGATTATGAAGGAGTAATCAGACATGTTCAGGCATCTTATTGAGTTTCAAGAAAGGCAGCTGTATGCTAGAGTCCCTCTGCAAACTATGCTGTACCTGCTGCCATCATTGTCCAGTTCTACACCTCCTCCCATAAATGTTCTATGGGAGAGGGGTGGGAGTTCAGTATCTCTTGCACTCAGCACCAGGGAGGGTACAAGGACCAGAAGGCACCCATTCCCACACCTTTGATTGTTATTGCAGTGCATCTGTAAGCAAGCTTTCCTTATTTATCCCCCCCACAGCATTATCAGCTTTTTTGCTCCAAGTTATCTTACTTTTCCTTGCTGCCTCTGTGTGTTTGTGTGCATAATAAAACTTCACACATTGAGGAGAAAAGGCTCTTTATTCATTCAACACATGGTGGTTGGTGGGGTTGGAGTTCACAGGGGAGAAAATGCAATGGAGAGGACAGTTTGGTAAGGAACAAAACAGATATGTGTCACATTACTCGGGCTCGTTGCTGAATCTAGTTTTCAAAGCCTCATGGAGACGCAGAGTCCCTCAATGTGCTCTTCTTATTGCGCTGGTGTCTGGCTGCTCAAATTGCCTGCCGGGCACTCTGTCTTAACCCCCTATGCCAGCAGAAACTTTTCTCCCTTTGTTTCACAGATATTATGGAGCACACAGCAGGCAGCAATAACAATGGGGATATTACATTCACTGAGGTCTAACCTAGTAAACCAACAACGCCAGTGACCTTTTAAACATCTAAAGGCACATTCCACCACCATTCTGCACTTGCTCAGCTTATGGTTGAACTGGTCCTTACTGCTGCCCAGGTGGTCAGTGTACAGCTTCATGAGCCATGGGAGCAAGAGTAGGCTGGGTTTCCCAGGATCACGATTGGCATTTCAACATCACCAATGGTTATTTTTCAGTCTGGAAGGAAAGTACCCGCTTGAAGGTTTCTGTGTTCCTAAACATGAGTGTGTCATCCACCTTTCCTGACCATCCCACGTTGATGTTGGTGAAACAGCCCCTGTGATCCACCAGTGCTTGCAACACCATTGAGAAGTACCCCTTTCGATTTATGTACTCTTTGGCAAGGTGGTCGGGTGCCAAGATAGAAATATGCATTCTGTCTATCACCCCACCACAGTTAGGAAACCCAGTAATGGCAAAACAATCCACTATGTCCTGCACATTGCCCAAAGTCACTACCCTTCTTAGCAGAAGTCTGTTAATGGCCCTGCTGTGACATTCCTCTGGTGTTATCTGGATCACTCCAATCCTTGACTCTGGGAGCCAGCCACCCTGTTCATGGTGAGAACCTCCACTCCCAGGCTGTTCACGCACAGCCTCTAGCATGTAAGCTGCTCCCAGCTACCGCTGCTTGAATTGTGCAACCGAATGACACTAGCCAATATCTCTGGTCCCAGACACAATCTTGGGAACCTCCGTCTTGCAGTGTCCAGTTATGCCTGCTGGATGCTGCAAGCTTATATGAGTTCATCAATTTTGCAAAGAAATTGATATGTACCAGGCTTATTATCCCAAAGGGAGTCTCTGACATGCTTCAAACCAAATGCACTGCTTCAGGTAGACTAAACAAACAAATTTAGTAACTACAAAAGATTGATTTATAATCACTTAAAATCTAAGTGCAACAAGTCAGATTTGATCAAATGAAATGAAAGCAAAATGCATTCTAAGCTGATCTTAACACTTTCAGTACCCTTACAAATGTATATGCTTCGCACCACAGGCTGGCTGATTGCCCTTCAGCCAGGTTCTCCCCTTTGATCAGCGCTTCAGTCGCTTGGTGGTGGTGTCTGTAGATGTAAGTGGAAGAGAGAGGAAGTGCATGGCAAACGTCTCTCCCTTTTATCAGGTTCTTTCTTTCCTCTTGACTTTGCCCCCCTCCTTCAGGGGCAGGTGAGCATTACCTCAAAGTGGTCCCACACTGACCAAGGGAAGGGGGGTGACTCACTCAAGAGTCCAACAGATCTTTTGTTGCTGCCTAGGCCAGTGTACTTTGTTCCTCTGAGGCTGGGCTGGGTTCGCCCTGATGAGGTGTGAACTGCCTCTCTGTTCCTGGAGAGTTTTGCTTGGGCTTGTTTTAAGCCATGAGGACACATTCTCAGCCTCGTAACTATATACATGAAATTACAACCTATAACATAACATTACTATAACAACAATGCTCAGTACATCATGAGCCTTCTGAAGACACCCGACATGACAAACTTTGCATTGGATACCACACAATCATATTATAAGGTGCAGGGTGTTCTCCCAAGATACAGAGTGAAAACTTGGATCACAACAGATCCCATGGTAGATTTACCCACTCCAAATTGCAATGCATTTTGGCATTGCAAGCTTCCACACTGCTATCGCCACACTGCTATCGCTTCTCCACTGTCAGAGCAGCTCTCATTTTAGTATTGCTGTACTTCAGGGCTGGGGAAAGCTCTTCACACATGTCCTGGGAAGTGGGCTTATGCATTTGAAAGATGTGCAGCCACTGCTCATCATCCCATAGCTGCATAAGGATGCGGTCCCACCAGTCAGTGCTTGTTTCCCAGGCTCAGAAACAGCACTCAACCATGTGAAGGTGATGAGTGACTGTAGCCAGTGTAAGAGGGTTGGACTCACCCCTGCGGCACCTCCTGCTGGTCAATCCAGGGAATTAGCTCATTCCAGCTCCAGAGAGCCCTCTGCAGGCCGGTGATCTGCCTGATCGCTCTGGCCCCTGTGTCCCTCCCAGGACCCGGGGCCCCTTTCTCTGGGGTGCTGCCCCTCCTGGCAGTACCCCCACAGCCTTATCCTCAGGGTCTCCCTCCTCCCAGGAGAACCCCCCACCCACTATCCCCACTTCGCCTCAGTTGTAGGCTACTGCCATTCACCATCAAGCCCCCACTCACTGGGGCGGACTGCAGTATCAGCCACTCATCACAGGCAAAGGGGGTTTTGACCTGCTGCCTATGCCTACCCATAGGCTGCCCCTGCAACCCTAGTACCCCTTTGGGCCTTAGTCTAGCCCTGGAGCCTGGGGTTTTCTCAGGCCGGAGCTCCCCAGCTCCTCTGGGCTTTCCCCAGCCCTGCTCCACTCTAGGTACCCTGTTGAGGTCCCTGCAGCCAGGCTCTTCTCCCTCTACAGGCAGAGGAAGACTCCTTTCTCCAGGCCCACTGCCCTCTTATAAGGGCCAGCTGAGCCTTAATTGGGGCGTGGCCCCAGCTGAGCCTGTCTTTCCACTCAGCCTGGGGCTGCTTGCTTCAGCTCCAGCCCTCTCCAGGGCTTGAGCAGGGTGCCACCCTGCTACAGTCAGCAACTGCGAATTGCTCTACTCTATGTCTTCCAGCAGGGCTGCCTGTGTGGCATCACATTGTTCTGTGTGGTGGCTCCTGTTTTGGCCGTGTAAATACTGCTGGATAAGGCACGAGGTGTTTGTAATGCTCACAACAACAGTGTACAGCTGAGCGGGGTTCATGCTTATCATATTATGGTGTCCGCGTGGGTAACCCAGGTTTACGAAAAAAGGCACGAAAAAGGCTTGGTTTGTTTGCTATTGATTTCAGGGAGGGAGGGAGGTAAGTGCATCATGGGAGCCTAATGCCATATTCCCATAATCACCTGCATGAATGTTTTGGTCCCATAAGGCACTGCAAGCCCAACTCAAAATTCCACTCGGCTATGTGCTCTGTGGGATAGATACCCACTGTGCAGTGCTCCGTGCATCGATGCAAGTCCTGCTAGTGAGGTTGCACTCTGCCAATACAATGAGCATAGTGCGGACGTGCGAGACTGACTTGCTTAAATTGGAGGCTTGATGCTGATATACATAAAGTCGACTTAGGCCATGTCCACTCTACAAAGTTAAGTTATAGGTACAGATGTCTATCTGTGTTGGGGCTATCATGGGGCAGGGTGGTTCCAGCATATCTGGGGCCTGCTGACAGTTGACATACCCACAATTAAAATTGTGAGAGATTGTGCAAAGTCATGGAAAGGTAGTAGTAAGTCTTGAAGGGAATGGAGTTGACGAGGAAGAGATCCAGAGGAACTAACAGGAAATATGAAGCAGGAAGTGGCAGTCTCTAGAAAGAAGCCAAGGGAACATGAACAGTTTCAGTCAGCAGTAGCATTCAGGCTTCAGGAGCTGGGTCCCTGAAGCAAGGGAAGATGCCAACAAGTATGTCAGCTGCAGAGAGGGAACCCTGGCTCCTCAACCCAAACAGAAATATTCCCATTTCTCTGCTTTCATGCCTCAGGGAATGTGGGTCAGCAGACAGCTCCAAAATGACTGAGCTGGACATGGGCAGAAATGGTTCATCAAAATCATTTTCTTTGTTAGGTCTATTATGATTTTCTTCTATGGCCCATTGTTAGAGTGAAGTGTCCTAAATGGTGCATTACGCCTGAATAGTCTGTTCCCAATGAGCTGGCTAGAGTGGATGTTACCCCAGGAACACACACATTTGAGATATAGATACATAGCCCATATTTATAACTTCAAATGCAATTATTATACATTAATTTAAACAAGATAATCTTATTTAGCAAATCATAACTCTTCCATTGCCATCTTACAGGCCGTACTTTGTACAAGATTTTTTGCAATTGTCTAACTGGCAATATCAATTTTATAAACAATCATAATTAAGTCATACAGCATCACAGGGTTGTTTCAGGTATTTGGTAACTTCACTATTTACAAGGCACAGTCTGTTCATTCTTTTCTTATATGAAGGAAGAAGAAGAAGCACAGCTTGCAAAATTTCCCCAATATTTGATTGCCCAAAGAATAAACCCAGTTTTTCATGGATAGGGAGAACTTGTGCCATTGGACCTTTGAATCCACATATATTAAAGGTACATTGGCACATCTTCACTCTCTCCTATAAATCAGTTATGTCCTTAGTCAAATCTTTCCCCTAAAATCAATTAATTCTACCCCCACAAAATTAATTTTCAACTTTGCCCAGTTATGTCAAGGCTGTACAATTAACTTTGTTTCCAACACACCAATCTATTCCATTCCCCAAACAATTTTCTCCATCTGATCTCTGCTTCCCTCAACCTTCCAGGTTCTCCTCTCCATTTAGGCCCTTTGGTACTCACTCTCTCTTTCCATCCATATTCCATCTGAAATATGCAGCAGCTCCAGGCACTGCTTGTTTTCTTCCCCTTTCATACTCAATAAAAGAGCAACAGTAATTTATTCACTCTGTTTCCTGCCTCCCTCCCCCACTTCACAGAAGTAGTAAATAACTATCTGGATACAATGCCTCCCCTCCCCCATTTCAGTGGGTGGAAAGGGGGTTTGATTGGACCAGCAGGAAAAAGAGAACCCCTGGGGTTCTAAGACGGGAGGGAGTGCCAGGCATGGCTCCTTTGGGGGCCTTCCCCTCTTCTATCCCTACCTAGAATGCATGGAAACCCTGCCTGGGGGACAAGGGAAGAGAAGGTGATTGTCTTTTACTCTGCTGCCATTGGTTAGGCTAGCATGTGTTGGGGTAGTGTTGTAAGAGGGAAGGAAGGGAGGGTTGAGTGTACCTTTCACCCCTTCTCTTCCTTTATGCAAAGCCCTCAGCACTTGCGGCAGGGATTTGATTGTGGATTCTGAACTATCTTCTGTACCCTGTAAAGGAAGTGTAGATTGTACTGTGTTTCAAAGATTCTGTGGTTCTGACTGAGTACCAGGTTTTGGGATCAGGGAGACTGATAAGGTGCCCGTTGTGTTTTTTGCCTTTCTTACAGTATCATGGAGGCCTGGTTTTAGGTTACTTACAAATAAATACAGGATTTAAAAGTTATAAATTTATAAGTGAGTTTGTAATTCTGTCACAATCTGTAACTGGTGCAGTGCAGGTAAGAGGCTCAAAGGGGCCAGCTCCCAGACATAATATCAGGCATGGGAATATCTGGTGGATCCTTTTAGGCTTACATTTTTATAGACTGAAGTACCCTTCATATATACTCTCATTCCCACTCAAGGAGAGGAGGCAAAAGGATTCAGAAGTGAGTGTCACGAGAGGCACATGGGTGCTCTGACCTAGTGGTCAGATCAGGAGTGGGCCAGGCCCGGTCAGGTCAGATATCAGGAGGTCAAAGTCCAAGACAGGCCAGAGGGAAAACCGGGAGTCAGGTGTCAGGTTACCAGAGTCAGGCAGTGGGCATAGGTAGTTCAAGGGAAGCAGTCCAAATTAGGGGAAACAGTTCCTGTTCCTGTGCTTGGTTCAAATAGAAGGTGGGAACTAATCAGATCCCAGGACTGAAGTCCTCTGTTAGAGCTCAGTTTCCATTTTGGCAACAGTTAGTAGGTCACTGGGTGGCCTGTCAGAATTTACTAGGTTCCCTATGGGTCACGTGGACCAGAGTTTAAGACTTGTGGTCCCTGATAGTGGGCTAAGTCCTGGGGCTGAAGTGGGCAGGGGGATAACCTTGAATACTGGTTATTTGGCAGGAAGGCTGTTTAACACTGGACTCAAATAAATGCTTGTTTTTTGGGGTGGAGGTATTAGCCTTCTCATTAAAGTTAAAATTTAAAATAGCAGACTAACTTTATTAAACTCCATTCCTGTAATACTTTTACTGGCATACTTTTGCCTTCTTCTGAAGGCCCTTTCCAGTCTCTTCTCCTAGCCACTTCAGGTTTCACAGCCTGATAAGGAGGCATGTAAGTAGTTTCATCTCCAGCAGTTTGCTGATTCTGTCTTGTAACTGCTTGGTGACCAGTAGAACTTGTTCAATATTTTATTTTGCATTTTACCTCATTTGGACAAATATTAAGTGCATTTTACATTGAGTGAACATGGAGTAGCAACATTCCGGATGGTCAGTTTGAAAGTAAATCTACCAGAGAAAGTGGTAGATGTATGGTTATAGGCAATTTGATTGCATTTTTAAAGCTGTCACTGCTGATGAAGAGGTAATTAGAAGATTTATATTAGTAATCAAAAGTTCTGATGCTTATTGTTTTTGAAAATTACCCAGATTTTGCAAATTTACTGAATAAGATTTGATAGGAAGCTGACACAAGAGTTTTGTTTCAAACAGTTCTTTGGCTTCTCACTTTAATCAGAAAAAGGAAGTCCAGCAACACAAGAAATAAAAAGTTATCAAAAAGATGTGTAATATAACTTTTTTCATGTCTTTAATAAATAGCTTTAGGTCATTTGAATTTTTTAGGTATGGTCTTTCTTTTTAAATTTAAACTGAACAAATTTGTCCAACTTTTCCTTAAGCCACTGCCTTCTACAGTTTTCATTTTTATAAAGTTCCTTAGTTTATAAAATTATATTTTAGCTTTCAAATAAAATGAACATTTGTAATATTTCTGTGTAGGAATCTGGTGGTATAACTAAGATTTGATGGGGAAAGTATGGTGAAAAAATGATGGATCATCTGAGCAAAATGAACCTTTTACATGAAGAAAATATATTTGAAGCTAAATCCTGTTACCTTGTCTGATTCTGTAAAGGGATTTGCAAGCATGGGTCCCTACATCCAAGACCTCAGTTCTTGCCCAAGGAAATCTCCCATTGACTTCAGTAGAAGTGTCATCTGAGCAAGGACGGGGTGGGATTTCACTGATTTAAGGCTTGTCTACATGAACATTTAGTTTTTTTGGCAAGCTAGGGTATGAATCTACCCCACACTAGCCTGGCATACACTTACTATCCATGTGGACCCTGATGACATGCATTAACAGTTTGTTAGTGTACTTTGATCTAGTCTCATTTCAAAGAGGACTTAGACCAAAAACGTCTTAAAAGGATAGAGGAGAAGAGAAAGTCCAACACAACACTTTCAAGATATGGCTTGTAATAGTATAGCAAAGCTTGAGATACAGACTTGATGTGATTAAGTTCAGTGAGTACAAATATTTAAACACAGAGTACTAAGGGCTTGTCTACACTTAAAACACTGCAGTGCTTCAGATAAGACACTTCCCGGGGCAATGGGAGGGTTTACTCTATCTCTCCAAGAGGTGTTAGGTATGTGGCAGCTAGGTCAATGGGAGAATTCTCCAGTCAATCTAATGCTGTCTACATGGGGGGATTAGGTTGATATAACAGCATTCCTCACTGGAATGGATTTTTCACAATCCTGAGTGATGTAGTTACACCAACCTAATTTCCTAGTGTAGACCAGGCCTCACTGAACAAATTTTTTTAAAAAATTCGTTTGATGTTGTGATGTAATCATGCAATTACATGATTTTTTTCAAACACATGCTTGTTTTCATTTTAATTAAACTTGAGTACTATTTATAGCTTTATGAGAACTGATAATAACTATAGTGCCTTAATTTATCTTCCAGATATAACTAAATATACTGAAATGTTGGCTTCTCTAACTTGATAACTATTTTGAAAAATCAAAGGGACTATATTAACAAGCAAAACTAGCCTAGTTTATGAATAACACATTAAAAAGATTGAACTCTTCAAACTGCTTTGGATTTTAAAAACTGAAGATTGAGTTCAGCTAGCTATATTTAAATGTTTTGCATACTTTACATGTAGATACTATATTAAACTGAACAGAAAATACTTCAGATCCCAGTCGCTTTCAAAAATGAATAAAGTAACATCACAACCAATACAAATTAGCATGTTTTTTTCCATCTAAGGACTCCAAGTTTGAATCTGAATCTTATCTTGAATAAAAATATGGCTTACATGATTTAATGGAGAGTTAATAAGAAAAATAGTTCTTCCTATAATGCATACACTATACTAGACAAAAAGCAATAACAACAATATGTTTGATGGGAATTTTTCGTTCTCCCACAATAAACAAAAGAAAACAGTTCGGTATTGTCATTTATCTTATTTAGTTTTAACTTGCTACAACGGATATCATAAAGAGTATTTACGAGTGTTTGTGGGTATTTAAGAAGCAATTTAAAATGGCATACATGCAGCTTTCTAGCTGGAGCATGGATGAACTTCAAAGCCTGCAGGGTTGAGCAAACAGACTGTATAGAAATCTAAATGACTGCTTGAACACTGGGTCTTTGGAGCTGTAAATTCTTCAGGTGCTTACTTCTAGAATTTATCTTGCTCTGCATTCAGTGATGCACAAAGGATGGGAACAGCACAAGAAAAGACTCTGTTATGCAGTTTCTTTGTTAGGTGCCTTCCAATGCCATCATAAGTGACATTTTGTCATTTAGGATGAATTAAATAAGGAACTTCATAGTATGGTTCAAATTAGATATGGCTGCTATTGGCACTTGGAGATAAGACAGTACAACACCCAAAGTTTCTTATTTAATTTTATTTTAATTGTCTGCTTCTCTGAAAATGACAGGGCTATTTTAGCATTTTGTAGAGTTCATTTTCTCATTCAGCCTTATAAATATATTTCTAACAGATTCTGTTTGCTTTTTGTCCTGGCTTGGAACAGAAAGTCACATTACTTATTCAGTTTTATTTTTTTTTATATATTTATCATCCATGTTTTATATTTTATGTATTAAGTCATGCATTTTAGACAGTGATTAGACAGATTTATTTGTACATTTGTAAGTAGCACCTTTAAAAGGGGGATAGCGATTTTTGTAAAAGTGCAATAATTATGAGAGAACACAGAATTCATGTAAAGATTACATGAGAAACCTCAAAAAAAGCTCACTGGAGGGGAGGGGGATAAAAAACATGCTCAGCGCAGTAGCGCAGCCAGGTCCGGAGCACAAGGGGAGTGGCGCTATAAAAAGGTGCCTCCCCCTGTACTCACCCGGCAGTGCTCTGGGTCTTCGGCTGCACTTCGGCGGTGGGTCCTCCCTCACTCCGGGTCTTCGGTGGTACCCGCCGCCGAAATGCCGCCGAAGACCCGGAGTGCCGCCGGGTGAGTGCAAGAAGCTCTGCTAAAAAAAGGCACCGCTTCCTTTTTAAGGCGCCGCTTCTGCTCACAGGGGGAGTGGCTGCTCCCCCTGCTCCCTCCTGGCTACGCTACTGGCTCAGCGTGGAACAGGAATCATCCCACTTTTGAAAACAAGGTCTGTTGTCTGGACCAATTTCTGGGCCAGAACCCTGCAGTGGTGAGGCACAAAATGGGTGCCTCAAAACCCTAGATCTAAAAAAAAACCCCAAGGAGGAGTTCTTGTGGCACCTTAGAGACTAACACATTTATTTCGGCATAAGTTTTCATGGGCTATAACCCACTTCCCAAATAAATGTGTTAGTCTCTAAGGTGCCACAAGGACTCCTCATTGTTTTTGCTGATACAGACTAACATGGCTACCCCTCTGAACCCTAGATATGTACCACACTAACATTCATAACGCTACATGCAAGATATAATTCAACTTCAAATGTTTAAGGGCTAAAATGTATTTTAAAACTCAATTCTAAATCATTATACAAAATTATCAGAACATTAAAATGCGAATGACTCTGTACAATTCTTATTCAACAAACTTATTATTTTCATTATTTGTATTGTGGTAGCACCCAAAAGCCAGGATTAAAGCTTGTTGGGCTAAGTGCTGCACACACAGGAAGACATAGTCCCTGCCCCCAAAGACTTTAACATTTCACCTGAAACAACACACAAGAGAAAGGAAGCGTAGATAGGGAGGGTGAAAGTAACCAAAACATTTAAATAGACTAGTTAGGGGCACACCTTGATGAAACCAATTTGTATGACAGTTTGTTTTCTTTTCTAAATAAACAAATAGTATTGACTACATAGAATCATAGAATCTCAGGGTAGGAAGGGACCTCAGGAGGTCATCTAGTCCAACCCCCTGCTCAAAGCAGGACCAACCCCAACTAAATCATCCCAGCCAGGGCTTTGTCAAGCCTGACCTTAAAAACCTCTAAGGAAGGAGATTCCACCACCTCCCTAGGTAACCCATTCCAGTGCTTCACCAACCTACCAGTGAAAAAGTTTTTCCTAATATCCAACCTAAACCTCCCCCACTTCAACTTGAGACCATTACTCCTTGTTCTGTCATCTTCTACCACTGAGAACAGTCTAGATCCATCCTCTTTGGAACCCCCTTTCAGGTAGTTGAAAGCAGCTATCAAATCCTCCCTCATTCTTCTCTTCTGCAGGCTAAACAATCCCAGTTCCCTCAGCCTCTCCTCATAAGTCATGTGCTCCAGCCCCTAATCATTTTTGTTGCCCTCCGCTGGACTCTTTCCAATTTATCCACATCCTTCTTGTAGTGTGGGGCCCAAAACTGGACACAGTACTCCAAATGAGGCCTCACCAGTGCCGAATAGAGGGGAATGATCACGTCCCTCTATCTGCTGGAAATGCCCCTACTTATACAACCCAAAATGCCGTTAGCCTTGGCAACAAGGGCACACTGTTGACTCATATTCAGCTTTTCGTCCACTGTAACCCCTAGGTCCTTTTCTGCAGAACCGCTGCCCAGCCATTTGGTCCCTAGTCTATAGCAGTGCATGGGATTCTTCCGTCCTAAGTGCAGGACTCTGCACTTGTCCTTGTTGAACCTCATCATATTTCTTTTGGCCCAATCCTCTAATTTGTCTAGGTCCCTCTGTATCCTATCCCTACCCTCCAGCGTATCAACCACTCCTCCCAGTTTAGTGTCATCTGCAAACTTGCTACGGGTGCAGTCCACACCATCCTCCAGATCGTTGATGAAGATATTGAACAAAACCAGCCCCAGCACCGACCCTTGGGGCACTTCACTTGATACCGGCTGCCAACTAGACATGGAGCCATTGATCACTACCCGTTGAGCGCGACCATCCAGCCAGTTTTCTATCCACCTTACCATCCATTCATCCAGCCCATACTTCTTTAACTTGCTGGCAAGAACACTGTGGGAGACTGTATCAAAAGCTTTGCTAAAGTCAAGAAATAGCACATCCACTGCTTTCCCCTCATCCACAGAGCCAGTTATCTCATCATAGAAGGCAATTAGGTTAGTCAGGCATGACTTGCCCTTGGTGAATCCATGCTGACTGTTCCTGATCACTTTCCCCTCCGTTAAGTGGTTCAGAATTGATTCCTTGAGGACCTGTTCCATGATTTTTCCAGGGACTGAGGTGAGACTGACTGGCCTGTAGTTCTCCGGATCTTCCTTCTTCCCTTTTTTAAAGATTGGCACTACATTAGCTTTTTTCCAGTCATCCGGGACCTCTCCCGATTGCCATAATTTGTCAAAGATAATGGCCAATGGCTCTGCAATCACATCGGCCAACTCCTTTAGCACCCTCAGATGCAGTGCATCCGGCCCCATGGACTTGTGCTCGTCCACCTTTTCTAAATAGTCCCGAACTACTTCTTTCTCCACAGTGGGCTCGTCACCTCCTCCCCATACCGTGCTGCGGAGTGCAGCCGTCTGGGAGCTGACAAAAAAAGCATTGAGTACTCTAGCTTTCTCCACATCCTCTGTCACTAGGTTCCCTCCCTCATTCTGCAAGGGGCCCACACTTTCCTTGACTTTCTTCTTGTTGCTCACATACCTGAAGAAACCCTTCTTGTTACTCCTAACATCTCTGGCTAGCTGCAACTCCAAGTGTGATTTGGCCTTCCTAATTTCACTCCTGCATGACTGAACAATATTTTTATACTCCTCCCTGGTCATTTGTCCAATCTTCCACTTCTTGTAAGCTGCTTTTTTGTGTTTAAGACAATCAAGGATTTCACTGTTAAGCCAAGCTGGTCGCCTTCCATATTTACTTTTCTTTCTACACATCGGGATGGTTTGTTCCTGCAACCTCAATAAGGATTCTTTAAAATACAGCCAGCTTTCCTCCACTCCTTTCCCCGTCATGTTATTCTCTCAGGGGACCTTGCCCATCAGTTCCCTGACGGAGTCAAAGTCTGCTTTTCTGAAGTCCAGGGTCTCTGTTCTACTGCTCTCCTTTCTTCCTTGTGTCAGGATCCTGAACTCGACCATCTCATGGTCACTGCCTCCCAGGTTCCCATCCACTATTGCTTCCTCTACTATTTCTTCCCTGTTTGTGAGCAGCAGGTCAAGAAGAGCTTCTCCCCTAGTTGGTTCCTCCAGCACTTGCACCAGGAAATTGTCCCCTACACTTTCCAAAAACTTCCTGGATTGTCTGTGCGCCACTGTATTGGTCTCCCAGCAGATATCGGGGTGATTAAAGTCACCCATGAGAACCAGGGCCTGTGATCTAGTAACTTCTGTTAGTTGCTGGAAGAAAGCCTCGTCCACCTCATCCCCCTGGTCTGGTGGTCTGTAGCAGACTCCCACCACGACATTACCCTTGTTGCTCACACTTCTAAATTTAATCCAGAGACTCTCAGGTTTTTCTGCAGTTTCATACTGGAGCTCTGAGCAGTCATACTGCTCTCTTACATACAGCGCAACTCCCCCACCTTTTCTGCCCTGCCTATCCTTCCTGAACAGTTTATATCCATCCATGACAGTACTCCAACCATGTGAGTTATCCCACCAAGTCTCTGTTATTCCAATTACATCATAATTCCTTGACTGTGCCAGGACTTCCAGTTCTCCCTGCTTGTTCCCCAGGCTTCTTGAATTTGTGTATAGGCATTTAAGATAACTCACCGATTGTCCTGCTGTCCCAGTATGGGGCAGGAGCCCTCCCCTCTTGCACTCACCTACTTGTGCTTCCTCCCGGTATCCCACTTCCCCACTTACCTCGGGTCTTTGGTCTCCTTCCCCCGGTGAACCTAGTTTAAAGCCCTCCTCACTAGGTTAGCCAGCCTGCTTCCAAAGATGCTCTTCCTTCTCTTCGTCAGGTGGAGCCCGTCTCTGCCTAGCACTCCTTCTTCTTGGAACACCATCCCATGGTCAAAGAATCCAAACCCTTCTCTCCGACACCATCTGCGTAGCCATTCGTTGACTTCCACGATTCGACAGTCTCTACCCCGGCCTTTTCCTGCCACAGGGACGATAGACGAGAACACCACTTGCGCCTCAAACTCCTTTATCCTTCTTCCCAGAGCCATGTAGTCTGCAGTGATATGCTCAAGGTCATTCTTGGCAGTATCATTGGTGCCCACGTGGAGAAGCAGGAAGGGGTAGCAATCTGAGGGCTTGATGAGTCTCGGCAGTCTCTCCATCACATCACGAATCCTAGCCCCTGGCAAGCAGCACACCTCTTGGTTTTCCTGGTCAGGGCGGCAGATAGATGACTCAGTCCCCCTGAGGAGAGAGTCCCCGACCACCACCCCCCTCCTCCTCCTCTTGGGAGTGGTGGTCGTGGAACCCCCATCCCTAGGACAGTGCATCTCATGCCTTCCAATCGGTGGAGTCTCCTTCTGCTCTGTTCCCTCAGATGTATCATTCACTCCACTCTCTGCACTAGTACCTGTGGAGAGAACATGAAAACGGTTGCTCATCTGAATCGGCGTTTCTGGTACATGGACTTGTCTCGTACTCTTTCCTCTTCTGGAGGTCACATGCCACCAATTATCCTCACTGGCCTTCTGTCCCCACTGCGTAGCCTGCTCTGAATCTTCAGAATAGTGTGCCCGCTGAAGCCTATTCTGACATCTATCCAGGAACTCCTCATTTTCTCTTATGGAACGCAGGGTTGATACACGTTTCTCCAGACCTTGAATCTTCTCCTCCAATATGGAGATCAGCTTGCACTTTGTACAAACAAAGTCGTTTCTATCCTGTGGAAGAAAGACAAACATGGCACATCCTGTGCAGGTCACGACAGCGGATCGCTCAGCATCCATAGTCTCTTCCTTCTAAGAGTTTCCTCACTTGTGGCAGAAGCTACTCAGGGAAACCTGCAAGAGGGATGCCACGGTAGGCTCACTCCAGGCGAACTCCCAGGCAAACTCCTCCTGTTCGCTGCTCAGCTGGTTCGCAGCTGACTGTCTTTTTATAAGAGTCAGGCCCAGCTGGAACAAAGCACTCCCAATTCACACTGTTCAAACAGGCAATCAAACAATCAAGCACACGGTCAAACTGCCAAACTGTCCCCCCAGAGGCACTCAGATACTCACCAGTGCAGTCCCCCTAAGGCAGCACTCAGCGTACCTCCGCTCAGACAGACCCCAGACAAACTCCTCCTGTTTGCTGTTCTGCTGTTCGCTGCTCCATCCAAATACCATACTACTCATCAGTTGGTCAGTTTCTTTAAGACATCAGAACAGAAAAGAATACCAAATACAGCATATGTGAATCAATGTGCAAGATGCACAGGAAAGAAAACGTGAAGAGGCAGATTGAAGAGTATTCAAGCATGGCATCATTTGTAGAGCAATGGGGTAAGGAAAGCCATTCCAACAGCTTTCCATTGCCACCATCAACAAGGAGACTCCACTTTTCCTGAGCCACCAAGTGGAAGGGTATGATAGCTTTAGGACTAGACTGCTTTTCACGATGGGAATGATACAAAGCATTCCCACTCAACTGTTTGGGATTTTTTGTTTGTTTCTGTTTTTGTAATATGCAAAAAACATTGTAGTTACTTACCATTTTCAAGTAAAACACAGTTAAGTTAATGTTAATAGATACATACAAAGAGAGACACAGAAAGAGGAACAATATACAGCTAATTTGGCCCTCATACTTTTTGTATCTATATCTTCCCTCTAATATCCATATTTTTCAAAATCCATCTATTATAAATTTAAATGCACTCTTTATATGTTGCAGAAAAATCAATAGATAAAACTGCATTCCCCAGCACTTCAAAGCACCATTTATTTTTGAATAATTTGAAAGAACACATGTAAATTCTAGAATCCATCTCCCTTGCTTCATCCCCTGAACTAACAACAAGGTCACAGGAGCCCTTGTTTCAACCCTACTGCATCTTAGCCGATCTGCAGCCCTTTTCCCACTCCCCACTCATTTAAACTGCATTTAAAACTAATTGAATATAAAATATTTGGCGTGTACTTAGTTTAGTTGGGCATGAATCCTCAAAACAGCCAGTACAGGTATACCTTTAGTGGGTCTGCTAAAGAGTGCAGGACCGAAGTCCTCTCCTATAAGAAGAGCTGAGGCCCTTTCCTCAGTTTTAGTGCACTGTATGATGTCCCCAGGAGTACTTGCCTCATCTTTGGTTATATAGAACTAGTCAGTTAATTGTGAAGCTAAATTAGCTATACATGCCTGTGCTACCTACCCATCCTTAGAGGGATGGGTAGGCACATGGTTTCATCCACATGGGTCCCAAACCAGCAAATAATTTAAACAGATGCTTAAAGTTAAATATGTCCTTAAGTGCTTTGTTGGAGTGGGGCCTTCATGAGTTTAGCAATGCAATCTGTTGTGTATGTGCAACATTTGATCTTCAAACGTCCATAAATCAAAGGTATCAAAACCACTCTCTTCCAGACTAATTCATTCTCCTTGCACACAGAACTATTTCATTTTTTAAAAAAATCACATTCAGTAAAAGATCACACTTTCAGCATGAATTGAGGTACATTTTTAAAGAAAGTCACATGTAATTAAAACCCAGTAATTTTAATTATGATGTCATAATGACAGGAGGTGCTACTACACCTACTATAATCAGTTTCTCTCTAGAAATGGTGTTTCTGCCAAAGCCCTTCTAGGAAATAAATCTAGGAATGAGGAAAGGATCCCTGCTCCCCCAAGTGTTAGGGTGAGAATAATTAGAGCTGGCCAAATAGTTACATTTTTGCCTTCTGGGGAGGGGACAGGGGAGGCAAAGTTTCAATGACACTATTCAAAGAATGTGACTGGACGGTTGCTGAAAGACTTCTGGGGTCAGAATTGCTGGACCAGGGCTGCAGCTATACGCACAGGCACTCAAGGTGTGACATGCATGCTGTTAGGCTGTTTGTGAGCAGTCCAGGTTGGGAGCTACAACAGAAAAGCATTGTAAGGCACCCAAAGTTTCAGGGCAAGTGGTGATGACCCCTCATTGTTCTGGATTGCACCCTAGAATGTGACAATGCCTATCATCTATGGGTATATCACAGTCCCTGATCACTTCACAAGCCACTGCCACAACAACCCCCACAACTCATTTATCAACTTCAAACTGGTTAGCCATGGACTTGTAGCACTCTGGGATAGTCGGCTTCCTGATGGCCACAGTGACCTGTTTCTGGACTGGCATGGCCTCCGTCATGGTGTTGAAGGGCTGGGGTAAGCTGATAAAAAATCTCCAGGAACATCTGCTTCTTCACATGAGAGTTCTGGACCTCAGTGCTGATCATCCCATTTCCATATCACAATGGGAGCCCAGTCCGTGCTTGTGGCCCTGTTCCAGAAGTACCAGTTTGCTGTCTGCGTAAGGGGAATCTGCAGCACAGGCAAAAGGCATGAGCAGCATCAGCTGGGGCACAACTAGCATGAGAGGTGCCTTTAACATCAAAAACTGCCACCAAAATGTCCATCAGCATATTACAGATGCTTTGTCTGATTCCCAAAATAGGATTGACAAAGTGAGATGGAGATGGGATATGCACTGATGGCTCTGGCTGCTGGGAGCATACAGGCACAAAATGGCTTGGCTGGATCTGTTGGTGGGCTAAAACCACTCAAAACACTTTGTCAACTCCTGTGGCATGGACAGACAGATTATCCCACAACCGTCTTGTGACCCATCCTGAGCGCCTCCTGTCAGTTGGGTATGAATCTGTACTCACTCTCTCGCGCGCAAACTCTCTCTGTGCTCCCAGCACCCCCTTGTTAGCTGTTAACCTTTTTAGGTGAGTCTTCAGTGGCCCAGCCCTCAAGCCAAGTCAGATGCAGTCAGTATGCACAAACAAACCACTTCTGGGGTAAAAGGTCCAACAGGACTTGTCACTGAGCCCTTGTTCAAATTTTTACCCTGTCTCTGGGCTCAGTCCTCAGCCTCTTATCATAGAATCATAGAATCACAGAATATCAGGGTTGGAAGGGACCTCAGGAGGTCATCTAGTCCAACCCCCTGCTCAAAGCAGGATCTAATCCCCAAATAAATCATCCCAGCCAGGGCTTTGTCAAGCCTGATCTTAAAAACCAGTAAGGAAGGAGATTCCACCACCTCCCTAGGTAACCCATTCCAGTCCTTCACCATCCTCCTAGTGAAAAAGTTTTTCCTAATATCTAACCTAAACCTCCCCTACTGCAACTTGAGACCATTACTCCTTGTTCTGTCATCTGGTACCACTGAGAACAGTCTAGATTCATCCTCTTTGGAACCCCCTTTCAGGTAGTAGAAAGCAGCTATTAAATCCCCCCTCATTCTTCTCTTCTGCAGACTAAATAATCCCAGTTCCCTCAGCCTCTCCTCATAAGTCATGTGCTCCAGCCCCTAATAATTTTTGTTGCCCTCCACTGGACTCTTTCCAATTTTTCCACATCCTTCTTGGAGTGTGGGGCCCAAAACTGGACACAGTACTCCAAATGAGGCCTCACCAGTGCCGAATAGAGGGGAATGATCACGTTCCTTGATCTGATGGCAATGCTCCTAGTTATACAGCCTAAAATGTTGTTAGCCTTCTTGGCAACAAGGGCACACTGTTGACTCATATCCAGCTTCTCGTTTACTGTAACCCCTAGGTCCTTTCATGCAGAACTGCTGCCTAGCCATTCAGTCCCTAGTCTGTAGAAGTGCATGGGATTCTGCCTTCCTAAGTGCAGGACTCTGCCCTTGTCCTTGTTGAATCTCATCAGATTTCTTTTGGCCCAATCCTCTAATTTGTCTAGGTCCCTCTGTATCCTACCCCTACCCTCTAGTGTATCTACCACTCCTCCCAGTTTAGTGTCACCTGCAAACTTCTTGAGGGTGCAATCCACACCATCCTCCAGATCATTAAAGAAGATATTGAACAAAACCGACCGACCCTTGGGGCACTCCACTTGATACCGGCTGCCAACTAGACATGAAGCCATTGATCTCTACCCGTTGAGCCCGACGATCTAGCCAGATTTCTATCCACCTTAAAGTCCATTCATCCAGCCCATACTTCTTTAACTTGCTGGCAAGAATACTATGGGAGACCGTATCAAAAGCTTTGATAAAGTCAAGGAATAACACGTCCACTGCTTTCCTCTCATCCACAGAGCCAGTTATCTCATCATAGAAGGCAATTAGGTTACTCAGGCATGACTTTCCCTTGGTGAATTCATTCTGACTGTTCCTGATCACTTTCCTCTCCTCGAAGTACTTCAAAATTGACTCCTTGAGGGCCTGCTCCATGATTTTTCCAGGGACTGAGGTGAGGCTGATTGGCCTGTAGTTCCCCGCATCCTCCTTCTTCCCTTTTTTAAAGATGGGCACTACATTAGTCTTTTTCCAGTCATCCGGGACCTCGCCTGATTGCCATGAGTTTTCAAAGATAATGGCCAATGGCTCTGCAATCACATCCGCCAACTCCTTTAGCACCCTCGGATGGAGTGACTTGTGCTCGGCCCCATGGACTTGTACTCGTCCAGCTTTTCTAAATAGTTCTGAACCGCTTTTCTCCACAGAGGGCTGGTCACCTCCTCCCCATACTGTGCTGCCCAGTGCAGTAGTCTGGGAGCTGACCTTGTTCGTGAAGACAGAGGCGAAAAAAGCATTGAGTACATTAGCTTTTTCCACATCATCTGTCACTAGGTTGCCTCCCCCATTCAGTAAGGGACACATACTTTCCCTGACCTTCTTATTATGGGCTAGCTGTAATTCTGTGCTTCCCTGGTACAGAGCAGTGCCCCCAGGGATTTCTCCCTGGAGACTCTTTGCCTTATTGGTTCTTATTGCCCCATCTCTCCAGCCATGCCACTCCTTCAAGTTCAGTCCCCTTCGGGAGGGTAACAAATGGTTGGCTCTCTGCAGGGTCTTCAGCCCCACCCTTGTGCCTCTTAAATTCCAATCCTGTGTTTGGGCTTCTAAACTAAATTTGTCCCCTTCTCAGGGCTTTGGTCACTTCGCAAGTGGGGAGACCCGGGGTTGCCCACTACTGCAGCTGCAAATTACAGTTAGCAGCCGTGTGCTGCTTTCTTTAATAGTTACTGTTGCTGCATTCCCTGGGCTGCTTCCCACTCTGTCCCATTACCTTCACCTTAGGGTTATTGTCTTTGGGTTCTTTCTCTCTTCCCTGCTTGAGCAGGGTCTCTCTGAGGCCTCCTCGCCTGCAGAGTTTCACGGTCTTCCAGTCCTTCCTCACCCTTCTGGTCCCAGCCAGCAACTGCTGAGCTCAGCCCCTGAGGCTCCTTTTTTCTGAGCCCGCTGTGCTCTCATTGGTTGCTTCCCTGCAGCCTTTCTAGGACGGCCTGGAGGACCCACCTTCACTGCTCCTTTTCTGGGATAAGGTGTGGTGGGACCAGGAGGACTCCATCAGGGAGCCTGAAAGGGCCTGGTACACCCTGTCACACCACTATGAACTAAACCCAAGAGCGGCTACTGCTGGTGAGGATACTAGGAACCCAGGGACATGATAATATATGACCACAGAAGCTAAAATTTTGATTCAGGTCTATGTATTGCAGCATGATTGTGTCAGCAAGGTTGTGAGACTTGGGTTTCCAGTGCAGTATGGATGCTCAAGCATGGGCTTGGAAACATTGAGTCTGCAGACACAGCAAGTCACACAGGCCCAGTCTTATTATACTGGGCAAACAAAACCCAAGATAAGAGTGTACTTGTAAAATTCCAGCATATAGTCAAAATTCCTGTAAGTGTCCTCAATCCCGTCTATGTATATCTGCACTGTAGTGCCCTCTATGCCACTACCTCTGTTCCTACCTTTTCCTTGTATACCATACCTTTTGTATGCAAGTTCCACTGATTATATTGGGTTTGGTTCTTCATACACAGGGATAGAGTTACACACACTTAGATTAATAAGGTGAGAGTTGCACAAACTAAACAGACACATGGTGCCCTTAGCAGTTAACTATCCTAGCTTGGTTTCAAACATTAATGGGGACCATTTACCCAACTGATCCACTACCATATACTAGCAGCTATTTGAAATTGCAAGCATGAGTTGAGAAATTCCTAGAGGACTATTGTTGCACTACCACTCAAATGGACTTATCCAAAGCCCACAAAAAGAATCCTACTGACTTGTGTATGATTTGTGTCAGGCAAGTAATGTATGTTACTATTTATAATTATCCAAAGATATCCCTTTCTAATAAATGTCCTGGAGTTTAGACCCTCCTAGAACATAAACACCAGATATCAAAAACCTTTAAAATAGTTGTGAGAAAAAAAGACATATTTCAATAAAGATAATAAGGTCAGAATACCATGTATTTTTTAAATAAAGTAATTGATATGAAAACACTAATATTTTCCCTGAAGTTAGGGCTTTGTCCATATGAGCTACAAAAATATTACAGCGTCCCATAATATTCTAATAAAATATTATATATGTATTGAAAGATGAACAGTCTATTAATTCCCTTATAACCCTTATCTGATTATATTCAGTATTTTCTGCTTTTCTTTTCATTTTTGTATTTCATTTGTTTGCAGTTAATTACTAATGGTATTTTAATGAAAACCAGATATTTGTTGCTTCAAAGTGTTCCTGCTACTTATTCACTAGAAGTCATATGACCAAATTCAGTTTTAGCTGAATGGGAGGTGCACTACTTATGGTTGGGTTTAATTTGGCACACGAGCCTCTATTTTGACAGCATCTCCATCACAACTCATATTGCCGTGAACAGAGGACTAAGACTTCAGAAAAGAAATAAACAGGAAAATCCCATATTCATTAAATACTCATGGGATGGAAAAAAAGTGTAGTTGTGCAGAAATACTATATACATATATTATTTCATCTATGTAGAATTTTATTTTGAAGTTGTCCCATGAGCCATACTGTATCTCAATAGTGTGAAATGAGCTGACAAAGCTTTGTCATCAACTACTTTTTCTGCAGGTCCATAAAATATGAGCTGGTTTATATATTCAGACAGTCAATATTTTAATTTTACAAAGATACAGAATGAGGAATGATCAATCTTAATCAATAGACTAATAAAGTATCAGTGCAATGCTCAAATTTGCAAGAGCCATAGCATAATAATGTCTGGACCCAGATTATATAGCTTATTTTACTAATTCATAGATTTCTCAGGTGTCCTTACATGTTAAATAATGGGAAAATGAGAAGACAAGTTCCATAGAGATTGCTAACCTAAGTCTGCAAATGTAAGAAGAGTTTAATGTTAGTGCTACTGTGATAAAACAAGAAGTTCCAACTGTTCTTAATTCTAATCCCAAAATGAGACAAACCAATAAATTTTTTTGGTTAAAGGTAAAAAAAGAAAACCTGGATGTATTTATTGTATCAAAGATGTTACTACTGGCATTAAACTAAAAGAAGGGCAATTAGCTTTCTCTGCAATTAGGTTGCTGTATAGTAATCAGTTTATCTTGTTTTAAAACATCTTTGTACAAATTAGTGTGATTTTTTCCAGCCTTGAAAATAACCAGCAAGTCAAAGAAAACAGCATTACCTTACACTATGTCCTCTGGTTCATATCCAGAGCTTCCACAGTATACTATTGCGCATGACAAATTGGATTAATCACACAAGTGCATACAGATGCAAAAGTATCAATAATTTGAGCCAGCGTATGGTTGTAAATTTCAACCTTATGTGATGGAGAGAAAAGGTTTGGGACAATGTTGGTAATTGGGATCAATATAATCAGCAAATGTAGATGTCCAGGATGACTCCTGTATCAGCTAGGAATATACAATACCAGAAATAGGTTCTATAAGTGGAATGGACATTAAATACCAAACAGAAAAAAACAAAATAGATATCACACAGTTAGCCATCAACAGGAGTAATATTGGTTTGAAAAGCTACTTGCATTTAGGTAAAAGCCTGTTTTGTGATATGCTGAGCACCAAACAAGTATAGGCCCATAGTTTGCATCAAATAGAAAAAACCCCCAGCTTTTGCCTATGAAAATTGTAAATAAATAAACAAACCAAAATGCCAGATATTTCACATTTAATAATCCTGCCAATGCAAACATCTTTACTAGTTTCACCAGAAATTATCATTCCCTCACCCTGCCCCACCATTATGTAGGTTAGAAGTAGAAACGGAAAGCAATTTAATGAAAATGCACCTACTTATGTTGATGAGATAATGCTACAGTTTAAGTGAAATGTTAACAATTTAAAAGTACAAAAAGCAGTAATTTTAATACAATCTATATTTGCAGAGAAATGAGATTCAAGGGAGAGTGTTACTGTAATTTATTTTAAGAGAGGAGATGTAATTACACTTGTGCAAGTTTTTGTACCCAACACATTTCTGTAAAACCACCTTGAAACGAATATAGCTAAAGGCAGTTAAAATAAAGATGACTAACAAGAAGAAAGAATATCTATTATGAGGATACCAAAAGAAGAATGAAAATTGGCATTTTCCACTGTGGAAAAAAGAAATATTAAATAGAACAACAATGGCTCCCTAAATGGCTCCCTGAGGCAAGGAATGCAAGTGGAAAAATATATAAGAGCTCAGTATTTTTATTAACTATTTTTATGCACAAAAAGAGATATTTGAGTTTACCTAAATAAGATTTTCAGAGTTGTTCAGATACCCTAACACACAGTGCTGTTAAACACAGAGAAGAGCGTTATGAAAAGTGAACTTACTTGTACAGATGAATCACCTGACTTATTTATTTAATTTAGGCTTCCCTTTATAAACGTCCTTGATTGGGAGCAGGGTGTGTGTAGAAGAGAGAGAGGATGTGCAGGGAGGGAGGGCTGAGAACAATGTATGTAAGATGTAAGGTAGAGATTTTTATTTATCCATATTGAAGGGCTGCTTAGAATAAAATAAAAATAAGATGACTGAGCCAGTGCCTCAAGCTGCTAAGGAATGGGGAAGCATGCAGGCTTGGATACAGTCTGGGAATACAGTTGGTCACTTTAGAATTGAGTAATAGGGTCTGTGTGTGTATGAAACTGCCTGTGTACGGCATGCACTATTGCTACTGTCATTGCAGGACCATTCAGCTGGAGAATGAGCCCATCAAAGAACTGCCTGCTGCTATATGATTTTGTTTTATTTTGGCACATAGAAATGAGAGGATTTCCATGAAACAAGAAATATAGCAGTTGACTATGACCGACAGTGCAAAACTGAAACAGTAGTCCAGGGAGATCATTTGTGTGAAGAAAGAAACCAGAGATATTCAACCCCTGGGGCTTCCTTTGTGAGAGGCTATTATTATTTGTATTGATTTTAGTATGCAAGTTTTCTCTTTCCCTCTCTCTGCTGGCCCACAGTGTAACCCATAAATAATATATTGAGTAACTCTTTGACTGCAAGCATCACAACCACTGCAGCACATTAATTTGTGCACCGTACAACCGACAGTTACAAAACTAGGAACATATTCTTAGGAAAAAAGGGGAAGAGAATGGAGCTCAAGCTCCCCCAAAATAGGAAGGCAATCTAGCATTTCTTGCAGATTAAGTCAAGATCTCCTTAGCAGCAGCTAAAAGCTATATGCAAGCATACATCTTGCTAATGCAGCTGATGTTGGTAGGTTTGTCAGGCTATTCCCTTCAAACTTCTCATAATATGGATGTTATCAGGCTCAGGCACCATATTGCTATATCATACTACTGCCAAGGATACTGTAGATCTTGTAAACTGATATCATTACTTGTACTTCTGGTAACAACCCTTCTCATCTTTCCAATGCTGTGCGGGCCTGTCAGCGGCCACCAGATATAATTGTGGTGCATCTTGAGGGAAATGATTTGGGAATGCTTAAAGGGAATGGAACTATTGCTCAGAGCAAGGAGGGACTTGGGGCTGATCCTTGAACTTTTTCCAGGAGTTAACAATGTTTGATCAGAGATGCCTCAGTGCAGGGTCTGGCAGGGAGCTGTGAGACCTCCCAGGATGGACAAGGCAAGGAGGTATGCGAACAGGGAGGTGGCCAAATTCCTTGGAACCAGAGAACGGACACTAATTTCACATTCTGGCATAGTATATGGGGCAGCAGAGTTGTTTCAAGAGCATGGGGTTCACCTATACGACTTAGGTGCTGTCATGTTTTTAACTGATATAAAAGATGACATTAAGAGATATCTGAGAACCTGACTGGGTGTGGGGAGGAGGCAGACAAGCTATTTGCTGATGCCTCCTTGTGGCAGATGTCCAGTGCAAGTACTCCATAGGAAAGGTATACAATGACCCGATAAAAGGCTTGGAAAAGGATTTAAAAAGAGGTGTTCATTAAAGGAATGAATGGGGGGGAGGGGTTGGGGACAGGGACTCCTATGATTCATATAGCAGGGAGCCAACCCCGCTATTTTTATAGCCCACCTTAACCCTACTACACGGGGTGGTGGTGGATGGTAAGGTCCTGGCAATGGATGTTCTGGAGGAACCTGGAGGGAAAAAGAGGGGGAGCTGGTAAAAGCCCACCGGGTAATTACGGAATAAACATAATTACGGAATCAAAGCTGAATATGAGTCAACAGTGTGCCCTTGTTGCCAAGAAGGCTAACGGCATTTTGGGCTGTATAAGTAGGGGCATTTCCAGCAGATCGAGGGACGTGATTATTCCCCTCTATTCGGCACTGGTGAGGCCTCATTTGGAGTACTGTGTCCAGTTTTGGGCCCCACGCTACAAGAAGGATGTGGATAAATTGGAAAGAGTCCAACGGAGGGCAACAAAAATGATTAGGGGGCTCGAGCACATGACTTATGAGGAGAGGCTGAGAGAACTGGGATTGTTTAGCCTGCAGAAGAGAAGAATGAGGGGGGATTTGATAGCTGCTTTCAACTACCTGAAAGGGGGTTCCAAAGAGGATGGATCTAGACTGTTCTCAGTGGTAGAAGATGACAGAACAAGGAGTAATGGTCTCAAGTTGCAGAGGGGGAGGTTTAGGTTGGATATTAGGAAAAACTTTTTCACTAGTAGGGTGGTGAAGCACTGGAATGGGTTATCTAGGGAGGTGGTGGAATCTCCTTCCTTAGATGTTTTTAAGGTCAGGCTTGACAAAGCCCTGGCTGGGATGATCTAATTGGGTTTGGTCCTGCTTTGAGCAGGGGGTTGGACTAGATGACCTCCTGAGTTCCCTTCCAACCCTGAGATTCTATGATTCTATGATTCTATGAAACATGGGGTTACCTGCACTGTACACTTTATCTGCCAGGTAGTCTCAGACATCTAAAAATAAAGTTGCGGCCTGATTAAACCCATGTCAAATGTCTCCCGTCCTTCTTTTGGCATAGCCAGACAATGACTGCCCTGCACCTTTAAGGGTGGGGTGGGGTGGGGGGATGTTTGAATGGCTGGCTGAATGAAGGGAACAGTATATGACAGGATTCCCGGAGTGCAGCCTGGGACTGTGGTACCAGTGTGACCCCTTAACATTCTCCAGCCGGGGCTGTCTCTCACAATGCCTTGCTAGTGACCAGAAGCAAACTCCTCCAGGTGCTGTTATCACTCAGCACAACCACATGTGCAGCCCCACCCCCAGCTAGATTGCATGAATGCTCCTAGAGCCACTCATGAATCATACAGAGAATGGTACCAGAGCCAAATCCCCCCAGCTCCCAGCACTGTACCTCAGGAATATACTGTCTTGCATTGCTCAAGATGAGCCGTGCAATTTTATTAATTGGTTCACCACTTCATCAATGGAAACTGGATATACACCAACCTTTGCAAACCTGAGCAGTTTTTCTCACCCCACTGGATATTTCAATCCTTAATATACAGGTTTGTCCTTTAAACCTGGGCCAGCCTCCTCTGTTGGAGTCTTCAGTCTTCTTCTGAGTGTCTTGGTCGCTTGCAGCATAGGTGGGGGCAGGAGAAAGGCGGAGCATGGGCCTGCTATGTTCTGTTTTATACCATGTGCTTGGAGAACACAAGTCCAGGCATGTCTGGTGGGCATTGCTGAGTCCCCAGGCAAGGCTGAGCAATTTCCGTGGTGTGGCCTCATGAAGGTGAGTCATTGAATTGTAACTCCCTTGCTGGAGAATGGCTGTTGATGGGTTGTTTGACACCCCGCCCGGGAGTTGGTTACTTTCCTTGCTGTTGTCTCTGGGGGGCTAATATCTGGATGATTCCCCAATTTACAGCATGTTTTAGTGACAACCGTACAACACAATTCTCATAACTTCATATGCAGATCATAACCTTTCCCCTGATACATCACACGGCCTGCTTGATATGCAAGATCACAATTATATATAATTTTGCTCCCGACACGTTTTGCTCCTACCCTGCAGCCAGAGCTGAGCTTTTTTTTTTTTTGCTCCCGGCACCTTTTTTTGTTCCCAACGCTTTTTGCTCCTGGCACCTTTTTTTAGCTCTGCTCCCCCTGTGCTCTAAACCTGGCTACGCCACTGCCCAAGGTACAATATGTCACACAGTGCTTTGTGGCTGGGGGGAGGAGGGAGATGAAAACTGTTGCAAAAAGGGTGAGTGTGGCCGCTGACTTATCCCCTGGGAATGCAGGGTTTAAAAGAGACAGCTCTGTGCCTGAAGCCTCCCTTTTTACACAGACCAAGGCTGAAGCAGGACCCACCCTCCCTCCCCTTTTAGGTGGTAAAATACCAGGTTTGGTCAACACCTGCTGTGGGCATTATGCTAGCGGCCCCTTTTTTAGGGGGGCTGGGAAGGAAATGTTTCCCTTACCACCATATTGGTTTGGATGCAGTTGGGTGTTTTTTCACCTTCCCCACAGCGGGTTTCAGGAAGGGTTCTGTTCATGCATTGCATGATGTGCAGTAGGCCATATGTCACAACTCATTACTTAAGTGTAGGGTGGATGTCCAGTGGAGGTATTCCATTGGGAAGGTATACAGTCACTGGATAAACTGAAAAGGACTTAAAAAGAGGTGTTCATTAAAGGAACCAATGGGGGACAGTTGGGGACTCTTATGATTGGTACGGCAGGAAGCCAAACCCCAATTCTTATAGTCCACTTTAACCCTCCTACGAGGGGACGGTGGATGTCATGGTACCAGCAATGGATTTGCTGGAGGGACTTGGAGGGGAAAAAGAGGGAGAGCTGGTAAAAACTCCCCAGGAAATTACGGAATAAACATGGGGTTACCTGCACTGTACAATGTTATCTGCCGGGTAGCCCCAGACATCTAATAATAACGTTGCAGCCTGATTAAACCCATGTCAAATGTCTCCTGTCCTTCTTTCGGCATAGCCAGACAATATACATGTCATCAGGCTCAGGCACCATATTGCTATAACACACTATTGCCAAGGATACCATAGATCTTGTAAACTGATATAATTACTTGTACTTCTGGTAACAACCCTTCTCATCTTTCCAGCGTACACTAGTTAGCACCAAACTATGTCAGTTTTTCCCTGCTCATCTGCTCTCAAAATATTTTAGCAGAATAATTAAAGTTAGAGATGAAAAAGATCTTGGATAAAATCCTGGTCTCATTGAAGCGAATCTCAGTTTTGTCATTGATTTTCAAGGGCCAGGATGTAATCTCTACAGATTTATGGTATCTCGCCTATCCTCCTTCCAAGAAAGAGCTATTCCCCACTGTATATTTTCTAGCTCTTTGTTCTCTCTAGTTTTAAATGTCCGAAGTGATATGTCCTCTACCTAGAGTTCCAGAGACTTGGATATGCTTTAACAGTGTCCACAGCTAAGGTTTTGTCTGCTTTAAAATAAAGATCTATGCTGTTTCATACACAAACACACAGCTCTCGTAGAGCTCTTCCTCTGGCTGGACACTCTCCAGGCTATTGTGGTTGGGCTCCATGTGCTGTTTAAGGCTCCAGACTCTGAGCAGAATCAAAACACTGCCCTTGGCTAGGGTCTCTAGGCACGCGTTTCTGCGGGAGGTCCGCCAGTTCCGCGCCGAATTGCCACTTAAAACCGCAGGACTGGCGGACCTCCTGCAGAAATGCTGCCGAAGGCTGCCTGACTGCCGCCCTCTCAGCGACCGTCACGCCGCTCCCCGTGGCTTGCCGCCCCAGGCACATGCTTCCTGCGCTGGTGCCTGGAGCCAGCCCTGGTGACAAAGAGTCCTGTAGCACGTTATAGACTAGCAGATGTATTGGAGCATAAGCTTTCAAGTGCGTCTGATGAAGTGGGTCTTCACCCATGAAAGCTTATGCTCCAATATATGTTAGCCTATAAGGTGCTACAGGACTCTTTGTCGCTCTGACAGTTAGGAAGTTTTTCCTAATGTACAACCTAAACCGCCCTTGCTGCAATTTAAGCCCATTGCTTTTTGTCCTCTCCTCAGAGGTTAAGAAGAACAATTTTTCTCCCTCCTCTTTGTAACAACCTTTTATGTACTTGAAAACTGTTATCATGTCCCCTCTCAGTTTTCTCTTCTCCAGACTAAACAAACCCAGTTTTCTCAATCTTCCTTCATAGGTCATGTTTTCAAGACCTTTCATCATTTGCTCTTCTCTGGATTTTCTCCAATTTGTCCAAATCTTTCCTGAAATGTGGTGCCCAGAACGGGACACAATACTTCAGTTGAGGCCTAATCAGCACGGAGTAGAGCAGAATAATTACTTCTCGTGTCTTGCTTACAATACTCCTGCTAATACAGGAGATTGTATGTTTGCTTTTTTTGCAACAGCATTACACTGTTGACTCATATTTAGCTTGCGATCCACTATGACCCCCAGATCCCTTTGCACAGTACTCCTTCCTAGGCAGTCATTTCCCATTTTGTATGTGGCAACTGATTGTTTCTTCCTAAGTGGAGTACTTTGCATTTGTCCTTTTTGAATTTCATCCTATTTGCTTCAGACCATTTCTCCAGTTTGTCCAGATCATTTTGAATTTTCATAGAATCATAGAATATCAGGGTTGGAAGGGACCTTAGTAGGTCATCCAGTCCAACCCCCTGCTCAAAGCAGGACCAATCCCCAATTTTTGCCCCAGATCCCCAAATGGCCCCCTCAAGGATTGAACTCATAACCCTGGGTTTAGCAGGCCAATGCTCAAACCACTGAGCTATCCCTCCCCCCAGCTTTTAATCCTATCCTCCAAAGCACTTGCAACCCCTCCCAGCTTGGTATCGTCCACAAACTTTATAAGTGTACTCTCTATTCCATTATCTAAATCATTGATAAAGACATTGAACAGAACCGGACCCAGAATCCCTCTCATTATGCCCTTATGGCATGACTATGAACCACTAATAACTACTCTCTGGGAATGATTTTCCAACTAGTTATGCACCCACTTTATAGTAGCTCCATCTAGGTTGTATTTCCCTGGTTTGTTTATGAGAAGGTCATGAGAGACAGTATCAACAGCCTTACTAAAGTCAAGATATACCACATCTACTGCTTCCCTCCATCCAAAACGCTTGTTACCCTGTCAAAGAAAGCTATCGGGTTGGTTTGACACAATTTGTTCTTGACAAATCCATGCTGACTGTTATTTGTCACCTTATCATCATCTAGGTGTTTGCAAATTGGTTGCTTAATTATTTGCTCCATTATCTTTCCAGGTACAGAAGTTAAGCTGACTGGTCTGTAATTCCTTGGGTTGTTCTTATTTCCCTTTTTATAGATGGGCACTATATTTGCTCTTTTCCAGTCTTCTGGAATGTCTCTTGTCTTCCATGACTTTTCAAAGATAATTGCTAATAGCTCAGATATCTCCTCAGTCAGTTCTTTGAGTATTCTAAGCTGCATTTCATCAGGCCCTGGTGATTTGAAGACATCTAACTTGTGTAAGTAATTTTTGACTTGTTCTTTCCCTATTTTAGATTCTGATCCTACCTCATTTTCACTGGCATTCACTATGTTAGATGTCCAATCGCCACCAACCTTCTTGGTGAAAATACAAAAAAAAAAAGTTATTAAGAATCTCTGCCATTTCCACATTTTCTGTTATTGTCTTTCCCCAGTCATTGAGTAATGGGCCTACTCTGTCCTTGGTCATCCTCTTGCTTCTAATATATCTGTAGAATGTTTTCTTGTTTCCTTTTATGTAGTTTGATCTCTTTTTGTGCTTTGGCTTTTCTAATTTTGTCCCTAAATACTTGTGTTATTTGTTTATATTCATCCTTTGTAATTTGACTGCGTGGACATGTGGACATGTCCTTCAGTGAACATGGAGAACAATTGATCACCCTCCTTATAAAAGCCCTTGAAGACTATTCTCCCTCAGTCGTCTTCTTTTTTTTTTTAAGACTAAACATTCCCAGTTCTTCCAGTCTTTTGTCATAGGTCATGTTTTTTAATCCTCTTATCATTTTTGTTGCTGTCCTCTGGACTCTCTCCAATTTGTCCAGATCTTGATCATTTCAAAATCTTGGTGTGTACTGTTTCCAAATATGAATCAAAATGAATACCAACTCCCTGAATATGCATATCAGAGACTGCACTCAGCTATGTAAAATGGCAATCTCAGATCAGGACAGAATTTAAATCTGATGAGTAAAATAAAAATTCATGTATTGAATGCAGGAATTGTTTCTATCAAACAGCTTACAATTCTTAATATCAAATCTGGTGGCTTTTTGTCTGTCATGTACTAAATGCAAGTGATCCTATTTTTCATTTCAGTCAAGGACTTAGTGATATATAGCACACTCTTTGTGGTATATAGGTACATGTGATGAATCATGTAGAATCATTTAGTACTTTTACTGATAGTACCGTTGCATCTGTATGATGCTAGAAATGTGGGAATGAATTGAACAACCTAATTGTCAAAAATGCTTTTGAAATGTGCTAGCTAGATGGATGTTATATCAGGGATCAAATTCATCCTTTTCTGTGTGCTTCTTGGTGGTATTCAGGTGAACTGTTAATGTTACAAGGAGATATTACTATAATGGGAACCTGACTGAAAATGAATGCAGCTTATTTCTCTCTCTGTTCCAGGTGGTTGGTTTGCCTAGTTCTTGGCTTTCCTGGTGTAGTTGGGAAAAACCCGTGAAGAGTACAATTAAGACTTTCTGATGCAGTGATTTTCTACACCAAAATCACCTGATTAGAGATAATATTTCCCATCCTTTTTTTATTTTCACAAATCTGTATTAAACATAACTGTAGTACAATAAGTCATTTCACTTATAGGCTAGCTCATAAATTTGTTTCCAACATCTTTATGGCCCTAGAAAAGCAGAGATGAATTGAACACTATGGGGCTGACTTAATTGGCTGAAACGCTTTTGAAATGTGATGTGGGGTAATTTAATCAGCCTATGGCACTAATGGAGTTAAGCACTCCGTCCACTAGGAAATGATATGATCTTTCACTAAGTTCCTAAGTGCTTGTTTATGGCTCTTTTGAAGGTGCTCTATTGCAGCTCATATATTGCCATCCATCATAGGGGTTACAGAAATGAAAATAGCAGGACTACAAAACATGTGAGACATGTCTAGAACTATAAGTGGAATATAATTCCAGCGATGACATATCAACTGTTTAAAAACCTTTCCATAATCAGTGAAGTGTCAAATATACATTCTGAAGTAAACAGTATCAGTGATGCCTGTATTCTTCATGTCAAAACAGGAACAGTCACATTGTTCCATTAAGGGTTAGCACCAATTGTCAGTGCTTCCTCTAACTCTCTCTTAAAAACAGAGCAGGTGGGCCAAATTATGGTGTTTGACACTGCACTGATACATAACATAACCGCAAAATGGGTGAACTCTCTCTTTTACTTTCCATCATGAGCAACCAAGTATCTGTATCTGCCTGGAATGTAGAGTAGTTGTTGCGACTGAACAGGCTGAATCCCTGTCTTCACTTAATAGAGATTACAGACCCTAAAGGAGACACTCTACCCCAGACTTCCTGTGACCTTGGGCAAATTACTTAAACCCAGATTTGTACAAGTGTTTAAGCACCTAAAGTTATAAATAGGTCCCTTGTGGAATTTTCTAAATCGCCAGTGTGCCCATTGATTGGTTATGTTGTGGCATTGTTTATTTTGTTACCGATGAAGTGGTGAGTTTGGACACCAATTTTATGTATTTATATGGCCTCATAGTATCTGAGTGTCTCACAATCACATTTTTTTAAATCTTTGCAACATCATTGTGAGAAAAGGATGTTCCATTTTACAGATGAATACCTGAGTCACAGAGAGATGACTGGCCACACAGGCCTTACCAAGACACAAACAGACCTGTCTCACCTGGCCTGTTCAGAGGCCCACAGCACTGCCACACAACCTCTACAGCAAACAAGCAGACAGAAAGACCAAACACAGAGACAGGCATGACAATATCCTGTAATATCCTGGACAAATGTATTGAATAAGTACTCCAGAAGTTCATTGTATTAAAAAAGCAAATGTATCTGGGATTAATTTTTTTTAAGGGCCATGCAAATACGTCTATTCCAGTTATGCAAGAACTCAGACTTTTGAAGCGTTTCCACAAAAGCAATCTACCAAGTTACATCATTGACTGAAATTCAATTTCTGCATGTAGAGAGATAAAGAGTTAAATAGAGAGATACTGCTGTCAGGGCCCAATCATTGTCTGGCTTATTACTAGGGCAATCAAGTGATTAAAAAAATTAATCACAATTAATCATGTGATTAATTGTACTGTTAATAAAAGAATACAATTTTGATATTTCCTACATTTTCAAATATACTGATTTCAATTACAACACAGAATACACTACACATTGATCACTTTATATTATTATTTTTTATTTTTTATTACAAATATTTTCACTGTAAAAAAACAAAATAAATAGTATTTTTCAATTCACCCAATGCAAGTACTTTAGTGCAATCTCTTTATCATGAAAGTTAAACTTATAAATGTAGAATTATGTACAAAAAGATAACTGCACTCTAAAATAAAAAATGTAAAACTTTAGAGCCTACAAGTCCACTCAGTCTTACTTCTTGTTTATTCAATCACTCAGACAAACAAGTTTGTTTACATTTGCAGGAGATAATGCTGCCCACTTTTTCTTTACAATGTCACCTGAAAGTAAGAACAGGCGTTTGCATGGCACTGTTTGCATGGCATGGCTACTGGTGTAGCAAGATATGTACATGCCAGATGCAGTAAAGATTCATATGTCCCTTCAGGCTTCAACACCATTCCAGAGGATATGTGTCCATGCCGATGACAGGTTCTGCTCGAAAATGATCCAAAGCGGTGAGGACCAATGCACATTCATTTTTATTATCTGAATCAGGTGCCACCAGCAGAAAGTTGATTTTCTTTTATGGTGGTTCTGGTCCTGTAGTTTCCGCATCGGAGTGTTGCTCTTTTAACGCTTCTGAAACCATGTTCCACACTTTTTCCCTCTCAGATTTTGGAAGTCACTTCAGATTCTTAAACCTTGATTTGAATGCTGTAGCTATCTTTAGAAATCTCACATTGGTACCTCTTTTGTGTTCTGTCAAATCTGCAGTGAAAGTGTTCTTCAAATGAACAACACGTGCAGGGTCATCATCCGAGACTGCTATAACATGAAATATATGGCAGAATTCAGAATAAAACAGCAAGAGACATGCAATTCTCCTCCCAAAAGTGCCAGGTGACATTATAAATAATAAGTGGGCAGCATTATCTCCGGTAAATGTAAACAAACTTGTTTGTCTGAGTGATTGGCTGAGCAAGAAGTAGGATTGAGTGGACTTGTAGGCTCTAAAGTTTTACACTGATTTGTTTTTGAGTGCTGTTATGTAACAAAACAAAACCTACATTTGTAAGTTGCACTTTCATGATAAAGAGATTGCACTACAGTACTTGTATGAAGTGAGTTGAAAAATACTATTTCTTTTATTATTTTTGCAATGCAAATATTTGTAATAAAAATAGTAATAAAAAGTGAGCACTGTACATTTTGTAGTCTGTGTTGTAATTGAAATCAATATATTTGAAAATGTAGAAAAACATCCAAAATATTTAATACATTTCAATTGGTATTCTATTGTTTAACAGTGTGATTAAAAGTGTGATTAATTTTTTTTAATCGCAACTAATTTTTTTTAGTTAATCGCATGAGTTACCTGCGATTAATTGACAGCCCTACTTATTACCTATTCGTAGTCTCTTGAAAGACCCAAACTGGATAAAGGAGGGACTCACTGTTTTATGAGGGTACTTGCTCCAAGTTGAAGCTGTGATAAATTGTGACCACAGGAGAAAACCCTGTGTTGGAAGAACTAATCATTAACTAACAAGAGCCCTTGTTTGAGTGAGGGTGTGCTGATGTCAGGAATAAGGAAGATGAAACAACCTTTAAATACACACTAAGCATGGGAGGTCTCTCCAGATATACAAATAGCAACTTACTGTTAGGCATTCTCAAAGTATCTATATGATAGGTCACCATCTTGTTAAACTGAGCATTGTTACCAGATGGAACATGTCACTCAGTCCATCTCATTTTCTTATTTCAGATGACAATAGCTGATTCAATTGTTAGTACCACCAGGATTTATGGTATAGTAGGTTTCTTAAAATTGTAGTGTGGTTGCTGTAAAACTTAATTATATTGTTCAATAAATCATTTTCACTTGTAAATTCTAATTAATCTGAAGTGTGGAAAGGAAATAGAAGTCTAATTTGAAAAAAAAAACAAAAACAAACATTGCTTCCTTCTGTTCCTGTATACATGTATATATTTTAATATGAATATAACCTAATGAGCCAATGCTAGTTCAATATTTAGCCCATCTATTTTTCTTATATGGTTAGAGTAACAACCAATTTTATTTTTACAACCATTATACATGTACCGTAGCACGATTAAGACTATTGATTTGGTCAACAACTGCTTATTCATGTCTAAAACAACCATAATTAGATGGACATAAAATAAACTGTAACGCAGTAGTTATCTGATTATCCATAAGAGCAGCTGAAAATGTTAACTGAAGCTGCTCTCTTCGTAGAAGAAAATATCATATTGCACAATTGCCTTCACCAGAAGCATCTGAGATTGGCTAATACTAGGAATGGATACAGGAGAAGAGACACAATTGGTTGTTATAGTAGTTCATTTATGTTTTCATATAGTTCTATAAACAAACACAATCACTTCCTATCTAACTAGCATAACAACTACACGTTTCCACAAAAGTCTTACAAACCACAGGGCAATATTCTCCTCCTTCATTTCCATGAGTGGAACCAAAACAGGTGGTGTTTACAGAAGCAGGGTTAGTACTGCCTCCCTAGAGTGCTCCAGAGAGTTCCCTGGTACAGCACCTTATGTCTTCACTGGGCATACTTGTGTAAGACACACACTAACTGAGCAATAGCCAAACACTGTTAGCAGATACACTCCACTCTATGATTTTTTCTTCTTCTTTTTATTAAGTAAAAAGGTCCTGAGTGTCATGCTGGAAAGAGTTACATGTCAATGCATGCCAGATCCTCTGTTAGAGCTCTGTAAGGTCAGGGCTACTCGAGAATTCAGGGATGAAGTCAATGAGGTTTGGAGCAGTCAATCAGCTGCTTACAGCAGCAGGATTCTCTCAGTGCTCAGCAGATTTCCAATCAAAAATCCAATGATATGTTCACATTGTTTGGAGCTGCTGTCTAATGATGGCACTATCACTCTTCAGGACTAGTGCTGCAAAGGGGCTAAAGATCTGAAGGGGGACTTCTGCAATCTCAGTGCTTTTGTGTATCTTGGGTAGATGCACAGGAATTGAAGACTTAAACTTCTGCCTGTTCCAGCAGGGGAAACCCTCAATGGAAATATGAACAGGAAATTCCAGCTCCCATGTGAGAATCAGCTCAACCCAAGAGCCTATCAGCTCTGACAGCAGCACCTAGTTCCTGCTTGCTGCAGGCCACAAGGGCTCACTGTTGAGGGTTCAGGGACACATTGAAGAAGAACAAAACCAACCCACACAACCAACTCACTGTCTGTATTAACTCCAGGGAAGAAAGGAATGGCACATCCAGCAATATGTTGAAGTGAGGAGGAAGATTAAGGCAACTAGTAAAAAATGACTATAGCTCTGTCTTCTTCATTGGGAGAGAGAAAAAAATTCACCATTGGTTCTATTCCCGCCTCTTTAAAAAGGTTAGAGAGACGAAAGATCCCTTTACTTCCAAACCTGGGTCTTCTGACTGCAGGAGAGAGACAAAATATATGTGCTCTCTCCCACCTTGGTGGGGAGCAGGGTGTAGAGAAATAAGTGGCATGTTCCCCAACAGAGACTCCAGTTCTCTTTATAATATGGTAGACCTGGAATGGTGGTGGAGGGTGAGAGAGCAGGACCAAAGTAAGAAATGAGTGCCATCCTGAGGCACGTCTTTGGAGAGAGTACTTTAAGCAGCGCCAAGGGTTTTGGGTCTTAGGAAAGGACAGAGGTTGATTATGGGGGAGGAATTAACTCAAACACTGCATGTTCTATATATTATCCTTTATGGGAAAGTTCTGTAGAATTGAATAATGTTGTAATAAACAATGTTCTATAAAGAAGTGACTAAACCTATAGAATTTAATAGACTATGAAATCTATTTTTCCATAGATTTTTTTACTCTAGAATTCTCTAGTAGGCATACAATTCTCTATTAAATTCTATGATTAAATATGCATGAAATATGAAAAAGATGATGGGAAAAAATAGAAAGGGTCTTGAACACTTCTAAGCAAACTCAGTTTAGAATTTATGTTTTAATAAACAGAAGGTGCTTCTTGTAATTGGCCTCCCATAGGCTATTCCTCTGAAAATGTTAAATTGATTGTTCCTGGAATTCCTTAGGGAAGGCTTAGCGTTCTATAGACCTCTCTAGCTCAGGCTTGCTTTCACTTCTTTGCTCAGTCTCAAACTGAAGTAATCACAGACAGACTACTCCTCTAGTGAAAGGGACAAGTCACTATCCATGAGAGGAAACTATAAATGCAAAGAGACATGTACTGCACCCTCCAATTATTGCTTTCATTCTCTAGAGAGAAAAGGACATCATGTGCGTGCTATAATTTTGCATCCATACCGAGGATGGAAATGGAGCTATTGGAATGACTGATGTGGATACTCTGTCTGGGTAGTTCTACTGTATATGCATTCTGTTAGATGGAACTAACTCACAGGTGTTAATACTTAAGCACAAAACTATCTACAATTTATCAAAGTAATGCTGAAGTTTCTCTAATAGGAAACTATAACTGCAAGTAAATTCAGAGTTAAGATTAAAACACTTACTTTAAGTCACCATGATGAGTCTAGATATTGCAGTACTTTATGAAAGGTATGTATGCTCACCTACTGTTTGAAGACTTCATAAGACAGTTTTGTTTGCAGTATTGTTGTAGCTGTGTTGCTTCCAGGATATTAGAAAGACTAAGTTGTCTTTTATTGGACTAACTGCTGTTGGTGAAAAACACAAGTTTTTGAGCTACACGGAGCTCTTCTGCAGGTCTGGGAAAGGTACTCAGTGGCATAGCTAAATACAAGGGGGAACAGATTGTTTAGCATAAGTAGTTAACACATATTGTAAGAGACCATTCAAAGGTTAAGTGGCCAGTCAAGACTCTGCAGTCATGGGAGAAAACAGAGGAGTGAGTGGATTACAGATTGTTGTAATAAGCCATAAATCCAATGTTATAATTAAGATAATGATTTTTAGTATGTAGCAAAATTATGAATTTAAGCTCCCAGTCTCATCTTGAAGGTGTTGTGAAGGTTTCCTTTGAGGACCAGGACTGAGAGGTCAGATAAAGAGTTATGATTTTTTTTTAAAGTGTTCACCCATGAGTGATGTGGTGTTTGTCTTTTATCATTTTTCTGTGTGAATTCATTCAAGAGAGTCGTGATTGTCTGGTTTCACTCACAGAATTATTAAGGCATTTAATGCACTGAATGAGGCGCAACACTTGTTGTGATAAGCATGTGTAGGACCCATGGATCTTGAGAGGTGTGTTGTGTGGGGAATTGATCATCACAGCAGGGGAGATATGCATGCATGTTTTGCATCTCTTGTTCTGGCAAGGTGGTGATATACCTCATCCAGTGCTTTAGAACCCCCAGTAACAGCTATGTGGGCAGAACCTGATAATTCCCTCCTCCCAAACAGCCTATAGAATTCAATGGCAGGAATAGTAGTCTCTATTAAATGCTAGAATTTAAGGCTGGTAAAATATTCTGAACAAATATTTATGGAAAATTATTGAATACTACCTAAGCAAATTTGATTTAGAATTAACCAACTTGTGTACTAAAAATTTTGGCAGTGATCCCTTGACTCATAAATGTCAAAACCTAAGTCGCTAACTAAACTTTCCCCAATATTCAATCAGTTTCAGGCCTGATCCAGAGCCTACTGAAGTAATTGGGAATCTTCTATTCACTTCAATACGCATTGGATCAAGCACATAAAGGGTAAGTCAGAGATTCTCAGCATCTGAATGGCAACAAATGGTAGCTGAGCAATATTAAGGGATACAGCTTAAAAACATACCCGAACCCCATTAAATTAGAACAGAGAATGAAATATTGAGTTTGTTCACAACCTTCTGAACGTGAGGAGAGCTGTAACTACATTACTATATCTGGACTTATTTGATTCATTTCCACATGGAATGGGGAATCATATATTCTATGATGATATCTGTAGTACACTTGAATCAAAAACATAGGAAATGCTTTTTGCTTCTTTTGTAAACAGAATTATCAAATGGCACTAAAAACTAAAACAAAATAATACACCCCCATACTCTAATAATGTCTTCCTTTGTAATTGCTGTGACTGAAGCTGCCACTTTAGTGACTACATATTATGCATTAGAGCTGTCCATCTTCCACCAAAAGGTATTGTGTTCCTCTGCATCTAAGGGGAGTTTCTGGAGTACTTTTATGGTTAAGCAGTAATTATTATTACATTCACTGTTGTTGATACTGTATGTCATGTCCCCCCACCTGTTCTTTTAAATTATACTCTTCTGGCAACTGCATGAATCTCTCAAACACCAAAGCACTAACCTCATATGCATGTTTTCTGTTGCCAAGCAACACTTACTTAGCTCAAATTTTGACATTTTGTCTCATATGGCACACATCAGTCATTTATTTTTAGATGCAATCTTAGGCTAACTTCATTGTTATAATTTGAATACAATTGATATGTCAGTGGCATTGATTGGCATGCACTGGATTTAGGATGCTGGAAGCTACACTATATTGGGTGCAACAAGAAATATAGTGAGTGAAGTTGCACTTAGTGCCACAACAAAGCCCCCTGTCAACTTTTCCATTTTTAGGAACCTCAAGTATAGATGTACCAGCCTCTTAAATATGTTTAAGATTATTTCAACAAATATGAAAGCGAACAAGAATCCTAGGTGCATTCTGTACACATGATGCACAAATATACTTTGAAAGGAAACACCTGTGGACAATGAGAAATGTTTCATACAATTAAAATAAAGAGCTTGCATATGCCTTGTACAGTATATGCTAGTGAATAATTTGTGAGTCTAACAAACAGCAAGTGAAAAATTAAGTAAACTTACATAATGTTTTAGTATAGTACAACATTCACTTTGACAACAGAGGTCCAATTTTGAAATGTGGGTGCCTGCAATAGAGCAATATGTTCTATTTTTGAATGTTCAACGTATGACATTCTGGGGTGCAATCCAGACCACTGAGGGATTGTGTCACCACTTGCTTTGCAACTTGGGGTGCCTCATAATGCTTAATGCTGTAGCTCCCAACCTGGACTCCTCACAAACAGCCAAACAACCTGCAGGTCACACCCTGAGTATCTGGATATAGCTGCATCCTTGGTTCAGCAGCTCTGACCCCAGCAGCCTGTCAGCAAACACTAGCCACACTCTGGCTTCCAGCAGCCATGGTTACTACTTATAGGGTAACCCCAACACATTCCCAGTCCTGGATTTTCCCCAAAAAACAAGTGTTTAGTGTTTCCAGCCCTCTTCTGGCAGTCCAGATATATTATGTCTGGTGCCCCTCTAAGGGAATCATGATACAACAGTTTGTTACCTTAAATGGAGTTACCCAAACAATTCCCAACACTGGATTAGTTTTAATTAAAGAATAAGAACAAGTTTATTTACTTACAAAGAGAGATTCTACATGCGTACAAGACATTCAAGTCAGAAATGGTTACAAGAAAAATAAAGATACAATGTTTTTTCTAAACTTAACAAACTAGACTTTGTTCAAAGTGAAGTTCTTACCACATGTTTCCAGTAACACTGGTGACCAAACTCTCAGACCAGGATCTACTCCCAAAGTCCAACAGCTATTTTTTATCTGTCATCAGGTAAAAAGAAAGAGATAGGTAGGGAGACATAACTTGATTTTTTTTGCTCCTTATAGTTCAGTCACCCTTTGAAATGCATTTTCCTGTGAGTGACCCCTAGATAAAGTTCTTTCCAGCTGAGAGCAAGGAGACATGGAGTCTGGTGATAGAGATGTTGTATTTTGTTGTTTGCCAATGTGCAGATCTTTTTGTTCCTGACCCTCCTCCCTACCAAAGAATGGTCTCTTGATGATAGGTGATGGCCCATCAGCTTTGATGATACCTGACTGGGGCGTCCTTGAGAAACAGGTTTACCCACTCCCCAGACTTGTCTGGTAAACACACTTCAATCATGATTTCAGCTTATGTTTATAACTTTACATATAATGTTGCTACATACATTTAACGATGATATTATTGACCAGGAAGTTATTTGTTTTCAAATGATACTTTACATGGTATATTCTGTACAAAGATTATTACAATAGTGTGTAGGGTGTGAATACAGGGTGTGCATTCATTCACAGTATACAGGGCAAATATTTTAGGCAGTAATGTGGGTATCGACTTAGGTACCCATGTGTGGAATTGGGTGCTCAAGTTTGAATGTTGGTTTCTTGGAGATGTGTCAGACACCATACTAGGTTCTCGTATCCTGTTAATGGAGCCAACCTTCACTCACATTGTTGGACTTTGAGAGAATATGTGATGATACCTGAACTAGACCTTTCATAATGAGCAGTTGTATAAGGTGAGCCAAAATAAGGTAAGCATCTAGGAGCTATGTCAATCTTATCTGAGGCCCCTAGTCTGCAATGGTCATGGTGGCCAGTGGGGAAGAATGGCTAATAGGTCTGCATTGTAGCAGATCCCCTAGACCTACTCTTCTCATTCCAAATCCCTCTGCAGCATTAGCAGTAGAAGAAGCCTTCAAGGTACACAGTTCTGCAGCTTGCCAGTAGTCCTGACCTAATAAGTGAGTTCCTGGCATCCTTTCACCCAACAGTAAAAGTGCACTAGGGTTACACTGCTTTCAACATCCTTCATGTCCCATATTAATTCTTTGGTTACTTCTAGGTATTTTGAAAATACCAAGTGATAGTAATTATTTCTACTTTGGCCTGTTTCTACTTTTCACGTACTCTCTGTATAAGGAAGTTTTGCCAAGCAATGAATTTCGAGGTGTGATAGTAAAGCTGCCAAATAAAGACATGGGATCAGAGTCTGAGCTTGGATATGTCAGTGTGAATCTGGAGTAACTATCATGATCAGTTAAGTTACTTCACCTTTATGCCAATCTAACTGAGATCAAAATAGTTCATTTCATTATTTATCAGAGCCTGTAAAGGATTATATAACATTTTACTCTGAAACTTAACAAAATATGCAGGAAGGAATTTGAAAGAAAAACAACTAGCTTTTATAGAAAGGAGACGTTGTCTGGATGATTTTCTTATAAAGGGGGTTACTGTAAGACTTAAGAGTATGAAATAAAAAGACTGAATTGTAGTTTTACTGATTTATGTTTAAAAGTAATTCTATCGTGGCCATCAGTGAAGTCCAAAAACATCTATATTGATTAAAAAATCCAAAACAAAATAAAAACAAATACCTCTTATTCAAATCTAAAAGATGTAATGAGCCCAGTCAGAGGGGACTGTCAGATTGAAATCAAATAACATTTGGTGTTCAGATAGGTATTTATTCTTTCTAATTTGCAAGGAGGGTTAATTGGGTTCATGACAAGCAAGGATGATAATAGCTTTGCCCAATGGACATTAAGTTGCCAGATGATCTCATTCTATGGCTTTCATCAGGGAAGAATCTCTTATATACAAAGAGAAAACTAATAAGATGGACAATGGGCTAAAATTAGGATGTGTATAATGTAGATGGTAAGGTGAAATATGCATCTGTTACCATTAGATTGGCTGAAGTATTGAGAAAACTGACATTTGTGTAGCAACAGTGACAACAAACTAAAACACATGAAAGCTAACATAAAGGAATCTTCATTTGCATTCAGCTTTGAAAATATGGAAATCTTCATCAATCTTCAGAAAAGATTTTTTTGGTGTAAATGTCAAGTTTTGATTTGTTATGGAAGAGCAGGGCAGTAGATGCTTAAATGGCATGGGGTTAGTGGGGAAGAGGGGGGAGGACAACTTTGAACTTGTACAACTGTGTCAAGAGAATACTGAATTGTCTGCTTACAGTGAGCAATTTATCGTTCTTTAAAACACGAAGATGTAAAAGGTAAGTATCAAAGTGCTGTAGAAAAAATGAGTGAAGCTGAAGAGCTTGGTAAAACAGAGGAAGGCTTAAAATTATTCTGGGATGGATTCCCTAAGGAAAGAATAAAAAGTTAAAGGAGACAAAAAGCAATTTTCTAGTGGGGGGGAACTATTCAAGAGAGATTTACCTAAAAAAATGGCAACACTAATTAAATAATACGTTTCTAGGTATCTCATTGTCCACAGAGTAACAAGAGGAGTTAGAGCTTAATGTCACTGACATTTTCTGGAAGCAGGTTTAATTTTTTAAGAAGCCATGAGAAAAATTATATATTCCAATTACCTTTTAGGTTACATCCAACAGTTAAAGTACATTGAAACAGGATGGATTGAAATACTGCACCAGTTATGTAGGGGAGCATTGTGAGGGGAGCACTGCTCCCACGAGACAGAAGAAAGACCTCTTCCTCTCCTTTTTTGGAAGAGTCAGATATGCAACCCAGTGCTCCGTCTTTCTTTTACCCCTGATTATATCATTGTTTCCACTCGAGAGCTGCAATCCTGCAAGATTTTATGCATGTTTTTAACTTCATGCCCACAAGTAGTCTCACTGGTTTCAATGGCGCTACTAAGTACATACAGAGTGTATGGTTGCAGGATTCTATAGTTGTTGAATAATCAAACAGCTACTTCCTATTCATAGATCAGCTTTTAAAAAGTGGTTTGTTTATTTTTCCAGTTACAAAGTAAGGAGTGAAATAAATCTGAAATCAGCTGTATGAAGTCATTTGGCACTATATTGAAAATAGAAAGAAATAAAATTCCCAGAATGGATGAAGAATTTTATTTTGTACCCAAATCCTGCAGTTAGAGAAATTATCCTGGAAAGACATGATAAATAAGCATTACAAAAATCTCCTCCTGGGTGTGACATGGATTTTTTTAAAAAAAGGTACAGGACATGTGTAGTCCAGGCCTGCACAACATACGGCCCGTTGCTCAACAACTTTTGGGGTGGGAGAAGAGTTTTGGCCCTCGGCTGTTTTCTTCAGAGTAATATGGCCCTTACCGCTTTACGAGTTGTGCAGGCCTGGTGTAGTCTCTAGAGGCCCATTTATAAAAGCCAAAGCATGAGGAAAACTATTTCTACAGAAAGGACTCCAATCATTTTGAGGCTACATGTCAGATGCAGGACAAACCTTAGTGAATGGTAGAAGTTAAATTGCAGATGTTCCATTACCTGATTCAAGGTCCGTTAAAGTCACTGAGAGTCTTTCTACTGACTACTATGGGCTTTGAATCAGGCCCTAAATATTTAGTACATGACTCATGGCAAGATGATATTAAGATATGTTGTTTAAATAATATTTAAACCTATGTAAGTAGCTTTGCGTTTTGTAATATTGTTATAAGAGTGCTTGGAATTTTTGAATAACCTATTTTGGTAGAGCTAACTATGGTACTTTTAGTACAGTAAGTAGCTATTTAACTATTCTACCCAGAATCCTTAACTGTTTGGAAAGTGAAAAATAAAATAAACCATGTTGAACTGGTAGAATGTTTAGGTACATAACTAGTGGATAGATTAAAAAAACTAGACAGTTGAACGTGTCAATGCTGATATTTTATCGAGGTCAGGAAGTGAAAACTAGGGAGTTTAACAAAAAGAGATGCTTTCTTTTGCACATTAATTTACAGACTTCATTTGTGCTGTAAAGATATTGCTAAAGGGACTAGAAAGACCTAATTGCATTCTAAGTGGGAGATGACACAATGAATGGCTGGCCAAATTTTGTGACTAAGGAGACATTTTAGTTCTAAATGTATTTATTTGTACTGGGATAGTGCCCAAAGATACCAATCAGCATCAAGATCCCACTGTGCTAAATGTTCTACGAACACACAAGAAGTCTCAGGCACTTCTTCAAACAGTTTACCATCTAATTTGAAACAAGATTTAACAACTGAGTGTAATAAACACTAGGAGAGAATGGAGGAAAAGAAGTTGAGGATAGTGATAATAAAGTGTCATGGTTACACAAGTTGGTTATGTGCACAGCTTGATGGTTCTGAGTTGCTTGCAAGGTTTTTTCTTTTTCCTGTTATAAATAGTATCAGTTATCTATGAGTGCTGGTCAGTCTAGCCATCATTACTCAGCTATGTCTTATAGAGTAAGAAAAGATTGGCTCTCAGTTGAACAGTGTAACTTACTTTGATGACAATGAGTGATGATACTTCCATGCTATTGAGCCAGATTGTTAGAGGAGCTATACAGAATGCACCATAGAATGGTTCATATGAAAGCCTTGGAGAGAAACTATTTTCTGTCTATCTTAATTAAGTTTATAGAGTGAAAAATCACCATAGAACCTCTAATTCATGAAGATAATAGTACATTCATATTGATTTCACTGAAAAAGATAAATAATATTTTCTCTTAATGGTCAACAGTAACTCAAAGTGATAAAAAGTAATCCCATTGTCCACAAGCACAGCAAAAATGATAGCAGCACTATGGAGTGTATTTTCAAGGTATTGATCACCTGAAAAGTAATATTTGAACATGTATAGCTTTGTGTTTAAGACAATAGTCAATACTTTATGTAATACAAATACACATTATTAATCATTAGGCAGAATAATTCTCTGAAAATGTACATAGCTAAATGAGTGACCTGATTTTCAGAGGTGCGGAGGAACTGTCACTCTAAATGACTGAGTGAGCATTTCTGAAAATCACGCCTTTCTTTAGGTGTCTAAATATGGACTAAGATGCCTAACTTTAAATTCTCAAAACTGACCATGCTAACCTTCATATTATACTGTATAGTATTTAGTAAACAGTTTCTATTTCAGGGAGGGGAGTGTAATGTAAGGACATGTGCAAAAGGAAGCAACATTTCTTTCCACCAAAGTCACTGAGATTGACTTCAAGATTTGGCTTATACAATTTCAGGACCACTGTAGTGGTCATTCTAATTATGATACTAAGGATAAGAGTATCCAGAAACTTTAACAGGAAGTTCAGTGTGTCTGTATTGTGGCAGAGCTCCGATCTTGTCCCTGTGGGTCCCGCGCGTCTAGGCGGTTTATGCTAGCCTCAGAGGATGGTGAGAGAACTCCCACAGTTCCTGTTGTCCCTCTGGGCTTATTGCAGAACAGTTTAGCCTCCTGTCCTGCCAGAGGCCTGTCTTCTCCTTGTAGTGGCAGGTTGGTGGGGGGAACCTGGGCCCGCCCTCTACTCCGGGTTCCAGCCCAGGGACCCTAATGGTAGCAGCTGTTGGCAGCCGACCTCTCACTGCCAGAGTTGCTACAATTCCCTGGGCCACTTCCCCACAGCTCTCCCGCTTCTCCCTTCTTCACCCTTACCTTAGGGCTCCCTTACCAATGGCTTGAGAGTTGCCTTATTTACTCAGCCCTTCAGTAGCAGCAGCACTTCCTCTCCTCTGGCTCCCTGGCTCTTCCTCAGCCTGACTGGAATGAGCCCTTTTATATGCTCAGAAGAGCCTTAATTAGGGTCAGGGGTTCACTTCACCTTAATGGCCTCACCTGACTCTTTGCAGGTTAATTAGAGTCAGGTGTTCTCATTAGCCTGGAGCAGTCTCTGCTCTGGTCAGTTAGGGAACAGAAAACTGCTAACCCAATGGCCAGTATATCTGCCTTCTACTATTCTGTTGTATCTTCCGCGAGACCTCTCCAAGCTGACGGTCTTCTACCAGGACCTCCTCCACCCTGGAGGCTGGTTTCAGCAACCAGGTCCTTTGCGGCCACTGAGGGGTAGATCTCCTCGCGGAGCCCCTGCTTCAAAATCCCCATCTTTGTGTGCAGGTGGCGGAGTCCCCCTTGGTGCGCCGGAGGTTGGTCCTGGCGAGAGTCACCAAGATCAGAAACCTCCTGGACTACGCCCCGGGGGGTTGGGTGGTTCCCCGGGTGCTTGGTCGGCGCATGGGGCTCTCCACCCTTACAACCCCCAGGCGCGTACTCCAGGAGGTGGAGGCAGCCCTGTCCCCTGCGGCTCGGTTTTTCCTCGAGTGGGTCCTGCGAGAGGGTGCGCCCCGCCCGTCCCTCACTCCAGGCCCTCCAGATCTCTCCATCGGCCCCCTGCCCCATGAGCCTTCCCGGCCTCCCCCTCCTCACACCTCGAGCCGGCTGCGTACAATGCAGCCGGTTCGCTTCCAAACTGCTCCAAGGGACCATCTATATGCTCTTGTGCTGCACACGCTCCATTACCCCACCCTCGTATCCCGCCCAGACACCAAGTGGCGGGACCTTTTACCAGGAGTGGAGGGTGGGGAACCCCGGTGGGCCAGTTTGTATTCCACCTTAGTCCCGCGGCCCGCCGGGGATATCACCTGGCGGCTCCTGCATGGAGCAGTGAGCACGGGCGTGTACTTGGCGCGGTTTACCCCGGTCCCTGAAGCCTGTCCCTTTTGTGGCGAGAGGGAGACCCTGGCGCACGCGTATCTTCAGTGCGCCAGGCTGCAGCCCCTCTTTCAGCTCCTCCAGAACCTCTTATTGAGGTTCTGGCTGCACTTTTCCCCTCACTTGTTTATTTACGCACACCCGATTCGAGGCCCCACAAAGTCGCGGGACCGCCTTGTCAACCTCCTCCTAGCCATGGCCAAGGTGGCCATTCGGAACACCAGGGAGGAGAGGTTGGCAGGGGGAGGGACCTGCGACTGTGGGGCTGTTTTTTGTTGTTTCATCCGTTCATGCATCCAGGCAGAGTTCCTCTGGGCAGCGTCCGCTGGCTCCCTCGATGCTTTCGAGGAGCAGTGGGCGCTGTCCGGGGTTCTCTGCTCGGTGACCCCTTCTGGTTCCTTAGTTTTAGCCCTTTGACCCTCACACCCATTCCTGTTCTTTTATTTGTTGCCCCCCAGAATTATTTGGAATCCAGGTTTTGTGGATCCCTCCCCTTAGGCTGGGATCCTTTAGCAGTGGGCGGGCTTTGCCCATCCACTTCCCGGATCCCAATAGGACTATTCTGTTGTATCCAACTGGCCTGGCTCTATCACAGTATGTAGAGACTGAAAAAAGATAAAGGATGATGACCTGTAAGCAATATATTCCAAAGCCTCTTTCCTTATCTAAATAACTAAAATAAAATCCCACATGTACTGTACAAATAACTCAAAGAGGAACAGTGTATGCAAATATTTCTCAGGGATGGGTACAAAAGGGACTGCCACCAGCAAGAGTTCAGGACCAGCAGCCCTAGAAACTGAATATGGTTAGCCAGGAAACCTCCCCCACACCCATAACTTGTGCTCTTTGAGAATACCCTTCTTTAAGCCCCAGGCATCAGCAGCCCACTCTTACCCCAGCAACATGGGTTAGAGAAGGAAAAGCAGAATTACCTTTCTGGGCATGGCTCCATTCCTCAGAAGTAGGTTCTCCAACAACTGTGGGGCACTGAAAACTCCAGCTGGGGCTCACTGTGCCTCTTAAATAACCCCCAGATGCGATATCAGCAGGCCAATTTTTACAATTTGAACTCTGGGCATTCTTCTCTACCTGCTCACTAGCTTTTTGTCCCAACTTCCTTCCATGCCTCTCTCCACCACTCTGTCCAATGCTAGCCTCATTTTACCTGCCCTCTCTGTTCCTCTCCCTCTATCCATTGTTTCCTGCTATCTCCCCTTCATTCCCTTTCCATCCTTTCTCTTATTCCTTTACTTGTTTTTACATGCATCTCTTGCTATTTCCTCTGTCTCCATCCCATCCCATAATAGACTAAAGAAACAGATCTGAAAACATTAAAAAGAAGAAATGGAACAGAAAAGTTGCATGCTCATTAGCACCCTGATCGTTTTGTTCATCACACCCCTGGTTCTTCTCCCCTTTGTCTGTTCTTCTCTTTTTAGGTGTTCATGCTGCAACGGTGTCCCCCATAAGACTTTATGGGCAGATGCTTATAAATGTATATAGGATATAACTGGAATATGTTTTATGCTACATGTGCCATGTAACATATCTCTGTAAAAGTTATGATCTACTGAATCTATTCCTCCTGGTTGTATGCATGTATCATTTTTGTAGTTGAAGTTATGAATATTGGTTGTATTTCTTGAGAAAGGAATGTGCGGGTAAAGTGCCCAATCAAGAAGCGCTTAACAGACAAAAAGAAGTTGCAGACACCAATCCACATCTGAGCTTGGCCAGGAATGTCACTGGGCTGGTTACTGAGTTGTGCATGGACATGTGACTTGTCCATGTGATCCCAAAACTCCAGTTGGTAACTGGATGCTACACAGGGAAAGGGAAGGGTACCCACCCAGGGGAGAAAGTCTATTTAAACCCCTGGGAGACCCCTCCATCTTGTCTTCAGCTGGCTAAAGAGAGAGCCTCTCCTCCCCGCAAGGACACACCTGAAAGAGACTGAACAAAGGACAAAGACAATAGGGGGTGTGAGCGATTGCTGGACCAAGGCTAGGAGGACTATAGTCTGTAAAAGGAAGTTTACTGTATATAAGCTTTATACAGGATAAAACGGATTTATTCATGGTTTGAACCCCATTGGGAGTTTGGCACCTGGGTGTCAAAGGCAAGAGCTCTTCCTAAGCTGCTTCCAGGCAGGCCTGCAGCTGTCAGGGGACGTGGTTTAGACCTGGGTCTGGGTTTGCAGCAGTCTAGCGGGTCTGGCTCAAAACAGACAAGATTCTGGAGTCCCAAGCTGGAAAAGGCAGGAAAGCAGGGGCAGGAGTAGTCTTGGCACACCAGGTGGCAGCTCCAAGGAGGTTTCTGTGATACCAACCCGTCACACATGCTCAGTCTACAGGACAGGAATAGTGTCTTTGGGACAATGGGGTCCCAAAACTGATTGAGTCCTTTGGGTGCAACTCCAGGATAGATAATTAGAGTAATCAACAATAAATGAAAACCTTATTTCCCCATAGCAAATTATCGATTTTTTTTTTTTGGTTTAAGGCAAAACAAATAGAAATATATCAACCTTGGTCAAAGCTAGTTAAAATTTTTGATCCATGCATATCATTGTCCTATTTCCCTTCCTTCTCCCTCCCCCCTTCTTTTTGTGCTGGACACAATAAATTATAGCTAAGTCACATTAAAATAGTTCATCAGCATATGCACATGTATCCAGTTCTAGCTGAGTAGGTTAATCTTGTTAAAGATAATGCTTAAACAGCATCAATAGCAGTTGCTGCAGAGCTACAACAAATTACATTAACTGTGCTACAAAAATAAAGTTGATAGTTTGCGATATGAAAGTATAATATGATATCCAGTTTTGACTAGTGGTTTGGACTTTAGTAGAATATAAGGATTATTTATTCATGTTGTTCCATGCATTACCCCTCCACACACTGAATTTCATTGCAGAACCTTTAACTTAAAAAGAAAACTAACTGCTTATTACTAAAAGTTTAAATCCTTGTTTGAATTCGTATCAGTGATAGTAGGAACATGGCTGAGGGAGTTTTTAAGACACTTAAACATTTCAGTTTAAATATTTCCTTATAGTAGCACACTTGTGGAGGTTCACGTTATATGTTTAATTCTACCCTCTATCATCATCATTATGCAGTGCACATCTCCGCATACCTAGCCAAGTCAGCTTTTTGTGCTCACATAGTCGTGCCATATAGTAGCTGATTTTGCAAGATGTATGGTGATGTTACTACACATCAGAGGGCAGGATTGAGCACTACATTGTGATAATAAAGATAACTAGTGAGACAGGGTTAGAGTGATATTTTATTTCCTTTCTTTGTAAGCAAATTAACTTGCATCCGTTAGGACAATTACAGGAGTTCAGGGGGTGAAGGGACGAGAGTATGCAAGAAACAAAGAAAATTAGAGTAGAAAGTGTGGAAGCCAAAAAAGAAGGATAAGCAAGACAGATAGAAAGGAAAGAAAGGGAAAGACAAAGAGAAAAGAACAGAGAAAAGAGGCAGGAATTTTGGGTGTGAGAAGAAAGCACACTCAGACGTGCTAGAAGTGACTTTTAGGAGCCCCTTTAAATTCTTTAGCCAAATTGAAGAAAGGGAAGGGGGTGAGGTCCATGGCTCCAAAGAGTGCTGCTTCCCCCTGAACTATGTCTTTGAATAATTTTAGTTCAAGTGGGAAAATAAATAGATCTCCAATTCCCTTGCTCGTCTTCTCTGCAAGCACAGGTGCACCTGCAATTTGGAGTTTATCTAGGTTGGAGTAAAAGGCATTTTTGTGGAAGTCTCTTGTTAAGATAGTGGCAGCACATAAATCATTTGGGGCACAGAGAAAGATGAGGCTTGATCCTATACAATACAGGTGCAGAGTGTTGGGTGGATAAGGCAAATAGTGATGAGCAGTGCAGGCACTACAAAGAGTCCAATCTTGTAGTATCGAGTATGCTGGTATGCATTCCTAGAACTAGAAGGCAGACCAAAGAGGGGAATCCCTTAGCTATGTGCTCAATTGCATGCTAAATCACACGTAGCCACAGAAGCAGCCACATCTTGTCCATTTTACCTTTACATTTAAGTCAAAGACAGAAGGCCTGCAATGGGCATGAGACTCTGTGCAGACAGCTATGCTTAGTATTCAATGTATCTGTGGCTATGCATAGCCTCCACTCAAACTTTTACTGGAAGGCCAAAGAAGTATGCTACCTGCTTCTCATTTCATAAGAACTTACAGGAGCAAGGGTAGAGTGGGCACTAAGATCACAGTGCATCATAATGCATTCAGCCCCAAGAGACTCATCTAGCAAAAGGGGGCTATTCCCACAAGATTTGTTACATTTGCAGTAGTTCAGTTCTCATTCCATGAGATATGAGAGAAGTTAGTTAGAGAGCAAACACTGCACTGCTTTCTGAAAAAGTCTCTCAACAGTCCCAAAATACTTACCCCAATAAACTGTTTCACAAAGCATCTAGGATATTAGAAAAAAGTTCTAGTGATTTTTGCAGTGCCTTCCCTTCACTTATGTCTGCTGTGATGTATATGTCAAAGGCATTAATATTATTATAAAAATAATCTCAATATATTCCTACATTGTGACGTTAACCTGGAAATATTTGTTATAACGAACTGAATCCCCTAAATCCTGAAAGACCACTCATAGCCTCTCATGGTTTACTATGAAATTCAATTTGCCCATATCTGCTATGGTGATAGACACAATATAAACACATGTATGAAGAAGGAAAGATGTGTGGTTAAACCAAAAGACTGGTAGTCAAGAGATCTGGATCAAGACTTTTCAAAAATGAGGACTAAAGTTAGGCTCTTATATTTGTATTTAAGAATCTAACTAAGTGGTCTGATTTTCAATGGTCCTGAACATGCACCAGATCCCATTAAAGTTAAGGGGAACTGATGGGTGTTTCCTACTTTTAAAAACCAGGTCACTTTTTAGGTGCCTAAATATGGATTTAGGATCCCAGCTTGAGGTCTTTTGGCGCAGGTCTTTTTTTTTTTTTTTTAAGCTCTGCAACAGACTTCCTGTGTGATGCTAGCAGCCTTGCTAATTCTCATGATTTTGCAACAAGTCTCCCATTATTCGGTGTTTTACTTAAAGCCTGAGCTTCCAGTGCTTATGTAAGAAGCTCAGGTTTAATTTTTAAAAAAAAGTTTTGAATGTTTGTGGTTGGCAATACTGCGCTGGGTCGATCACTTAACCTATGAATGCCTCAATTTTCTCATTCCTAAATGGATTAATATTATTGTACTATTTCCTACCTCATGGGGTGTTGGGATATTTAATTTACTAATGTCTGTAAAGCACTTTATTAGCACAGATGGAAGGGCACACTATTTTTATTAATACAGGGGAAGAATAAAATACACTGTATGTGGCCTTTACTCATTTTATGATAATCACAAGGGTGGATTATCCTTTTCATTTTTTGCTTTTGGTAGGACAAAACTTAAATAGTGAGACTAGATAGTACACACATAGGATAAATTGTTAATGTATTCTGATTTATTACTTGATTGCAACATGCACATTCTTAAAAAGTGTTGTCTCACTTTTCTTTGAGTTGGTGAATAATTAATATGCAAAGCTTCTTATATTTCTTTATTGGTAACCTTTGACCAGTCTGTTAGCTAAGCAGTACTTAAGATTGCTCCTAAAGCTTGAAGGAATAATGATAGCAATCATGACGGCAGTTACTCTATGTGTCAGATGGGTTTCTGGGGTGTGAAGGCTTTTAAGTAGGGCCTGTTGATTACTTTAATTAAAAAAAGAGTCACTTTATTGTGTTGCTATTATTCATTTGCTAAATTGAGGAATAGTATTTGACTGGTTACTGAGATGCTCAAATACTGCCAAACATATTGGAATACGCTGTTGTATGAAAAATGGCAAAATTAACTAAATAATTTATTCCCTAAATAATATGCAACCAAATCTACTTGTCATCAATAGCCAGGATATCACTACAGTGTATGCAATGACTAGACCCCTAGGCTTGAAAGTACAAGCCACAATGTCCACACTGCTATTTTTAACATTCAACCTCAAGCCCCGCTAGCATGAGTCTATCTACTCAGGCTGGGAGGTTTGCTCCCAGCTGCATTGTACCCCTTGTGAGTGGAACATGTTCTAGTTTAGAGGGTTTTTTTGCTGCACCACCCCTTTGGCTATACCATGTGCGCTGCCCTTCGCCCTATTTGTGTCCCCCGTTTTTCCTGTTCCCAGTTCTGAGCCCATGATGCAAAGGCAGGGGAATCCCCACAAAACCAGGAGAAGGCTCATTCGCCCTGTTTGAATCCCCACTGCCTAGAGCAGCAACTTGTGCATATGCGAGGTGACTCTACCCCTTCCGAGTGCGCCTGTGCTGGAGGTGAGGCCTTTGCTGTGGGGCCAGGACACCGGCATGCATCTGCTGCTACCATGCTAATTCCCAGCCCAGCCACAGGGATGAGAGGGAGTGGCGAGTATTCTCCAGCTGAGGAGATCTGCCAGCTTTGTGGCTCCTGTATGCCCACAGAGCTGGTATTCAGTGGCAGTGCAAGAGCCCATTAACTGGAGCCTTAAAGTCCTGTATAGAAATATGCATCAGAAAACCAAAGCTTTTCACCAAAAATAGTTAACAATAAGCAAAGGAACACTGTCACCAAAGTAATTTAAACTGGAATGGAAGGTGGAGAATACAATGCTTTTAAAAATAATATTTAAAATAAATTAGACAAAGCCACACTGTTGCTTGTTCAAGATTAATTTGCATTTACTTAAAAATAAAGAATTAAAGTTTCTTTTAAAAAAGAAACTGCAGTATTAGCCACCAATGCAGATGCAGAGAATAGCATCTCTACCTAACCCTGCAGAATCAAGTGGATATTGTTCTAAAAAGCTGGGACAACTGGTAAAGAGTGGCAAGACCATCTCTCTGGTGGTCATTTGGAAAATAGAAGGCGCTATCATTCAGGGAACTTGAAGGATTACTGATGTGTTAAAGCATCTAGCCTATTTTGTTTGTCTAAAAGGCCATTTAGATGATGAGTACAGGTGAGGATGTTTTAAATTTAGATGCTACTTTCCTTTCTTTTGCATGCCTACCGGCAACAAGCAAACTACCAATTCCTTTCTCCTCTATGTTGAAATCCTTCCTGAAAACTCATTTTCCATGCAGTGTCCACAATAAAGTTATAGAACATACAGAGCTGCTTAAATAACTGATTTTGGTTTGCTGGCAATTCTGAACAAAAAAATTGTTTTGGGATGACCCAAAATGAATTTTTTCAAAATGTTTGGCAAGTAAAAAAAAAATCATCGCAGGGTTGAACATTTTATTCAACCCCAAACTCAACATTTTCTTTCAATTTTGAGCTTTTAACATTTTCAAATTCTTTTAATAAAACAAAAGACATTTCAAAACAAAAAGTAGCATTGATTTAGAAAATCAAAATCTGGTATTTCAAACAAATATTGAAATTAAATGATTTTTGGAATTGTGTGTGTTTTGGTCTCCTCCCCCCACCTGCCTCCACCAGCAGGAACAATCCAGAGAAACCAACACAAATTTGCCTAATGTTTCAGAGTCACCAAACTCACTGACAAGTCATTTTGGCCAAAAAAGTTTGCCCAGCTCTAGTAATAAGTCTCATATCCTTATTTAACAACAGAAAAGACATAAAAAGTCACAAGTATATGCATAACCCTAAACTGAAAAATGCACGATTGTATTGCTTAACCTGCCCCCCATTCCTCTCTTCTGTTAGTCAACACCACTCCTTATACCACATCTAAAATGTACATTGTTTTTCTGTGTATTCTGTGAATCACCTAGCACACACTGGGAAGCTAGTATATAATTAATGAAAATTAGCATATCTAAACCATGGTGTCCTAGATTTATCAGATGCATGAAAAAATATTGCATCATAGAAGTAGCTTCCAAGTATTGAGGCCAACAAATTTTGAACACACCAGGGGAACAACTTTAAAAGAAGTTGTGCTTATAAAAAGCACATTTCTTAAATGACTCCTGTTGAATGAATTGGACTCCTACAGTTTAGTACATGAAGACGTTTTGTACCCTAGTGCCAGTGCTGCTCCACCAGTGATAGAGCCATGGTGGGTACATAGGAATATATACCACTATGTCATTTGACCCTGCACAGGGTGAATCTTCAAGACTCAATGTACATCTACACAAAAATTGAAGGTGTGATAGTGCAGGGAGGCATAGTCAAGCTAATTTTAATCTAGCTAACACAGGTAACAACAGTAGAAAATGTGGTGGCAGAGACTTCAGTGTGAGCAAAACTTCAAGTACATAGCCAGGTTACCCAGGGAGCTTGTATCACGGTGCTATCGTGCACTGATGCCTTTGCCTCCACCTCTTTGCTATTACTCTTACCTGCTCTAGCTAAATTAAGCTAGCATGGGTATGCCTACAAGTGCTACAGTCAGACCTTCATTTGCTGAGTAGACATACCCACAGTGGTTAAAATAGCCACGAGCAATGTTTACACTAGCACTTCCACCGTAGTGTCTATGAGTGAAGCTTCAACAGTTGCAGATTTCCTAAAAAAATGTTGTTATAGACACAGTTTAACAGTCCATCAGAGATTTCAACATTAGAGTATCAAAGTAAACAATCTTACTGCTAATTCGCAATCCCTACCATGGGAATTATTAGATTTTAACTGATGATTCCATTTCTACCTTCTGTATCCAAAAATGTAATTCATCTACATTCTCTTGGCCTCTCAGAACACTTGTCCTGGCTGGCATTCTTATTAGGGATGACTAAATAGCATCTCTGTTTCATGTCCATTTATGGTACTAATCAGGCAGCATGCATAGTGCAGTTGTAAATAAGGAAAAGCTAGTAGCTGTAAAGCTGCAGTACAACTCCTCCAGGACAACACTGGCAAACAGGCCTAATATTTAAGAAATCTGGAAAGCTGTAGTTTGAAGCAAAAGAGTTGTGTTTCCAGTGCCAGTGTTATTTTTAAAAATAGTGTTTCCTTTATAGCACATCATTTTTTTAATTTAAAATGTCTTTGTTTTCTAACAGTAATATTTAGCTTAATGCTTTATGAAACAGGGTAAGAAATGATGTGCCAGTCCTGCAATGATTAAAGCACATGGCTAATTTAACACAAGTGAATAGTCCAACGAAATCAATTAGATTATTCACATGCATAAAGTTACTCACATGCTTAAATCTTTGTAGTATTTGGGTCTTCCTGTGTAAATAGGAAATAACAGTTACTGAGAGATTTAGATTATCGCTTCACAAGAGAGTTTTTAATGGATAGCTATCAACTCTACATGTGCAGTAGTAATTCATGTACCATGTATAAGGAATTATGGGAAAAAAGCCTGGATGCAACAAATAATTGTCATAGATATTAAATTAAAAGATATTAAAAATCTCATGCATTGGAAGTACTGTTAAAACATTGATGGATAAAACATAGAACTTCTGCAGTGCACATTTTATTAGGAAGCATGATTAATATTATTTTCCAAATGGTCACAGTAATTCATATTTGCCATATACAAGAGCCTACCAAATTTTATCTAGAGAGGGGGAAAAGCACCATATACAATATCTTAAAATACATAAAAAGATTTACATTATTCCTCAGTTCCCCTCTATACTGAGAACTTAATATCAAGTTTTAGCCTGGTGGGAATTAGAATTATTTGTTGAAAATCAATGTTTAAAAATGAAAGACATTGAAAGACACAACTGCAGAGTTGTCAAAGTGAGACAATAATATAATACTTATCTCTGATTATGATTACCTGTACTATTCCCAGAAGGAAGTCTGTGTATATATACTACAGTGTAATCAAGATAAACATTTTATGCATGCAAGTGACAGCTAATCTTATTATGGGTTTTTTAAAGTATTAATGCCTTCATTTTAATAACCTGTTTTATGCTTTACAATAGCTACCAAGGCTTTATGTGCAGCTTTACTTATGCTTATGGTAACATTAATAAAATAAAATACCAGCATATCTGTTAGTCAATATTAGGGTAGCATAGCAGCACATATGTGGAGTGGCCAGTAAGACACAGGTAAAGAGGGTGCCTTTACAGTTGGTGGATGGACGTCACAGAGGTTCTTCTTGCCTCCTCTTTCCTCCTGTTCTGATTAGTCTGGCATACAAGGATTCTTTGGAGGAAGGCCCGACTCTGTTATGGACCTGTCAGCCTGGTGTGTAAGTTTGAGGAATGCACAGACCTTTAAAGTTCCCTGCAGAAACAGTGGCTTTTACTCAACTTCTCCAGCTGTGTGGGTGGCCTCAAATTATGAGTTGCACTCCACAAGAACAAAGAAAAGCTAGTCCACATACCTTTGTCTTTATGACAAGGGGGAAGCATTGTGCCTGTAGAAAAAACAGAGCACAAAGGAAACTGGGCACACCTGAGTGTGAAAGGGATGTTAGTAAATCTGGCTTACTGATGTAAATATTTGGAATATAGTACAAATACAGCAATTAAAAAACTTTGAATTTGAATAATCATCAATAACATGTTTTTAATTAGGCTGACTTACTCTCTGTACTCCTATATTTCACCGGATATATATTTAATAGGATACTTTGGTTGAAAAGAAATAGAATCAGGCACTGATCATTTTAAATAGGGATGTGATGACAGGATGGTCTTTTGGATTTCATTAAAACGTTCCCTGTTAATTTAAAGCATTGTTTCATGGGAAATGTAGTTAACAACATGCATTCCTAATTAAATGGAAGCTTATGTTATCCAAACAATTCTTGTTTAAAAGTAGTTCCTACTCTCCTATGATAATCAGGTCAATAAAATAAACATGCAAGAGTTCTGAACCTGCATTCTTCCAGACTCAACCCAAACCAGACCCACAGGGGCACTGAGTTCTAATTTGATCTATGCTATGCACTGAATGAGGGAATGGTCCTGTGGAACAAATACATGTGATCTCAAAACTGTATATAGGTTCTTACACTGCTGTCATCACCATAGTATCTAAATGTCTTCCAGTAGCATATGACACATCGTTACACTTACTTCAGTTTCTCGCTCATCCAATCCATGGTAGGTTTTTTGGCTGATTTTCTTTAAAATGTACATGCCATGATATGTTTATAGAAGGGAAGACAAGGTTGGAGAATTGAATCATGTACATAGAGAGAAAGGAAGGTGCTGAGGAAGAGTCATTTCTAAGGCCTTGTCTATACTACTGTCATAAGTCAACCTAAGTTACGCTACTTCAATTACGTGAATAACATAACTGGAGTCGATATACCTTAGATTGATTACTGTGGTGTCTACATGGTGTTGTTGGGAGATGCTCTCCCACTGACTTACCTTATTCTTCTCGGGGAGCTAAATCAACACCGCTACATCAATCACAGCAGTGCCAATCTACCAATAAGTGTACACATGTCCTAAGTGTGGAAAAATATACGTGTAGCAGAAAAAACCTTAGCTAGGAATGAGGGACAGACTGTATCTGGAGGAGGGCACACAACCTCTAGAAGCAGACTTTACCTACTGGGTATTTAAATCTGTTCTTTTGTTAAATGCAACCTTGGATACACTGCTTGTTTTACATTCTGGTTAGTTTGTTTGCTTTAGTTACTTGTCTAATGCATGGGTACTTTCATATCACTGAGAAATCCAGAATGTCACACATCTGCATGGCAAATATTTTGTTTTAGTGCTGTTAATCATATGCCCAATTTACATGCAATTACTAACACACTTGATCTGTAGCCAGTCCACTAATAAATACTAATTCAGATAAAAATAACTTATTTTAGAGAGACTCAAAGTCAGTTTATATCTCAGAGCCCAAACAAGTGTAAAGCAGATGCTAAAGCTGCTTATCTCAATCCAAATGATTTAATATATTTTCTTATATTTATTGGGAAAAATATAGACAGCAAAGAGAGCATTTAACCTGCTAGTTTTAACACTTTTACAGGAGCAAGTATTTCAAACAAACTATAATTAATACCTGAGAGGAATTAAAAGTGGATTTGAGGGAAAATATATTAAAGACAAAGAACATTAATCTCTCAACATAATTAAAGATAGGCTTTTTGTTTGCTAATGCTGTAAATTCTGGTTTCAGAGAACGTTTCTTTGAATTAAGGGAAGAGAGAAACCAGTTATATAGCACAAAGAGAAATGCGAAGTTGCTGGGTAAATGTTTGTGGATTCTGTAGCTTTTCAAAAATCCAGTAGCATTTTGTAACTCCAATTGTATGCTTAGCTTGTCTGTAAACTGCAGGCAGCCTGGAGCCTCTGCTTCCCAACCTACCAGCCTGGCCCCAGGACATGCCTGACCACTGGCCTGAAGCAAATGCAGCTCTGCTTTGACCTGATCTGCTGCCAAGCCCCATGCTTGGGCAAGGATGTTGTGATTGGTGAAAGTGGCCAGAAGTGTCAGTTGCTAGGGGAAATCATGAAGCAGAAGATTTGACATGGCTCTTCCATCTCACATCTGAGGAGTGCAAGATGCAAAGTTTAATGGAAGTAGGTGGGACTCCACCCTCATAGGGGTGGTGAGAGGGCTGGTTCAGGATACGGTGCCCAAGTGGAACCCAATCCCCTCCATAAACAAAATGAATTTGGCCCATCCCTGGATTATAGGGCATGACTGGCCCCAATTGCCCCTATGCTGAACTGCAGTGGTACTGCCTACAGCCAGGGGTAGATTGGGGGCTGCCATCTTGCACTTCAAAGTTTTAGTTTTTTTAGGAAGAGGACAATGGGATCTCTCTCCCTGCAACTGTGAAGGGGATGGGCTGACTATGGATTTTTAAGTATTATCCTTTGGAAAAAGTCAAGAGCTTCCAGAGGCCTAAAGTGGCTCCCAGTATCCTGCTAAAGTTGCCTCCCACCCAACTAAAATTTGAAATGGCATCCCATTCTTAACAAGTGCAGATTCCTTGGTTTCAGCAATTGCAGTTTGCCAAAATTCTAAGTCTAATATCATGAGCTCATGTTAATGGCCAATATAGAGAATGAGAAACACCATTCTAATCTTGAAACATAGTTTTGTAACAATGCAGGTCAATTGACAACATCAAAACAAAGGGTTATGGCACTATCCTTGAGTCTTTATGACTTTCCAAAGATGTATGTATTGAATAAAAACAGCTGACATGTTGTTCACACTGTTCTAATTGTCCCATCTGTTAATCATAAGACTGCATCAGCTAACTATGTTATCTTGTGTGAAAACAATCTGTGCACTGTGACTGCAGAGTCAGCAACAAAGCAGTTCCCCCGCATGTAACATTCACTGATGCAGATGGATTACCAAAACCTTAGTGGTCATGTTTCATCTCAGTTACACAGTTCTACAGGTTGAGCACCTTGTCATTTGGGGGAAACAGTGAGAAGCCCTACCCCTCTAACTTGTTCCCACCATCTCCACAGTCAATTATCTGAGTAGTGCTGTGCCAAAAGCACAGCCTGCCTACCCTCAGTTCCACTTTCTGAAGCAACCAGAATCTCCTCCCCTTCGCCTATCACCAAAACTCCTCCCCTTCCTTCCCATCAGCCCCAGTCCCAAATCTCTTCTTCCACTGGCCTCAACCTTTTTTCTCTTTCTCTCCATATCCCCAGCCACCACCCAGGGAAACATGCCTATTTCCTGCTTGCTGCTCCTTCCCTCCACCCTCATTCTCCCAAAGTTTCCCTGTCACTTAATGCTCCTTGAAGGGAATGCGGGAGAAAATAATTGATGAAATAAGGGTGCTGATACCTGATGGAACAGGGCATTCTGAAAAATAAATAAAGGCAGAATAGAGGTGGCCAGGCTATTGAACTGACTAATTTGAAGCGTGATCTGAGAACAGATGATATAGGGGGGTGAGAGCCAACAATTGAATAGTTTGAAATGGGGAGGGGGATTCTTAATTAATAAAAGAGGATTCAAAATTAATACATTTTTCTGGCAGAACTGGTTAATTGAGGGAAGTAAGGGCTCAGTCTTGGTCAATTGACTGGAGTGAAAAGGGGCAGAACTTGATGACTGACAGGAGATGAAATGGCGGGGTGGGGGAGGTAGAAAAGGCAATAAAGTAACAAGGCAATGGGGTTTTGGTGTGTGTGGGAGCCAAAGAATGGTTTGTTTGAAGCAAAAACTGAGAAGGGAAAGTACACTTGTTTCTTTTACGTATAAAGCATTTGTTTTGAAATGTTTTTAAATATTCTTAAATGTGGGAAACAATACTTGACATTTCAAACTCAAGGGAGAAGATCTCAAACAACACATCTCATGTTTGTGCCATTTCTTCACAGTTCCCCAACTTCTGTTTGTCTAGCTATAGGCCTCATGTTGAGTAACCTCAGTTAAGTCAATGGGTTTATTTTGCATACAATGTCCAATTGTGAAAATCCTTATTCACACTGAAATAAATGAGACTAGTATGTGAATAAAAGGCACTAGTACAAGAGAGTTTGTAGAACTGGGTCTTTACGTTTGTGTAAAGGAGACGAAAATCCAGAGCATTATTTATAACAGCAAATGGCACAATTTTATAAATTGAGTAAGATGTTATAGCCTCACAATTCCTTTTCCTTTTAATAATGATTTAGAAAAGCAGCATCACTTGCACCATAACCTCAGCCATGCTGAACACAACGCCATCAACAGCCTCAGGAAGAACTCTGACATCATAATCAAAAAGGCTGACAAAGGAGGTGCTGTTGTCATCATGAATAAGTTGGAATATGAACAAGAGGCTGCCAGGCAGCTCTCTAACTCCATATTCTACAGGCCATTATCCTCTGATCCCACTGAGGAGTACCAAAAGAAACTACACCATCTGCTCCAGAAACTCCATGGAAAAGCACAGGAAGAGATCTGTACAGACACGTTCCTAGAACCCCGACCAGGGGTATTCTATTTGCTACCCAAGATCCATAAACCTGGAAATCCTGGACGCCCCATCATCTTAGGCATTGGCACCTTAACAGAAGGATTGTCTGGCTATGTGGACTCTCTCCTCAGGCCCTACACTCCCAGCACTCCCAGCTATCTTTGAGACACCACTGACTTCCTGAGGAAACTACAATCCATCGGTGACCTTCCAGAAAACACCATCCTGGCCACTATGGATGTAGAAGCTCTCTACACTAACATTCCACACAAAGATGGACTACAAGCTGTCAGGAACAGTATCCCTGATAATGCCATGGCAAACCTGGTGGCTGAACTTTGTGATTTTGTCCTCACCCACAACTATTTCACATTTAGGGACAATATATACCTTCAAGTCAGCGGCACTGCTATGGGTGCCAGCATGGCCCCACAGTATGCCAACATTTTTATGGCTGACTTAGAACAACGCTTCCTTAGCTCTCGTCCCCTAGCGCCCCCACTCTACTTGCGCTACATTGATGACATCTTCATCATCTGGATCCATGGAAAAGAAGCCCTTGAGGAATTCCACCATGATTTCAACAATTTCCATCCCACCATCAACCTCAGCCTAGACCAGTCCACACAAGCGGTCCATTTCCTAGACACTACTGTGCTAATAAGCGATGGTCACATAAACACCACCCTATACCGGAAACCTATTGACCACTATACTTACCTACATGCCTCCAGCTTCCATCCAGGACACACCACACGATCCATTGTTTACAGCCAAGCTCTAAGATACAACCGCATTTGCTCCAATCCCTCAGACAGAGACAAACACCTACAAGATCTCTATCAAGCATTCTTAAAACTACAATACCCACCTGCTGAAGTAAAAAAACAGATTGACAGAGCCAAAAGACTACCCAGGAGTCACCTACTACAGGACAGGCCCAACAAAGAAAATAACAGAACGCCACTAGCCATCACCTTTAGCCCCCAACTAAAACCTCTCCAGCGCATCATCAAAGATCTACAACCTATCCTGAAAGATGATCCCTCGCTCTCGCAGATCTTGGGAGACAGACCAGTCCTCGCTTACAGACAGCCCCCCAACCTGAAAAAAATACTCACCAACAACCACACACCATACAACAAAAACACTAACCCAGGAACCTATCCTTGCAACAAAGCCCGATGCCAACTCTGTCCACGTATCTATTCAAGTGATACCATCATAGGACCTAATCACATCCATCACACCATCAGGGGCTCGTTCACCTGCACATCTACCAATGTGATATATGTCATCATGTGCCAGCAATGCCCCTCTGCCATGTACATTGGCCAAACCGGACAGTCTCTACGCAAAAGAATAAACGGACACAAATCTGACATCAGGAATCATAACATTCAAAAACCAGTAGGAGAACATTTCAACCTCTCTAATCACTCAGTGACAGACTTAAAGGTAGCAATTTTGCAACGGAAAAACTTCAAAAACAGACTTCAATGAGAAGCTGTTGAACTTGAATTAAAATACAAACTAGATACCATCAACTCAGGGTTAAATAGGGACTGGGAATGGCTTGGCCATTACGTTAATTGAATCTATTTCCCTTAAGTTAATGATCCTCACTCACACCTTTGTGTCAACTGTCCGCAATGGGCCATCTTGTTTATCACTTCAAAAGTTTTTTCCCCCTGCTGTTATAGTTCCTCTTGATTAATTAGCCTCTTAAAGTTGGTGTAGGCACTTCCACCTTATCATGTTTCTCTGACTGTATAAATATCTGTTCACTGTATGTTCCATTCCATGCGTCCGATGAAGTGGGTTCTAACCCACGAAAGCTTATGCTGAAATAAATTTGTTACTTTCTAAGGTGCCACAAGTATTTCTTTCTTATTTTCTTTATATACAAAATTGTGATTCCAACAGGGATAAAAAGAAAAGCTGAAAATTTTTCTAGCAAGCTCTTTAAGACAGCAGGCATCAATTTTATTGGAAACTATCCAATGTGTGTAAATAAGGCAGAAAATAACCAAACTCCATGTTTTATTTAATTCACAGTTGGCAGAATGAACTAGAAATGCAGCAATTAGCACTTAAGTATATATAAGACACAGGTTAACTAAGGAAAAAAGAAGTATAAAGTTGTACTGCACAGTATAACAATAATAGAAGCCTTCAGAGCAAGTAAAAAATTATCTGATTATATAAGGGTAATAATGAAAAAACCCTCAAGTGCTCAATATTTTACACTGGCAAAAATTTTCAGACATAGGAGCCTTAAGGTAGGCTCCTAAGTCCATATTTTGGCACCCACATGTAGGACCTAAGCCCCTAAGGGCTCAAGTGCCATTAACTTAATTGATTTCAATGGGACTTGTGCTTCTAAGTAATGCAGGCTCTTTTTGAAAATCCTATCCTTCTGTATCCATGTATGGTTTCAGGAATCTAACTTTAGGTTTTTATTTATGAAAATTTTGGCCATTGTTCTTTAGGGTGCCAACCCTGCATGGTGCTGCTGAGCATCTCCTGTGAAGTGTTAAGTGTCTTCAACTACCCTTTGTATCAGTGGGAAGTGAGAGCATTCAGTAAGAGGCCCTCAGCACATAGCAGGATCAGCTCAGAGAAAGGGAGAAGCTGGAGAATGGCTACTGATTAAAGGGATTAAAGACAAGGACAATTTAAGATCTTCAATAGCTTAGTGTTTACATAAAGAAAGCCTATTTCACTTCTCAGCCTCACAGAATATTTTATATGAGATCCCATAAATGTCTGAGTAGAATTTGTACACTTCTGTGTAATAATAGAACTGGATAGCAACATGAACTGGAATATAGTCGAATTAAGATAATAGCAAACAATAGTTCTCTCCAAACAAAAATATTCTTTAACACTGTCTATGGGCCTGAAGCTATGGTGTGCCAAGTATCAGCTGAGAAGTACTGAATGGCCTTGAGTCCCACTCGCTTCAGTGCCACAGTTTAAGTGGCTGTCCCTAATTAGTGGCTATAGTTATCCACTATATCTTCTATTTCATGGCTTTTTGGTGGGTGGGCATTCCCTGCAATGATTTTTTGAGATTACATATGATCTTCTGGGACAAACCATTCTGGTAATTTTGATCCCAGTATAGGGAAGGTGTAGGACACCACAGGATAGAAGGATGCTGCTTGTGTTCCCAATATCCAGTTCTAGTCTAAAAGTCAGCTCCAGGATGTGCATAGCCCCAGAGACTCCCTCTGAGAAACTAAGGAAAGTGTAGATAGAGGGATTAGTCCATTGTATCAGAGGCCTTGTCAACTGGGACATTAAAACCTTCCAGGACAAAAGTCTTGGGAATTTAAAAACCATGTCAGATTTGCATGAACAAATGTAAGACTTGCATGGAAACAAGTGTGATATTGTATCTCAATGCAAAACTTTAGAGGACTGTTTGAAACTTTAGACTTGTCAGTGTTTAAAAACCTGGGTCATAGATACCAAAGGGTAATTCTTGTCCACACACCTTTGCATTTGCAATAACTCAAGAAGACTACTAAAATTCAGAAACATATCACTGATAAGGTATGTGAGTGTTCAGAGAATGGAAACACTGATAGACCTGTAACTACAGTGCCTAGGATACACCACCCTGTCTTTACACTAGAGGTGGGTGGGTGCCAGAGCTCGGGCTGAAGCCTGAGCCCAAATGTCTAGAATGCAATTAAACAATCTCTTAGCCCAGTCAGCTGGCATGGGCCAATCCCGAGTTTTTAATTGCAGTGTAGACATACCATAAGAGATTATGGTTAATAGAGATCTGGTTAATAATTAGGAGCTTTTCTCCCCATCCAAACAAGGATATAGATTGTTCTGTACTGGTCCAGCCTAAGACGGGTGCTGATGGAAATACACCAGTTAAACATTCACGTCACCAGTTATCAGTTGCAAAGAGGACAGAGGTGCTACAAGCCATTGAGGAAATATATCAACAAGGCATAATTGAGCCTTCAAAACTGTCCCTGGGCCTCACCCATAGTTCTGGTTAAGAAAGAGGATGGCAGCATCCAATTGATTCTGTGTGGACTATAGAAAATGTAAAGCGTTAAAACATTATTATCCATTTCCACATACAGGTGATACGCTGGATGCTTGGTCTAGTTTTCCACACTGGAAAAAGAGGGTTTTGGAAAGTGGAATTGGATCCAAAAGATGTGACAATAGTGCTTTCACAGCAGGGCAAGGCCTGTGGCTATTTAAAGCGATGACTTTTTGGCATGTGCAATGTATCAACCACATTTGAGAGGCTAATAGAAAGGGAATTACAAGGGATGCCTCTCTTCGCCCGTCTGTTACCACAATATGATATCTTGGAATATACTAAAATATCCAAGCGAGCACTAAAACATTAACAAATGGTCTCTGATTAGCTGAAAGCTGCCAATTTGAAACCGAACCCAAAGAAATGTGAGTTGTTTTGAAAAGAGGCAATTTACTTTTGGCTACACAATTAATGTGGAGGGAATTTCTACTGACAAAAAGAAAACGGAGACTGCAGAAAATGGAGATGGTCTCAGATGTGCAGAGTATTATAGGGCTTTGCTCCTACAAGGTTTATTAGTCAGTTTGCCAACATTGGAAAACCACTGCATAGGTTAAGTGAGAAAGGGAAAACATTTCAGTAGTCAGCAGAGTGTGATGTACCATTTTCAGATTAGAAAAAGGCTTGTGACTGCTCCTGTCTTTGCCTATGCATGTTTCAAAACCCCTTTCACACTGGACACAGATGCTTACTGTTTGGGGGCAGTTTTGAAACAAAAACCCTAAGGACTTGAGAGAGTGGTAGTTTATTACCACCAGGGCCAGAGCGCCCACTAGGCAACCCTAGGCAGTCGCCTAGGGCACTGGGAGCCGGGGGGGCGGCTTGCCGCGGCTGCCTTCCGCCCTCCTGGCTCCGCAGCTGAGCCGGGAGGGTGGCTCACCGCGGCTGCCTGCCACCCTCCCAGCTCCACGACTGAGCCGGGGGGGCGGCAGGGAACCGGGAGCCAGGGGGTGGCTGGCCGCGGCTGCCTGCCGCCCTCCCAGCTCCGCAGCTGAGCCAGGAGCCGGGGGGTGGGGGTGGCAGGGAGCCGGGGGGGGGGGGGGGGCGGCTGGCCGCAGCTGCCTGCCGCCCTCCCCACTCCGTGGCTGAGCCAGGAGCTGGCGGGGTGCCGCAGGGAGGGGGAGGCTGCCACGGGAGGGGGGCTGAGCTGCTGGCCTGCGGGGGGGGGGGGGGGGGGGGGAAGAGCCGCCACATGGGGGGCTTGCTGTGAGGGGGCAGTGTTAGCTTTGAGGGGCGCAGGGCTGGTGCAAGGAAGTTTCGCCAAGGGCGCAAAACTTCCTTGCGCCGGCCCTGATTACCACAAATGGCTACGTTCTCCTGAGACAAATTATTGCACCACCTAAAAGTAACTCCTTGTGGTGGTTAAATCTATAGATGGAACATTCTTATTACTATTTGTATGGGAGGAATATGTGATCAGGAGACGGGGGAGACGGTTGGGAGATGTCCAGGTAATCTCCACGCTGGATTTTAACATTGAGAGGGAAGACAACCAAGTAAGAGAGGATATAGCCGGGGGTAGGAGAATGGACATAAGGAGGAAGGGCAGAGTGGATACTAGTCAAATAGGTCATACTGGCAGTACAATGTCCATACCAAATTGGGTAAGGAATGTGAGTGAGGCCAAACAGCAAAAATTAAGATGTTTGTACACCAATGCGAGGAGCCTAGGTAACAAAATGGAGGAATTAGAGCTACTGGTCCAGGAAGTGAAACCAGATATCATAGGAATAACCGAAACATGGTGGAATAGCAGTCATGACTGGAGTACAGGTATTGAAGGGTATGTGCTGTTTAGGAAAGATAGAAATAAAGGTAAAGGTGGGGGAGTAGCATTGTATATCAATGATGAGGTAGACTGTAAAGAAATAAAAAGTGATGGAATGGATAAGACAGAGTCTGTCTGGGCAAAAATCACATTGGGGAAGAAAACTACTAGAGCCTCCCCTGGGATAGTGCTTGGGGTGTGCTATAGACCACCGGGATCTAATTTGGATATGGATAGAGACCTCTTTAATGTTTTTAAGGAAGTAAATACTAATGGGAACTGTGTGATCATGGGAGACTTCAACTTCCCAGATATAGATTGGAGAACAAGTGCTAGTAATAATAATAGGGCTCAGATTTTCCTAGATGTGATAGCTGATGAATTCCTTCATCAGGTAGTTGCTGAACCAACAAGGGGGGATGCCATTTTAGATTTGGTTTTGGTGAGTAGTGAGGACCTCATTGAAGAAATGGTTGTAGGGGACAACCTTGGCTCGAGTGATCATGAGCTAATTCAGTTCAAACTAAATGGAAGGATAAACAAAAATAAATCTGAGACTAGGGTTTTTGATTTCAAAAGGGCTAACTTTAATAAATTAAGGAAATTAGGGAAGTGGATTGGACTAAAGAATGTATGGACCTAAAGGCGGAGGAGGCCTGGGATTATTTCAAGTTACAGTTGCAGAAGCTATCAGAAGCCTGTATCCCAAGAAAGGGGAAACAATTCATAGGCAGGGGTTTTAGACCAAGCTGGATGAGCAAGCATCTCAGAGAGGTGATTAAGAAAAAACAGAAAGCATACAAGGAGTGGAAGATGGGAGGGATCAGCAAAGAAACCTACCTTATTGAGGTCAGAGCATGTAGGGAGAAAGTGAGACAGGCTAAAAGGCAGGTAGAATTGGACCTTGCAAAGGGAATTAAAACCAATAGTAAAAAGTTTTATAGCCATATAAATAGGAAGAAAACAAAGAAAGAAGAAGTGGGACTGCTAAACACTGAGGATGGAGTGGAGGTTAAGGATAATCTAGGCATGGCTCAATATCTAAACAAATACTTTGCCTCAGTCTTTAATGAGGCTAATGAGGAGCTTAGGAATAGTGGCAGCATGACAAATGGGAATAAGGATGTGGGGGTAGATATTACCATATCCGAGGTAGAAGCCAAACTTGAACAGCTTAATGAGAGTAAATCAGGCGGCCCAGATAATCTTCATCCAAGAATATTAAAGGAACTGGCACATGAAATTGCAAGCCCATTAGCAAAAATTTTTAATGAATCTCTAAACTCAGGGGTTGTACCGTTTGACTGGAGAATAGCTAATATAGTTCCTATTTTTAAGAAAGGGAAAAAAAGTGACCCGGGTAACTACAGGCCTGTTAGTTTGACATCTGTAGTATGCAAGGTCTTGGAAAATTTTTTGAAGGAGAAAGTAGTTAAGGACCTTGAGGTCAATGGCAATTGGGACAAATTGCAACATGGTTTTACAAAAGGTAGATCGTGCCAAACCAACTTGATCTCCTTCTTTGAGAAAGTAACAGATTTTTTAGATAAAGGAAACGCAGTGGATCTAATCTACCTCGATTTCAGTAAGGCATTTGATACAGTACCACATGAGGAATTATCGGTTAAATTGGAAAAGATGGGGATCAATATGAAAATTGAGAGGTGGATAAGGAACTGGTTAAAGGGGAGACTACAGCGGGTCATACTGAAAGGTGAACTGTCAGGTTGGAGGGAGGTTACTAGTGGAGTTCCTCAAGGTTCAGTTTTGGGACCAATTTTATTTAATCTTTTTATTACTGACCTCGGCACCAAAAGTGGGAGTGTGCTAATAAAGTTTGCAGATGACACAAAGTTGGGAGGTATTGCCAATTCAGAAAAGGATCGGGATATCCTACAGGAAGATCTGGATGACCTTGTAAACTGGAGTAATAGTAATAGGATGAAATTTAATAGTGAGAAGTGTAAGGTTATGCATTTAGGGATTAATAACAAGAATTTTAGTTATAAGCTGGGGACGCATCAGTTGGAAGTAACGGAAGAGGAGAAGGACCTCGGAGTCCTGGTTGATCACAGGATGACTATGAGTCGCCAATGTGATGTGGCCGTGAAAAAAGCTAATGCGGTCTTGGGATGCATTAGGCGAGGTATTTCTAGTAGAGATAAGGAGGTGTTAGTACCGTTATACAAGGCATTGGTAAGACCTCATTTGGAATACTGTGTGCAGTTCTGGTCTCCCATGTTTAAGAAGGATGAATTCAAACTGGAACAGGTACAAAGAAGGGCCACTAGGATGATCTGAGGAATGGAAAACCTGTCGTATGAAAGGAGACTCAAGGAGCTTGGTTTGTTTACCCTAACCAAAAGAAGGCTGAGGGGAGATATGATTGCTCTCTTTAAATATATCAGAGGGATAAATACCAGGGAGGGAGAGGAATTATTTCAGCTCAGTACCAATGTGGACACAAGAACAAATGGATATAAACTGGCCATCAGGAAGTTTAGACTTGAAATTAGACGAAGGTTTCTAACCATCAGAGGAGTGAAGTTCTGGAACAGCCTTCCAAGGGAAGCAGTGGGGGCAAAAGACCTAACTGGCTTCAAGATTAAGCTAGATACGTTTATGGAGGGGATGGTTTGATGGGATAACATGATCTTAGTCAAGGGTCAATTAATTGCCATCAGTGGTAAATAGGAGCAATGGTCAATGATGGGATGTTAGAAGTTACTACAGAGAACTTTTTCCTGGGTGTCTGGCTGGTGAGTCTTGCCCACATGCTCGGGGTTCAGCTGATCGCCATATTTGGGGTCGGGAAGGAATTTTCCTCCAGGGTAGATTGGCAGAGGCCCTGGAGGTTTTTTGCCTTCCTCTGCAGCATGGGGCACGGGTCACTTACCGGAGGATTCTCTGCATCTTGAAGTCTTTAAACCATGATTTGAGGACTTCAATAGCTGAGACATAGGTGAGAGGATTATTCCAGGAGTGGGTGGGTGAGATTCTGTGGCCTGCATTGTGCAGGAGGTCAGACTAGATGATCATAATGGTCCCTTCTGACCCTACAGTCTATGAGTCTATGAGTCTATGAGACTGAAATGACTCTTTAAATTCAGGAATCCTGAGGGGAACTTGTTATGTTGGAAAAACTACATTGATGTGATTTACACACAGGCCTGGCCATAAGCATGGTAATACTGACAACCTTTTTGGGGCTAGTTGCAAACACTGCCTTAAGTAGGAGAGCAAGGAATTAATTGCCTGAGGGAATGGGTGTGCCTCTCTTCCTTTAATTCGCAGGAATGTCCATGTTCCTAATTCAACCTTTTTTGCAGGAATGGATTCCAGATCAATTAAAAAGAGTGTTCTGAAAGAGAGGATCCTGATATCAGCACAGTGTGGGACTGGAAAAAATCAACTGGCAAATCCAGACACTTTGGAATGCCATGCCCCCTCAAAATTCCACAGTGAAAGCTTTCTGGTCACAGTGGGAAAGTTTGGAGTTTAAAGATGAAATATTGTATAAAAAATGGGAGAAACCAGCTGGTTGCACCAGATACATTAGAAAAGATTCTGAGGGTTTGTCATGGACTTAAAACAGCTAGATAATTTGGGGTTGCAAAACACTTAGTCAAGTTAAGAGAATTTCTATGGAGGAAAATTCAGGCAGGTTGTGGAAAACTGGTACAGGAAATGTAGTGGTTTTGTTTGTTTGTTTAGGGTTTTTTTGGCAAAGAAGGGTCTCCCTAAAACAGGAAGAGCCCCTTTGCAGCAGTATCTTGCAGGAGCACCAATGGAGTGCATTGTCATTTATGATCTTGGGCTCTTGCCTGAGACAGAGCAATCAAAATTTCCTGATAGCTATGGATTACTTCACAAAAAATGCATGAGAAATCATGAGGCTGTAACAGTGGGCGGGATCTCAGTGAATGAATTCTTCACCAGAATTGGAGTCCTGGGTGAGTTATATACTGAGCAAGGGAGAAACTTTGAATCCAGGTGTTTCAACCGCTTTGTGAGACTCTAGGAATCCACAAAATTTGCTCCACCCCATCACATTCACAATCTTATGGGATGATGGGAGAGTTCAATAGTACTTTGGAAGTTCAGCTGGCTACCTTTGTAGAATAATCCCAAAGGGATTGGGACTAGCATGCCTCATTCCTTTTTGATGGCTTCTAGGAACCCCAGCACTTCAAATGTTTGCGCATGAGCTAAGGACCCCAGCAAACCTATTATAAGGAGTTTCTGAAGTGAACAAATGGATTTGAACCAGTGGTGGAGCCATTCCCAGTGGAGATGGGTCATAGGTGGTGGGACGCAGAGTGAGTCTGCCCCACAGGCAACCACCAGTGGTGGCTCTTGTTCCCTGGCTCCCTTTTCCAGGTGTTGTAACCTGACTCACCGGATCTCAGAGCCATTCAGGTTTGGTTCAGTGTCCCCTCCATCATGATGAGGGGGGGTGGGTGTCGCTGGGCCAAATTTAAGTGAGTGGCATTGTGACCCAGTTCTTGGAATCACAGCACCACGTTACCCCACTCTTCATGTTGCAATGCCTGGTGCAAGGAGCCCAGCCACACAGGACAGTTGCCATTTCTGCCACATGACTGCATGGTGGGCTTGCTCTCCAGTCTAGTGTGAAAAATTCATGTCATACACCTCTTTTTCTCAATTGCATAATAGGGTTGAAAAGCACCACACATACATATAAAGGCCTATGGGGAGGGTCTTCCCCTCTGTTCCCCAATTAGTTCTACCATTGATTTGAATCACATGGACTGCAGTCCCAAACTGAAGAAGTTTTCAACTTTGCTAGGCAAAATTTGGGGAGGGTCTCTGACAAAATGAAAACAGCATACCAAAAGGTCACATGTGGAAACTTTTTAAAGAGGAGATCTGGTCTGGTTCCACAATCCTGGAAGAAAGAAGATAAGAGCTCTAAATTGGATAAATTTTGGAACAGGAAATAAGTACCAAAATAGGATAACAAGACGTTGTGCTGCTCTGTTTAGCTGCAGCCTGCACCTGCCCTGTCCTGGGCTTCTTGTTTCTCCCCCGGCAGGAAATGTGTTACAAGAAACCAAACATAGTATCTAGATTTTACGGGAAGTTTGGCATCGCTACCCTTACTGGAGGAGATACTCTGCAGTACATCTTTGTTTTTTAGAACCTTTTTAGAAATTTATTGACTTAACTAAAACACTATTAAACTATCAAACTTTCAGTGTTTAAGCAAACTAAATACAACCCTAACATGTCTCAGTCTGTCTCTGAGGCTGTTTCAGCAGTCTTTCTGATTTGTTGTACTGCAAACACTCTTTAGTCAAATCCTTGTCTATAACAGACAGTTCAGTCTCATGGTCAATAACAGGGTCAGTCTGTGAGTTGTTTTAAACTTGTGTGTCTGCTCTCACTGCACTTGTCTTGGCCAAGTTGTCAGACCTCTTGAGCAGATGCTTACAATTCCTAAGATTTTGCCCTCATCTGTGATTGCTGAGTATGAGAAAGGTGAGTTCTTTGATCACTTTAGGTTGCCAAATTCTCATCACATCTTTGATTTTTAACTGTGCAGGAGGACTTGCTTCTTTATTGTAACATTTTATCTGATAGTGAGAAAAGACTAGGAAAGTACAATCACAGACTCCTTAGTCATTCTTTGTTTTTGTCCCATAGCAGGTAGTCATGTATGTGTTGTAGTGGAGTTCAACAGTTTCCAGGTTACAGCATTGCAGCCCTTTTATTGAGTAGTGCTAAATATTAATCTTCTCTTGCATCCTTTGCTTTTCATAGATTTCAAGGCTAGAAGGGCCCATTGTGGATATGAAATCTGACCTCCTGTATAACACAGGCCATAGAAAATACTCTAAGGATTTTTTCAGGATATCTTTTAGAAATATATTCAATCTGGATTTAAAAATTGCCTTGACAGAGAAATCACCCTGACCAATGGTTAATCACTTTCACCATTAAAAATGTATGCCTCATTTCCAGTCTGAATTTGTCTAGCTTCAACTTCCAGCCATTTGCTAGTGTTATACAATTATTTGTTCCGCGTGTAGGTACGGTAGAACCTCAAAGGTACGAACACCAGAGTTATGGACTTACCGGTCAACCGGATGCCCTGTGAAACTGGAAGTCTTCAATCAGGCAGCAGTGGAGACAAAAAAACAAAAGCAAACCAAAACCAGGAAATAATCAACTGCCTCAGGCTTTAGCCCTGGGGCTCATGGTTTAAGCCGGGGGGGCAGGGGGGGGGGGAGGGGAGGGGAAGGTGGGGCTGAGGTTGGGGCTGCAGCTGCAGGGTGGGGGAGTCAGGGCTCCGGGAGGAGGGGGGAGGGCTGGATGCTTCTGACCCTCAGGAGCACTGGGACTCAGGCCTTTAGACTGGGGGGAATGCTGGGGCTTGGGGCTTCAGCCCCATGGCTTCATTCCCAGCTTCAGCCCTGTGGGGGTCCACTGGAGCTTGGGGCTTTAGCTATGAGGGGAGTACTGGTTTCAGCTCCAGCGCTCCCCTTGTAGCTAAAGCCCTGAGCCCCAGTGCCCACGCCCCAGCTGAAACCAGGAGTGGAGCCACGGGGCTGAAGCCCCAAGCCCCAGCACTCCCACCAGGTCTAAAGCCTTAAGCCCTGCTGCTCCCAAGGGGCAGAAGCCCTATGCCCCCACATTGGGAGCCCTGGCAGCCCTGAGGGTCAGAACCCCTAGTCCTTCCTCCCCACGCCAGGATCCCTGACCCCCTTCCACCCTGTGGCTGCCAACTCCAGATTCCAGCCAAATCCCCTGTGGCTGAAGTCTGTAACATCTTGTTCAGAATTACAGACCATTTCAGTGTTCCAGCAACCTCCATTCCCGAGCTGTCTGTAACTCTGAGGTTCTACTGTACTTATAGACTGTAATCAAGCCACCCCTTAAACTTCTCTTTGTTAAGATAAATAGATTGAGCTCCTTGAGTCTATCACTGTCTGACATGTTTTCTAATCCTTTAATTATTCTCCTGGTTATTCTCTTGACCCTCTCCAATTTATCAACATCCTTCTTGAATTGTGAACACCAGAACTGGACACAACATTCCAGCAAGTGTTGCACCAGTACTAAATGCAGAGATAAAATAAGTGCTCAACTCCCACTTGAGATTCCCCCGTTTATTCATCCAGTGATTGCATTTACCCTTTTGGCTGCAGCGTAGCACTGGGAACTCATGTTCAGCTGATTATCAACCACAACCCCTAAATCATTTTCTGAGCCTGATTTGAGGATATCTGTGACTAGATGTTTCATGATAAAAGTCATACATTTTTACAAATTCCAGGAATTTTCTATTCTTGAACTGCGGTCCATTGTCAGATACTACTGATCTTGGAATTCTATGACTCGCAAATGTAACTGTACAGATGTAATTTGCCTTACAACTGTTGTTGCTGTGGTATCTTAAAGTATAACTACTTCTGGGAAATTGATAAAGGAGTCCATTATAGCCAGGTGATCATGTCTTTTCAGGTTGAACATGTCATTTACCACTTTGCCCCATGGAATTGCAAGTTGTTGTGTGATATTGTTTTTTTCTGCTGGAATCTCTGTATTTCTGACACACGCCGTCTATGCTCACCATTTTTTCCCATGTCACTATTCATCTGTGACCAGAATACAACTTCTCTAGCTCTCCTTTTTGATTTCCTCATTCCCAGGTGCCCTTTATATATTTTTTTCTGGTATTTTCCTTCTCATCACTCTGGGAACCAGGATCTGTGTTCTGTCATAAGCTCACCTGAGATCACTTCATAGTGGAAATAAGTAGGTTGGAAGTGTTGATTTTATTGTCCTTTACTTATTGCATACATTGTTGCATCTCCAGCTGTTTCTGTCTCCTATTCATCCCATATGCCTGGAGATACATCGTGTAACCCTCATGTGCAGATGTATGTTTACTGCCTATTCCAGATAATCAGGCTGTAGATTGTCAGATGGTGCACATGCTTTTGACTGACTGTCTGCCATTACTAAGTGGCACTCAGTTGGAACTCCAGGGTACCATCAGATTTCTGAATATTCAAAAGTAGTCCATGTATCCTCGGTGGTGCATCTCCAAATCACTTTTTGTGCAGTGCGCACAGTGGTTTGAGATCAGTTTCTACACTGAAGCTATGACCATAGAGAAAGTAATGAAACCTTGTTCATCCATATGACAGATCTTGAGTCTTTTTTCAATTCGTGTGTACTTCTTCTCTGCGTCTGTCATAGCCCTGGCTGATATGATACTGGCTCCATGACATTAACAGCTCTGATCTATCCATCCTTTCGAGACATCTGTGGAGAGTTTGATGTGTTTCAACAAGTCAGAAAATTGCAGCACTGGAGCTGATGTCAGAACGTGCTTTAAATTAGTGAACTCTCTTTCATGTTCTGGCATCCATACCCATTAGGTGACATTGTGAAGGAGAAGTCTTAGGTGAGTTGTGCGAGCAGTATAGTTAAGGTATGAATTTGCTGACATAATTCATTATGTCTAGCAGCCTTTGAATCATCAGGCATCTGCATGTTCAATATTGCTTGAATCTTTGATTCATTGGACAAGGTACTTCCAAGTATGGCATTTCCATTGTTTCAAAATTGACATTTGGTCTTATTCATTTTAAAGTTATTATCTCTTACAATCTCCAGTACTCTTCTAGGTCATTCCTGATGTTCAATGGCAATGCTGCCCCAAACTATGTTATCAATGTACACCTTCATGCCTGCTAGACCTGCTAGCATCTGGCTAACTGTAGGATGAAATACTGCTGTGACTTCCCAAAGGCAGTCTTAAAAGACAGCACCTGCCAAACAGTGTGTTGAAAATGTAGATATAGGCACTTCCACTGTTCAAGGGAGCTGCAAAAATTCAGCCAATTCATCGAATTTGTTGAAGAATTTTCTCTTGCCATCTTCGATAACAGTTCACTTATTGTGGGAAACTGGAAGTGTCCTTTTTTAATGTTTTTGTTCAGTTTCCTAGGGTCCATACACAGCTATACCCCCTCCTTTTTTTCCTCTACAATTACTAAGGAGCGAACCCAATCTGTTGGTTCTTCCATTCTCTGAATGATACCATTTTCTGTCATGTTTTGCAGCTCTTCTTCTAGACTCATTCTTAAGACATGTGGAACTTTTTGTGTGGCAAGTACCACAGGTTCTGCATCTTCCCTATATCATGTATGTTATTGAGAGACACCCATTTCCTGTGAATACATCTTCATATGATGCTATTAATACTTTTATATCTGGGTCTATGTTGTCTCTCTGTGGTATATATCCTCTTAATAAGACCAAACACCTCACATGTGTTTAGGTCCAAGGGTGGCTGCTTGCCTCTGTGTATCACCACAACTTGTTTTATCATTTTCACTTCATATTTAAGCATCAATGTGCACTCTCCCAACACTGGAATTGTTTCTCCTTTATAGTCCTTCACAGACACTTTTGACTCTTCCACTTTTATGTGCTCCTTACCCCTCTCTAGTTCAGTTTCTGTTATTGTATTTATCTGTTCCCATGTGACTATCTTTATGTCACATAAGTGCCATTTGTGCACATTTTAATTAATCAAGCTTTTCAGTTTCAGACTACTCCATTACTATGCTTTAGCACTCTCCTGCTTTTTCCTGTACATTTTAGCAAAATGGTTGAATTTATTACAATTTCTACATATTTTCCTGAATGCTGGGCATTTTCTATACTCATGCTGGTTGCCACATGACTGGCATTGTTTCCTGCTTTCTATGTTTCTGTCCTTGATCAATTTAATTTCTGTGACCTTTTCCCTTTAGGCTTTTTACTCATGTTTCTGTTTGTTCTGATGCTTGGCATTTACATATTGCCTTTTCTCAAATCAGATTTATCTACCTTAGTAACCATTCACAAACTTCATTTTTATTGTTACACTTCAGCACAATTGACTGCCCTGCACCTTTAAGCAGGGGGTTGAAGGGAGTGTGGAGAAAGGGTATTTGGCTGGCTGGCCGAATGAACGGAATAGTGCTCTATGGCTGTGGGAGGGGAGGGGGGGAAGGAAGATGAAAACTGCTGCAAAAGCATCAGCAGGGTTGCTGACTCATCCCCTGGGATGCAGGTTTAAAAGGGGCAGCTCTGACCCTGAAGCCTCCCTTTTAAACGGAACAGGCTGATGTCTGGGTTTGGGGCAGGGTGGGGGTTGGCGGGTGGAGGCAGCCAAGTTAATTGCTAGCGTCTCCTTGTGGCAAATGTCCAGTGCAGGTACTCCATAGAAAAGGTATACAGTGACCGGATAAATGGACTAAAAAGAGGTGTTCATTAAAGGAACGAACAGAGGGGCGGTTGGGGACTCTGAGGCAACCCCCCATTCTTATAGCTCACCTTAATCCTCCTCTGAGGAGGGGTGGATGTTAAGGTCCTGGCAATGGATTTGCCCAGGAAGGACCTGGATGGAAAAGAGGGGGAGCTGGTAAAAGCCCTCAGGTAATTATGAAATAAACACGGGGTTAACTGCACTGTACACTTTTATCTGCTTGGTAGTCCCAGATATTTAATAACTAAGTTGTAGCCTGATTAAACTATGTCAGATGTCTCCTGTCCTTTTTTCGGTATAGCCAGACAACTGGTCTTTAATGAGCATGTCTTTTAATATTCCATATTCGTAGGACCAGGGCTAGCTCTAGGCACCAGCCTAGGAAGCACATGCTTGGGGTGGCAGATTGTAAGGGGCGGCATTCAGGCCAATCTTAGGGTGGCACATTCCACTCTGCCCAGAGGTGCTCCGGCCGGCTTTTTTTTTTTTTTTTTGCCTGGGGTGGCAAAACAGCCAGAGCCGGCCCTGCGTAGGACTGCCTTTTTTGGTTTTAAAAGTCTGTGACAAGCTCCTCTATTGTTTCCCATTCATTCTATATATTCTCATCCTGAATCTGTCTCTCTCATAAATAACTTTTTTCTAGAAAAAACAATTATCCTCAAACATTTTCATTATTTTTGCAGCCCTTTCCTCTCCCTTCCCACCACCATCTGCATGAAGTGCATTGTAAACATCTATGGTTTCTTTGAAGAGCAGGGCTTGTAGCCTTGGAGCTTTGGCAGACACCTGCCTCTTTCTCCAAGCAGTCCTGCCAGTCTCATTCCCCCTATCACTGCTGACACCAATCTGCCACCCCAGGCAGCTGCCTAGTCTGTCTATAGTTAGAGTGGCTTTTGAATGCACTAATAATCCAATAATACCCAGTGAAGCTCTCCATCCAACATAGTTCAAATTCTTGAGTGGCCTTGGATGTACCTTTGCTTTGGACAGAGATTACTTGATACAGGTGTCTGCTATTTTAAATGAAGGGCACCATTTACACCCACCAGCTTCAACAAGGATTACATGTAACAATATACATCATATCTGAGGGTTCTAAAGATAGATTAACTGCTTTTAAAAGAAGGTGTAAGTATTAATTTTGGCCATGCTTTAAAATTGATCAATTATGAAGTGGGATTTTAGGTAGCTGAGAAATATTTTAACAACAATGAATGAAAATGGCTTTCAGAGTGACAGCCATGCATCTATTGCTTATGCTCTGCTACTGCTCTGCAGTACTACAACTTTTTTTCTTTTTTTTAGATGAACCCAGAAAGGAGTTTGATTTGAATATAGGCATAGTACTTCTGCTTGGGCCTGATCATTTAAGGTTGCTGAGTCCCCCCTCCCCCCAATTCACATTGACTATGAGCGCTCAGCATCTTTCAGGAACAGGCCCTTGGTTACTGAGAATTAACCATTTCCCCCCTTCCTATATTTTATTTTCAATAAAACTAGCTGTTTAGACAGATGCTCAGCATCAGATATATGGTCTCACATCAAAGCCTAAAGCAATGAGTATTGATCATGAAAACACTGCTCCATCAAAAAAATAAAAGTTAACATTCTCCATTTTAATCAGATCAATAGTTCTGGAACCTCCTTCCCCATGTCACCTTAGAGTCAAAACAAAAACTCACATATAAGATCATTCATCATTCATCACTGTATAATTTAAAAACAAGTTCACTATTAAATACATAAGGATATTTTGAAAATCAGGCACATCCTCAAATAGATTAAAAGAAGATGTAAATTATTAATGTATAGCAAGATATACATATAATATGTAATGTTACCAAGCGCATTAAATCCTGTTTTACCTGCAACAAATAATTGAACTTGGACAACTATTGAATGAACAAACAACGGGACTACGGCAAACTACTGATTAATGAAGAGCATAACATTATGCCCCCTGAGCTTTGATGCAGTGCTATAAACCTGCTTTAAAACACTTCATACACTTAACAGGACTTTGACCCCTTATTTTTATTATTCCTCCTCAATTAAGCTGTTTGGGCTTCTGACTTAATTTGCACCAGCTGTGGACATCTTTTTATCCCGTCATGGCCAGAGCTACTGATCAAAATGTGGAAGAGAAGTAATGTATAGAAATTGGACAAACTATTCATAGCAAGCCATTTATTTGCCAGATTTAACACTTTAGTCCTATTCATGGAGTTGATCATAAACAGACTTTGATTTTGTATTAATATATGTGGTTTGTGTGGTTGTTCCTCACAGGGAGAGGGCAGGAAAAGTGTATAGAATGTGGAGGAGGTAGGTTATCAGAATATGGATTTCTTAGGCCACATTTAACCTTTTCCTTTCTAAACCATTTTGATAAGATCCTGCTTGAGATATTACTGTTAATAAAATTAGCCTATTTTAAATCCAGTGGAACCCCGCTATAACGCAATAATTGGGGTCCAAAAAATTCTATCGTGTTAAATGCGGGGTCGCATTATAGCGGGGTTACACTGTATTCAGAAGCTAGGGGTTTGCTGGAGCAGGAGAAGCAGGATGGCAAGAACCCTGGGGGCATTCTGGGGCTGCAGGGAGAGTCGCTCCTGCTGCAGCCGCCAGGGCATGGATCCGGAATGCCTCGCGCCTGCTGGACTCGCCCCGCGTTATAACCAAATTCGCGTTATCGCGGGGCACGTTATAGTGGGGTTTCACTGTACCATAGAGTGCAACCAGATTTATAATAAAATTGCTGTCATCACATTTACAAGGGGTGTGTCTGCTCCAGGAGATAGAGGTGAAAAACACTTGGCTGCATGGGCTCCCTGTACACCTCCCTTGAATGTACTATGGAAGATGAGATCTGTTACAATATGTTGCACATCAGGTATTTCTATAGATCTGATGTATTTTTCTTTTCAGAGGTTTGTATGGCACTTCCTGCCTATGGTAGACCAAGAACCAAAATAGCATGTTTGAACTCATAGACACCTACAAATAACACAAATTATGTATTATTTGTGTGTTAAATTGATTAGCCTTAATATTAATTTAATGCAGACTGAAAACATATATTCAATTTCAGGAATGCAACATTATAAAAAAAAATCCCACCAAATCATTGCATTTGTCACAATGTGACTGTTTCATTTTAAACCCATCTGAAAAAGATTGGCTATGAGTTCTCTAAAGGACAGAGAAAAAGAGGATCAAAAATACTCTTCTGTTTTCATTTGAATCATAAGTCTTACAGCAATGCTATAGGGGGATATCTTGGAAATGGCAAACTATGTATTTTGGCATAGAGTCTATATCAGGGATCTCAAACTCAAATCACCACAAGGGCCACATGAGAACTAGTAAATTGGCCCGAGGACCGCATCAGTGAAACCTTTTCATACAATGATACAAAAGTATAGTCAAAAATGAAAAAAATGAAGAGTAATATAGTATTCTATTAAAAGTCAATGTATTAACTTTTTAAAAACGGTAATGCAAAGAGGGGTTTTAATAAAATATAAACACTCAGTAATGTTTGGAGCTTGGCTGCCAGTGAAGTTGGCGCCTATGGTGGGCTTTAGGAAATAACTCCGTGGGCCGCATGTGGCCAGCGGGCTGCGTTTGAGACCCCTAGTCTATATGTACCATGCGGGATGTCCTGATTCATAGATTCATAGATTCTAGGGCTGGAAGGGACCTCGAGAGGTCATTGAGTCCAGCCCCCTGCCCTCATGGCAGGACCAATTACTGTCTAGACCATCCCTAATAGACATTTATCTAACCTACTCTTAAATATCTCCAGAGATGGAGATTCCACAACCGCCCTGGGCAGTTTATTCCAGTGTTTAACCACCCTGACAGGAACTTTTTCCTAATGTCCAACCTAAACCTCCCTTGCTGCAGTTTAAGCCCATTGCTTCTTGTTCTATCCTCAGATGCTAAGATGAACAAGTTTTCTCCCTCCTCCTCATGACACCCTTTTAGATACCTGAAGACCGCTATCATGTCCCCTCTCAGTCTTCTCTTTTCCAAACTAAACAAACCCAATTCCTTCAGCCTTCCTTCATAGGTCATGTTCTCTAGACCCTTAATCATTCTTGTTGCTCTTCTCTGGACCCTCTCCAATTTCTCCACATCTTTCTTGAAATGCGGTGCTCAGAACTGGACACAATACTCCAGTTGAGGCCTAACCAGCGCAGAGTAGAGCGGAAGAATGACTTCTCGTGTCTTGCTCACCACACACCTGTTAATGCAGCCCAGAATCATGTTTGCTTTTTTTGCAACAGCATCACACTGTTGACTCATATTTAGCTTGTGGTCCACTATAGCCCCTAGATCCCTTTCTGCCATACTCCTTCCTAGACAGTCTCCTCCTGATCTTAAATGCCTGTGTGGATTCCCCCCACATCCAGTTTTAAAGAGCTACATTTATGAAGCAATGTCTTCATTTAAGGTCAAGCAAAATCTTGAACATGTTAATCAAAATGAATACTTATTGTTATATCTCAGTTCTGACATTTAAGAGAAACTCTTCATGCAAATTAGATATGTGACTGCATTACTAGAAGAGAATATCAAATACAGAACACAGAAATACAATGAACCTCACTATATTGACTGAAGTCCTTCATGTGCTTCCTCTCAAGTGCAAATTAGACTTAGATTTGTCCCCTTTGAAGTTTAAGAATCTTTGGATGTATGCTGGTTGTTGCATACTGATGTCTATACTAAATAAAAATTAAAAGTATCATATTAAAATACATTTCCTGCTTGTGTGTTTCCTGTACTTGTGTTTGTATGCTCAGCACTGAAGTGCTTATATGTTGAACAAAGTAGACTGATAACCCTTAGGAGTCTTTCAAATTCAAAATTATAATTTAATTTTTATGCTATGATGATTTCTTTTTAATATTTAACTTTGTTATTTTTCTCTGATCCGTTATATGAAACCGAACATTTTCTGGGCAAATGGGTAATTCACAGCCCCCCTTTGTTTGTATTATCCAAATAGGTAATTAATCAAATCTGGAAGTTAGATTGTACACCTGAAAAATAAATATTTATTACCAATGTAAAGATACATTCTGTGATACAGCATGGCCAGAAGGCAGCAGGAGAGTGATCTAGGATGAGGAGAAGCCTTATTCCCTGTAGATTAATTAAAAGCACCTGAAACCAATTAGAGCACCTGAAGCCAGTCACCTGATAAAATCCCCCTGCTTCAATCAGCCAGAGGAGGAGCTGGAGCAGAGTGGTTTGGTGGTGGAGCAGAGAGCTGTTTGGAGGAGCTGAATCAGAGTGGTTTGGTGGTGGAGCAGAGAGCAGTTTGGAGGAGTGAAGCAGAGTGGATTGGTGATGGAACAAAGAGCAGTTCGAAGGAAGGTGGAGGAGAGTTTTGAGAAGTGCTGCAGAGGGCTAAGAAGACCAAGATCCTAGGTAAAGGGACACCTGGCTTGTGCAGAGGCAAGGCAGGAAGCCCCACAAGCTGAAGGTCAGGAGAGGGAAGTAGCCCAGGAGAAAGAATCACTGGTACAAGTGGTTCACCTGCTATCATAGGGCCCCTGGGCTGGGACCCGGAGTAGAGGGCGGGCCTGGGTCCCTCCCTCTCCACTCCCCTTCCCTGGGATACTAGTAGGATAGCTGTTACCCCAGTTCAGGGGCAAGAAATGGCACCCTGAAACCCCCCCACAAGAAGAGAAAGTGAGGGACCCATCATAGTAGTGCTGGCAATTTGCCACAATTCATAAAGACCAAGTGAAGGTTATTTTATTTGAGAGGCGTAATATGGTAAGCATTGACTTTTTTAAATTATTACATGGATTTCTAAATTTAAAAATAGTCCAGAAAAATAAAAAGCAGTTTCTAAAATGTATAGAGCCTAATTTTGATCCCACAGCAGTTTTAAATCTGCATAGCTCTTTGGAATTGATTTGATTTATTCCTGATTTATACTAGTGTAAGTAAAGGCAGAAATGAATTATAAATAAAACATACTTTCATGAGTCCTGCCTTGTAAGTAAATGACACAGGCATTCCTTATATAAGATACTTTATTTTCAACAACTGATTTGTTGGTAAACAGTTGTTACTTTATCTAAATTTGTTATGCTTGTTCTTCACCCTCCATTCACATTGTCCAAAACTCCTGGGAGGTTCACATAAACCTTTTTGTCTTTGTTGGAGTTTGTGATTAATTTATCCCTACAGTCATGTTAATTGAAGGGTGTATTAAAACTTAATTGAGACTGATGGGTGTGAACTCGGCCCATAACCAGTTTTCACTCTGCTTACAACAAAATGCCCCCAACTGAGGTTTGCTTTTTGTTCCAATGAGGCCTTTCATGGTGACACCCAATAACCTATCCCAAACAGATAGAAAAGGAATAATTTTACAAATGGTACAGGCTTAACTATTTACCTTTATCCAATGTCTTTCTGTCCAGACCATTTCACATCACCAACACAAAGCAATTTTATTCCCACCCAAGTCTTTTGGATGCTATTCTCTCCCTGAATTTCCTTTCAATGTGCTCCTGAGGTTGTTGAGATGTGGTGAGTGTGACTGTTCTTATCCATTCTGTTACTGTCAGAACTTTTCCAACCTCAGCTTCCACAACTGCATTCTCAGTTTCAGGGGGTAGCCACACTGAAATCTTATCCTCCTGATACCTCCTTTCATGGTTCTTGTGAATAACTTTGGATTTTGTCGTGGGACCCAACTGTATCCAATATGCCACGCTGCTATAGAGTAAGTCCTCCAGGAAGCATAGTGATGCTATGCTTCTGTACACTCTTAGAATCACTGATATGTAGGACTGGAAGAAAGACCTCAATAGATTAATATAATCCAGCCCCCCCAGAACTGAGGCATGACTAAGTATTATCTAAATCAGGGGTCTCAAACACGTGGCCCGCGAGCCACATGCGGCCCGCGGAGTTATTTCCTGCGGCCCGCCATAGGCGCCAAATCCACTGGCAGCCAAGCTCCAAACATTACTGAGTGTTTATATTTTATTAAAACCCCTCTTTGCATTACCGTTTTTAAAAAGTTAATACATTGACTTTTAATAGAATACTATATTACTCTTCACTTTTTTTTCATTTTTGACTATGCTTTTGTATCATTGTATGAAAAGATTTCAATGATGCTGCCCTCGGGCCAATTTACTAGTTCTCATATGGCCCTCCTGGTGATTTGAGTTTGAGATCCCTGATCTAAATCATCCCTGGCAGGTGTTTATCTGACCTGTTCCACAAACTCCACAGGTAATTTGTTCCAGTGCTTAACTACCCGTACAGTTAGGAAGTTCTTCCTAATGTCTAACCTAAATCTCCCTTGCTGCAATTTAAGCCCATTACTTCTTGTCCTGTTCTCAGTAGTTGAGAACAACTTATCACCCTCGTCTTTATAGCAGCCTTTCGTGTACTTGATGACTTGTGTCCCCTCTAAGTCTTCTCTTCTCCAAGTTTAAACAAACCCAATTCTTGCAATTTTTCCTGATAGGTTATGTTTTCTAGACCTTTAATCATTTTTGTAGCTCTCCTCTGACTTTCTCCAATTTGTCCACATCTTTCCTAAAATGTGGTGCCCATAGCTGGACAAATCTCTCCAGTTGTGGCCTTATCAGTGCTGAGTAGAATTGAAGAATTATTCATGTCTTGCTTATAATACTGCTACTAATACATCACAGAATGTTAGCAGTTTTTGTAGCATTATTACATTGTTGACTTATATTTATTTTCTGATCCACTATAATCCCCAGATACTTTTCAGCAGTGCTCCATCCTGGGCAGGTTTTTTTCCATTTTGTATTGGTGCAATTGATTACTCCTTTTGAAGTGTAGTACTTTGCATCTATCCTTATTGAATTTCATTCTATTTCTTTTAGACCATTTTTCCAGTTTGTCAAAATCATTTTGAATTCTAATCCTTTCCTCCAAAGCACTTGCAACCCCTTCGAACTTGGTATTGTCCACAAACTTTATCCATGTAGTCTCTGTGATTATCCAAATCATTTATGAAGTTGTTGAGTAGAATTTGACTCAGGACCGATCCCTGCGGGATCCCACTCAGTATGCCCTTCTAGCTTGACTGTCAACATTGATAACTACTCTCCTACTTACAGTAGGTTTGTCTAGGCTATATTTCCCTAGTTTGCTTATGAGAAGGTCATGTGAGATATTACCAAAAGCCTTACTAAAGTCAAGATCTACGACATCTACCTCTTCCCCCTCTACCCACAAGGCTTGTTATCCTGTCAAAGAAGGATATTAGGTTGATTGGATATTATTTGTTCTTGACAAATCCATGTTGATTGCTACTTATCACCTTATTATCTTCTATATACTTACAAACTGATTGATTATTTGCTCCATTACCTTTTCAGTTACCAACATTAAGCAGACTATAATTCCCTTAATTATTCTTATTCCCCTTTTTATAGATAGGAACTACACTCGCCTTTTCCAGCCCTCTGGGATCTCCACTCCTTTACGAATTCTCGAAGATAAATCGCTAATGGCTCAGAGATCTCTTTAGCTAGTTCCCTAGGTATTCTAGCATATATTTTGTTAGGCCCTGACAACTTGAAGTAATCTAATTTATCTTTTTAACTCTTTCTTTCCCCTATTTTAGCTTCAGATCCTACCACATTTACACTTATGTTCACTATGTTAGTCACGTGATCACTGCTAACCTTTCTGATGAAAACTGAGACAAAAGAGGCATTTAACACTTTGACGATTATTGCATTTTCTGTTATTGTATTTCCCTCCTCATTCAGCAATGGGCCTATTATGTCCTTCTTTTCATGCAATCTTTCATTTCCTGAGAGACATTTCCAGATGGGGCAGAAACAAAGAAGCCCAGGACAGGGCAGTCGAAGGCTACATCTACGCAGAGCAGTAGAAAGTCCTGTTACCTTGGACTAGCAGGTATGGAGCCCTGAGAAAAAAGCTTCAAGACATTGAGGCCTAGAGCCTTTTGGGTCTGGTATTGGTTAAACTAACTTGGAGCTGTGAGCAAGGACACCTCCTGTTTGGTTCCTTCTGTGTTCAGGAAAAAAATGACTTTGTACATTCTTTGTGAATAAAGAAGATTGCATCAAAAATACGAGACTCCATCATCAATTTCTCTTCCAAACTGGAACAAACTGCAAAACCCTAACTTTTTGGCTAGTTGCTGGGGTAGGGTTGGGGTAGGATGGATGTGATCTGGAAACATAGAGTTATATAGAGAAAGAGACTGACACCTGTAGGACCCTGTCTCATTTTTACTGCAATCCCCTGCCTCATACCTTCTACACTTTCTAATTTCTGGGAGAGAAAGAATGGTCTTATGGTTATGTCAGTTCAATGCTGCCCTGGGGAATTGGAGTCTCTACTACAGAGTCCTTTTGTCACACTGGGCAAGTCAGCTAAATCAAACTTTCCAGAGGGAGGCACATGCACTTGTCTTTTCTTGTTCATTCCTCATTTTCTGGGTGCCCCACTTGAGGCCTCAAGGACAAAACCAGACAAATGCTGAGCACTTACAACTTCAAATGAAGTCAATGGGAATCTGTGCTTTGAACATATAAAATGCCAAGTATTCGGGGAGAGTCAGGGCCTAGGCATCTTTAATTGGGCACCCAATTAGTGGAAACTTGACCTTAATATCTCTGTGCCTCAGCTCTCCATCTGTAAAACTACAATATAACAAAACTCCCCCCCCCATCTCACAGAGATGTTGTGAAAATAAATTGTTTACAAAGCACTCATATATTATAGTGATGAGTGCCATAGTAAAACCCAGGAGGAAATCAATAATTCTGTATTCAGAGCAGAGTTTGAATAGTGTGAAGTAAATAAGGCCTGGGGCCACACATTCAACAATGAGGAGAACTGAGCACAATTCATCCTGTGCACTGAATGGGACAGGGATCCTGGGGAAAATAGTATTAATCATGTAATTAAAGATTGCATTATACATGACTTACACAAAGGGGTAAATTAAAGTGGCAAAGGTAACTTTATTGTGGTATTTTGTAATTACTGAGTCCTTGAATTTGCAACCTTAAAATGTTCTTTTAGTGTAGGGTTTGTTTGTTTGTTTTGTTTTTAGTAAATATGCAAAGTGCTCCAGGAGCAACTGATAACCTCCGAAAAGCTTTTAACCACTTAAATGCTGTCCTCTGAACCTGAAAGATAGGGCAAAAGTCTTACCCTTTAGTGCTGAACAATATGTCAGGTTCATCCTATAAATTGTATTAAAATTGGACTTCAGGATTTCTGTATCTTGTAATGTCTTCTTGCAAGTCTTTCCATTTGTTAAAACCTACTTGAGCACCAGAGAGAGAGCTCAATTCTGATCTCACCCTGGAATAAATACAGACCAACTCTGTAGAAGTTTCTGACTCAGAATCTTCAGAAGATGCCACTAATGAAGTAGTTAAGACATTAAGTTTATGATATATAGTGTAAAATAAAAAGGTAACTAAATATGTTGTTTCATACTCTTATTTCATTTCATAAATAGTTTTAAATTATGTTTTCCTGCAAGAAAATGTTTACACTTTTATAATAGAAACAGATCATTACAAAAAACAAATGAAATACTAAACCTCATGGTAAAGTAATGACTGAATGCCCCTCCCAATGACTGCAAGTAATATTAATCTTGTCACTGTTTTTCAGTAGTCAGTTGTACACTTAAATGTGTGTGGCTTATGTGACATTTAACTCCCTATCCATTTCTTGCTCCTTAGAACTTTCCTTGGGGATAATTAGAATGAAGACAGCACTTCATGTGGAGTCCCAGGTTAGTGAATGGTTTTGATACACTCTTAAGGGTGCCTCTGTCCAAATCTTTTTCTGGAAGAGGGGTAATTTTGACATGCTTCAGGAACGTAGGGTTAAAAGCGAGATAAATTCTGGTAAAAGGAGGTTTATCTTTGGCTTCTACATGTCAATCTAGCAGCTTTGACTACAGAAACATTTCTTGCTAGTAGCTCTAACAAAAAAAAAAATCCAAAACCTAAGTAGGTACAGAATAGCACCCCACTTGATGAAAAAGGGTATTATTCTCAGAAGTTTATATCTACACAAAGCCATGCTATAGCAGTCCATAGCTTAGGATTTTTTCCAATACAGAAACTACACATCTGGCTCATAGTTTTCAAAAGCCTTATATGGATGGAATAAATAATAATAAATAATGGTATAAACTAGTTATATATTTTCATACATGAGAGGATGACCTTCATAACTTACTCGAAATTTTACTTGTCATTACTTATGGGTCATTCAATCAGTGGTAGAAATAAATTATATTGTTCCACTGCCCTTTGGTATGTATTCCCTTTGTAAATGGATATTTTTCAGTGACCTGACATATTTGTAACAGTAATGTGTTTTCAAGCTATAAATATTGATAGAGCAACAATGTGAATGTTTGCACTTTGAATATTTGATCGGCTCCTCAAATACCTATGGAATGAATATTAGCATCTCAAGAAAAGCTAGTTATTCTTTTTATCTCCCAAAAGGACAATTCATGCTTCAGGGGTTTTTTAAATCTCTTATTAAATGACTTGTTTCTCCTAAACCAATTATTTAATTTTGAATGGTTTTAGCAGAGGTTGAACTTCTATTCCAAATCTTTGAATACAATACATCTCTGGCACAGATTACAACCCTAGGGAATGGAGTAAGACCAATAAGTAGTATATTGTACAGTAATGTCAGCTACTCAGTGTCAGTGTGTCCCATTGGAATCCATAAATAGACCCCAAATATCAAGGTGTCTGTTATCTAATCTTTAGTGCAAAACACAAGACAATAACTGCCTAGAGCAAGTTTTAATCCTGACTAAGCCATGGACTGTGTAAGGTTTGAAAAGACACTCGACCTCCTTGTTCTTCAGCTAATCCAGCTGTGAAATTGATAAAAGCAATTGTATAAAAACAGGACCTCTCTAGAAAACCGATGCAGCCTCTCATCTGACAACAAATATGAGTGAATAAAGGACAAGACTAAAAGGTGTCAAACTGAGTTTAGCAGTATTAAGATAATAGATATTTCACTTTAAAATTTGGGTTATCACCTACACTTGTGTAACAGAGGGTAACAGAGTTAAGTCCACTGGAGTGCAGCTCTACTTCGTTCACAAAAAGGACAGGGCCACTTCCATTTGCGTTAATAGTTGCAAGAATTTGGAAGTCAGGTGAGACCCTGCAGTTCAATGTGACCTCATTGAGACAGACCCTATCAATTTACAATCATTAGGGCCCTACCAAATTCCAGGTCTATTTTGGTCAATTTCACAATCATAGGCTTTCAGCTATTTACATCTGAAATTTCACAGTGTTGTAATTGTAGGAGTCCTGACCCCAAAAGGAGTTGGGGATGGGTCACAAGGTTATTGTAGGGCAGCCTCTGGTACTGCTAACCTTACTTCTGCGCTGCTGCTGGCAGCGGCACTGCCTTCAGAGATGGGCAGCTGTAGAGTGGCAGCTGCAGGCTGGGAGCCCAGCTCTGAAGGCAGAGTGCAGCAGCAGTGCAGATGTAAGGATGGCATGGTACGGTATTGCCACCTTTACACTGTGCTGCTGCTGGCGGGGCGCTGCCTTCAGAGCTGGGCACCTGGCCAACAGCTGCCACTCTATGGCCCGCTCAGCTCTGAAGTCAGTGCAGAAGTAAGGGTGGCGATACCACAATCCCTCTAAAATAACTCAGTGACCCCCCTGCACCTCTCTTTTGGGTCAGGACCCCCAATTTGAGAAATGTTGGTCTCCCCCCTGAAATCTGTGTAGTCTAGGGTAAAAGCACACAAAAGAATAGATTGCATGCGGGGAGGCCAGATTTCACAGTCTGTGATGCATTTTTCATGGCCATGAATTTGGGAAGGCCCCAATAATCGTATATAGTCCTCCCTACCTCCCCCCCACCCACAAAAAAACAGTTTCACCTATGTTACAAAAAATACCTTAGATTATTGAAACTGAAAGTTTTCTTGTTTTTTAAAGAAAAAGCAAGACACCTTTTAATCTATCTGCTGTTTGTTAAGCTTTTACTTTTTTCTCAGTTTGAATGGTAAAATACAATAATTGAAATATTTCATTTTTGTTTATCATTGGAGGTCTAGATTTTGCTATCACACCATGGTGAATGTGGAGTCACTCATGGAAACTGATTTATTTGGGATTTATATTGCCACACTTGACAGCAGCTTTTGTCCCATTTTCACTATTCTATTTTATCTCCTTTTTAGAAGACACAGTAGCAATGTGCTTACATATAACCTCAATACCTGATCAAGTTACATTTCAAACAAGTTAGAAAATTTCTATAATTCATAAATTATTCTGAGTGATTCATGTTAACAAATTTCAGCCTGTGCTATGTTCACACATTTTAAATCTATTCACTATTCATTTTTTGTTACTCTTAGTGTTTTGTTACTTAAGCCACATGGTAGGTGACTGGATGATTGCAACAAATAATCAATGAACAAGCTAACAAATAATATCTGTTTATAAGATTTTTTGAACTAAACCATTCCCGATAAAATTCATGAAAGACTTTTACACAAATAAAGTAATGGTCAACTGAATTATCTGACACAAAAGATTAACATGAATTGTTGAACAGGAGCAGGTGAACTTCACATTTTTTAATTTGTAAATCACTGGTTTTATTATTGGTCATCTCTACAAAAAAAAAAAAAAAAAACCCAACACAAAAATGTTTCTTCATTCAGGCTGTCTTACATTCAGCCTCTTCAACTGACACTACAGTTTGTGCATTATGCTGTAATGCATCACTCAAACATTTGGTACTCAAAAGCAAAAGGTTCCTGTTCCCTTGCAGACATTTCCAGCTAATTAACGTAATCTTCATAGCAATGTGGGTTGCTATTTCAACAGAAACTCTTTGGTGAAAGGAAACTTTTTAAATGCCAGCACAATATGTCATGTATTTACCACAGTCTGATAATGTCACCATCTCATCACTATAACCTTTTATAAGATCCCAAATATAGACAAATGTATCTTGGTTTCAACCACAAAGAAATCTTCAGTAATGCAGTTTGAGAATAGATATTCAGAAATTTTGAACAAGAATTATTATGGTATCTGGCTACATTAGTACAATATACAGTTATTAACAGGTTTGTCAACACAGCCACCCTAAAAAGAAGTTAGAAAAGTAAGAAAAGTGTCATTAGTATATTTAAATGAATCCAGTTTTCAAACCTGGCTGAACACCAACTCTACAGGAATTATATTAGTAGATCTAACAGGGGTCGCAAAATGTAGTACCAGAGAAAATAGGCCTTCAGCATTTTTCCTATAACATGTTTCTCATATAATGTCTTAGTATAAAATGTTAATATGAAGCTATTTATTTTAGTTCAGGAGAGGCCATATAACCTTTCAATTTCAGCATTGCAGCTAAAACAAACAGAAAAGGAATATTTAGGTGCATTTTATTCAGAAACCAGTCATTAGCTTTTTCCATTTTTTCTTTTCATTTAAGAATGCACAAAATAGCTGCAAATGTACACTTTAACAAAAACAAAAAACAAAATGAAACCTACCCAGGCTTGTTAATCCTGGCCCAGTATCAAATACATTTAAAACACCCAACAGTATGAGGGTAGATATGTTATACACTTAAAATAAATTAGCTTTTCATCTTCCATATATTGGACAAATGGCAGGAAATGGCAGTGGAACCATACAGTCTTAAGTAAATAAAAATACCTCACTATTAACATTGGAAAAAACAAATACCTTTTAAAATTAATCATCCCTGTCAGAATTTCATATGTTACATTAATATATGTAAAAATAAGCTCTACATCTCAGACAGTAGTTAAAACTACAGCTGATTTTTAGGCTTTTTTTAAATCCAGAAATTGTTTTTTTAAAAACCTTAACAAAGTCACGCTGGTGAAATCTGAAGTTCACAAATGCACTCACAAGCCTTTGTACATGGATCTCTTGTAAACAGGACCTGCAAATATCTAAACTGATATAAGTTGAAAGTATTTCAGTTTTTTTAAACTGCTGTACAGTTTGGTCAGCATACCAGTAAACAGGATCTTCTGTTCATTTTTTAGCAGCTTTTGATTGTTTCTGGCTGCAAGAGTTCTGTACATGATGAAGGAACAAAAATTGGCACTATACTGTGTGTTCCTCATTATCTTTTGGTTCAGATCCATCTATATATAAAACCCCAGGCTCAAATATCACAGCATTTTCGAGAAACTCTGGGCCAGATCTGAATCTGAATTTTGTGGCTCAGGCCCATCTCTCCTGCTGTATCTACCTGAAGACAGAGTCAAAGCAAGCAGTGAGTTTTTCAGATAGTCAGGGGAAAGGATCTGCTTTCATTGACATAAAATACCAAAATAACTTCGGTGTCTCTCACTGGCATGCATGTTTGTCAAGTTATTTTCCAAAGATATATATGCCAATCTGGAAATAAGAACAGGTAGCACTTCTGCTTGGGACATGACTGGATGTGGCAAATACCCTTCAGATAAAACACATACTAAAATTAAAAATAAATCCACCAGTACTCCAGCGACAGAGCCAAAGTACTAAGTTCCCATTTGTTTCATGAAGGGTGCTTACGAGTTCAGGTAGTGCAAGCCGTTACTCTGCTGCATTGTCTTGTCAAATCATTTCTATAAAATTAGACTTCAGAATTTCTGTATCTTGTAATGTCTTCTTGCAAGTCTTTCCATTTGTTGAAATCTAGTTGACTAAAGAACTAGTAGATCTACCGCTTTTCAAAATGTACCTTGCCTCCAAATTTGATAAATGGATGGATTATATAACAACTTCACCTCCTCTATGATGACTTCAGCAATTATTACACCATGTTCATCCTACAGACTTCTAATCATATTGAATAATTTAGCTTCTATTTCCTCCATTAAAAAAAGAGTGTGCCATGGGATTTAGTCAGTTCCTACAGCAGACAAACTGGGCATGGGGATTTTTAATCTCAGAAAGGAACTTTAAGGGTTCAAATAGTGCTCTCATATATAGATTTACATACTTAGTGATGAACTAGCATACTGCATTCATTATCCTGTGCTTGAATCCTTACTTCCCAGCTTCAGTCTTCACTTACACTGGTATACAACTGGCATAGTCAACATATAGACACCTAGTAGCTTGGCTTACTGCTTGAATTTCATGGAGAAAACCTTGGCTGAATTTCTTGGCATTTTGGTTGCCTGAAATTTTCCTTTAAGAATCTGTCTATACGGTAACTCCTCACTTAACGTTGTAGTTATGATCCTGAAAAATGTGACTTTAAGTGAAATGATGTTAAACAAATCCAATTTCCCCATAAGAATTAATGTAAATGAGGGGGTTAGGTTCCAGGGAAATTTTTTTCACCAGACAAAAGACTATATTATATACACACACAGACTATAAGTTTTAAACAAACAATTGAATACTGGTACACAGTGATGATGATAGTGAAGCTTGGTGGAGGTGGAGAAGTCAGAGGGTGGGATATTTCCCAGGGAATGTCTAAATGAACTAAGCAGTTGGCTGAGCCCCTCAAGGGTTAACTCTCACACTCTACAAGCCCTGTTTGTTTGAGAGATAGAGATGAACATTTCCAATTAGTTATCAATGGTGGGGTCAGAAGTACACTGCCATGTTAATTAGATCAGCAAGCCCTGGGTTGCAGCTTCTGCCTAAGGCAGCAGCTCCCTGCCTCCTGTGTCCCCCCTACTCTATGGAAGATGGGGTAAGCGAGATGCAGGAGCGGGGGACATTAGCCCCCCCTCTTCTTCCCCTCCCCCCACACAGCAAGCAGGCAGCAGGAGTCTAGAGGAGCAGCTCATGGCAGTGGGGGATGCGGCAACTGAACTGCCGCAGTTGATAGCCTGTAAAAGATGTTAGAAGGGAGCATTTCACAACTTTAAACGAGCATGTTCCCTAATTGATCAGCAACATAACAACGAAACAATGTTAACCGGGACGACTTTAAGTGAGGAGTTACTGTAATTGACTAAAAGAGCCTATTTATGAATCTCTCATTCCAACCTCCACTAGCATTCACGTATCTGACTATTTGTAGAAGTCTAACCAAAATGTGACTACTACTGCAATACCTCCCAAAATAGAATAGAATGCAATACCTCTTGGCAAAAGAGGGAGAGTAAACAGCATAGAATGATTTTAAAAAAGTCACTTTTATCAGTTCATTTGAGACTCATCCAGGCATATGATGTGATTTATGCAACATTTTAATGGAATCTATGTGCATGCATCAATTGGCGAAAAGTCCCCTTTATTTCAGCAGAGTACAGGTTGAACCTCTCTAATCCGGCATTCCCTGGTCCGGCAACTTCCATGGTCTGGCATAGGTGCCAACTCTGTGGGTGCTCCGGGGCTGGAGCACCCACAGGGAAAAATTAGTGGGTGCGGAGAATCTACCGATGCCAAGTTCCCCGCTCTGCCCCCATCCTCCCCTTGCATGCCAATGGCCCCGCTCTTACCAACTCCTCCATCTCCCTCCCAGCGCTTCTGGAGCGCCACAAACAGCTGATTCACTGCGTTCAAGCCCTGGGAGGGAGGGGGAGGACCTGGCATCGGATTCCTGGGCGGAGGGCCAGCAGCCAGGACCCCAGGTGGCAGCAGGGCCCCAGGCAGGGGGCCACACTGGATGCAAAGCCTGGGGTATCTATCTCTTGAAATTACAAATTGAAACTAGTAAATTTGCAAGTACAACACTAATCTGATATCGTGCCTGACCATTTTGCAACCAAGAACACACTTAAAACTGCTGTTTATTTCATATTTCTGAATATAATGCTACTATTTATATTAGGGTATAGTTAGGTTCTTTGTATTTAGTTTATAATAGTAATAGCATAAATGTTAACACCCAAACAATTAGCTGTATTATGTTGTCTTCTTTTTTTAAAAAATACCCCTTCAAGTATTATATGGCTGCGGTCTAGAGTTAGACAAATACTACAAAAAAGAGTCTGCCAATATCTGTGAAAATAAAAACAACAGTATTTATAGGCCCCTATAATTCAATATTTGGAAGGTTATGTTTTATTCACATGAATATGAAGAGGAAGCTTTCACACATGAAGAAATATGCTTCTCTGTGTGGGAGCATGGGTATTCTGAATGAATATTTGTGTAAGAAAGTATATTCAGGCCTAAAATGGCCATTCAGTCAGAGAGCAGAAATCATATTAATGTGGTGAACAATCAAACAGGCTAAATAATGAATAGCAAATAACCACAGACTACTTGCAATTAACAGTTCATGAACAATCCCTAGGCTGAAATTTGCTCCCATAAAATATTAGTCAATGACAAATAATGAACATGTTTTTAAAAAACAGTTGGTTCTTTTTGCAAGTTGTCTGGGAACAAAATGCTAAATTTGTCATTGCGAATAATTGTAGGTCATGAATGAACAATGAAAGAAAACAGAAGTAAGGAAGTAGAGGTTAATAATGGACAAAACATAAACTCACAAGTGGCCTTGTCAATAACATGTACTAGCTGATAAAGAAATAGCAAGAAGAGTAATTTGTGATAAGCTTGCAGCTGCAGCTTTGCTTACTATCATACTTTGCAGCTCTTGAACAGTTCAGGAGTTGTACCCGGATTGGTTGCTATAATAATTTTTGTAATCATAAAGTGTGTGATACTATGAATTAACCAGTAGTATTAAGTGTGTATATAAGCTGACTCATGATTCTGTACATTGGATGTGTGATATGCCCTGTACTCATTCCCAACACTTGAGTCTGATCAGCTCAAGCATAGTTTGATTGTATGACAAAGCCACCTCTGTGACAAGTCCAGCATTTAACTGGATAAAGTGTTTTCCCAGAACTGGATGAGGTGCTCCGGATAAGCTGAGTGGAAAAGGTCTCTCTGAGGGAATCCAGTTATTAGCTCAACCAGCTCTATCACTGACAAAGGCAGGATACTGGAACAGATAGACCAGTTATTTGATTCAGTAGGGCAATTCCTTTTTTTCTGGGGGCCCATTCATATAATAGTAGTGTAACCGCATTATTACTTGGAAGAATTTGGATTGATGACTGTTTCTGGCATATACCCAGTTTCATAGATTTTTCCTAATCACTTGTGTGCACTGTAAATTATCACTTTTCCTGATGTACTTGAGTTATGCAGACCACTGGCAGGAACACATGTGGACTACCATAGTAGGATACCTGATATAATGAGGCAGTAGGTTAAGAGGACAATGTTTTGCTTTTCAAAACTTTGTCAGTTATTTCTGGATTTGTGAAACTAAAAATCAAAACTTGAGCAATTCAGATCCAGGTTCCAGATCATCTTACCAACTAAATTTGGGGGACGACATAGTTTGGAAGACAAGTTCCCATTTTTGGTCTATTTATAAAAGACATGTATTCATTGAATATGTAATGACATAGTAGTTTATATTTAGGGAGCTGAAGTGGAAAGTGTTTGGCCATGTATTTTGGTGGGAGAGTAAAATGAACAATTTTTTTACATTGATTTCAGTTCTTTTGTCACTAAGTACTTGAGCTGTGAAAAAACACTTTCATAAATTAAAATGACAGGCAAAAGCAGCAAAATATTACACTAAAAATATTGTTGGCTCCTAGCAATTAAAGGGGTAATCGTAGGGTTGCCACCCATCCAGGTTTTACCTGGACAGTCTGGTTTTTGGCTTCTGTAAGGTTGCCAGGTGCCTGGATTTTGATCAGAAAATCTGGTTGAAAAGGGGACCTGCCAGTGTCCGGTCAGATATACTGACCGGACACCAAAAGCCTGGTTACCATGGGGTGGGGTGAGGCACAGGGTCATTAACCCATGCCAGCCCCTGGTCAGCCAGGGCTTGCATTCTATCTGCAGGCAGCCTCCTTGAGACAATCCAGTGATGGGGGCGGACGGAGGGGGAGGATAGAGAGGAGTGAGCGATGGGGGGGTCTTGGAGGGGAAGAGGCAGAGCAGGGGGTGGGCCCTGGGTGTCTATTTACTAGCAATTAGAAAGGTGGCAACCCTAGGTGTGCCTCATTATACATGCACATGTATGCAATAGTATTTTTTATGGAAGGCAATTGTTTCTTAATAACATAACTCCATTCAGTGAGATCTGCCATAATATACTTTCTTATTCTTTTCCCAGAAATAGGGAATTGAGCAGATTCAAAAAAATCATTCTCTCTTACTTTGGGCATTTAAGATTCTGAGCCTGAGTCCTATCTTTGAGATGTACCTTCAAGTGCTCTCTCTTAGTTAGCAAAAAAGCAGAAAAAGAAGATATTCTGTCTCTCTGGCTTGAATTACAGGAATCATTTTTCTGGTGGTCACTGTCTGCTCTCTTGACTTCATGATGTTCCAAGCTTCACATCAGTACAGAGTACAGTATTTGTAGAAAAATTTTTCTAGGGAAAATGGAAAGGAACAGAGTGTTGAGAGGCTATTGTAGCCAGGTTTAATGGAAGAAAAATCACAAGATGAGAGCTTCAGTATATGTATACAAGTGTTGTGAGATTGTACAGTATTAAGAAGATAATACATGATAGGGTATATCTTGTGATATTATCGTGTGTTTTTGTCCTTGTGTCACAACCACTTAAGGACTAGCAATATCCAAGAAAAACACATTCCCTGGAATGTTTTATTTTAGTTTTTAAATGGGCCTCAGGTCCCCTATATTACACCAGTTTTCTCTGGGTGTAACTGTAATTAGATATAAACAGAGTCCAAAAATGTTATTGGCCTCAACAGAGCAAAGCTGGTACAAAACTGGTGTAGTGTAATGGAGACCCAAGGTACCAAGAAAGGTTTTTAATAGATAATGTTTCTATTTTATAATGTTGCCTTGTTATGCCAAGAAAGGATTCCTATACACAGTGGAACAGCTTCAGTGGGTGAGAAGGAAAGAGCCTCAGCAATGAGAGAACTCAGCTGAGAGAAAGGAGACTAGCTCAAGTTGCTGCTCCACATCAAGCAGAGGAGGGATTATAAACCTAGGTTTTCCACACCCTGGGTGAGTGCTTTAGCCACTGTAACAGAGACAAGTGGGCTGCCATGTCATTTTTTTGTGTGTGAGAGAAACTCCAGAAGAGGGTTCACTGCTTTGAATACTGAGTAGAGACAGATAACTCCCTGAGGCCCAAACTTACCCGCCTAACTTCCTTTGGGGAGCAGGGTGTAAGCCACCCTATCCTTGTCATTTCTGACAAGCTAATTTAGGCAGTTCCCTGCTCCGCATGTGCCCTACTCCCTGCTCAGGTCCTATGAATTCCTTTTTAGGTACCTACCTCTCCTCATATTGTACAGGCATGTGAGCCTGGGCCCCTAACTCAGGTGTATGAATTATACTAGGCAACAAGGTATCTGAAAGTTAGGCACTGCAACACTTAGTCTAGCTCCCATAGCCTGGGATAGGTGCTTTAAATCAAAATATGTGCACTACATTGCAATGATTAATCATCCGATGTTGTTGAGGGTACAGATTAAGTCTGCTGGTGCTCCCACATTTCCCACTCTGCTCAGACCACCTGAGCTAGCCTGGATAGACCACAAAGCGGGCATGGAGGAAATGTGCTAAATAAATGTATCTTCTAGCTTTTTAGTCCCATCTCCCGATCAGCCTTCTCTGGTGGTGCTCCTATGCCCACCATCGATTCATTCCACAACTACCAGTCTTCTCTCATCCATTGAGTAATTACCATTCTGGCACAGTTACCCCTGCAGGTGCAAGGGGCTGCAAATTACACTCATTAAAGATTACTCATCGCCATTAAGTATCATTAACCATACTATGGCCTTTTTGTTACACATTACAGTTTGCAGGATATTTGAGTTAATTCTTTTACTTTACAGATGTTTCAACTGTTTTACTTGCGAGAGATACAACAGCTACAAGAGGGACCAATTCTGCACACCTCACTCCACCTCCAACAAAGTAAAAGTTCCAAAAGTTTCAACAGGCATATTGCCCAAATAAGGATGGATTCAGTATTGCAAGGCTAGGTATGTGGAATAAAATAAAACTTGATATACTAATTACAGAATGAGGGAAACAGAAACTACATATACATCGACAAGGGGACACTTCATCTGTAGAACAGTTAAAACTTCTCAGACTAGGCTAAATTCTCCTCATTTACGTCAGTGTAAAGCACGAGTAATTGCAGTTATTCCAGATTTACACCAACACAATCGAGAGCTGCCAGATGTCTCAATAACCTCAAAGATGACAGCGTCTTGTCGCCCTTATCATATCACCTCATAGCTGTTACTTAATATATGTGAACAAATACTGCATTGATTTACACCTCCTGAAGCTTCAATATGAGCTTTTTAGGTATAGATTCTCTGCTATTTAATGACTTCACACTCTTTTAAACTGTTAATAATTTTTAAAAACCTATAGTAATTTTGTCAAGTACTGTATCTAAATATACCTCTGGAGGAATTTATTAAGAACCCAGAATTGTCATCATCCCTATTTTTATGTCTTTTGAGGCATCTAAGCCAGTATGTAGTGTTTCTTTTCTGCTTTCTGCAATTACCACTTCTAGCTTTTACTCAGTTAGGGTTTTTCCTTTTGATTACACTTACCACTTAATTTCTTAATTTCTCAGTCTTTGTTCTCACCTCTTCTTTCATCCTTTCTTACTATTTTGTTCATTCCCCAATGTCTTTTGTTATCTATTGTAGTTATGCTTTGTTTTTTGGTGTTTTTTTTTTTTAATTCCTGCAGACAACCCTGGGGCGTAAATATTCTCTTCCTTATTTGTTATGCATATTTTGTATTATACAAATAGTTTCTCATCTTATCCCAAATGAATAGAAGTCTAACAGTTTTGATAAATACAAACTGCATCTCTTTGCTAGTCAAGTACCTTGAAAATAATAATTATTGCATAATGCTACATGCAGAACTGTTATTAATGTCAACAGGAATTACATGAGCAGTAAGATAAAATATGCCTTTAACCATCTTTCTTATTTGAATGTCTCATATGTTGTACTAAAATCTGTTGGCTATGCTGAAGATATATTAAAAAGATTACCCCTACATTTTGTTCAAATAGAAGGGCTATGCGGCAGCTGCGTTCTGTTTAATGTATGCAGATATAATGTGAACCAAAATGTTATTTTTGCTAACCTAAGTACAATCACCAATATTTATAACAATGAAGGCAATCATATTTTATTAGGAAGATGCATGTTAGCAAGTGTTGTCAGGAAAGATGGCTAAACAAACTATTATTGCTCTTGGCCAATTTGTATTATTCCAGCCTTCCCCCCTCGCCCAGTCATAGATTGAGAGCCCTTGGATTTCTGCCTAGTTAAAAAGAAAAGCTTATGTATATCACTAATTCTCAGATGGACAGATTCCGAACAATATCTCTACAATTAAGGTACAGTATGTTAGAGAAAATATTGTTCAAGAGGAAAAAGCAATGGATAAAGCCTCTTACCAACAGCATTATGTACCCAAGGGAAACTAGGTCTTCAGGACAGATGCTTGATACCTTTGCCAAGAAGCCATATGTTGCTGCTGGAAGAATACTTACATAGCCTGGCATCTGGATCCTAATGTCATACAACAGGGAGTGGGAAGACCATGTAAGGGTACGTCTATACTTACCTGCTGCTTCGGCGGCGAGCAATCAATCTTCTGGGATCGATTTATCGCGTCTTGTCTAGACGCAATAAATCAAACCCAGAAGTGCTTGCCGTTGACGCCGGTAATCCTGCTCCGTGAACGGAGCAGGCAAAGTCGACGGGGGAGCCTGCGCGCCGCCGTGTGGACCAGCGGTAAGTACCTTTTCATTCAAACTAAGATACTTCGACTTCAGCTACGTTATTCACGTAGCTGAAGTTGCGTCTCTTAGTTCAAACTTGGGAGGTAGTGTAGACCAGCCCTAAGACAGTGGGATATAGTATTATCTATCACCTTTACACAGGCCATGGTAGCAACACAATTTTTTTTCCTTAAACCGATTTTTTATATAAAAATCCATGTCTATTATTATTTACTGAGTACCATGAGCATTCTTGTTACTTGCTAGCTTTAAAAGAGTTTTTTTGGAGAAATAGAGGGCCAGATCCTCTGCTGATGTAAATAACTATAGCTGCCCTGAGATATATTGACGATCCATAGAAGCTAGGGTTATTTTAAAGCAGCTGAAGACCTGGCACAAGCTGTTTTGTGAAAGCAACCTTCTCCACTTTTAGGAGTAAGTACCCCTTCAGAACTTGTTTTTTGAATCATATCAGGTTGAAGATATATCCAGATATGTTATTTTAATCATTTATTCAGTATGTAAATCCTATTCTACTTAGAGGCATTGTCAGAGCTGAATGAGACCTCATTTTCCCAGGTCACTGCAATAGTACACTAGCCCATAATACACAGTTTCACAGGAAAAAAAATCATTTTCTAAAGACACTTGACCACAACTACTATTATGGATCTTTCGTTTCTGGGGAGTGCAGTTCAATATGTGATTTTCAGGCACTGCTGAGCTCTGGCTCACCAGGCATGCGAGGAAGAAAGAAAACTGTCCATGTTGCATAGAGGCAGAGAGAAGCACCTGTGCACATCTAATTCCAGCTATCCTTGTGCTCCAACTGCAGGAAAAAGGTAAAAAAATCTGTTGCTCAGAATCAAGGAGGGAAAGTGAACGTAAAGGCTTGTTTGAAGAATCAAGTGGAAGGGATGTGAAGGAGGAGGAGAAAGATTCCTCCACATCATTTCTGGACGTGGGGGCGGGACGTGGGGGAAACACACGTTACGGATTTAAGAAATATCAGCACTGACCCCAAGTTGCTTCTAAAGCAGCAGAAATGTTCAGTTATCTGATAAACCCAGAGGTGAGTAAAGGTTTTCTAAATAAGGCTCAAAGTGTATTATACTGCTGAAGTAAAATCCTGAGCTCAAGGCTTTATTTTAGATTGTTTCCGCCCCCCACCCCCGCCACACACACGCACTATCCCTGTGTGCACAACACAGAGCACTGCTACAGTATGTACACTGGAGACAGAGGGCAGGATTTACCTCTCTGTAATTTTAACACCTCTGTGTCCATAGGGCCAGCACTACCCTAGGCATTCAGTGCCAGGGATAAGCAGATGGTTTTCCTGATGCTGCCCTCTGCCAAAGCATTTCTTTTCTCTCTGGCTACAAGTATTTGAAGTAGTATAGGCTGTTCTCAGTGGTGGCAGATGACAGAACAAGAAGCAATGGTCTCAAGTTGCAATGGAGGAGGTCTAGGTTGGATTTTAGGAAAAACAATTTCACTAGGAGGGTGGTGAAGCACTGGAATGCGTTCCCTAGGGAGGTGGTGGAATCTCCATCCTTAGAGGTTTTTAAGGCCTAGATTGACAAAGCCCTGGCTGTGATGATTTCATTGGGGTTGGTCCTGCTTTGAGTAGGGGGTTGGACTAGATGACCTCCTGAGGTCTTGTCCAACCCTAATCTTCTATGATATTTAAGAAAGAAAAGAGATTCAAATAAAAACCAATGAGAGAGATGGGAATAAATGGTTACATATAAAACATCCTAAAACGCTTTCTAGAGATTAAATTAACAAGGCATTCCCCTATGAATTGGAAATGGAATACAGACTTGTTGAAGGTCTCTGGGTAGGATAACAGGGATAAAAAAAAACCATAAAACCAAAGCTGATGTCATTGCAGGAGTCTACTATTTGACACTACTTAAATGGGCCTCCAAACTAAAGCTTATACTACTTCATATACTTGTAGACAGAGAGAAAAGAAATGTTTATCTCCTGTCTGGTGGACACATTCTAGGGCATGTCACCTAATATGCTTTAAGAATACAATTTATGTATAGATACTTAAGGATCTATGTCTCACCCCTACATAGGTCTCTTAAGGATTAAGAGGACCAGTGTGACATGCTTTCACCAGAAACCCTACATGACACTCTTTGGTGAACTAGAATATCAATACCAGACACTGGGAATTCCTATAAGCCTCATATAACCCCCTCATGTCCTCTGCCAGTTGATTTCCAGAAGTTCCTGGGTCATACTAACCAACCTTGTGGGTGAGTGACTGTTATTTTAAATCACGATAGCCTCAAGCTGCTCCAAATAAGGGTCCTGGCTCCATTGTGCTAGCTATTATACACATAGACTGTAATCTTCTTAAGGTAGGGATTCTATTCTAAGTATATCATATCATGAGAGACAACAGATGGGGGAGAAGGGGAAGCTAATGTGGGGAGGATGAGGCAAGAATAAAGCAATCACCTTTGATGATAAGTGGCAGTCTTAGTGCACCCCTTGCCTCGCCATTGCTGAGTCGGCAGCAGGTATATTATTATGAGGTAAATTCTAAGGATAACAATGTAATGGCTTGGGGGCTTTTAATGAAGAAATTGACCATGAAGAATAACCATCTGTATTCTAGATGTTACAAGCCACCCGGAGAACGCATCTGCTGGAATGTCTTGTGGCATCCTTGTGACATGTCGGAAAAGCGTAAGGCGCTGCCTGCAGACAATGGCCCCAGTAGTCTGTAGACCTGAACGACCATAAATATATGTATTACAGATGAAGTCATTCCACTTTATGCCCAGTATACAACGTTGACATTTTGTGTGGAAAGACTCCAGCGTTGTCCAGTCTGCACAGTGTAGTGTCCATGTTTCGCAGCCGTACAACAGTATGGGAAGGCTACAGCTCAAATAAATCCTGAATTATGTTGTCATACTGAGATGATGTTGATTCCATATCTGTTGTAAATGACCTGTGGCAGATGCTGCAATGCCAATCCGATGGAGAACCTCCATGTGAGAATTGGAGGAGCTGGTAAGTATAGAACTCAAATAGCAAAAGCTGGAAACTGATTCAATGGTTTCGTTGTTCAAAGAGATTGGAGTAGCAGGTGAACCAGGTCCTAGATTTTGCAGTTTGACCATGAAACATGGAGACCAATATTCTTTGACTCCTCTTCCATATGCTGGAGTGCCTCATGAAACCTGTCGGGGCTCTGTCCTAAAATAACATCACCAGCATTGTCAAGGTCTGTGAATGAGAGATCACCGATCTCAATGCCTATGGACCCGACTGAATGCTGCATTATGACATCCATTGCCCGACAAAAGAGTGCAGGGGCCAGAACACAACCCTGTAACACCAGATACTGATTTAAAAGTCACCAACATCTGATTCCCCAGATGAACACCAACGGTGGTTCCATTATGCAGCTCTCTAATCAAGTCCAGCAGAATGGTAGGGACTCTTCTTTTTTTACAAAAAATCTGCTGCCTATTAATTTCTTTGGGTGATGCTTGAGTCTAGTGCTACTTGAAGGAGTAAACAATACTTTTTCATGTTCTTCAGACCATTCATAATTTTGTAGAACCATTTAGTCATCTCATTTCTAAACTGAATAGTACCAGTTTCTAATCTCTCCTCATACAGAAGCTGTTCCATACTCCTAGTCATTTGTTGCCTCTCTCTATACTCTTTTCAATTCTAATATATCGTTTTGAGATGGATCAACCTGAATTGCACACATTATTCAAGATGTAGGCATACCATGGATATATATAGTGGCATTATGATATTTTCTGTTTTATCTATCCCTTTCCTAATGGTTCCTGCCATTGTTAGCTTTTTTGACTGCTGCTGCACATTGAGGGGGATGTTTTCAGAGAACTATAGACAATGACTCCAATATCTCTTTCTTGAATGATACCAGCTAATTTAGACCCTGCCATTTTGTATATATAGTTGGGACAAAATTTTCCAATGTGAATTACTTTGCACTTATCAACCTTGCATTTAATCTTCCATTTTGTTGCCCAGACACTCAGTTTTGTGAGATCCTTTGACACCCTTCAGAGTCAGTTTTGGACTTAAATATTGAGTAATTCTGTATCATATGCAAGCTTTGCCACCTCATTGTTTGCCCCCATTTCCAGATCATTTATGAATATATTGAATAGCACAGGTCCCAGTTCATATTTTTGCCAGACTCCTCTATTTGCTTTTCTCCATAGTGAAAAATGACCGTTTATTCTGACTCTGTTTCCTATCTTTTAGTCAGTTATTGATCCATGAGAGGACCTTCCCTCTTACCCCATAACTGCTTGATTTAAAAGCTTTGGTGTAAGACCTTGATAAAGGCTTTCTGAAAGTCCATGTACACTATATCAACTGGATCACCCTTGTCTACATGCTTAATGACACCCTCAAAGAATTATAAATAGATTGGTGACACATGATTTCCTTTTACAAAAGATGTATTGATTCTTCCACAACATATCATGTTTATCTATGTGCCTGATAATTTTGTTCTTTACTATGGTTTCAACCAACTTCCCAAGTAAAGAAGTTATGCTTACCAGCCTGTAAATTGCCAGAATCACCGTTAGAGCCTTTAAAAAAAAAATCAGCATTACATTACCTATCCTCCAATATAAGAGGCTGATTTTAACAATAGGATACATACTGGTTTTGCAACTTCCTATTTGAGGTCCTTTGAAACTTTGGGTAAATACCATCTAGTCCTGGGGACTTATTACTATTTAATTTATCAATTTATTCTAAAACCTCCCCTATTGACTCCTCAGTCTGGGACAGTTCCTCAGCATGGCTTGAGTATAAGAATCTCTCCCATATCTTCTGCAGTGAAGACTGAAGCAACAGTTCATTTACCTTCTCCGCAATTTTGTGTTTTTTCTCAAGTGCTCCTTTAGCACCCAATTGTCTAGGGGCACCACTGATTGTTGGGCAAGCTTCCTGATGTACTTAAAAATTGTTGCTGTGTGTTTTTATATCCTTAGCTAGTTGCTCTTAAAATTCTTTCTTGGCCTGCCTAATTATATGTTCACATTTGACTTGCCAGAGTTTATGCTCCATTCTATTTTCCCTTAGTAGGATTTGACTTCGAATTTTTAAAGGATGCTTCACTGCCTCTAAATACCATTTTTTACTCTGCTGATTAGCCATACTGTCGGTTTTCAGTTTTCTGATGCGGGCAGGGGATGGGAGGAGGTATGTTTAATTTGAGCCTCTATTATGGCCTTTTAAAGTAGCTTCCATGCAGTTTGCAGGCATTTTCCTTTGTAAGTGTTCCTTTTAGTTCCCATTTAACTAGCTTCCTCAATTGTGTAGTTCCCCTTTTTCAAGTTAAATGTGGTGAGGGGTTGTTTGGGGCATTTTTTCTCCTATAAGATGTTTAAATTTAATTATATTATGGTTGCTATTATCAAGCAGTTCAGCTATATTCACCCATTCTCGTGATTTATATATGTAACAAAGGAATCCAAGAAAACAAAAGCAGGCTTAAATGGAATGTTTCATGTAGAACTGAGAACCATACAATTTCAATAAAATTAGCTTTAAAATATTTAAAGATGATATTAGTTGTATCTCCTTGACACTAGTTAGGACCCTAAAGGAAGTAATTATCCTATTAGTAAGAACTGTACAAAGTCATATAACACACTACTAGGAAATCGACATGTCAGAGTCAAGACTGTGTGAGAATACTGTAATCCCTTTTTAAAAAATGAGCATTGAATGCATATCCTTGTTCTGATCTTGGATATATAGCTTCAAAAGACATACTAGACAGTGATAATTGAAAAATATGAATTTTTAGATGTATTTAACAGTTAAAGTATTTTTCCTGAGGCAAAGCCAAAGGCTAAAAGTATGCCTTACAGTTAGCTAGCAGGACTGTAGACTAAGCCTGCCAATGCTGTTCAGCTGTCCAAGAGTGAACAAAGGAATTATAATTTACTTTTCTGTGTAATTCATGATTTTTTTTAACTTGTGCATGAAAGTGATTTTGGAAGTTTAAAGTAATAATATACTTCAGTTTAAATACAGTTATAATCTGGTTACTTAAATGAAAATAAAAGATACGTGTATTAACACTAATTTTTTATTTTGCTGGTAATATACAACAATGTACAAATGTCATGTAGAATTAAATTTCAGTCATAACCAGCACCATTAACATAGCAAACTATGTGGATCAATTGCTGGACTGCAAACTTACAGCTATACTGCCTCAAGTGAAAACATATATTCAACAGAAGGCTCACAAATATTCCAGCATAATTTGTTTGTAGGTTGATTTACTGAAATGCCAGTGAATTTTACCTAACAAGACTATTACAGAAAATGAGTATTGTGTTTCATACACCAGTTCCACAGTAAAGGCTGCAGAGTTTGGCTTCAGTGAGATGAAACTGCCACTGACTCATAACTCTCTAAAGGGTAATGATATCAACAAAACCCACCTGAGGATTCTTGTCTTTAATAAGGTCTTGATTCAAAAAACGTTAATAACATTTTATTGATCATAACAAAATCCTCATCTGAATTCTGTCTCTGTGAAACCCCAACAACATTGTAGAGTCACATTTTCTGATGGAGATATGGCCAAGAGTTTGCCATTTATTTTCTCCAACTCCCCCTGCCCTTTACTTCTGAGATGCACAGACACATCCTCTAGAAAATGAAGTTGGTTTGTGTGATCATTAACCTTGGCTTTTTCAAATATCCACATTCTCCCCAGGGGTGTGTTATAGACTTGAGTTTAACAGTCACTTAATCAAGTTAGAGAGTGTAAAGGAGAAAATAATACTTCTGTTACTGATCAGAACAGAGAAGTAGTTTAATGAACTGCAGAATGTTAATGATGCCATTTCCCTCCAGCAACGGTATTACAAATATCTTATTCACAACAATGCTGCAGTCACTTTTTATACATTTATGATTAGCAGGTATAGTAATTCCAGGAATAAGTTTCTGAAATCTAGTTGTGATGGTGCTTGTACTCTTAAGTTTCTATGCTGCCTGCTGGTTGCTCTGTACTGCTACAATGGGAAGAGTACATCTTCTTGGCAACCTGAGGCTGAGCCAAATCCAGCACAAGTTACTCATTTAAGAATTCCTACTGGCTTTAGGAAGCGAGCTCATGAGTATGTGAGGTTTAGGCCCATGTAGGCCACCATATTCATCCCCCCTGCTCCCCTCGCACCCTGGAAGAGACTGATGTTCTTTTTAAGGGCCCAGATAATTTTCTCCTCCTTTTTCACAGGGTTCATACTGGAGAAGTGAGTTGAGTTGAGACTGGGTGGGATGGGGACAGAGCCAAGGACATGCAAATTGTCTTGCTACCTCCACCCCTGCTTCCATTTTCAGCCTTGTTGAAATTTACCTGGAAGAATTAATACAATCACAGGCTACGTTACTTTTTTCCCCTCCCCACAGCCCTTCCCCAGTCTCTGTAGGGAAAGCCAAAGCTGGGTGAAGGGGAGTCTCTTATGGCATTGGAGCCATTTCTAGGGGGACACTCATGTAGAATATTTAGGCAATCTCTGCAAAGGACTCCTTGGAGATTTTCTTCCTATAATTCCCCACTCAACTCTCACACATATTAAAGAAGATGAGGATTTTTCCCTACACAGTGATCAGCATGAATTCTGTTTAGATTAAACAAAAGTAGTATTGATAAGTTATTATTTAAGACCAAAATCTCATTGTGCTAGGCACTATACAAACAGATAACAAAGATGATCCCTGTTCAAAAGGGCTTTCAGTCTAACACATTAAACATACATAATTAAAAATGAAATCTATTGTTAGGTCACACTGATATTATCTCTACTCCCTGAGGGGAAGTGGGGAGATGTATGAGACTGGGTCATGGAGGGGAAAAATAATAATCAGAAATTGACTTTTTTTGGTGTTTGTTTTTCATGGAAGGGCTCGAGTTTCTTTTAGTATGCTTGCTATACCTCCACTTGTGCTTATTAACCTTGACATGAGTAAGCCCCCAAACTCACAGCTATTACTACTTGAACAGTCTGTATACAGGTGTTTGAGAGAGCTTGCACAAAAGGATGCATTTTGGAAGTTTGGTCCAGCATTTCTAGAAATTGTCTGAATATTTCAATTTAAAAAAAATCAAAGTTCAAACTATTTGTATTTAATTAATCTTTTACAGTCTGAATTGGTTTTACTGTTTGTTTTCATAATCAGAAAATATTGGGAAAAGAAAGTAAAACAGGCTCTTCACACTTGTTCAATAAAGTCAACAGTCATAGAATCATAGCATTGTAGGATTGGAAGGGACATCAAAAGGTCATCTAGTTCAATCCCCTACACTCATGGAAGGACTAAGTATAATTTAAGCCGGGGTGGGCAAACTTTTTGGCCTGAGGGCCACATCTGGGTGGAGAAATTGCATGCAGGGCCATGAATGTAGGGCTGGGGCAGGGGGGTTGGGGTGCGAGAGGGAGTGCGGGGTGTGGGAGGGGGTATGGTGTGAAGGAAGGGGCTCAGGGCAAGGGGTTGGGGTGCAGGGTGTATGAGGGGGCTCAGGGCAAGGAGTTGGGGTGCAGGGAGGGGTGCGGAGTGCAGGAAGGGGCTCAGGCAAGGGGTGCAGGAGGGGTGTGGGGTGCAGCAGGGGGCTCAGGGCAGGGGGTTCGGGTGCGGAGTGCAGGAGGAGTTCAGGGTGTGGGCGCCCTGGCCCTGTGCCGCTCCTGGAAGCGGCCGTCACTATGTCCCTGTGGCTCCTGGGGGTGGGGAGGGGGCGCAGAAAGAGGACTCCACACGCTGCCCTCACCTGCGGATACCTCCCCTGAAGCTCCCATTGGCCGCGGTTCCCCATTCCCGGCCAATGGGAGCTGTGGGGGGCACTGCCTGCAGGCGAGGGCAGTGCATGGAGCCCTCTGCCCCCTACTTCTCCCAGGGGCCGCAGGGATGTGGTGCCGGACACTTCTGGGAGCAGTGCGGGGCCAGGGCAGGCAGAGAGCCTTGCCACAATCCCACAGGCCAAATCCAAAGCCCTGACGGGCCGGATCCGGCCGACAGGCTGTAGGTTGCCCACCCCTGATCTAGGCCATCCCTGACCGGTGCTTGTCTAATGTGCTCTTAAAAATCTCCAATGATGGAGATTTTACAACCTTTCTACACAATTTATTCCATCATCTGCAAACTTTATAAGTGTACTCTATACCATTATATACATCACTGATTAATATATTGAACGGAACAGGACTCAGAACTGATCCTTGCAGGATCCCACTCAATATGCCCTTCCAGCTTAACTGTGAACCACTGATAACTACTCTCTGGGAATGGTTTTCCAACCAGTTATGCACCTCCCCCCTTATAGTGTCTCCTTATGGGTTGTATTTCCCTAGTTTATGAGAAGGTCATGTGAGACTTTATTAAAAGCCTTACAAAAGTCAAGATATACTACATCTACTGCTTCCCCCCATCCATGAGGCTTGTTGCCATGTTAAAGAAGGCTATTATGTTGGTTTGACATGATTTGTTCTTGACAAATCCTTTTGATTGTTAATTATCACCTTATCTTCTTCTAGGTATCTGCAAATTGATTGCTTAATTATTTGTTCCATTGTCTTTCCAGGTACAAAAGTTAAGCTGACTGGTCTGTAATTTCCCGGGTTGTCCTTATTACCCCTTTTATAGGTGGACAAATATAGTGCCATTTCCCAGTCCTTTGGTATCTTTCCTATCTTCTATGACTTTTCAAAGATAATCTGTAATGGCTCAGATATCTCCTCAGTCAGTTCCATGGGTATTCTAGGATGTATTTTATTTGGCCCTGGTGACTTGAAACATTTAACTTGTTTATATACTTTTTAATTTGTTCTTTCATTATTTTAGCCTCTGATCCTACCTCATTTTCACTGGCATTCACTTTGTTAGACGTCCAGTTGCTAACCAATCTTTTTGGTGAAAACTGAAACCAAAATCATTTAGCACTTGTGCCATTTCCACATTTTCCTGTTATTGTTCTCTGCCCTCATTGAGTAATGGGCCTACCCTGTCCTTGGTCTTCCTCTTGCTTCTCATGTATTTGTATAATGTTTTCTTGTTACCCTTTATGCCTCTAGCTAGTTTAATCTTGTTTTGTGCCTTGGCATTTCTAATTTTGTCTCTAAATACGTGTGTTATTGGTTTATATTCATCCTTTGTAATGTCCACTTTTTATAGGACTCTTTTTTGAGTTTCAGATCATTGAAGATTTCCTGGTTAAGGCAAGGTGGTCTCTTCATAGACTTCCTATCTTTCCTACGCAGTGGGATAGTTTGCTCTTGTGCTCTTTAAAAAAACGCCAGCTCTCAAACTGTTTTTCCCCTTAGACTTGCTTCTTACCTACCAACTCCCTGAGTTTGCTTAAGTCTGCCTTCTTGAAATCAATTATCTTTATTGAACTGTTTTCCCTTCTACCAGTCCTTAGAATCAAGAACTCTACCATTTCATGATCACTTTCACCTAAGCTCCCTTCCACTTTCAAATTCTCAACCAGTTCCTTCCTATTTGTCAAAATCAAATCTAGAACAGCCTCTCCCCAAGTAGCTTTCCTCACCTTCTGAAATAGAAAATATTTTTCAGTACATATCAAGAATTTGTTGGATAATCTCTGCACTGCTGTACTATTTTTCTCAACAAATGACGTCACCACCACCAAGTCCCATGCTTTAGTTCATTTTCTTAGTTCTATGAAAAAAAGACTCATCCACCTCTTCTTAATTCTGTACAAAATATATATAAATTACATGACTAAAACTAAGATTTGAAAAAAATATGGCTTGCATTTCTAAGGAAGAAGTAATTTAATATTGTGTGTATTTGTTGGGAAAATAGTGCTTTGGAAAAATTTTATTTGCAATCCTGTAAAAGCAGAAATAACTATCACATTATTATACAGTTCCTAAAGTTTTGGGGTTTTTTTTGCATTACTTTAGGTATTATTTAAATATTCATGCCATTCAGCAGCCAGATAATGATTCTGAAACATTTTAAGACAGAATTGATACTTAAATTCATGTAGATTTGAATTTTCCTTAATAAAACCCAGTATGAAAAGTTCATAGGGAGATACAGCAGTGGCGAAAGGAATGAAAGAGGAGACAGGCTGGTAGCAATGGCAGAAATGAAAGAACTGTACGTGGCAAACACCTGGTACAAAAAGAAGATCTCAAGAAGGGGGACATGGATCGCACCAAACGCAAAGAGTAAGAATGAAATCGACTATATTTTAGTCAATAAAAGGTGCATCATTCAAGACGTCTCTGTGGTGCGGCCATTCAACACCGGCAGTGACCATCGCCTGCTTAGAGCGAAGTTGATTTTCGACGAAGCGGTGGAAAAGAAGGCGTTACAGATGGCAAACGGGAAACAGCAGCCGAAGACATTCGATGAAGCAAAGCTGAAAAAAGCGATTTCTTGGTTTGACTGGAGCCAGATGGAAAAGTGTGATGAGGACTATAGTATCTTTGCTGACAAGTTGAGATGTTGCATAAAAGCAGCTGAAACTAAAAAGCTGAAGAAGGTGAAGGGAAGAATCTCGATTGAAACGAAAAGCTTGTTGGAGAAGCGGAGAAACATGAAAAGGAGCTCGGATAACAACCTCGAGTCCTCCATTCTGTGCAAGCTTATACGTCAAAAACTGAAGGATGACTTCGAGAACTTCCGGAAAGAAAAGCTCCTTAAAACAGCTGAATCATGCAAGAGCCTCAGGACATGCAAGCGGGAATTGACGCAGTATAGATTGAGCATAACAGCATTGAAGAACAAGGATGGAGAGATAGTAATCGACAGAGCAGGGATGGATGTGGTCTGCAAGGACTTCCATACAGAACTGTTCAAATGAAGAATCAATGTCCACCTCCCAACCCTCGAAGAGTCAGAAGAACGCGTCCCCCCCAATAATCGTCAGCGAAGTCCGAAGCGCACTACACCAGATGAAGAAGGGAAAAGCTCCAGGCAAAGATGGAATAACGTCAGAAATGATTTATGCAGGAGGCGAAAAACTTTGGAAGGCCCTCGCTTTAAGATTCAGTCGATATCTTGAAGAAGGAAAAATACCATCAAGCTGGAAGGAGTCGAATACCATCTTGCTGCAGAAGAAGGGTGATCGAGAAAATCTTAAGAACTACCGCCCTATATGCCTGCTCTCTCACATCTACAAGCTCTTCACAAAGGTGATAACGAATCGACTTTCGCAGAGTCTGGATGAACAACAGCCGAGAGAGCAGGCAGGGTTTCAAAGAAATTTCGGTACAATCGACCATATATTTACCCTTAGCCAGCTCCTAGAAAGAGCGAGGGAATACAAACTCCCACTGTGCATTGCTTTTGTCGACTATGAAAAGGCCTTCGATAGCGCTGAGTTTAACGCAATATTAAAGGCGCTCGCAGAGCAGGGCATTAACACGCAGTACATTAGTTTGTTGAAGAAAGCGAATACTGGATGTACAACAGACATTACTCTCCTCGAAACTCCCCTCCGCATCCCAATCGAGAAAGGCGTAAAGCAAAGAGATACAATTTCACCGAAACTATTCACCGCCTGCCTCGAAATGGTTATGAACAAGATCAATTGGAGGAGTGGTGTCAACATAAATGGAGAGAGATTATCTCATCTCAGATTTGCAGACGACATTGTACTAATTGCCGAAAGCACCAACGAACTGCAGAGCATGCTACGAAGACTCGACAAGAAAAGTAGTCAGGTCGGCCTGAAAATGAACCACTGCAAAACAAAATATATGCGATCAGACATCTTATGAAAAGCCCGAATAACAGTAACAGGAGAAGACATCGAAGAAGTGGAACAGTACATATATTTGGGCCAAGAAGTTAATATGCGCCAAGACCTGAACGGAGAACTCTCGCGAAGGATTCGGGCAGGATGGCGTGCGTTTAATTCCATCAAGGACGTCCTGAAAGGAAAAATTGACAAGACCACACGTAAAAATATGTTCAATTCAGCAGTGCTGTCAGCCATGCTGTATGGCAGTGAAACATGGGCACTGACGAAGAGAGAAGAGCAACGGCTGTTGGTAGCTGAAAGGGCAATGGAACAAGCTATGATGGGAATTTCCCTTCTGGATCGTATACCAAATGAAATCATCAGAGAACGCAGCAGTGTGAAAGATATTGTCATGGAAAGCAGACATAACAAGATGCCATGGGCGGGCCACACAGCATGGCTCACGGATAACAAGTGGACCAAAATCATTGCTGAGTGGTACCCGCGAGAACAGAAAAGACCCCCCGGTCGGCCTCCAAGAAGATGGGAAGATGACATCGTTAAACGTTTCGGACGAATGTGGAGAAGAAAGGCAAGAGTGCGAGAAGAATGGCAGACGTGATCGGCGCAGTCTTAACGACCGCTGAAGTCCGATCGATCCAGGTGATCCAGGTGATGAGAGTTACAAATGATAGGGCTAATAAACAGAAGTCTAACTACTTGGGATTAATTTTTAAAAAGTGTTTGAAGCAAGAGTTTTTGCATTTTATTAAATACAACATTTCCTAGGAAGTGTTTAGTAACATAGGACTTTCCTTATTGGCTCAGACTAGTGCTCTGTTCAGTCCAGTAGTTTAGACAGTGACCTGGAGTAGATAACCCCAAGGAAGATGCAATAAATCCCAGAGTAGACAGTAATGGTAGATAATGCTTTTTTCCTAAACTGTACCCAGAGACTGGCTTATGCTCTGAAGCATACACAAACTCACTGAGTATCTCCTATTTAAGGAACTGTAGATGTTCTCTTGACCCATACAAGATGTCTGATTTGAAGGCATTTACTTTGAAGGTAGGCAAGTGCTGAAGGGAAAATTGAAAGACTTGCTCATCACATTGGAGTTATACTCCATCATCACTTGACTTTCAATTTGTTTGTGAAAATCACTGTCGGTTTGAAAAATATTGAATAGATGGGAGACAAATGGCTTGGGTCACCCTATGGATTTCTAGGCTGAGGGATATCATAGAATATCAGGGTTGAAAGGGACCTTAGCAGGTCATTTAGTCCAACCCTGTGCTCAAAGCAGGACCAATCCCCAATTTTTGCCCCAGATCCCTAAATGGCCCCCTCAAGGATTGAACTCACAACCCTGGGTTTAGCAGGCCAATGCTCAAACCATGGAGCTATCCTCCCCCACAACTAGATTCATGAAGGGGTCAAACCCTCGCAATATCCCTTGGACATATCGGCCACCGTTTAACTTCAGTGACAGCTTCTTGTCCATGAATTTCTTCAGCTCGGGCGGGTGCACTTTACTCATGGTGCTGCCTCAGTCAGCCCAACTACGAAAACCTGTGGTTCAGAATGGCCTCCATTGTGCAAGGGATTTCCAGAGAGGATTATTTACTGGTTTTCTTAGCTCTGTGTGGTGGTGTGTGTCAATTGCCTTTTTTTCCCCTCTAAAAAGGGGAACATGCTCAGTTAGTCTGAGGCTGGTGCATGCAGAGTGCAGTAACATGGAACATGATCAATGAGGATGGAATCATTGGAAATTTTAGCTGTTAAACTCTAGCAAGTCTCTACTGAGCATGTGCAAACTGCAATTTTTCAAAAAGCTTTTAACCTACACAGATTTTGAAAGGGATGGTGAAAGGCACATCCCTGAGAAAAAGGCCCCAAATTTCAAGTCTCTGCTCCAAAGCACAGGAATGCTAGGGCATTTCAAAGAAAAGAGGTCTCCAGGATTTAACATGGAGAAAACAATTTTACCTAATGTACTCAGAAATGGCTAAACCATTTTGGCTAAATCATTTTTTTTTTAAAGGAAAAAATAACCTGCGGCAGGCACTCAGGATGGAAAAACTTCTTCCCAAATGATGAAAATGTTGCAGTTATAAGCAACTGAAAACAGGGCCTTAAAATGGGAAGTGGCAGGTAACTTTGACAGCAGGCAATGCTATTAGCCCCGCCTATAAACAACAAATTATTTTAAATGATTTGAAATAAATATGCTTACTCACACTAGGATTTAATACTAACAAACATGTCCCTATGATGACAGGAAGTTCTTCCTTTGATCCTGCAATAAACAGGTATCTAATCTCAGTAAGCTCTATTTACAGTTAAATAGACATTTCCCTAAGAAGGCCACCAAGAACATTTGCAGCAGATCTGATTTATCTTTTTGGCACTTAATGCAGGGAACTCTAGTAGTGCGATTGATTAGTTTGAATGCACTTCCATTCCCTAAACTATCAACCTGCCTTCTTAAAAAACAAAAAAACACCCACCACCAGCTTTCTTACCTAATCATCCAGTTTTTGCTCCTGTCTCTAGTATATCACTGACCTTAGCTTTTCAAAATCCCATTTTTCCATCTGTCTACTGCCACTCCATTTCTCTACTACTGTTACTTCTGTTGTGAATGGAATACTCTCCTCTGTGGTGCTTCCTGTTATTCCAAAGATACATTCTTGGCTGGTATGTGAAGAAAGCACAAGGGGAAAGTGAGATCCCAGTGCAAAGCCTCAGTGCAGAAATAGCAGCAAATAGTGGACTCGAACAGCATCCAGGAAATAGCACAGCATTATCTTTAAAGATGGAGTTTGAGGAAGAAAGGAATGGGAAGGGAGGGCTGCCTGGTAAAGGGGGATGACAAGATTAAGGATAGTTTTTACTTGCCTTTTTGAAAGGGGATATGGGATCAGTTTGAGGGGACACTGATTCTTTGGAATGCGACCATAAATATGGATAAGTAGTTAAAAGAAATGGGGCCTTGAGTGCTGGTAGGAATGGGGGGGCGGGGAAGGGAAAAATGTAGGAGACAAAGCCTGAAGTCCTCACTTGGTCCATATTTGACTACGCTCCCATTAACTTCCATATGAGAAAATAGAGTAGAGCAGTGGTTCCCAAACTCGCTCCGTGGCTTGCTCAGGGTAAGCCCCTGGCGCGCCAGGCTGGTTTGTTTACCTGCCGCCTCCGCAGGTAAGGCCGCTTGCGGCTCCCACTGGCCACAGTTTGCCATTCCCGGCCAATGGGAGCTGCGGGAAGCAGCAGACCGCGAGCGGCCATACCTGTGGAGGCGGCAGGTAAACAAACCAGCCAAGCGCTCCAGGGGCTTACCCTGAGCAAGCCGCGGACAGAGTTTGGGAACCACTGGAGTAAAGTATCAAGTAGCATCAATTTAACCCCGTCTTCAGAAATGGACAGGAATGAAACATGCCTTGTAACACAAAAAGACTACTTTCTTCAGGTCACTGAAAAGAGAACAAAGAGATATAGTTGCATACACTGAATCCCGTACTAAACTACCTAAAACTTGTCTGAACATATTGTAAACTACAAGCTCTTCTTGACAATAAATAAAATACATTCATGCTTGTTGAAATTCAGGTCAGAAGTAGGTTTAAAAAAATAAAACTGTGAAATTAACTTATTTGATGCCATTTCTGTTGCTGAAAGCATACTGATTGATAGCACCCTGGTTGTGATTTTTACAATTTAAAGACCTCATTCTCTCAAAATGGGCTTATAAGCTTAAATGAAATTACTTTTTTTTCCAGTGGCAGAGATCCAGCATATTTTACATCTGATTCATGATAAAAACTCAAAATACAACTCACCCACATACCACGTTTTACACAGTATTAACCTCATTAGTGCCAGTGGAGAAAGCCCAAGAGCCAAGGCATTTTCAACATGCCATTTTTCAATATATTTTACACAAACAGATTTTTTGACTGGTATAATATGTAGAATTAATGCATGTTGATAGCCAAAATATCTCATTAACACATTTCTTAACTGCTTCTTTCTTGTTATCCGGATGAGTTCTAGGTTGCTGACTTTTCCTTCAGTCACATGAACAATTCCAAACTTACTGATTTATGTGGCTCAGTAGCAGGTCCAGCTGATTCTGCCAACAGAAGGAAGATTAATCATATATCAAAAGCTGTTCTTGATAGAATCAAACCCACTCTGTCTAAAGGGTATTTGAAAAATATCAAGTGCTTTTATTTTTTGGCTAACCTACTTTAAGTCACTGATCTCCTGTTCCTATCTTGAATATTCAGGTGTTCAATCCTGGGCTAAATGTACTCAGGCTGAATTAACAGAGATGTTTCTGCATGGGGTCATGCAATACCTTATATGGAGATATGCCTATCTCATAGAACTGGAAGGACCTTGAAAGATCGTCGAGTCCAGTCACCTGCCTTCACTAGCAGGACCAAGTACTGTCCCCTGACAGATTTTTTGCCCCAGATCCCAAAATGGCCCCCTCACGGATTGAACTCACAACCCTGAGTTTAGCAGGCCAATGCTCAAACCACTGAGCTATCCCTCCCCACCTTAACTGCTAATTCTACAATGCCCACACTGCCTGACCAAGATACATTTAGGACACTACTTGTACAGCTAAACGTGCTTCTCTAGATTGGTGGTGTCCCAAATTGAGGACTGCGGGGTAACTATGTTAAAAAGAGCATGTATTTTGTTTTGAATTGAAAAAATGTGTATTATGAGCTGTGCCCTGTAGGTTTATTAATTATTAATTATTATTATTATTAACCAAAAGTGTTTTAAATCAGCACTGTCACTAAGGGGAGGGCCACTACTGTCCCTTCCCTTTTGCAGCTTCTTAAAACTGCCCCACTAGCCACCTACTGAATACCAAGGGGAAGGAGGATGAGAGTTATCTTTGGTTTCTCCATTGCCTGCTTTCCTATTTGACCATGGGAGCCCTAAGGAGAAGGAGAAGAGAATAGGTGATCTGCTGGTCCCGCCTCAACCTATACAGCCACCCAGAGCAGCCTAGGAAAGGAGGAACTGGAATACCTGAGGTAACCACCAGTTACAGCTGTCCCAGCCCAGTCTGTTGTGTTTTTTGTGCTTGGGCAACCTTAATTAAGCCCCCTTGTGTGTATACTTCATGGTACAGTCTTTAATTACATGAGCACGTATTCGTTTTTCCCACAGGATCCCTGTTCACAGGCCAGACCTTCTCTGGGGATGAATCAGGGGTGTGTAGTAAAGGAAACTGTTTTTAGAACCACTGCTCCATTTGTTGCAGAATCTGGGAGATATATGGAGAATGAGGCAGGGTATTGCAGAAAGAGAAAGCACAATCTCATGGTTCAGGCAGTTGAAGGCTACCCTGGAGACATTGATTTTGTCCCAGCCATGAAGTTCCTACATGATCCTGGGCAAATGACTGAAACCAGACTGTTCAGAGGTGGTCTTGTGTCTCATTTTCTGGGTGCTGGACTTGAGACCATGGGGTCTGATTTGCAGAAGTGCTGACTGCTGAGCACTCACAGCTATAAGCGTACTCAAGGTGTGCTGTGCTTTTGTAAGTACTCTAAGTCCTAGATGTTTCCATTTGGGCACTCAAAATCCATGGATACTTTTGAACTTAATGTGAATCTCCTTTCCCCTTCTGTAAAATAGGGATAAAACCATTCTCTAATGTCACCTGGGTGTTGTAATGATTAGTATTTATGAAGCCCTCTGGTACTACAATGATGAGCATCATAGAAAGTCCATGAGGAAATTAACAATTGTGTCTTCAGAGCAAGGATTGAATAGTGTGCAGTACATAAGGCATTTTGAACAAGGAGGGCAAAACAAAATATCGAACAGCTGCTCATTAAGTGAGCTCTTATCATCCTGTGCACTGAATGAGGCCAGGTATTGTGGAAAAAACACAACATGATCACATAACTAAAGACTGTTTCATGATCCACACACACACACACAGGGGACAATTTAAACTTTCATAGGTAACCTTACTTCTGGCATTACCTTAATTTTGAGTGCTTGACTTTGCAACCTACATAATGTTCTTTTAACATAGTTTTTTGTGTGTGTTATATAAACACACACAATATTGTTTTCCAATACTATTCTGAGTTCATGTAGTATTTGCTCCATTACGTTCAGGATCATTATGACATAGATGACCAGTACAATTTCAGATAATGAGGTACCGTTCAAATGAGATTATACAAAGATAAGTGATTCTCCTATCATTCTTATTTTATTCTTCTTCTTAAGGACCAGTCACAGTTGGTTAGATAAAATATGAACTGGTTTAGGGATCTTTTTAACTGCTCATAAGTCTTTGGTATTTGCTTGTCTGGTTCATTAATCAAAATTGTTTTAATGCAATAGGCACATGAAATAGAACAGCACTTGAACTAGTGCCCTTTTGTATGGTAGTTGGGAGTGCCTTGTTGCAAGTCTATGAAGTTCTGACACCAACAAAGGGAGATCTACCTGTATTTTTCACTCTGTGATAAAGGGGGTTCCTGGAATTTTTTTTGAGCATCTCCAAAGAGATGCACATCATGTTTATTGATGACTGATAAGGGAGGCATCATCTATGAAGCAATAGTACAAATTTTGCAGGTCTGGAGGAGAGTCTTAACTAATACAGTCTCAGGGTTTCAGAACAATAAATGCTTTTCTACACAGTCCTGTAGGCAGACGACTGTCGCTAACCCACAAATATCAGTGTATCTAGATACTTATGTAATTCCCTATCACCATGGTATCCAAATACCATGCCTGGGAGCAGTTTTAGCTCTTGCATATTCAGCTATACATGAGTTTTGATTGATAGACATTCTTTATGCTGAGTCTTCTGATGATCGCCATTCTCCACTCCTATGGAGTCTTCCTCATTTTTTCCTTCTATTTTGTCCTTTTGGAATCATCCTAATCCTCCCTCCCCACCACCACCATGCCTTCTCTTTGACAAGGAGGGTTTTGTGCAAGGGAATAGCAAGATTTGCCAAGTCCTCATAAGTGGTGCACACATCCTGTGCATCTTAACTATGTGGAGGAAAGCTGTGGACAGGCAAGGGTGGAGTGAATTGTGTGGGTAAAGAGGTTTAGTTGCTGCTTGGATTCTTCTGTCCTTTCCTCTACACACTAAGGGGAGAGATTAGGGCTGCAAGGGTCACTCCATGATGGAGACTCTGAAGGGGAGCCACTTCCTTTTCTCTCCCTCGCGTAGTGAAAGCAATTCCTACCCCACTTCCACAACAGAGGTCCCCAAGGCAAAGTCAGGTTAGTGCACTGGGGAGAAGGTTTTCCTTCAAAATGCAAAGCAAAGAAACATACCACAGAGATGAATAAAAATCTTACCAATCATAGAAAGAGTGAATTTTTCCTGTGGATCAGCACAAAGATATTCAGCAAAGGTGTTTCTGTAATTATGATAAACTGAAAATTCAGTATTCAGTGCCCCTCATACGCACACTTCTACCTCAGTCACATGCCAGCTTAACTCCACCCCAATGCTGTAAATCACCCTTCTGTTAAGGAACTGAAACATCAGAGAGCAGTCTGGTAGCTGTGGGAGATCATTCAGCACAATGGTGTAGAATCTCTTTAAAAAGTGATTTTTAAATTCAAGTTCTCTTTCATTTACTCTTTTGTGTTCATTGTTACACTTAGCAAGGTTCATTACACAAGAACATCAACCCAACTGTTTTTTGAGAGTTCTTCAGGAAATAGGAGCTACTTGTATAATTCATTAACAGGTCACCGAAACTCCTTCTGTAGCAAGGTTAATCTTGAAAATACAATGAATTCCCCTCTCTACAACCTACATCTTTAATCTTATAGGAGACCCTCTCTAACAGTGTCTGCATGTATTAAGATGGCTGCTGATAGAATTAGTAAAAGCTAGGTGGATCATCTTTAGCTTTTGGCAAGATAAGTCCCCCCTCCAAAAAGAAATGTTATTCCGCATGCTACTAGACTTAGCTCTCACACAGGAGAATTGTGTTAAGTATATAGCAGTAGTCTGAGCAATAGTTTCATTTCTATTGATGAAACACTAAGCTGACTTCTGGTCCCAATATATAGCTAGTTAACCATACTGTAGTTTTTCTATGCTGGATTTCTCGATTGGCAGTTAACTTCTAGATTTCCTCTCCACAGCCTTTATGTTCCTCTCCCATCCTGTTTTCCATTTTCTCTTCACCACCTTTTTCTATTATCTTTTGCTAGTCACATACTGTAAGTTGTTAAAGATAGTGAAGCATAGCTAGTTATCAATTAAAAAAAAATCAGTATTTACCTAATTACCATAAATTTGGAATCCAAGATACTGCCATATTTTTCTACATTTACAAAAGGAAATAATCAGATAATTGCTAGTAAATATTGACTTTCTAAAATGATGACCATATAGATTATGTTCACATCAGCAGTTTCTCCTGCTAATGGAAATACCCTGGCAGCACCCCAAACATTGGCTACCTCCTTTGGCCAAGAGGAGCAACACCACTATTGAAAAATGTGACTGTAAATGGGTTCACTCACTTCAGGATCACATTTGTCTGGTCAGGCATGGTGTAGCAGCTGTCTCCCAACATGATACTTCCTTCCTCTTTCACTGAGATGGTCTCTATCCCCACAACTTAGCCCTTTGGCCAGGTCACACTTTGGTCCACTCATTCCAGGGTAACAGAGTTCTATGACCTTAAAAGTAGGTCTTCCATTGGTCTCTGGGCTCCATGATCCTTACTCCCCTTACCTCAAGGGTTACAGCCCACCTTCCTGTAACTGACAGCCAAGGTGTACTCCTTTAGGTTCCCTGTTGCCTCATGAAACCATTTCCTACCTCTTCTGTCCCCAAGTGATTGCACACTCTCTTCCCTGTGCCTCTTTCTGCTGCAAACTTCCTGGCTTTATGATCACCACCCAGCCATTCTCCAGCTAGGCTTCATCATTAAGCAATCCTCACTTTCTCTGTCTGGCAGGTGCTGCCAGGTATGTTAATTGGCCTTTCAGGCCCATGTTAACCCCTGCGTAAGGTCTACATCCCATAACAAGGACTTAGGCACTTAAGCGCTTATGAAAAAGTTACCTTCTGCCCCTTGTGTAGCTGCACAGTGGGGAGAGAGGAACACAAGTGAGCACAAGAAGCCTTCCCCACTTGTGTGATCTATGCAGAGCTCTGGCAGAGTTGCAGTCCCTGCTTCCGGGGAGCATAGGGACTCCTTCATCCCCATGCCCCAGAATTGGATGGTACCAAAAAAGAGGATGGGAAATCGGTGTAGGGCCAGAGCCACACTTTTCTCCACTTACATACTGAGAAGGTTCAGCTTTATAAAATGGTGTAATAATGGACACATTCCCGCATGGCACCTGGGCAAGTCACAGCAGTTTTGAAACAACCCTATATGAATAAAATTGTTGGGCAACAGCTTACAAGGTGACTAATGTATTCTTTAGAGACAGGGAACTCAGAGTAATTTAAGGGAACCTATGACCATGTCAAAGGAAATTCATTAAATCTAATTGGTATGCCTCTACAAAGGAAGTGTGTCCTCAAGAAGAAATTTTCCAACAGCTCTGCATGTTTGGAGACTAGAGACTAGCAGAATCCATACCAAATGACAGTGATTTGGGTTTTTGGAATTTGCTCTGGCTCACTCAAGGCAGGTCTTCACTACCCGCCGGATCGGCGGGTAGCAATCGATCTATCGGGGATCGATTTTTCGCGTCTCGTTAAGACGCGATTAATCGATCCCCGATCGCGCTCCCCGTCGGCGCCGGCAATCCACCGCATCGAAAGGCGGAAGCGGAGTCGACGGGGGAGCTGCAGCGATCGACTCGCCGCCGTCCTCATCCCCAGGTAAGCCGACTACGATACACCGACTTCAGCTACGCTATTCCCGTAGCTGAAGTTGCGTATCGTAGATCGACCCCCTCCCCTAGTGTAGCCCTGGGCTCAGACTGCTCACTAGAATGCCAGTCCATCTCTCTGTTGGCTTTGGATAGAAAGACTTAAGTAATACATAAAGAGCTTCAAGTAATTTAACCAATGTAAATTTGTAGCTAACCTCAGAGTTTTGCTACAATGGGTAGCAATGTTTTTATAGTGTTTTAACTTAGTTGTGTCTACATTCTGCATGAGGTTCTTTGGTGTGTGATTTTTCCCCCCAAATAAAACTGTGCTTTTATTTAAGACAACCTGAATTGAGAGTGAAGTGTGCTAACCTGGGTTCACTCACTGCTGGGACATCATGGAAAGCAGGAATCTAGTTTCTGACCTTAAAACACATGCAGAAAGGCAAGAACAAAATTCAGCACTAAGTTAAAGGTGTTGGAAGTGTAATTGCCATTGTACTCTTGAAACTGTGCTGCAGGAAGTGGACAGAGATCAGTGATGGCATGGTGAGAAAGGACAACACAAGAGATGACAGCTTTTGTTACATGGATGTTACACAGTGAGATTGATACTTGTATGTATGACCATTGAAAACAAAGTGCATTCGTTTAATGTAATATGTGACGGGTTGGATCACAGAGACACCCTTGGGACTGCCACCTGATGTGGTGAGACTACCTGTGATCCTGTTTCCCCTGGCATCTTGGGACTTCAGAACCCTGCCTTGTTGAGGCGGACATGCCAGTCTGCTCCAATACAGACCCAGGGTCTGAACCACGTCCCCCCAAAACTGCAGACTTAACTGAACAGGGCTTAGAAAGTGCTCCTGTCTATATCACCCTGATACCCAGTTCCCAATGGGATCCAACCACCAAATAAATCCATTTTACTCTGTATAAAGGGTAAACTCATATATTGTTCGCCCTCTAACACTGATAGAGAGATATGCACAGCTGTTTTCTCCCCCAGGTATTAATTACTTGCTCTGGGTCAACTAATAAGCAAAAAGTGATTTTATTAAGAATAAAAAGTAGGATTTAAGTGGTTCCAAGTAATAACAGACAGAACAAAGTAAATTACCAAGCAAAATAAAACAAAAACACGCAAGTCTAAGCCTAATATAGTAGGAAACTGAATACAGATGAAATCTCACCCTCAGAGATGTTCAAATAAGCTTCTTTCCCAGACTAGACTCCTTTCTAGTCTGGGCCCAATCTTTTCCCCTAGTACAGTCCTTGTTCCAGCTCAGGTGGTAGCTAGGGGATTTCTCATGACTGCAGACCCCCTTATAGATCTGTTCCACCCCCTTATAGATCTTTTGCACACGGTGGGAATCCTTTGTCCCTCTCTGGGTTACTACCCCTCTTTCTAAAGATGGATTCCAATTCAAGTGACATGATCACATGTCACTGTAAGACTTAATTACCCACTTGCCAGCACACACGTATACAGGAAGACTTACAAGTAAACAGCCATTTACAACCAATTGTCCTGGTTAATGGGAGCCATCAAGATTCCAAGCCACCATTAATGGCCCACACTTTGCATAATTACAATAGGACCTCAGAGTTATATTTCATATTTCTAGATACATTTATAAAAATTGAATGATCACTCAGTAGATTATAAGCTTTGTAATGCAACCTTAAAAGAGACCTTTTGCATGAAGCATATTCCAGTTACATTATATTCACATTCATTAGCATATTTTCATAAAATCATATGGAGTGCAACATCATAGAATGTACACCAGTTCTAATTCTCATACTCTGGGGTGTCCTTTTAAAAGTTAAGGAAAACATGCTGCATGTGCTTAGTATTCCAGAAGCTTGAAAACAGCACTTTTTCTCAACTAGATTTCTCTAAGCAAGTACTATTGCCAATCAGATCAATATTAGTGTTTTAAAACAAAATCCTTCTTATTTATTTATCTGATGACAAAAAAAAAAAGTCCACTGCAATCAGATGTGGTTGCAGATTCAGGGACAAAGTTTGCACAAGAGAGTGCAGGATTGTCTTGTTACACCGTAAGAAGAAAAGGAGACACTTGTAATGGATTTTAATCAGGCCTCAACTTTATTATATAGAGGTCTGGAACTACCCGGCAGATAAAGTGTACAGTGCAGGCAAATCCATGTTTATTCAAATCAATTCTCCAGGGCTTCCACCAGCCCCCCTTTGTTTCCATCCAGGTCCACCAGCTGACCCATGGCTGGACCTTACCATCCACCACCCTCGTAAGAGCGTTAAGGTGGGCTATGAGAATGGGGGAGAGGGGAGTGTTGGATCCCTGCTGTACCAATCAGAGGAGTCTCTAATCCCCTCCCCCATTCTGTTCCTTTATCCAGTACCTCCTTTTAAGTCCTTTACCAGGCCATATATTTGGTCACTGGTTGCCTTCTCTATGGAGTTCCTGCATTGGACAACCACCTGACCTTACAAAATAAGTTGCCACATATGGCCTTTTATTTTCACCAGAAAAGGTCCTCCCTCACACCCGCTGTGGGGAAGGTGAAAAAAACCTCACTCCACCAAAGCCACTTCAGGTGGTGTGGGGAAAATTCCTTCCCAGCCCGCCTTTAAAAGGAGCATCTAGCGCAATGCCCACAGCAGGTCCTAACCCAGCCTGCCATTCGCCTCCACTAGGGGCGGGAGGGTGGGTGCTGGCTTCCTAGCTTTATGGAGCAAAGAGACTTGCCCCACCCATGTTTCATACCTTTATGCCCTTCGGACCTCACATTCCTGGGGGGCAAGGGGTGAGTCATTGCGGCAAAGCTGACCTCCAAGCACCTTTTTAACAGCAGTTTCTGACCTCCTTCCTCCCCTCCCACCCACACCATAAAGCAGAGCTGTCCTTCCTGGGTAAGCCCCAGACAAACTCTGCCCCACCTTAGTTGTGGTACAGTTATTCTAAAAAGAAACCTCAGGGCTTTGGGGGTGTTTTTCCTCAATTAAAAAGGAAACAAATTATTTCATCTATTGACAATTAATGATCCATTCCAATACTATTCACAGCATTAAAATTTTAATACTAAGGAATTTTTAAATTTAAAAAAAAAAAATCACAAAAATGCAAATACTGTATTACAAATATATAGCATGCAAAAAAACAAGAACAATCAGCACATCAAGGCATCATGACATATCTCTCACTCTATAAACACAGACAACCAATTTCATGGCAAGGATTCCGGCCACAGCCATTTCCTGCAACAATTAGTGCTATAATTAGATCTACCACTAGAGGGAATTGACATTACTGTGTGGGCACATAATACCTCATATTTATCCTCCTTAGTTTAGGTAATTGTTGACTGTATATGATGAGTTAACAATAGCTTCAAAACTAGATTTAGGCTAAATTGCTCTGATTTTTTAAAAAATATTAAGGACATTATTATTTCTACAGTCACAATGGCTTTTAACTAAGCTAGCAATTTATAAATCCATTTTATTGCATGGTTTATTAATTCACATTGCTAGGATCTATCAGTTTTCAAAGATTCATTTCATGTTTCATAGTTTGATGCATCACAAGTACTATTCTGAATTAACTGGAAAATCAGGAGTGTCAACACTATGGACCTGATCCAAATCCCATTGAAGTTAGCAGGGTTGCATGGAGCTCTATATGCTAGCAACCTACATTATCTAAGTCATAGACCGGCTAGACACCTTCCTTGATACTAGGAGACTTAAGAGCAATTTGGAGACATTTTTCCTCTTACCCACATTTCCTCAACCTGTGTTTCTTTTATGCAATGTTGCTTTAGCTGTGTTGGTCCCAGGATATTAGAGACACAAGGTGGGTGAAGTAATATCTTTTATAGGTCCAACTTGGATCAATAAAAGATATTACCTCACCCACCTTGTCTCTCTAATACTAATCAAAGTTATATGAGCATTTTAAAATTTCATGATTGCTTAACTGAAATTGTCAAATTTTATCTCAATTGTTATCTGAAATTTGGTTCAGCACTAGCTGGTACCAGCAAAATGTCAGAAATGGTTCTCCTTAAAAAAACAAGTCACTATTGATGAACTAGGTTGAAATCACTTATGAAAATTTCAAATTTAGATCTCTCTTAGTCTGGAGTCACTCATTTACAAAAGGCATTTGCAATAGTCTACGTGACATTGCATCTTCAGAGAATACTATAGACAAATTATCTACAACGCACTGCTCTGGTGATGAGACTTTCATAGAACAATAGTGGAGGTCCTCCGACAGTTAAGAATAGTTTAGCAGCGACAAAGCTCACACACTGTACCAGAATATTGCACTCCACACAAGGGTCTAATTCTGCTGACCTACTCTGGGCTAGAATTGGACACTTATCTCACAGATTAGCACCTTATTCTGAGATGTCAATGGGACCACTCTTGAAGTAATATATTATTCAGTGTGAGTAAGGGTATCAGAATATGGACCATACTGTAGTACCTTACTCTGCAAGTAATTCCATTGACTTCATTGGGACCTCTCACAGAATATGGTATTACCAGTGCTGGAAAGGGTGTCAGAATCATGCCCAAGTTATGAAAGCAGATTACTTTTAACCTTAAACACAGGGATTTGGGTTTATTTGAAGATAACAACATTTCCCCCCTAAATATAATGGAAATATTCATATTTATTGCTTACTTTATTTCAAGACAAAAAGTGCCCTCAGAGTATCCAGGTCAGAAACTAAGGGCTTGTCTATACTACCCACCAGATTGGCAGGCAGCGATCGATCCAGTGGGGCTCGATTTATCGCGTCTACACTAGACAATAAATCGACCCCCGAGTGCTCTCCCATCGACTCCGGTACTCCACTGGAGCGAGAGGCACAGGCAGAGTCGACGGGGGAGCGTCAGCCATCAACTCACCACAGTGAAGACACCGTGGTGAGTAGATCTAAGTACGTCGACTTCAGCTACGTTATTCACGCAGCTGAAGTTGCATAACTTAGATCAATCTCCCCTCCCCCCCCACCCCCAGTGTAGACCAGGCCTAAAACAAGAAGAGTCTTTTTATTTGAATTCATGCTCTTTTTGAACTTGGTCTCTGATCCAAAAAGTCCCAGTTTGATGACATCAATTTAATTCCTGGTTTATCAACTTTGACTTCAAAAAAGAGAGTTACACCAGGAATAAACTGGACCTCAGCTAGTTGTCTTACCTCCCTTCGAGCCCTAAACCAATACATCTTCCTTCAAAAGTATATTAAAATATTATAAATGAAACATTATTATTATTATTATACTATCTTCTCACTTCAGGGACTTGTCTACTTCATTCTATACAATAATGAGTACTTGAGACTAATAATGTGATCATGACATTTTCCATCGTTCGACTATTTATGGCTTTGATAGGTTTCTTTTTTTAAAAAAATACCTTAATTATTCCCATGATTATGTCTTCTTAAAAATCAGTTTGGCACAGAATGTAAACTCTTTAAAAACACAAGAGGAGCATAAGCTTCTCTCGTGTGAGGGTCGGACTCAAAAGGACAGATGATAAGCTCTCAAATATAACAGAATTACCTTATTGTAAAAATCAAATGCAACCTGTATCTAAATCAGCAGAATGTATAGCTTTCTCCCATTCTTTTATACAGTTTTTTGTTTTGGAGATCTATGGAGTAAAGACCCAAAGCTTAGCACCTAAAGACAACTTTGCAGACCACTTAAGACATTTCAGAAAAGTGATTCTCTCTCTGAAAAGTCTTTGCATTAACTTTGATTGAACTAAATCATCTGGATTTTTCTTCTTATATAACCTGTTTTGCCCTTCAGAGTGTGAAGCTGCACGTTCTATTCTTTACCATGGAACTCGATGTACTTCTAAATTAATACAATGATACTTGGATAGTGTCACAGGGTGCCTCTGTCACTACCTAGTGTATTCACTGCCTGGCAAGTTCATGTAGTCTCATGGTCTCAAATGCATACCTTTTCACCATGTGTGCATTTATTCCAAAGGAAGAAATAAAATGAATCACTCTTAGTGGAGCAGCATTTAGTATAATAAACAGCAGAAATCTGAAGGTTTAGTAAGTAAATGTTTTAAAGATTTTGATGCAATAACACACACCACATTTATGGTAACTTCTGTGTTTAGCCATATGCAATGTGTCTAGAGTTTACATGCACAATAATACCATCTCCTCCTTTAGAGCCATATTTTTAACTTGGGAGCCATATTCATTACTTAACTCTCTTTTAGCTTGTGCATTTAGGCTGTCTCCATGTACTGCTGCCTCTACCTTTGTAACATTTCTAAAATTTGACTATATTGAAAAATGGAATTTCTGTCCCAAAGACCGTTCTGATTCTTCAACATTTATTTTTATCCTGTCAAAGTATCACAACTTTTCACAGAGTGAAAAACTTCCATGAAAGTTTTTTTTGGAAATGTTGAAACATTCCAATATTTCCAAATTGAAGTGTTTTGTTTATCTGAAACTAATCATTTTCTTTCAGCTAGCTTAATGCTGACCTGATCCACTCTGTTTGCCTGAGCTGCCATGGTGCCTCATGGGAGTTGTAGCTCAGGTCATGTTCCCATTCTCCTTTATGAGCCCTGCTCCTTGGAAAGAATACATCTCCTATGCTTTGCCATGGTCTCTTGTAGTTGATAGGCCAACACAGGCTAATAATCTTAGTAAATTTACACATTTATGTTTTTTGAATGGTTGGGGCATAGGTCTATATATTATCTACACACACACAAGGGCATCAATCCTGGCTGGTGCCTCTGAATGGAAGTGCAATATACAAATTAAATAATAAAGATATGACATTGGTAAGACCTAGAATATGGCATCTTAAAATCCTAAGTAATATAGTTAATAGATGCCACCAACTCCCTACTTGCACATCAATATCTCTATGATAGCTCTAAAGGAAGACATGGAGCTGGTCGACAGCTGAATAAACAGAAAGGAGAAAAAACGAAAACAATACCACGAACATCTGAGGACAGACCAATCCTTGCTTACAGACAGCCCCCCAACCTGAAGCAAATACTCACCAGCAACCACACACCATACAACAAAAACACTAACCCAGGAACCTATCCTTGCAACAAAGCCCGATGCCAACTCTGTCCACATATCGATTCAAGTGATACCATCACAGGGCCTAATCACATCTGCCACGCCATCAGGGGCTCATTCACCTGCACATCTACCAATGTGATATATGCCATCATGTGCCAGCAATGCCCCTCTGCCATGTACATTGGCCAAACCGGACAGTCTCTACGCAAAAGAATAAATGGACATAAATCTGACATCAGGAATCATAACATTCAAAAACCAGTAGGAGAACACTTCAACCTCCCTAATCACTCACTGACAGACTTGAGGGTAGCAGTGTTGCGACAGATTAACTCCAAAAACAGACTTCAAAGAGAAACTGTTGAACTCGAATTGATATGCAAACTAGATTGCATTGCGTCCGGATTAAATAAGGACCTCGAATGGCTCGGCCATTACGTTAATTGAATCTATTTCCCTTAAGTTAATGATCCTCATTCACACCTGTGTGACCATCTTGTTTATCACTTCAAAGGTTTTTCTTCCCCTGCTGTTATGGTTCCTCTCAATTAATTAGCCTCTTAAGGTTGGTCTATGCACCTCCACCTTATCATGTTTCTCTGACTATATAAATATCTGTCTACTGTATGTTTCATTCCATGCATCCGATGAAGCGGGTACTAACCCACGAAAGCTTATGCTGAAATAAATTTGTTAGTCTCTAAGGTGCTACAAGTTTTTCTTTCTTATTTTCGTTTTACGAACATCTGAGTTAATGAGAAAAAGGAAAAACTAGAAGCATGCAAAAAAATTGAAAGTGAGAAATAAATAGGTCTCTGATAAGTGTTATAGTTCTCCCAAATTGCATTGGAGGGATTTGAAATTATTGCCACCCTTTACACACACCCGCACACACACCCACACACACACCCACACCCTGTACTATGCTGATTCCTTGCTGGTTAGTTCATGTTAGCAAAGTCTCTTTTAAACATAGATTAAGGACCATTAGGCACATAGTTCATCATAACAGTTGAGCAGATGTTCTACTTATTAGCACATGGAGACCTTATATTCAAGCACTTCCATTATTTTTCATTTAAGAACCATGGTAGAACACAGTAACCATAGCCTGGTGTTGAGTGAAGTCCATAGCTCCTTACAGTCCTGAACCCTGTCTTTCAAAACAGATGATGATCTGTACCCCACAGTCTCACATATCAGGAGCTGCTACTCCATACATTAGCTGAACAATATCCCACAGAAACATAGGCTGAGCAGAAATAGGATCAGGAAAATAGGTGGTGGCAAGAGCTCTCCAATCCACCTGGAATATCTGTGGCTCAGTTACCTCATTTAACCCGAGAATACTGTAAAGATCTATTGACCTTTGAGGCTGTCAGTACAAAGTGCTTTTTCTTTCACTCAGCTGAAAATGGGAGTTCTAATGCAAGTATAAGAAAATCTGCTAAGTACAAGTTGAATAATATAGCAGCCTTGAACAACAGTTCTGGCATTATAGTTATACTTTGATATTTTCAAACACACCTCTTTCTCATGTCATCATATTTTCACATTAGAAACTTGTTTTCTCACAATAAAACATAACTGTGCCTTGTAGTTTACAATTCTCTGCCCTGTATTATATATGGGTTGCTTAATATTATACAGGTAGGCCCCTCCAATACATACAGGTCTGCAAATGCATAACTTCAGTGAACGCTATCTTTAGGGATAGCCAGTTGGCCACCTAGCCTTTCCAGGAGGAATAACTATAAGTTGTTTTTCCCATAGATGGGCCTTGTTTTCTCCCTAGTACTCTACAGCACACCTCTGTGAGGTGCCTCGTCCCTCCCCTGCGCAGCAGCATCAAGACTGGGAAGTGCCAACACAGTCAGACACATACCAGAAAGATACTACTTTATTGCCAACCTCAAAATGAGTAAAAATCATGAGTCAGCCTCAAAAATATCATTAAAACTTAATAAATAATAAATTGGGGGTTCTTTTTGCTAACTGGTTTCTAAGCCTTTATGGTTCATAATGTCAAGCTTCTCTCTACAACTATGAAAGCTAGAAACTTTATTTAAAAAGCAAAAGTGAGCTGAGATACTCTTGCTATTACCTATATCCAGGAGCTGGTGGATGTCTCTCTTTTTTTTTTAAACCTCACAAAATATCACAAGACTCATGATAAAAATCACAAGAATTGACAATGCTGTTCCTAAGTGACCCAGAACACAACTTTATGATCCAGAAATAGAAATTCTGTCTATAAGGAACCCAGAATGAATATACTTAAAAATAGAGAAGAATAGACTTCAAAACTGTGAATAAAAGAAAAGCTTGGAACAGCAATCTCTTACTATATTCTTGGCCTTCATCCCTAAGAGTAAAATATCTGCCCTCACAGAAGGTCACAAAATTTCAAGTAGTAGAAACTGTTTTAGGCTGGCTAGAAAGCCAGATATTGAGTCTAACTTTTCTTCTTACTCTCTATCTATTTTTACATTAGCAAAACTCTCAATATCAGTTAAGTTACTATGAGTTGCATACCACATTTAGAAAAAGGAAAACTATAAATGTAGGTGCCAATCCTGTGATAACATCCATGGAACCCTATGCAGGGTCTATCTGCGTAGATCTCACTGAAGAACCTGGACCTTAAACTATTGTGAAAGTATAAATAGACTTAATTCACCTCTGACTTTTACCAGTGTAAATAAGGAGTAGATCAATGGAGTCACACTACTATAAATCTAGAGTAAAGGAGAGAAGGCTCAAGGGCATTTTTTCTCTCTTTTGGTTTCTTAGATTAAAGATGTTTCGGGGGGGGGGGGTGTTTGGCAGGGGAGCTTATTTTTTTGTTTTCTTTTTTAATTACGCCTATTAGGTACTTATATCCCTTTTCATTATATTCCTGCACTAAATGTAGGGGCCCCAATCCTGAAAACACACATACTTAATTTTAAGCATGTGATACTGCTGTAAGTATTTAACATAGTTATTTTAAAATATGAGTTAATTGTATTCAGGGTGGGGATTGTAAGTCTTCAAACTGTAAATGTCAGTTTTCCCACCAGAGTTAAAACAAACAAACAAAAAACAAAAATAAAGCAAAACAAAACAAAAACAAAAACAAAACCCTGATGTTTTCCTTATCTGTCTTTGAAGTCATTTAGATAAAAATATATTTCAAACTTATCTAGATACATTTCTATTTGTTCCTCTTTTTCATTAAGTTGTGAGACTTTGAAATTTCCATAAATAGCTATCTTACCTTTTCTTGTTTTGCTTATTAGCCAGGAAATCTCCTCATCACTCCTTTTTCTTAGACCTCTTTGTGTTTTACAATCCCATCACCAAAATGCTGATTTCTTTTTCTCCTTCCTTACATAAAGAACAAACAGCTGTTTTCATTTAGAATAATCTCCTTCTTTTTGACTGAGGGAGCAACAAAACATAGACTAAAGGAAAACCTCCAGAAGATAGCACACGTGTGCCTTCACATACAGTCTTTACTAAACTCTGATAATTTGGGCTTGATTATCTACAATATTGTACCTTCTGTAGGCATTTACACCTGTACTCACAGAATGTAAAGCAGGACCATTTTGATTGGTAGTTTTTTACACCTACTTTGCACAGGTCTCAAATGGCCTCAGAATTCTGCAGTGTAAGTGTCTAGAATTTAAAGGTGTAGTCCACGGAAACAAAAGATACCTTGGTTTCATAGCTAAACATGCCACAAAGACCAAAAGGGAAATAAAAGATTTATTTAGCATGGTAAAATGGAGGTTAACTGGGGTTAAATGACAAAAGGTTAATTTTTAGATGAGTTATTACATAAAGCTTCCTGATTCTAAAAATCTACTGGGATTATCTGTTGAATAATCTCCTGAGAGAAATCACTTTGTGACATTCAAAACTAGACTGGACAAAACACTAGTAAGTATACAACAGGGAACAATCCTGTATTTTTAGAGAGATGCACTAGCTTACTTCATAAGCCTTTGCCATATCTAGATTCTATAATTCTATGAATTCTACTATAATGCCCCTTTACCTTATTTTGGGGCCTGATGTGTTCCAAAATGCACTTCTGGTGAATAGGAGTAGTGTGGACTACCCCTGCTGATCTGGGCTGGGGAAAGCCATTTCTTCATAAAGACACCAGAAAGAGGAGGAGTTGCAAGCTGCTGGGCAAGGTGTGTGTGTGGGGGGTGCTATTGTGCAGGGGGAGCAAGGATCCTATGGTTGCAGGAATTTTATTGAAGGAGATTCCTGGAGTCTATTGGGGTAAGGGATGTTAGGGGTGGGGGTGGAGTCTCATTTAGCAGAATGTCAGGAAGGGTAGGTGACTTATTTCTCTGAAGATGTGAGCAGTAGACTGGTTCAGATTGATTTAGAAGCATATTCTTAGGGCAGTGGAGGGAAGCTTTCCTTGTTGCTGGGTTGGATGCTTTGTGAGAATAGAAAAAGTATTTCATTCTCCAGGACTATCAATCTGGTGCTTTCTTTTTATAGACACTAATTTAACTTGAAGGGATAAAAATGAATATATGTTCTTTTTATATTATTTTTTTATTACAAATATTTGAACTGTAAAAAAGATAAAAGAAATTGCATTTTTCAGTTTACCTCAAATAAATCCACTCAGTCCTACTTCTTTTTCAGTCAATCACTAAGACAAACACGTTTGTTTACATTTACAAAAGATAATGCTGCTCACTTCTTATTTACAATGTCACCTAAAAGTGAGAACAGATATTTGCATGGCATTGTTGTAGTCAGTGTTGCAAGGTATTTATGTGCCATATACGCTAAATATTCATATGCTCCTTCATGCTTCGACTTGTAGGCTCTAAAGTTTTACATTGTTTTGTTTTTGAGTGCAGTTATGTAAAAAGAATAATTCTACATTTATAAGTTACACTTTCAAGATAAAGAGATTGCACTATGGTACTTGTATGAGGTGAATTGAAAAATACGATTTCTTTTGTTTATCTTTTTTTACAGTGCAAATAATTTTAATGAAAAAGAATAATATGCAGGGAGCACTGTACACTTTATATTCTGTGTTTTAACTGAAATAAAAATATTTGAAAATATAGAAAAACATCCAAAAATGTTGATAATGATTTTAAATTGGCATTCTATTATTGTTTAACAATGCAATTCAAATTACGATTAACCACAATTTTTTTTAATCTCACAATTAATTGTGATTATTTTTTTAGATCATTTGACAGCCCTAATATATATATATCACGTTGTTTCTTTAATCCTGGTTCTTTGGTTTTCCTTGAACACCCAACTCAAACTAATTTTAAGCTTTTCTGAACAATTTATCCAGAATCCTATTAAACCTTATTGAATGACAATAACTTTTTACAGTGACACACAAAATACTATTTAGTAGTACATCTTTTAGTAACAAGCTGTTTATATCTGTTTAGTGTAAATATTACTATAATAATATTTTTCCAGATTTAAATTTTCATTGACTTTCCATATAAAGTAGAATACTTCCAGTTGGATCCTGTAAAAGCTTACTGTTTATTATTATAAAATGTTATAAAAGATATCATGCCCTTCTTCTCCATCACATTATGCAGCTAGGTCCTCTCTTGATTCTCCTCTCACCTCTGTGGCCTTTCCTTCAGTGTCTCTTTTGATAGATTGGCCTCTTCCCCTCTTACTTTCCCGAAGGGGGCCCCACAGGGCTCCATTCTTGATTCATTCCTCAATTTAAACCTTTAATTTGGTTTATCTTCTCCACTCACCATCACTTCAGCTACTGCATGATCTTTATCTCAATGACTTGCAATTCTACCTCTTCACTCCTGACCTGTCTCCCTCATTCCAATCACATATCTTATTTTATCTCTCACTCCTCCTGGATACCTTGGTGTCAGCTTACATTTACCTGGGTCAAAGCTGAACTCCCAAACCCTTCCCATATTCTCCATTATCTCTCACTGTTGACAACACAACAATCCTCTGTGTCATTCAAGCCCATAGCCTTGGAGTCTTTTTTTGCCTCTTCTCTCTCCCTTGATTGTCTGTGCCAAAATGTTGCCACTTTGTCCTCATGATATTCCTATAAACCAGATCTTTTCATTCTCTCCACAGTTAGAACTTTTGGCCAAATTCTCAGTATTGCCAGTCTTGTGTACTGCAGCTTCCCCTTCTCTGGTCTCCCTATTGCTCCTTCCAGTGCATTCAAAAGACCATTTTTCTTGCCAAATATTCTGACTGTCACCCGTAAGACATTTTGACACTCTCATCTGGCTCCCCTTTTTCACAACCTCATATTCACGTTTCTTTCCCTCACCTTCAAAACCCTTACCAGCTATACCCCTCCCTACTTATCCATTCTTGTGACTTGTGAGGTTACCCTATCATCTCTTCTCCAGCAATTATGCCAGCCTTGATTTCCCACTGGCCTGTTTCTTCCACAATACCTTTGCACCTTCTTTAACATTGTTACCTAGTCATAAATTAACAGCCTTGAACATAAGGCATTACCTTTTCATAATACATACCCACTCCTACTTCATTTCTCTCCTCAAAACCCACTTCAACCATGATGCCTACAAGAAATTGGTCAATTAGTCATGGATAGTTTGAGGGGAAATTGGATGTAGCTGGGGTGTGTTTGCTAAATAGCATTTTTAAAAACCAGGAACAAACAAGTATACATTATAATGTATAGTGACATTTAATATATTTTTCTTGTAACCATTTGTACTTCTTTGATATGAAGGTTATTCATTATCTATAACCAAAGTCCTTTGAGATGGGCCTTTCCCTATTCCCACTTGTGGGATCAAGGTGCCTGCATATGAGCTTCTGGAATCTGGAAAGCACTGTTCACTGAACTACTTGCCTGTCCCTCTCTCTCCCATCCTAGAGATTTCTGAGGGTATAAAAGGGGACTCAACTCAACCACTTCTCACTTTCTTGGTGACCAGTGAAGATGCAGTGAGCTCAGATTGCACATGGTGTCCTTGACACTATCCTCAGGTGTTCTTTGTCCTCTCCCTTCTTCTGCACTTTAGAGACAGATTTTGTATATAGTCAGTTCATCAGTTAGTTGGGTTTTTCTTTTAAAATATGTGAGGAGCTGTCCAACCAGCCTGCTCATTGTCTGGCCCCCACAAGAATGGGAGGGCTGCCTCGTGCTCCCCTACAATGGGGGAGTCCCATTGAATTAATCCAGCACTAAGTACGTTATTTGGAGCAGGGACTGGGTCTTGTGTGTAAATGGACAATGCTTAATACATCATGAATATTACCAGAATACAGATGAATTCACCGACAAAAAATGTCATTGATACAGAGTTACAGTTTGTCCAGTGGTATCTTGAGCCCTTCGTTAGCATCAAGTTCAGCAAAAATCACACCTCTGAAAACTAGGAAATAAAGAGCTAAAATACAGTTAGGGGACACCCCTGCCTCCTGAGGCTGGCTCACACAGTGGTTTAGGGATCCCCCAGAGCCTGGCTCACATTATTCCTTGCAAAGTGAAACTGCTTCAGTATGAGCAAGAAATCCAACCTAGACTCCCCTATGGCCTAGTAGTAAGGGCACTCTCCTGGGGCGGTGTGGGGATATCTGGGTTCCAGTCCTTTCTCCACATTAGGCAAAGGTGGCCTCCCATCACCTAGGTGAGTGTGCCAACCACTGGACTATTGACACCACCACTTCCTCCTCCAGGTTTGATTGTGCAGGGCCTGATCCATGCTGTCAGGTCGCCTGAGAATACCTTGTCTGTGAATCCTGAAGGGGCTTAGGCATGAGTTAGACACTGGGCATCAGGATTCAGGCAGCTGTGCCCAGGCCCAGTAGTAGACTTGTAGGCACCTGGAGGATTTTACTGGCTGAAAGTTAGGGATCAACAGGGCTGAATGACAACTCAGTGGGGGAGATGAGTATCTACATTTTGGGTTTAGGTGCTTAAAGTGGCAGCACAGCATTTAAATCCCTTTGTCGATCTAGCCCTTAGTGGTAGTTCACTGTGTGAATACTGTAATACGTATAAAAGGAAGAGGGAGGAAGATGGGGAGAAGAAAGAATAAAAAGTAAGATAAAAAAATTGCAAAGCATGATATGAATGGTGGGGGATACAGAAATATAACAAATTGCAAGCACATGAAATGAAGGATTAGCTTTATTTATTCTAAACCAATTCCTAACCCTCCCCCTGCCCCCAAAAAAACCCCACAAACAAAAAACACCTGAAACAGAAACCTCTGGATGCCAAAACAGTAGGGATACCTATTGAGCTAAAGGAGATTCTACTTTTCCTGTCAGCAGGTGTCCTATTTCAGGCCTGTAAGCAAGCTCGGTGTACAAAAGATAAGCATGTGCCGTAGACGGCTTTTTTTCCTCAGCCATCTTTACCATCTGTACTATTTTATGGAGAAATGAATCCAGGCACGCACACAAAAACAAGTCCAACACTATTTTACTGTCAGAGTTCCAGCAGTTTGCTTCCCACTCTACAGCAACTCTTGCACTACCTACTAATCCTGCCAGCATTACTGGGATTTCCAAGGCAATGAGGGACAGTTGATGGAGGGAGGTACGCTATTACATATTGTAAGTTCTGATCAATCTCAGACCTGCTTTGCTTTTAAAAGCAGAAGAGATCCGAGCTACAGCTGTCCACCTGTCCAGTATAAGTGGCATCCAACTATTGGCTCTTCAGTATCAATGTACTATAATTCTATCTAATCAGGTTAGCATAGCACATCATCACTGTGGTATGCCAATTCAGGAAATCTCAAAATGTAGATATTTATGCATAAAAGTTCTTATATATCTGTTATATATTGTCTGAGCTTGTTAAGCCACAGACTTAAACTGATGTATGGGGCAGAAGTTAAAAAGATGAATTTGTTATAGTAAAATATTGCTGCGCAATGCTTAACAGGATTGGGAGATCTGAGCTCTGTAGGAAGTATAAAACTGTGATGGGGTGCAGAAACCCCAAAATGGACAACAAGTGATTAGTTTGGGCCCAATCAGCCCTGCCACAGCTGCAGCAAATGCTCCATCTGGTGAAGGAATTAAAAGATAGGGAAACAGGTCATTTGGGTGGCAGAGCTGAAAGAGAGCAGACCTGCAGTCCACTGCTCCAGCGGTGCAACACAGAGCAGAGGGAAGGCTGAAGTATCTGATACAAGTATCACAAAGGGGCTGTCCCTGAGGGAAGGGAGGACCACTGCAGAAATTATCAGAGAGGGAAGTATTCCCCTCTTCCCTGCATCTGGACATTGGTAATCCCCTCTTCTTTTCTTGATTAGAACTCCCCCAGTAGGGGAAAGTCTTGGACTAAGCTGATGCAGGGGGAGGGGAAGATAGGAAGTGGTCCAGGGAGGGCTGCTTTAAGCAGCCCTGGTTACCAGACCACTGGTAGCACAAAGGTCCCTGGGTTGGATCCTGGTGGAGTGGGAGGGCCTGGGCTCCCCTACCAATAACCCCCCAGCTGGTCATGGGTTGTGGCCTGACCACTAGGCTATGCTTCCCAACCAACCCTTGAGTGAAAACCATTACAACAACTTTGTTGTATGATATTTAGCTTTCCAGATCCCACTTCACTGTTTGCCATAATTGAACATAAGAACAAAAGAACATAAGAATGGCCCTACTGGGTCAGACCAAAGGTCCATCTAGCCCAGTATCCTGTCTTGTGACAGTGGCCAGTGCCAGGTGCCCCAGAGGGAATGAACAGAACAGGTAATCTTCAAGTGATCCATCCCCTGTTGCTCATTCCCAGCTTCTGGCAAACAGAGGCTAGAGGCACCATTCCTGTCCATCCTGGCTAATAGCCATTGATGGACCTATCCTCCATGAATTTATCTAGTTCTTTTTTGAACCCTGTTATGGTCTTGGCCTTCACAACATCCTCTGGCAAAGAGTTCCACAGGTTGACTGTGCACTGTGTGAAGAAATACTTCCTTGTATTTGTTTTAAACATGCTGTCTATTAATTTCATTGGGTGATCCCTAGCTCTTGTGTTATGAAAAGTAGTAAACACTTCCTTATCTACTTTCTCTACACCAGTCATGATTTTATAGACCTCAGTCATATCTCCCCTTAGACGTCTCTTTTCCAAGCTGAAAAGTCTCAGTCTTATTAATCTCTCCTCCTACGGAAGCTGTTCCGTACCCCTAATAATTTTTGTTGCCCTTTTCTGAACGTTTTCCAATTCCAATATATCTTTTTTGAGATGGGGAGACCACATCTGCACACAGTATTCAATATGTGGGCGTACCATGGATTTATATAGAGGCAACATGATATTTTCTGTCCTATTATCTATCCCTTTCTTAATTATTCCCAGCATTCTGTTCTTTTTTTTTTTACTGCCGCTGCACATAGAGTGGATGTTTTCCGAGAACTATTCACAATGACTCCAAGATCTCTTTCTTGAGTGGTAAAAGCTAATTTAGATCCCATCATTTTATATGTATAGTTGGGATTATGCTTTCCAATGTGCATTACTTTGCACTTATCAGCATTCAATTTCATCTGCTATTTTGTTGCCCAGTCACCCAGTTTTGAGAGATCCTTTTGTAGCTCTTTGAAGTCTACCTGGATTTTAACTGTCTTTAATAATTTTGTGTCATCTTCAAATTTTGCCACCTCACTGTTTACCCTTTTTTCCAGATCATTTATGAACATGTTGAATACGACTGGTCACAGAACAGACCCCGGGGAACACCACTATTTACCTCTCTCCATTCTGAAAACTGACCATTTATACCTACCCTTTGTTTCCTATCTTTCAACCAGTTACCAGTCCATGAGAGCACCTTCCCTCTTATCCCGTGACAGCTTATTTTGCATAAGAGCCTTTGGTGAGGGACCTTGTCAAAGGCTTTCTCAAAATCTAAGTGCACTGTGTGCACTGGATCCCCTTGGTCCACATGCTTGTTGACCCCCTCAAAGAATTCTAGTAGTGAGACAAGATTTCCCTTTACTAAAACCATGTTGACTCTTCCTCAACTAATTATGTTCATCGATATGTCTGATAATATTGTTCTTTATTATAGTTTCAACCAGTTTGCCCGGTATTGAAGTCAGGCTTACAGGCCTCTAAATGCCGAGATCACCTCTGGAGCCCTTTCTGAAAATTGGCGTCACATTAGTTATCCTCCAGTCATCTGGTACAGAAGCTGATTTAAATGATAGGTTTGTCTAACTACAGTTCGAAGTTCTACAATTTCACATTTGAGTTCCTTCAGAACTCTTGGGTTAATACCAACTGGTCCTGGTGAGTAAAATCACTTGTATCCATGAGAATTATTTTGATACTGCAGTTCATCCTAGGTGCAGACATTTGTGGGTGCACCTTGCTGTTTACATCAGGGCTATGGACCTTATTCGGCTAACCCTTATTCATGGTAGTAATTCCATTCACCTCCATAGGGCTGCTTGAATGAGTAACTAAAAATAAGTCAAAAGAGTAACATGTGGGAATTCTTAGGACCCAATTTAACTATAATTATAACTTTGTTAATTTCAATCCAAATGACTTCAAAGAAGCCAAAGCATGAGTTCTGCTCTCAGGATTACATAAATGATAGCCTTAATGTTTTAAAAGCCAGGAATTGTATCCCAATGCAACCGAAGCAGATCAAATACTTTTAATAAATGCTTTATTTCTTTCTTTAGGTAACTTACAAATGAATGACAAAACTCTAATTGAATATAACAAGAACAGGATTAGGCCTTAGTGCTGATTAACTTTAAACGTTAAGCATGTGCTAAAAGTGTCATCAAAATCAAAGGGATTTAGGCAAGTGATTAAAGTTAAACACATTCTAAAAGTGCTTTACTGAATAGTGAATCAGGGCCTAATAGACTAAGATATCTCACTTTTTATGTAAGCTAATTAATTTTCTCCTGTTATCTTTTCATTGTTGTTTCTCAAGTGTATATTTTGTCATTCTCACCTATTTTAGATTAAATGGTGGTATCATTTTTTAAATCAATATTGCTTTTTTGGACTTATCTGTGCTTTCATAATACCTTGCTGTGCAAAATATATCACAATGGTCACAGTAGAGCTCTCTTTAATCTTTACATTGGGTTATGTCTTTGATAGTCTATTAACTGAGACTATAGTATATTAACTTTCAGCTGAGTCACGATAAAAGGCTTCTTTGAGAGAAAATTTCCTTCTTTGCTAGTCAGCATTCTTAGCTATTAATAACAAGCAATATATGAACTGTCTTTCCTTATAAACAATGTAGATCACAAAGAACTAACACAAACACATTTTTCAGCATGGGGTTACTATGTATGTTATATGACAGAACTTCACATTATGTCCCTTAACAGAAGGTGGCCCTTAAAGAAGGTGAGAATGGGAGCAGGGGGAACAAAACCAGATATAGGCTCTTAAGATTTAAGTAAATTGATGTCATTATAGATTAATAGCAAAGACCAGCACTAGGCACAGTTCTGTAAAGTCTTACTCATGCAAGTATGTATAGCTCATATAAGTAGTCTGTTTGAATACAATGGCATATACTGGCATCAAAGTCACTGGGAGGCAGGAACACAGGAATTGCCATGCTAGATCAGACCAGCAGTCCATCTAATCTAGTATCCTATCTCCAACGGTGGCCAGAATCAGATGCTTTGGGGGATGGCAAAAGAACCCTGAAGTAGGAATACATGGAATAATCTGTCTCTCCCCACGCACCCACAAATCTCAATCTGATCTCTAATAATTTGAGAATGGTCTAAAACCTGAAGCACAAGAGTAAATATCCCTTTCAAAATGTTTGTCAGTATGATATCTCTGGATAGTCTTATCCATATAATGTCTAATCATTTTCTGACTCTTGTTCAACTTCTTGACCTCAACAACTTTGTGTGTCAATGACTTCCACAGGTCAATTACACATTTTACTAAAAAAAAATTTCCTTTTATTGGTTTTTGAATTTCTTACTTTTAATTTCATTGAATGTCGTCTTATTTGGTATTATGGGATTTGGAAAACTCACATTAGGAAAGAGTACAAGTGTGAGTAAAGCTTTGCAGGATTAAGCCTTTATTTGTTAATATTCAGCAGTCAGTTCAGACACAACTTTATTACTCATGTAAAGAAACAAGGATTCATGATTTTACACTTATTTTAACTATGAACAAATTTCAAAAGTGCTTTTACCCTGAAAAGTCATGAAGTTCATCTTCTGGTCTCCCTCATTTAAAAAAAAATATGGTTATCCCCCTCCATATCAAACCTTCTGATTGAAGCACTGGATTGGGATCAAACTGCTTTGGAAAGGAGAGTCCTGCTGTTCAGAAAGCAGCCGGTGGAAGTTGGGAAAAGTCACCTTCTTCCAGCTTCTATATACAGTTGTTAAAAATGTGCACCTCAAGTATTCAGAGCTTGATTATTTTTTTTCAAAGATGCCAAGTGCCTTCAGCTCTCATTGACTTAAATTGGAGCTGCAAGTAAATGGGATAATTATTAGCAGCACATCTGAAAATTAGGCCTTGATGTGGTGGTATTTGTGTGTTCCTCATGTGCAGTAATTTTCTGTTTAAAACAAATCAGTGACTGAATTTTATAACACAGATGGGTGAACCCTCCCTTTCCCCAAACCAAATACTGATAAAGTCATTAAGAGAGACAGTCCTCCTGCTAACAGAAGTTTGTGAACATTAAGACAAAGGATTGCACAATGAGCGCACTACAGGTTGGCCACCACTCCCCAGAGCACAAACCTGCTCCCTGCCAGTGGAGGCACCCTACATTGTCTGTAATTGGTGAATAGTCATAGGAATGAATGGCTAATGATCCTTAGCTCCAGGGGAACAAAACTCTCTGAAAACAGTGTAGCCCTACAAGTTCATGCCAATATTTCCCCATGCTTTTTTCAGCAGCTGCGCAGGATGTGAAGGTGTCCCTCAGCACAGATAGACGTCACTCTCTGCCTCCCTGCTGTGCCAAGATGTGTGCATGTAAGACATCCCTGATTTCCCTTGCCCGCAGGGAATCAAGATTAGTTTGAACATAGATGTGTGATCTAGGTGTGTGTACAGAGCCTGTAACGAGACCTGTCCTCTGCCCCAGACCTGTTCGGTGCCCAGTCTGGATGGAAGCACCCTCCTTTACCCATAAAAATGGTCTGCAGGGTGAAGCATATGATGATTATATTAATGGCATCCAAATGGGTGCACAGGCAGTGCCAATGAGCTTTCAGTCTACTGAGAGTGCATTCCATGACCATTCTGCAGCTACCGAGTTTGTTGCTGAATTCTCTTTTTTCCAGGTCATTGATGTTGGGGTGCGATTTTATCAGCCACATTAGGAGTGGTTATGCAGGGTCCCCTAAAATAACTGTTGGGACAGAAACACCATAGAGAATCACATTATTTCTGGGGAATAGAGTCCCTTCTTTCCCCCCACTAGTACAATCCTGATTTCCTCAGCACCTTGGCAGTTTCCCACATTGCTGTTCATGAATCTTCCTCTCTGTCCATCATACCTTGCAGAATGAGTAGAGAGTACCCTTTTCAGTTCACATACACTTTGTTGGGCAAAGTGTTGGGATGTGGGTGCCATCAGTGCCCCAGCACAGTTTGGAAACCCCAACCTCTGAAATCCGGTTATTTTCCAGTAAATAAATAAATAAATAAATAAACAAATAAATAAATAAAGTACTTGCATTATGGTAACTACCCATTGGTAGATCAGTGTTAATTGCCTTGCAAACATGCACAATCATGACCCCGAAAATGGACTTTCCAATCCCAAAGTATTATGCAGCTGACTGATAGCTGTCTGGTGTTGTCAGCTTCTACAAGTCAATAGACACTCACTTCTGTAGAAGTACGGTTTTCCTGAATCGAGTGTTCAGAGCTGGAGGTGTCATTCAAGCTCTTTACACAGCTCAATGAAGGTCTGGTTTCTCTTTCTGAAGTTCTGAAGCCAGTGCTGGTCATTCCAGATTTCCAGAGCAATGTGATTCCATCACACTATTCTTGTTCTCCTGAACCAGGAGTGAAAGTCCACCTATGGGTATACCGTGACAATACCAGCATTGAGAAGACCTGTTCCATGAGACCTGAATGTATTGTTATTCACCCTCATGGTCAGCCATCTTCTGCATATCGAAAGTTCTTCCCAGAATTCATGCTGTATCTCACCAATTGCCTACCCCACTGCATAAACATTTGTCCCTCAATAAGGAGCAGGAGACGAACCACATCATAATTCACTTACTCCATATTTTCCAACTGATTTGGCAGAGAAATAGGTGAGCAGAAAATGTCTTTGGCAAATATATGAAGGTGGGTATAAATAACACACATCAGGGCAGTTCTTAGAGTCTCTTCTCTGCAGCACAGAACACTGGGATACTGCCCCTGAAATGGAAGCACTAATATTGCATAATAAAAGAGGCCATGTGGACTTATGTGTTTGCATGTAACACAGCATTATACCCATCTCCAGCACAGCATATAGGGACATTCAGCATGGGCATGGGGAACATGTGTATGTACACCGTCAACTAACCGAGTATGTGACAAATTAAGACATAGCCTAACATACTACTAAGATAATACTTATGAGTGTTGGCTGAAATGCATATGTTCTGAGAGTGTTAATAAAACTTCACGAAGTATATATAGTCAGTGATTTTTTTTTCTTTCCTCACTGTGATTTTATATAATCTGCCAATCTGGTTCAATTAATTTGGAAAAGTTACCTTGGCTGATGTTTTTTCCCAATTATATACTAATATTTTTAGCTCTAAAATAACAGCACATTTATTAGTTTCTTCACAGTTACTTTAACAGCTGTTTCATCTAGCCACATATTTCAATTCCTCTCTTTAATGAATGGTCTAGTTATCCTCTCCTCAAAATTAAAAGTATTTGATGGTATTCACTGTACTTAACATTCTGCTGACTCCTCCATAGTATCTTTGTTTTCCTCTGAATACTGTGGGTGCTCTAGGGAACCTTGTGGTTGCCTGAGCAGAGCACCTAGACAGCTGTGGAATCGACACTTCTGAAAACAAACAAGATTTGTTTCACACACTGAATCTGTTTTCTCCTGATATTCCAGAACTATAAAGGAATTTAATTTCACACACCAATAGAACGGTTTCTGAAATGTATTTTTATACAGTGAGTTTATAAGGAAGTTATTGATTCAAGAAAGCTAAGGAAAGGGAAGTCTGTTGTGAATTGTCAGGATTGCCATTGCCCATTATCTGGGTAGAGTTTTTATGGCATCAAAGAATGTAAAGAACACAACAATCTTCTATAAACTAGCAGAGAACATCCTTCATTCCACAGCGACAACGTATTTGACAGTTATTGGAACTGTAAGATCTATGGAACCATTCTCAGCAAGTCATGGGAATATTAAAAAAAGGGTGAAGATAAGAAGTTCTGGAAAAAACAAACAAACTGAGGAAGGAAAATATTTTTAAAAAATCAAATTGTCTTGTGTTTTAAATTATTTTCTGCATTTTTATATATAAAGACTTCAATGACAGAACAAAGAAAAACAAAAAAAGAAAACCCAGTGACAACATTCCCCCCACCCACCAAAATAAAATTTGGTGAGATATTTTTTACCTAATATAAAAATACCAGGTTCTTTGGTCTTCAAAATTGGTTAAGAAATGAAAACTCAGAGGGCAAGATCTTCTGATGATGTAATTTGGTATATCTTCATTGACAATGCTGATTAACATCAACTGAGAAACCGAGTAATAGTATTTTGGAGAAATACCATTTGAAAATAAAGCAAAATTATTAACAAGTAAATGTTTTTCTTGATCTTAAAAATACAATGAGAGTAATTACCTGTCTAAGCTGCTTGTGTGGCCCCTATTAGCCATGTGGCCCACGTGAACACCTCACAATCTTTAAGGCATTTATCCTCCCACCACATTGCCTCTGTATGGAAGTATTTTTCTCATTTTTGCAGCTGGTACAAAGAGTCTAATTGACTTTTATCTAAGACTGCACAGGAAGTCTGAAGCAGGAAACTAAACCCATTCTTCCTGAGTTCCAAGTTAGCACCTTAGTCACTTGAATACCCTTTCTTTCCTACACAACCAGCTAGTTAGGCTTACATTTGCTGAAGTCGCCAGTGATTTGGGGTTCTTCTGCTATTGAGAGGGAATTTAGAGACACCTTGGTCCTGATTATTAGAGGTACTGAGTGTGACGCTGTATGGAATCTGAGGGACACTAGGATATTATGAATACCAATTGTGCAAAATTGCAATGAGTTATGCTAGATATGCCATGTAAGATATCTGCAAAAATGTTACAGTTTGCCAGATATGATAATCTCATTTGTGTGTTTGTATCACCTTTGTATTTTGGGTTATGGATATGTATGTATGTCTGTATTACAAAACTTGTGCTATGCTTTTGGGCGACACCCCTAGACAGTTTGGCATTAGTGCTGCCTAGCCTGCTTGATGCCCATTAAGGACCATCAGCTATACAACTGACCCATTGAGAGAAGGCAAGGGGTACACATTATGACTCAGCAAGGCATGCAGGGGCATGCCTATGCACAGAACTCTAAGACTTCTGAGCCTAGGCAGCTTACGTTTGGGACAAAGGAAGCACAGGCCACATTGCAAAAGACTATAAAAGACAGCTGCATCTTCTCCATTTTGTCGTCAGTCCTGCTTCTTGTCTTCATTCCTGCTTCTTATCTTTGGAGATAAGAAGCTCTGAACAAAGGACTGAATGACCCATCCAAGCTGTGGATGTGTTCCAGAGGGACTTTCAAGCCAGCAAACTCACCAATAGTGCTAGGAACCTCATGGGCTTTGAATCTTTGTATGTATGTGACTACTTTACCATTTAACATCTCTCTTCTGGTTCTTTCTTGTTTCTTTATAATAAACCTTTATTTTAGACACTAAAGGATTGGCTGTCAGCACGGTATTTTGGGTAAGATACAAACCTATACTGACCCTGGCTGACCCTTTGGGGTCAGAAGAACATTTTGTAATGTGAGCAGAGTTTTCTAAATAACTGTACTGGACCTAGGTGCTGATTGTGAGCCAAAGAACAGGAATGCAATAAAGGGGGCTGTGTGATTTCTTTTTTTCTTCTTGATAATCAGTGCGGGGATCAGAAAAACAGTTTGTGACTGGTAGGGAGGTTTAATGTCAGTGTTACTCCCAAGACTGGTGGGTATCTGCTCTCCCTTTCACAGCCTGCCCTGCCTTTGGCATTTCCAGTGAGGGCTGCCCCCAGGGCCGGCGCTTCCACTAGGCAACCCTAGGCGGTTGCCTAGGGCGGCATTTCGGGGCCGACTCGGTGGCAAGAAAAACGGCCGCCAAAATGCTGCTGAGAACGCAGCTTCAGTGGAGCTGCCGCCGAAGCACCGCCAATTACGGTGGAGGAGCGCTGCTGCGTGGGGCAGCAAAAACCCTGGTGCCGCTACTGGCTGCCCCACGCACACCAGGTCACTGAACACCAACAACTGCACCTGATTTTAAATGGTGTTATGAGTCAACATATTTTCAAATCTGGCTCAAGGTGACTCATGTTGGATACCCAAAAACTGAAGTACCCCAAATAACTGGCCACTTTCAAAGACTTCAGCCATAATATATAATGCATAACTCAGTAGTAGTTATCGGCCATGCTTTGATTCACTACTCACATTAAGTAGTACCTTACTCCCTAAGTAATCCCACTGACTTCACAGTACTCAACATGAGCAATGGCATCACAGACTCACTCTGTGTAAGTCTACATAAGTAGGGAGTACTGAAAAGGCATTGCAAAAATATTACTGGAAGTACCAGGCTTTTAAATTTGTGTCAAGAGACGTTGGATTATAAAAACTGAAAACCTCTGTTATCCAAAATTGGATCATATGACCTTACATGCATTATTTACACCCCTTCTTATCTAAGTCCTTGTTGATTTCACATTTATATGCTTCATATGTAAAGATACTCTGTTATATTTTTTAGTTTTGGCTTTTCATCATCAATATTTTCTAAACATTTTCATTTCCATTGTATAGCCCCATTTTAAAGATCATTTTTTTGGTGTAAAATGTTCAAAGAATTAATTAGCCTCACACTGCCAATTAATGTTAATAAGAGTTACTCATCTAAATCACAGCTCAGCATGCTAAAATTCAACCTTATTATTATTATTACTATTATTTATTATATATTTTTCCTCTTTCCTCTTTATCGATACAGCTTCTCATTATACAGCTGTGAACTCTGTACTGTGTAAAACCATCCTAACATCCTTCTTTTTGTGTTGCTGTAGTTCCTGTGTGTTAAAAATAAAACATGAAAAACCTGGGCCTAAATTCAGTAAACTGGAATTTCCCATCCCTGGAGTTGAAAAAAAACCTGTATGTTTTTCATGAAAGAAAAAAATGTGGGTTTTTTCCCCCGGGGTTTTTCATTATTTGAACTTTTGTGTCACTCATACAATATTATTGATCCCAGAGACAGGCTCTAATTTCAGTTTTGCTAATGAAAACTTTAACTGTTCTAAAAAATTAAAAGGGAACTGATGAGAACATCAAGATTCTTGATGGACCTAAAAGGAAGCAACACAAAGATAATAGAACTGTCAGAAGTCTAGAAGGTGACTTGAGAGTGAGGGTCATGTGTAGGGTTACTATACATCGCGATTTAGCTGGGACAGTTTCCTTTTTAAGCTCTGTCCTGGACATCATGACTTTTTTGGCAAAACTGGACATTTGTCTCGTTTGCTCTTGCCAGCTGGTGATTTCTATGCTATTCAGAATAGACTATTCTACCTGAAATGAAACCATTTTTATTATTTAGACCATCCATGATACAGTTACAAACAAGTATTTGGATCAATTAAGTGGTGACTTACCTCAACATCATAAACCAGAGGTTTTCAAACTTTGAGGGTGGAGGAATGTTCAGGGGGACAAGCAGCAATGCCAGGTGGCTTGGGCCAACTCCAGATGGTAGGGCTTGGGCCAGTGGTAATGCCAGGCAGCTCAATCCAGCGGCAATGCCAGGCTGCTTGGGCCATTCCCGTATGGGTTCAGACCCTGAAGAACAGCAGCAAGACAAGGAACAACGCCAGTAGCTACTGAATTGTAAGTAAAAATATATCAAACTATAAAATATATGAGTATATATGAAACTGCCTTATCTTTTTTGTGTTCTGTAAGTAAAATCCACTAAGCACTGACTATCTCATACCTGGTGTCCCATTTTCAGTTTAGGGTATATGGTCATCCTACTCATGTGTGAAATCAATTAATGGCAACTGAAGAGATAGAATGGATGGAGCTGTGAACATGTAGTGAGGGCTTCATTTGATAGACTCTGGAGACTTCTGAAAAGTGATCTGGTCATATGATTTTTCTAGTTAAGTTCATATAGAATCAGTTTCATCTTTTTTTTGGTCTGAAGTGTTGAATTCACTAGATGGTTGTTATTCATTCTAACTGTAGTATTTATGAACGTTGCTGATAAATACTGTAAATAGGTGATTACAGTTTAACAATTACCAGTCAGTGTAAGAATTGAGTCAATTAATCCTGAGAAACTTCCTTCTCATCTAGCATTTTTTTAAAATTAAGGAGCTACATACTGTACTTCATATATATTCAAGGGAGGTTATGCCATAGTTTACTTTCATCAGCGTGGTGGAAAACTGTGGCAATAACTTGCTAAATATTCATCAACTGAATTAGGAATTTTGTCCAGCTTTGAAAGACCTGCCTGCACTCCTGTCTAGCCAGCTCAGTATCAGTTAGTTTTTTATAACATTTCAACTACAGCAATGAATTTAAGTACTGAAAGAGTAAAAGTCTATATGTATAGAAGGGCAGATAAGTTTAACTAGCTAGTAGGGTAGGGATTGTATTTTTCTTGTGCTTTACTTGAAGAATAGTAAACTTTTGATTTTGGACAATGTATTAGCCTTTTTCTATTTAGGGAATCGATGTTTATGAACTGTGTGATATAGTATGTGCTTTGTGTTTCATTTAATACATTTTTCATGTTTTTTTTACAGAAAAAAATGTTTTTTGGGGCAGGGAAGTTACAACTTGTACATTTCTTTTCTATTAACTGCACTGGCTGTCTGCCTGAAACTGGCTGAGAGTGTTCATAGCATTTTAGTGATCAGATTTATTATTATTTTAGTATTTCATATAAGAAAACTTTGATTTACTGGTCATAGAAAACAGAAATGTGAAAACAGGCATATTTTAAGCTGGCAGTTTTCTTCATTGAAGTGACATTTTAGCTTTGAACAAATGCAACAAATGGAGAAAGGTAAATGTGCTGCCTAAGAAATAATGTGTCATCTTTCAGCCTGTTAAGTGTGTAAAATGTTTTTCCTGCAAAGTACTTCTGTTGATTTATAAAATAAGCTGAAGAAGCCTAAATCCATTTTAAAGAACTGCTTTGGCTATGTTAAATAATAGTAAGTCAACTATGTATAATAAAAGTAAACTCTATTTACTGGTTTGCAGGAGAACTTTGTAGTTTAACCTGTCATTAGAAGCCCACGATGGATATGCATGCTTACTGTGTAGAGCTGAGTGCTCCTTAATTTGTTCTAGATTTACTTTTAAAAAACTGATATTAATATACAATGAACAAATGTAGCAACGTATAGAGAAGCAGAGTAGTCTAGTGGATTAAACATGGATCAGAAGCTAGTAGCAACTTTCTAATCCTGATCGTGTCATTAACTCACTACAAATAAAATTTATCCAAAATGGTGCAGAGGTTACTATGTACTATTTATGCCCCATGTTAAGCATTGAAATAGAATTTAGATGATTTATAGAGCCTTGTGTAGGAGTGGTGCCAACAGACTGGCCCTTTGAGATATAATCAAGTAAGTTGAGTAGAAATAACCTTTTGCCTAATGCTTGGGATCTTACTGATGTAGCTCCTGTTAGTGCGAGTGATCCCAAACAATGTGCTACTGAAATTAATACAAATATCTGAGAGAGTTTGTTAGGAAGCATTTATCACTTTACATTTTTGGCTGAAATATTTCTTAAGACAGCTTCAGCGTAGGAGAGAGATTTGTTGGGCCACCCAGAGGAGCCCACATCAGACATCAAGTGAAAGCAGTATGCTGAATGAGACTCCATTCCAGTGAATATTGAATCCACTTCTGTCCAGAAAGCTGAATATCCACTCCAGGGACTGACTATCAACTCTGATCCATTGTGATGGGAGAGAAGGGAGAGGGAAGTTTGTTTGCAAACAGAATAACGTTTGGATGCAAGCCTGGACATCTTTCTACTTGGAGCCTATGATAAATTAAATGTTAAATTGTTCAACACCTTCTTTAAGCAAGGTTTGAGCTCTTAGCCCAACCTGAAACTGCTGGCTTGATGACTGACAATAACAAATTCCACTTATACAGAAGCTGGCTGAAGGACACGTTACAGAGTTTGTATAAAGGCGAAGAAAGAGGCAGGAAGCTCAAGAGGGAGGTGAAAAAATGGTGTGAGTGTGTAGAGTTGTCAGTGAGCAAGCTTTTGGACATGAAGATTAAAGAGCAAAATATTAGGGGGAAAACAGCTTACAATAAAAGAAGAAAACAGCTCTGTTGTCTTTTAGATTTTGGAGGGAAATGTTAACACAGCAAGCCCCAATATGTCTCAATGGCTGAGTACTATTAGGTGAGACTCTTGCCAATGAATTACTTAATACTGTGTCAGAGAAGCCACTGTTGAGACTGCTCCTTTCCCTCACCCCAGTACACTGCTGTGATGCTCACAGTCCCTACTGGCCCAGGACATGACTGACTGTTTATACCTGCATTGTAACCTACTGGTATTCACTGAAACATGAATGAAACAGATGGCTAAATACACCACTGGTGTGAATGGATGCAGATTCATTGGCTGATCAGCTGCTTACAGCAACAGTGGAAAAGTGGCCTAGAGCAGCACACTTAACGTTGATTTTTGTTATCACCTCTGCTAGTAAGCATAGACATTTTATCAATAATAATGTGTAAAGTGTTTGTATTTATGTTTTCTTCCTTTTTGCACAAGCAATATTCAAGGACTGTATGCTTCATTCAGTTTCTAATCTGCCCTCAGTAGATAACCTCTCACAAATATTCAATAGGTTCTTGCAATGGACTACTCATATGCAAGGTTTTATAAGATTATGTGCATACATTGTCCAAACATAGAACAATGTGCTACAGAGGGATTACATACAACAATTTGTTCATGAAAAACTGTACTAGGACTGAAGAACCAAATGAAAGGTCAACGAGTTGGTACCAATTTTGTCTTGAAACAGCTTGAAATGCTCCATTGGGCAAGCTCTAGGCACCTGCTGGTAAGGCACAGAATTTCTGGAAACCAGATAGTTTGCCGATTATTTTGCATATATTTTAGGAATTTATTTAAATCACTTTGTAATAATCAGCTTGCTTTTAGTAGTGATGTCATTTAAGCACTTTGGAAAATGTAACCGTGATGGGTTTGGTCACAGAGACCCCCTTGGGACTGTCACCTGATGTGCTGAGATTACCTCTGAGCCCATTTTCCCTGTCACCTTGGGACTCCAGAACCTTGCCCGGTTGAGCCAGACACGCTAGCCTGCTTCAACACAGACCCAGGTCTGGTCCACATCCCCAAAGCTGCAGACATTAGGAAACCTGCTGAGCAGTCTTTAAGTTATCTCCGGCACCCAGCATCCAGCTCCCAATGGGATCCAAACCCCAAATTAAGCTTTATACAGAGTAAAACAGATTTTACAGGGTAAACTCATAAATTGTATGCCCTCTAGAACACTGATAGATCGATATGCACAGCTGTTTGCTCCCCCAGGTATGACTCACTTACTCTGAGTTCATTAATAAACCACAGTGATTTTATTAAGTATAAAAAGTAGGATTTAAGTGGTTTCAAGTAATAACAGACAGAACAAAGTAAATTACCAAGCAAAATAAAACAAAACATGCAAGTCTAAGCCTAATACATTAAGAAACTGAATACAGGTAAATCTCACCCTCAGAGATGTTCCAATAAGCTTCTTTCACAGACTAGACTCCTTCCTAGTCTGGGCTCAATCCTTTCCCCTGGTACAGTTCTTGTTAGTTCCAGCAGACATCTTAGGTGGAAAACAGGGGCTCTCTCATGATTTGCCACCTTCTTTGTTCTGTTCCACCCCCTTTTATAGCTTTGGCACAATGCAGGAATCTTTTGTCTCTCTCTGGGTCCCCCACCCCCACTTCTAAATCTAAAAGTACCAGATTTACGATGGATTTCATTATCAGGTGACATGTTCACATGTCCTGTGAGACCTCATTCTTTATTGCCCATGGGCTGGCCCACATATACACAGGAAGGCTTGCAGGTAAATATACCCATTCACAACCAATTGTCCTAGTCAATGGGAGCCATCAAGATGCTAAGCCACCATTCTCATAAACAAACTAGGGAAATACAACCTAGATGGAGATACTATAAGGTGGGAGCATAACTGGTTGGAAAATCATTCCAGAGTGTAGTTATTAGTGGTTCACAGTCATGCTGGAAGGGCATAATGAGTGGGGTCCCTCAGGGATCAGTTCTGGGTCCGCTTCTGTTCAATATCTTCATCAACGATTTAGATAATGGAATAGAGAGTACACTTATAACGTTTGTGGATGATACCAGGTTGGGAGTGGTTGAAAGTGCTTTGGAGGATAGGATTAAAATTTATAATGATCTGGACAAACTGGAGAAATGGTCTGAAGTAAACAGGATGAAATTCAATAAGGACAAATGCAAAGTACTCCACTTAGGAAGGAACAATCAGTTTCACACATACAAAATGGGAAAAGACTGCCTAGGTAGGAGTACTGCGGAAAGGGATCTGAGGGTCATAGTGGATCACAAGCTAAATATGAGTCAACAGTGTAACGCTGTTGCAAAAAAAGCCAACATCATTCTGGGATGTATTAGCAGGAGTATTGTAAACAAGACAAGAGAATTAATTCTTCCTCTGTACTCTGCACGGATTAGGCCTCAACTAGAGTATTGTGTCTAGTTTGGGGTGCCACATTTCAGGAAAGATGTGGACAAATTGGACAAAGTCCATAGAAGAGCAACAAAAATGATTAAAGGTTTAGAAAACATGACCTCTGAGGGAAGATTGAAAAAATTGGGTTTGTTTAGTCTGGAGAAGAGAAGACTGAGAGGGGACATGATAACAGTTTTCAAGTACATAAAAGGTTGTTACAAGAAGGAGGGAGAAAAAATTTTCTTCTTAACCTTTGTGGCTAGGACAAGAAGCCACGGGCTTAAACTGCAGCAAAGGAGGTTTAGGTTGGATATTAGGAAACACTTCCTAACTGTCAGAGTGGTTAAGAACTGGAATAAATTGCCTAGGGCGGTTGTAGAATCTCCATCATTGGGGATTTTTAAGAGCAGGTTGGACAAACACCTGTCAGAGATGGTCTAGATAATACTTAGTCTTGCCTTGAGTGCAGGGGACTCTTGAGGTCCCTTCCAGTTCTATGATTCTATAATTCTATCTGTATCAGTCAGTGGAATTAATATTGTCTTTAATCTCTCTTAATGAATATCTTCACATATTTAATTTTAATTATGTAAAAAAAAAACCTTACTTCAGGTTTATGGTTAGCTCTGTAATTCATGGGCCAGATCTTAAGTGTGTGTAAATTGGCATAGTTCTACTGAAAGAGGGTATTATTTCTTAGACAATCAATTTATACACATTTCAGATGTGACCTATACATTATTCAAAACTATAACTATTTTCATTTGACTAAGTTCATAAATTAACTTTGATAGCACAAATGTATCATTTATAATTAATGTCTCAAGTGGTCAGATAAATAAGTTAATTATTTTTCCTTTTAGGTCAAGAATCATTTAACTTTTGGATCACTACCAACTACTTTCTATCACAACAGACAGATAAATTTTACTTCAGCTACCTGACCAAACTATTTTAGTACATTCTTATTTCTTTGGGCCGTGCTGCAGGTCGTTCTCAAATTCCAGTTTGGAATTTCCAAAGCAGAGGCCTTGAAAACTGATAAATGCAGTCTTCTACACCTCACCCCTATTGTATTTGAATTTATATAAAACTCCAATCGACATCAAAAGTTCACCGAAAAGTTAAAATAAAAAACATTTCTCCCCCAAAGCAATGCTTTGAAAACATTTCCATTTCTTGTAAAGAACCCCTGCATCTCCTGGGGGGACTTCTATGCACCTTTCCATACACCTTTCCTGTCAAGTAGCAAAATGTCTGCAACTCCACATTTACTACTCAGATAAAAACATTTCTGGGGATTTAGGCAGGCTAGGGGATTGGTCCTGTTTGGAGAGACGCCAGCACCAGGCATCTGACACATACTTCTCATTCTATAGGGATGTGCACACTGGAGGCCAAGAACTTTCCAGTAATCACCCGGAGTAACAAAGACTGCTGTGTTCGCATTATGCATTGCTGGAGCCTATGCACTATGCACTACTGAAGAGGAAAAAACATGTTCAGATTCTCAGTAGTCCCACACACTCCCCATTACAGGGAAGCATTAGGGAGGGCAGTACCCACATTCTCTATACACCTCACAGGGGTATTGTGAAGATAAATACATTAAAGATTGTGAGTCACTCAGATACTATGGTGATGGAGGTCAGATAAGTACCTAAGATAGATTTTATGATTTACAAGGCCTATATCTTATAAACCTAACAAGACCTTTACTATGTCTGTTTGTATGACTTGCAGACTTCGAGGTAACAAGGTCGCTTTTAACACATAGCATTGTACAGTAGCAACAGTGGTTGGGAGTTCTGTATAAGCATTTATTTTGTGATTAAATTGACCCTTCCAAAACAAGTGTTTGAAGCATTTATCTCCACTCTCCATAACTTTGTGATCTCCAAAGTTACTTTCAGTAATGTATAGAAGATATCAATTTTGCACTTTCTTTCTGTCAGTTTCTACTCTTGCAGATTGTTTGTGTTTCACTTCTCTTTGTGTTTCTCCATACATCACTCATACGATTCAACTTCTTGCTGCACAACACACCACAAATGTCAACAGCAGAATAACATCTCTCTGTTTCATCTCCCAAAATTGAGAAAGTGATACACGCTCCCAGTGCTTCTAGTTCTGCTCTGTCAATAACAAAGCACTATGGAGTGCATCAGAGCCTCAAAAAGATAGAGAGAGAATTACCAGACCTAACGAGTATTTCTTGATTCTGCTGCTGAATGAGGGAGGAGGCAGTTAGACTGTTGTTTTAAGTGTGATAATGGTGCATTTGTAACCAGTGGACATAGCAGCTAATCTACCAAAACTCCATCTGGCAGAGTAGGCTGGCAAACCCCAAATATATCCATCTGACAGATGGGGTTGTAGGTCATCTGTTATCTCTAGAAGATGACTTAAAGAACAGGGTGAGGAGACTGTGGTAAGTGAGCTGGCAAAGTAAAACTAGGATGTCAAGGTTTTGCTCCAGATTTCTATAGCATATGTGGGAGTGTGAACATGAACCTTCATGTAAACCTCAGAGGCCATGAAGTGAACTTGCCAATTTGGCTATTCTGTAACAAACCAATGACAAGCCAAAACTGATTGTTTTGCACACCCTTCGTAGTAATTTGCAAGTTATTGGAATAAAAGCACTATTATTTGTGTAGTAGTATCATAGATACGGGTATGAATTGGTACAGATTTCCCCTCAATTTCAGTGTCACACATTCTAGTAAAACTTGTATCCTTTTTGTAGGTCTCATATAAAAATAAATAAATGTAGTGCTCATGAAATGTGATCCATTGACAGAAATGCAGGCCAAGTTCCTCCATTTGTCTACTAGTCAGTGCAACACAATTATATTATCTCACACCTGACCTTGCAACAGGGCCTGAGCCCAGATTGGGAACCCCCTCTCCAATGCACACATCAAAATGTGGAAGGAAAGTTCACCTTTCATGTTCATTGAAGCCATAATCTCTTTTGCCATGACTGCCAACAGAGGTTCCATTTGTGAAAGTGTGTTGGGGTTTTTTGGTGTGGGGGCTCTCTTGATAAACCACATCAGAGAGGAGTTTACACAGTGCCGAACAGCACCATATGCCTGACTCTGCAATCTTTTGTACTTGCTGTATTGTAATTGGCTCTTTCTTTACTCCTTTGGAATAAAAAAAATGCAGTAATATCTACTGAGTACTCTAAAACACGTATCATCCCTACAAATGTACGGTGGCAGAGAAGTGGCTTTTGGGAAAATATAATGCATTCAACTTCATAGAGCCTCAGAAAGCAGGTATATTTCAAAGTGATGGGATACCCTTATTAAATTAACTAGTCTTAATATAAAGTTTTAAAGAAAAATATATACAGGGAGACCGAATGCAAACTGAAAGAGAACTGAACTCTTTTCTCATATGTTATTGGAAGGGAGAATACTTCACTCTGTTTTAAAGATAGTTAGTTCAAGCTTTCTCACAGAAAAGGTAAATTGAAAGGCAAAAGTGACCCACATTATCCTCAGATGTTCCAGCACTAGACACTCCCCAGAAATACATTTATTTTTTGGCCTATTAGTCCTATGGATGCCTATAGATGTGCTCCAGAGATCCAATCATCAATTTAAGGACTGTTGTAGCTCCTTCCATACCTTGATACCAAGTGACCTTTTTCTGGCACCCTCCTTCCTGTCACTATCCCTCTTGAATGTCAGCAGTTTCCCCCTCAATACCCAGCTTTCCATTTCCAGAGTCTCTCTTTTGTTCCCTGACAATTCACCACATGATAAATTATGGGTGTAACTGTACATATTTTCTATCTGATGATCTCCTTCTTTCCTGTTCACCTGTTGCAATATAGTTACCAAGAATAATTTCCTGCCACAAGAAGTTCTATCTCCAAGCTTTACCCTTTAAAATGCTTATTTGGTAATGGGGGAGCTATGTTTTGACAGACTTGAAGACTGCAACACTAATCAGGCTTATAATGAAATATTTAGAAGTGATGTTTTTGGCACTTTGATTTTAAAAGTTATGTAGTGGGAGAACTATTCATTACTCATAATCACATAGGAGATTACAGGTTTAAAAGAAATGAGAATGTAAGAAAAACTGGATTGGACATCTACTGTATCAGAAGTACATTTAATGATAAGAGAAGAGAGACGGCGAACTTTTATTTGAAATCTTCTCCACCTTGGTGGTTCAGATTAATTGTAAACCAAATCCTGCTTTTCTAAAAATCAAAAGTGAAGGCTGTCATTGTATGCCCATCTCTAAAAATCCTGAGTTCAGTCCTTGGGACTGTGGAGCAGATCAGACTTCTGGGGGCACATTCTTGCTCTCTGAAGTAGACAGGTCTTTGGTGGTAACAGCAGCTGTAGTTGGGGAATAGATGTCATCTCCTCCTCTACTGAACCTTGATTTAGCTGCTCTCTTCCAGCTGAGAAGCTTCTTTGGACTTCTCTACTACTTGCACCCATGGGCATACCTGATATCTCTCAAATCTCAGTGTACACAGGAATTCAGAATGTGTGGTGTACATTAGCACAGACCCAAGAACTGATAAGAGCAGAGAGATGGGTAGCAATGGGACCACTTTAGAGGCTACTGCATTCTATTACCCAGCTGCTGCTAATGGGAGAAGGTAGGCTGACCTGTTATCTGAATGAATTCTTCACCAGAAGATGGGATTAGGCTTGCTAGCTGTTCTCAAAAACCATTTGTAGAGGAAGGGCTCTCCTTAGACCTCTCAAAAGGTGACCTGGGAGGAGCATTCCAAATCCCAAGAAAGGGAGAACAGTAAAGGCTCTCTCTACATCATTTTTTTCCTAAATGGGTCACTCATTTCTAATCACATGAGTACTAAAAGCTACTACTATAGAGTTGTCTAAGGGCTTCTCTCCATTCAAAATTTCACAGTTCAGCCTAAGGGACAATTGTAAACCAATTTACTTAAATCAGTGCCAGAGGCTGTGTGAATGTTCTTAGTTTGGTTTAAAACAGATTTAATTAATGTTATTTAATATGTAATTAGCTTAAATTGATTAGGAACATATTTAAGCAAAACCAAAATAAGAGTGTCTACACAGGGATTTGCACAGATTTAACTAAATGGGTTTAAATGAACCAGTTTAACCAAACTGATATAAATTTATAAGTAGACAAGGTTTAAGACCAGAAGAGGAACTTTTAGATGTGTGGTTAATCAGCTATTAATTGGATAATTAAAAGGAACAAATGCTACCATCGTGCTCAAGAGATTAGTATTGTAACCATAGAATTGCAGAAGCTAGGAACTGAAATAATGATGTGTGAAATAAAGACAAAAATATAAAGATTAATTCTGACAGACACCAATAGGTTAGATTTCACAGGCAAGTTTGCTCTAATGAGAAGTCATGAAGAACTCTCTTTTGGTTACAGCAGTAATATCAGTTCAGCTATTATTCATATGATGTACAAAATATAACTAGCAGCAATGAGGTGCTTCTGTTCCTCCAGTTAATCTGAAGGGTCCCTGATCAGCAAAAATGCTGGGGGAAATGGTAAGACAGTTTTAAACTTTACAGAAGCAGCAGAAGTGACACATAGTAGCCAGCAAGGTTCCATGATGTTACAACTTTTCTGAACGAGATGTCCAAAAGATTTTTTGAAACTTTAAGAATAGAAACATCATTTCCTTCCCAGAAAGATACCATGGATCATCTAGATTATTTTTTTTTTTGGTACAGTTTTTAAAAGCCTATAGTATTTGAGAACTCCAGTTTTCACAAGTATGTCAGCTGGCATCACACACTATAGATTGTTTAATTGAAAAAAAAAAAAAGCTCCGTCATAATGCACACAAAAATGTCACTATATCATGGCTCTTTGCAAGAGCATATTGTCAAAGTGCAGCCTATTGCCATTTGTAGAAAAAGACAGACTCAGACACAGATTAGCAACATAGACTGAGCTTGAGAACAGATAAACTAGTAGGAAAACTGTCTCAGGTGCCATTCATAAAATTAAATTATTCTAGTCGCACCACAGTGAATTCTAGCAAGAACAAAAGTGACAGAGTCAGTGAGTACTATGGTAGTTGAAGGGCCTCACCTGAAGAAGAGATAATATGTTGCTGATATCCAACCAAGTCACAAACACCATGAGGTTGAACTTTATAGTGAACAAAATATGGCAGACTAAACCACTCACAGTCATCTGTAAAACAAAAAACATGGCAAGCCACTGAAAGGAGACATCAAGCATATTGTTTTGCAGAGCAAAAATGAGTCCTCTTATGATGATGAGGACTAGTAGGGGGAAAATATCAGATTATTTTTATTTAAGAGGGCACTCTGTTACTATGGTGACAGGCAAGCTACTATTTGCCAACAGTTACCACACAGTGGTATTGAGATACTTCAGTTATTACCTATTCTCGGTATCGGAAATAACTCCAATATCTCAGGACCAACATTATTAATATTTGTGTTATGGTAGCATCTGGAGCCCCTAATTTGGGATTGGTACTCTATTATGCTGGCATTACAGACCAGAATATTGTCATCAGTCTAAAATGAGTCAGAATTCCCAGTATTCTTCAAAAAATAATTTGTTAGAATAAACCTAGAACTAAGCATGGTGGAAAAAATTGAATTATATTAATTATAGAATCCTGAATATGTGGGAATGCTGTGTGCTCTGCGTATGTGATCTTTAGAGTTAAGGAAATAAGCCATTAATAACCTCAGAAAATGGATCTTTACCTAACTTTGTGTTGAAAATGAAAGAAACTTTGGCAATTTTAGGGATCTCTGAGACTGTGCTGCCATCACATCAATAGTGTGCCCCATTGGTCACAGCTGGGTCAAAAGGACATGCCTCTAGGTGGTACTGGGGGGAAAAAAACCCTCTTTACTCAAAACAAACAAAATATCATTGACTGAGCTGTGGTCGGTGTCACAGGGAAGATACACCAAGTCCATATGTAAGCTTTCCCTTTCCTTATGCAAACCTCAGTTCTAATAGTCTCTTCTCAGACAGGAAGGAGGTTAGAGAACCCGCCCCATTTCATGCTGCCACCATTGCCCCTAGTGGGGCTAGGAGAAACACGCCGCTCCTTAACCCCTAGGAAACAATCTGTCTGGCTTGGCTAGGACACTCCACTTCCACTCCCAAACTCACTGGGAGATCAGAGCCTTCTCCACTCTATACTTAGCACTTCTGTAGCACCTTCCATATGCAGATTTAAATGCACTTTATGAACACCAGTTACAACTACCCTACAATTTACATGGCATCTATGCTTAGACCTAGGAACTTTGGCCTCAGGAAATGTGGGGGGAGTTTGAACAAAGTGATGCCAGGTAACCACAGGAACATTAAACTGATACTAAGCTTTGGTATTTTAGGATAAAAATGTTGGGAGATGCTTAACTATGAAGGAAGAAGATCCAGGAAAAGTTAATGAAACTGAGATGGTCTTAGTTGGGACTGCCTTATAACACCAGGAAAAGGGATGTGTGTGATCTTAATTGGGATTGCATTGGTACACCTGGGAAAGGGGTGTGTTTGCAACAACAGGCCTACAAGGAAGGAAGCCCTCAGAATACTGGGGGAGAGCCCGACCAGATATGGTGGACAGAGGCCTAGGTGGCAAAGACAGTTAGCTAGAAGCATAGAGGCCTGGGTGGCAGGAGGCTGGGACTCTTGGCTAAATAGGAAATCTAAGAGAGGCAGGCTGGGAGGCTTGCAAAGCCTGAGAGAAGACGGGAGGGAGACCTGGAGTTGAATCTGAAAGAAAGTCAGCAGGAAACAGAAACTCCAGATATGGAGACCTGAATTAGGGCCGACTAAGAGACTGGAACAAGATTTCTGCTGGTAGTTAGATAGAGAGGAAAATATTTGGGAAGCAATGGTATATGACTTGGCTGGAGGGCCAAATTATCAAAGAGGAAGGGGAACCTTTGATGTACAGTAGGGGGCACTAGAAAGGTAGAAACAAGACGTGGTCATGCCCAGATGCTAGGGGGCAACTCTAATCCGTGGATAGCCCCTTGACAAGCACTTGATTTTTTTTTAAAAAGTCTCACAACTTAGTGTTACATAAATAGCTTTGTTTTGTAGTCTTTGAAGAAGTGTGTCCTGTGGGAAAGAAACATTTTCCCCCTTAAGTATTACAAATTCTCTTTATACTAGAAGCATTGTTCTTTTGCTCTCTGCTTTATCCAGTATATAATTTATACATGGTAGCTTGTGTTTCATATTTCTACTGTGCACCACCATTTCTTGCTGTTTTGAGAGTACAACAAAATGCAGAAGATTCTTTTGTCACAGAAAAAATCTGCATCATATCTAGTTGTTCATAGGCTTTTTAACCTTTGCAAAGGATGAAAAATCCTTTTTCCACATTTTCTTATCAAATTGTTTTTGAATTATTGGAGCATGTAAGAGGGTTGGACTCACCCCTGCGGCGCCTCCTGCTGGTCACTCCAGGGAATTAGCTCGGCCAGCCTCAGGAGTGCCCTCTGCAGGCCGGGAATCCGCCTAACCGCTCTGGCCCCGTGTCCCTCCCAGGACCCTGGTGCCCCTGCCAGCTGGGCCCTGATTAAACTGGCCACAGCTATGGCTGCTTTGCCAAACAGCCCGGCTTTCCAGCCCCTCAGGGCAGGAGCGGGGTGCCACCCCGCTATACAGCACAAGCCCCCATACAAGTGCAAGGTTAAACTATGAAGTGTCCTGGTTAGGACAAGAAAAATAATCTTTTAATATAACGTTTTCTTGGGGTTCACTTCATTGGCACAAGCTAACCACCTGCAGGCCACCACCTGGTGGCTTCTGGATGACCCCGCAAGCAGCCCTTTCTCAATTTAGCTCTTCAATATCCTTCTTCCCAGGGGCCAGTTGCATGCTTGGATTCTCCACCATATGTAAGAAGGAATCTCCACTTAGTGAACCCTCCAGCAGCAGACCTTGGCACAACCAGTGGTCATACCCCAGTTTTCCATAGCTTGACAGAGTCACCATTAACTCCACACCATAGCTTTCCAAGTATAAATAGCCCTCTGTGGGGCTAATTTATTAGAAAAAAATCAGACCCATAACCCAGAATTCCTCAGCACAGTCCAAACAGTATCACTGAATCAGAACTGTAGGGCTAGAAGGGAACTCAAGAAGTCATCAAGTCCAGCCCCCTATGCTGAGGCAGGACCATCCCTGACAGCTGTTTGTCCAACCTTTTCTTAACAACCTCCAATGAAGTTGATTCCATAACATCCTGTAAAGCCTATTCCAGAATTTAACTACTCTTACGGTTAGGAAGTTTTTCCTAATACCTAACCTAAACCCCTTTGCTGCAGATTAACCCATTACTTCTTGTCCTACCTTCAGTGGACACAAAGAACAATTGACCACTGTCTCCTTTATAACAGCCCTTAACCTATTTGAAGACTGTTATACGGTCCCTCTCGGTTTTCTTTTCTTAAGACTAAACATGCCCATTTTTTTTTTGTTTTAATATTTCCTCATAGGTCAGGTTTTCTACACTTTTTATAATTTTTGTTGCTCTTCTTTGCACTCTCTCCAATTTCTCCAAAGTGTGGCACCTGGAATTGAACACATTACTCCAGCTGAGGTCTCATCACTACTGAGAAGAGTGGGACAATTATTGCCTGTCTTACATGTGACACTCCTGTTAACTCACCCCAGAATGATAGCCTTTTTCACAACTGCATCATGTTGTTGACTCATATTCAATTGTGATCCTCTATAAACCTCAGATCAGATTCCACCTACCCCATGTTCCCCATTTTCTAGTTTTGCCTTTTATTTTTCCTTCCTAAGTGAAGTACTTTTCACTTACTTTATGGAATTTCATCTTGTTGATTTCAGAACAATTATCTGATTTGTTAAGATCATTTTGAATTCTAATCCTGTCCTCCACAGTGCTGGCAACCTTTCCCAGCTTGGTGTCCTCTGAAAATTTTATGAGCATACTCTCCAATCCATTATCCAAGTCATTAATGAAAATCTTGAATAGTACTGGACCTACAGGATTGACTCCTGTAGGACTCCACTAAATACATCTTCCCAGTTTGACAGTGAACAGTTGATAACTATTCTTTGAATAGTTTTTCAACCATTTATGCACCCATCTTATAGTAATTTCATCCAGACCACATTTCCCTAGTTTGTTTATGAGAATATGTAGAACTGTTTCAAAACCCCTTACTAAAATCAAGCTATTCAAGACATTCTTTTTTCCTCAAGTCCCAACAGTCCAGCAACACTGTTGTATTAATTTGCAAAGGTGTTAACAAAACTAGAGCCCTGCATGGATACAAAAATGTGGATCTGCATCTGATTTGCATCCGCAAGAATTGACTTGTATCCAACCTGCAATCCTTCTGTCTTTTATCTGTATCCACATCCGCACCGCACCCGTAGCATGCTGTCTCACAGTGCCTCTCTGGAAAAGTGTCTGTGCATGCATGAGTACTATATAAGAAAGCTATATAGCTTTATAAATGTGTGTGCTATTATTATTATTGTTGTTATTATTTTAAACATCAATCTTATTATACAACTGGCAACAGAACAAATAGCCTTTTACCTTAAAAATAATAAATTAACATCTCAAGTCAATAGTGCTCAAAATCACACACTGAACGATAAAATAAAAAAATCTGCTGCCTATTTAGCTTGTGATTTATAATGTCATCACAACTGGAGCTCAGCAATCCCTGTTTCTTTGCACCAGCCACTCTTCTCCCTGTGGAAGCATGCAAGGGGAATACTATTGCAGGGCTCCAGTGCTTATTTTTTTCCAGGACTTGCCGAGGCTGAGCACTGGCACCCCTCGGCTTGGCAGGTCATCCTCCTAGGGGACTGCAAGAAGGAACAAGAAGTGCACTATGACTCTAGGGCAAGGATTAGGGGCATAGTGCAGTGGTTGGGGGGAAGGGGGGGTACAGAGGTGAGGAGCACAGGGCAGGGGGTGCAAGGGTTAGGGGCGCAGGAGGGTAGTGAAAGTGCTCTCCAGCTGCCCATACAGTGCTTAATTTGTGCTATATCAGGTCAGTTGTAGAGGGAGGCAGCTGCTTCTGCAAAGTACAATACAGCTTTCTCACTCACTTTGGAGAAGACGCTGCCTCCCTCTCCAGCAGACCTGATACAGCAATGAAGTCGGGAGAGGTTTCCTAAATTGCTTGGCTGCTTAAATTGTGGCGATAGGGGCATGAGGGATTTTGCTACCTATCTTGATCTATCACCTCCCATTTCTCTGTATACGGGGGAGAGGGAATATTGGATCTGGAAGGTGGGGAAGCAGCCTCATAGGCTATGAGCTGCAGGCAGCTGCTTCCCTCACCTTTGAGATCCTGTATTTAAAGCTCTACATGGATACAAAATTTGTATCCACATCCGATCCGCAATCCATAAAAATGGTGCATGGATATAAAGTGGATATCCATGGATTTTCAGGGCTCTAAACATAACCCAGACATTGACCAACATTAAACAGTGTTAAACAAGGTCCAAGGTTTGGCAAACTGAGACTTCAGCCTGCTTAGTACTATGGCAAAACACGCCATTAAACACCCTTTTTAAATATAAAGACAAGAATAGTGAAAACATGTGGAATAGAATATATTAAATAAGGCTTTCATTTTAATAACATGCTTTGTTCCCTTTCACTTTATCTGGAGAGAGCTTTTAGAAAGATACCCGCATTTGACAGTTTTTTAGATGGTATCAAAGACAGTAATAACTGTTCTTTCGGGGAGAAGAGGTTAGTTGAGATGAGCTGAAGCTACTGTTAAAGTCTGAAGTTTCATTTCAGCTGCAGTTTGGGATTCAGCTAGAGCTGATATGGGTGGTGATATCACCTGTATTTCTCTTTCTGGCCCGATTTGGTCAGAACAACTCTTATGTTCAAGATGATGAAGGCCTGGGGAAGGAAACAGTGGGAGTGGCAGTCAGGATGGTGAAGCTCGCTCTGGTAGCTGCTGTCTGTTCTTCCTTTCTTTCTCCCAAAGTTTCTTTTTTTAAGAACCCAAAAAACGGGAACGATGGGTGGAATATCCATCCCTCATTATTTTGCCTACCAATAATGAGGCCTAATATCCAACACTCCAGTCTTGGTTCATTAATGTCCTGTTCCATATCTTCCATTTTTACCAAGTATGATTTCAACATAGTTCTTGAACTGATTTAGTGTTTCTGTCTGGTTCTCTTGCTCCTGTTTATAACATTCATTACCGAAAGCAACTTGACCTACTTTCCATAACAGTAGTTATAGTTACTGAGACATTTTATGAATGTTTGTATATATTTTACCCTAACGTTAGGGTAAATTCATCAGCCCAGTTACCACAACAAGTACAGTTCTGGCGTGTCTCACCATGCCTTTCCTTTCAGTAAGTCTCTAGGGTCCTCACCAGTAGTGCAGCCAGGTCCGGAGCGCAGGGGGAGCGGCGCTATAAAAAGGCGCCTCCCCATGTACTCACCCAGTGGCGCTCTGGGTCTTCGGTGGCACTTCCGCGGCGGGTCATCACTCACTCCGGATCTTCGGTGGTACCCGCCGCCGAAATGCCGCTGAAGACTCGGAGCGCCACCGGGTGAGTGCAAGAAGCGGCACTTAAAAAGAAGTGGCGCCTTTTTTTAGTGCTGCTAAAAAAAGGCACCGCTTCCGCTGCTTCTGCTCACAGGGGGAGCAGCCACTCCCCCTGCTCCCCCCCGGCTACGCTACTGGTCCTCACAAGGCCTCTTACCAGCCCCTCTAGCTGGGATTCTTCCATCCACTGATTTCTTCCCTGTTATGGTTTAAACTCTTGCCTGGAGACTTCAAGAGGTTCATTCGCCAGACTTCAGCCCTCTCTGGCCCTCTGGCTTAGAGAGCTGGCCAGTACCTCCTTCTGCTGCTTTCAGCTTTCAACCCTCTCTGGCCATGGATCTCCGGCCTGGGGAAGATTGTAGGTTATCCCCCAACTGCCTTCCACTGTTTACCAGCCTGATCTGGCTCCACTGCTCATCACTAGGGAACTGTTATTACTCCCTCCTTCAGGGCATCCCACCCCTGAAGCTCTTAAGCCAGCTCTGCCCTACTTCTGAGCTCTGTCTATTCTCAGGACTCTTAGATCTAAACTCTGCTTCTCTGGACTTTCCCATTCTGGGTTATGTATATATATATAATATAAACAATTAAGCAAATCACAGAGTGTAAGGACATATTTGAAAATTTCATAAGTGTTATTGCAGAATTAGGGTGGGATTTTCAGAAGTATGGTCTACCATTCATCCCACCAAAGTCAATAGGACTTTTACTATTGGTTTCAATAGGAGCAGAGTTAGTCCAAAACTTAGCACTTGAGTATATCCTGTAATGGGGCAGTCTGACCTAATAGTTAAAGTCAGGGTCATAGTCGGAAGTCATGCCATAGGTCATAGGATTAAGTAACTGAAGCTAGGGTGAAGAACCAGGAAGAATGTGTGGTAACAGGAACATATAGTGGGAACCAAGCAAGGAGGCAGAAGTCTGGTCAGCAGCAGGCCTAGCAACTAGTTGCTCAGACAAGGCGTGGAACGGGAAACTTTATACCCGGTAGTGTCTAATCAGCAGCATGATGCTCATCACTGAGGGGGCATTATTATCCAAGAAAATCAGGTTCACTGATCAAAATGAAACCATTTATGGAACAATGTACTCTTCAGTGTTAATAAAGGTATCAGAGTAAGGTCCATAAAAAGCTATTACACAACATTCAGGAAATTGTATGTTCAGATTTGTGCTGAAATACATTTCTACATGAATGACCTTAGAAAACTAATTTTAGAAGAATCATAAATTAAAAAAAAATCTAAGGTATGAGGTGACTACATCTGAGAACACTTCCTTGCTTTACAATTAGTAAAAGAGTAAATTAAGGGGATGATACAAAGTGTGATGACCCATTGAAGTTACAACTGTAAGATTTCCTTGCTTTAATGCTTTAAAAGCAAGTAGGCCCATTCCACCTGATTGAATGCTTTTTCCACATTCAGCAAAATGATCCCATGATCTTGACAGAGTTATCCCACTTGAAAAATTATAGTAAGCAGGTGGCTAATGTTAAACACTGGAAATCACCCCAGGATAAAGCCAACCTACACACGGTGAATTAGTGGAGAAATAACTTAAGTAAATGATTAAACAGAACTTGCAATAAAGATTTTTGTATCAGCATTAATCAAATGAAATTGGCCAATAAGAAACACCTTCTGCAGGGGGTTCCTTTGTTTAAACAGAGATGTTTGTTCAGCATTTGTTCTAGTAGAAATCCAGATTCAAAGATACTGGGGTTAAGTTCACATAAGTATTTGACTAAAGTGCATTTTTTAAAATAAACCTGTGAGATTTATGTGACTACTTCATAATATTAGGGCTCCCCTCAGCAAGAGGGGCTGCCAAGAAGCTTCTGGTCCGAAGAGATACTTCAGATTTATCAAGCTTCTGGTAAAAACATGCAAAAAGTATCCAGAATTTCTCTGGAGTAAATAAGCAGTTTCCTTTTTGGACTACTATAGTCTCCAGATGTCCCAAAGTTTCTATTCAGTGAAGTACCGTTAAAAGTTCTGCAACACTGGAGACTATCTAGTAGAGACGCTCATACAAAATTCAAATATCCAACCAAGAGAACTCCTGCATAAAGTGAAATTTTACTTTTAGAATCAAAGAGTTGGAGTTTTGGTTGTTAGACATGTGAGGATCTTTCAGGATTTTTAAAATGTTTATTTTCCTTTTTAATGATGGAGCTCACATGAAATCAGCATGATCTATGCTTTGTGACTTTAAAATTAAAGGAATGAGTTGGAAAATCTAACAGATGTGTGGTTCACCACAGTTGCATTTGAGACAAACAGGATATTTGTCTCAAATCCTTGCTAGCTGGAAGTGGAAATGGGCTTTTTAAAATGCAGCTGTAGTTATTTGGGTATCCAGAAACTGTGAAGTGTCTCTCAGAACTTTAAGGCTGCGGACCATCTTAATCTGAGAACAACAGCCTTCAATGGAGGGTAGCATCAGGGAGATCACAGCTACTTTGAAGTGCTCTCTTCTCCTCACCAGCATCACCTTGATCATTCCTGGATTTAGTTACAGCCAGTTGCTTATGTCTGACAGGCCCATGTATAGTTGAGAGACAGTGCTGTTTTTATCTGATGTGAAATGATGGAAAGCTGAGTGAAACAGAAGGTGGATACTTGGGGACAGAACCAAAAAACCCCAAAGTGATTTTGAGTGTTACTTCCAGGAAGAAAGTGATGTGTTAAACTCTCTATTACACCAGTGTACATTTGAATGAATGTTAATGAAGTCAGTGCAGTTATTCCACATTTACACCCAACTGAGATCAGATCTAGTCTGATGACCTATGAACATCATTTCCCCCCTGATACTACTGGGGAGGTGTGACGGTGTTCCCCATAAAACTTTATGGGGAGATGCTTATAAATGTATTTATGTAACTAGAATATGTTTTATGCTACATGTGCCATGTAACATATCTCTGTGAAAGTTATGACCTACTGAATTTATTCCTCCTGTTTGTAGGCATGTATCATTGTTGTGGTTGAAGTTATGAACATTGGTTTTATATTTGCTGGTTTTATGCATAGCTTTTGTAAGAACAATGGACCAGGTCCAGAGGAAGGAATGTGCAAGTTAAGGACAAGTACTTAACAGACAAAAGAAGGTGCAGACCCCAATCCACATCGGGGCCCCAGTCAAGGATGCAACTGGTTAGACTGCTTAGGGCGCATGGACAGGTGACTTGCCCATGTGATCCCAACACTCCAGGGCAACTGGATCCTACGCAGGGAGAGGAAGAAAGGCTATAAAAGCCCTTGCAAAACCCTTCCATTTTGCCTTCAGCTGGCTAAAGGGAGAGGCTCTCCACCCCCCCAAGGACATTCCTGAGGGGAACTGAACAAAGGACAAAGACACTAGGGGGTGTGAGCGACTGCTGGACCCAGGCTAGTTCTACAGCCTGTAAAAAGGGAAAATATCAGAATCTGGTGAGGCTTTTATCTGTGTTAACTTTGAATAGACATAGACGTGCGTGTTTTATTTTATTTTACTAAGTAATTCGCTTTGTTCTGTCTGTCACTACTTGAACTCACTTAAATCCTATTTTCTGTACTTATTAAAATCACGTTTTACTTATTAAGTTTCCTTGAGTACGAGTTGGTACCTGGGGAAAGCGAACAGTTGTGCATATCTTTCTATCTTTGAAATAGAAGGCGAACTATTTATGAGTTTACCCTGTATAAGCCTTATGCAGGGTAAAACGGATGTATTAAGGGTTTGAACCTCCTTGGAGTTGAGCAGCTGGGTGTCAAAGGCAAGAGCACTTCCAGGGGCCTTACAGTGGTGAGTGGACTTGGTTCGGACCTGGGTCTGTGTTTGCAGCAGATCAGTGGAATCTGGCTCAAAACAGACAGGATTCGGGAGTCCCAAGCTGGAAAAGGCCTGGAAGCAGGGGCAGAAGTAGCCTTGGCATACCAGGTGGCAGCACCAAGCAGGTCTCTGTGGCCCCAACCCGTCACAGGAGGTACCTGTCAGCATGAGTGCAGGGATGGAATTTTATGAATTCAGAACTTTAAATCCTGCGTCAGTCAACACAGAATAACTACACAATGTATCATGTCTAGCAAAGGTTTGCATTATATCTAGCAGAGACATGTTTTAATCAGCTTAATTTTTATTTACATTGATTTTCTCTATTTCCTTTCTCCAACAAACAAACCTTGATTTAAGGTAATTGAAATTGGTGGTTGCATTCAGGAAAATCACTGGTTCCTGTAGAAGGAAAAGGGAAGTGTGACACAGAAATGGCTTGAGTGAAACCAGACTGCAGAGTCTAGGTTTTTGAATGTTGCCAGAGTCCTCTTGTGAATCTAAGGACAATTCAAGCAGAGTGGCCCACTCTATATCTGACCCATCAGTCCTCATCCTCAAAGGAGACCTGCAAAACACGTTAAAAAGACAAGCCTGGGAGCTTAAATTCATTACTCTGCTAGAAACTGAGGCCTTTCTACACTACAGAGTTTTGTCAACATAAGTCAGCTTTTGTCGACAAAACAGCGGAGGTGTTTTCTCCTTCTGCCAGCAAAACTGTCCTGCTTTGCCATCAAAATGAAACCACCCTAACGAGAAGCCTAAAGTTTTTTGCGATAAAGTTAGAATGACAAAGTGTCAGTGTACACACTGCACTTGGTTATGTGACTGTAAATGGACTCCAGAAGGTGTCCCACAATGCCCATCCTGACCGCTCTGGTCAGCAGTTCGAACTTCGCTGCCCTGCACCCAGGTACACAGGCAACTGTCCCTCCCCTTCCTGTTTGCTCGATGTCGAGAGCTCACATTGCATCTTCCCAGGTGATCATGCAGCAAACGCTCTCCCATTTGGAGCACACCATAGTTGCTGCATCTGCTGTCTCTGTGGAGAGAGGAGGCTGTGCATTCCCAGCTCCGTGCCAGCCATAGGAACTTCGATACCTACAGTCAGATTTCTTGTGGCATGTTGGATAAGGGCTATGAATAGGACACGCATAAGTGCCACACAAAGATAAAGGATTTGAGGCAAAGGTACCTGAAGGCAATGGAGTCAAACCATTGCTCTGATCCTGCGCTGAAGACTTGCCACTTCTATAAGGAGCTGGATGCCATCCTCAGTGGTGACTTTACTTCCACTGCCAAGAGCCCAGTGGACACTTCAAGGGCTGGCGACAGTGGACTCAACCCCAACGATGAAGTGGTGGATGAGGAAGTGGAGTTGGAGGATGAGATGGGACAGGTGACAGGGTCATCCAGTTCCAGGATGAGCCAGGACCTCTTCTCGACCCTGGAGGTTTCGGGCCGGTCCCAGCACTCCATCTCTGGTGTGCATGATGCAGGAGAGGGAGCTCAGGTAAGTGATCTTTTTGAGTTCATGTTGCTCGATTACATGAGGTAGAGCTGGCCGTTGATCCAACAACTCTGGTGTGCTCCAAATGGGAAAGCATTTACTGCATGGTCTGTCCCTCCCCGTCCTGTTTGCTCTACGTCGAGAGCTCACATTGCTGAGAGCTCACATTGCATCTTCCCATCTTGTACAAGACTAACTGTGTTTCCATGTGCTTCACATTCCCCTGTACAGCTATGCAGTGGGGCAGAACAGGGTGTTAATGCACAACAAAATTTCATGGGAATCCTCCAGAGAGATCTCTAGGAAACTTTTCTGGTGGTATCCACCAATCCTCTGTCACAGGTTCCTTGTTTAGTTTCAGTGTCTTTCAATTAACTTTAATGATCCACCATTGTCTTTCCCTGGGTTGTACAGTGATAGGTTCTTGCACTTAGTTGCATTTAAACAGCTAGTTCAGGAGGTGTCCCTCCCTGGCTGATAATTTTCCACACTACTATGAGATGATGCTGTAGTTGTATCCTAATTATAATTACAATATTCTATACATATATAAAGTCACATATTCATAACCATAACTTGTATACATATCTCCTAATAAGCATCAAGTTTAGAATATTACAAGCTTTCATTAAAAAACCTTACCTGATATTTATACACAGTAACATTGTATACAACCAGTTGATTCAATTGCTTGTTCTTTGGGGTTCATACCCCCTTTTTTCCCTTTGTGGTGTCTGGACCCTGATTGTCACAACACTCAATAAGGCAAATTATTAACACTAATGCTGGCCAAGTTACACTGGCTGCCACTGACTGTAAAACCCTATGAGGTATTAATTTGAACACCTTCTGACCTGGTCCTTCCATAAATCTTCCACTGTCAAGTAAGGTCATCTGACTTTACTTGTCAAACATCTGAAATTACTTGTCTGTAAAGCACTTTGAAGATAAGTTGTGTATCAACAACAATCATGCCACACTAGGCGACTGTTGTAGTCATTTAGCAATTTCTTTCTGAGAGTCCTACCCAAAGGTGTCAAGGATTCTTCCTCTCTTCAAATCAAAGCTGAACACTCTTTCCTTTGCTTTCACGGGAGATTTCATTAAGTTATATTTGGTAAAGTGCCTTGAACAGTCCTAGCATGATATAAGTTGATGATATTTTTATACAAAAACATGTATAGTGTAAATATTTTTCCCAGAGTGATTTCAGAATTTTTTCTTGATAAAACCCAGAGCCTTAATTTATCATCTTAACAGATATGAGCAGTTTTCATTAGACATTTTCAAGGCCAGCATTGGACTTGATAACACCTTTAAAGAAAATGACAAAGGCTCTGCCCTTTTCCTTTACAGTTATACTCTTGTTATTTCCCGAGTATCAAATCAGAATTTCTAGTTGAGTTACTATAAAAATATGTTTTTAATTAAGTATAAACTTAAGAGCTAAGAACAATATGTACATAAAATATACTTGGCATGTACTTTGCACAATGTTTTACATCTTTCAAGCACTGTACAAACATTAGATAATTAATCCTCACCACACTCCTGTGAGGGATAAGAGCACTGCATTTACTGTATCAATAAATGGAAAACAATCTGTTCATTCAATAGACAGTCTCAAACATTTTGGTTTCTGAAGGCATTGAAAATTTTAGGAGCTATATAGACTGCTTTTCATGGCAGGGAGTTATTTCATGAACTCTACTGGTCCCGGACAGATTTCTGAAATATTTAGGCACCTAGTGAGATTTTCAAAAGCATCTGGATGTCTAAAATGCATTGACTTCAATGGATTTTAGGTGCTTATCAGATTTGAAAATCCCACTAGGTGTCTAAATACCTTTAAAAATCTTCCCCCTGTATATAGTTTTATCATTTCCTTCCTAGTGACTAACAGACTAATAACCCTTTTAGAACTTAGTTTCTCCTGTGCTGATGACACATCAGACAGTCCAGTTCCTCCAAAGATTATGGTCACTCACTAGTTGTGATACTTCTTCCCAGGCGATGCTCATGCATTCAATGTCTTCTGTCATTTTCCTCATTTTCTCTTTCCTCCTTTGGGACCCAATTCAGTGCTTGCTTAGCATGTCTCCCATCTTCCTTATGGTGTACATGTCCCAACCTAAGCCTTCATTCTTTGATAATATTTTCTAATGTGTGATCTCTGTCAGCTCACTTACTCTGGCATTTGTTATTTTGTATTTCCATAAAATGTGTAATATCTTCCTCAGCCATCTATGATGGGCAGCTTCCAATCTCTTTTTTGTTAGTCACGGTCATTGTCCAAGTCTCTCCTTCACACGGTAGCATGCTAAGTACAATCACATCATATATTCTGACCTCTAGCTTGGTGTTGAAAGCTCCATTTTACAAGATGTTGTTCATTCTTTCAAAAGTGGGGTTTGCTTTTCCTAATCTTGTATGAATATCTTTACTGAAGCCACCTTCAAACATCACACTCCTCAGATAGCAGAGCTCTTCTACCTGTCCGATTTCTTTTCCATCCATGTACAACTTTGAATCTATTGTTCACTTTTGTACCTTCATAATCTTGGTTTTCTCTGCATTTAATTTAAATCCAGCTTTTGTTGCTTCCTGTTCTACCTTTGATGTAAGGGCAATCATTCTGCTCCATATCATACTTAGTAAAGCAATGTCATCAGCAAAATCAAGGTCGTGTAACTCATCTCTGCTAGTCTTTACACTATCCAGAATGCCTTTTGCTACCCATTTCATCATCCAGTCTGTTGCTAATAGAAAGAGGATTGGTGATAACACACACCCTTGTCTAACTCTAATCACAATATCAAATCACTAACCCAGGCCTACCTCTGATCTTACTGCTGGTGTTGACTCATTGCTGGCACCTCCTTGTGACTGGGAATGATGTAGTAGCTCTCTGACCCTGGGTGTCTCTTGCTGACGGCTGGCCCATCTCTACAGTGACCTACATCTTTCTGTGACTTGGCCCTATGGCCAAGTCTCTTTAAAGTCTCTCCCCTTCCAGGAAAACCATGAAAAAAAAGAAAGGGGAATTAATGCAAATAAACAAAGTTAATAAAAATAGAGAGGAATAATTACCTCTCAGGGTGCATCAGAATCTGGATTTCCTTTCCCTCAGGGATGGGCCATCAGGTAGCAGTCATCTGGGAAACTGCTGCACCAGTCACCCCTTTCCTCTGGAACTAAGGGCTGAAGGTCTATTCTCTTCCCTGGTCTGTCAACAAGTGAGCTGCTCTGCTTTCCTTTTAAGCTCTTCCTCCAGATTACACATGCCTTGCTGGTGTGGTGTGGTGGAGCTGGCTGAGGCCAGAGCATCTCCTTAACCACTTGTTGTCCAGTGTGGGATTTGTATACCCCATCACACTGTAATGTATATGCTTCCATCATAAAAGCTTCTTATTATGTTGATCAGCTGGTCTGGTATCCCATATCTTCTAGCAATAGTCCACAGGGTCTCTGTGTGGACACTATTGAATGCTTTCTTAAAGTTGATTAAGATGGGTTTTTGCCAAGCAGTAGCTTTTTTGATGATTTGACAAAGAGTGAATATTTGTTCACAACATGATCTACCTGGATAGAACCCAGCTTGTTCTCAAAATATTTCACCCACTTCCACCTTCATTCTGTTCAGAATAACTGTAACCAATGGATTCATAGCAGTACAATACCTCTCCAGTTCATGTACTGCGTGTGAGACAAACCTGAAGCTGGACCAAGGCTCCTTACTCAGCTATAATGGCTCATCCCTCCAGCAGAGCTTAATTCATCCCTCAGGCATGCTGTAGCTGTCCCTGGACAAGCCCCAGGTAAAATGACTTGCAGGCACAAGTATTTCACTGTCACTGCCAGAGCCTCAATTTACTCTGTGCAACAGCACCACTAGCCTAGGAACCCTTTTGCTACCTTGGAGGTGTTAGAGACTCCCTGGCCTTCCAGACTACCCTCAATCCTACCCCAGACTTTCCCAAACCTTGTTACAGCCCGCTTCAACCGATTCCATATCCCTATTCTGACCTCACTCCAGCCCTGTTCCTGCCTCTCTCCTGCTCTGCACTTGCCTCCTGACCTTCAGACCCTTGGACTGACTCCAACCTGGCTTTGACCTGCATCTGGACACTGACTACAATCCTGATTTGGCATATCCATGGACTCTGACTCTTGTTCTGACTCACAGCCTGTCCCTAGGCTCCCATTTTAGCACTGGTCTCAGCCCATTCCTGACTCTACATCCAGTTGCGATCCTTGGTACATGTTCTTGACTACTGCTCCAACCCATCAGGCCTGACCTCCTAGAAACCAGAGCTTGACACTGAGTAAAGATTGCCCTTTTTTGACAATGTCACAATACCATCTTTTCTGCCACGTGGCAGTTGCTCTATTAGCCATGTTTTAGTTAGCTGCTCAATCAGAAATTCACCTTCCACCTTCCATTAGTCTGTACCTCTGCTTGAATTCTGTCAACTCCAGGATATTTCTCCTGTCAGAGGCCTCTGATGGCTGCTTTAATTTCATTGGCCCCTTTTCTATTTGTAACTTAGCATTAGATTTCTCTTAAACCTGTCTATGATTATCAGATCTGGACAGTTTGTTATGGAACTGAAATGTTCTTTCCATCATCTGGCTTCTTTATATGTTTTCAACATCTGTCTATGAGAGTCCCTTATGGGTACCACCTGTGATGATCTGATTCTTCCTGAGAAGTCTTTCACTATTCTATAGACTGCTTGAGATCTCCCTTTGTACTGCTGCTTCTGCCTCTGCAGCCTTCTCCTGAATCCAGGCATTTCAATCTTGCCTACATCTCTTCTTTATTTCTTGGTCTTTTTCTCTGTATCTTGCATCTGCCTCTGAGTTTTGCCTTTGTCTTCCACTGTACTTCTTTGTCCTTCAGAGCTTTCTGCTTGTCAGTCATAGCCCATGTTCCAGATGTGCTCCATGCATCTTTCTTCTGGCCTCTTCAGCGTCCCAGTACTTCCTCTGATGTCTCAATTACTGTCTTCTTTCAGTTTCACGAACTGTCTTCCTGACTTTCATCAACCCTGTAAAACACTGAAATGGTTGCTAAGTGTAATCTGGAATCTCACCTGCATTTCTTTGTCCTTGATCTTCTCTGTTATAAGGCTCTTCTTGTCTGTCTTCATGAACTTTTTGAGTTTAAGTTGTAACCTGGCCACAAAAAGATAATTATCTGAGCCAACATCTGCTCCTCTGCTTGACTGTGGCATCCCTCAGAGAAGATGCCCTCTCTGAGATAAACATTCATGTCTATCTGGTTCACAGTTGCACTGTCTGGTGATATTCATGTGAGCTTGTGAATCCTTTTGTGCAGGAAGAGACTGCTTCTTATCTTTAAGGTGTTTGTACCAAATGACTGGAGGATAGTTAATGCAACGCTAAATTTTAAAAAGGGCTCCAGAGGTGACCCTGGTAACTACAGGCCAGTAAGCCTCACTTCAGTACCAAGCAAATTGGTTGAAACTATAGTAAAGAACAAAATTGTCAGACACATAGATGAACATAATTTGTTGGGCAATAGTCAACATGGTTTTGTAAAGGGAAATCATGCCTCCCCAATCTACTAGAATTCTTTGAGGGGGTCAACAAGCTTGCAGACAAAGGAGATGCAGTGGATATAGTGTATTAGATTTTCAGAAAGCCTTTGACAAGGTCCCTCACCAAAGGCTCTTAAGCAAAATAAGAAGTCATGGGATAAGAGGCAAGGTTCTCTCATGGATTGGTAACTGGTTAAAAGATAGGAAACAAAGGGTAGGAATAAATGGTCAGTTTTCAGAATGGAGAGAAGTAAATAGTGGTGTCCCCCAGGGATCTGTACTGGGCCCAGTCCTATTTAACATATTCATAAACAATCTCGAGAAGGGGTAAACAGTGAGGTGGCAAAACTTGCAGATGATACAAAACTACTCAAAATAGCGAAGTCCCAGGCAGACTGTCTAAATTAACTGTTACCCCTCAAGAAAGAGATCTTGGAGTCATTGTGGATAGTTCTCTGAAATTATCTACCTAATGTGCAGCGGCAGTCAAAAAAAGCAAACAGAATGTTGGGAATCATGAAGAAAGGGATAGATAATAAGACAGAAAATATCATATTGCCTCTATATAAATCCATGGTACACCCACACCTTGAATACTGCGTGCAGATGTAGTCTCCCCATCTCACAAAAAGATATATTGGAATTGGAAAAGGTTCAGAAAAGGACCAAAAAATGATTAGGGGTATTGAATGTCTTCCGTATCAGGAGAAATTAATAAAACTGGGACTTTTCAGCTTGGAAAAGAGGCGACTAAGAAAGGATATGATAGAGGTCTATAAAATCATGAGTGGTGTGACAGACCCAGACAAGTGGGGTACAGAAGTCTGATAGACGGCAAATATACTGACCATTGGATGAATAGTTTTCTGTTCCCTGAGTGACCAGAGCAGGGGCTGCACTAGAACAAGCAGGAACTTTCTGGAACCAATTTAAGGCAGGCAGGCTAATTAGGACACCTGGAGCCAATTAAGAAGAACCTGCTAGAATCAATTAAGACAGGCAGGCTAATCAGGGCACCTGGGTTTAAAAAGGAGCTCCCTTCAGTTTGTGGTGTTGCGTGCGAGGAGCTGGGAGCAAGCGGCACACAAGGAGTTGAGAGTGAGAAGAGTTGAAGGACTGAGGAGTACAAGCATCAGCAGACCATCAGAAGGAAGGTCCTGCAGTAAGCATAAAGAAGGTGTTGGGTGGAGGCTCTGGGGAAGTAGCCCAGGGAGTTGTAGCTGTCACACAGCTGTTACAGGAAACCCTATAGACAACTGCAATCCACAGGGCCCTGGGCTGGAACCTGGAGTAGAGGGCGGGCCCGGGTTCCCCCCAAACCTCCCAACTCCTGATCAGACACAGGAGGAATTTGACTGTGAGTTCTACCAGAGGGGAAGATCTATGAGGCGATCAAAATCCGCCAATAAGCGCAGGACTCACCAAGGTAGAGGAGGAACTTTGTCACAGTGGTATAGAGAAAATAAACAAGGAAGTGTGATTTACTCCTTCTCATAATACAAGAACAAGGGGCCACCAAATGAAATTAATAGGTAGAAGGTTTAAAATAAACACAAAAAAGTATTTTTTCATGCAATGCACTGTTAACCTCTGGAACTCCTTGCTAGAGGGTGTTGTGAAGGCCAATAATATAACAGGGTTCAAAAGGGAGCTAGATAGATTCATGGAAGATAGGTCCATCAATGGCTATTAGCCTCTGTTGGCCAGAAGCTGGGATTGGGTGAAAGGGCATGGATCACTTGTTGATAACCTGTCTGTTCATTTCCTTTGGGGCACCTGCCATTGGCCACTGTCAGAGGACAGGATACTGGGCGTGATGGATCTTTGGTCTGACCCAGTATGGCCATTCTTATGTTCTTATGCCACAGAGATTCAAGAGTCATTTTCCAATATCAGTTTGTATGTCTCCCACTGCTGTGTCCATGACTCCTTCCCAGACAGTAGAATTGTTGCCTATTTGTGCATTGAAGTCACCTATCATCAACTTAATGTTATGGTTAGGCATATCATCCAATACTACTGCACCTGCTTATAGAATGGATCCTTTTCACTGTTGCCCGCTACATTTTTTGATGCACATACTTGGATTACTGTACACCTGACATGTCTTGTTTTCAGCCTGGCTGTTATTCTGGCATTTGCTAGCTCTGAACCCACCAGGGTCTATGCTGTGATGTCATCCAGCATAATTCCTACACCTCATTCATGTGTTCCATCTCCTGAGTATAAGAATATAGCACCATCAGGCACCATCTTGCCACTCCCTGCCCATCTCATCTCACTGATGATGTTATGTTTATATGGCATTTTTTCATTTCTTGTGTAATCAGTGCTAGCTTTGCCATATGATACAAAGCACGTATATTCCACATGACTATTCTTGTTACAGAGTTGGTTGTCAGATCTAGATGCCTTGAAACTTCAGCTTCCTTCTGGCTTTCTCTGAGATCTGTCATACTTGGGTTTTGAGCTGCTTCTTTACCTACCGTTCTCAGGTTTTGTGTAACTGAACTGTTTCTGTTGCAGTGAAGTTTTAGCTGAGTGGGTTGCAATCCTAACTGCAGAACCCTCCTCTTTCAGCTGGGTTTTGGACTGGAACCATAGTTAACAGTGGCAGAGGTACAGAACAATTAAACTAATTTTATTATGGAACTGAAATTAAAAATCAGGATACCCTAAACTATTAAATGTTTCCAAGTATAATAAAAATAAATAATTTTACAGAGGGTCAGCAGCTATCTTGTCCATGTTAGTGAATTAAGTCATTCACATGGCCACCGTGTAGAGCGATGAACCCCTGGTTTTTCTTGCTCCCCGCCAACCTTCCCGTAATAATAAGCCAGAGAGGAATGAGGAGGAGAGAGAGAAGTTTTAAAAAATCCAATTCCATGGGGCTAAAAATTGCAAGTGAGTAGCACTGGTGCATTAAGGGTTCATCTTTATACTGGTATAATTTTTCTTAAGTGCCTACAAACTATGGTGATCGGAGCCTTACAAATGATAAATGGAAAAGATAAAACAAAAATATAAAGTAAGTCTGGCTTTTAACCTAGATGGTTTCACATTCTGTAACCAACTGGTGCACTCCAGTGACAAATCACATTAACAAGTGAAGAAAATAGGATTATAAATTGCATAATGACAATTTAGGTTTTATGCTGCACTTATCTCCTGATTAGTGCTGGGCAGGAAACAGACTGTCCCTCAAATATTTGAGAGTTCAAAATTTCCTGGCTCAAATCAGGACAAAAAGTCACTCTCAAAAATATTCATGAATCAAAAAATACTTTGAAACATTTTTTCATTTTTGACTTGTCATTTCTCATCTAATTAGCGCAAATTTCAAAAGAAAATATTGTTTTAAATAAGAAACCTGGCAACCACGGACAGCTTGGGTTTTGATCAACTGGATTTTTTTGACAAAAAAAATCAATCAAAAAATTCCTGATCACCTCTACTTATAATGCACTTGTGATTACTGTTGAATAATTTAGGTTTTGTTTAATTTCACTCTTTAAGTAACTCTTTACAAGAGCTGAGTGAATAATATACTTGGAAAAATTAAAATAATATTTCATATATGATAAATAGATCTTTGATACAACCATGTACATCACTCTTTCTAATCTATTGTGTACAAACATTCATATGAGTGATGTTTTGTTCATATGGCTGTTTGGGGAAACTGGATTTCAGGCACGTGGCTGATATTTATTTTGTGACTAATCACTATTTGTAAAAGAATAAATTCACTAACTAAATTATAGAACTGACAGAAGCAGCTGGTGCAACCCCAGAAATATCATTCTGCTCCTTACATATGTACAGAGATACAAATAGATGCACCTAAGAACTGTGTGGAGATAAAAATTACTACTCTATTACGAATTTCTGATTGCAGCGAAAGCATCATTTTATTCATGACAGCGTCATGATAGTTTATTTGAAATGCCAGTATTTCCCACAGAATAGGAATTGTGGTTCCTGAGCAACTCTAGTAAGGAATAAAAGAAACAGAGAGAAAATTGTGGATGTCAAGTAAATGAGAAACCAACACATTCCACAGCAATAATTAAACATTTTTGCCCTCAAAAGCCCAGTAAAAATAAACATAACCCCACCACTCCCCCAGAAGCATCCCCACAAACAGTCCTCAGCTGATTTCTGGACATGACATCCAAAGAGAGAATGCGGGATCTTTTAGGAAGCCCTGGCTGGTCCCTGATTTCTAGTGCAGCGGAGGCCTACCAGGGACAGCTGGTGTTCAGTCCTTTCTGGCAAGGCAGAGTCTTCGGGCTCACTCTCTTCTTTGTGCAGCAGGGTTTCCCGGCTCGGCTCAAGAACCACTGGGTCCTGGTGCAGGGATGGCCTACTAGAATCAGCTGGCAAGCATTACACTCAGGCTGAGATACAAAATGGAAGCTTAGGTTCTTTGCAGCAGAGAGCAGCTCAGAAACTGTATATTCTCCTGTTGCTATACCTTGATCCCTGCAGTCAACTCTCTACAAGCACTGTCCCTGCCTGGGCTCAACTCCCATTGTCTAGGTAGTCCCAGCCACATGCCGGCTATCCAGTGTCTGGAGTTGGTTGTTCTGCTTATCAGTCTGACTGCTCACTCAGCCTCCATAAGTTGTTTGGCTCTCAAACAGACTATACAGCTAGTCTAAGTCAAAAGTTTCAATTTCCCCAGACTCTGTGCTGCTGTCTGAGAGCTGCTTTTATCAAGTCCCCAAACTGGCAAAGTGACTACATAAACATAAACACAGCTAATAAATGAGAGGTAGCAGCACAGTGAGAATAAGAGTCTTTTTGTCAGACCTTTCAGGCCACAGGAGCCAATGCTAACAAGATTACCAGCAGCATAGCTTTAGCATCCCAGCCTGACACTGCTAGCCACAGCTAACAACAATCTGCTGCATCAAAATATAGGTGCACCTGGAGTCCAGTATGGTAGCCACCATTCCATTATATGGGCCCACTACACAGTATTATCAACCTGAAGCATTCAAGAATCATGAGCCATGCCCCCAAAATCATGATTTTAAAACATAAATCGTGTTTTGGATTCTATTAACTTGCCTTCTAGTTTCTGAAGCTTTAGGTACACATAGGTCATGTTCTCTAGCTTTTCTCCACAGCCATGAGACAGACACTTATTTCATTTTTTCCCCAGAAAAGTGACAGTTGAGTTCTCATGTATTCAATTGATTCCAGAAGAAAGGGCTTTAAATAAAGACACCAAATATTGCAAGATTCTTAATATAATCAACACTGATTACATCTTTGGGAGCCCACATTTCCTCAGCATTACTTTAAAATTACAACATGTCTGTGTCCTTGTTTCCCACACAAAGAACAGAGCAGAGGTAGCTTCCCAGATCAAACTAGTTAACATTCCCTGGGTCCTCTTGGCTGCTGCTGGAGTCTCAAATACCACCTTCTTCTAGCTAATCAGAGGTGAAAATTATGCCCCAGCCTATTGGACAGTAATTTGGCCACTATCATTGATAGATCTGTAATCTCCAGGACAGATTAATGCAACTCATGTTTAAGGATATAAGATATGTACTTGAAAAAGCTTTAATTGTTCCAAAATACCTCCTCATTGCCATCACCAATGGAAATCCCATCATCCCTGTATTCTACTTCCTACACTAGCCTCTTGGTGTGATGCTTCCTCATGGTGCCCAGGACTCCTTGTTACCCCCTTACCTCCAGCAAGAGGAAGATTTGCTTGTGCTTAACTGGGTATCAGAACCCTTATGCCACCAGTTTGTTAGCTATCCCAACAATCTCCTCAGGTCTCTTCCAGCCCTTACTTTGCCTTGAAGGTTAACGGTATGTGCACCACAATCCCTAAGTCCCCTTGAAATGTTCCTCTGCAGTCCAGCCTTTTACCACTAGACATTCACAGAAAATTACCAGGTATGCTGTTCCAAAAGGAAAAATGCACTCACCAGCTTGTTTGGTTTAACTGAGTACCAGCTCTAATATAACATCAGAGCACTGAGATATATTTACAGTGACAACAATCATAAGTTTATTATCAAGGCTAAGTTTAAGAGATAGTGAATAAGGATAATGAGAGAAACAGAAATGGTAGCATATAAAACAAAATCCATATATGCTTTCTAGAGTCTAAATTTAACATTAACAGGCTAAAACCCTTGTCAAAGGTAGTTTCTTACCCAAAGAAATCTCCCAGCATCTCCAATCAATGTGGCTGGGATCCAGCATTCAAGAAAGCAAAAAGCTCTGTCTCCTTTCTGCTTCCTCACAGAAGGAGTAAAAAGTGTACTTTTGGCTTCTCATACCCCCAAAGTTCATTGTTTTGTCCTCGGATTCAGGATGACGCCTTTGGTTTATGCCCTGATACTTTGACTATGTGTTACTTTCACATCCTCATGCTGATGTTGTGTGCAAACAGGATTCCATTGTGTTGGAATTATTTGACATGTGATCTGAAGTAGACAGGTACATATACATACTTTGTCTAGTAATAACTTGCTTGTCAAAACTTTAGTCTAGTTTTGTCTAGTCAAAACTTTCAAAATTATTTTCCAGAATATGTATAGAACTCCTTAAATATTATCTGTGCGTACATCTCACAAAGATCAGTATTACATAAGCTGTTATTAGCTACCTCACTAGCCCTTCTTTGGACAAATACTATGAAAAAATGTGTTGGGTTTATCAGGCCTGCCAGGGGTTACTGTTACAGAACAACGAACCCTTTGTCAGTTGGCACTGAGTGGTTCTTAGGGTCAAATTCTAACTCAGTCCTGATTTTCAAAGCTTTCCATAGACATGGGCATAATTATCTTACAGAATGCCTCTGTTCATAATTACCTTTTGCTCAAGGAACCTTTCCCCAACCATTTGTGCATCCATCCTGTGCAATGCCAGGGTTAGTGTCAGTCCATATGTTCAGGGGTGCACAAATGCTCCCTCTTTGCCTCAAGATCACAGCTTGACCTCTTTCACATACTGGCCTGCAGGGCTGACTGAGTGTAATAGGAAGCAGGTTCTTCTAAGCAAAGGGACAGTGCATCTTGCATACATCTTCTGTGCACTGTAGTACTCTTCAGAGGACTACAAACACAATTTGACTATGATTAGATGTTCCAACAACTGTAAAATGCAATTAAAGTAAATACAATTCCATGACAGTATTAACAGTCCCTCTCATACATAGTCAGCCCCATACGCTCCAACAAAGTGTCTAGAGATTGAACCAAGGTGACTTTTTTAAAAAATACTTGATAAGTCATCTTGCTTTTAGTCAAATATTGAACCCCTTTTCATCCCTTTGTTAGGTTTTACAAGATCTAAGCAAAACTCTGGAAAATTTATTTTTTTTAACATTTTGTCAAATCTCTCCCTGTCCATTACAAACTAAATCCCAGTTTTGCCTATAATACCAAGCTGTAAGTGACTCGATTCTAGTGTTATCACACAGACGGTCTTTCACTCGCAGTTAGGAGTTCTTTGATTCTGGAGGCTCCTATTGTATTATTCATCAAAGGTGTTCAGACATCAAGGTAAGACCATGGGAGATTTACCTCTGAAGTGTTTTGCTAACCTTCAATTACTCAGGCCAGATTAGTTTCAGTACAGTTTAAGTCTCCAATTTTCATTTCTCTTCAATAAAGTGTTAAATGAATACAAATGGAAATGCATGTTTAGGCATTATAGTGTTGCATTTGTATGTGCAGTCTTATTTCTTTAGGTCTCTATTGAGCCTGTGGGCTCAGCCTGGTGTAAGGGTGATGTGCAGCTAGGCCACCCTAGGAGGGAGACCATAAAAGGAATTCTAACTCATTCTTGTCCGTGTCTTCCTCCAACTGCCAAGACACCTAGTGCATTGCACTCAGTGCTGTGTTGCCTTCTCAAATATCCACAGTTGTGAGTGAGTAGACTCAGCAGATACATTGAGGTGAGCTGATTTGTTTGAGATGAGTATGTAGCAATTGAGAGGTTAGGGCAATTGGGAAGGATTGAGATTATTAATGATAAGAAAAGAGAAGGAAATACATTCAGTGATTAGAGAGGATCATACACAATTCAGGAGTACAGAGATGAAAAATTAAGGGGAAGAAGGGACAGATACCCCACTAATTAAGGACTTCTTCCCTCACATAGTTCAGTCTTGGGGTCCTTCTGGTCACCTCAATGCGAGTGCATGCTCACATAGCCATAACAGCAAAAAATCCACTTCCATCTGCAACTGGCCAGAAGACTGATTGTTGCTTATTTGTCCATGGTTATCCACACATTCACAGCCTCCAGACTGGATTATAAGACATAACTAAAAAACTCCATCTTTTTCAAAATACTGTAGTTTAGTTGCTCGTGTTGCCAGGACCCATTGCCCCAATACTCCCTGTCTATATTCAATGCAGGGAGAAGGGATATTGGTTGCAAAGCTCTTTGTAAGGTGTCTGTCCTGAGAGAGACCTAGCTATCTGAGAAATGACTTATCCGTCTACAACCACAGCCTCCCCAGGAGTTCCATTCCACCAGAGCCATGGAATTATCTACCAATACTGCACAAGCATGAGAGCAGTTGAGGTGGGGAGGAAGAGACATCTTACAAAACAGAAGAACCAAACGCAGAACTGCTGCTGGATCAATGCAGCTCCTCACCATGTTCAGATTAAAGAATTTTTGGGCCCTGTGCTCCGTGGAAATTGACCTTCATTAAACTAAACAGAGCCTGTGATACACAAAACAATCACAACCCTACACAAACCATCAAGGGCTGCAGCCCTCTTACAACTTGGAACAGAAGTTCTCAAGTTGGGAGCATGATCGATCCCTAAGACATCCCTGAACATTTCCTTTCTTTCTGGCTGACAGGGGTGTTGTGAGGATATATTGATGTGAGGATCCTACATTGAAAGACTATGAGGTGGTCTGATACTGTGGTAATGGGGGTTATAAAAAGTACTTAAAATATTCACAACCATCTTATTAGACTGTTGTAGACCTGTCCACAGGCAAACCAACTGTTCTTTTGTGAATGGTTGTGGCCTATCTGTGACAGCAAAAGTTTGAAGAGTCACAGCTTTATCAAAACAACAAAAGTTATTTGAGTAAAATGGAAAATAATTCATTGCAGAATATATTTTGATCATCAAGTTTATTTCTCTCATTAAATAGACGAAGATAGTAATACACCAAAATTCACAGAAAAATATATAAAAGTTACATCCCAGCTAGCAAATCTTGTTTTGAAAAAATGCTTTAGATTATGTGACTATTCATAATCAAGACTATACCAAAACTATGGCTTTTTATGAAAAAGCCTCAATTCACTTTGTCACAGAAATCAGAGTAGCAATAAACATACTTACTAGTAAAGATATTATTGGAAACACCCATACTGAACTGTGAGTTCTATGAAGCAAATCTTTTCTAACATTTGCATCTTGTACGGCACAGGTTCCTTTACAAACACAGGCAATCACCCAAGTTTGTTGTATCAGGGCTTCATCTTTCCAGTTTTGTTTTATGGGCAAATGCATAAATTCTGTGGGACTTCTGACATAATGCATAGGATAGCAGTTTAGAAAGGTGGTTCAGGAAAGAGCAGATGCCTCAACACCAACCATGCCAAAGTTAGGCAAGAGCATCAGACTAGGGATGACAGAGAAACAAGAATTCCATTTTGAAAAACACTGATCTTTCAAAATCTGTTTATTCCAATGCAGAACATAAATGAGATCTTTTGAAATTTTGTGAACTCGAGAAAGAAAGACCCACCCTGCAGTAGACAATAGCCCAGTAGTTAGGGCACATTCCTGGGATGTGAGCAACATTCAGAGAAAGGACTTGAAACATGGTCTCCCACATCCCAGGTGAGTACTCTAGCCAGGCTTCTGGCTCTTAAAGGGTACTTTGCTGTGTACAGCAAGAATGACCATACTGGGTCAGACCTATCCTGTTTTCTGACAATGGCCAGTGCCAGATTCTTAAAGGGAAAGAATAGAATAGGGTAATTATCCCGTTATCCTTCCCCTGTTGTCTAATCCCAGCATTTGGTAGTCAGAGGCTGAGTCATGCAGAACATAGGGTTGCACCCTTGAGCATCTTGGCTAATAGCTACTGATGAACCTCCATGAACTTATCTAATTCTTTCTCTCTCCCTCCCTTAACAGTGTTAAGAAAAAAAACAAACACCTTAGTTCTTGGTTGACTATGCGGGAAACAAAGACATTGACCTAATATCTAGGAATTACTGCATGTGTGCTCCAGATAGTCTTAATATATCTTCTATAATGTCCATATTTGATGTGAGAAAAACAGACATCCAGATGGAGACCGATATAAGATACTCAAACATAATTATAGACCTTGCTAGAAAATAATGAAAAGCAACCATAGATTTGAATTGCATAAGCATTGCTAAAATAATAAAAGCCATGCAACTCAATCAGCAGCCCAGAAAGTAGATGTAAGGTAAAGACTAGCGTTCTTGGTCCTATTCATAAGACATTTACAATAGATGCTCTGAGGAAGAATATACTTGCCAGATATTAGAGTGTAAAAATGTTCCTTTTTTTAAAATGTCTTTCTTTGACTTAGTGTATATTGAAATTAAATGATCATTAAAAAGTGTTTTCTCTTCATGAAAAAATAATTAAATAGCGGTAATTCTGGTTTCCACAGTGAGAGGTTGCTAATGGATTATTACTCTGAGGAGGGCTGACCTGGGGGGAAAAATGAGGGCTGCAAAATTAATGAAAAATTATAGGATTTGTACAAATTGTTTTGAACCATTTATGGTTAACGTTGCTGTATGTAGCTTGAAAGACTTAAGTTAGTTTTCACATTAGATTATTTTAATCACACACATAAATGTTTTCTTCAGTAATCAAGCTGTATTGCCAATGTCATGAGTCCCACTCCCCTAAGTGTGTTTAGTACCCTTTTTTGTCCTATACTAAAATAAAGTGATAGGTTGCTTTCTTCTAAAAATTAAGAAATTTAAGAATTCCTTGTTCTTAAAATGTATTTACTTTCTCCTTTTCTTTGGTTAATTCAGTGTATTGGTTCAATGTGCCCTGTACATTCAGAAAGGCAAAATATGGTCTGTATATGAGGATTCCATTTCATATAGTACCAGGAGTATTCTCTGTATGTGCACATGTTTATTTGGATTGGATGACAGGAGAAAATTTTCAGAACCTTAGGCTGTAAACTATTCAGGAACCCAATATTTCCACACTCTTACTCAGTGAAATCAACTATTCTCACAACTCATCCTATTCACTTCAATGGAATCTAACTTTAAGTGAGCAAGGATCAGGTCCTTCATGAACACAAGAATATTTTTAATTGACTGTATCTCAAGATGCTCACTTAAATCTATTAAATACAGTGGCATTTTGTATGTAGAGGAAGGAACATCCTGTAGTAAATAAGAAACTACAGTACAGTATTTTTTGAATGTTACAGCTGAATGTCACACCAGTTTGTAGAGGTTTATAACATGAATAAGTTATGGACAATCTTTGATTTGATGTACTGGCAATAGTTCTGTATACATGTTGCTGAACCTAATATGAACTGCTTCAAAAAAAGGCAAACTTTCACATTTTGTTTGTTTTACTCATTCCTGTGACAATTCTCTCCCTTTCATTCACTTATACTCCCCTCTGCAGGCCTTTCGTTTCAGCAGCATATTCAATTTTATATAATGGCACCTGTTTATCCATGACAATAAATGTTATTAATTTCACATAACACATTTTGTACTATGAAGAAGGTATTGCCAAATGGCAGGATCTATAATCATATGCTTAATACAAAAATGACATTACTTTTGAATACCATAAAGAAGAATCCATTTTCAGACATTCTGAACACTTTAGACTTCATCATTCATTTTGCCTTCTCATGCAGTGTTGACACTATGTTATTATCTAACAGAGATCTTTTACAAATCCAAAAATAAGTTCTAACTCAGGAAAATAACTGACTCCCACCCTATATTTCAAGCATTATAGAATTGCTTTCATGCTGTTGATATACTATGGTAAAGCCCTTTAAAATTAATATCGGTTCAATGAATCCCTTAAAAATATTCACAGCTCAAAATATTTTATTCCTCTGCAGCCAAATCCTGCTGCTGTTACCCAAGCAAAACTCCCATTGACTGTATCCCATGGACGTCAGCAAGTTTTGCCCAGGTGAGAATCGTAATGAAAGCTACCTTATTGTTTATGGAAGCAACTTGGTCCAATATATAGGGTACCAGTCTCTGCATCTTCCAATTCAGTGTTAAGGCCCCAATTCAGCAAAGCCCTTCCCACACATTTGAATGTGTACTTCAATGGGTGTAAGTACATGTACCATTTAACAATATTATGTGTGTGTCGATGGGACATAGGCACATGTTGAAGTACTTTGTTCAGTTAGGACCATTATTCTCAGCTCTACTCTAGTTGCTGTCTGACCTTGAGCAAGTTATTCAACCTCTCAATGACTTCTTTTCTCTTCATAAAAAATGGGAACAATAATGTTTAGAAAGTGCATTACAAAGGTGTGCATGGAAAGCAGTGTCCAAATTTTCATAGACCAAATTATGACTGGGCCTGCAGGTATGCTAGTTTTAGAAAAGCACTTGAAGGTTCTACACACCCATGAAGGAGGCAACCATAATCTAGCTGTAGGTGCAGGGGGAAGGATGGAGGTGGCGGGGAAAGGCTGGCCAGCCAGTGCTGCCTGCAGTGTTTATGCTCCAGAAGTAGTGTGTTCTTAGTAAGGTAGGGGATGGAGCATGCCTCCATGCATCACATTGCCAGGCCCTGGTAGGACAGCACTGGTTTCACCTTTTTAGGGTGCAGCAAATCCCATGGGTCACCATGCTTTCCCTAGAACCAAGAAGCCATTACACCTTACTAAAACTTTGTCTCTTGAGACCACCATTTGAACAGTGCACTTCCTCCCCTATCTTCTTGCATACCTGTGCCCCCTAAAAGAGCCATGTTTTAGACTAGAGTGATCACTGTATATCCTCAGAGACATGAAGAACTCACTGATTTTTTAAATTTAGATTCCATACTGAGACTGAGCATTAATTTGGTGGCATAATATTGCATAATTTCCCATTATCTGTTTGAGCTTTGGCAAATTTTATGAAAGCAGATTTAGAGATGAAAATGATGTTCTGACTTCCTGCTGATGCAATTCAGCTTTAGAATACATTTGCATGCAATCACGAAATAAAACCTAACTCACTTAGCAAAAAAAAACCTATTGTATTCAAGACATCCTAACTGGTAACAATCAAATACAACTTCATTTAAATTTATGCCAATATAGTTTTATTCCAGTTAGAGCTAAATATAGCTCAAATATTGTACACAAAAATATTACATAATTTACTGTTTTGTCCACAGATTGCAACTTCACCATTAAATTACATTTTTATAACTTGCTCAAAGTCCTCTTACATGCTCATTTACATGCACTTGAAATCACTGCTCTACAGCCAAAATGCTTCTGAAATAAATGTAGTCAAACTTTACTAATTCTGGGTCACTGAGAACAAAAATGATGCTTAAAATTGTTGATTGGCTCTAGTTTTCAAGACATGCTATTGGGTCAGTATATACGACCCTTGACTTGGGAATGGCGGAGGATAAGTGAGTTATAAAGGGAAGGGATCTCAATTTAAACCAGAAATGACTAAAATACATCTTTGACTGGATCTATGAATAAATCTATGACTGGGTTTGGACAGGACTTGCTTTTTAGGCAAAACAATGAATGATGCAATCTGAAGCTGGTATTGCATCATACATATGAATTGCATCATGTTATTCCTAGAAGTCATGGATGATGCAATCATAACGAAGCTTACATCACTCTGCTGAACAAATTGCCCTATATCAGCTCTAGAAATCATACAGTGTCGTACTCTCTTATTTGTCAGTGTTTGATTTTGCAAAGGGACACATTTCTGTTTAGCCAAAGTGAGCAGAGATGCCTCGTACTTGTGTGAACAGTGCAGATAACTTCTGCTATGTTTGTGGTGAAGTGACTTTTGCATCACAAAAGCGCAGTATAACCACTATGGTTAAGAAAGCCTATCACCTTTCTTTTGGCTGCAAAACTGGAGATCAGGACAAGAGGTGGGCCCCACACATATGCTGCAACACTTGTGCAACAAATCTTCGCCAGTGGTTGAACAGGAAAAGGAAATCTATGCCTTTTGCAGTGCCAATGATTTGGAGAGAGCCAACAGATCATACCAGCAATTGTTACTTCTGCATGGTGCCTCCAGTTGGGAAAGGTGTGTCAAAGAAGAAAAAGTGGACTGTGCATTATCCAAACATTCCATCAGCTATACGCCCAGTACCCCACGGAGAAGGACTGCCAGTTCCTGATGCACCAGAATCATTCTCACTTGAGTCAGACGAGGAAGAGGAAGAGGATGAAACTTCTGGTCCTGAACCATCAATGTCACAGGACCCACATTTTCTCCCATCCTCCTCCTCTGAACCACACCTCATAACACAAGGTGAACTGAATGACCTTGTCAGGGATTTGGAACTACCCAAGAGTAAGGCAGAGCTTTTGGGCTCCAGACTACAGCAGTGGAATCTCCTGGCAGGTGATGTTAGGGTTTCCATGTTCCGTGACCGTCAAAAGGATCTTGTCCCATTCTTCTTCATGGAAGGTGATCTTGTAGCCTGCAACAACATTGATGGTGTGATGGCAGCCCTCAACATCGTTCACGATCCAGATGAGTGGAGACTGTTCATTGATTCATCGAAGACGAGCCTTAAAGCTGTTTTACTGCATAATGGCAATGTTTTGCCGTCAATTCCAGTTGGTCATGCAGTCCATATGAAGGAAACCTATGACAACATGAAACAACTTTTGAGGTGCATAAACTATGACCAACATCAGTGGCAGCTTTGTGGCGATTTGAAGGTTGTTGCTCTCTTGCTTGGTCTGCAGACTGGATACACAAAGTACTGCTGTTTTCTCTGCGAATGGGATAGTCTTGCAAGAGATTCCCACTACATCAAGAAAGATTGGCCATTCCAACAGTCATTGGAGCCTGGGAGGAAAAGTGTTCAGCATCCACCACTTGTTGAATCAAGGAAGATTTTGTTACCACCCTTACACATGAAGCTGGGTCTGATGAAGAACTTTGTCAAGGCCATTGACAAAACACAAGCAGCTTTCAAGTACCTCCGTGGAAAATTTCCAAGGTTAAGTGAAGCTAAGATAAAGGAAGGTGTCTTTGTTGGTCCTCAGATTCATGAACTTCTTCGAGATGATGCATTTGATCATGCACTGCGTGGCAAGGAAAAAAAGGCATGGAAAGCCTTCCAGTTAGTGGCAATCAATTTTCTCGGAAACGACAAGGCAGACAACTACAGGTTGTTGGTGGAAAACCTCCAAGGCATACAAAAGCCTTGGTTGCAACATGTCACTAAAGATACATTTTTTGCACTCTCATCTAGATTTTTTCCCACCGAACTGCGGAGCAGTGAGCGACGAGCACGGCGAGCGATTTCACCAGGACATTGCAACAATGGAGAAACGCTATCAGGGCAAATGGAGCCCATCAATGCTTGCAGACTATTGCTGGACAGTGACAAGAGATGCTCCATTTAATGAATACAAGAGACAAGCCAAGAAGCGCCGAGTAGACACTGAATAGGACTAAACTATGTACATAATAGTTTTTTGCCTTTTGTTTCATAATAAATTTTATTTATATAACCCCTTTGCTGATTTTTAAAGTGTTACATAAACAGGACAGGTGAAATAGTATCATGTAAAGCAACCATAAACACATGAAAAGACCTAGGTTTACAATTTATGATTAAAACTCTACTATCTACACAATACACATAGACATAAAATGTGAAAACTTAAATATCTTAGAAACAGTAGCCAATCAGTTGTTTTAATTGTCATATTTGAATTCAGCACATCAAAATACATACTAAATAGCACATATTATCTCTGAAGCAGACGACTTCTCAAAAATTGTAGACCAGTGATCAGATACTACATGTTCAACCTCCAAACTACAAACAAACAGGAAAGAGTCAGTTTAACCCGAGATACTCTGTGTGATCAGCAACAACATCCACTATCAGATTCTGTGTTTGATTTCAAGCCTTGCATAGAGGCATTTGAGAGGTTTTTGCAGATGAAAGGGTAGTATCATATTTTGAAGTACAGAATTCAGAACTCCTGAGGAAATTAGTCAAATAAGTACAAGTTCAGAACTCAGTCCTCAGAAACATTAAGGTCCAGACTGTAATGAACATCCAGTGGAATGCTGTGCACAAGTTAATGCTGGATTTGGCATCAGGTACAGAGTCCGCAGAAAGTGCACAGAAATCTTTGTTGAGGAGTGGGGCCTGATATCTGACTTTGAGGATACACCACCTTTACATCAGTGAAAGGTGGTCACTACCATCTTGTAATAGAGTCACTTGCTTTTCATCGCCTCCAGAACAGACAAGGAAACAAGTGTCATACACACATTTCATGAAACTGGATCCCATTTCTGTCTTGTTCAAACATGTTAAACTGCATAACGCCAATGTGATATTAACCTATTTTGTTGGTTCACCCTATGGAAATTAGGGCAAGGTGATTTCCCGGATAAGGAGCTTCTAATTTCATTTTATTTAGTTCACATATGGTATATAGGCTTTTGTAAATTGTTTGGCTTTTTGCTTTGATGTATTGTTTGAGTCCTTTAAACAATGAAATAACATTTATATATATTGGATTGTACCCCTGGCTTTACTTTGGACTTATAAATTATTCACTAAAAATTCTATTGCCAAGTTTGTCTTTGAGGGTACTGTTCAAAATGAATAACTGAGCTGCATTTTCCTGGTAAGAGGAAAAAATATGTTTCACATGTGTTTGATATACCTTTAATGATGTAATACTCTCCTTTCAAAAATTATTGAACCACATGGTTACATTGCTTGGAAATATATAAGAGTGGAGTTTTATGTTTTTATTTGTAATGTAAATTGAAGCTAGTACATGTCAGTACAGCTAGCCAATATTTCTATTGTACTATGATACAGAAATATGGCAGTCATATTTGCATTTAAATAAAATGAAATACTAGCTGCCAGTGTTGTAGTCAACACAGCAATCTGAAAATGTAAACACAAAAGAGAAAATTAGGAAAATTCATACACAAAATATTGAGGCAGACGGAAAACAGACTCAGGACAGCAGCAAAGGGACAGTCAGCAATGTGAAAGTAACTGGTCAGGGAAAACATGGGGAAATGTTAGTGAGTCATCTCATAAGGTGACCCTGTTTCACACTTGAATATATGGGACAGTATTTATTAATGTGTAATGACAGAGTCAGAAAAAGAAAGCAACAGTCTACTATATGTGTGGGGAAAATATTTGAGTCCTTTAAATGACATGATAAAGTTCTCAAAGGCCATTGGTCTCATGAAGGAACAAAGAGGTTTAACAAAGAGGGGTAGTATGGGCACCAGTGAGCAGTGGCATGGGCTAGCCATGCTGAGTACAAATCCGCCTGAACCCCAGGTATACATACTAAGGGCAATTAACCTGTGCTGCTGCTGACTGTGCTACCCCAGCTACACAATTATGTTTAGTGTGCTACCTCAATGAAAGCTAGTACAAATATGTCTGTGAGAGATGGGAATCATACTCCCAGCTCCAAGTGCAGATGTAGCCACAGTCTTGTGAAAATCTATGCCATTTAAGGCAGCCCAATTACCCCAAAGTTCACAGAAGTTAAACACAATTTCAAGAAAATAAACTCTTCTGGTTAAAGTATTTTAGTATCTCCTTTGCAAAGCTGTATTCAATTTCCTTCTAAGCAGCCTGGTCTGATGCCCATTGAAATCAATATAAAGGCTCTCTGAGTTCAGTGGATGCTTGATAAAGTCCACAATGCCTATTTTAAGTGTCTATGGGAAGTGTCAGTCTGGTTATTTACAATGCATGCCTCATCATGCATGCATGCATGCATTTGTCTGAGTGCTAACAAAGTTTAGCCATGCAAGGAGAAAACATTTTTTTCCATAATTTCTTCATAAATGCTTTTGGGGTGTGTAGAAGGGTTGTCACCCGCTCCTGCCCTCAAGGGCTTGAAAGCAGCCCTGGAGAGGGCTGTGGCTGGGGATGGCTGATTGTGGAAACAGCCACAGCTGTGGCCATGCCCCAATCAGGGCCCAACTGGCCCTTATAAGAGGGCAGTGGGCCTAGAGCAAACAGTCTCTCTCTGCCTTTAGCAGGAGAGGGGCCTGGCTGCTGGGAAGCTAAATAGGGACCTGAAGTGAGGCAGTGCTGGGGGAAGGCAAGAGGAGCTCTTGCCTGGAAACCCTCCAGGCTGCAGGGCCTTGTGCGAGGCCTAAACAGGTTCTGGGGCTCTGAAGGGGCAGCCCAGGGCTAGGTAAAGGCAGCAGGTCCAAACCTCCCTTGCCAATGATGACCGGCTAATACAGACTGCAGTCTGCCTCAGTGAACGGGGGCTTGATGATGACTGGCAGTAGTCCATAGGCTGAGGCAAGGAGAGGATAGAGGGTGGAGGTTCCCCTGGGAGGGGAGATCTGGACTGAAGGGGTAGTGCTAGGGGGCAGCACCCCAGACAAAAGGGCACTGGGATCTGGGAAGGATGGGGGGGGTGAGAGCGAGCGGGAGAGTGGCTTGCAGAGGGCACTCGGGAGACTGGAAATGCTAATTCCCTGAATGACCAGCAGGGGGTGCTACAGGGGTGAGTCCCATGCTGCTACAGGATGTATACCTACATAGGCTTTATTTATTTACTTTTTACTTTCCACTCCTTCAACTTACCTGTACTCTTCAGTGTTTTCCTTAGTCTGTTTACCCACACCAACTTATTTTTGAAAATAATTTCTTAGGGAAAGCTACATTTCTGAATGTGATGAAATGTAGTGAGGTGGTAAGGAATTCCAGACTCCTCAGCCAGCTGCTGAGAAGGCCCTATCCCTGCCTTTACAATTCTTCTTCTTGCTTCTGTTAACTACATAATTCCCATGACCTATGCTGTTGTGTGAAGTCATTTCAGATATGTTCTCTAGCACAATGAATTCAGTGTCTAAGATCAGTTACATTCTGTAGAGAATGGGCACTCAGCACAGATTTCAGATCACCAGAATGTGTTCTTCTGAACGTGTGCTGCTCAGGAGACAAGTGAATGCATGGTGGGCCAGCTGAATATTCTTTGTAGCATTCCATCTTAACCAGGTCTGGGTGTGCTGAAGAAACCGCACCGAGAGGCAATGAATGTGTGGATATACATGGTCCATATCCTCATTAGACAGGAATGGGTATGGGTTCCCAGCTAACCTAAAATGGTAAAATGCATTTCTTGCTCCTCCTCTTATCTGTTTATTCAAGAGCTGCAAAAGCATCCAGAAGGCCCCTGAAGCTGTGACCTACCTTGAGACACCGTTAATGGAGTATATCACTATGGTTTTAGTCAGTCCTTCAAAATGCCAGCATCATGTGTCTTGGCCTGGCTTTACTTCAGCCAGCTGCTCTTTATCTAGATCGCTTTGCTCAGTCACCCAGAGATGTTTGACATTAAGAGTGCTTAGAACCAGGTGCCTTCTCCATTAAAGAACGTCACCTAGCCATATCTCCCATATATATTTTAAATATATATAGAAAGACAAAAGGAGTATGAGATTCAATTCTGCATGAACCCACAGATAAGAGCTCATAAAGCAGAAATTGAGCTATCACAAACCTTGGGATATGTTTGAGAGGAATGACTAATGACCCAGCTGAATGAAACTCCACACATTTTTGGCAGACATGTCATGTAAGCCAGTGGCATATGATCCATTCTGCCAAATATCCCCAGCACACATCCTTTCCTAATGAAGAGTCCATATAATGTAATAGTCTTTCTCTGGGGGAATCCTCAGCTGCTGCCTTAAAGCAACTTGAAGTCTGTATTGCACTACAAGACCTGTGCAAGGAAGACTTAAGAATCAAGGATCTAGCCCCTGGAAGTTTTAAACTCTGATCCTTGTGTTGTCCAGGAAAATCACATCTATCCTAAGAGAGCACTATAATAAATAAACTGTCAATATTCAGGTTATTTTAGATTTTTGGAAACTATAATAGGAGTGCCCATCTGGAGCTCAGTGTCCTTCATAGTCTTTAAAAAAAAAAGCATTAAACAAGTCAATTTGAATAGGTCTTATAAAACTATGACAAATTAATTGAGCCCCATACAATTCCTAGAGTTCTCCATACACCCGCTATGGTGGAGTAAGATAATAACCTAACATTGAAGCTATTTGAGAGACAACATGATATTTAATAGCTTCAGAGGGGTGGTGATTTAGGCACTCATGATTCCAGGAAGCACAGAGTCTTCAGTGAATTTTGCATTGTCTTTTGATCTTTCGGGAAATGAGTTGTTGGTTTTACAATCCAGAAAAAACATGCATTTAGAGAAGATATTTCACCCAAAATACTTACAAGCCGTCATCCATAAATTCTTTCCTTATGCTTTGCTTGATAGGACTCAAGTTAAGAGTGAAGATCTTTTCCAGATGTTTTGTTTTTCTTCACATCTTGAAAGGTTTGTCCTTTATCTTTTATAAGAGAGACACTTAGAGTTTGAGTTAATGCATCCAAGTTAGGATTGAATACCCTTTTATATATTGAGATCTTTCTCCAACTTTAAATCAAATAATTTAACAAATAACTAGGACAAAATATTGAGTAGGATTCTTTTCATGCTGGTGTTCCCAAAAATCTCAGACTGTGTGTAGTCTTAGCTGGGAGTCCAAGCTTTCTATTTTCCATTCTAAGCTAGTGGTACTCCTAATGAAATGAGTCAGGCATTCAACTTTACTCTATAAATACAACTGCTCTTGGGCTAGAATAATATGGCTTCTGTCTCATCTAGTCTCCTACTCTGATTAAGGAAAAGGTCCTCACAAGTTTTCTTTGTGGGGTTGTCATACAAGTCTGCAAAAATCAGCTTTTCATAACATTTACTCAAACATTTATTTCACTAACTTGTACTATTCCAGGATAAACATTTGACAATGTATTTGCAAAGACAATGGTCATGGTTCAGGTCTCCTGAAAAATCACTGGTTGCAACGAAAAAAGTTTTCTGCAGTCTTGTACTTGGACTGTGGCATCTTCAGAAGTTTTTGAAAAGTAAATATATGTCATTTATCATATGCCTGTGCTATATATTTTACTTATATGTGGAAGGCACTTAGCGATGGGCAGTAATATAGTGTATCTAATACAGTAGTCAAAGTATCTATGAGCAATCCATGAAGCCTCCTGCATGTTGGTAGTGCGGCTCCATCTCCCCCAATCCAAATCTGTTTTTTACGTATAACATCCCTTATGATTTGTCATGTCTATTTTAGAGGTAATTTCTTTTCATGTTCCTTTCAAGACTACTAAGATCAAGCCCTTCACACTGAACACTATCAGAACTATTGTATATCTGGCATAAGGCTTGTACTCCAGAATACACCATTATTTTTATGGGGGTTTTGATAAATGAAGGGCGGGAGGGAAGGTAGCTCCCTTTTATGGACACCCAGCCAGAAAGTTAGCTATAAAATCCCTCTTGCTAGCTGTTCTCTACTTGCCTTTACCTGTAAAAGGTTAAAAAGTCTGACTTACCTTCGCATGCAAAGGAAGTGAGTGGGCACCTGATCAAAAGAGCCAATGGGAGGGCTGGATCTTTTTAAAATGCGGGGGGGGGGAACTTTCCCTTTGCCTGTCGCTCTCTGGAGAGAGGAGACACAGAGCAGCAATGCTGTAAGAAGCTTTAAAAACCAGGTATGAAAAATTATCAGATCATACTTGAACCTACTTATCTGGAACCCCAGATATGTACGATCAGGGAATGTCTAGGAAGACATGATTAGGTTTATTTCTTTTATTTCTGTAAGGCTTGTGGACTCCTCTGTGCTGACCCCCAAATGTTTTTGTTTTGCTTGTAATCTTTAAACTGGACATCAAGAAAACCATTCTTGGTGCTTAATTATTATATCTGCTCTTTTTAAAATTGAGTAATAGCCTAAGTTCCAGATGTATTTTCTTTCTTAATAAAATGTATCTTTTTTAGAACAGGTTTGGGTTTTTGTGTCCTAAGAGGTTTGTGCAGATGTTGTTTAATTAGCTGGTGGCAACAGCTGATTTCCTTTGTTTCCTTTCTCAGCTCTTCCCCAGAGAGGGGATGAAAGGACTTGAGGGTACCACACAGGAAGGAATTCCCAAGTGCTCCTTCCTAGGTTCTCAAAGTGGGGGGTAGCACTTGAGTGGTGGCAGCATCTACCTATCCAAGGTCAGAGAGAAGCAGTAACTTTGGGAGTTTAATACAAGCCTGGAGTGGCCAGTATTAATTTTTTAGAATCCTTGTAGGCCGCCACCTTCTGCACTTGAAGTGCCAGAGTGGGGAATCAGCCTTGAAAAAGGTACCATACAGTATCAAAACCTCCTTGGTGCTTTACAGACCGAGCAAGAGACAGTCCCTGCCTTGAACAAACTTGCAGTCTAAAACTTAAAACAAAGGGTGCAAGAAACATCAAATATACAAGCAAAACCCATCACATAAAATGCTGGTCTGACAGAGCCTGAGTTTGCTTAGTTTCATGGCATATTGCAAGGATCATTCAGTTGTTCAGACTTTTGCTGGAGGGGCAGGGGATACATATTGGAGGGAACTTCTCTGTGGAGATTTAATTGAAGCCTTTTAACTAGGTTTCATTCCCTTTATCTACAGCTGATTCCATTCATACATTTATCAAGCTGTACCTTAAAACTAAATTAGGCTGTTTGCTCCCACAATTCCTACTGGGAGGCTGTTCCAAACCTCATCCCTGATAGTTAGAAATCTTTTTTCTAATTTCCATCTTAACTTTATTCATGGGCAGACTTCAGATTAGAAACCCTGTCCCTCACTATCATTTTGGGATTTCTGCAGGATTCCTCTCATCCACCAGAAGTTTCAGTGCTGAGTGACTTTTCCCTAAGAGCTACAAGAATTGCCTCAACACATGCTGCGTAGCAAGTCTTATTTAATTGCAAAATCGAATACATCCCATTTGTTCATATACTCCCTGTGTTTTTCTCATTTTCACCTTCCTGACAACTTTCACTGGGACCTTTACACAACCTTTTTCTTGAAATCCTTCATTAAAACCCATTTCTTTCATGAGAAATATTAATCCCTATCCATTCCTCACATCAGTAGAGTGATAAGTCTGCACAAGTGGAAGAATAAGTGAGGAAGTCAGTAGCAGTAAAGAAACAGAACCAGGACCAATGGATTTGTAGAAATCTTTTGTACTTATTTTTATGTAGGCTAAAAAATATGAAGCAGATAGCTTCCATTTTTATCTAATTAGAATTCTATTTCTGTCCAGAAATGTTAAATGAGAGGCACATTGCTTTAGTCTATTAAGGGAAAGGCAGGCTTTTATTATCCATACTTTTTTAAAAGCTACAATCAGTGTTATTTACAACTGTAAAATACAGAGAACCAAGCAAGGTTGTAATGTGTGCAGCTTCTGAAGGAAGTTCATTCTTACCTGTGCAAACAGCCTTTCTGATGGCATGTCAGAGCTTTAGGCACATGTTTAGTGCTAATATCAAGTTATCAATACAAAGACATAAAACACTGTATTTACTAATAAAAACAGGCTACATTGAAAAACTGAAACCCGCACTCCCATGTCACTGGAGTATTCACACACGTGCGCACACACATGTATAGATGTTCTAGTCTCTGTTTAAAGTCCGTTCTGACATTCGCTGACAAGTACAGTCTTATACAGTTTAGTTTGTGTTAAAATGACAGAAAAAAACTGGTAAACAAGATTACATACCTCCCTGCAGCAGTTTCACTAGTGTTGGTGCAAGGAGGTAAATTCTTGCTAACTGAGCTCTCTACACTTAAGTAACATTCTGCTCTGACTCCTGTGTGCTGTTTGTATCACAGTGGCTCTCCTCCAATAGTCAGTTCTTTTGCACCTTTTACAGAATGAACCCCTCGGTGATACTAGTTGACAACAACTTGATAGTTTCTTTTCTTGCATATGGGTCCATCTACAGGTCTGTGGTATTAATTTAGATGGAATATATGGGCCCAGAGAGCCAAATGTGTTAACATGATTTTGAAACTGTCCAACATGAAACAATTTTAGCCAAGGTTTGGGGTCTGGTTTACAGATACCTCAGCCGGCTTAGTACCATGGCAAACAGACCAATAAAAAATCCATTTAACTTTTATTAAGGTGACAGAAAAGAAAAACAGTTAAATCACTTGAAATTTAAAGTATTAAATAAGTTTTTGATTTTAACAACATCTCTTCCCTTTCCCTTTAGCTGGAGAGAGATTTTACAAGGGGGAAAAAACCCTTTGTTTTGAAAATCTTTTAGATGGTATTAAAGAACTACTCTTCTGTTGGAGAAAAGTGAAGAAGTTAGTTGAGATGGACTGGAGCTACTGTAGTTGTTAAAGTTCAAACCTGAAGGCAGTTTCCTAGAAGGCAAAACTAGACAAACATGCACAAAAGGGGAAAAGAAAGAACAGCAAAGATAGAAAATGCAGCTTCTGTCTCTGATGTTGACTCTCACTTGCAACCTCATTGCTGGAAAAATTCAGGCACAGCACAAGGTCTTATCAGCCATTCTGAGACTTGGCAAACTCATAACAGCATCAGGATGTTTAGGGCATTACTTTTGTCTGCTTCTCTGGTCACAGGCTTACAGCAATGTTGCAAAATATGCATTCTTGGCTGGCTAAACGAGACTCTGATTAGATAGAAGAAAAAGGGAGAAATAAAGGAAAGAACAGAAATAAGGTGAGGAAGGAAGAGTATGTATGCAGGGTAGAGGGTGTGTGTGGGGGGGGTGGGTTGGTGGGGGTGATGAAGTTTCACATCCCAGCTGGTATTTGGGATTCAGCTGGAGTTGGTGAAGGTAGTAATGTCATCTGGCCCAGTCTGGGCAGGACATCTCTCAGGATTAGGATGAAGAAGATCCAGGGTCCCAGAAGATGGTGGGAATGGCAGCCATGCTGGTGAATCTTGCTCCAGTAGCCAATTTTTCTCTCCAAAGTCTTTCTTTAAGGATCCAAAAGGGAGTGATGGGCAGAATTACTCACTAATTAGGCCTAAGTTGACACTTTTTAAAATTCAGTTCGTAATGCTTCTTGTTTACCAGGCATGATCATAATACAGTCCTTGAGTTCTCAGTAGGCCTTTTTGTCTGGATTAATTCAGTCTGTCTTATTACAACAGATCTTATATCTTCCAGGCTTTGTATACTGCCAGCTGTACAAGGGTGAAGTTACTTTCTGAAACATGTGCACTACCAGATCTGTTGCCTATCTTCATAGCCTGCTGTAATCTTTAGAGGCAGATGCACTTACACACTTTATAACCTACTGTATCAAATGCATTAGACCACAGATAAGAGCATGTTAACAAGAGCTAGATAAAGAACAAAAGCTTGCCAGCTACCATAAGAAAAGCTGCTTCCTTGAAGCTAATGTACATGCCCAGTTGAACTCATGGTACATAATACCTAGGAACAACTTACCCAATAATTATCTGCTCCTGTTGCAACACACAGTCTGGGGGGTGGTGTGACCTCATGAATGTCACCATAGATTCTATTCTGAACTCTCCACTTGTGTCTTACCTGCTTGCCTAATGAACATTTTTTCCTATCTAGCCATAATGAGATTTCTTTATAACCATATTAGAGAATGTTGTTTGAAAGATTAGTTATTTTCATTAAATATTGTGAATGATATCACCAATAGAAAGTAATTTTTTTTCTGAATTTAATGAGAAGCATTTATTTATTTTGAAAAATGTACTGGAACCCATTACTAGACACTTATGAACTTTGTTTATATTTGTATTAAATACATAAACTGTAATGAATTCTTACCTCTAGTGTCATTGATTCCATTTCTTCACCTCAATCTTTCTTCTAGTACATAGTCTTAACGTATCTTCTGATAAAGTAGTTTGTCTCCTGGACACCATCTCTTATGGCAGTAAGGTAATTCATCCTTAGTTTCTCTTCAGATAAAGTAGTTTATCTCCCGCAGTTAAGTCTCATTAGGAGCCCTTCTCTCCCAGTATAAACAAACAAAAAAAACTATTGTGTGTTTATACATACTGTGTCCTTCCTCATACTCAACTCTTCTCTGATGCAGATGTTGGAAGATCCAGTCTAGGTGCACTAAAGTGACAACTAGTACTTTTACTATTACTACTATTTTCTACATATCCATCCCCAGAATCTTACTAGAGCCTGCCTCTTCAGGTCTTCAACAACATATCCTCCTGCATCCTGGTTTTTTTTGTTTTGTTTTTGTTTTTTGTTTTTTAAATCATCCTTTTCTCCAACCTGCTCCTGGACTTAGTGGTTCCCCAGCTTTCTTTGCTAAGAGCTCCAAAATAGGTCTAATCTCCTTGAAGGAAATTGCCAGCAAACAGCCAGAATCCTTTCCTTTCTGAGGAAAGGCTGCATTTTATATAGCCCTGCCCCAGTCATATGGTTCCTTCTTGGTCACAGGAGATCTCTGGAAATCCCCACAGCCATCCTAAATGTCTGGCTTTAAAGGGCCAAGCCCCAGTAACAGGCAGTTGAGCAACACCAGCTCCTCCAGGGACAAGCACACTCTGTTACACCAGCATTTTGTCTTAAAATGCCCCTCTCCTAAACAACTTAAAACCCTCAGTCCCAATTACCATTATTAAACTAAACCAAAATTCTCCTCAAAAGCTTGACCAGAAAAATAAGGGCTTGTCTATTTGGCGTGAATACCAGTGCACACCAAAGTGCTGCTCTGTACTCTCCCACGTGGATGCTATAGGCACAAACTAAAAAGGTCCCTAGCTTGAATTCATATAATCCTGTAATGTCAACATTAATGCAAACTGGGAGCCTTTTAGTTCATGCCCACAGTACCCACAAGGGAGTTACAACACTTTGGTGAGCATGGCTATTCACCCAATGTAGGCTGAACTGTGGGTTAGTGTAGACATAACCTAAGTCTTGCACTATGCCCTGAAGGTCATTTGCTTAAGAGTCTGGCAAACCGCTGGAGGAAACTAATTCTGAATTGGCATTCTGCTAAGAATGCCAGATTTTTTTATTAATACAGCCACAAAGAAACCTCCAGTGTTCTGGTGATGTGGCAATATTCTAATGCAACGTTCCAGGTTCATTGCTTTTTGTTTTGTATTATATCAGGGTTTTGATATAAAGAGTTTAATCCCGGGAACAGACAGTGAGTGATGCAGTGGCTCTTATCTCCCACACACAACCAACAATTTAATCAATTCATTAAACTGATTTCTTTTCACAAAATTATCCCAAAACAGTCTTCAATTCTTTTGCATTTGTTGTTCAAAATTATTCCACAAACAGTTTATGAGAATTATTTTAGTACATGGATTCCAGCTGTTTTGACATTTAAACAAATGTATCTTAGTTATAACTAGGGTTGCCAACTTTCGTTGGTCATATTCCTGGAGATTTCATCACATAACAAGATTCCAGAACAATCCTGGAGGATTGGAAACCCTTTCCCTGACACATTATGGTTCTTTTAACCACTAAATTTTCATTCTATCAAATCTTACAATGTTTACAAACCATGAACATCCTTTGTATGTTGAAGAAAACATCCCATTTTTATCTGGCTCTCTTGCTCTTTGTTTTGGTTCTACTGCAACCTCTGCCTATTGGAAGTCTTGAAACGCACTGGGCGAAATGAAGTCTGCCAGTTCCTGGAACTCTAGATTGAGCCTCTAGGGGGTCTGGCCCTATAGACTAAAACAATAATGGAGACCAGGGCCTTCTGACACCATTTACCAACATGCCTGGAGACTGGGGTGGAGGTGGGGAAAAAATGGACTAGAAACGCCTGCTAAAGCCAAATGGTATGCTTCTGCATGAGCCATGGCTGCTCATCAAGCCCCCTCATTGTGAGGGAAAGCCTGATTCAGAGCCAGAGACTCCTTTTGTTTCAGTTTTGAGCTTAGCAGCTGTGAGAAGCAGAACAATTCAGGGAATCTGATTTGCTTCCCTGCCCCACAAAGGGAGTCTTTGAACTGCTCTAGGATCCAGTGCATGGGTCAGGCAGTTCCAGATCTACAGAGATCAAACCCAACACCAGCTACCAAAAACCAGCCAAAACCACTACAGGGGCTGTTCAGAAATTACATACCACATTAGGGGGTAGGTGAGTCCTTAATTTTGCATTTGTGAGTTTCAATGTTACAAGGGGTGCATGGGTCTTGAAAATCACCAAAAAATGTTGACAAAAATGACAACCCCCAGAACTCCAGAGCAGGAAGCTAAGAGAGGACCCTTTTCCACCCTGAAGGAGGACCCTTCCTTCTATTTTTTTTTTGGCTTATGATAGCCAACATTCATAACCCTGCAGCACTTGTTTCTGGACTCATTCTCAGCCTACCATCTGCCTGAGAAGGGCCTTGGAGACACCTGGAGATTGGGAAGAACTGGGAGGTGGCAAATTTGTTACCTTGCTGGTAGGTTAGTACTTTTTAGCTAATCCTAGCCCTTTCCTTCCCCAGATCCTATCTTCCCATTCCCAATAAAACCCCCCTTTTATTGTATTGTTGTTTTTGGATACATTTCTTTGCTGGGGTTTGACGTACTTTTGTTTCGTGTGTTCTGGGTTTTATTCTCCTTGCCAGAAATTCTATTTTCCAAAGGAACAGCTCATGTCTCAGGCACAGTGAGGAGTTACCTTGGGTGGTTATAAGTTCAGGCACCATGAAAAAACTCAGGACTCAACCCACATGAGGAGAGGAAAGAAGCCACTCCAAGCAGCAAACAGGGAGCTGAATTGAGCCATACCTCAAGTGAGGGGCTATATGGAGTCAGCATTGGTTACTATATCTGCGAGTGTGATAGGGACCTGTCTTAAACTGAACATATGTGTTTGTCACTTTTCTAAGTTAAAATGAAGCAAATCCTTTTTGTCTGGTTTGTAAAATTTTTAAGCTATCTGAAAGATCATGATTCTGGAGCTTAACTTATTACAGCTAGATTTAAGACACCACCCCCTCCTTCTTTCACAGATAGTTAGTTTTTTATATCATCTAGTAGGCAGAATGTCAAGTTATCGTGGAAGTGCCCAGCATTATTCTATGAGTGGATTGTCCAAGGCCCCAAAGCAGACTTCCAGACACATTCATGTCAAGCAATTCACTATATGGGGACACAATTAGCTAAAAATTGACAACACCCAAGATGTGCTCATGACCTAACTGAGTTTCTGCATAGCTGTACTACTGCAACCCACCTCCTTCCACAAACCATCCCTTTCCCTTCTTATTAATTGTCACACTTACTCAAGTGAATATATGAAATTTAGCTATCCATCTTTTGAAGGCAGGCAGTCTCTCTCTGTGTCTGTCTTCAATGAAGAGCCTACAATATTGTTCGGTGCTATAAAATAATCAGAACTTTTTTCCATTCAGCTATATTGTGTTCTGTAATGGGAAAATAATCAGTATTTTTCCCCTTTACAATATTTTCCATATAACTGAACTTATAACCACCAGAAGTAAGGTTTAAATTATGACAACTTTAAGCAAGTGGACTAGACTGGGGAATAGGGCACATGGAGCTTCTTCAACTAGCTCATCTTTGCAAGTTGTATCCATAACTAGGACTTCTATGAAGTACAGTAATAATTTTAAGTTTCAGAGGGGTAGCCGTGTTAGTCTGGATCTGTAGAAGCAACGAAGAGTCCTGTGGCACCTTATAGACTAACAAATGTATTGGAGCATAAGATTTCATGGGTGAATACTCACTTCGTTGGTGTTCACCCACGAAAGCTTATGCTCCAATACATCTGTTAGTCCATAAAGTGCCACAGGACTCTTTGTCGCTTCTAGTAATAATTTTATTACTAGAACTCCAGGAGCAGAAAGGTAGAGTCTGGCCATTACTGCCAGCATTTCAGCCTCAGAGGGCACATGATGCATTCAGTAAGGGGTGTGGCCTTATGGAATAGTCCTGCGGTATTTAATAGGAATGAGCCCCAAAGGGTTCTATAGACATTCAATAGGATTCTATAAAAATGACTATAAAATCCTTCAGAATTTGCTGGAGAATGATGGAATCCCAATGGTGGCAGTTAATCATGGCCTTGTATTGGGGTAGGGTGGAACTCCACTGCCCTACGGGAACACTAGAAGGCTACTTCAGAGAGGCACGTCTTCTGGTGCTTTAGTGGTACAAGGTAGGGTGCAATTTGTAATGTGCCTTTAAAAGTTCAACAAAACCCTTTGTGTACAGTACTCTGTCTGATAGAGGACAATGGACCCAACTCCTATCCCTTCTTGGGTGACTTATTGCTGTACCTTTCTGTTCCATTTCTCCAGAGGCAGGTTTCTTGATAGTTGACTCACTGAGTATCAGATAACAATTCAATACTTCTGAGTTGAATGCTTCATGGTTCTCTTTCCCTTCTTGGTCACAAATTGCCAATTTGCTTCTGTAGTTTCTGTTCTTTCCAGATCCCTTATTGCTGATCCTTCCCCTTGCATCTGTGGCAGACACACAGACAGACAAACATCTCTCACTTGCCTTGTTCAGGAACCCCAAACTCCAGCCCCAAAATCTTCATGGAAACAAACAAACCAAATAAACAGCTCATCAAGTCCCTTTGCCTCCAAGCACAGGATCCACAGTTGTTTGCAGCTCCTGTTTGCCTGCCTCCTGGTGTGTGCATACATATTTGCAGGATTGGTGCCTAATTCACCTGTCGGCCTCATACACTGAATGGGAGGGGTGAAAGTTGTCGCTACGCAAACATGTGGTTTGCTTTCACAATTTAAAAGGTACAATTAACATGCAGAATACAATTCACCACAAATCACAACTAGTATTTTCAAAACCTTACAAAAGTTAAGTGCTTTCCTTATCACTTTGACAGATAAGCTTTATGTGTAACCAATAGGTGCAATCCTGCTCCCATTTACATCAAAGTCAATCCCCTCCAACCCAGAGCAGGATCCAACCTTGGATCTGCTGAACAATCACTGCTGCAAAAAATTATTCTGGTACTTCTCACACCTTATTCATGAACACCGCAACAATCAGCCTGATAAGAGGGTGAATTAACCCTTTTGATGCCTTAAATCTACCAAACAAATTATGGGGTCACAGGATCATTATTCAGATTTTGTAGGAAACTTTTAATTACTAATGCAAACCACTAATTTGAAGGTTCATATCACTTATTGACATTTAAAATTACAAGCATAATATAAAAGTGGTCAAGCCAGATGCTATTTTTTCACAAAAAGATTTAAATTAGAAAATGCAGTATAAGGGAGAATGGGATCTCAGCAGGATGCAACAATATATGTGCTTCAATGCCCTGCAACAAAGGGATTAAAGCTTTTATTTAGCAGGTTCTCTCATGTGTGTCCTCTCTCTTTCATGTGCATATTTTAAAAACCTATATTTTAACATTTCTGAATGAAGGGGAGGGTTGTGTACTTTATAATAGGCCAAATCCTGCACATCATATTCATTCAAGAACTCCTGTTCCAATGGAAACTAATGAAAGTTCTTAAGCATGTAAGGGAATATTTTAGCCCAGAATTAATTAATTTTATTTTTACAGCAGTCTTGAGAAACAAAAGGGATATATTAGCAGGAAAATAAAGACAGTAGGTTGAATTTTGCTCTTTATTACACTGTTATAAACCTAGAGAACTCCACTCATGTCAGAAGAAATAGTATGGATTTACACTTGTGTAAAGGAGGTCAGAACCAGAGGGACAGACCTCCTGATGGTGAAAGAGTTAAGAGAGTGGAGAGTAGATGGAGAAAGCAACATAAATGGTAGAAGGAGGGACAGGAAGAAGGAGGCTGAGAGTGGCTGAGCAGTCATTGATTTCAATAGATTGGAAGTCACAGAAGGGAAAGTGGCAGTACATCCAGTAATGATGAGCCTGGGATTTCTTTATTAACCTCAGAACTATCAAGGTAATCTGGACCTGAATGTGCAATATTTTTCTTTGTTTATTTGTATTGTGGTAGTGCCTAGGAGCTCCAGTCATGGACCAAGACCGCTTTGATAGGCGCTGTACAAACACAGAACAAAGAGAGTCATTGCCCCAATGAGTTTATGGACATAAATGCAGTGAAAGGAGATTTCATGAGTCATAAATCTTTTATAAAATGTTAGTTCAGACTGGTATTAGTGCTGACAATCCTGATACTGCCCAATTAGTGGGACATTCAGTTGATATTTCCAATATTCTATATTAAGTTTACTCGGGTAGGGCTGGTCACAAAAATGCAACAAATTTTCAGTATTATTCAAAAAAAAATTGTTGAAATTTTAAATCCTCTGCCCCCCACCCCCCTGCCAAAAAAAATTGCTAACACTGTAAACTAGTTAAACAGCAAAGTTTTTGTAATACATTTTTTGGTAAAAATTTTGAAAATTCATCAGTTGTATTTTCAGATCTGTAGGCTCTTGGTCCAAAGCCCGTATAACTGAATAAAAAGAGATCCACTGGGCTTTACATCAGCCCCTGGGAGAAGTTTGACAATGAGGGATTGAAAGCAAGAGGGAAGAAATAGAGAATGAAAAGAAAGAAACAAGAGAAAAGAATAAACCAGAAGAAATGAGGAAAAATTCTAGTGAAATAAGCGAAATTGGAAACAAGAACAAAATATTTTGTGTAGTGGAAGGTTATATGGTCCCCATTACTGTAGTATGCCTTACAGTGTTTAATATATTTATCCTTACAAACATCTTTGAGGGGTAATTAAGTGCAGCTATCCCCATAGGGAACTGAAGCTAAGTGACATTCCCTTGGAAGCAATGGTAGAGCAAGAAGCCCAGGTTCCCCGTGTCATAAGTTGGTCCATTGGTTACAGTGCTATCTTTTTAATATCAGTTTTCACCTGTGTCTGAAGCAAAGTGCACAACGTTTTTGGGGCCCCTGTGTTTTGTTTGTTTATGATAGAGAGTAACTTGTTGTTGTAGAAGATAATCCCATATAAAAAGGGTAACAGCTTATAAAATGTTTTGAAATATCTTAAAATATTCTAAAATGCAGACAATTCCATCTACTATTTAAAAATATTAAAAGAGGACCTCCTGGGTTCTGACCTGGGTTTTGTTCTTGCTAGCCCTCCCATCAGTTGTGCTCCTGACCATGCAGAACTTTTGTAGAGAGAGACCCACTTGGGACAAGGGACTTCCTGATTGAGAGATTCATGATTTTGTTGCCCCCACTGCAGTTTTGCTCCACTCCTCAATATGGAGAAGGGAGATGTTAGGAATCTTTGCTATTTAAATATTGAGTAAGGCTTATTCTGTAACTATTGTTCTTCTGTTTTTTCCCTTGAGGGGAGAGACGAAAAGAGAGGGAGCAAGAGGCAGGTAAGATAGAGGTAAAGGGAGGCCTAATTTGTAGGATTTTGTGTTGCACTTCCCTAAAGAGAGATACTATTCAGAAATCATGGGAATCAGCTAAAATCAAGAAAGGCAATGCAAAATTTAAAACAATGTTTAAAAAGTTTAGTATGAGATCAGAATTTAGCTCAGTGTGCCTTTGGCATCCAGTTAGGGATAAGTGAACCTCTTGCCATTCAAGGGTTTGTGAGCTTATTGAACTATTTTTTTAAAAGGATACCTACCTACTAGTTCACAGTCCAGTTACTATGGCTCAGTGCTGAGAACAGACTACGTGCTGAATGAACCTGAAGTCAACAAAAAGTCAACAGGCTTTAGATCACGCACTGATGGCCCCAATTCAGCAAAATGTTTTAAGCAAATGATAATTGGATCCCCCTTCAGTAAAGCCCTTAAAGTGTGAGGGTTTTACTGAGTAAGGATATTTCACCCAAATGGGATGCAAGTATGTGCCTGAAGTTAATGACATCCTTTGATGCCTTTCTGAATAAGGATATACTGTAATTTGCAGCCTAAGTGAGGAAGAAAAGTAAAATTATCTCTTCAAACTACTATTACAAATCTATTAGGGAACTAAGTTAGGCTTTTGAATTGCATATCATATCTTTGTTCAGACAGGAAATATCTAACATTCTCATTTATTTTACATCTTTTCCTTTCTCAATACTATATTTTAATTAATCTCAGAGCAAAGGTCAAAATTTAGCAAATGAATTCACAAAATAATCCATACAATCTTCTGTTAATACTAGTCTTCCCTGAACATTCCTCACTTTTTATCAAATACATACTAATTAACCTACCTGTACTTCTTTATAATTACTCATGTAGAGGATAAGTTACTTAAAATGCTAATAGCTTCATTAAATACACAGAATTAATTTCTTCACACTTTGAGGTCATTATGAAAGAAGCATACTAAGAATTTATAGAATGTTTTATCTCTTCAAAGCACTTACAAACTTCAAGCTAATTAAAAGATACTTTTAAAAAGCTCTTTAACGGAAGTTTGAATTTATAAAACTAGTTGCAAAAATATTAGACTTTATCCTTTGTTTATACACAGGTGCCAATTTAGTTGGATCTTGTGGGCCAGATCCTCAGCTGCTATAAATTGATATAATGCCATTAACTTCCATGGAACTGTGCCAATTTATACCCAATGAGGATTGCGCCTGCATTTGCAATATTTATATGATCTTTTCTTTGTTTATGGGCATATATACATTCAAATACAACTTTATTTTATATCACAGCATTCATATAAACAGTCTTGCAAAACAGGTAGTCTCCATTTGCTTGCAAGATTTATTCATGGTTTTTTTTTAAACTCCATGGATTAATTATGAACAGTTCTCTGAGTACTGAGGATGTTTTTATATGTTAATACATGGTTGTGCTGACATTAGTTTCCTTCTCTGTCCTATCTAGTCCACATTTTAGCATTCAGTTGTGGCAACTGCCTCACTGTGATGGCTACTTTAGAGTGGCTGAGAAGATTAAGATTGCCAGGAGTTGGGAATCTGCAAACTTTAAGAGAGAAAATCGGTTGTGAGCATTTCAATTCTGCAATCCCTGTGGTAACAGGCAGCTGAGGCCGGATTCTCAAAAGTACTTTGGTGTCACAATAGCCAGCCCCTAGGTCCCTCCTGCCAAGTGGAATCCTCATAGTTATTTAGGCATCTAACACTTAAATATTCAGTGGAGCCGAAGTTTGAATCTGGATCTCCCATGGGAGTGTCCCAACCACTGGTCATATGTCACTGGGCCTCAGTGGGTCACAGCAGAGAATGCCAGATTCAGGACAAACTGCTGAGAAATAGGGCAGACTCACCCCAAACTGATGGCTACTCTATCATTAGATATACCAAGCCAGTAACAAAAGTAAACTTGTGATTCACCACACTAGTAACAAGAAGTCAAAAATGCAGCCTCTTTCGGCATTCCAGCCTTTGTCTCACCACCCAATCACTGGACTCTGAGTGGTTACTGAAAACCAGTTTCATCAAATATAGAGTCCTTACAGTGTCAAGAGATCAGCCACTTAGGTCAATATATAATTCAGATCTTATCCAATAATCATGCTGCTGCCAATCCTTTAGTAATTAAAATCTAAAGGTTTATTCATAAAAGAAAATGAGAATTTAAAATGGTTAATAGTTCATATACATACAATAATTGCAATGACTTTATATCAAGTTGTTATAGACTGCTATCTTGTAAAGTTTCTCTGGTAACTTACAAAAGATTGGAAGGTCCTCAGTCCATCGGTCAAGATGCTCTTTTTAGTTGTAAATCCATAGTCTAGAGAATCAGGGCATAAAAGACCCCTGGAATAAATCTATTTTGCCTCTTTCCTGACCTGATTTTCTGGACTATTTCTGTTTCAAAGAAAGCTCATAGCCCAGTTTGTGGAAAGTTACTGGCACAAGATGGAGTCCAGAGTCACATGAACATATCACATGTCCTTACATGGCTTGATGACTCACGGGGCAGCCATTGCCAATATCCATGCTGAGGCATCCACAGGAAGATCCATTTTTTTCTATGGCACATTGTTAAAGTGAAGTGTCCTTAGTGGGCCATCAAACTTTAATAGTCCATTCACAATGTGCTGGCTAGACTGGATGTAAACTACCTTGTTGATGTTACCCCAGAACAAATGCATCTGAGATATAGGTATATAGCCAATATTCATAGCTTCAGGTACAGTGATGAAACATGGATTTAAAAAGGACAATCTTATTTAGCAAATCATAACTTTCCCATTGACACCTTACATAACATACTTTCTACAAGATTTGTTGCAATTGTCTAACAGTGACAATATTAATGATCTACATGGTCATATTTCAATCACACAGGATCACCCCACAGATTCACTCAGTCATTATCTGGCCAAATAACTATCTAATTATTTATAGAAAGTGGAACAGCTCCATCAGGAGAGATTGAGACAGACCCACCCCAGTGTAACCCAGTACATATAAATATTGTGGCAAATGGCAGATGCTACTGCGGTGGGTCTCACGCTTTTCCTTAGTATGGTGGGTCAGGGTGCTGCCCCTTGCCCCTATTCGTTGAGACCTCTGTTCATGCCCCAGTGTGGGAGGGACAGGAGCGGGGAAGTGTCCCGGGTCTGCCTGCTACTCCGGGTCCCAGCCCCTTCAGCTTTGTGGACTGCTTACCCTCTTTCTGCTTGGGAAGGGTTTCCCTTCCCCGGATATTCCGGTCATCTGCTTAACAACAGTACTCCTCCAACTCTAGTTAACTCTCCTTCCCTTCCCCTGTCTGACTGAAGCAGGTGGGTTTATTAGGTCTTGGGTGGGGCCTTAATTGGCTTCAGGTGCTCTAATTACTTTGTAGTAACCTCTCCTTAATCCACAGGGAAAAAGGTTCTGATCATGTTAGGGTTTATATAACTCCCATTGATCACTCTCCTGCTGCCCCCTGTCCCTGACGTATCACATATCTTCCCACCCACCGCCCCGCCCCTGCTCAACACCATGGGGTTGGGCTACTTGAGATGAGAGGCCATCCATTAAGAGGCCGTCAGCATTGCCATGTTGGGTTCTGGCCCTATGCAGTACCTGGAAGTGGAACTGTTGCTGGGACAGGAACCCTTGCGTTCTTCTCCTTGTTTCTGTGCATCCACTGGAGCAGAGTGTGGTCGGTCATGAGTGAACTGCCACCCCTCTAGGTACTATCGGAGTTTCTCCGTGGTCCATTTAGCAGCCAGACATTCTTTTTCGACGATGGCATACTGCTGCTTTCTAGGGAGGAGTTTCCGGCTAAGGTACGTAATTGGGTGCTCCTCCTCCCCCACCATGTGCAAGAGGATGGCCCCTAGCCCTACCTCTGAGGCATCCATCTGTAGCATGAATTTCTTCTCGAAGTCTGGGGCTATGAGCACTTCATGACTGCAAAGGGCTTTCCTTAAGTCTGTGAATGCTTCTTCTATCGCATCGGTCCCCTTTACTATAGCTGGGCCCTGAACTTTTATCAGGTCTGTCAGCAGCCAGGCCCTCATGGCAAAGTGAGAGATGAACCTGCAATAGCACCCCACTATCCCTAAAAATGTTCTGACTTGCTTTTTTTTAACCAGTCGGGGCCAAATCTGTATTGCCTCTACTTTGTTCCACTGGAGATTCACCAAGCTCCTTCCTACTACATCCCACGGTATCTGGCCTCGACTAGCCCTATCGCACACTCGGGAAGGTTGGCAGTAACGCCAGCCTGTCTAAGAGCATCTAGCACCGCTTCTACTTTTCCTAGGTGCATTTCCCAGTTAGTGATATGGATGACTACATTCTCTAAATATGAGGCAGCATACTTGGAATGGGGATGTAGTAATTTGTCCAGTAATTGTTGGAATATTGCAGGGGCCCTACGGAGTCTGAAAGAGAGGATGGCATATTGGAAGAGGCTGTCGGGAGTAGAGAAGGTGGTTTTCTCCTTTGCATCCTCGGCCGGGGGGATCTGCCAGTAGCCTTTTGTCAGGTCCAGGGTGGTCAAGTATCGGGCCTTGCCTAATTGATCAACTAGCTCATCGATGTGTGGTATCTGGTAGGTATTGAATTGAGCTATTTCATTCAACTTCTGGAAATCATTACAAAACCTCAGGGTGCCATCAGGCTTGCAGACCAGGACAATAGGGCTGGACCCCTGGCTGTGGGATTCTTCAATAACCCCAAGTTTCAGCATCCTCCTCACTTCCGTCCTAATTTCTTCTCTTTTTCTCTCCGGTATTCAGTATGGTTTTATCGTTACCCTTGCCCCAGGACAGGTGATGATATGGTGTTGGACCATCTTCATATGGCCTGGCGGCATGGAGAGAACATCTTGGTTCCACTGGATCATATCAATGACCTCTATTCATTATTCCGGGGTTAATTTGGGGGTATATCCTCACTTGCCCTTGTGGGCCATCTGTCTGGGATGGAGCTCCCTGGGTGACCATGCATGTCTCCTGGTCGCGCCAGTGTTTCAGTAAATTAACATGATAGATCTGCTCTGGCCTTCAGCAATCTGGTTGCTTTACCTTATAGCCCACCTCCCCAATGGCTTCCACTATGTTATATGGCCCATGCCAGCTGGCCAGGAGCTTGCTTTCTGTTGTCAGCACCATCACCTGGACTCCTAGCTGAAATCTCTGTGTTTTCGCCTGATGGTTGTAGTAGGTCCGATGGACCTCTTGTGCTTTCTCCAAATGCTCCCGTAGTACGGGGGATAGTAACTCAGGCTATTCGCTCTCTCATCTGTACCACGTGCTCAGTGACATTCTTCCCTGGGTTAGGCTGTTCTTCCCAATCCCCCTGGGTGATATCTAATATGCCACCTGGGTGGCGTCTGTGTAGTAGCTGAAAGGGGGAGAATCCAGTAGATGCCTGGGGAACTTCCTGTATTACGAACACCAGGGAAGGTAAATGGGTATCCCAGTATTTTCCATTCTGGGCCACCAGATCATGTTTTTGAGGGTACAATTAAATTGCTTATCTAGGCCACCTGTTTGAGGATGATAGACTGAAGTCCGCAAGGCTTGGATGTGGAGCAGGGTACATAAGTCCCTCATTAATCTTGACATGAAGGGAGTCCCTTGGTCAGTCAGTATCTCCTTAGGATGCCCACTCTAATAAAAACCTGGACCAGTTCTTTTGTTATTACCTTGGATGTTGGACTCCTTAGGGGAATGGCTTCTGGGTACTGCATGGCTTAGTCAAGGATGACAAGTATACTTTGATGGCCCCGGGCCGATCTTTCTAGTGGGCCCACTAGGTCCATGGCTATCCTTTCAAAAGGAAATTCAATCACTGGCAAGAATACCAATGGGGCCCTTAAATGAGGTCGGGGGCTGTGCAGCTGGCATTCTGGGCAGGAGGTGCAATAGCGCTGGACTTCCGCCCGTACACCTGGCCAATAAAAAACCTCCTTAGTACTCTATCCAGTGTCTACCTACTCCTAGATGGCCCCCAAATAAATGACTGTGACCTAGCTCTAATACTGCTCTTGTGTGCTTCCATGGTACTAAGGGCTGTTCTACCTCCTCGCCCTATATTTGTGCTACTCTGTACAACAGATCACGTTTGACCACATAGTATGTCTCTAGGCCTTTGGTTTTCCCCTCTACAGGCACACCATTTACCTCTATAACCTCTTCCCTCACGCTCATATATAGTGGGTCATCGGCATGATTCTGCACAAAATTTTCACGTGCGGGACCAATCTGTCCTAATTCTATGGGATCGGTTTGACTACATCCCATTGTTCTTACTACTGGTTCTGCAGACCATCTCTGGGTCCTCACTTCTCTGGGCTGCCTTGCGGCCTCCCTGACAGGATTGCCTACCAACCAGCATGGCTTTCTGGTTTGCTGCAAAAATCCTGGTTCCTAACCTTTTATCCGCCCTCCTTTCCTACCTACATTTCTGGGGCTTCCCAGGGGGTGAAAATAATACTAGTGCAAGTCCAGTGAAAATTGGGGCAGGGCTATCCATGAGTGCTTCGATCTCAGACTGGTGTTTTCTACCCTCCCCTAGCACTATTGGGGGAAGTAGGTTCTAAAACCCTGGGAAGTCCATACTGATTAAGACCGGGTAGGGAAGTTTGGGGACCATGCCTGCAGTCACCTTGGTAGTCTTCCCCTGAATCTCAATCCACACTGGGATTGTGGGGTAGAAATTTATGGTGCTATGGACCTACATTACTCCTGTATTTTTGGCCTGCATCAGTTGGTCTTGCCCCACTAAGTTCCCTGAGACCAGCATGACAGCACTCCCAGAATCCACCTAAGCTATGGTCTCAATACCATTCATTTTTACCAACCTTGTGTACCCATGTGGGGTCATTGTGACCCCCACCATGCTAAGGCCACATAGCCCCTATAGTGGCCCCTCCAGATTGCACTGCAAGGGATCTTCCCTGTTGGAGCACTGGGCTGCTATGTGCCCCAATTCCCCACACTCATATCACCTGTACCTTACACGGCTGTCACCTTTTGCCTTGGGCTATTCGACCCGCTTCCCCTAAACCCCCAGGTCCCTTCAGGGCCTCAAGATGTTCCTCAGTGCCCTTCCTTCCAGTTACAGCTCTTCTGGAGTTTTCGATAACCCGGGGCCTCAGGGTCGGAGTTGGCTTCCTGGTCCACCATGTCTCATCTCCTGAGGTCTGGAACATTTCACAGGCTGCCAGCTGTCTCTCTACGAGGATGACCAACTCATCATAGGTGGAAGGGTCATTCTGGCCAACCTAGGTTGGAGGCTTGAGGGTAGCCCCCTCGTATACTAGTCCAGCACCTGGAGCTCCATCATTTTTTTTCAGAGCTGAAGGCCTCTGGGTGAAGCCAGTTTCGTGTCAGGTGGATTAGTGTTGCCTTGTCCTCACTATACTGCCATTCATGGAACCTCTGGGCTCGCAATGCCATTGTTGCCCTGGATCTGGCTAGGATTTCTGCTTTCAGCAGGGGGTAGTCTGCTGCAGCCTTCTCAGCCATATCATAGTAGGCCTTCTGGGTCTCCCCATACAAGAACGGGACTAGGATGCCAGACCACTGCTCTCAGGGCCAGGCCTCCCACAGGGCTGCCCTCTCAAAGGCCAGGAGGTACGCCTCCACAACATCCTCCCATGTCATTTTCTGCAGGCAGTTGCAGGCCCGTATGGTCTGCATCCCATCACAGCTGTGGGTCAGCTCCTTGATGGCCTTCACCTGTTTCACCACTTCCTGCATCATGGCGTGGTCCTGTATGGCCTAGCTCATCAGCAAGCGATGGGTCTCTTGTTGCAGCCGCACCACCTCTTGTTGGGCAGCTGCCTGGACCTGGGCTGAGGTGCAGTAGCGTAGCTGGGGGGGAGCGGGGGGAGCGACCACTCCCCCACTAAGCAGAAGTGGCGCCTTTTTTGTGCTCTGACGCCTTTTGCTCCTGCGCTGCAGCCGGAGCGGAGCTTTTTTTTTTTTTTGCTCCTGCTGCCTTTTTTTAGATCCGCTCCCCATGTGCTCTAAACCTGGCTACGCTACTGCTGAGCTGATGTGGCCTGGACCAGTGCTTTGACTATGTCATCCATCTTGGGGAAGGGGTGCTTTTGGCTCACGCTGGGTTCAGTCCACAGCGTGAAATCCCACTTTTGACACTATGTGTGGCAAATGGCTGATGCTACTGCAGTGGGTCCCGTGCTTTTCCTTAGTATGGTGGGTCAGGGTGCTACCCTTGCCCTTATTCTTTGGCATTGAGGCCTCTGCTTGTGTCCCGGTGCGGGAGGGAGAGAAGCAGGAAAGGGACCTGGGTCTGCCCCTATTCTGGGTCCTAGCCCCTTCAGTTTTGCAGGCTGGTTACCCTCTTTCTGCTTGGGCAGGGTTTCCCTTCCCCTGGGACTTTGGTCTTCTGGTTAACAACAGTACTCCTCCAACTCTAGTCAACTCTCCTTCCCTTCCCCTGTCTGACTGAAGCAGGGGGGTTTATTAGGTCTTGGGCGGAGCCTTAATTGGCTCCAGGTGCTCTAATGGACCCTGTAGTAACTTCTCCTTAGTCCATAGGGAATACGGTTCTGATCATCCTAGGGCTTATATACTCTTGTGCCATTGATCACTCTACCGCTGCCCTCTGGCCCTGCTCTATCTATCTATCTATCTATCTACACACACACACATTAAGAACAGATATTGTAGCAGTAATATAGCTTAAACTGGCCCATACCATAATCCAGTTCGTGTATGCTAAGTATACCAGAACACCTTGCATTTGCTGAAGTAAGCATTTGGCACAAGTAGATAGGAAACTTTTAAAAAACAAGATACATTCATTCTATGTCTTAGTACAAGCAAGGGAATTACCTTCATGGATCAGTACCTGGAATTCTAGTATCCACAAGAAAAATAAGGAAGGAACAGAACAACTAAGTTATGGAACTGGAACAAACTGATGGGTTGAATTTTAGTGATGTGCAAAGAAATGTATAACGTCTAAAATCATATAAATAATACCAGCTGAAATGTGTAACTTGGGAAGCACACCTTCTGCTTCAGATGAATGTAACGTTGCACAGGATGACTCCTCAGAGACTGGTATTGTACAGAACCTTTTTCCTGTACCGTATTAATAAGCATGTCTGATGTTGGTTATCTGGTCTCATGAATATATTTCATAATGAACCAAAGTGTGATCAAGCAATTGACTATACAGTTTATCAACACCCATGACCTGGTGTTTAGGGCACTTACTTAGGATGAGGAGACTTAGTGAGGTAAGTATCTCATAGGCAGGGCAAGTTAATGTTAATGTCCACTAAAGGAAAACTAGATGATTTGAAAGATAATGGATTGGGTGAAGCAATGTTTATAAACCTGACCAATGTGTAACTTCAGCTCAGAATGACAAGGGATAAATGTCTCCAACCAACTTTAATAAACTTGTTTCTATGAGCCAATATTTGATTGGGACAGAAGTATTACTCAATACTGGAGCTAATACCCATGTTATGTTTTGTAACTAAACCTATTTAGCTTATACTCTGTACATCTGAGAATTAGCTTATTAGGGAGCTCACTAAAATTGAAAAATTGGGGGTGGTTTAAAAAGAATATATTAGATGGCCAAAAGGCCACAGTTCCAAAATCAAGAAAAAGGACAACTGTAACGAAAATCCCATGCTGGTTCAGTGGCAAAGTGAAGGCAGTAGTTAGAAATAAAAAAGCAATATATAACAAATGGGGGGAGGGAAAATAGCACTTGATATAAATTAGAAATTATGAAATGTAGAACATTAATAAGGAGTGCTAGAGTCACAGAAAAATCCCTGTCTGGAAGGACTAAGGAGTTTTTAGAGTATATTAGGAACAGAAATCCTAGAAATAATATAGACCCATTGCTAGATAGAAGATAAAATTGTTAATAATAATGAAGAAAAGGCAAAAGTATTCAATAAAGATTTGTTCTGTATTTGGAAAAAATCAGGATACGGTATTCATATCACATCAGGATGATGAAATACATTCCAGTCCATTATAACTGAGGAGGATGTTAGACACCATCTGCTAGGGCAAAAAAAATTTTAAATCAGCAGGCCTGGATAACTTGTACTCAAAGAGCTGGCTGAGATGACCTCTGGCCTGCTGATTTTAATTTGTAATAAATCTTGAAATATTGGGAAAGTTTCAGAAGACTGGAAGAGTGCTAATATTGTCCAATATTAGGCTGGTTAACCTGACATCAACCCCAGGCAAAATAATGGAAAAGCTGATATGGGATTCAGTTGATAAAGAATTAAAGGATAGGAATATAATTAATGCCAGTCAACATGGTTTTAGAGAAAATAGGTCTTGTCAAAGAAATGTGATTTCATTCATTAATGATACATTATTTTTGATAAAGGGAACTGTGTAGATGTAATACATTTTGTAAAGTGTTTGATTTAGCACCCCATGACATTCTGATTAAAAAAATAGCACTATAATTATCAATAGAGCATATGTTAAATGGATTAAGAAGTGACTGACAGATCTAAAACAAATGTCATCAATGAGGAATCATCATTGAATGGGGCCCATGAGCTGGGTCCATTCAAATAAAATGTGTTTTAATACTGACAAATGCCAAGTTATACATCTAGGCACAATGAATGCAGGTCATACCTACAGAATTGGGGACTGTAACCTGGAAAACAATGACTAAAAAGGATTATGAGGTCACAGAGGACAAGCAGCTCAACAGTGTGAAGCTGTTGAAAAAACTAATAGGATCCTAGGATGTAAAAACAGGGGAATAGTAAGCAAGAGTAGTGAGGAGATTTTCACTTTGAATATGGCATAGGTTAAACTGATATTGTTACACTGCATACTGTTCTGGTGTCCACATTTTAAAAAGGATGTTGAAAAAACGTGGAGAGGGTGCAGATAGGAGTTACAAAAATTATTTGAGGGCTGGAGGAAACACCTTACAGTAGAGACTTAAAGAGCTTCATTTGTTTAGTTTATCAATAAGAAGATTGAGAGGTGATTTTATTACAGTTTAAGTTTCAATAAATTAAACAGGAGTTCTGAAGAAATTCAAATATAAAATTGCAAAACTACTGATAATTCTCTGAAAATATCAGCTCACTGTGCAGTGGCAGTCAAAAAAGGATGTTAGGAACCATCAAGAAAAGGTTAGATATGAAGACAGAAAATGCCACTATATAAATCCATGGTATGCCCACACCTTGAATACGGTGTGCAGTTCTGGTCACCTCATCTCAAAAAAGATATATTGGAATTGGAAAATGTACAGAGAAGGGCAACAAAAATGATTTAGGGTATGGAACAGCTTCCATATGAGGAGAGATTAAAAAGACTGGGACTGTCTTTTCCAAGACTTTTCATCTTGGAAAAGAGATGACTAAGGGGGGATATGATGGAGATCTATAAAATCTTTGAATAGTGTGGAGAAAGTAAATAAGGAAGTGTTTTTTACTCCTTCACAGAGCATAACAATCAGGGGTCACCCAATGAAATTAATAGCCAGCAGGTTTAGAACAAACATAAGGACGTACTTTTTCACCCAATGCACAGTCAACCTATGGAACTCTTTGCCAGGGAAAGTTGTGAACCAGCTGCCCCAATTCCCCAGATGCATTACGTCCAAGCACGGGAGGAAGAACATGGTCTGATGCTGTCCCTGCAGTGGCTCCACCAACTCATCGGTCCCTGCACTCTCCCCCATGAGCCAAGGGCTGGTGGGGAGAGAACCCAGAATCTAGCTGTGTCCCAGCCGAACAGCTCCAGGAGTGGCTGTTTGAAATGCCTTCCCCCACACACCCTCACCATCATCAGCAGCAAATGGGGTCAGGGAGAGAGGCAGTGGCACTACTGATGGTCTTGGAAGCAGGACCCAGAAAGTGAGTTTCTCCCAATGCTGCAGGAACAGCCTCACATGTCCCTCACTCCATGCCCGTGTGAGCAGGGGGTGGGGAGGGACAGCAGCACCGTAGACAGTTCAAGCAACAGGACCCAGTAGTCATCTCTCCTACACACCTCAGCTTGGCTCACTTCCTTATTCCACATTCTTGTTTACTTTAAAATCAATACAGCTGAGGGTCTTGTTTATAGAGCTACTTCTCAGTTGGGCTCCAGATAATGCTAAAGAGCTAATGCCTTTTTCAAATTCTGTTGTGTTATGTTTGGTTAATAAACTTGTTTGGTTTACAATCAATACAGCTGAGGGAGTGTTTGTGTGGAGCTTGCTAAAGTTATTAAAAAATGAAGCTGAGAAAGAGAGACTGAGGGATTTCATTTTTGCATGTTGAAGAAACAAAGTCCTGGGCCAAGCCTCTTGGTGCTCCAGAGACAAATGGCTTAATTCTCATTTGCAGTAAGGCTGGTGCAATTTAAAGGGACCTTGGTGTAAATAAGAATCATGCCTAAAAAGTTCTTAGATGAACTCCTATTTATTTCTCTGCAATACCCGTTCAGCTAAGGAAGCATTTGTGCAGAATTTGCAAAGAGCTAAGAAAAAGAGAAGGCTGCAGGAAGGGGAAGGAGATGAAGCTTCATTAAGCATTTTGAATGTTTGGAATCTGGAAGAAATGAAACTGTGGATAGTGTTGCTTGAAGAAGATATGTCCTGCTGCTCCTCCTCCTCCTCCTCCTCCTCCTCCGTTCAGCATCCATATCAAAGCTCACTGCATACCCAGCACTTTGGTCACCAGTGTTGACAACCAATTCTTGTGATTTTGAATGAGAAAACTGACTGAATGCATATAGAATGCTGTGCACTGACAGACATGCATTATCAACAAAAGCTATAACTACACATCATATGCTACAATAAGTACTCCTATTAAAATGACAAGTCAATGGAGTTTCTCCAGATCTACACCAATCTAAATGAAAGCAGTAATGAGAACAGAATTTGGCCCATTATCAATGGGATCATTCCTTAATGCAAAAGCATAAATTGCTAACACTGAATTATATTAATTAAACCAAATCGTATTAATCAATTGTAGACTTCCAAAAAGGCACTCCAAATGTCTAAGATATCATTTTATACTCTTTAATAGCCTCTTATTAATTGATATGTTATCAATTTTGAGGCTGGCTGCTCCATTTCATTCTATATACCAGTGTTCTGAAATATTCTTTATAACAGCCGCATGTTCAACAATGAAAGTCACTGGACCTTGAGGCATTTAATACATTTAAGATTGGGCTAATTGCATTCAAGTCAGCCTATTTCAGCCTGCATTGTACCTCACTCTGCAGTGATCCCAAATGAAACCACTGGGACTGCTTGTGGACTATGGCAGTGGCTCTCAACCTTTCCAGACTACTGTATCCCTTTCAGGAGTCTTAGTCTTGCATACCCCTAAGTTTCACTTCACTTAAAAATTACTTGCTTAGAAGTATAAAAACACACACGTGTCACAGCACACTATTACTAAAAAATTGCTTACTTTCTGATTTTTACCATATAATTATAAAATAAATCACTTGGAATATAAATATTACACTTGCATTTCAGTGTATAGTATATAGCACAGTATAAATGTCATTGTGTGAAATGTTAGTTTGTACTGACTTCACTAGTGCTTTTTATGTAGCCTGTTGTAAAACTAGGCCAATATCTAGATGAGTTGATGCACCCCTGGAAGACCTTTTTGTACCCCCAGGGGTACACATAAACCTGGTTGAGAACCACTGGACTAAGGTATACTCAACATGAGTAATTGTGGCAGAATCAGACCTAAATGGAATGACACACTCTTAATATGTGCAACATTATATCCGTCAGTGCCACAAATCTTCAACACTTCTAAACAACTTTTATACTACTTTTGCCATTTTACTGGAGTGTGATTTTTTTTCCCTTTTCTGCATTAGATTCGTCCTTTCAAAACAGAAGAATCTTCACCTCTGTTCTTTATTCTAGGAATTTATCTCCAAATTTTAATATATTGAACTTTTAAAGGAATTACTATAACAAGATGCATGCATAATAATCAGAACTTCAGCTCTCAATTTCTAAGGTTTTAACGCTCATCTTCCCTTATCCCTCCCACTCTTTTAGTAGACACTTATTAATAATCCTTCACTGTTTCTAATTTAGAGCATAAGAGCTGAATGACAAGAATGGTAATTTTTATGTATCTATAAAGCTATAAATAATATAAGACTCACTATTAGCACATAGAAGCAACAAAGGGTCCTGTGGCACCTTATAGACTAACAGAGGTATTGATTAGCACATACTTAGTTTCAGATTCTCATGATATACATATTCGTTTCCTATCCCCAACCTATTCTCTGCTTATCCATGCAAGGGTCTTGACCAAAGGAAATTATATATTGAAACTACACTGTGAATGCATTTGGAAATTAACAATTATTGATATTACTTGCTTGATTATACCTATTAGTGAAGAAATTTTGATTTTTATTGGCAGATACCTCCACTTATGGAAATTACTCAATATGTATTCTACTGAAAAGTGGTAGCTAGGGTTAAAGGTAGTGATAAAATGACTGAATGGAAAAAGTAGATAAAAAAGAGGAAAGGGCCCAGAATAGAATCTTTTGAGACTTCACAGAGATGCAATGTGGTTCAAAAGAAACACCAGAATCAAAAACAGAGAAAAAGCAGTTTGAGATGTAGAACAATAGGAAACAGTTGCTTGAATAGCTATGGTGGGGTCCAGGACTTCAAAAACAATGAAGTTGCCTCGTCTCCCTACTCATTATCAGAAAAGAGACATCACTAATTGCATGTGGTAGAACCGTTTCTATGCTATGGCTGGAGAGAAACCCAGAAGCAAAGAGCCCTAGCACAAAATATTCATAATTACTATTACTATTAATTGTATCATAAACAATTGAAAATTAGGAAAAACAGATGAATAGTTAATGTTTAGGCTGAAAACTGCCTTCTGCAGAGACTGTGATGCAAAGCCTTTGGACTTTAGAGCATTTTCTGTTTCCAGCATGGTCTGTGCCATAGTTTTCACTTAATTGTCCTTGGTGAATGCATATAGAATCTTCATATTCACATAAAACAGAAGAGCAACAGAAAATATTTATATTTTCACATGGCTTATCTTACCTGTACAGATCTACTGGGGAGACTGGCACTCTTGGAAATTATTTATTAAATATGAAGGGGTAGTCTGCTTTAGACATTGATACATAATTCCCATTTGCATTAATAAAAGTTACATGGCAAAATTGTAGAAAAATATTGCCCTAGCCATCTTTTCAGTATGAGTTTGTAATCATTCTATAGTCTTAGCAGGCTGTGGTCTCTTTAATGGAGCTAGAAATCTAGAAGTCCACTCCCCCTGGTGACAGTGCAGGAAAAATGAGTCTGTCTGGCAGTAGAGAGAGAGAGTGCAAGTGAACAATCTTTCATGGTACTCATCCTGCAGTTATACTTTGCATACATGAACCTAAAGATATGGTGTAACAAGAAAGAATGTAAAGTTGTAATTTACAGAGGCTAGAGCCCACAGTGATGAGTTGAAAATCTAGGAGAAATGCTGGTACTTCTGTGTCTTAATGAGACATTATTCCCACCTAGCCTGTTTCTACAGTCTACAAGTCACCTGACCTTCCAAGTATATTCTCCATGTTGAATTGAACCTCCCTGTCTCCTGAAAAGACAAGAAATAGAGAGCAACTAGATTGAATAACCTATCCAAGTTTCCACTGCTGTGGTGAAGTGCATTTCACCATACCTAACAAAGCTTGAATGTTGAAGAAATGGAGGTTATTTTTCTGATATCCGTGGAATACATTGTTGCCCTTCTCGACTTCATATTTTCACTTAATAGTCTTACAATAAGCCTCATGTACCCTTGACTCACAAGGAGGATTTGATTCTGTTTTGTATTAATGTATGTTACATTAACAATTTCCTCAATCTCAAGGGAAGCAAAAAAACAAAAACAAAACACCACTCTCCCAATTCAGGAAATCATCTTATTGTCTATGCATAGATACCTTTCCTAACAAACAGAAAAAAGACTCAGCATTTCATAGAGCAATGAATATCTCCATCCAATACATGAAATAAGTAAGTAATTAAAAACAGATTTCATCTCATGAAGCTGAAAAGCAGAAGCTACTCTTACAAAATTGAGCCTCATTTTAAAAGCAAGGAGTTATGTAATGCCAGATACAATTTAGAAAGAATGTGGAGTCTCTCAGAGAGAAATTGGTTCGGAGACTCAGGACACTCCGTTAAAATACTTTTATCTTAACCTCTCACATTCCAAACTGCATGTTTCAAATAGACGAATGCCCCTCCATCACACCCCAAAATAGTATTGAGAGATACTGCTAGGATTTAAGAATTACTCCAGAAGAGAACTCGATCAGTGGTGGCACTTTTACTTACCAATAATGGGCACTTATTTGTTGGCAAGACTCTTCTTCTTCTTGGCATCAACTTCCAGCACTGAAACACTGGTATAAAGTTCTCGTATATTTGCTGACACATTAAACCTTTAAAAACAGCTCCTGAAATTGGAGGGAATATTGCTTCCTGATGATACTGTCCATGCTTCTTCTCAGGTCCGAGATAACTTTCTTCTATGGGGAAGACTAGGTTGGAGGAGTGTTTGGAAAGTTTCAGCAGAATCTTCCCCCTCCGCTGCCCTCTCCCCAACTTTTTAAGGAATGAAAAATACTTAACTTATTTAAATATGTTTTAAGGTGATTTTTGATTACACATCTCTCTGAAATGGCAGAAATAGTCAAAAGTCCAGGGGTATGGTCTAACAATCCTTGCTGACAAGAGCAATCAATTATTGCTCACATAAGTAGCCTCACTGAATTCAAAGTTATCTAAATGAGTTAGGACTATTCATGAGACTAAGGGTTTGTGGGTCAGCCCCTAGGACCTTCTGGTTGGTTTTATTTTTTTTTAACTACAAAAACAACTAGTGTGTTAAAAAAGTATAAATTTGCTGATGTGCTATGGTAACATTTGTTAGTGTTGGAATCTAACTACAGTGCAAAGAGTTTGACCCTGGTCAGTTCTAGGTCAATGGACTCAGCTGTGGACCCTAATTTAAGTACCGCAACTAGCAACCATGGAGAAAGTTTTCAGTGTTGACATATTTCAGTGCAGAAACTTATTCTGTTTTGAAATTTCTGTGTTTCTAACCTCAGTAGGCAGGTTCCTTTCCCTGAAATGTTTATAAATCACAGCAAGAGCAAGTTCGGGGTCTTCCAGACACAGTGAACTCAAGACATGTAGTTCAAGACACTGACAGGTTCCTCTGGTGAAGCTTGTAAGCCTCTTAAACTTAATAGCTGCAAAGGACATGGAGGGTGAGGATGAAGTCAAGGAAGCTGAGAGGAGTAAGTGGTTTTCCTAAGTAATTTAACTAACCCACCAGTCTTTATACTTTCTTCCCAGTCATTATCTATTTTCATCTTAGTAGGGGTTTGGTGTAGGCATGGTTTTTTTTGTTTGCTTTTATTTTAATCTTACATGAATATTCCCACAGGGAACTTTATTTTTGTGTTGTGGGTTGGTTTGTTGGGTTTTTTTTTAAATGAGACATTCCACATAATTGATCGAGCTTGCTATGGAAAATATAGTTTTGAGCACTGGTGAAAGGTTTATTTGTTTATGATCGCCATTTTGTTAAATCGCCATCTTGGATTCATACAAGTTGTTGGGTGGACTGCATTTTGAGTGTCCTTCTTGTTGAAAGATTGGCACCTTTTCCCCCAAACAGTGGGAAGAAAGGGCAGGAGGGGCACATGACTAGACTGTATAAACAGGCAGTGCACCCAGCACCGGAAGCTGTCTGAGAGGCATCCTGTGTTCTGTTTATTTGTGCGCACGTCATGAGTCAAGATCCATCGCTGTTACTTACCTGGAAGACCATCTCCTATATCCAGATCCATGTTCCTCCTGTGTTCCACCAGAGCGCAGTTCAAGGTCTGGATTCGATTGGTAGCCGTGGCAGATCTGAGAAACGTCCAGCTGTTTGTTCATTTCCATTTATGCGCCAGAAATCATCTACCTATAAGTAAAGTTCCGTCAGTAAGCCCATAGTTTCATAAGGGTTTGTAGTGGAACCTTGGCTTCATTGCCTGTGAGAACAAATCTATGAGCTGTTTTACTAGTTTCCTGTTAATAAACCCCTTTTGGCTTCTGCACCTTGGCATTGAGTTGGTATTGCTTACCTGTGACCAAAGTGATAGAGATACTATTCCTGAGTCCAGAACACAGCATTTCATTCAGTTTACTTTTCCTTGATAATACTGGGGTTGACTGCCACAAGGCCTGGTGCATATACTGTTCATTTTCTTAATTTTAATTTAAGATGCAGGTTTGTTTTAATTAACATTGCTAATGCTCCCAAATGTCAACAGCATGGAAAACTGAGGGGGTTTTACAAAAATTATTGCATTACATCAGTACGAATGAGGTTGCTTTTCAGTTTGGTGACATTTAGCACTTATTATTTAAACATGCTTCCTTCATACTCCACAGGGTAATTCAAATGGTAGAAATAATAGGTGTCTGTGTAAGCTGGTTGCTTGGATCCCAACATTTTCATGTTACAGTGAAGACTGTTATGCAGCACTTGATTTTTACTAGAATTCAGTCTAACTGGAAGTCACTATGAATTAATTTATATCAAGTGGGCTGAGATGCTGTGCACTTTCTGGTAGTATTATAAGTAGAAAGAAATCTTAAAAGGACATTACAGCACTTGGACATAGTGGGAAAATAAGTGTATATCCCTTGTGTTTATGGCCTTCCATTCCTATATGGGTAGGAGTTGGGCAGTGCAAAAAGCAAAATGAAAAATTATGCAGGAGGAGAGACAAGTCAGGGTAACTTGCTCACTATGAAAAGGAAGGTCTCCTAAGATGTACCAGCTGGACAAAGCCCAACTGCTGCTTGCACCTATTTTAAATACTGTGTACATATCAGCAAAGCACATGCACTTGTCACTCTACAAATGCACACATTAGGGCCTTGATCATGCAAATATGTATGCATTTGCTTAAATTTAAACATGAGTAGTTTTTGCAGAAGTGTTTGCAGAATTGGAGCCTATTTATTATAACAAAAAACTTCCACTAAGTGCTCAATATGCAAATTTCAAACAGTCATAACTTTGTTCAATCAGTACCAAATTTCCTTCACACTTAATGAAGCAAGCCTTTCTCACTGAGGGCTATTTATAAGCAAGGTTTCAAGCTTTGAACTGTAGCCATTTTTTAGTTATTCCAATTAAAAAACTGTAGCAAAATAAAATAATCATAATCAAACTTGAATACTTTACTTAAAGCCTATTAGAAAATTTGAATACAGGGATAAGCTCTGCCACAAAATGTGTAAACATCTGGGCAGAAACAGAGTAAATATTCTGTTCTAACAACACTACCCAATTTTTGGAGATGGAGTGAATAACAACTTTCCTAATTGAAACTACAGGGGGAATTTAGTTAGGCGGAATGTAATTACTCACATTGGAATTTGGCCCAGAATCTGGATTTAACACTCCTTTGAAAAGCGGATAGAATCTTTAATGGCAAGTAAGGACCACAGTTTTACATCTCATCCAAAGGAGGCATTTCCAATTATACACAATCAAGCTTTGGTATTGTATATTAATTCGCTAGCACTACTTCCTGTTGCACCTGGTGGAGTGTTTTGGAAGTGTCCTAGCCAAATACTGCTCAGACTATACCCTCCAACCTTAGCTTTTTCATTATTATTGTCATAAGCAGAGTCTGTAGTGATGTCAATATTTAAAGTTGCCGAATAGGTTCCATTATAAACCCCTGCTTTTAATTTCTTATAACATTGTTGGTTATTAATCATATGGGCGAACATCTCCCCATACCTTCCCTTGCTTTCTGCCTCAGGCTGAATAATTTTGTAAAGTTTTAGCAAGAATGTTTCAGTTATTTCTGAGAATGAAATTAGAGAAAAAATAGATTTTAGAAATGTTAACAAAAAAATCCTATCATTCCTTTGAAGAGCTTCAGATCTTTCAAGGTTTGTAGCAGCAACTTGAAATTCAGTGTGGAAATGGTCCTGGTCAGCAATATTACTTTTGCTATCCCCATTTTAAATACCTCCAGATTTGACCAAAATATAAGCCCCAGAAAATCATCATTTATACATACTCGCTCCATCTGCACTGAGTACATTCCAGACCCTTGGAACTCCTTATAACATGGTGACCACAAACAGCATGTTCTCAGGAAGACAGCCAGAACTCAGCAAGGGAGAGACTGAACTAGACACAGCAGTAGCTGGTGCTTCTTCTTTGCCCTAAGAGAAATCAAGGGTTAGAGGAAGTGAGGGCAGGGAGTTTTAACTAAAATGTGCTGGTAGCCAGCAGGAGAACATACATTCTAGTTTTCTCTTTTCCACTGACTGGTGTTAAATCTGTACACTTCACAGACCTTAGCATTAAAGAGACAATAAGAGCAGACAAACATCATTTTACAGATGAGATAACGGAAAGCTTGCATAAGGTCATTTTTGGCAGCATTGGGGATAAAACCTATGGGACAGACTCTACACTGTGTCTCAGGAGGTGCAGCAAAGCAGATGCAGGCTGAAGGGGAAAAGGTAGTTTTCTGCATAAGCAGCTGATCTGCCTCTGCATGCCCCTAGAATGGGGGGCTGAAATCTGGCCCCATTTCTCTAATATCCAGACTAAAGCCTCACCTACTTAACCACAGTTTCTTTTAGAATGAGTATGCTAAATCTGTTTAAGCTACCTATTTTGTCCCCCTTACCATTATATCTGAGCACTTCACAATTTTTAATGTACTTATCTTTATAGTACACATGTAAGAGAGGGAAATACTATTATCCCAATTTTACGGATAGGACACTGAGGCATTGAGACTTGGCTGAGGTCACACAGAACATTTCTGTCAGAAGATGGAATTTAACTTTTTTCTTCTGAGTCATAGGTTAGCATCCTAACCACTGGATAAACCTTCCTCTCCACATCTATCTGCTGGCTATACTGACTCCAGTCACTAGACTATACTTCCCCACAGAGAATTCATCATTCCTCTTCTGCCTACAAAATAGTTGTGTAAGTCACTGCTAAAGTGTGTGACACATTTCTCTTTATTGGATGGATAATAGAGGATAACAGACTACTATTTCTACCAGTTATTCATTTTGGGTAAGTGATAGACATCTGTCCTGTAAATGTATAGCCCGGCTGGTGACCCCTGTAGAAATTCAATATGGTTCTGTATGATGGCATATCTATTTTTTTCAGTTTGTATTTTTTCTAAACTTGGGAACAAAAGTTAAGGTTTCACAGTCAAGTACTCAAAAATTAGGAAATGTCAAAATTAAAGTTGTCCATGAAACCTCAATCTGTCCTGTGTGTGTTATCTAAGGTCTGGAATGAAATATCACAAATTGTTTGTTGTACAAGATCCCTGCCTCATTCAGTGAACAGAGTGAATAGTGAATGAACAGAGGGTTTCAAGAAGAGAAAGGTTGTTCACTTATGTTTGAGACACTGGACTAGAACACTAGAGAGCTGGATTCTATTCCTGCATCTGTCCCAGCCCATCCTTGTGATGTAGGCAAGGATATCATATTTCATAGATTCAAGGGGCTGAATGAAGGTTGCTTGGGTATTAAATATCTATATTATGATTAGGCAGTTGGTGTGTTGTGACTGCTGCTTTTCATACTGATGAATGTGATGTCATTAGACTTGGTCTAACTGCAACAGTTAGTACATTTGAATTAATCCACTTGAGCTAATGTAGCCTAGCTCAAGTAGAGTGATCATTCTGCAAAACAACACTACCACTATGCGGAGTGATAGCATTCACATTTGAGGAGTTACTGTAACTTGAGAAACTTCATCCCCACTAGATTACTAGCTAGAGCAGCAGCAGCACTTGAGCTTTCATTGAAGCTGTCTTGAATTTCAAGCACCATTTAAAGTGAGTTAGAGATTTTTGTGTGTGGATATGAGTCAGGTTGAGGGCAAAAGTCAAGTTATAGCTCAAGTGAACAATGCAATGCTCCTTTCTTCTGTTAACTGTATTCAACCTATGGTATCATCTTATTCTTAGGGCATGTCTACACAGTTACTTTAATATGGATTAAGATGGGGTGTGACTTCGAAGTGGAATAGTTATTCCTGATTAACTCCATATGTGGAAGCATTAATTCTAAAATAAGTGTGCCCTATTCCAAATAAACTAATTGGGAATAAGGTTGTGCTGGATCCTGTGTTGTTTTTATTTGCTAAATTCTTGGTATAGTTTGTCAGTATTTTGAATCCCAATCTATTTTTGGTTTCTCTTTTGGTGTAGTCCACAATGCTTTGCTTAGCTGCTCTTTTATTTGCTCAAGGTCTTTTATTTTTCTATTCCATTTTCCACCTTGCTTTCCAATACTAGGGTTGGGAGACATCATTTTGCCAAATTTTGAGTGTTATCAAATATTACATGCTAAACTCATCCCTGGCATAACTGTGTATATTGGAGATGTGCCAGGGATTAATTTGGCCACATGAGTTCACACTTTGGCAATGGAAAGAACATATTAAGATTTGTGTTCATAGAACCTTGCAACTTCCTCAATTTCATTCTTTTTATTTTATAATGTTGATGTAGCAGTTATATTGTGCCATACCATACATTGACCACCGTACGTCTTTCAGATACGACAATGGTAGTGTCCATACACATACTCAAATACGTTTCCCATCCTTCTCCTCTCACAGTTCCTTGTCTTTATGTCTCTCTATTTACCTTTCCATTCTTTTACCCAGTGTCCTATACCCTTTATATTATCTTCCTGTCCATAGCAACCACAGACTTCCAGGTTATCATTGGAGCAACCTACAATAAAGATAGATATGACATGCAACTGAGTTGTCTGGGATGTTTTGAATTAAGGACAAAACTGTATCAAATTATCTTTCTCCACCTTCTTTAATGAGAGTAGATTGGGACTTTGAATCCATAACCAACTGTTTTTAAAACTTTTGTGAACAGCATCCATTGTTTTGTCTGTCTTTCTGGAATTTTGCTATTTGTTTAATCTCAGACTTCCTCGTTATTCTTAAAGGCAATACATTGAAAACATACTTCAAAACTCTTGAAATCCCATGACTACATGGATTGATTTATAACAGAGTGACATCACTTACTGTATATCTTTAAGCATACTGATTTGCTGTTTCTGTCATAACCGTTGGCTTCATTTTTAATGTTTATACTTACTTGAAGTAGCTAGAAAAGAATAAACACTTTATAACAGTTGCTAACAAGATGTACTCATGTATATAATGATCTTGGAGGGGAAAAGAACTTCCTATTGAGCATTTTGCACAACAAATAATGGAACCCTAATGAGTACAGTAAAATATATATTTCTACTTTTTTTCTTATAGACTAAACTTTAACAAATAAAATGGCCCTAGGAAACTAGAAGGGCTATTTTTTCCTTAGGTAAACACCAACACCAGCAGGTGGAATTAAATGGAATGTTTGTTTCCCCCTACCCCCGATTCATTTAATGCTAAAATTTCACCAGCTAGATACACTCATAAAATGGTAACTTAAGCAGTCATAAAACTGTTTTTTTCAATCTTATCATAATCAATCAAACATGAACTCTTGCTTAGCTAGAAAAATCTGTGTGGATCTGAGAATAAATTATTAATCTTTCCCCTTCTGAGTCCCACAGTGTTATTTACAAAGCACATTAATTTATGAAAATGTTAATATAATTAGTTCTTAATAAACTAAATTTATCAGGAAGACTTTTTGTGAATCCTAATGATGGGGGAAAATGGAAACTTATGCTTGACCAATCATTTATTTTTAAAGTTTACATTAAATTTGCATATAAAGTAAAGGTGCAGTAGGATGGGTAGAACATCAGATGCTGTATATAGTGACAATTTCTGTTATATTTGCTGTCTTAATTCATTTCAAAGTCACTGCTGTGCACCAATTAAGTGTATACTATGAGTCTTCCCATTTCAAAGTTCAAAGGGCATCAAAGTGTAGTAATTTGCAGTTTTGGATTAATCACTGCTATTTTTATGCTGTATAAAGAACTGGTGTCAAATTCTATAACCTTGATCTTACAATCAATGTCATATCATCCTGCATTAAAGTACCAGATGTTGTCAATTTGCAATTTACACATTTAAATAATATACTAATTTAAAATACTACCTCATTAGAATTAGAAAGGAAAGTATGTTTCTTTGGCATGTTACTGTTGAATAATAAAAAGCAACTGACAAGTTATTATAAAGATTTTTGACAGCATTTTAATTAAAATCGGTTACTTGGTGAATTCAATAGATCATGTACCTAAATGGTACTTCAGCACTGCAGTTCAAATTTTATATTAAATCCAGTCAATTAATGCAAAAATGTAATATGCTAAAAAACGGACCAAAAAATGTCATTTGGTAGAAGTAGGCTAGATGGACAACAAAGTATTCTTCCAGCTAGCAAGCTCACAGTAAAGTACATAAAAACTTACAGAAGCGACAAAGGGTCCTGTGGCACCTTATAGACTAACAGACGTATTGGAGCATAAGCTTTCGTGGGTGAATACCCACTTCATCGTTGCATCCGACGAAGTGGGTATTCACCCGCGAAAGCTTATGCTCCAATACGTCTGTTAGTCTATAAGGTGCCACAGGACCCTTTGTCACTTCTACAGATCCAGACTAACACGGCTACCCCTCTGATACATAAAAACTTACAGTATCTTAAGCTTCACCTTATGTGCTTTCTGTTAGTTGCCTGGTAATTTCGTTCTTCATATTGTGCCCAAATGTGTCCACTTAGTTCATGATGAACACAACATCAGGAGAAAAAGAATTTTCTATCATTGAGCTGCTCAGAAATTTATACTTTGGGAGCTTATGGATGTGCTTATACAAAAGGTCCCATTTTGGACAGGAAGGGATTGGACAGGAAGGGATTTTCTTGACTGAAAATGAGGAAAGGGTTCCATCAATAAGCTTTTAGTGAAAGTACCCCCACTACCAAACAGTACGCAGGAGACAGAAAAATGATAATGTAGATTGACCAAATAGTTTTAACGTAGGAACATAATGTTCCTGTGACAGACATATGAGATCTGCCCTGAAGTGTGCTGGGGTTTTAAGATAATGAATTCAATATGGACTTTAAACTGTTTCATAAAACTAATTTCATGTCTATATTGGCTTTTGGGTTTGTTTGTTTTTTACTTTAGCTTTTTGGATTGTTTTTCTTTTTTAAGAATGGCTCACAAATATATTCGGTGGGTGAAGAAAACATTGCAGTCGACTGGATAGCAGATTTTCACCCGCTATGAGGAATAAATGTTTAGCTGCACAGCTAAGGCAGCTCCAGGTACCTGCAGCTGCCCCCATAAAATACCCTGATGTGTTACTCCACAGCATGCAGCTGATTCCACAGGAAAGTTAATAAAGTCTCAGGCTCTTGAACTGCAGCCAACCTCAAGTGGCTATTTGTGTCAGCTTTAGGGTTGTTTTGAGCTACCAGAGCAGCACATATCAGCCTTAATGCACAGGAGGATGTGACTTTCAGGTTGTAATAACTTCCCAAGTACTGCCGCCACAGGGTAGGCAGTGGGAAGGGGGATAAATGTGATGTGTGAGCTCATGCACATGGATCTTTGACTTTGTGGAGCTACCTTCACAAGGTCTGGATATGCGGGGGGAAGGTGGCATAGAGGTGTCTTATTCATTTTTCTGCACAGACCAGGGCAATTCTGAGGGGATCTGAAATGCTCTATACAGACCTTAGGTTTTAAGTTCTTTGGGGCAGGAACCATGTTTACTTCTGCATCTTATACAGCAATAAGCCCTCTCTTGGCAGTTCACAAAAATGTACCCAATCATTGGAAGCCTGTTGTCAAATGACCAAATCTCCCTGCACAGGAGGTGTCATAGTTCAAAGCAGTTTAAAGGGGAAATTGTAAGGGCTTTGTACAATTGAAGAAAAATATGTAGTTTCCATCTACATCTTCTCTACAAATATCTAAAATTGATTTTCTTATTCAAAAATTCAGTTACAATCTCCCCCAAATACGTTCTTAAATATCCTACTTTTGACTATTGCAGTACTTAACATGGCTGACACCTCAAAGGAGCATATAAAAAAACTGCTGACATATAATGAAATACATTAATTTTCTTATTATCTTTTTACTGGTGTATTATATTTCATTATTTCCAATACGAAATTAAACAGACAAAAATTTCCCCGGTAAAATTCAAATTAATATATATATATATATATATTAAAATCATAAAAGCTGCAGGTTTTATAATTAAATATTCCTTAAGAACTAAACTATAATTGTCCTATGAAGTTCAATGCCATCCTAACTGATCAAGATTGTGTAACAGTTGGCAAAGCAAATTATAAGTGAAACTGTAAACAAAATCAGAAAATATTTTAGCAACAACTAATAAAGAAATACAAGCCAATCACATATCTTAGCTGTCAGTTTTAAGTCTGTTGCATATTTTTAACAATCATTCCCTTTAAGCAAAGCTATACAGCCTGATTTTTTAAAGAAGCTGGGAGTTCAAGGCTCCCTGCAAAGTGAATGGGAGCTTGAGGTACTCAGCACTTATGAAAATCAGATCAGTATTTTTCCCTTCTTCATATTGGTATTTGATATTTTAAAAACCCTCTTCATATTTCAATCCCTTCAGGGCTGCAAGACTTCAGAAGAGTCATAGGAATTTACAGCACAATCATAGAATCATAGAATATTAGGGTTGGAAGAGACCTTAGGAGGTCATCTAGTCCAAACCCCTGCTCAAAGCAGGACCAACACCAACTAAATCAGGGCCGGCCCACAACACTTTGGCACCTGAGGCGGGGAGCTCAAATGACACCTGCATGCCCCCTCGCTTGGGTCAAAACTTTGAAAGGTCTCAATTCTTCCTTCTTCCTGTTCTATTCCTCTCATGGTACTGCTCTGCTACCTACTCCAATAAAGGAGAACTAATAACTTAAAATGCCTTGTTCAAAAATTGTAAGTAACACTTAACTTTCAAACACCTGAACAGCAAATGTAACTTTTCTTGTCTGCATAGTAAACACTGACATTTTTATCCATTTGAATAATCAAAGTGGTGCTTTCCGTGCCTTCTTGGTTGCAAAGATTGGAACTGCTTCCTGAAGGTTCAGAGTCTGGGCCAGCTCATGCTCTGTTGAGATGCAAGGCTGACCAGCCTCTCCTGTGTCTTTTTGGAGCGTAGATGTGTTTTTATTAACTTCAGCTTGGAGAAGCTGCGTTCTCCACTGGCAACTGGTACAGGAAGTGATAGAAGTATGCGCAGAGCAACAAAAGCATTTGGAAAGAGGGTGGTCATCTTATTTGTGCACATATATTCCAGAATAGCCTTTGGAGTTGATCCTGCTGAAATGTATCTTGAAAGGGCTTTCAGTTCATCACCTAAATCACTCGCATCAATATTGTGCATGTCATCATGTGTCAACACTGTCTCTAGTGCCCTACATTGTTGGTGTAGGTCTTCTTCAGGTATAGTGAGGAGTTTTGGAATATCATACAACATCCCAAATATACTGCTGCGTTCGTTGAGCTGCATGAAACTTTCTTCAACTGACTGTATTGCACAATCTAGCACCTGGTTAAAGAATTCAACTTTACTTGTTGTTTGGGGTCTCTTAGTCTTATGGGATTATCCTGTGCCTCATAATCAAAATGTCTTCTTCTTCGGTGACTCTTGTATTCTTGAATGGGTGGGAAAATAGCTTCATTGTGAAGTTCCTCTGCCAACTTCTGTGCACTCTTCAGAACGTTTTGAAATCCCTCATCTGACTGGTAAGACTTTAGGTATGACTTTGCTTTTTCCAGTTGTTCCATTGCTCCAGATATATCAAGGTAAACACCTTGGATTCTCTTGCTTACAACATTTATTTAAAACAGTATGTCATGCCACAATACTAAGCCACACAGAAATTTGAAGTTATGTATGTTTCTGGTGATTCCATTTCCCTCTGCCACTGTTCTCCCATGAAAAGTTCCTGTCATAGCATTATCCTCCAGAATGGCAACTATGGCATCATCTATCTTCCCAATTTGGTGTTTGATAGGCTTTATCGCCTCCGCTCGACTTTCCCATCGTGTGGCACTCAGTGGTTTCAGTGTCAGAGAGGATGTTCCCAGATGTTCCTTCAAAATTTGCCATCAATGAGTCGATGCAGAGAAAAATACATAGATGCTTTGAATTACATTAAAAAATTCTGCAGCCTCACTAGAAGCTGATACTGCATCACTGACCACCAAGTTCAATGAATGAGAACTGCATGGGACAAAAAAACCTCGAGGGTTTAACTCTCGGATTCATATCTGCACTCCTCTTTTCTTTCCTTTCCTTTCCTTTCATGTTGGCATCATTATCGTAGCCCTGACCTCTCATGTCAGCTATCACAATTCTCATATCTTCCAGCTTTTCAAGAAGCACATTTGCCATATCAGCTCCTGTAGTATCATCAATGTCCATAAATTCTAGAAAATGCTCTCTGACAGTCACCATTGCAGGGACATTTTCACTAGGTTCTCTTGTCATTACAAAATGCACCATTAAACTAATGTGTTCTCTATGGCTGATGTCAGGTGTGCAGTCCAGAATAACAGAGTAATGTCTTGCTGACTTCAGATCTGCCACAATCTTCTGTTTGACTTTTGTTGCCAGTAACTGTATGATCTCATTTTGAATTGTTTTTCCAAGGTAGTGGTGTGTGTACATTTCTTGGATGGTGACTCTTCTTAGATGCTCCTGGAGTGCAGCATCAAACTCAGCCATCAGCTCCACAATTTTAAGGAAGTTTCCATTGTTTGGCACATACATCTTATCTGAAGTGTCATGCAGTGCTAGGTTTTGGGTAGAAAGCATTCTCACAATGGCAATGAGCCTTTTCAGAACATTTTGCCAATAAAGAGACTTTGATGCAATCTTCTCTTGATGCTGATCATCTCTGGTGGCCTTTAACCTTAGTCTCATCTTAGGCTCTTTCCACCTATGGAATGCTCTCTGGTGATTTGCTGCCTTCTCATGGCATGCCAGATTTCTAGCCAGATTTTTCCAGTCCTTTGTTCCTGTAGAACCCAACGTGGCTGGAACATTAGACTGGAAGAGTTTGCAACAAAAACAGTATGCAGCATTCTGGGTTTTTGAGTACATAAGCCGTGGCCTCTCCACTTTGTCACCATTGGGGATTTCACGCCAGTAATGTGTTGGATGGAAACTTCAATTTTCATTGTATTTGGGGAACATGAAGTTTTTCACTTGCTGTGGCCCATGCAGTACAAGGAAGTCCCTCAGGCTACTGCTCAAGTGGGTCCATAGTCCTGGATCATCTAGACCTAAGGAACTAAACTCAGCAGCAGCTGTTTCTTCCGCCTCCACCACACTCTTCTCTGATCTACACTTTTCTTCAGGAATGTGCATGGTTACATCCATTTGAGATGGAGATATGGATTCTGCAGATATGGATGCTGCTAGGTCACCTGCACTCTGACTAACTGGAAGATCATGCATCTCCTCACCACTCACATCCTCACTGGGCCAGAAGGCTCACGGTGAACATTTGTGTCTATGTATCTCAGGAGAGCTCCTTCCTCCTTAGGTAGAAAAGCTTCCTTTGCTATCTTTCTTTTTCTGAATGCTGCCACAGAGGGGTGTTTTCTTCTTTCACTCATGACTGCTGTTCTGTGCCAGCTATAGTGGCTGTCAACACTCAGTTGAAGGGGACAAATAAGCAGGCTGGTAGCAGGGCCTGAGTGAGGGAAGATATCAGCATCTTTAGGGCCTAACTGGCTCCTACTACTTCAGTTGACTGCCTGTTCTCCTCAAGTGGGTTCAGGGAAACAGCAGGAAACAGCTCCCTGAGAAGCTGATGTTAGTCAGTCCAGGTTCCTGGTGGTGCTAGAAAGGTACATAAGAGGATCCTCCTCCTCCCTCTCCCTGCAGTTCCTGCTGCTTTCTGTTATTCCCTCTCACCTTTTCTCCTGCCTGCCTGTTATGTCTCTTGTGCCCTCCTTCCTCCAGCACAGCACTCTACCACCTCTGTGCATCTAGAGCAGAGAGAATAGATATGCACCAGCAGCAGACACAATTTTCTACACTCTGGGTCCTAGTGCCCCCCCACAGTCTGGCACCTGAGGCAGTCATCTCAGTTCGCCTCATGGTAAGGCCAGCCCTGAACTAAATCATCCCAGCCAAGGCTTTATCAAGCCTTCTTGATAACAAGGGCACATTGCTGACTCATATATAGCTTCTCATCAACTATCAGGGCCGGCTCCAGGCACCAGTGCAGCAAGCGCGTGCCTGGGGCGGCAAGCCGCGGCGGGGCGTGGCCGGTAGCTGCGAGGGCGGCAGTCAGGCAGCCTTCGGTGGCATTTCTGTGGGAGGTCTGCCATTCCCGTGGATTTGGCAGCAATTTGGCAGTGGGAACATGGACAGCGTGGGACTGGTGGAGCGCCCGCAGGAATGCCGCCAAATCTGCGGGACCGGCGGACCTCCCGCGGAAATGCTGCCGAAGGCTGTCTGACTGCTGTGCTTGGGGTGGCACAAAACATAGAGCCACCCCGTCCACTATAATCCCCAGGTCCTTTTCTTCAGAACTGCAGTTTAGCCAGTCAGTCCCCAGCCTGTAGCAGCATATGGGATTCTTCTGTCCTCAGTCCAGGACTCTTGTATAGGTCACTCTGGGCCCTATCCCTACCCTCCAGTGTATCTACCTCTGCCCCATCTTAGCATCATCTGAGAACTTGCTGAGGGCACAATCAATCCCATCATCCAGATTATTGATAAAGATGTTGAACAAAACCGGCCTCAGGAGCGACTCCTGGGGCACTCCACTTGATACCGGCTGCCAACTAGACATCGAGCCGTTGATAACTAGCCATTGAGCCTGACAATCTAGCCAGCTTTCTATCCACCTTATAGTCCATTCATCCAATCCATACTTTTTTAACTTGCTGGCAAGAATACTGTGGGAGACCATATCAAAAGCTTTGCTAAAGTCAAGATATATCACAGCCACCACTTTCCCCATATCCACAGAGCCATGTATCTCATCATAGAAAGCAATCAGGTTGTTCAGGCAGATTTATATGTATTTTTTTGGAATCATAAGATTGACAGCCTAGAAGAGTGAAATTCCCCATGTATCCAGAAAACAACATGGGTACTCCCCTTACAAATCTCTCCTCTTTCCCTTATGTATCTCAAACCAGAACTGGAAGAAATTTTTCTATAGGAGAGAGGCTAATTTTCATGACCCTTTGACCTTTTGACCCATTACCCTGCTCATAAGGGTTCCATTCACATTCTGCTATGATGCGGAGAATTTTTGTGTTGTGGGAAGCTATAGACAAGGGACTGGAATTTGACCTCCAACCCATTTCACATCTGATCACTAACAGACATCCCAGTTTCAATAGAACTAAAATGCCTTTGTATCAGGTCTGGGAGCTTGCCTTTGTTTAGTTCAGAATGTGAACTTCTTAGGGCACAGATCCTGGCTTTGAACTAGTACCATTTCTACTGTTTCAGCAGTGCAAAAAGGCATGTAAAACTGGTCTAACAGTTTGGCTAGAATCCTGAGGTGGCATAAAGCAAGTGTGGTCAACTCCAAACCCCATCATGTGCCCTCCAGAGCATGTTGAGGGCATGTTTATTAAAAAGGGGAAAAAATCATAACCCTGCTGGCAACCCACAGCTGTCATAAGAGGCCCTTGGGGGTTAGTGCAGCCCAGACATGAATTAGACTTCCTTATGCCAGGAACTGGATTGACTGAGATCTCCAGGTGAAGGAGGAGCGATTAAGTGACCCTTGGGGTAAGTTTTTTGTCTGTAGTGTGTGTGTTTGTGTTTGTGGTGTGCTTGCTGCTTGACTAAAATAGACCTTGTGGTCTGTTTGTTTGGGGGATCGTGTGCTGAGCCTAGTGGCCTGCAAGGCAAGGCTAAGAGCTTCTTAATGAGGCATTGATCCCTAAGCCCTTTAGCACCCATCAATCCTTAACAAGGGGGTGGGGCTACTCAGGAAGACCAGGGCTTTAAAATGCCCACTCGTATGCATCCAGAGGAGCTAACGAACAGCCGCAGCTAACGGGAGTTTTGCAAGGGAATTTAAAGACGGAGAGTGGTGTGCTAATACACTTAACATTCTTTAAACTTTTTTAAATTTAAGGCCAAAACCACTCCCTGATAAAATCAAAAATTCAACAAAGGAACAAGCTGCAGGAGTAAAACGACAATGGAAGCAGAAGTCCAACAACAGAGTGGAGGCTATCCAGTTTATTGCACTTAATGGAGCATGTAGGATTACCTCCCCTATGGGCAAGTGGCATATATGTGCATTCAGTGCAAGGAGTTCCTGGCCCTCAGAGACTGTGTACATGCTTTAGAGACCAGAGTGGCTGAACTGGAGGAGCTAAGGGAGACAGAGAGGTACATAGATGAGACTTTCTGGGATACAGTAGAACTGTCCCACCTGTCTTTCAGGGAAGGAGAAGATCCAACTGGAGCAGAGAGAAATGATCCCATTATTGGGACTCTCCTTCCAGATGATGTTGTGGTATCTTCCCACACTGAGGATACCTCTCCAGGGGAGGGAATTCCAGTTATTAGGAAGAGACAGGTATAAGTAATGGCTGATTTGATCTTTAGAAACATAGATAGATGGGTTTGCAATGACTGGGAGAACCGCCTGATGACTTGCCTGCCTAGTGCGAAGGTTGCAGATCTTTTGAGACATCTAGATAGACTTATGTGTAGTGCTGGGGAAGAGCTGGTGCTCGTGGTACATGTAGCTACCAATGAGATAGGGAAGAATAGGAGAGAGGTCCTGGAGGCCAAATGTAGGCTGGTAGGTAAGAGATTGAAGTCCAGGACCTCCATGATAGCATTCTCTGAAATTCTTTTTAGTTCCATCAACAGGGCTAGGTAGATAGGAAGAAGTGCAGGGTCTCAATGCATGGATGACGCAATGGTGTAGGAAGGAGGGTTTTAGATTTATTAGGAACTGGGGAAACTTTGGGGGAAGGAGGAGCCTATACAGGAAGGATGGGCTCCATTTAAACCCAAACGGAACCAGGTTGCTCTCACTTAAAATTAAAAAAGGTTGTAGAATACTTTTTAAACTAAGGGCTGGGGGAAAGCTGACAGGTACAGAGGAGCACATGGTTCTGATATAGATATTCCTTAGCGGAGGATCTCTTAATGGGGATTTTCTATGTCCTAGTAAAGAGGAGAGGATGGAAGATGATAAAGTACGGGTAGGATCTGATGAGAAACCGTCAAATGAAAAAGAGTCCCATTCAAGTACATCATGTAGTGGCAGACAGCTAAAAAGTGACAATTTTTTAAAGTGCTTATATACCAGTGCTAGAAGTCTAAATAATAAGATGGGTGAACTAGAGTGCCTCATATTAAATGAGGATGTTGATATAATAGGCATCACAGAGACTTCCTGGAATGAGGACAGAGTAATACCAGAGTACAAAATATATCAGAAGGACAGAACAGGTCATGTTGGTGGGGGAGGGGCACTATATTGAAAGAAAGCATAGAATCAAATGAAGTAAAAATCTTAAAAAAAACTAAACTGTACCATAGAATCTCCATGGATAGTAATGCCATGCTTGAAAAACAAGAATATAGCAGTAGGGATATACCAACCACCTGACCAGGATGGTGATAGTGACTGCGAAAAGCTCAGGGAGATTTGAGAGGCTATAAAAATAAAAAACTCAGTAAAAATGGGGGATTTCAATGATCCCCATTTTTATTGGGGACATGTCACCTCAGGATGGGCTGTAGAGATAAAGTTTCTTGGCACCTTATATGTCTGCTTCTTGGAGCAGCTGGTCCTGCACCCCATAAGAGGAGAGGCATTCTTGATTTAGTTCTAAGTGGAGCACAGGATCTGGTCCAAGAGGTGAATATAGCTGAACCGCTTGGTAATAGTGACCATGATATAATTAAGTTTAACATCCCTGTGGTGGGGAAAACACCACAGCAGCCCAACATGGTAGCATTTCATTTCAGAAAGGGGGACAACACAAAAATGATGAAATTATTTAAACAGACATTAAAAGGTACAGTGCCAAAAGTGAAATCCCTGCATGGAAATTTTTTAAAGACACCATAATAGAGGCTCAACTTAAATGTATACCCCAATTTTAAAAAAAAACAACATAGTAAGAGAACAAAAAAAGTGCCACCGTGGCTAAACAAAGTAAAAGAAGCAGTGAGAGGCAAAAAGGCATCCTTTAAAAAGTGGAAATTAAATCCTTGTGAGGAAAATAGAAATGAGCATAAATTCTGGCAAGTGAAGTGTAAAAATATAATTAGAACGACCAAAAAAAAATTTGAAGAACAGCTAGCCAAAGACTCAAAAAGTAATAGCAAAATTGTTGTTAAGTACATCGGAAGCAGGATGCCTTCTAAACAACCCTTGGGGCCACTGGACGATAGAGATGCTAAAGGAGCACTCAACGACAATAAGACCATTGTGGAAAAACTAAATTAATTATTTGCATTGATTGTCACAGCTGAGGATGTGAGGGAGATTCCCAAACCTGAGCCATTCTTTTGAGGTGGCAAATCTGAGGAACTGTCCCAGACTGAGGTGTCATTAGAGAAGGTTTGGAACAAATTGATAAATTAAACAGTAATAAGTTACCAGGACCAGATTGTATTCATCCAAGAGTTCTGAAGGAACTCAAATGTGAAAGTGCAGAACTAACTACTAACTGTGGTTTGTAGCCTATCATTTAAAACAGCTTCTGTACCAAATGACTGGAAGATAGCTAATGTGATGCCAATTTTTAAAAAGAGCTCCAGAGGTGAATCCGGCAATTACAGGCCAGTAAGCCTAAATTCAGTACCGGGCAAACTGTCTGAACCTATAGTAAAGAACAGAATTGTCAGACACATAGATGAACATAATTTATTGGGGAAGAGTCAACATAGTTTTTGTAAAGGGAAATCATGCCTCATCAATCTACTAGAGTTCTTATGTTTTTATGTTCTTATCAGCTGGCTCCAGGACTAAAGAAGACAGAGCTGCTTTTTCATATCCTCAGGCACTGAACCAAGAAGTTGGCTGGACATGAAGAGAGGGGCAAATGTCTTCTCTGTTCAGTGCATCTCTGAGAACACCGTTGCTGCTCAACAAACAAAAATAAATAAAGAACCAGAAGTATCCAGGAAACCTACTTCTCCAATGTAACTAAACAAACTAGGATCATGCTTTGCATTATAATGATTTAAATTCAGTCTTGATAAATGAATTAGCAGGATACAACCACCATCTTGCAATGTTAAAGATCTGCCCACTCAAATAACATTTCTGTAATGCATAGGTGACGACTCCATGAATGCTCCAGGGCTGAAAAAAACAGTAGGTGGCAGGCGCACATACATGGCGCACAATTAAACTGGAAGGCGCAAAGGACGTGCTGGCAAAAACAAAAGTCAGTGCTTCTGCTCTAAAGGGTTGCTGTAGCATCACTTCTTTTCTGGCACTGGTATTGTCAAAGAATACCTGTCCTAAATGGTATCAGGATTACTAAAGAAAACTGAGAAGCAACTATGAGGACAACACAAATAGAAACATGATTTCTATGCTTCTTTGGGAAATATTAGTAATCAAGTCTCCAGATGCATTGTAACATCAAGGCAAAAAAACCCAGAGATACAGATTGTTAAAGACCTTTGAAAAGCATCACAGGGTAAGTCAGATCCACATTTGGCTTTATCAGGTAATAATGCAGCACCATTAGAATGTGGATTGTCTGCTGCAGAACAATTAATGGTAACTACAAAATGTTTACAGGAGAGGTTTTTTTCATCAGTAAAGAGCAGTCCAACAATGAGGTCTTGCATACAAATGGAAGTGCAAGAAAAACATTTTAAAAGAACAAATCATCTAGTTTAATTGCTAAAGAATATAGCAAGTATAAAGAGACTTTGATCCTGAAACAAAAGGGCTAAAATTCTAAAGCAAGCTATAACTCCACTTATATTATCTAATAATTGAGCATTGACACATTTCCAGAAGTAATAGATTCTTGGAGCAGGAAACTTCTCTGTTGAAAGAGAATCCATAACAGTGTGCTGTGGCATAATCCCCCAATGAGTTATGCAGGTCACTCAAACAAGTGTTCATGTAACACCAAAAGACCCCGGTCATCGGCAGGCGGAACTGAACCTGGGACCTGTGAAACGTAGTACATGAGTGTCTCCTGTATGAGCTAAAAACCATATGGCTATTAGCTAAGGCTCTCTCTAAGTGGTCCCTGTGCCACTACATGGGACAGAGCACCACACCTAGGAGGTGTGTGGGTTTCATTAGCACATCACAATGTGTTCTATGTAAGCCACTGTTTTACAGAAAAAGGAGATGTTGTGTCTTACCTTGTCAAATGTTTTACCAAAGAAATCACCCCTCTGGAGCTGGGATGCTGCTTCTCATTATATTGTTGCAGGTGGCTCTGCCTCTTTGCTGATGGCTAGACTTTTGGTGTCCAGCAGTGCCCTTCCCGCACTCTTTTGCTCAACCCCTCAAAGCTTCCATAGACTGAAATGTTGAAATTAAGAAGTTGAGAAAACTCAACAGATGATTTACAGCTGATTACTTTATTTTAATCTTACCTTTTTCATGAAAAATAAGCAACTAAAATATTTTTGCAGAAAATGTTTTGGTCAAAATTCTCAAGGTTTTTTTTAGTTTTGTGTGTGTGTGTGGTTTTTTTATGACAGAAAAGAAAAAACTGAATAAATAAAATTGGTAAAAAAAGTAACAAATTTGGGATAATTCCCCACTCCTGCTTTTTTCCCCTATTACCAGTGGGGCGGGGGAGGAGAAAAATGTGTACCAAAAAACTTCCCTAAAAACCAAAAATGTATTCAGTTTTTTTGAGAAAGATTTTACTAGCACTCATCATGGATGACCTGCATAATTCATTCCTGGCTTCTCCTCACGAGTAATGAAGCCATTCAAAAGTATGCTAATTAAACTTTATATTGCACCATACCATGATGTATCTGTTTATAGAATGATGTAAATATTATGGACCATATGAAGATGCTAACAAGTCAAATCTATGCAGTGCATATACACTGACAAGAGACAATGTAATACATGTAAAAGACCAAGTTATGACAAAGAAAAAAAAAGAAACAAGTGAATTAAAATCAATAAAATATAGATTTTTTTCTACAGGAAGCGTATTAGGCTAGAAATTCAATTTCATATTTTGTATTTCAGTCAAGAAAAAAAATCTTTGCTTTAAATAGATTCTCTCTCTTGCTAGTAGTGTAGAGCTCCCATCTTCCACTTATTCATTTATGTCAGAACTAGTCTTTACAATCACCTTTTCCTTATGGTTTCCTACTGCTGATTCTAGAGGTGAAATTCTGATCTTGGTTTTCAGAGCCTAATGAGGATGGGTTAGGTAAGGAATTGAATGGTAGTGGCCTAGTGGATGGTCCCTGAACAACATGGTTATTGCAGTCTGCAGAGCTACTTACTGCAGCATCTAAATGAATTAGCATGCTTTCCCTAAGACCCTGCTGGTGGATGTTGGTAGTCACACAGGTGGCCATCAGCTTAGCCATGCCCCCTGCACAACCATGTAACACTGCCAGATGTGTGCAAGACAGGGAGGAGTGAGGGATGAGCATGGGGTTGGGAATCAGGAGACCCTGAGTTCTAATCTAATAGTCTAATAATACAGACTGTGTGCCATTGGGGAAGTTACTTTGTCTTTCTGTCTCAGTTACTGTATCCATAAAACTGGCATAGTAATACTTACTTTCTCATCTCCCAAGAGTTTTTGTAAGGTTAGTGGCTGTACAATGCCATGAATATCCAACAATTAACTATCATAAGGTAGGCTTGCACCCAGCTATGGCGTGCTCCTTATACCCAGGTTTTTTTCCCGCAGTGCGCAAGCACAAGGCACATCAGAATTATGCTTTGTAGCCAGTATTTTTTCTTACTATAAACAGATAAATAGTTTGATATATGGGATAATTCTCCAGGAATCCTCACCTAGTACTTATGGTACTCATCCACTCACAAATCTATTTACCTACTTGACAGGCAATTCACATCTCTAATGGAAACTGAATATTGTTTCATTTTTTTCATTATTATGTCAATTGTGCTTTGGAACCACCTATGTTGCACAATAAATACATTAGTGATTTGAGCATCTGGTTTCTGTCATTTGTTCTACTCAGTAGGCAAGAGCAGTGAAATATGTCATACATAATCACACACAAATTGAATGATCAGAAATATATTGATACCAACAGCTGAGAACATGCTTTGAAACACTGACACTGTGATGACTGTAACTGGGAGCTGATTTAAAGATTCTGAAGGTAATCTCAAAGAAATGGTAACTGAGCGCTAAATCCATAGAGGGAGTTAGACACTAACTGCCAAATTCTAAAGTCCAAAAGTTAGATCCTCAAATTCCCTGCTCAGCTGCCTGCCTAAACCTGTAGGTATCTAAGCCCTGGTCTACACTACGAGTTTAGGTCGAATTTATTCGCATTATATTGATTGATCCGTGCACCCGTCCAAACGACGAAGCCATTCACATTGACTTCTAGGGCTCTTAAAATCGATTTCTCCACTACACCCCCAACGAGGGGATTAGTGCTAAAATCGATATTGCCGAATCGAATTAGGCTTAGTGAGGACACAATTCGATGGTATTGGCCTCCTGGATCTATCCCACAGTGCACCATTTGACTGCTCTGGACAGCAGTCTGAGCTCGAATGCTCTGCCCAGGTAGACAGGAAAAGCCCCATGAACTTTTGAATTTCATTTCCTGTTTGGCCAGTGTGGCGAGCTGCAGGTGAGTGCAGATCTCATCAGCAGACCATGATGGAGTCCCAGAACCGAAGATGAGCTCCAGCGTGGACCGAGCATGAGGTACGCGATCTGATCGCTGTATGGGGAGACGAAACCGTGCTAGCAGAACTACGGTCCAAAAGAAGAAATGCCAATACATATGCCAAAGTCTCCAAGGGCATGCAGGACAGAGGCTACAACAGGGACGTGCAACAGTGCCGCGTTAAAATTAAGGAGCTCAGGCAAGCTTACCAACGAACCAGAGATGCAAATGGCCACTCTGGGTCAGAGCCCCAGACATGCCGCTTCTATGATGAGCTGCATGCCATTCTTGGGGAGTGCAGCCAGCACTGACCCATTCATGTGGTATGACTCCGTACGTAGATCATCAGAAACCAGCGAGGAGCATTTTCGGGAAGAGGAAGATGATGATAATGATGCTGAAAAAAGCGCACAGACACAGCAAGGAAGCGGAGAAGCCCTTTTCCCCGACAGCCAGGAACTGTTTTTCACCCTGGAGCCAGTACCCTACGAACCCACTCAAGACGTGCTCCCGGACCTTGAAGGTGGAGAAGGGACCGCTGGTGAGTGTACCTCTGTTAAATTAATACATGTTTTATAAGCAAGCGTGTTTAATGATTAATTTGCGGCCAGTACAGCTACAGCTACTGGAAAAGTCTGTTAACATGTCCAGGGATGGAGTGGAAATCCTCCAGGGACATCTCCAGAAAGCTCTCCTGGATGTACTCCCAAAGCCTTTGCAAATGGTTTCTGGGGAGGGCAGCCTTACCCCATGCTCCGTGGTAAGGCACTCTACCACGCCAGGCCAGTAGCACGTAGTCTGGAAACATTGCATTGCAAAGCATGGCGGCGTATGGTCCCAGTGTTTGCTGGCATTCAAGCAACATCCGTTCTTTATCTCTCTGTGTTATCCTCAGAAGAGTGATATCATTCATGGTCACCTGGTTGAAATAGGGGAATTTTATTAAGAGGGCATTCAGAGGGGTCCGTCCCTGCTGGGCTGTTTGCCTGTGCCTGAACGGAAATCTTCCCTGCTGTTACCCACGCGGTGGGGGGAGGGGAACAGCGATCATCTTGGATGTGTGTGTGTGGGGGGTGAGGTGGGGGGGTTCGATTAGGTTCGCGCTGCATGTTAACCCAAAAACCGCCGCCCCTCCCTTTTCAATTGCCAACCCATGTTAAATGGCTAACCCAACGGCTGTCTGTTATGGGAAACGAGGGGGTTGCTGTTTGAAACCATTTCCACATGTTATGAAGGTTAAAGAAGCCAATAGATTATGGCTTACCATGGCTGCCTGCATGCCGAATTTTGTTGCCCGCCGGCCCTGCTTGTGTGATCTCTCACACCAAAGCGGCAGACCCTCAATGTAACAGGCAAAGTGCGACCTTGGACCAAATGCACATGTGCTATGTAATGTTTGGAGCATTGTTCTCTAATATGTGTCTTTTAAACTACTCTTCTCCCGTTTGTTTCCTCCCGCAGCTGCAAATGTTTCAACGCTCCCCTTTTTATCACCATCCCAGAGGCTAGCGAAGATTAGAAGTAAAAAAAAAGGAATCGAGACGATATGTTCTCAGAGCTCATGCAGTCCTCCCACACTGAAACGGCCCAGCAGAATGCGTGGAGGCAGACACTGTTGGAGTCCAGAAAGGCACAATTTGATTGTGAGGACAGGTGGCGTGCTGAAGACAATGACTGGCAGGATGAAGAGAGACAGCGGCGGGCTGAAGAGAGTAGGTGGTGTCAGCACGCTGAGAGAAACAAGCACAGACTGGTGGGACCGCATAGTGTTGCAGGTGTGGGACGATCAGCAATGGCTGCGAAACTTTCACATGCGTAAGGGCACTTTCATGGAACTTTGTGACTTGCTTTCCCCTGCCCTGAAGCGCCAGAACACCAAGATGAGAGCAGCCCTCACAGTAGAGAAGCGAATGGCGATAGCCCTGTGGAAGCTTGCAACGCCAGACAGCTACCGGTCAGTCGCGAATCAATTCGGAGTGGGAAAATCTACAGTGGGGGCTGTTGTGATGCAAATAGCCAAGGCGATCACAGAACTGCTGGTACCAAGGGTTGTGACTCTGGGAAATGTGCAGGTCATACTGGATGGCTTTGCAGCAATGGGGTTCCCAAACTGTGGTGGGGTGATAGACGGAACCCATATCCCTATCTTGGCACCAGACCAACAAGCCAGCGAGTACATAAACCGAAAGTGTTACTTTTCAATAGTGCTGCAAGCACTGGTGGATCACAAGGGACGTTTCACCAACATCAACGTGGGATGGCCGGGAAAGGTACATGACACTCGCATCTTCAGGAACTCTGGTCTGTTTCAGCTGCTGCAGCAAGGGACTTTCTTCCCAGACAAGAAAATAACCATTGGGGATGTTGAAATGCCTATAGTTATCCTTGGGGACCCAGCCTACCCCTTAATGCCATGGCTCATGAAGCCATACACAGGAAGCCTGGACAGTAGTCAGGACCTTTTCAACTATAGGCTGAGCAAGTGCAGAATGGTGGTGGAATGTGCATTTGGACCTTTAAAGGCATGCAGGCGCAGTTTATTGACTAGGTTAGACCTCAGCGAAACTTGCCAGAATCGGCGTTCCATGGCATAAACCTGCTCCATTAACACCATGATGTCCACCTTGCGGGGGGGGGGGGGGGGGGGGGCTTTTTTGAGAGAGGTCTGTGTCCATGTCCTCATCACTGTCCTCAGGGCACTGCCGTCGCCTCGTTGCCTGCTGTAGCAGGTCCCGGTTCTCGTTCTCCAAATACTGCTGGAAAATGCGCGTGGTGTTCATAGCAGCGATAACAGCCGCGGCGATCTGAGCGGGCTCCATGCTTTCCCTGGTATGGCGTCTGCAGGACAACAGAGTGGCAGCAGAGTGGCAGTGGAAGCGGCGGGTGGATAACAATGGTGTCAGCAATATGGCGCCCGCATGAAAAAAGGGGCAAAAGGATTTTTTGCTCCCCGCTCAGTTGCTTTCACGGAGGGAGGGGGGAGCAAGGGGTAGGCTGACAGTAGACGGTGCAATATGCTTGCTAGCTATCATCATCTCCTGGCCCCCTCAAGGATTGAACTCACAACCCCGGGTTTAGCAGGCCAATGCTCAGACCGCTGAGCTATCCCTCTGCCCGTGTTCCAGGCAGTACTAAATCTCCATTAAACAAAACGTAAAAAAGAGAATGACCAGAGTCACTCCCATTTATGTCCAAGCACCCCCAGCCAGCCACACCATAGGCTGGCCAGGAGCACACAGGGGACGATGATGATGGCTTGCAAGCATATTGCACCATCTGCTGCACACAGGGGACAATGATGATTTCAGGTCTGTTGCATCACCTGCTGCTAGAAGGCAAGGAGCTGTGTAGTCCTACAACTATCAGTTTCAGGCAGAATGGCCTTCTCAAGGATTGAACTCACAACCGCAGGTTTAACAGGCCAATGCTCAGACCGCTGAGCTATCCCTCTGCCCGTATTACAACAGGACTGAATCCCCACTAGACCTAATGTCCAGGCGTACGCTGGAGACGTACGGTCATTGTGAGCTGAGCAGGCTCCATGCTTGCCGTAGCAAACCCGGAAACCCCGGAAAAAAGGCGCGAAAAAGATTGCTTTCACGGAGGGAGGGAGGGGGGATGGCTTGACGACATGTACCCAGAACCACCAGCAACAATGTTTTCTGCCCCATCAGGCTTTGGGATCGCAACCCAGAATTCCAATGGGCGGCGGAGACTGCGGGAACTGTGGGATAGCTACTCGCAATGCAACACTCCGAAAGTCGACGCTAGCCCCGATACTGTGGACACAGTCCATCAACCCAATGGCCTTAATGGTCTTTAGTGGGGACACACACAATCGATTCCATAAAATTGAGTTTTAAAATATCGACTTCTATAAATTCGACCTAATTTCGTAGTGTAGACGTACCCTAAATTTCCTATGTATGTACATTTCCAGGGGTAAGGTCCTCTAGATGCCTAAATTTCTGCCAGTTGGTGGCTTTGCACATGTGCCACTACTGATCTACGGTGCCTAAGTCCCAGAGTAACAGTGTTTCTTGCCTTAAGGCTCTGGTGTTTAGTTTATAGCTGGGGAAAATTTTCATTTTTTTCAAAAAAAATTTGAGTTTCTGAAATGGAAAATTATTTGACAAACCACAGAAGTTAGAGATGGGAAAGGCCTCTGTAGGCCATCCAATCCATTTCCATATTGATGTAGGATTGTTCCCTACAGCACATTCTTTAGCATATTGTCCTGTCTGGTTTTAAAATGTCCAAAAAAGGAAGCTTTCATCACTTGGGAACATGGCGGATCAGAACATGGGTCTATCTAGTCCAACATTCTGTTTCAGACAGCAGGCTGTACCCATGCTATAGAGAAAGGTGGAAGAAACCCTGCAGTAAGGAGACAGGTAAGTAACTGGAGGTGTCAGGGAATGAATTGCTCCAAGTGAAAAGTAAAGTAAATTTATTGCAATCATAAATTGGTGATATGATAAGGTGATAAGGTGCATCGTAATCTCCCCTCCATCTTCTGCACTGGAGCAGGTCCGTTTTCATATCTGATTGGCTGTCCACTATAGAAACTTTGAAAAGAGCAATACTGCCAGGTCTAGGATCTATAGTTCATTTATTTATTTATTTATTTTATTTTTATTTTTCAGTGACTGTTATTTCCTGTGTGTGCGTCTTAGCTTTCTCATGTGCCTGCTATTATTGTACTCACTCATGTTTGCAGTTCTTTCCAATTGAATATCATCTGTGAATTTTGATATTGCTGTTTAATTACATTTTAAATAATTAATGTAGATGCTAAATAAGTCTAGATTTAATATTGAACCTGTCATAACCAGTACCTGGGAAGTTTCAAGCATCCATTCTTTATTTATTATCTAATTGCTAAAATTTCTGTTACTATTTTTGTCTTATTTAAGAAAGTCTGTTGCAGTATAGCATTGCACAGATGCTATCTAAATACTTACATTTAAGATACAGAGATATTGCTGCTTTGCTTCCGGATACTTAAAAAAAACCCCTGCTTCTGGTTACTTAATTGAACTAGTAATTACACTTGAACATGTGGGTTCGTTGTTTTCTGCTTGAAATAATTACTCAATGAAGCTTTCACCAGGGCTATCAGCAGGAAGCAAACAATCGGTGTATTGGTAAGAGTTTATAAAGCACTTGTGTGTTTTGCCAGATGGAGGAACAGATGGGTGTATAATACACACAAAAACTGACTACACGATCTTAGGTCTCAACCAGCAGCCACAGCTGAAATGTACAAGAATCAGTTGTAACCGCTCCACAGCTGCCCGTTTCCAAGGAGATTGACTAAGTGATCTAAAAAATTTTAAAGCACATACTCTGATTTTACCCAAGTTTCCCCTCCAAATTGTGAGCAAAAGGGGCTTATTCTTGCATCTAACCTGTCTATGGTATTTCTGAAATATTAATGTTGCACCCTGTTGTCAGGGCCGGCGCGCCCACTAGGCAACCCTAGGCGGTCGCCTAGGGCACCAAGATTTGCGGGGGGGGTGGCTGCCCGCTGCCTCCCCGCTCAGCGGCTGAGCTGCTGAGCAGGGAGACAAGGGGCGGCTTGCCGTGCCTGTCCCTTGTCTCCCCGCTGAGCTGCTGAGCGGGGAGACAAGGAGCAGCCGCAGTGAGCCGCCCCACCGCCTCCCCCACTCAGCACCTGAGCGGGGAGCCGGGGGCGGCCGCCCTGAACCGTCCCCCGGCTCTCCGCTCAGCTCCTGTGGCCCGCCGGTTGGGGGGGGGAAGCTGACCTGCTGCGGGCGGGGGAGCTGGCTGGGGGGGACGGCATGGGGGGGGCGGCGCCGGGCTGGTGCAAGGAAGTTTCGCCTAGGGTACGAAACTTCCTTGCACCAGCCCTGCCTGTTGTAGTGCATATTTTCCAATTAGAATGTTGCAGTTTCTGATTCCTGTCATATATGTCAATTTTTACCCACATATGTGCAATATTATGTCTCCTTCCCCAATATATCTCACATTTCAGTCTCACCATGTCCAAGAGGACATACAACTTCTGATGAAAAGGGATGTGTTTTTCAGAAGCTCTGAAGAGATCAAATAAATAGATACCATTTACAATCCTTTTTCAAATGCAGCACAAATCTTTATGTCTGTAGCAGGGAACTAATACACACAGCCATGAAGAAATGTCAGGGAACAAACAGAAGGTGAACCAGAAGGATGTTCCAGGCAGAAAACATGGGGCCTTAGAGTCACCACGTTCATCAAGAGAAACACTTTGAACAAGCACATCCGGACATAATGAGAGTTTCAGTGAAATTCTGTTTGAATTTGCAAGGCATTAGGTAGTGTTTAGTGTTTGTGCCACAACTGCAGTTTTAAAAGCAAAGTAGGATAATATATTTGCAGGAGTAATTAATTTAGAAAGCATTTTGACAAAATGGAAGACAAAGCAGAGAATGAACAATCCTATATTTAAAAAACAAAGGTTGAGGGCCTTGAACAAATAAACAGATCTCTGGCAAGCTTGCTGAAAGACAATCTACTACTAAATTATTATATGGCCGAGAACAAAGAGAACGCTAAAAAAGGGTTTACAAATATTTGCTTGAATTTGTAAGTGAATTTGCTTTGGTCCTTCTCATATATTTTTTATGTTTGTTTTCCAGGATCTATTCCATATTCTAAGAGATTGGGATCCATTAATGTTAATTGAAAACATGTTTCCAAGTCACATGTATGAGTACGTATGAAAACAGAATTCTCATATATAAGTAAGTATTCCGGATAGCATGCTTACTTAATTTTTGGGGGAGGAAACAATATTATTTGCTTTATCTGAACAATCACAATGAGTTCATATTTTCAGTATTAAATGCTTCAAAGTTATTCATGATCAATCCACCTCCATAAATATGAAAAATCTGAATAAATTAAATGAAATTATAATATGCTGTCAAATATTCTACAAGGAGAGGGAGAGGCTAAATTTTTCAGAAATTATTCAGTGTAAAATATTTACTCATCAACGTCAGAGAGTTGAAAAAAAATCAAATCAAGGCAAACATTTTAAGATGATTTGGCTGTATCTGGTCATAGAGGAAGATGCTTCATAGTACTGGTTCTTGCTAAAAACACTAGAAGGAAGCTTTTGATTGATGCAATACTTTGGATACTGAGGTGATGATACTGGGCCATTCAATCCCACTCACCTCCCTTGGTGCCACTCAGGTAGCGCAATGTGAGAAGAGATCGCTTGTCACTTCCTTACCAGTGTAGGAAAGTTATCAGTAGGTGTAAAGTCAGTGGACCTGGAGGTTCCATCACTATAGATTTAGGTAGTGGGGTGTGCGTGCCAGGAGCGTGCCAAGACTTGTCTGGGGGGGCGGGGGGGTGCTAGGAACTGGAGTACTTAATGCTCCTGCAACTTCAGCTGGTGAATGGTCTGTTGGAGACCACAGCCAGCAGGCACAGTTTAGAACAGTCCCCTGGCTCTTCTAACCTGTACCCAGAGCTGGGGCTAGCCAGAGAATGGGGAAGGCAGAACTGGCTACCTGACAGCATCATTCCCCACTGTGCAAAGGAGAAGCTAAATAGAGTAGACAATCTGGCTCAATATTTCTTGCACGTTCTAGGGCAGACATCTGGGAATGGAATATTTTAGTTGGGGAGATGATCAGCTAAGTGCTTCCTGCATGAAACATACAAGACACCACAAGCACAATTTTTTGATCCTGCCTCAGATCATTCAGATGTTTCAAATGCATTTGTAGTAAAACTAATGTAACTGATACAACCATTTTACAGGCTCTCATGGCTATTAAGGAATTTGTATGAAAATTATGTAAAATATTATTTTTATTGTAATATAAATGTGAAATATTTAATCTCTTTTTAGTAACCTTGGGAAAATGACACTGCAAAGTTGTCTTATTTTCTTTTTTGTATATTATTTTGGGAATTGAGAATTGTAGAGATTATAAAATGTATGCAGGAGACTGACCCCAGAAAATACCTCAATGAAAATAAACATTTTGGGCTATAACAAAAGGTTTAAACATTTTACAACATTACAATAACTCTACACAAGCCCAAATAAAGAGAGACCAAACAAGCCAGTTAAAAGAATCATTTTCTTGAGATGGAACATGCAGTTTCCCACTAGTAGCTCCACCAGTAATTTCTAAAATAAATTTCTGAGGAAGTAGAGGGGCAAAGGTTGCCTAGCTAAACTGCTCATATTTCATTGAAAAAAAATAGTAATATAGATATTCATTTTCCTCTATACTCACTAGGGGACTCATTACATGTCTCCCTTCATTTAATCGGATGGCCGTTCCTGACTGATTTTACACTCACCTTTCTCCTTTCTCATTCTTCTTTTAATCCACCAGAATACCAACATACTCAAATACAAATAACGCCACATCCATTAAAAAATGTTCCAATATCTCAAATAATATCTATCAACTCTTCTTCTCCCACAGTCTTGTAACCCATTTCTATTTCTTTAAATATAGGGCCTGATTTTCAAAAGTCATGGATGCAATTTGCAAGTACCATCATGCCAACTAATAAACAGGGAGCTCATTTGCATGTGCAAATGATCAGTGATGGAGTTGGACATTTAAATGTGTAAATACTAATTTATACTCACTGTTCAGTGACTGCATGCTTAGCATTTCTATAGTTTATGCTTTGATACCTGCTGATAACATGGTCATAGGACAAATTAATATCAAATTCACAAAGGCATTTAGAAGTTGTAACACCTAACTTTTAGGTGCCTAGCTTCCCAGGAAGCCTGAGTTAGAGCCTAGACTCCCTATACAAAGAATGAGGAGATTTAGGTGTCTAAGAATGGGATCCACAAAAGCCAGCATGTTAGGTGGAGTAGCTGCCTAAGCTAGCCAATAGCAGATGCCAAGGAGAAGGGGGTATCCTAAGCTCTGTCCATCTCAGGGAGTTGGGCATCAAAGTCTCGACTGGAGGGAGGTACCTATCTCCATTTGTGATCCACATCTGGGAACTCCTCTCCTGCAGTCAGTGGCCTATGCTGTTCCTTGCAAGAACGGCAACGGTGCCTAACTCCATACAAAGTGGAGGCGGGGAAAAAGGGAGGGAGTGACTCCCTTATAAACTTTTATTCCAGTATTTAGGGGACTCAGACAAGATGTGGGAGATCCCAGTTCAATGTCTCCTGGTGCCTGATGAGGAGAAAAAATTTGAACATAGGTTTTCCACATCTCAGATGAGTTCTCTAACTTTTAGCTTATAGAGTCATTCTCTCTCTCTGTCCCAGTGCATACTTAATTATGTATACACAGTGGAACAACTTCAACAGGAGAGATTCACATCTGAATGTGCCATACTCCACTAGTCCCTCCTCCCTGTTTTGTGTGGCAGTTTGGTGCTACTGAATTGGACCTGGCAGGCAAAATAGGTAAGATAATGCCTAATTTCACCTGGTTTGAGGATCCCACTGGGCCTTTGGCATGACATAGGCACCCAGTCACTTAGATTGAGGCATTGTATTAATGTTCAAAGGCAGAAATCAAGGTGGTGAGAGGAAATTTAGGCTATGTCTCCATTTATAGTGGTATGTAACATGGGTATAAGTAGCAGTGTAGACAATGAGGCACTGCTTAGATGAGTAGAGACTTCCCACAACCCTCTGGCATTCACTCAACAGTGCATCTCATGTCTCCAATGCTACTTCTAGCAGTGTAGTGTCCTCCTGACTCCCTGCTGCCCTTTCCCCACTGCTGGAGCCTTTCTCTGTGGTAGGGAAAGGTTCTGGCAGCTCCCTGCTGATGGAGCATTTCCTCCTGCCAGAGCCTTTCACTGCTGCTGTAGCTAAACATCACAGGTGGATGTAGCTTCCCTTTCACTCTGGTGCATACACATTCCCTACGTGCCAGTGCAAGAACAGACAAAGTCTTAGGTGCTAAGGGATTTTATTCACCTCCAGGGTTAGGCAGAAGCTGAGCAGAGGTTTTGAGGATCTCAGTGGTGCCTACATTTTGGATTTAGTTGCTTAACTTCCATCGTAGGCACCTACGTTCTTTTGTGGATCTGGGCCTTATTCCCTAAAGTTCAATGTAGAGACACAGATCAGATGAGTCATTTGATTGAAGGTCTTCCCCTCCCTCCACACCCTCTCAGTAAGTTGTGTTGAATGTAGGTTGCAAGGTGTACATCAGGAAAAACACACACTGGAATTAAGAATCCAAAGGCTCATTCCAGCCAGGGCTGGAATCCATACAAGGCTGCTACATTTACAGGAAGCCTGTTGCTGTGTCTCAGTCTCTTGCTACACTCTGATCTGTCTGGTTCCTTGTTATGACAGACAGTCTGCATCAGGTTGGAATCAGCTCATTGTCAGTATCCATGTCTCTCTTCTTCAACTGTTAGAAGAATTCAAAAGGTCCCATTGAGCTCTCTGCCTGTCACCACTATTCACCCAAGATTCCTGAAAGTCCAATAAATTGTTCCCTGGGTGAGGACCCAAATATCCACGCACAGGTTCATAGGCCAGTTCTCTAAAGCACATAATAATATGCATAATAGAGATTCCACCACTGACAATTCTTGAGTGTGATGTGGCATGACAAATGCACTGGGCCTAACTCTTGGGCCCTGAAATTTGCAGTACCCAAAGACTCATAGTTCCGAAAAGGATAGGAAATTAACATTAAAAATATCTGTTTCTTTTTAGCAGTGCTGATTTCGTCTAAACACAAAACAGCACATTTGTTTAAAAATAATTCAGACAACTGTGCAGCACCTGGCACACAGTATTTTTAGTGCATTGGGAACTTGCTGGGATGCTTCAGGGTTCTGAGATGTTCCTTGCCATAAGGCAGTCAAAGTGTTGCCTGGAATTTAACATCATCATTAAGAAAGCACCAATCTCTGGCTGAATGCTGCAACAGATGGAAAAGTTAGTATGCAGACTGTTGGTATTGGGCTGGGTGTACCAAATGTAATTGTCAAAAATGAAAATGTATCAATATGAATCAGAGGCTTCCATATGAAAGAAAAAAGAAGCCAAGAAGAAAAGGACAATGGCTTAAAACTGAGACAATTTCCCTGAAGCCTAAACAAGTGAAACTGTGACAAGGGATAAAGTTGTCAAAAACTCTTAAGACTCATTTTTCAAAATTTAGGCTAGTAAGAGACCTATTTTGAAAGACATGCAGAAAATCCCATAGTGAAAATCCCACTAAGCACCTAGGTGCCTAACTCCCAGTGGGAGGTACCTTGGACCCCAGAAAACCACTGAGAGAGACCAGAAATAGTCCCTTAGTAACCTATGGGTATTCAGCTCATGCTCCCCATGTTTAGCAGATGTTTCAGCCTTCCATTCTATTTTGATATGTACTCTTTCCAACTTTTCCTGGGCTGAGACAGCCATACTGAGAATTCCATTTCTGCTCAGTTTTGTTTCTGATCCTCCCGTAGAACTTTTTAAGCTCATTCCTCACTAAGCGTTCATAGTCTGTTCACTTTGTCCTGACTGTTTTGTCTATCCTTTTCAAAGAGGTAATTCTAAGATTAGCAATTCTCAGGGTGATGTATACCAGAATTGTTGCAGAAGCCAATTATTTCTTATATGTGTACAGTAGGTAAGAATGTAGAAATATTTTGGCTACTAGTTTTCAACCCCAGCACTAACGGATTAACCAAAGAAAATGCCTATAAGTTAATCAGTAATATGGGCAAACCAATATTTGTTCATGAAAATGGGCTGTTGTGTGCAAATATCAGATTAAGTGGCCACCTAAACACCACTTTGTGCATTCAATTACTGGATTTATGTACACTAATATTAAAGTTTGCTCACAATAAGGGCTTCATATGATGTGTGTGATTCTCCCATTATAAGAAGCATTGAGAATTTTGCCTTTGAAGTTCAGAGAAATAAGATGAAGTTCTAAAATCATTTAGACCTCTCTAGTTTGAATTTCTATTTGCATTTCATGTAAATAGGAGGTTTGACATAGTAGGCTTGTAGCTTGTGTGAACAACCGTTGGTATATCATGAAATGAAAAGACACAATGTTAATTTGGTTGGTTTAAAGTAAAGAAGGATGTTGTGATTCTCAGGAAGTAGAGCCTTGCCAACATGTACTTCTGTTGTTTTGGCCAAATGTATAAAATATATACCTATAGTTGCAAAAATGCTTAGGCTATAAAAAGCAAAGAAGTTCTGCTGAAAAGGTGGAGTGCATATTGCACAAAAATAGGAATTGGAAATCTTTGTTTATAGGATACTGGACTGAATTTAGGAATGGATGATTCTGCTGAATGAAATAAACGCTTATATAATAGGTTTAACTTTCTGGAAAATTGCCCAGTTAGTTACCCGACAGGACACAATTAACACTAACTCTTTTCAACATGGCTGGCTATATTGAAATAAACAAGCAATCTAATGTTTGTTTCTTTATTAAAGGTGTTGAATTTTTGTAAAGGAACTAATATTGGTTTGGGGTGTTAAACATTTTTACCTTAAATAATTTTTTGAATACATATATAAAATTCTTGGAAGATAACTGCATGAAGTGTGCCATATAATTCTATTAACCCTCGATAAGGAGATGGAAAAACCCTCGATAAGGAGACGGAAAAAATACAGAACACTGGCAAGAATCCAAAAATAAAGTGCATTTCAAAATTTAACATAAAGAAGTAAATATCATGACATTAAAGAAAAAAAAAAGAAAATAGGATCATTCCCCAGGAACTTTGAAATCATTCATTTATAGAAAGAGACTATTGTACCTTTTCAAGTTATGGATAGCTTGATATTTTGAGCTTGTGCAATTTTCCCATCAGAAAGCAAGAAACCCAGAAATGTTTTAGTTCATCCTTTGCAGTGGAAATGTTATACACAAGTAGCATTTTAGCAATAGATTTGAAGGAAGAGCCACTTTCTTGACAAGTAGTATATAAAAGTATTTAACAATAACTTATGGGGAAAACTGTGTATTAAAACATTTTATCTTGTAGAAATAGAACATTATCTGATATTTTCATTAAAAATTGTTTTACACCAGTATAGACTGATATACTATCAGGTCACATACTAAGAACCGTTAAAAGGAATACAAATTCAAATTATGATAGATGTATTCTCCTGAATTATGTCTGTACTGTGAAAAATGCAGTCTGAGCAGTTTGTATGAAATAACCAACTTGGAATTAGAGTTAGAATTACACAGAAACTTTCAGACTATATTGCATTTCCTTTTACCCCAAAAAGAAACAGGAAGACCTTGTCCTCAAACCTGTCTGACTGGCTGCTGTTGAATGCTAGCAATCAACTGTGGGATTTGACAGAGTGAAAGTAATATATCAACTCAACAGCATGTTTTAAAACCCTGACAGAATGATTCTGAAATCCTTCTCTTTTAGTGGATCCGTGTAAAAACCAAATTTGATTAAGAAATTTATCTGATCCTTACATAAAACTGTCAAACGTTTAATAGCTGAATTGAGATTTTTATACATCCGCAGAAGTGATATTTCTATACTATATTTACCTTCATCTAGGATGAATAGTAGGGGCTTGAGAATTTTGATTCAGATTCCTTCACCTTCAGAACTTGTTGCTTCTGGTAACTGTGTCGAAGCATCAGGTGATCAATATTGCCCACAGCTGCTGAGACAGGTCTAAAAGGCAAAATACTCTTGTTACTGTACTTGCATAATCTTCTGTATTCAGCTAGCTCTGATATTCACCATATTATTTCTACAAGAGTTCTAAGCCTGCAAATCTCCAAATGAAGTACGGTGCTAAGTAATTGTAATAGGAAAATTTCCTTTATGGTTTTGGATACCACTGAACAAGAATTTAATAGCTTTAATAAATACTGCTATAAGAAGCATTGTCAGCCATTTTTTAAAGGATTTACAATCTTGGGCAACTTCTGAAATGAATTAGATAATTTATTTATTTTTAGATTAAATGCTATGGGCAACTTTAAAAGACATGTATTCCTTTTTTTATTACTCTTTGCAAAATTCAAACATTATTGGAAGGACATGATGTTTAGATGTAATAGGCACCAAGCAATTGTTGAATATGAAAAAAAACCCACCACATTCATTTAAAAATAGGATTACTAGCCTTAACAGTTTGAGCCTTAACAGTTTGTCACTCTTCAGCTCTGATTTTTTTTTTTTTTTTTTTTTAATGCCTAAGACGAGGGACCGAAATTTCATGGTTTAGCCCAGGGGTCTCAAACACGCGGCCCGCGGGTCACATGCGGCCCGCGGAGTTATTTCCTGCTGCCCACCATAGGCGCCGACTCCACTGGCAGCCAAGCTCAAAACATTACTGAGGGTTTATATTTTATTAAAACCCCTCTTTGCATTATAGTTTTTAAAAAGTTAATACATTGACTTTTAATACAATACTATATTACTCTTCATTTTTTTCATTTTTGATTATTCGTTTGTATCATTGTATGAAAAGGTTTCAGTGATGCGGCCCTCGGGCCAATTTACTAGTTCTCATGTGGCCCTTGTGGTAATTTGAGTTTGAGATCCCTGGTTTAGCCTAAGAGATAGTCTGGTCTTCACTCTAACTCTAAGGCTATCAAAAGTGATTACTCCCTATAAAATAGTATATATTAGTATTTAGAAACCACATAAAACACATGAAATAACGTAAGTGTCAGTAAATATGTATTATCACTCCATATCAAACCATGAATGATGACAGTCTGAGAAAGGTTGAGTTTACACTTCGGCTGGGTGTCTTGCAAATGAAAAGCTATTTAAGAGCTAAAATCAATTGGCTATATAATACCATGTTTTCTGATGGGAATAATATAGGAAAAGATGACTGGAAGTTGTTTGTTACAATGGTAAAATGAGATTTTACCTCTGGATATTATCAGCCCATACATTCATCATTATAAACCACTTCATTTTTATTTTATTATATTGATTTACCTTAGCACCCAAGACAGTTTGTCCTCCTACAAAATTCAGAAAACATTGATTTTCTTAAATTATTCAATGCTTTAGTTTATGGACATTATGTCATTTAACACTTTAGACAAATCAATGCAACTTTTATAAATTGCCATCTGCATTCAGTAGGTTTTGCAGATGTATTTTGGTGGAATCATTAATTTGGTCTAAGCTAATGTTTTATAAATAACTTATTTTAAAACAATGAGAGTATATATATATAGTAAAAGACTCAAATGTTTATAGATAAAATGAATACTTTAACTTAGCCTGAGACAACCTATGCATTAGAATGCAGTTTTAGGCTTGTAACAATATAATTCCCACATAGCTGAAAGATATACTACTGTATGTTTGTATAAAGCTTTTCTTTCTTTAACTTTAAACAGTGATCATATATGAAGATTAAACATGTTTTTAGCAGTGTTGTCCAGCCTGAGAAGTTATGAGGAAAGAGATACCAGAAGGGACAATTCTTTAGATCAAATACAGTATTAAAAAGATTGTGGGAGTGCTACGGATAAGATTTTATTCAAATGTATCCCGTAGAAACATCACCTAGAGTGTGATAAACCCCATGATGAGACAAGGCACCAGAACTATGTTCTTGTTGCAGCAGGTCAGGCTTGAGACAACTGAATTAATAGAAATTGAGCCTGATCTTCCATTCGTTGTTCACCTTAATCTCCCCAACAAGGCCTGAATCATTAAAGTCAGTGTGGAAGTTGGTAGAGGGAATTTGGATGCAGGCCTCTATATGAGCAAGAGTCAGGCTAACTCTAGCTGTAATAACGCGAGATTTGTAGAAGCAGGGCTCATCTCAGAAGCGGGTGAAAAGGCAGCACAGTAGAGTCAGCATGACCCTTGAGATAGCTATGTTTTGAGAACAGAAGTGAGAAAATACAGGAATGGGCAAGACATAATATAAACAAACTGTTGATCATTACCTTATGTAACAAAAAGTATAAATGTTTGCCTTAATTGTTTATCTTTTGAGAGACCTGCCTAGGAGGGGGAAACCCTGTGTCCTAGTGCACTCTCTCCCTCTGTGCAATTGCTTGAGTTAATAAAATGTATCCGCCTTGCTGCACCCAAAGAAAGAGTGAGAACTCTGTTTTTCTTCGACATCAGTGAAAAAGAGTCTGACCGATATAAATAATCTTTGTATCGGGTCCATACACATCAATGAAGGTTTGAGTGTGGAGGCAACTGGACCTTGCATTTATATATTTTACTACATTTATACGAAAGTGAGCAAATTATTGAGCTTTCAGATTTTGTAAATAAAATCATTTCTCTGAGCAGGAAGATTGTACTATTTGTTCAAAGAGCTGTTCTTTCTGAAACAATGTAAATTAGTGCATTGGGAAAAAAGCTTTTTTAAGACCTTTACATCATCCCCATTACTACAGGTTATCAAAACACAGGAGTAAATACTGTTTTCTTCATTTTGCAAGAAAAATTCATATCTAGTTTCTACATTATATGCGCCCTTAGTGATATTTTGTTCTGGATTTAGGACTTTTTAGTAAACAGAGTAAAACTTTGGACACACACGGTAGTGTTGTACAGCTTGTCCACACAATGCACACTATGGGGGTATAATTTCTAATGGGCACTAACTTTTGTGCACTAATTGGTTCACATAGATCCTGCTGATGTGCACTAAAGGTTCCTAGTGTGCTTTACTGTAAAACACTAGGGAAGCGCACATTGCTGTTCTGTGTAGATGAGCTCGGCCTATTCCAATTGCAAATGTAATGATCTAACTAATGTTCTAAAGGAGCAGCTTTACTAGCTTAGCTATAAGGAGTATACCATCTGACCAGCTTCACATCACCTCATTTGATAACAGAGGTACATATCTGTAATGTACTGTAATACATGGCTGCAGATGATCCTTTAGATCAGAATTCAGTTCCTAAGAAGACAAAAACACAGGCAACTTTTTGATCAACGTAAGGAGTGGACCAAAGTAATCTGAATTGGAAGCCTTTGTCAGGTTAATGGCAACATAATTCTTGATCACTTATAGCTTTTGCATATTTTATTGTTTTACAGTATTGTTAATTCATCATTAACATTTTATCTATTAAATGTATATTTTTACAAAGGGATGGAAACAACTAAACTAAAGCCGGCTACTATTTTTGTGGATGGCAGGATGCATTGTTCCAAATAGGTGAACACCTGCTCTTTCTCCCATTTGCTGTGGTTCTAGTACATAAGTTGAGGGATGTACATGAAGAGGGTACACACAGATTTCCACTCCATGGTAGAGAGGCTGAGTTCTTTGGTAGCCTATTTTCCATGACTAAATGCGGGTATAACCAGTGGATCTACAAACTACCAAATCCACTTCCCACAGCCCCCCTGTGTTGAGATATAGTTCATGGGCTATTGTAGCCATTATTAAACATGTAAATGAAAAAATATTCACAAAAAAGTAATTATACATGATTAAATTCTGAAGAAATTTCTAATGTGAGACAACCATGTATCACGGAATCATAATTACAGATGCAGCCTATAGTTTTGATTGAGTTGTTGCTTTGTTGTTATATATACCATTCCCATACCAAAGAAACAGATTTGAAAAAACTAACATTTAGGGTGTACTGTTTGAAAGTAGTTTATTTCCATCATCTTCCAAAAACATATCTCCATAACCCTCCTTTATTACCAGGCAGGCAGCAGTTGTACAAGAACATTGCCAACATGCCATTTTAGTTCATTCTCATCCTTCATTCTCACAAATACAGTTGCTATTATTTGCTTCTTCAAGTTAACTGTCTTTTAGTTCAGCATTCTTGAAGCAAGAGTATGTCATTAAATTGATCTTGAATAATCTTATTAGAGATGATCTTATTACTAGATAGCCCTACATAAAACATTCTCATTAAAAGTGCATCAAGATGTCACCTTAGATCAATTTTTGTAACAGGATCTGAGACAAATTCATTATATACTAACTTCCCTTAAACTGAGTTTTGGTCTGTATATTGTGTTTTAGACAATTAGTATTTTTGCTTATGAAAACTGTAATTAAAGCCTTTTCCAGGTGAACTATTATGAATTTAGAGACAAGATGAGTGAGGTAATATCTTTTATTGGAGAGAGAGACAAGTTTCAAGCTACACAGAGCTCTTCTTCAAGTATGGAAAAGGTACAAAGAGTGCTGTTTATTATAAGTAGTTAGTACATATTCTAAGAGACCATTCAAGGTGAAGTGCCCATTAACACCCATGTAATCATTGGGGAAAAAGGGGGGTTAGTGGGTTATAGATTGTTTTAATAAGCCATAAATCTAGTGTCTTTATTAAGACCATGATTTTTAGCATCTAGTAAATGTAAGCTCCTAGGCTCATCTTTTGAAAGTGTTTTGCAGGTTTTCTTTAAGGTTGAGGACTGATAGGTCAGCTATAAGTGATTGCTTTGTGAAAAGTGTTGTGATAGGTTTGTGTAGGATCCACAATTTTTTTTCCATGGGTGCTCCAGGCCCAGAGTACCCACGGAGTTGGTGACTATGTGTGACAGTGTGTACAAAACTCACACTGGGCCAACAGGGTGGTCCCATTCGATACATCCTAAAGGGCCCTTGACTAAACCTTTCTGAATTGACCCCTTCCCTTCCTTGCTCATGAAAGAGTTGTGAGAAGCTGATGCCATTCCTGACTTAAAAGCCAGTGTCTCAGACAGGGAAAGAATCTTTCTTTCTTCCTTCAAACACCCTATATCCAACCAGCACCGAAGGAACCCACTATATGTAGTTCTAGCCATCTACTGCTCATTGTCAAACCTTCTGTCCCTGAGCAAGTTCATAGAGGAAGCTATCCAAAGGCCAACTACAAGGATATCTAATTTAAGCTAATATCCTAGACCCAGCACAATCTGGATTCAGTACAGGGCACGGGACAGAAATCACTTTAGTAGCATTGATAGATGATCTCCTCCTGATCTCCTGATGTAAATACCTAGAGGCAGACATCCATTCTCATATTCCTTGACTTCTTTGCAGCATTCAATGCTGTTGACTGTGAGATACTGTTCTCCTGCCTGAGAGAGGATCCAGGGTTCAGGAAAATGTGATTAAAAAGTTGTGAGTTCTCCCTGCAGGAATGCACTCAGTAATTAGTGATGGGAAACTGCACCTCCACTACTAGACCCCTCGCTTGTGGAGTCCCACAAGGAGCAGTTCTCTTTCCACACCTGGGTTCCCCTACTAACTCTCTAATGTGTGAATGAAGAAAGGGATTTTCAGACTTCTGGGCACCAGGAATAGCCTGACAGCCCCGCTGGGCTATGCCATACTTGGCCAAAAGGAGCTCCACTGCCTGGCTGTACTGCCTCATACCATACCAAAGTGTTCCCGGTAATACACAAGGCTGCATTACAAGACCTCATTAATATGGGATGCAATGTGCACATTAAACCTGTGTTCCACTCTTTGCACCATGAAATATCAAGCCATGTTCAAGGTTTTGATCCTTATCAAGCTGCTCAATGGCCTGGGTCCAGGATACTTAAAAGGTTGCATAAAGTGTTGGGATGAAGACTTTGCTCAATAGCTCTACTCCTTTGGCATGATGGAACTTTCTACCATAAGGGTAAACCTCATCTGGCGGGAGACAGAGCTTTTTTGAGTGACTGTCCAGGATTGTGCAATAAACTTCCACAGTGCCTGAGAACCATCACAAACCTCATCACCTTCTGCTCCCAATGTATGGTGCACATCTTTGATCTTGGCCAATCAAACACATCGTAACACACACATAACTCCACTCCCATCCTCCCACCCCACCGCCCAAACAAACAACAATTTATACCCCAAAAAAAACACTTCACTACACACACAATTCAAACCAGACAACAGATGTTAATCACATCATTTATTGCACTACTGACGGGTGCTTATTCACAATGGTGGTGAGCATGGTATAAAGACCTATATAGAATAGAAGAGAGAGAAGATGATACTGGGCCTGATTCTTGGTTACACTAAGGCCATTTATGCAACCCTGGTAGCATAAAAGGGACCTTAAAGTGAGCAGTAATGACCCTCTCTGGGCATAAGGCCTCCCTAGCTTATGCACACTTGGCATAAGGGCTACATCACTCCTAGCACAGGGGATAGATTGGGAGTACAAAAGGGGCATGGCCATAGTGCATTGCACTATATGCAGGAACATAGTAACTGAGAGGTCTGGTTGATCTTAAGTGGAAGAGAAATGCATTGTTTTCCCTCTCTTGTCCTGCCTTGTTTCCTCACCCTATGAAAGGATGGAAACAGGAGGTTTAGTTACCTCTTTGGCACTGTTCTTCCTATAGACTCTGCACAGCATTCAGGGACTGCACAGGAGGAGGGATAGATATTCGTTACCAGGACTAGAAGGTGGCAGAGTAGGAGGATACAAGCATTGTCCCTTCCCCCAACCCGCCTTCAGCCCTGCAGAGATTATAAACAAATACAGTCTGAGGCTCTATTATCTCTTCCACAAAGCTCTTCAGAACATATGGGGGACCATTAGAAGAAAAGTCTCTGGTAGCATAGTTCTAATTGAGCCACTCTGGAAGAGATGTGGTAGTGTCAACTGTAGAGTCACATGGCATCCACCCATAGTGTCTCTGGTTTCCTACATGAGCCACATAGGTCCCTAGGGATCTGCCGCATCTTCCTATAGGAGCCACATAGGTCCCTTTGGGCTGGTTCCTACAACCTATTTTGCAGGAGAACTAAGCCTTCTCTTCCCCCTCCCACTCTTCTCACTGGTGGAATTATAAGTGAACATCTCCATCAGAGGATCCTTGTGGAAATGCCCTTCTCTAAACCCATCTCACCACCATTTACCTTGGAAGAATCATCCAGGGCCATGGAGAGTATCACGTAAATTGTGCCATGTAGGAACATCTTTGCATTGGAAATAATGCAGAGTGGTAAACAAAGATTATCCCTGGACTTTGTGTGGCTTTTGTGCATATGATATGGGGACAAATGGGTGAGAGGAGTGATGCAAAGACCCTTTCCACTTCCTCTTGCACACTCGCACAAAGGCTAAAGTCAATCTAGCCTTTCATGTTTTTCCTGCTTTTATTTGTGTTTTTCTTGATCAAAAATAATTATCTAGATTAGATTACCTAGGAAAAGGTCACTGGAGCCTTTGGACAAAGAAGTTTCAATAGAGTGCCAGGAGCAAAAGCTGGACTAGAGAGGGCCTAGGGTGGAACTAGAGTAAAGGAACTCCAGACAGTGATCGTAAATAGTGTGCTCAATGAGCTTAGCTCTTACAAGAGGGTAGGGATAGGGGGCGGGCCAACATTGGGAAAAAACACCAGCAGAAGTGAGGAGGAGAAAGCACAGATGGAGGTGGGATCTAGATTTGTGCTGGAGGCAGGAGAGGAAGAAGAGGAACAGGCAGAGCTGGTGGGAACTGCAGAAGGGGACAAAGACTTCCTGCCAGCAGCCCTTTTCTTTTTTCTCTTTTTTATGGTGAAGGAGTTGACTGAACAGTCTATAGCAATCACCAGCTGTAGTTTCTCACTACTGAGTATTTTATATCCTCTTGCTCTGCCCTGCATCTTTCAGATAATGGAACGGCACCTTTTTAATAAGAATCCATTTCCCCAACATTTTTACTAAATCACATAATGTAATTTTTTTACCTTAAGACATTTGAATTGCTAAAAAAAAGTTTTTCCCCTTTCCTTATCAAAGCCCTTACATATACATAGAAGTTGATCAATTGTTTCTTCCACTCTACAGAGTGCACATAATCCATCTTTGTGTCTATTTAGTCAAAAAATATTTTTGTTTAAGCCACAAAGGCCAGTTAGTACTCTAAACATTGGCAAAACCGGCAATATACAAAAACCTGTAGAACACTTCAATCTCCCTGGACACACAATAGCAGATTTCAAGGTAGCCATCCTGCAGCAAAAAAACTTCAGGACCAGACTTCAAAGATAAACTGTTGAGCTTCAGTTCATTTGCAAATTTGACACCATCAGCTCAGGATTAAACAAAGACTATGAATGGCTAGCCAACTACAAAAGCAGTTTCTCCTCTCTTGGTGTTCACACCTCAACTGCTAGAAGAGGACCTCACCCTCCCTGATTGAGCTAACCTCGTTATCTCTAGCCTGACTCTTCCCTGCATATTTGTACCTGCCTCTGGATATTTCCACTGCATGCATCCGACGAAGTGGGTGTTCACCCACGAAAGCTTATGCTCCAATATGTATGTTAGTCTATAAGGTGCCACAGGACACTTTGTAGCTTCTACAGATCCAGACTAACACGGCTACCCCTCTGATACTCTAAACAAAAGCACTTCATTAGTCCTATGCAGGTGCTGATGTATGTCATAGTCCTCAATTTTAGCAGGCCCTTTTTGCCCTCAGCTACCTGGCTTTATACAAGCCCCTCCTCTTCCTTTTCCTGCTAAGCTTCATCCTTTAATAATTCCTTATTGGTCCCTGGCTCCTCCTCCAGGTGCAGCCTAGGTGGCTAATTGGCCTACCTAGCCACCTTAGCCTCTGCAGAGGCTGGTGTGGGGGAACACGACATCAGAGGAACCACCCTGTCAGCAGTAGCTCTCTTTTGAACTGAGAGGAGGGCTCCAGCTGAGACATCTCAGCTGGCTTTAACCATGACTGTATCATTCAGGGAGAGAAGTAGAGCCTGAGGCAGGTAGCTCCCAAGCCAATTAGAGTTTTATAGATTAAAAACAACACCCCATTTCCAGGTTGACTTTTTAATAGGCACTCACTGTAGGTCACAGAACACTGGTGATATGTTCATAGTGAGAAACTGCTTAACAGGAGACCTGTTCTGTTCTGCACCATTCAGTTTCTGAATAGATTTACATGTAGCACCAGTAATCCTGATCCATGGATAGCAGCAGCAAGTTCCACATCAGAGAAGAAAAAATGCTACATCTCTTATCCAGCTAGAAGGCCAATTCCATAACAATCATCTAAAAGCACTAAGGATCCAAGGACATTCATCCCCAAATTGCAAACACCAATGGCAGACAAACACCTCATGAAAGCAGTTCCATTGAAATTAAGGGAAATGCTTATATGAATAAGTGTGGCTGTATTGGAACCTAAAATTGTAAAAAGAACTGCCTGCATGTGAATTATAATACCTTTCAATTTGAAAAGCAATTCTACATAAAATACTAAAAACCATTAGTGAGGATTACTAGATTTGTTTTAAATAGTTTTCACCAAATTAGTTTCAGAAACATTTTGTAATGAAAATTACCTATCTGATTTCAGCATACTAAACTGAAATTTTACTTCAAAATATCTGTGAAATTTCAAATGTTAATTTGAATAGGCCAGAAAACCAAACTTGCATTATGTTAGAGAAATAATTATGGTAAATGGAGAGTTGAATAAAACTTTTGAAATAATGGTTAAAATGTAACTGAGCTTTACTTATAATATTGTTAATGAGCATAGTTTTATTAAAGGATTCAGGATAAGATTGCCACAAATCTTGCTCAGCAGTGCAAGCAAGTGAGCAGGAGTTAGGTCCCCCTGTTTGTGTAAGGGGACTGTTATCCCCTTACTAACATTCAGAGCTCCCAGTACCAAAAGGGAAAGGGTCAATGGGACTGACAGTCCTCAGGGGCAATGGGGAGAGGCCAATGCTCCAAGTCAGCTCTGATTGACAGGGCGGGCAGGCGAATCAGGGAGTTAGGAGGTCAGGGTAAATCCCGTCCTCCGTGTGAGCTGAAGTTGCCTGAGTCAGAGTGAGTGGGGCTGAGCTGAGGAGAGGGCAGAGGCCAGAGCTGACCTGACCTGAGCTGAGCTGGGCCAGATCCAGAGGGGCCAGAAAAGCAGCCCAGTGAGACAGACCTGCCCTGGGAGCAGAGGTGCAGCCCCAGATCCAGAGCACAGCCGAGAGACACAGACCTGCCCTGGGAGTACAGGTGCAGCCCAGTGAGACAGACCTGCCCTGGGGGGAGACGCTGCAGCAGCCCGAGCCAGAGGGGCCAGGGCAGCAGCCCAGGCAGCTGGAGGCAGAGCAGCAGCAGCCGTGCTGAGGCAGAGGAGCTGGAGCTGAGGCAGAGCGGTGGAGCTGGGGCTGGAGCAGTCCGGAGCCGGGTGTGGTGAGCAGCTGGGGAGAGTGAGGGGGACCCTGGGCAGTGGGCCCAGCACAGGGAGAGGCCTCAGCCAGAAGGCCCTGCAGGCCAGACTTGCAGGGGGATCTAAACCCTGACAGGGCAGGGGCGACACTGGGAAGAAGGGTCCTGCCACCCAGAGCCTGCGAGCGTGTGGCCACCGCCAGAGCAAGTGTCCAAGCCACAGCGTCCCTGCAGCACAGCCAGGGCCTGAGAAGGAGCCTGGGACTTGCAAAGGAACAGACTGAACTGCCCTGACATTGCAGAGACACTGTTGTGATGTTCCCTGCCACAGAGCGGGGTGATGTGTTTTCATTAGTCTTTCCCATTTTTCCTTATTCCTGTTAAAAAATTAATTGTTAATTAAATAATTTGCATTTGCTTTGAATTGTATGCAGTGATCAGTGGGTCAGGGAAGCATCCTGTGCAGAGAGAGTACCCCAGAGTGGGGACACCCTAGCCCCTGACCTAGGTGACCACAACAAGGTTGGGGGTCGAGCCCCCCAGGAATCCTGGGCCCAGCCTTGTTGGGGTTACGAGGACTCTGCCAGACAGGAGAGTGCAAGGGGAGTCCTCGAGGGCAGGGAGGCCTCTGGGTAAAGGAAGTGGGAGCGAGGACTGAGATCCTTCCGCTAGCCCATTTCACCAGGGTAGTGCAGAGACGAGGAAAGTTCCCCACAAGAGCGGGACTATTCCCCCGCTTACATTTGGCCTGTCCAGATTGTGACTCTGACTGTGGAAGGAGCACAAGGACTACTTGTCCAATGCTGTCTCTTGTAAAGACTGGGGAGAGCCCTTATTTCCCTAGACCCACCCACCAGCCAGAATAACTGGCCAGGTGTACAGTGGGGAATAAAGTTGCCCACAAAAATAGGGAAAAGAGATTTACTTACCTCACACCCTGCAGCACTGGGGAAGGAGGAAAGAAATTGGGACTCTGAGGGAAAGTCTACATTACAGCACCACATCGGTGCAGCTGCACCGATGCAGCTGGGCCGCTGTAGCATATTTGGTGAAGATGTGCTATGCAGACAGGAGAGCGCTCTCCTGTCAGCATAATTACTCCACCTCGGCGAGAAGCAAAAGCTATGTCATGGGGAGACCATCTCCGGCTGACATAGCGCAGTGTGGACAGCACGAAACTTGTGTCACTTGGAGGGAGGGGAGCTTTTTCACACCCTAAGTGACATAAATTATATCAACTTTAGGCTGTTATATAGTCCTTCCCTGAGTAACTATTTATTTTCTGGACTACTCCTTGGATGGTACAGCTGTGTGCACATAGCCATCCACCTCCTTTACTCAGGGAAGACTATAAGGTTACAATCTAAACCACAGTGACTATTTCACTAGTTAATACCCACAAGGATGGCATAGGACTCTTTCCCCTAAAAGTTTGAACAGAGAGATGAAGATTTTAGTGCTGAGATTTATACTCACCTTGTTAAGAGTCACATGGATAAAACAAATTTAACTGGTTGGAAAATGCAGGGGCTAATGCTAGTGACCTGTATAAAAAATCGAGAATCACAATACAAAAACTGTATTATCTTAACATCTACAGAATTTTCCTGCATATCCAAAAATGTCAACAGGAAATAACTTTGTATTTATACCTATTGCTTTTAATAATTTAAACTTCAGAATTTTTCTTTATAAATAAAACAAACTGTAGGAGTGCACAGAGACTTTAATACTGTGTGTGCAGCCTAAAGTATCCTGTTTACTCTTCTCTGCAGGAACTGGCTCTGTATATTTTAGTTTCAGCTGAATGGAAAGGAAGAAAGAAGGCTAGTCTAAGGAGCTGGTTGTCTTACACTAATCATTACAAAAAATAGTGTAAAACTTACGGGCCCAGATTCTCAGCTGGTGTAAAGTAGTATAGTTCCACTGAAGTCAAGACAGTGGATCTTAATGCCAGGCCCTTAAATGAAAAAGAAACAATTTTATGAGGGCACAAAAACCTCCGGATTTTTCTTTGCTTCTTTGATATCCATATAATCAGAGATGTTGGACACAGAAAAGTCTTTTTAGATCACCTGATCCTCTTCTGAGCACCCTATTTACTGTAGTATGTTTTCCGCTGTTTTATTACATTTTTATTTTGGCTACAAAAATAGCACAAGTATGAAAGAATAATATGGCTCTTAATCAAGCATTCATAAAAAACTAAGTGGAATACTTTGTTATATTTTGTTTACCCAAGTACTTCTCATTTTCCTTCCGGCAATTCTGGTGTAAAAACTTTTTCCTGCAGAAGAGTATGTGTGTAGGTTACTCATATGAAGAAAGACACCAACACCCATTTTGATTGCTGTAGAAACCATACTATTTGAGATTAGTTTGTTGTTACTTTTTGTACAGGAAAGATTAATCACTGCATTTGTACTTTAAAAGTTTCTTCTATTCTGAAAATTTCTACCAATCTGAGAGATATCCCCTATATATCAAATGGGAAATACTGCTGGAATCAGTAATCTCTCTCAAAATGAATTATACTTCAAGTGCAACCCTAGCTCTAGATGCTTTGGTATTCTCACCTGTTGTGTTATGCTGTAATATCACTTGAAGAGGATTAAAGAATATGAGTAGGATTCTGATCTGCACAGAGTTGCACTGACACAGGCTACAGAGGGACTGCACAGCCCCTGGAGCTCGGATGTGCAATTCTAGCTGGATCAGCCATGATTCTTCATGTCATTTCCCAGGATACATTAAATGGTAGCTTGGCCAATTTGTAGAGGGTTCACTGTGCTTCTCACTCTATTTCCAAATAGTTCTGTTTGTTGGTGTAGTTGTGCATGGCCACAGCCCCCTTTTAGATAAAACAGTACCAAATACTCTTCTAGCAGGAAATCACAGTATTCCCAATAGGATCCTGGTCTATAGCGAGCGACAAAGGGTAGTGGGGGGTGGGGTAAGGCACGGTTTTTTTATGCACCCATATAAGGGCCAGCTGGAATCTATGCATTTAATAGTAACATTCAAATAAATGTTTCTAATATTAAAAATAGCTCAAATCCTCCTTATTTCTAGAGAAGTCAATGGGACAACTCAGGCAATTAAGTGGGGATAGCTCTACATTTCTTTCCATTCATTCATTGCATCCATATTTTGGATGCTATTTCAAATAATGTTTCTATCTTAGATGGTTTCTTATGTATATATTCACGCTTCAGAGAATGTTTAAGCTCCTGTCTTACATTTTCCAAATCCTAGTATATCAATCCCAGACATGCACAACTTTATATCAGAATCAAAAGAAACACATGCAAGATATTTTGTATGCTAAAAAATCCCAGGTTCTCCCAGGGGGAAAAGATAAGCTCCAGGGGGACCATGTTTGCAAATCAACTATGAGCTTACTAGTCCCATGCCTTATTTATTTCTCTTTTAAGTAGCTTTCACTATGTTATTTTAATACCTCCCCTGACCAGTGGTGAGATACTATATATGGTTTGGTGTGGTTTATAATTATGGGGAAAGAATCATGTATATCACCATCTAAAAAAATCAATAAATAGTGAACCTACCTAGATAAAACCATACAGTACATCATCATTATGGTCCTTTCCCATGTAAATTTAAAAGGGAGCAGTCTAAAAGGAGTTAACAGCAATGTGCCTAAGCTATAAAAACAGTTACTTTTGATTTATGTTTTAACACATTTACATGAGAACTAGAGAATGGATTGTTCTTTGTTTGAAATATAAAGAAATTTAGAACATTTTAGAAAAATGTATTGTGCTCCGGGAAGCAACTTATGCCACCTCCTTTCACCTCTATTGTACTAATATCTAACTTGTCTTTTTATTCAAGTATAATCACTGTTATGTGAGTGAAAAATAACTTTGAACATGTTTCCTTATGCTCACTGGAGAATTTAATTTATGAAATCAAGCACTGGAGCATTTCTTTACCCTATGCGGAAATGAAGGAAGCTGTTACTGTAATGTATTTGTGTATTTCTTCTGATTTCTGATAATGGCCTGCCAATATCTTCCTATTGAAACAAACATTTCCTTGAAGCATATTCAAATTACTTCTAAAACAAAATTTCTTCTGTGATTCCGTTCCTGAAGAACACTTGATAATCACAGTCTGCAGACATCTCACAGGAATAAGTGCTCCAGTGGATTCATAATACAAGTGTTTTTACTCCAGAGCTTGATTGTCAAAAATCAAAGATAAACCCTTACAGCAATATGGTAGATATAAGCCAATGAAGGCATTTAAACTTAAATGTGATTTTCTTATAGTTGTGTGAAATATTTAGGAATGACTGAAGTCTTATGTACATTAGGTTTACTAGTTCACATACACTTGTACACTCTGAATTTCCCAAATGATAACGTGAACAGAAACATGACCCTGAAATCCATTTGCTTTCACAAGAGACTTTTTAATTAACAGTCACATCTGTGCAAAAACACTACATTTTGCAAAGTTAGCAACAACTTAAAACCACATTATTAAATTGTGAAAAAAACCAGAAGTCTCAGTGGATCAGTTTAACGTTTCAAGAATGACTGTACAACGATACTCCTTTCCTCCAGAGTCTGAGGCTGAAATGCCTAAATTTTATGTAATGATGTTATTAAATATTTAATAGTATAATATTTTGAGCACCTTTCCAACATAAATGACATTAAAAATTAACCTGTTTAAACTCTTAAAGGTTATCTGAGCAAATTCCATTAGAATATGCTTTCAAAGCTAATTAAAGATGACACAATATTAGAAGATGCCTTTTCTGAGAAGACTAAATTAATGTATTGACTAAAAAATTAAAAAAATGAAGATCAAATGGAATAGCTCAATTCTGTCTGAAGTCTGTTGTTGGATTGTTGGCTAAGATTATGAAACATCGTTTAGTTAGTAACATGGTACTATTGACCCTGTAGAATCCTAATCCGAGTCTAGGCAAATCCCAGGCAAATCATGTTGTTAAGTTAAAGTAAAGGTTGTAAACAGCTGTCAAATTTATAAAGGGATATTGCCAACTTGAAATAAGCTCCAAAATCAGTCCTTGAAAAGATTTTCCCTCCTACTTTTTAATAAAAGAAAAGATTCCATGTATTTATTTTAAATAAATCCCAATGAAAACATTACGTTTTTTCTCACCCCCTTCCCAAATCCTCCCTTTGTAGTGTATGTAACCAAAACACAAATATTGAAGAGGAATGTGTGCCTGCCACATGAGTCCACACGAGAATGCACAGGGCTGTCAGTGGCAGAGTTCCCTTCCCCACTACATCAGGGTGCTTCATACCAGTGGGTTATGATGAAGGTCACAATCTGTTGCCACTGCAGAAATGTTTTCCTTGGGAAAGATAAACAGTAGCTCTAAGTACAATTCAGGAATCTCTTGCCTGGTTCCATGGCAATGGCAATGGTGGGCAGGAGCCCATAAGACTAGGAAGTAACCCCCCCCCCCCAACACACACACACACACATCCTCTCTGATGGATGGAAGAGGAGGAAGAAGATGAGATACCCCTCACCAGGAAGAAGGAATATAAGCACCCATGCTGGGAACTCCCCATAGGATATTAAAGGCTGATGGTGTTGCTGGTTGGTAGGGGATATCTTTCTGAGGTATTTTAAAAGCATACATCATCTTGGTATCTAAGCAGTGACACTGGGACCAATTAAAATAAATAAAACAAGAGATCTCAGATTTTCTCCTCTGCCAGAGCTGTGCTCAAATCAAGGGAAGAGGGGAGCTGGTTACTGATTCTGAGGATAGCCCCCAAACAACATAAAGCAGTTGAAGGGAAGCTCTAAATTACACCACCGGAGTATGGTTCTTAGCTTCACCACACTCCCTCCCACCAGGTGATGTAGGAACCAGCAAAAGCACAGATGCCCCAGCAGAGAGTTCATCTTTGCCAGAGGATTTCTGTGCTGGTGATTTGTCTGTACGGTGGCTCTTTAATGTCACCTGAGTGGCACAAAGGTGCTGACAATCCACATACCCTTTTTCAACTGTTTTATTGCAGTTGAAATAATCTTAAAGATTTGCTGATATTCATGCATTTAATCAATAGCTATAGTCACAGTCTTTTCCTAGGGGAGAGAGTGCATGTGGGTTCCACAGCGGTGTGATGTTACCATGCTAGTGCACATAAGCAGCAAGTACCAGGATATACCCACAAGCTCCCTTAATCTGTACAGAAATAACATATGAAAACAACACTGTAGAAAGAAAAATCCAATTTGAAAACTAATTTCACTGTGAGCTTTCAAAGGTATTATTTGTAACATACAGGAATATTTATTATAAAGTTGAGTTTTAAGATGAGAATGATCTACTCAGGGAATAAATCTTTATGAGAACATTGTACAATGAACTTTCTCAAAAATTGCAAACAATGGTTATGCTGATTGTGCTTAATTTTAAGCACCAAAGTAATCCTGTTTACTTCAGACTACTCACACATGTGCTTAACTTTAAGCATGAATAGCCCCATTAAAGCAAATAAGATTACTTAGGTAATTGAAGTTAGGTATGTGCATATATATTTTCAAGATGAGGTTCAATTATTATTCGCATAGTTATAGGACACATAAAGTGCCACATGCTATAAAACATATTGAAAGGCATGATCACTAGCCCAAAGAGCAAGACACAAAGATAGACAAATGGACGAAAGATGGGAGGAGTGGTCACAAAAATACAAGAGATCATTGGTTCTGCTCATCCAGTGTCCTACACACAACAGTGGCCCATGATGTTTCGTTTTTATGTAGCCCAAATAAACCTGGCTTATTTTATCAGAAATTTGGTCACAGCTGACTAGCTGAGGCTTGGTGAGGAAGACATGTGACTTGCTAAGGTCCAATTCATTGGAAGATACAGATCCCTTAGCAAAAAGGAATTGTACTGAGCAATTGTCTTCAATCTGATTTCCTTACGTCGGGGGATCTAAAAGCCTCTGTTCTTTGAGAATTACTTATGTTTGTAAAGGTGGCAGGAATAGTTTTGTTGAAATGCAGTCAGTCTATGACTACTTATTCATTTCTGAAGAGTTAAGGCTGCTGGGGTGACAAGAAGTGATCCTTTTATACTCTCAGATTGACTTTCTTGTTTAATGTAACCCTCACTTTAAGTTTCCAGACATTTTAACATGCATTTTTTTTTAGTAAACTACTCTTCTTTTATTAGTTTTTTCACTTAAGTAAATGATACATATTTACTCCCTTAATGTTACCTGAGAATTCCTTGACTTAATACATGTTTAAGAACTGCTCACTGACAGGAAATCCTGTGCTGCTTGCAGGTTGCACAGCGACTTTGGTGGTGCTTGGAAGCTGTGTAGTAACAAATAGGACTCTGTTGTTCTCCAGAGCACCCAGCACTGCCCCATCTCTCTTCTTTCCTTTTGGTCCTCAGCCACCTTTGTGCAATGTGGCTATGTGTCTCCCTGCTTCCCACTTTCCCCATCATGAAGGCCCACATGCAGAGGTGAAGATAAGAACTTGATTTAGCAGACTTATAGGAGGATCCATCTCTAGACTGCTAGATGACATTCATTTCCTCACCAGACCAGCTCCTGCTACGCACAATGTTTCTCTGTATCTTTTTTCTTTCCTTCAAAGAGATGTTTTTCCTCTTTGGGTCTTTTCCTCCTGGTACCCAACCCCCTTTTCCCCATTCTCCTCAGACCATCTTCCGATCTGCCAGTGTGGTTGTCTCTCTCCAGTTCCCACATATCTCCCAAATGCCTTTTCTTATTTACTTCAAATAAGTTTCCAGAAAAATTCTCTCTTTCCATAAGTAAATTTTCAAGTGGATAAACTGTGGTGAAGCTGAAAGAGGGCAAGGCAGTCAAAATCAGGCTTTTAATTGAATTCAAACTTAAAGTAGTAGATAGACTAGTCTGGTCTCTCCATAATACTGTTTTAATCATCATTTGAGCTAATTATCTGCTGTTGTAGGACCCAGTCTTTCAAATATTACTGATCATAGCACCACACTCAGGAGTAAGTGTTTCCAGGATTAGGCTATTATGTTGCAGAAGAATCATTCCCCCTGTCTCTGTCTATATTTTTCTTGCCTTTCTTGCAATTGTTCTTATTTTTCCTCCATATCTGATACCACCATATTCACATTTAAGATTTTAAATATATTCCTTGTGAGTCATTTTCTACTATCAAATCTGGTCTTTCTAATATTTTTAAATAGAAATGGCTTGTACTGTTCTATGTTAACATTTACCTAGGAGATGCATTCTAGGCTGGCAAAGAACTCTCCTGTTATTAAGTAAACTCTTTTGTGTTTGTAACCCTGTTACATTAATAATTTATTAGAAAACATGTCAAGTCTTAGTCCACCAGAAACATAATGAGTTTCACTTCGGGGATCAGTGTAGGTCTTGCCTAAGGGAAACGTGATTCTTTGAACAAGACAGCAGACCTATTGATTTCATGTTCAAGACTCCAAAAATTTCACTGCACTATGATGTTGAAACATTGTGTGAGGCTCAACATTAAATGGAACACTCAATTTAGGATTAATCAGAAGATCAAGGAAAGAAAATACAGAACCTTAATTACCCTATCAGTTACATGGGTGTGACTCCCATTCACTTCAATGGGAGTAATCCACATAAAAAAGGTGGGATAATAAGTGGTTTTCATTGCAAGGCCTCTTTTCTTTTAAAATAGTTGTGTGGACTCTGGATAAAAAGGAGTTTTTCTTTTGTGTGCTCTTTTAATATCAATGACTAGTAAAATGTATTTACTGTGTGTTTTGCAATGATTTGCCAATTTTACAAAGATGTAGAATATTTGAAAACATATACATAATTCCTCTTTGATTGTTATTATTTATAACACTCAAGCAGCACAGATTATCTCCGTTATTACCTAATTCTCATCCTCTAATTGGACGTCCAACAAACCAGCCTGGGCCAGTAGCGTAGCTGAGCAGGCCACTGAGCAGAAGAGGCGCCTTTTTTGTGCTCCAACGTCTTTTGCTCCTACGCTGCAGCCAGAGTGGAGCATTTTTTTTTGCTCCCGTTGCCTTTTTTTGTTCCCGACGCTTTTTGCTCCCGGCGCCTTTTTTTAGCTCCGCTCCCCCATGCTCTAAACCTGGCTACTCCACTGGCTTGGGCTCAAGCAACACAGGACCACATCCCTGCCCAAATGTCTTCACATTGTGGGCCCAGTGGGGCAGAGGGCAATGAGGAGCTCTACAGAAGCTTCATGGAGCTGAGGAAATAAGCAAGCTCATGCCCGACCTCCTAGGGACACTCAGTGAATCTTGCCCCTTTTCTCTCTCTTGCACTGCAATAGCAATATGGTGCAGCCATGAGGGAGAAAGAGGGGTTTGGGAACTGATGACTAACCGGCCTCCAGTGGATGGGGGGTCTGGGAGGCTTAGTAGTGGAGAAGCAATCATGCACCCTCTGACCTGATTCCTTTTCTTTGGGGCGGGAAAGGAGGACTGGGGTGAGGAGCGGGGAGAGTTTCAACTCTAATGTGCTTGCTTACTTGGGTGAGTCTCTTGTCTCACTTTGTGGGCTGTACTGGTTAGCTCGAAGGCCATAGAAGATTAATCTGAATCCTAGAGAATAATAAAAATATGTCCAATAAACAGCATGGAATAATAGAACATACAGATTCCCAGGCAAACCTGATTGCTTTTTTTCACATATTATAAAATGAGGAGATGAGGGGAGAACACCAAGTAAGTAATATATTTAGATTTTAGAAATGCATTTGTAGGATTGGTGGGGCCATTGTAAAGTTTCTTCTGTGGTAGTGAGGGGCTTGCATGTCTTCAGATTTTAGACCAAACAAACATTCTATTAAATCTAAAATGAATCAGGAATTAACTGTATTTAGGACACCCTATCATGGAGACCTCCTGAATGTGCTGTCCTATGGGAATTTACCTCAGAACTGCCAGGCAGATAATACAGATATATTAGAAATATCCCGTGACCTTCCCGCAGATTCACCAAAGGATGAGCACTCTCACAGGGGATTCTTCTTTTCTCTCCCCAAGTACTTTAAGTGCTGCTATTTTTTTCTTAGACAACATTTAAAAGTATTGCAGGTGCTACCAGAAACATCTAGAGAAAAATATAAATAAAACACATGCTATGAATGAAAAACAGAAATCAGCAGCAATGTGACATATTCTCCTTCCATTTGTGTAATGGTTTCAGAAACGATTTGGAGTGCAAATGCGTAGCCAAAACTTAGAACAAGAAAAAACTGACAAACACTAATAAGCCCCCATTCAATTTATGCAAAATCTAGAGGATGTTTATTTGCTTTTTGAATGCTACTTACATGACTCATCATGCCAACATTCTCTTCTTACTTTATTCTTGTATCTGTGAGGTCTTTGGTGGATTTTGAAGGATAAATCTCAGATGTAAGTAGCCAGGCTGCTATCTTCTTTTAGTTAAGTTCACCCTGCCATAGTCCACCCTATATAAAATAAATTTTATATATGCACACCACATTTTTTAAAATATCAGTTAACAAATGTTCTTATCATGGATTCATAGCTTACAAGGTGAGAAGGGAGCATTGTGATCTTCTAGTCTAAACTTCTTTATAACACAGATCATAGAACTTCTCCAAAATTATTCTTGCAGCATATTTTAATATGTGCTTTTTCAAGTTGTAATTTGTTAATTTATAACTTGCTGTTAAGTCTGCTATGATAAAAAATATGACATATGGCTATATCATCGTGACATAATCAGATATTGCCTACAAGAATATGGTGATACACACCAGCACTTTCAAGACTAATTACTCCTCCTCTCCTCCAAGTACTTGTGTAACAATCATTCACATCTATTTTAGAGATGCAAGTACCTTAGTTAGCATTACAAGCAGTAAATTACACAGTCTACTATCAGGTTGACTAATGGATGTTCTGCTAAACCATCTGGCATGTCTCAACTAAAAAGGATCCTTGTTTTTTAAAATGGAAAAAGCCTTTCAGAAAGTCGATCCATCATAGCAGAGCTCACAGAATCTCTGAGCTCCTAACTACTGTATCACCACTCTTCTCATATTCCTTGTATTTATTGCCCCCTAACATTCCCAGTAACTCTTAGCTTTTAATTTTTTTACCTATAATCCCCTGATGGAAATCGTGGAAAGAAAGGAAAATTTGCTAGCACAAGCAAGATATTTACTTGTTTTCTTCTTTTTAAATTGTGAACCAAGAGTATAGGCTGATGTGGATTGCTGTCAAGGAACTTCAGTTAATGTAATTGTCTTTTTCTATTTGTAAATAGTTAAAAAAGTTAATCAAATGTCGCCCTAAAACATGAGCCCTGTGATGCAGTCTGAACAAGTATCACTCATATGTTCAACTATTTGGGTAAACCTATATATGTATATTTTTAATATTTGCTACTAAAGTCACTAAGCAGTTCATAATAAATTAATATTTTTTCCTTTTTTGGTTGGTAAGAAATAATTACGCAAACATGGTTTTACATCAACAAATTTAACAATAAATAAAAATCCCCTCTTCTATATCTGAAAATTTCTACCCCGTATCTTTAAAACATGTCTATCTTTATGTAGTTCTCATTTTCCTTTGCTTTGTGAATGCAAGCTCTGCCATGACAGTATCTATATCTCTTAAAGGAGAAGGAAAAGGATTTCAGGACAGGGGAAGACACCAGAATGGGGGAAGTAGGAGAGGCAGAGAGAAAGAATCTGTCTCTGGCCTTGACTAGACTATGAGTTATGTTATGTTACGACACATTAACTAACATATTCTGATGTATTTGAAATGTCCAGTGTAGACAAGACAATGCATACTTTAATATGGTCTAAGCTAGCCTCATTAAAGTCTAAGCTCCTCCCTAAGCTTTAGCACATCTAAATACATGATAAAGGCAATGTGCTTTGACTACATTACACTTTTCAAACAAACCTTTTATATTAGTCTCTATCTATCTATCTATCTATCTATCTATCTATATTTTCAGAGCAGCAAGAGGGAGTCCTCCAGCTGCTGAGGCTTTGTGTTTGAGGGCTTCTGGCCTGAAATGTACTGAAAGGGCACAGAGGTGATAGCATTTGGAATTTTAATTTTGGAGTCCCTCCTCTAGAGTTTCCTTTTTTTTTTCCTATCCAGATCCAAAGATACAAATGCTAAAATTTTCACTGGGAGGATGGTGACAAATGGTTCTGATTCTTACACATTTGTATTTTGAGTGAAGAGAATCAAAACTGGTTTTGGTTTTTCAAAATTGTAACTAAACAATGGTCTTCTAGATGCCAGGATGGGTTTATCTAACACCCAAATTCAGGGAAGAGGTTCTAAATAACTAGGTTAAAATATTGCTTAATTTCATTTTTAACATTTTACATATCTTAGCTGAGTCTATTTCTACCAATTACATAATTAATTTCCCACACACACTGTAAATACTAACTATCAAACACATTTTAATGGCCTTACAATACTTTAGTGAATAATCATTCCAACAATTGACTGTGTTTTTCAGTCACCACCAAAGTGGTCTGCAATTTGGTAATCTTCACAGATTATTAGACATTGTGCTCCCTGAGGCCCAGACTGTATCTATGGCCAGAAATACCAGATCATCATGTCCCCTACCTTCAGATGCATAACTTATTTTAGTCAGCCAGACCCATGTTATCTTTAGTTTTGCATATTGACTCCATTTAGGTTTACCTCTGCAAAACAATGGTACATTCCAGACAGAGCTGATGGTAGCTGGCTGCTCCTCTAAGTGGAGTAGGCTGGCAAGGACATATTATGCCTGTATTATGTTCTGGGCATTAGTTGTCAATTGATGACATAGGGGATCAGATCTCATAGTAATGGCATCATAACAGAGCCTGTATGGATGGAGAGATACTAGCTACAAAGCCCCTTCATTTACAGCCTAGACTCAACCTAATTACAAGACCACTAACCAAATCTGACACACCATATGATCTATGTTCATCCAGAATGAAAGAAATGACTGTCTCAAGGGTGGGGAATACATGTGGTAGAGAGTCGACTCTCTTAGGAGAGAGAGAACTTCAGGGTTGCCTCCACCTGACCACATTAGAAAGACATGCAAGACTTTGCATGCATGTGAAATCCTGGGCAGTCAGACATGCTCTTCAGGGCAAAGTTTATGTTTTGCTTTTAGTATATTTTACAGGGTGTAAAACTGTGTACTGCTATGGCACAATACTGTTATAAATAACAATGCATGAAAGTGTGGGTCATTGTACACAGTAAGGACCATTAAAATTGAACGTTCGGCACTGACAGTAGTTAAGGTTATCGCAGCTTGAGTTATTTGCATTCTAAGTATATGGAATACCACAAATATTGCTATAAAAGTAAATATTGAGCTAGATAGAAATTCATTAAAAAAACACTCACTAAACACTCATTATATTGCCATGTGTTATAATACGAAATTGTTATAGCACTATGTTTTCAGTGGAATAGGTTTTTCCCAAAAGGATTCTCTCATTATGCCACCAAAATTCATTATTCTGGCAGTGCCGACAAGACTTGGGCACTAATCCATGTCTACTGTTACAGACTAGGCTATACATAGTGATGAAATACAGCTGTCTCACTTTCTTGTCTGTACCATAGTCATAACCATGGGATCTGAGCAACATTATCTTATCTTTTTCTTTCATGTTTTTTAATCTTGTTTTAGGTATAGGATTAAAACATCAACTTCTACTGTCAGTTACCACATCACGGTACTACATGATTTCCTTATACTCAGAGTAGTGCTATCTCACAGGCCCCACTGTGGTAGATGTTGGCCAAAACTCACTTTTTAAATGGAATTACTTGTTGTGAATAATAAGAATATGGGCTAATGGAACTGCTGAATTTACTTAGTAAAGCACTCATCTGTACTCTATTGCTCCATTTTCTTTACCTCTTTTTCATAGATCTATTTATTGGCATTTTACTTATTTATTTATGAATCTTAAGGTGTGATATTTTCTACCAGTAAGACAAAATACCTTTCAAATATGTGGATGTTTTTTCTACATTTTAAAATATATTGATTTCAATTACAATACAGAATACAATGTGTACAGTGATCACTATATATTATTATGTAACCCTTCTGCCAGTCAGAGTTGGCAGCAACAAGGGCTGGGTTCAGTATCCAGGGGTTCCGTTCCGTTCCAATAACACAATGCAAAACCGGCTCAAGCCCCCACCCAGTGACCTGGGACAAATATATGTCACCCGCCCTGGGCGACTCTAAGAGGCAATACTTCCCCTCTCGCAAGCGCAGAGTCTGAGTGTAGCAAAAACCTTTTAATGACAGAGAGAAACAATGCAGCATTATGCTGGGGAAACACCAATTCTAGAATTCGTAAACCAAACTGTGAGCAAAGACCCACCCCAGAAAATTGGCCATGTCCTTTCCCTTTGGTTCTTGAGTCCAGCAACCCCAAAAATCACGCAAAGTCCCAAAAGTCCAACAACCCAAAAGTCCAGACCCAGAGTTCAAAAGTTAATCTGCAGAGTGTTCCCCCCCCCCCCCAATCTGGGTGGAAATGGGGAGGGGAGAGGTAAGGAGCACCTTACGTGGCTTGAAGCTGACTGCCCCGTCCCTTCGTGGGGCTTCGCTCTGCTCTGCTCCTCCAGCCATCCCACGAGCCACTCCGCTCCGCCAGCCGTCCCGCAAGCCGCTCCGGCTATCCCGCAAACTGCTCTGCTCCGCCAGCAGCTCCACTCCGTCAGCCATTCTGCAAGCCGCTCCGGCTGTCCCGCAAACTGCTCCACTCCGCCAGCAGCTCTGCTCCACCAGCCGTCCCTCCAGCTGCTCAGCAATATATCTTCAGGCTCCTCCACTACTTAACACAGAGCTCAGTGTTTTCAGCTCATAATAATTTTAGCTCTTTAGTGATTTCAGCTTGTAGTAAGGGGAGCCTTAGTGCTCATTTGCACCATTAGCCCAAAATGATTTCAACTCAGTAGCCTGAAGCTAGACTCCTAAAGAACTCAAAATTAGCTCTGATATTCCACAGTGGAGGAAGAGAAGAAGGTGCAATTGACATTTTGGACCCTCAGAAGAGGCCCATGCCACCAGATACAAATACCTGTCCCCAACCTCTCTCCATTCACTGGGTTTTGGAACCCATGTCCCTTGCCTAGCGAGTGCTGCTTAGTTGCTGGCGAGTCCCTCTGTCATAAAACAGTTCCACTGTCCTTGATTCACATAATCAGGGTAACAACACTTTATTCTTCCTGCCCCAATAACAGAGAAACTGGGGATCCCACAGCAGACAAAGTGACCATTTGGGCAACGGTCCATCATGCTATGCAGGATGGGTGTGTCCATGCAAACAAGATCAGCCCCTGACGTCCCTTTCCAGAACTCACCACCAGATGTCAGGGTAGAGCTCATCCTGACTCTGCTTACGTTATTTTTTATTACAAATATATGCACTGTAAAAATAATAAACAAAAGATAGTATTTTTAGTTCACCTCATACAAGTACTGCAGTGCAATCTCTTTATTGTGAATGTGCAACTTACAAATGTATTTTTATATAACTTCACTCAAAAACAAAACAATGCAAAATTTTAGAGCCTTCAAGTCCACTCAGTCCTACTTCTCATTCAGCTAATCGCTAAGACAGACAAATTTGTTGTCATTTGCAGGAGATAATGCTGCCCACCTCTTATTTACAATGCCACCTGAAAGTGAGAACAGGCATTCACATGGGACCTTTGTAGCCAGCATTGCATGGTATTTACGTGCCAGATGTGCTAAACATTCACATGCCTCTTCATGCTTCGGCCACCATTCCAGAGGACATACTTCCATGCTGATGATGCTTGTTAAAAAAAATGTGTTAATTAAATTTGTGACTGAACTCCCTGGGGGAGAATTGCATGTTTCTGGCTTCATTTTACCTGCATTCTGCCATATATTTCATGTTATAATAGTCTCGGATGATGACTCAGCATATGTTCATTTTAAGAACACTTTCGCTGCAGATTTGACAAAACGCAAAGAAGGTGCCAATGTGAGATTTCTAAAAATAGCTACAGCACTCAACCCAGTGTTTAAGAATCTGAAGTGCCTTCCAGAATCAGAGAGGGATGAGATGTGGAGCATGCTTTCAGAAATCTTAAAAGAGCAACACTCCGATGAGGAAATTACAGAACCCGAACCACCAAAAAAGAAAATCAACCTTCTGCTGGTGGCATCTAACTCAGATGATGAAAATGAACATGTGTCAGTCATTATCTCGCAGAACCCATCATCAGCATGGAAACATGTCCTTTGGAAAGATGGCTGAAGCATGAAGGGACATATGAACCTGTAGTGCTTCTGGCATGTAAATATCTTGTGACGCCAGCTACAACAGTTCCATGAGAACGCCTGTTCTCACTTTCAGGTGACATTCTGAACAAGAAGCGGGCAGCATTAGCTCCTGCAAATGTAAACAAACTTGTTTGTCTGAGCAATTTGATGAACAAGAAATAGGACTGAGTGGACTTGTAGGCTCTAAAGTTTCACATTGTTTTATTTTTGAATGCAGGGTTTTTTTGTACATAATTCTATATTTGTAAGTTCAACTTTCATGATAAAGAGATTGTACTACAGTACTTGTATTAGGTGAACTGAAAAATACTATTTATTTTGCTTTTACAGTGCAAATACTTGTAATCAAAAATAAATATAAAGTGAACACAGTACACTTTGTATTCTGTATTATAATTGAAATCCATATATTTGAAAATGTAGAAAACATCCAAAATATTTAAGTAAATGATATTCTATTATTGTTTAACAGTGTGATTAATCGCCTGATTAATCACGTTTAATTTTTTTAATTTCTTGACAGCCCTAGTTGTAATTAATATTCTAGTGCCTGATTGTACCTGGCTACTCTGTGGGGACCTGATCCAAAGCCCAGTGACTTCAAATCAGGCCTCAGGTATGCAGAAAGCTCCGCTACTCTTATGGCAATGCACAATTGCAGTCCTTTTGCTCTCTTCTCTGTACCTGGGGGACAAGACCCTAGCACCCTAAAGAGGTATAGCAGTAGGTGTATCTTGTGAACTGTGGAACTCCTAAAGTCAAAATTTTTCTTGATTTTCCCCAGAGTGGCGCAGCTTCATGCCATACCAACATGGGACTGTCCCTTCAAAGTACAACTGAGCCCTTAGTTCATCATTTAACACCTGATAGTTACTTTAAAGCTCTTGAGCTGCTACACACAAAACCTATTACGAAATTAAGTAGGAAAATTTTACTTCTATGAACCAGATATTTGATTTTGATTTTTCTTATTCCCCATGATGTTAGTATTCATTTTGACACCATTAATAGCTTTGGTGTTATGAATTTTAGTTGCATAACCAAAAAGTAGTAGCATAGCTATAAGAACTGACTGGTATTAGAAAAATAAGTGTGATGACATGTCATTTGTAGAATATGGTTATACAATTCCAGTATAAAACTTACCTAAACAGGCTAACATAAGAAAAAGATGGTTGCTGAAGCAATTTCAGATTATTGATTTAGAATTGTTCATGCTTATGGTCACAGTATTTAAACTTAGTTTTCTTTGTTACAGGCAATGAGATACATTATTTCTAATTTGGGGGAAGATGAGCCAATTTGTTTCCAAGAAAGTGGTTGCTGAAAACTTAGCTGTTTAGCAGAAAAAACAGACAAGGTGATTATATTTTATGCAGTGTATCAATGGCCATAAGATTATCTTTACATATGCTATGCCTGAAATTGAAAAAAGTTCACATTTCTTGATTTTTCTGAGTAACACTATGTAAATTCTTGCTGTAAGGCTTGTGGTTACCATAAAAATGCCTGCATTTATAAAGTTACTATATTGTGGTCCTTTAGATGCTGCAGTTATTGAATAGTCTAAGTAGATGAGGAAAATTATATTTCTCAGAAACAACTATGCAGTAACATTTACCAAATGGTGATATTTTACCTATTTATCTAAATTTATACGACAACATCCATATAGTTATCTCTAGCTGCCATAACCATTCATTAAGCTTTGACTAACAAAATATTTCCCTACCAAGTAGCAATAAATAATTTTAGACAGTTAACAGACTGACTACTGCAAGCACCCATAAATTAGCATTAAAGTCAATAGGAGTTAGGTGCCTAAGCTGCTTCAGTGTTTTTGAAAATCCCATTAAACACCTACTTGTATCTTTAGGCGCCTACATACCATTTCAAAGTGTGTGTGGGGGAACATGGGAGCATGGCCTTCTTCACTCCCCCCACAGCCCCCCATTTCAGCGTCCCTGAGTGTCGATCTTGTAGATTGTATTTTTCACTTTGATAGGCAGTCTCCTATCACAGACCGCTCCACTCACTTCTCTCCATTTAGTCCATGCCTTTCCTATTTGCTTATAAGTTTGTCATTAAGTTCACCATTATTTTGTACTATCCAACCTAGGTACTTGAATGTCTATAATTCTGGTACAGAATCTGGCCCCTAGGTATTTTAGAAAATTCTAATTTTGGTACTGAGAACTCAAATACACATGTCTGTCTCTCAAAGGGATTAATAATAGCTGACAAGGCCAAGATTTTCATAAGCAGCTAGAAATTTGGAAGGCCTCCATTTCTGTGTGCATTATTTGAGCACATAATTTTCAGAAAGTGCTGAGCACACCTGTATCATAATTGAACTCATTTAAGTTGTTTCCCCTTAAATACCCCAAACCTCCTGTCATTTCTGGAAATGATGGCTAAACTCTAAAGCAGAGAAAGCTCTCTAAATATAGAAAAAAACCAAAAAGTAGCAGTGCTCTTTCAGACATTTATTTGGATTTGTAAAAACTGAAGAAAAGTAAAGAGGTTATCCCTGCTCCTAGATGCCCCTTCTGTCTACACACATCTATGTGACTTGGGCCAGTAAGTCGTCTGGTCCCAGGTCCTATGACTCAGCAAGATGGCGGATCTGAGTGTGGATCAAGCTTTGGATCAAGTCTCCAGACTTGTGTCCTGAGATTAGACTAGGTACTCTCACATTCTTACAAAGATGTGCTGGGGTGTTAAAAACTAGTACATTCTATTGCCTTCCTTTTTTTGTACATCTCACTGTACAAGTTGGCCACACCACAGCATTACAAACTTCCTGTAAACAGTAAATTGTATAGGGGGAAGAGGGAATGTCATACATGAGTGGGGTAGAGAGGAGGGGAAGTGTCCAAACTGCATCAGTGGGGTTGTATGCAGTCCAGAAATGTGCTGGGGTTGGGGAAGCTGGCTGTGCAGTTTTCGGAGAGTCTATATTATCATGTGTGTTTGCCCATGGCCCATAGGGAGATGGAGTCACAGTAGGTGTATCTTAAGTTATGGGGAAGCAGTAGTCTATATAGATGCTAACACAGCATTCTGTTGATTCCGCCATGAATTTTGATCCAATCCTGGGTACTGTTAGCCTCAAACATTTACCATAGTAGTGCTCCCAGCCCTCACTCCCCACCCCACCCCCCCGAAGTGCCTCCTGCATGCTGCAGAACAGCTGATTGCAGTGGGTGGAAGTGCTGGGGGAGGTGCTGATGGGCAGAAGTCACTTTGGGGATGGGGAGGCGTTGATAGGGGGGCTGCCGGTGGGTGCCATTTTTTTCCATGGGTGCTCCTGTTGCTCAGTCACTGTAATCTTCAAAACCTCTGTGGCATACTCAGTTGGCTTGCCATCAGTTGCTTGGAATAGAATGTCCCTTTGCCATTCAGAAATCTCCAGGATTGTTATATCTTCCAAATGGTGGAATATTTGAAAGAATTTACAAACTTTAGCTAGTAAACCATGGCACTCTCTGCCCCCAGGCTACAGTATTCTGCAATTTTTAAACATATAGCATTTGTAAATGTCACCTTACCAATGTATCATTTTTGGCCTTATAATTCCACAGACACTTTTTGCTGAGGATGCACTAAACTTTTTTTAAAGTACTTTAGTAAAGTACTTTTTAAGACAATATTCTGTTTAATGTCTGTTTTCAGGACCTTCCAGCCCAGCTACATTCCAGCAAGAACCTGAGATTTCAAACTGTCTCAGAGTGGTCAAAGAGGAATCATTTCAGAGATTAACTTTATGATGGATATCCTGGATAGGGCCAAAAAACAGGTGACAGGATTCGTGGCAAGTGGATAGGCACAAACAGGGAGCAGAGCACAAAGAAAGAATTGTAGTATGTGAGGAGAGACTTGCAGCACAGTTTTAGAGCAGGAGCATCATTTGACAGAAGAAAAGGCAAAAGTGCAGCAGAAAGTTCTGCTTGAGAGGCTACTTGTTCTAATGGCCACAAGATTCAGTCTCCTGTTCTACTCACCTCATATCCTAAGTCCCCTTGATGGTACCAGGTCCTTCAGACCAGGAATGCATTGGACAATACTATATTTGGGTGACCCATGCAACCAGGACTGAATACTAATTGGACATGCTAATTCCAGCAGTCCTCCAGTCTCCCAAAACAGCGTCAAGTATGTGTTAAAACTTGTTAGAAAGGGAAGGAAGAATTAGGGGTAGGAGAATGGGGGGAGAAAGTAGAGAATTTATTTCTTTCCAGTGGTTTTTCACTGTTTTGCCCTGTTCATTGTGTTTTGCTCTTTATTTTATTACAGGTGTTCTGGTGTTGTAATAACAGCTGGCCTGCCTGGCAATGATTATTACCATCACTGCATCACAATAATATGAGTATTTCAAAGAATAAATATAGAGACAAGATAAGGCATAACTGGGAAGTGGTATCCAAACACAATTTCTCAATATATCTATTCAGATCAGTTCATAATGAAAATCCAAAATTAATGTCATACAAACCACAATCCCCCAACATTATATGAACAGTCATCTCATTCACAATTAACAATCCATGATAATAACATCCGCCATTCATAGCATACAACAGTAATTCATTTACTCTAAAAGTTGCTCTACAAATACATCGATAAACATACTAATCATTGGTCCATGTAAATCCATAATATAGGTGCTCCAGAAGCACAAGTCTACATAGGGGGCATCAGCATCTATTCTAAGAGCAGCATTGGCCAGTTTGAGTTTGCCATGTCTGTATCCTCCTTCAACAGGTGCCTTTGGTAGGTCAGAAATCACAGCCAAAATGGTCACCATCTCATGGACACCTGGCCCACTTTCTGAAATAGGAGCGAAAGGAAGACAGACAATTTCTTCTAATGGTGACTCCTTCATGTTGTTGGCTCCAGTTGCCAGGAGTGTGCAGACCCAGAGAATGGCTTGGCTGGATGTGTTGGCAGTCTGTGACAACTTCCTGCAAAGCACTGTGGGATGGACAGTCTAGTTTTCCCACAGTTCTCCATGACCAAAGGGCTAGAATGGCTACAACTGGGTGGTATAGATGCTTCAGTGAGGGTATGAGACTCAGGTCCAGAAATTCTAAACCTGGGGCCATTATTCAGTGTGAATGCTCAAGGCCTGGCTTACAAACAACAAGCCTGCAGGCTTAAGTCCCAAAGGTGTAGACATACCATCTGTTATTTAAAAACACATCACAAGATCAAGACAAAGTGAGCAACAAATGCCACCATGTAGCAGCTGAAACTAACTCCATAACAATACCCCCAGTATATACTCCATGTTTCCCCAAGTCCTCCAAACATGGTTCTCACACTGATCCATCATATGTGAATCATGAAAAGTGCAGTGAAATCTGTGGAAGTACAATGAGTACAGAAGAACTTGTTTAAGTACATTGACTTAAAAGGTTCACTCTTCTAATGCTAAAAGATAGTGTTTTCCAGAAAGTTCTGGGTATTTCTAGAATATTTATGGCTTGTAATAAAAACTAAATGTTCAGTCTTGAGTTTCTGGTTGAAAAAACATTGCCAAAATTACTGACAATATAGTCATACCTCTCACACCAAAAACAAAGTAACCCTAAGTTATAAACATCTCTTTCCTTCAGCTGTATGTAGTCAGTTTCTGTGTGTGTGTGTATATGTATGTATATATATGTATATATCTCTCAAGAGATATTCCATAAACAAATTATCTATCATCTTATTGTTCTGAAAATGAGCTAGATTTTCAAAAATAGTGCCCTCAGTCTGCATAAATTTGTTCATATTTTTGGGTCTGAGCTCCCCATGCATGAATAAATCTTGCAATTGTGCTATTTTCATATGCAGCAATAGGAACTGAAATGTGTGCAAACTTCAGCCTCACTTTGTCATAATCTGATCTAATCCAAATTGCGTCCCTGTGGTGCTATGCACTGTACAAACACAAAGTTAGAGGTAACTCCTACCTTGAACGACCTAACACCTAATTTAAGACAAAATTAACTAAGTTACAGATATCTTAAATTTCTTTAAAGAAATTGAAGAAAAATAAGATTTAGTCAAAAACAAATTATTTTTGCAGAAATATCTAATTTTAAAATTGAAAAATAAAAAAAAGAGATGAAAAACTCAAGGGAAAAAAATGAGTATGTTTGATTTTTCCATTTTGAGATTGGGTAAAAGTGCCATAATCTCATTTTTTTACTTTCCTCATTAGAAAAATGGAAAAAGTAAAACAAAACATTTAATTAATAAAGTAACATTTTCACTTTTAAAAGTAACACCTTCTGTCACTTTTTAAACCTTTACTCTTTAAAATGAGAGAAAGAGATAAAATAACACTTGGCCTCCTTCCCCATCCAAACCCCCTTTCCCCCCATTGGAGAAAAGTTAGAAAATGTGAGAAAGTGAGAGAGAGAACCCACTTTTAACTGTTTTCTAGCAAAAGTTTGAAAACAGTAAGGAAATGAGGAAAAGTGTGTTTTCCCACACTTGCTTAATTCTTTGAATTGCCTACAGAAAGACCATTATTTATCTATAGGAAAGTTCCAAATAGATATTTCACCTGCAAGAATTCAAATAGGAAAAAGAATCCCACCTTTTGGCTAGCTCTGCACCAAATGGTGGAAAAAACCATCAGAAGGAATAGAAGAGAGAGGGCAATAGTAACAGTGACATTACATGTGATGACAAACTAGCATTGTGCACACCAGATAGTGTCAGAGTTTGTGGTTTGTTTGCTTGGTTTTTTAAACAAGATATGATAGAAAGGAAATAGCTGTCAGTGGTCCCTTTATGCTATAACATCTAGTTCTGGTCTGTGTTGGCTTTCAAACTCATAGTTACAACAACAAAAAATAGAAGCTGCAAAGATAGCATCAAAAATCCATATTGTCTGTGTTGTGCCTTATGGAAAGTGGAAGCTAACTGAACACGAAATATTTCAGTGCTATGGACAGTTAGATACCTTTCACCATCATGTAAATATGAATATGGTTTAGACTGAATCAGAATTGAACAATATTTGCATACTTGGGTGCTGTATGGATGAATTTTTTTTAAAATAAATGCAACCTAGCTAGTTTACTGAACCATGTTAAACTATAAATAGTTGCAACCATCAATATTAGACTTGGGACTGCTATCCTTAATCCACATGCATATTTTTCATGCATGTCAACAGAAGTTGACATATTCATATTTGACAAACATATTTGGCCTGAGTGTAGGATATCCCTCTTACAGTGGTACATTAGCTACTAAATATTAACCAGCAGGAAAGAGGAGGTAGTGCAGTGGTATTTGAGCATGATTTGTTGTTTGCACATCTGAGATAGGCTTTCAGGAAAAAAAAAAGGCAGATGTTTCCCGCTTGTCTCTGAATATGGTAACATGGGTTCAAACTACAGAATGCTGATCTCCTGAGAAGTGCTGAATGCCCTCCACTTCCATTGATTTAAATGGAGTGCGGCAACTCTCAGGATGAAGCCCTAATTGATGCTGTTGGTTTTTAAGGGGGATTGCCTAGAGAGGTTTTAACATTTCCTTAGGAAATTATGCCCTGTCCTGTGAAGAACTTATGATTAAATTTTAAAATTCTGTAATTGCAACATTTACCTTTATGTATGATTAACATTCTATATTCCCATGAGTGAGTAATGGATAGAAAGGGCTGCCTTTGTAAGTCACAACAAAATTGCCTCCGCAGTCTGCTTCTGCTATTCTCTTGATGCTGCCATTTCTGCTGCCTTAAAAACAGCTGCATTCACATCTTCTGATGTTGGATCCACTGCACTGTCTCAGGAAAGAGCGAGAGAGAGAGAGAGAGAGATTTTGATCTTAATATGATTAAATGAATAAAATCAATTTCTATTCCCAGAAGATATAATTATTGGTGCAGAAGATCAGTTAACACTGGAAGCTGCTCTTTAGTAGTAGAGTCTTGAAGGCATATTAAAAGGAGCATGGATTGCGGTGTCACACCACTACTCTGACCGTCTGTATAAGGGAACGCAGAGAGGAACTCCTGCCACTATAAGAGTTTCCATCTAATGACCACTCTGAATAGATTTGTTCATGTATATGATAAACCGAAAATACATCTATTTGTGGTGTTGAAGGAAAGAACTATCCTGTACACAGGAGAAGCTGTTCAAGAACAGCTCAATCTAGTGAGCATATTACCCTTGTAATTCTAGTAAGGTCAGTCAGAGCTTGAGCTACATGCTACATAGGTACTGAACATGCAAGTTAAGCCTTCCCATGGGTGAATGCAGTTAGCCAATTATCCTTTTTTATTCCATTTCAATACTTTGATCCATAAATTATTATTCCTATTCTTTTGTGCTTGCTTTGCCCTTTTCCTTATGTTTTGAGTCCCTTTAGGCTTGCACCCCAGCCCGTCAGTATTTCCTGCTGCATAATAGTTTTGTGCAAAGTGCAGAAGAGAATGCTTATGGAAACCTTTTGAGGAAGCTGCATAAAAGCCCGTGCATGAATGTGGTGCAAATTGTGGTGCAGAGTCAGATTTTTTTTTTAAATGGACAAATGGCCTTTTCCACCCTCTGACTTCTTAAGAGAAAGATAAGGGGTTTCTCCTCAAACTATTGAGCAGATAGTGCCTAGTTCTCTTTTCCTCTTTGTAAGACTCCAGGCTGTTGGTCTTTGATTACCAATTCCTTGGAGATGAAAGAGGACACTTCAGCTCAGTTGGATCTCTTCTTTCTGGCTGAGAAGTAACCTAAAGAAGAGCTCAAAATCCTATCTATCTCATCAACAGAAGTTGGTCCAATAAAATATATGACTTCATCTACCTTGTCTCTTTAATATCCTGGGACTGGCACGGCTACAACTACACTGCCAGTAACAAAACTGTCAGCCAGACAGAAGAGATACCTTTAGGTCTCCCTGATGTTCAATTAGATGTGAAATAGCCTGTCTCCCATGTTAGATAGAAATTGAAAATGTTTATCATACTTCTGAGACATATCTGGGAGGCATGGAATTCTGGATACATAAATGGGAGTGTGTTGATCATAAACAGACAAGTGCTTTATAGGAATTAGAAGCAGCCTTCTGGTGCCAGGGAGGTCCATGAAATTTTTGGGGGCTAGCTGTGACAGTGTCTCTTTCTGATAGACAGGGCTCTATTGTATATGCAGAAGCTAACATTTTTATTGAGCTCAAACTTTACTCCACTCTGAACATAATGTCAAGCTAAAGAAATTCCTACATAAACACTTACCTTTGAATGTCTACTGAGAGAGCACCGTGAAGACGACTCTCATTGAGAAAATGTATTAAATCACCATATGGTACCTTTGCAAAACAATTGTAGCCAAGTGAAGACTTGCCCAGACAAAATAAGTGAAATCTAAATTGACATAATAGAAAAGCAGCATGATCAATTTGCATATATCCCAAGTTTACACCAAAGGAGTTAAGACCCTTTTATTTAAATGGTCAAGCATACAATATTCATAATTTTTTGGAGGTTCTAGTTTTGTTTCTAAAATAGTTCTGCAGTTCATTGGAGGATAGAACATTGTAAATGGTTTTTAAGTTTTAATTAATATATGTCAAAGGGCATGCCTGCCCTGTAGCACCCTGTAGCCTATAGAAATGATGTTTGCTTATTTTTATATAGAAAAGTTAGTAGGCCCAGAAATCTATTTCCTAAAAATAGGCTTGACAATAGTCAAGTGAGGCCTGGTAAAATGTGAGTAAAGCGAAGTGAGATAATTCAGGGCAGGTTACAGGTAAATTAGGGTGTAATCCCAGGTCTTATTGTGAACAGGTTTTGGTGCTAACTGTTATTTACAAGTGTTTTAGATTAAAAAGTTAATGTTTTGAAAAATGCTATTTACATTGATAGTTGTTGCTATGGCATTTACACAGATGCATTTTAAAGAGAAGCTTCATGTTAAATAGTCAATGAGAAAATAGAAAATATGTAAATATGGTTAAAAAGGTGGATTTAATGTAAATTAATTAAGGGACATTATTATATCTGATTATGAAAAGGGTAGCATGCTAATTTTAGGTAGACATGTCCATCCACCATTAAGATATTGTTAGAGAAAGGATTATACCCATTCTCCTCATGTAGGGACTAATCACCCCTAAATGCATCATTTCATCTTAGAATGCAGTGTACGGTTATATGGTAATGTCTGTTTGCTTAACTAACTATTTAATATTAAATAATTTTTTAAATTTTAATCACTTATTGGGTCATTCACAGTCCTCCACTAAATTAAATAATCTGTAACTGCCCTGGGGGCACCAACTTTAAATAATTCAGTTTGGTTTTATTCCTTATTTTTAAATTACTAATTGCAAACACATAAATCAAAGGTTACAATGCCCTTCTGGCCAAGCATAGTGGAGCAGCACCCTGCCTCAGTTTCCCCATACAAGCCAGATAGTCAAAATATTTCCCCTTCTGGGAAGTCCCACACAGAGTATTTCAAAAGAAAACTCAAACTTACAAAGTCTTCATCCCAGTTTCAGCTAGGTCCAGCCCCTCCTCTCTGAGAGTTGTCTTCCTGTCCACGTAGTCTCTCTAGCCTGGAATTTGGCTTTTCCCACTGGTGTCATCCCCCCGCTGACTCAGGAACCTTCTTACTCGCTGCAGTGCCTGCATGCATTTGACAACAATCGCCTGCAGCTGTCTCCCCCATTAAAGGATCAAGTGCCTTCTTTATGGCCTATTGGGCAATTGCCAGTTCAGCACTGTATCTACTACATCTTAAATGGGCCAAACGCCTACGACATTTTCTGACTTGTTTTTTCATTGTTCAGAACCATACCTATGTATACTGAGGTAATGCAAATAGACATTCAGTTTTGAAAATGTTGCCACACTTTTGTAGATTGAATGTTCATGTGAATCAAGACATTTAATGTGGCCTGTGAGTTTAATGTGAATGCAAACTGCAGTGCCCTGGCTTGTTTCTAATCAGCATTAGAGAAGTGCCAAACTGTCAACAGCTCCTGAGCAATATGAACGCTATAGTTCTTCACACCCTTTTGAGTGCATATCAATCATTTGAAAATAACATTTTTTTTTCAAAATGAGCTGTCAGTATCAATTTGAATAGTGGCTGTTCAACTGGAATTTATCCAATTTTCCAGCAAGCAATTTGGTTCATTGTATCTTGAACCAAATGACTTGCAAAAAGCAGATTCTTTTCAGACTGTTTGCAAGACAGACATGTATGAATAAGAGTTCCAGGCTTGCATTGCCCAGTTAAGATATTTAGCATTCAATGTAACAGTTGAAAGAAGCTTATTTATTAAAAAAGGAAATCCTGACACTTTACCCCAGTAGACTATGGTATAAAATAAAACCTTTATAACACCTTTTTTGGGTGTGTAATATTTTGAATGCAGTAATCAATTGACAATTGGTGAGTTACAAGCAGTCTCTCTGAATTGAATATTTTAATATTCCAGACCAATATAAGGAATAATCTGAATAATCTTAACCATAAATTTGACATATAAAAGTTAGTATTAAAAAGCAAAGTTAAAATGAACTAATATAGCTTGCCAAATAAAATAATATTGCTTGTCACAAAATACTTGGTCCAATAAAAATATTATCTCACCTATGTTGTCTTTCTAATATAGCTTGGTGAAATTAGACATTTCTAATCAGACATATTTAAATAAATTGAGTTATATTATAATCAGCTTCTTTCTAAACAGGAGTTTTCTTCTACCATATTTTCATCAGAGATGCTATTTTACTTTCTGCTATATTTCATTCCAGCATTTGATAACTGTTATTGCTTCAAGACCTTCACTTCAGAAAAAAGCCGGTACTGGTATATTTTTGCTTATTGTTGAAGTGTGCTAACAAAGGCCGTTTTTTACCGCCCTACCAAGAACAATCCCTCCCTTCTCTGCACTGCACTGCACCTCAGAAAGTAATGGAAAGACAATAAATAGAAATATATCCCCAAGAAATATATTGGCTATAGAAATCTCTTTCAGTATCTCCCAAGAGAATTCAAACTCAGATTCTTTTATTTGTTTCTTTCCCATTCTTCCATAGCCACAAAATGTTTCATTTATAGACCACACCGGATATTCTGAAGTATCTTTAGCCAAAATAATTCTTTTGTTTCAATTTCATGGTTTCATCCATAAGGTTCAGATTATGACCCAACTGGGGGTAGAAGGAGTGGTGAAATATTTTCCCAGTCCCTGCAGCCTCCCAGTATCTAGGCTCTGGTATCCTGATCCAAAGTACATTGAAGTCAATAGAAAATTTCCATTGATTTCAGTAGGTTTTGACTTGGCCTCTGGTATGATGGGACAGCAGGGATTGTGAGCATGGTACTTTCATTTGTCTCCTTACAGAGGTGTGGGGAGTAGGCAGAAAAAGAGAGGAGAACATATCAGCCTGTGCAGCTGAGCTAGTCCTGGGGAGAAGGTCTGAATTTGGTCAGTGGATGTAACAAAATTATTTTCCCCAAGAAGCAAGGAAAGGGCAGAAAATTGTGACAATTCATTCCCTGGGTTCTTCCTGGGTGACTAAACTCACTTCTTGCTGCTAGGATTCAGTTTACAAAAAGAGTCTCCGATTTCAAATTTGCTGCCACATCTGGGTTTCATCTAACAATGTGAGCTGTTGCAGAACAACTGTAACAATAAAGCTTTTCTTTTCAATCTAGTGGGTTTTTCTTAATTAAGAAAAAAGAAGCCTATTTGAGCATCAAATCTCTAGCAGTAGAACCTTCTCAGATCAAGTCTCTTATGTTGGGCTTTTAGCTATTACAACAAAAATTATGGTATGGAAAGTGCAATAATATGGATCAGTTGAAAAGGCTACTTTAAAGTGAGGATGAATTTGCTATATAAGAGTTGGGTATTATATTGTTATTAATAGTTATTTTCTTCAAATATCAGAGGGGTAGCCATGTTAGTCTGGATCTGTAGAAGTGACAAAGAGTTCTGTGGCACCTTATAGACTAACAGACGAATTGGAGCATAAGCTTTCGTGGGTGAATACCTACTTCGTCTTAGAATAACAATTCATCTGTTAGTCTATAAGGTGCCACAGGACTCTGTCGTTTCTTCAAATAAATTATCTAGGCTATAATCCTACATTCCTTGTAAACCTCATTCTCCCAGTTACCTAATTGTTAATTTGAGGTATGCATGGAGCACAGGATCAGGCAAATGCTATTAATTTTACTTCATCACTACCAAAATTTGGTTTTAGTGTTGCCATGCTGGCCATAATGTTAAGGTTTATGGTTCAATGGTTATGTTTCCCTATGAAAAGACTCAAAATTAATAAATAAGAAACTAATATATAGATGGGTATAGTTTGTTCAGGAAGGAAAGGCAGGGGTAAAAAGGGAAGTGGTGTTACATCAAGAATGCATACACTTGTTCTGAGGTCCAGAAGGAGGTTAGAGGCAGACCAGTTGAAAGTCTCTGGGTAATGATAAAAGGGGAAAAACATGGGTGATGTTATGGTAGTGGTCTACTATAGACCACCAAGGATAAGGTGGATGAGGCATTGCTACTACAAATAACAGAAATATCCAAATCACAAGACCTGGGGACTATAGTAATGGTGGAATTTGACTACACAGACATCTGTTGGAAGAGTAATATCGCAAAACTCAAAATGTCCAATAAGTTCTTGGGATGTGTAGGGGACAATATTTTGTTTCAGAAACTGGAAGAAGTAACCAGGAAGATACCCATTTTAGTTTTGATTCTGATCAACAGGGAGCAACTGGTTGTGAATGTGAAGGTTGAAGGCAATTTGGGTGAAAGTTATCCTGAAGTAATAGATTTCATGATTCTACAGAAAGGAAGGACTGAGAGAAGCAGCATAAAGACAATGAAATTAAAAAAAGAAGTCTTTAACCGTCTCAGAACCGGTAACTAGGTTCCCATTGGAAGAAAATCTAAGGGATTAAGAAGTTCAGGAAAGCAGTCAGTTTCTCGGGGAGACAATATTAAAGACAAAACTGCAATCTATCCTGATGGAAAGGGAAGAAAAATAGTAAAAGGCCAATATTACTCAATTAGGAACTCTTTAAGGACCTGAAAATCAAAAAGGAATTCCATATAACATGTAAAGCTGGACAGATTGCTAAGGATGAGTACAAAAGAATAGCACAAATATGTAGGGACAAAATCAGAAAAGCTAAGGCACAACATGGATTACATCTAGCAAGGCACATAAAAGAAAATAAGAAGAGGGTCTATAAATACATTTGGAACAAGAGAAAGACAAAAGAAAGTGAAAGTCTTCTATTTTGCAGGAAGGAAATCTAATAGAAGATGGCATCAAGAAGGCTGAGGTGTTTAAAATCTATTTTGCTTCAGTTTTCACTAAAAAGGTAAATTGTAACCAGATATTTTATATCATTAACATTAATAACAAGGAGGAAGGAACACAAGTCAAAGTGGGGAAAGAAGAGGTTAAAGAATATTAGCTAAGTTAGATAATTCTGCAGGGCCTAATGAAATGCACCTGACTGGGCACTCGTGGGGCCTCAGCTGGAGTTTTATGTCCAGATCCGGGTGCCACACTCTAGGAAAGATGTGGACAAATTGGTAAGATCCAGAGGACAACAAAAAAATTGATAAAAGGTGACCTATGAGGAAAGGTAGAAAAAAACTGGGCATTTTTGGTCTTGAGAAAAGAGGACTGAGGAGGGACCTGCAAACAGTCTTCAAATATGTAAAGAGCTGTTTATAAAGAGGAAACTGATCAATTTTTCTCTACATCCACTGAAGATAGGACAAGAAGTAATTGGCTAAATAAAGATTTAGGTTAGATAGTCAGAAAATCATTCTAACTGTAAAGATAATTAAGCACTGAAACAGGCTTCCCAGGAAATCCCATCAGTGGAGGTGTTTAAGAACAGGTTAGACCAGTGATCACCAGTGGTTGATCGCAATTGACTGGTAGATCCTGACCTAGAGGATCTCCCAGTCGATTGCGATCTCTGGTGGTGGAGTGTGGCTGCCGCTAAGGCAGGTTCCCTGCCTGCCCTGGCCGCACGTCGCTCCCAGAAGCAGCCAGTGTGGTCGTGGGGGCGGGGGGCAAGGTTCTTCCTCCGCACACTGCTCCTGCGTGCAAGCAATGCCCTCGCAGCTCCTATTGGCCAGGAACAGGGAGCTGTGGCCAATGGAAGCTGCAGGGGTGGTGCTTGCAGAGAGGGGCAGCGCATGGAGCCACGTGTCCCCTACCCCCACCAGGGGCCGCAGGGGTATGTTGGCCCCTTCCGGGAGCAGCATGGGGCTGGGGTAGGCAGGGAGCTTGCCTAAGCGGCAGTCATGCTGCATTGCCAATCCAGAGCTGCTGAAGGTAAGTGCTGGAGAGAGGCCTCACCCCAAGCCCCAGCCCTGACCCCCCTCCCAGAGCCAGTACCATGTACCCCCTCCTGCACTCCAACCCCCTGCTCTGGCCCAGAGCCCCCTCCTGCACCCAAACTCTCTCCCAGAAATTGCACCCCTCATCCCATCCTGCACCCCAACTCCTGCCCCAAGCTCAGCCCAGAGCCCCCTCCCATACTTCAAAACCCTCGGCCCCAGCCCAGAGCCTGCACCCCCTCCAGAACTCCTCCAGAACCCCAACCCCCTACCGCAGACCAGTGAAAGTGAGTGAGGGTGGGGGACAGCGAGCGATGGAGAGAGGGGGGATGGAGCAAGCAGGGCGGGGCTTTGGGGAAGAGGCAGGGCCTCGGGGAAGGGCCGGGGGAGATCCTGGATTGCCCTTAAATTAAGTGATCTCAGGTGTTAAAAGGTTGGAGACACTGGGTTAGAAAAACACCTGTCAGGGATTGTCTAGAAACACTTGATCTAGATGACCTCTCAAGGGCCCTTCCAGCCCTACATTTTTATGATTCTATCATAGTAAAAAAAAATTCTAAAGCAAACTGTGAACAATCTAAATCTACTGAAAAGAGAAACGCATAGACATATTGTTATAAAATATTTCACTAGATTATACTCCAGTTGTGTGTGATAATTTGAAAAATGAAAGTGTCTTAAGAAAGCTGTGAATGCAAAATATGTGATATGATATCTTAATTAGGCAATTTTTCAAAGATTAAGAACCATTATCCAAATACAAAACTAACTGTACCTATTCTCCTCACTGGTCTATTTTGTGTATTTATGAAAATGTCCTCATATATTCATGCCAATTTATTATTGAAATTGTAGCATTTCACTCCTTTTCCAATAAATATTACAATGATTATTGAATGAGACACCTAAAGGCAAAACTGCATTCCTGCTATTAGATCTGACTTATATATCATCCATTATTGATTCAGTGTTACATCTAGATAGTGTAACAGTTGATCTGAAATCTAGGAACCATTATGAAATTTATTACTGTCAAGAGAGCACAACAAGTAATAGGAAACAATTTAGTCAAATAAAAGAAATATAGCCTGTGCTTCTTCACCAAAGGAAAATTCCTGTAACTGCTTTTAAGACAGTATTGGGTCATGTGATACTATAAGGTCTTATATGATAGCATCATCTCTAAAACATTTGAATGGCTATATGAGTAACCTATAATGGTCAAATGGCTTTTTTGCCCTAATATCTGAATGTAAACATATTGTGAAATTAATCAAAATGAAGATATTCAATATAAATATGATAGACATTCAAAATAAAATAGAAAATAATATGTTATGTATTGATTAATACAGTGTAGCTATTTCATTCTGATTTAGGGTGAAAGTCTAAACTGTATTTGGGTGGAAGCAGAGGGAAACCACTCCAATGCTAGTGGTAGTAGCACTCTCATAGTAATGAGATGCAGTAGCCATCCTGTCAGCTCAGTTAAGGATTGCTCAAGGCAGGAAAGAAAAGTTTCACACAGTTTAAGGACAGAAGGGACTATTAGATCATCTAGTCTGACCTCCTGTGTACAACAGATCATCACATTCCTGAATCATCATTGCTGAATTGAGCCCAAAAGCTAAAGCATTTCAGTCACAAGGAGGTTAAACTGTAGTCTCAAAGAACAGTAGAGACATAGGTGCCATCAGTGCCCAAGGCAGCAGCTATAGCTGGGAACTGATTAGAAGCGATATGCCCAGATGATCTTAGAAAGTGATCCATGCCCCACGCTGCAGGGGAAGGCAAAACCAAACCAAACCAAAGTCTATGCCAAACTAGCCTGGCTCCAGATCTGCTTTCTGACCTCATATCTGGCAATTATTATGTCCCTGAGCACGTGAGTGAGACACACCAGTCAAGCATCTAAAGAAAGAGGATTCTCTGTACCATCTCAGAGCACCAGTCCACCCAATGTAATGTTCTGTCTCCATCTGTGGCCAATCACTAATGTTTCATAGGAAAGTGAAATAAAACCCTCAAAATCCATCTGGCCGTTGGGGGAAAAATCCTTCCTGACCCTTGCAGGTGATTCACTGAAGCTCTCAAGCAAGACATTGGATTATATTCATTGTTTTAATGAAGAATTGCAAGTATTATGAGCATATTGATCCAAAAAAGAGCTTCCTGTTCTCTCCAGGGCCCATGAAGGGAAGGACTGGAAATTCAAGGAGTACAAGGTCAGAAAGTACCACCATGGTCAATGGACCTAGTCCCATTTAGAGTGTTTGTTTGTTTTGTTTGTAATATGTTTCAAAATACCTTCTTATTTTCTTTAACTCTATTAGCCATTTGATATTTCACTGACAAGGAAAGCCAAAGGAATCAGTTACTTATCATTTTTTTTAACGTGTAGCTTATATTCATTGTTATTTACTTCCCTTTTTTTTTCAATTTCTTATATATTGATTTTATATATTTATTGAGTTTTTCAACGTTTTATCTCTACTTCCACATCTTCTTTTAACCAGGATGTTTTTGTTTCTAGTGTAACTTCTTTGGATGATTGTGCCCTCATGGTGCCTTGGAGGTTTTTGAACAATTCCGAGTTTCCCACCCCTCTTAAATTTATGTTTGCTGTAAATTATGCCGACAACTGCTTTCACCTGTAGACAACTGACCCTTTCAGTGTTCCAAATGTATATGTTAGTGGTTGATGACATAATTTTTGCTCACAGTAAATGTTACCATATGATTCTCACTAGTACCTAGTCAACTACAATTGTGTGTAGGGCAGTGGTGTGCCTCTGACACTAGTTTTTGCTGACATATCCAGTGGGACAGACTGCAACCTGGTAGACTGCCGTCCTCTTCCTTTTGGATGGTCTGCGCTGTGCACAGTGGCAGAGGGCCTTGTGCCTGGTAGTCTCCTGAGCAGCCCGCTGTGGTGCTGCAGGGCAATGATGATGAAGAGTTTCCCAGTCTCCTAGTTCTCAATCCTTCCCTCGTGGAACCACACTTTCTCATTTTACAATACTGTTGCCATTATTTATACATCAAATTATTATTTTTTTAATGGCAGTAACATACGCATACAAAAGATTCAGAGCCTGATTCTGTGTTGCCCTGCATATTGTGTAGCCACTTACACTAGCACCAAGTGGGTGTGAAACAATGACAATTAAGAATGTTAGCATTTCCCACCCTATTTACACTCATTTTGCAAATTAGTATAAAGGTGCAAGCAATGGAGAATCAGGCCCTGGCACTAAGAATACAGTGATATGGCATATATAAAATGGGGGGTTAATTCCTCCTTTGGGGGAAAAAAAAACATGATACAGCGGTCCAGTTGAGAGAAAGTTCCATGAGTTTCTCTGCTCAGAGTTATTTCAAACCCATTCTATCTATTATCCTCTTATCCCTACTAAACAAGCAAAAGGTTTTGTTCCTATAGTTGGTGCTTCTATCCTAATCAGCTCTGTAGATCCTGCCCTCTGCCCTTCAGCTATTTGACAGCACAACTCTAATGGAGATGCATTATTAGGATCCGCAAGTACCCGTCCTCAGAATCCACATGAAAGGAGGTTTCACACTGTGGAACAGGCCACACAGAACCTTGGGATCCATTATATTTTTGGTGGATTCCCTGCAGTGCTTGGAGGGAGGACAATGTGCATGATCCACCCCCTCCCCGCCCCGTAATCCCTAAGTGGGTAGGCACTTGGATGCTGCAGACCATAAAATACGCAGGGAGAACAGTGCAATAGAGCTGGATGGCCACCCCACCATATCAAATCCAGGGACCCCTCTGTGTGGCTAATATGGTGGTGAGGGAAAAGGACAATCCCACCCTTTCAGGTATTGCATGTTGTCTAACATTAAAAAAATAGTTGTATAAATTCTAATACTGGGTCTGCCCCTGCAAGCGCTCTGGGCTCAGAGCTCCTGCTGACACAATGTGATTAATTGTTTAGATTTGTACAGTAACAGAAAATAGGATTCTATGGAAGTTTGCTATGAAAGTCAATGTGAGCTCAAGGAGTAAAATATGATAGACCTTGGAAGCATGGGTAGAAATAAACTGTTTCAAGTCCTTTACAGTAATGGACCTCATAAAGATATTTTTCTGTTAGCTTAGCATTGTTTCACTAAAGACTTTATGTGAAGTTTTCATCTAAGGCACTTTTAAACTCTAACTAAAAGCGGTCGAACCACACCATTTATGGTAAGCATTTCCAAGTCACCATCAGAAGAGCCCCATTCAGAAAAAAAACGGTTATTCTCTTTAGAGAAGAACAAGATCCTGTAGCATGATTAATTATTTGCCCAGAATTCCCTACTTCACCAGGCCCTGATCCTACAATTCACATAGCACAAAGAGGTTACTGCATCCACACAGAGCCCCAATTAAGTCCACCAACAGAGAGGCCCTCTGATTTCAGTGAGGCTCCATGCGGACAGAAGAGTCCACTGATGTGGCAACAATTCCAGAATCAGGGCCTAATTCTTCATCATTTTATCTCCGCATCATTACTCCTGAGAGAGTTGTCAGATATATCATTTTATTCCAAATTACCTGCAGATGTCTAGTAGCCAAAATAATTTCTTGCCAATAGTTTATGTTATGTTACAATTCTACAGAGAAGCTACAATTCAGGGTAGAAAAATTAAAAAACTGAAACAGACTGGTAATGTTTGGACATGTTATGTCAGATTGTGTTATTCATGCCTTGTTACATCAAAGTCACCATTTAACCTCAATTAATCCTTATGCATATCTCTGTGGTGTAGCAAATTACTGCCAAATATACGTATTAACCCTTCAGCAGTAGTGAGCAGGGAGATAATGTGTACATCTAAGGGCTCACCACAAAGACAATGAAATTGTCTGATGACTTAAGCCACGTCTACACTACCCGCCCGATTCGGCGGGTAGCAATCGATCTTTTGGGGATCGATTTATCGTGTCTAATCTAGACACGATAAATCAATCCCAGAATGTGCTCCCGTCGACTCCGGTAATCCACCCCGATGCGAGGAGGAAGCGGAGTCGACGGGGGAGTGGCAGCCTTCGACTTTGCAGGGTCCACACGGCGAGGTAAGTCAAGCAAGGTATGTCGACTTCAGCTACGTGAATAACGTAGCTGAAGTTGCATACCTTACTTCGACCCCCCCGCCCCCATAGTGTAGACCAGCCCTTAGGATGTAGTGGTGGGATTCCGGAAAGTGCGGATGGCGTGTCAGTGCAGATATCCCTTGGTTTGAGCTTCAAATACAGCAATTTAGAAAAAACAGGGCTAGCACCATTAAGGGAGTTTTAAATACCAGACAGTGCCAAATTAGAGTCAATCCACCGCTTTGTAGCTGGCAAAGAGAACACAGGAAATTAACGGTATTATTTTGAAGAGAGAGCTTTTCATCTATGCATTTTTTTATCAAGTGTAATATTGGCTATCAGCAGATAACACCTCGATTCCAAATTCTTCACTAGCTATTCCTCTACTATTAAAGTTACATTTATTTATCTGATGAAAGATATCTTCCTAGTTATATACCTGTCTATCTCATAGCATTACAAGTGAAAGAGATTGGCCCTTTCTTGTGAGTCAGGTGGTCTTTTGGACTATGTTTCCCAGCATTCATCAGCTGCTAGGGAACCTTGCCAGAACCATGACATACTGAATCTCTCCAAAATGTTACGCTGTGGTGGCCAGTTGTTCTCTGTATTGCCATTGTATGGATGCCTAACAGTCTTGTTCACTAAAGTTTAACGTATTATTTTTCAACTGCTCTTGATAACTTGATCTTGCCTGCTTGCTATGTTGACGTTTTTCATTTGTGTACCTGTTGACTCCCATTAGTTGCAGTGCAGAAAGTCCAGATTTGAGCCTCAAACAATGAGACAGAATTCCAGCTACATAGATCTAGATACCAGAGCAGAGAGTTCTATCAGAGGTTTCCAATGTAAACCAAGGAATGCTTTGTGAGCAGCTGTCATTGCTGGTGAAAGATAAACTGCACAGTATCATCCCACCGAAAATATTCGAAGTCTTAGTTGCTTTTGCTTACAATAGTGCTAAAATTGTACAGTATTTTGAAAGTGGAATTTATTAAGGCTTTATATTTTTTAAAATAAAAAGACAAATCTTTCTTTTACAAGACAGCATATGAACACTCTGGAGGATGTTTAACAACTTTCTGTACAGTGATATACAGAGAGTGCTTTGACATGAATGGGAGAGTTAGTCTTTGCCTAGAGTAGCTTAACCGTTGAAAACTGTCATACCGACAAACTGAAATTTTCAAAAATGCAGTAAATATTCATGACCACATTAAAACAAGAAATAAATACACAATGTCAGTTCCTCACCCATGTTCACTGTTACCTCTCTTTTCTTTTGGAGTTTATATTTCATAATAAATTCTTGATACACTGCAGGGATACCACCACTGTCTTTAAATGTAACATTGCTCTTGGAAGGACTGAAACCAAATGGTCGCTCTAGGGCATCATAAATCTTAGTTTTCATTTGGAATATAGAAACCATAAAGAGTATAAAACAATATTTAAGCCTCAGAGAAGACCAATTTTCAATATAAAATGGGATTGTTATGACACTAAAGAAATGAGCAGATGAGAATAGGAATTCTCCAATTTTACAAAAGCCTGGCAGAATGAGAACAAAAGGAAGCATTTGATCACCAGGGATTGTACATGACAGATCAGTGACCAGAAAGCTGAAATGGTCCACAAGGATTCATTCGTCTTTTCCTGCCACATGTATCACAGAAATGTGCAGTATATACATTAAAATACTGTACTTAAAAATAAAATGAGGCACACAAGCAACAGACGTGACATGATGTGCTTAAGTAAAGTATCAGTTTCACAAATAACAGGTCAGTTCTTTTAACAGACTTTAAAAAATTCAAAAATGTTTTAAATACGGTTAAATAATTGTATGGAATTAGGTCATATTTGATCATTTTCTCTAATTGATACAACATCTTGATTATGTTATGCTTTATCAAAGAGGACATCCAATTTTATTTTAGTAGCTCTTGGAAAGTCAAGAAAAAGAAGGGAAAATAAATCTTCAAATTGCTCAGAGCCCCACAATACTGCAACTTTCTTTTTTCAGAGAACCTCTCATGTTTCCACAGAACAACAGAAGTGGACAAGCTTAGAATCATCCAAAGGAAACCTAGACATAATATTTTATAAGGTAAGAAATATGTTTATGTTTTTATTTATAAAGTGTAAGGATATGACTTATATTAGTAATGAGAATACTTGTAATAATGCAGAGAAAAATAAAGCTTTTTGTGGTTTTTGTGGAAGTTGAGTGGTTTCAGTTTCTTGTGAACTACCATCACAAACCTCCATCTATCATCACTACCTCTTCCAGCATTCAAAGGGATGGGACCAGGCATTCTGCAATAGGTTCAGTTACTTGTGAACTACCATCATAAAACCATTACATGTTTGCCGAATTCTGCACTCCTGGAGGTCTTTTCCCCACTTGGGTTAGCACTGTAAAATAAACAAAAACATAAAGAATTAGATGTCTAATCACATTATAGAATGACCTATTTCTATGGACTTACGGTTTATTGATAGAGCAGTGAGCACAAGTCCAGTTTGCAACAGGGTCCAACGATGAATTGAAGACTTCGGTCAATGGCCTTTTCAATTGCCTGGTTTTTACCAACACCGAATTATTTATTTGCATTGAAAAAAGCATCAAGGGTTTTAAAAGATACCAATCAATTGTCTTCAGGCTGTGTCACAGTACACTATTGATTCTAAATTCTGTACATTGAAAGGGGGAGAAAGTTGGAGAGTTTAGTTTACAAAGAACTTAAAAATGATAGCATTCAACTAATTTAAAAGGAATAAAGGTTATTGAAATTAGGTTATTGGCATTAAAAACACTGCAATGATGTCACTCTTGAATGATAGAGATAATAATAGCTGTGCCAGACGCTGAGTGTTTAAGTTTTTTAAAATATCATACGGTTTTGTGATCACAACTAACAAAGCATGAAGATCAAAATAAAACAAATGTTTTCATTAGCCTGTATTTGAGAGTTGGAGTATAGGTACAAAGAGTTTACAAGAGACTAAAAACAGGGAAGAATGCAAGGGAAATACTAACAGATTTTCAGAAGTTATTTTTTTCTCAAATAATCCAGTGTGGGTTGGAACTTTTTCCGTATAATCTACAGGGTGTCTGTAAGAAACTGAGCAGCAGCTGAATAGGAAATGGCATCTGTGGCTTGGGGGAAAACTTGGCAAGAAAAACTAACAAACAAACAAACAAGTTAAAACATGTTAACTGGCTATAAAATTGTAGTCTTCTGTGAAGCATGGGGATAGTTTAATTTCTTAATTTTATTCTGTGGCTTTAAGTAAAGACTGCTAGGTGAGGAGGGATTCATACAGTGAGAGGTACAAAAATACATTTCTGAAAGCTCTTTAAAAGGATGTCGAATAGGGAGGCAAGTTTCACTAGATGTCCATGTAGTGAGTAGATTCATCAGTGATCCAGCTCACTGGCCAGACAAACTCTATGACAGAAATAATTTAAAAGATTTAAATAGACTTGATTGTGGCAGCAGTTTCATTGCAGATGAGTCATTGAGAATGAAAAGAACAAAGTAAATGCTGAATTTAAAGATGGCAATGTGAAATAAAAGAAAAATTAAGCTGTTGCAGCAAACGGAGTACAAGACAGGCCAAGAGACATTATTTTTTCAACCTGCTACATCACCTGAATAACACAATGAGAGCCCTAGGATGATCTTCTCAAGGAATTATAGACAGAAACAGTACTTTTGCAAATATAAACCTAGGATGAACAACTAGATTCAACTGCAGAAATCTCAAGATCCATAAAAGCTGAGGAGGAAACTGATGATGTGGAAGGTAACCTATACTAGTTCAAATGTGTCTGGCCTTACAAATTGATAGTTCTGTTATTCCTGTAGAACACAGCTGTCATGACCATATGCTGCGAGCCAGTCCCCTCAGGTAACCTCACCTAGTCCTAGTAGTAGCATTTAGAATGGATAATATGGGTGCAATGTGGCTGGTGTCAAGGTGAGAGAGAAGGGGATTACGGGTACGAGATGAAGGACTGACCAACATCCTTAGCAGTCTGGACAGACAATAAAGGCAAAATCTTTTTAAATATTATGTAGATGGATGCAGCAAGATATACTAATCAAGAGTAAGCATGTGCAGTATTGGCAATGCCCATGTTAAGATTCTCCTATGCGTTCTGTCCAGGACCTAAATGTATATTTTAGTATACATCTTAATCCCTTTCTGATAACCAGTCATTAAAATTATAAATAGGAGTGAGACACAGCTTAAATTCTAAACAGATTTTTTTGTGAGTGATGCCCACATTTTGGGACATATCCCCAACAAAGGAACTGTTCCCAAGATATGACTCTTAACAGTCCTAGCTAGAACAGAGCAAATACACAGAATGACTGCATCAGTGACTATGGGCAATGTTAATGGGATGACAAAAAATGGAAGACAAAAATGCACTTTATAGATATGTGAAATATCATATGAGATAGCTAACAGCAATTTCTTAACAGCCGTTGCGTTGAGGCACTTAATGAGACAGATAGCATTGCATGAGCATTTTGTCAATATTTATGTAAATAGCTAATAGATGACACTTCTGATGTGACTGCACTCTTCTCAGTTAGGCGCCATAATGAACCTGTGACTACTCAGTTGTTTGTGATTGGCACCAGCTGGGGTGAATAGTGACAGAAAGTAAATGCAATACATGGCAGATATGTAAAATATTGTTGTTTTGTCACTAATTAACATAGCAGTGCCCCAACTCCCAGATTCCTGGCAATGGGACAATTAACTACAAGGGTAAGGATAGGAGACCATTCCATTTACTAACAGGTACTGTATACATATATGTGATCACTAACGGCAGTGAATGATTACTTATAGCAAGGAAAAAATGGAGTCCAGTGAATTTGCTGTTGACAGACAAACAATGCACATAGAATAGGGGAATACACAACAGCTCCTTAACCACTCTCACCAGAGCCCTAGTATTCAGAATAAGATGAGAGACAATAGTAGGTGACTGAATCCTGTACTAATAGGACAGAGTCAATTAACATATGTGAATCTGACAAGAGTTGTAAAGTCTCCTAAAGAGCCAGCAAATATGGCTTATCTACATATTTATTTATTTCTCCCTCAGTCTAGAAGTCCACATGAACAGTCATAAACAATGTGCTTCCTCATGCAAAGGAAAACTTGAAATCCCCTAGACCTGTTTTGTTCCTGCTAGCTTTATATCCTTACAGTGCTTCCTATATTTTTTCCTGAACAAAAAAAGATTCCAGGGAGCTGTTCAGGCATTCTTCCTCCATATTAGCTATCATATTTATATGTCCTCCATCACTGCCATAACCCAGTAATTCACAGTCTTTAAAGTATTTATCCTCACAATATCCCTGTGAGGTAGTATTTTCCCAGTTTTACACATTATAACTGCAAAAAGGGTAAGTGACTTGCCCAAGTTCACACAGGCAGTTTGTGAGGAGAGGGGATTTGAAACTTTGGCCTTGCAAATACTAAACTAGTGCCCTAACTATTGGACCATCCAATCAGAGTAAAACAATAACAGGTAATTTAGGTGACCAATAACACAGTTTGAAAAGCGAATTCAGCATATTAAATACTTGAATAAATGAGCTCAGAAAAAAGTTCATGAACAATCAATAGATATAAATATGTTCACATAAAGAATCTATCAAACAATGTTGAATAATGAAATACATTAGTAAAAATCATGACCTGCAAACTGGCAATTTGTGAACAGGCTAAGAGGTCAAATTCAAGGCATAAATTGTTTGCAATCAATAATTCAATCTGCTTTTGTTATTAGATTTTTAAATATAATTTTATTTTATGAATAGATTATAACTTTACCTTGTAACGTTTAGATTCATCAGTTCCTTATAAAATCAGTAAGAAAGGCAAGAGCAACAACAAAGTCCCTATTCAATTACAAATTTTTATTAAATAGCACTATGTTCTAAACATCACTTTACAACTATAAACTTATTCTTTGGGGACAAGTATATATTCAGCCAAATCCTTTTCACATGACTTAGGCTGGAATATATTTTATTTGAATTGATTTTGTGAAGTTAACATCATGCAGAAGTGTTAGAAACCAGTAATTTCGTTTTTGTATATAGAGAGTTGTAAGCTGTGTTTTAAATTATAGCCCCCCCCTTTTTTTTCAGCAGTCATTGCCTTTGATTTTCAGTATTTTACTTTCTTCTTAAAAACTTATCTTTCCAACTCTACCATTACCTAGTAACATACAGAACACAATCTGTGGAAGTCTCCAACCTCTAGGAAGGAGAAATTCAGAGATTCCACTTTGGAAAAGGATAGCCATGTATTTAATTCATGGTCATCTAGATTTCAGGCTCATGTGTATTTCAGTGCGCTTCATATTTCTTTGTGAACCAGTATAATTTGACTCCATAGCATATTTCAAGAAGGGAGAAACTCAAAAGTTCATTGGGATTACTTGGATATAATAATTTTTCATTCTCTGCTGTATATCATTTAAAGATCTGCAAATGAGAAATATAGATCTTCACAATCTTTGGTCAACTAACTGAATCTGTGAACCTGAAAATAAATTTTCAGCCAGTGACATAAACAACAGAACAGATTGGACTGACAACATTGCTTTCTTTCATCCCGTCTTGATGCAGACATACAAAATCAAATGGTCCAAATCTTTAGTCCCACTATGATTCCTGTGCACTGATGCGCAGGCATCAAATCCCTACTGTAATGGTGCAGGTAGGGATCCTCTGGCATGACAGAATCTCTGGCTGGCATAAAGTCAGAATAGTCAGGTTTATGTTATGCCCCCTGTTCCCTCAGGCCTAGGGACATTTGCCTCCCCCCCCTCAAAAAAAAAAACTGTGCTGGGGTGATCCTCAGCTACTTGTATGGCCCCTAAACAGCTATTACTTCCCCCAAAATTAGAGCAGCCTGGAGGCTTTTCTAATTTTTGCTGGGGGCTGAGGCATCCCCTGGCAAACCTGGCAATCAGGGAAATGACAAGATGGTGTACACAGTCATCTTTGCCTCCTGTAGCCCCCTAGCTGCTTGCTCACTGCAGCTCAGCCAGACTCCAGGATTGAGACCCATAATTCCAGATGAATATGATATTTTTAAATTCACGCTGGTGGAAGTTAGTGTGAAGAAAATAAGGGCAACAAAATATGGTAAATATTGTTTATTTGGAAAAATGGCAAAATGTGCCTATATTTATGAATATTTGTGAAATATTAAGCCAACATTATGAGGACAAATTATTACAAAATCAAAGGATTTATTTTAAAACAGAGTCATCAATTAAATACATTATTCTATGGTTTCCCAAAACTTTGAAAACTGACCCCTCCTCCCATGCCTCACCCCACCAACTCAGAAAAAATGAAATCAGTCACATACCCTTTCAACCTTGCCATTTGTTGTTAAAAGTCTATGCATCAAAAGGCATCATCATCTGTTCTCAGATCCGACCTCCTGAGTAGTCTTGTATGCCCTCCAGGGAGGCACACCCCATACTTTTGGAAATGCTGAATTATTCAATTAATATAACAATAGCAGAAGCTGCAGTCAGGGTTATACTCATACCATCTTCAGAAGTTCTAAGGAAATCACTGTAGACCCATCTGCTCCCACTGAAATCAACGCCAAAAGTCTGACTTCAGCTAGAACAGGAGCAGGTGCGAAATGAGCTAATCATGCAAGTAGATGAAGCTTTATTACATTTAAGTAGTTAACTAACATTGGCATGCTGAAAATAAAGAAAAAGGGTGGTAAGTGAAGTAGTATATTTCAAGAAGTAAAGTTTACAAATGAAGAGGTTGTGAAGAGGAGTCTGACAGATTCTATTGACATGTAAAAATAAAAATAATTCCATTTGTTTTCAAAGCAGGGTTTCAAAAATATTGAAGGTCATTTGGCAAGAGGGATGGGGGAGGGATAGCTCAGTGGTTTGAGCATTGGCCTGCTAAACCCAGGGGCGTTTACTCAGGGGACAGTACTTGGTCCTGCTAGTGAAGGCAGGGGACTGGACTCGATGACCTTGAAAGGTCCTTCCAGTTCTATGAGATAGGCAATCTCCTTATTTATTTTATAAGAAAATACTGTGACAATGACTATAAAATAGAGGTGTAATCTCTAATTTAAATTGTAAAGGAAGGCTACCCAAGTCCATCAGGGTACTCCCAGTATATTATTGCACTGTTTGTTCAATGTCCTTTTCAAACTGGAGAAAGCTCATATTGATTAAAATGTGTAGCCAATTACTTAACTAATACTGTGGTTCAATATGAAAAATGTTTAAGAGACCAAATGACCTAGCTTAGCCAAGTTTATTAACTAAAAACAAAGCAATATCATACAGAAAAGAATTAATACAATAACCTACCTCCTGGGAAGCTTGTTTCTCGAAGCACATGGTTCACCTTATATAGAAGGGGTTCTTTAAAGATATACCCACAAAACTACCTGTAATTATATCATGGTTGTTTACAAGTTGCAAAACACTGTATGTATCACCTAAGATCCAATCCAAATTCCTTAACTTATTGTTATGTACTGTTCCTTATTTCTGTTTTGGACACTACGTTCCAAAACAGTTGGGTATAAAGGCCCATCCCAACATGTGCAAGGACACACCACTCATATCTTTTTCTTGACAGGCATACTAGTTTCTAATGCCAAAGCTGATGTCAGACTTGCAATGCATTGCAGGATATACATATTGACATGAATGAACAAAAGTGAATAGCATTGTGGGAAAGACATAATATAATTTGGTTAACATAACTGTCTGCATGTTGGGTATAATGCAATAGTAATGTGGAATACACTATGCCAAACATATATGTATTAGCTAACATTCTAAATGTATTGTATATACAGGCACCCCTTTTAAAAAAAAAAAATCAGTATGCCAGTGTTAGTTACTACTTGAATGTAACAAAAAGCAATGTATTAAAGAAAGGGGAGTTACACAAGCAACACATCAGGTCCACAAAAGCTCATAAACCAAACAGGAAGCCAGTACTTCCGGGATGTATTAATACATGTACAACTGCACAAGAGCAAAGCCTTTTCTGACTTATGCCAGGCTGTGATGATCCACAACAGGCTGCTCCACAGCAAGGGATCACAAGAGGGCAGCAATATCTTGCCACATCTCTCCCCCCCACCGCCCAACATAACTCTGGCAGAAAATGTGGTATACAGACAGTTTTTCCACATCTATGATAGGGAAGAATGTTTTGCCTATTGCACTCTTTGGTCATGGCTACTGGTAATGACAAACTAATGAGCATACACTTCATTAATTAAATCACCCTCCATGCTTTGTTAAATACACAAAAACACTTTGTGGTACATGCTTCCCCCTCTCTTTCTCTCTAGCAGTACAATGGAGAGAGCAGAAGAATGTGGGTAGAAAGAAGGGCTAGCAGATTCTAGCACCTTCTATACAGAAGCACCATAGAGTGAAATCAGGAGAGGGAGGGAGTAGACAAGGTTGTTACAAGAATTCTCTCTCAATTAGTTAAATCATAGATAAGATGCCAGTTGATAATGCTCAACATTTTGTAGCATATTTATTGGGCTTTGCAGAATGAATAAAACTTCTTGTTTTGTGCATTTTATGAAGCTCTTTACATTAACTAATAGCTAAAAATGCTGTTGTTATTCAGGTATAATTAATAAAGTCATGTGTAAAAAAAACCCCTGCAAATATCTGAGAACTTAAAAACTGGATGGTAGCTGATCATGAATCCCAGTGATGATTGAGCCTGGTGATGCTCTAAACAAAAAAAAGGCCCTTTCAACCAGGCTCGTAGCTGTTTCCATTGCTTCACACTGACTCAGTAGACATTGTAGGCTTCAGTGTGATGGCTAGGATTATTGTGTGTCTTGGTTGTGTTGATTTGTATGTGGATAGTTGTGTTGTGCTGGGAGAGTTGTGTGGATTTGTGTGGGTAGCGAATAAGAGATGTGCGCTGCAGTCAGGGGCTATGTGTGTTTGGGATTATTGTATATGTTGGTTATGTTGTTTTGATTTGTGTCTGGGGGTGTTGTGTTTGTGTTTATTTGTACAGGTGGCAGTTGGTCAGAGAGATGTGGCAGTGGGGCCAAGTAATCCTGAATACAACCTATGAAATTGTTGCATGCAAATTAGATGTAGAGTAGAGTAAAGGAGCAGACTGGGTGAGATACCTTTGAATTTACAATGGGCTATTGGCATGACATAAATACATGCCTTAATGTGGTTTACGCCACACACGAGTCTTTGTAATGTCAAAATGGCTGACAACTATAAAACTTGGACATAACAGACCATGAAACTTAATGATAATTCATTAGCTTGCCATAGGCTTGCCTTTACTATATTCACTGCCTTGCTTTCATTATATTTAGTTGCTTTCATTATATTCAGCTGTAACGTAAGAAACCTACAGTATCCTGCATCTTGTAATACATTAGCTGAAGCATAAAATAGCATAAGTGTGGTTAAGCAGGCATAGATCAATGGTTATCTTTAGATTTTTTAGGAACTAAGGAGAGCTTGCTCAATGGTAGGAGGTAGAAAGTTCCAGTAAGTGCTACCACAAGGATCATGGAAGTAATAACCTCAAGTCTGTTTAAGCAAAGGGTGATGGGTGTGCTCATGAGCTGAAATGGTAGTTACACATATCAATATACTAACCTATAGAAGAAGGACACCTCAACATTAGTAGGACGAGGAAATACAAATAAGGAAAAGGGGGAAACTCCTACTGAATATGTATTAGACATACTGGAGTCAGTGTAACATATTATAACAGTTATATCCCAGCCTGTTGGGAAGCATGGAGTGTGAGAGAGATGTAGCCCATGGAAGGGGCCATAATGACGGCCACTGGTGATGGTGATGGTGATGAGGAAGATAATGGCTAACTTTTCAGGTCATCCTGCAAGAGATAGTGTGAGTATACGGATGTGAAGATGTACATTGTGTAGTTTCTCTATTTACCTTACTGAGTTGAGTGTTTGTGACTTTGCTAAATGTATTAATACACTATTTGGAAATATAGAAGAGTTCCTATAATGTGAGTGCTGCAGAGCCGCAGGCCTTTTAAAGCGCCTCCTCCCCACCTAGCCTGGGTCCGGCAGCAGGGCTGTGGGGGGCGCTTTAAAAGGCCCCGCAGCAGCAGGAGCCTCCGGCCATTTAAAGCGCCTCCCCCCCAGCCCGGGTCCGGCAGCAGGGCTGGGGGGGGCGCTTTAAAGGGCCCATGGCTCCCCGCAGCGGAAGGAGTGGCAGGAGCCGCCAGCCTTTTAAAGTGCCCCCCCCAGCCCAGGTCCGGAAGCGGGGCTGGGGGGGCGCTTTAAAAGGCCCGTGGCTCCCCGCAGCGGCAGGAGCCATTGGCCTTTTAAAGCGCCCCCGAGCCCGGCTCCTACGGCGGGGCTCGGGTGGCGCCTTAGCACAGCTTCTCCTCACAGGGGGAGCAGCCGCTCCCCCTGCTCCACCCCCTGGCTACGCTACTGTCTCGACTATATAGTAATTTTAATAATACTGAGCTTGATCTTGGGACAAGATCCTGTCAACCCTCAAAGTGATAAATAAAAATGGGAATTGTTAAGTAATCTATATCACTGGTGATATTCTGAACAAAAAAGCCCTCAACCATGCTTGTGGCTGTTTCCATCACTTCTCACCGACTCAGCAGACACAGTAGACTTTTTAGTGACACAGAGAGCGGCAATCTTGGAATCTTATTATATAGATTACCAAGGATCTAGCCCTAAGTGAACTCTTCCTTCCATTGAAAAATATGTTTACTGTCTGCCTTTTCAGTTGTCTTTGGAGAAGAATCATGGATCCTAGACCGCCTTTGTGCAGAGTTCCACAGCAGCAGCATGAGAGAGCATAGGCATAGGGAGTGAAGAGCTGCCAGCCTGTGATTTCAAAGAAGCACCAGGCCTACCTTGTAGAAGTGATGAAAGAGTAAAGTAGGGAAAATAATGGGAAGGTAGGAAGGTCTTCCTGATAATTTTCAGGAATAGTAGGGAAGCAATGATGACAGTCAATGAGCTATAAGATGAGGTTCTATTAGAAAGCATATATTGGGGAAGGGGAAAGAGTCTCAAATGGTTTAGCTGGTTGGTTCATTTTAATTGGCAGGTCAGAAAAGATTCTTGGAAATGTATGGCAGTGGAGGGAGGGGACAGAGACGGGTATCTAATTGGCAGCTACAATTGAACAACTTGGTTTGGGCACCAGTTGACATTCCACTAAGGTACATTTTTCTGTCCCTTTTGTGGCAAAGTGTGATCCAAGAGCTATACATTTGCAAAAGTTAGGTCGTTCGTCATGTGGATGAGTTCTCCAATCTAGAGCAATAAAGGTCATCTAAGGAAACCAATTCTATGAATCAGATTTTAATCAAGAAATGGCCACACATATTTATAGTATTCCCAAACCCAAATATTTAAAAAAATATGATTCAGAGCCCCCAGCATAAGATGTCTTTTATAAAAATATTACATCACATTGTTTTTCTCTTGCCTTCTGCTCTTTTCACCTTTAGGGGGAAACCACGTGACAAAGCTAATCTGTGTGTGATCATCTCAGACTCCAAACTTACACCCTAAATAACCACATAAATATCCATACTTTCCTGTTTACTACTTGGAGGGGAATTCCGCTTACCCTCTCTTATCCTCTAGGATGTGGGGAGCCACCATTCTATCCCTTTCTATCCCACCCCCTAACTGAATAGGACATTCATCACTTTTTCACTCTCCTACCCATCCTGTCTCCTACCCATCACTTTTTTTCACTCTCCACCCTACCTCATACGCTTCCCATGACTCAGTCTGCCTCTTGCTTCCCACATTGCCTTGGCTACTTTCCTTCCTAACATATGTTCTCCTCCCTGCTGTGCATTCAGCCCCATTCCAGAACCTTCACATTCTCCTGTCTCTTGCCTGAAGGACCTAAAGGTACTATGAGTTCAGTCCCACTGGAAACAATTGGAAATGGCAGCCATATTTTTTGGGAACAGCCTCACCTCTATCTTCAAAAGATAAAGAGAAATGGTGGCCAGCTGGCTGAAGGCAACATGTGGCTTTAGGCTCAATGACAGTAATGGAAAATGGAAGCCTTTTGGGGTTAGGGCAAACTTTTTGAGACTGAAGAGAGAAATCTGAAGTTCATGAAAACCCTTAAAGATATTGTGAGACTTTAATAAAATTGAGTTTGCAATACTGCATTAATCAATAGATGATTAGAAAAATATGAATTTCAGTTTCTAAGAGAGTCTGAATCTGATTCTCTGCTGCCATGCACCTTGCATAGCCATGCACACCTGTGCAAAGTGAAGGCAAAATAAATAAAAGATCAAATCAGATCAAAATGGTAGGATTTTATACACACGTTGCACACATCTACACTGCACACCATGAGCAGTATCATCATTTAGGGCATGCACAGCTATATACTGCAGTGAAAAACAGGCTGTGTCCCTTACTGTGAAGTGCTGCTACATGCATCAGTGAAAGGTTCTGGTAGCAGGAAGGAAGCAGGACATTATGCTACTAAAATAGCATTTTAGACAGGGGTGGCACTGCTTGGGCACACATAGTGCCATGTAAAGTATATACCTAAAGGTTCAGATATGTCTTGACTTTCCTAAGCAGTGCCTTACTCTCTATGCTGCTATTTATACCTGCGCTAGGGGAGCATGCAGCATATGTACTCTGCACACTGCCATAACTAGTGTGCAATGTAGACTACTACATAACTACTTCATGTAGAATTAGGTATTTGCTCATGGGCATTTACATCTTGCACTAGGGAGTGTTTGATTACCAGCTGGTAAGAGATTATTAAAGGCGAAATATTGGTATAAGGTAAGTGCTCTCACCCCATTGCTAATAGAAAGTGATATATCCATATCTTTTAAACAGGCATAAGCAGTAATATATTCTTTGAACATTAATATAATCTGCCTATCAGTTTAACAGGGTTTTAGGGAGAGTAAAAAAATCACTGAAAATTGTAAGGAGTGTTACTGGGAGACCGGAAAGCTTCATATTTATAAATAAAGAGTCACAATTAAGATAAAAGCATCATTTTATTGATCATAGGCCACTCTCTTCTATTAAAACAATAAAACTAATTCATATCACAACATTAACAAGTCAGAGCTCACTGAGGACAAACAAATGCATTGCAAGCACTGACCCTGGTAGCCACACCTTCCAAAAGGGATACTGCTCTTAACTTGCATACACTGCATTTTGCATTGGTTTATATTGTGGAAATCCATTAGAAATATTTAATATAATCAATATAAAAATATCTTGTCCAACATTTCTAACATTAATTAACAATATTTATACCCTTATCTTAAATAAGAATGTTGCCTTCATTTTAGGCATGTTCGTTGGCCCATTAACATTTTTATATTATATTTAATTAAAAATTATCCTCATGTTAATATTTTAATTACATATATACATTATTATTTAGTATTTTAATTATGGAACAGCTACGGAAATGATGAACATAAATCATATAAAAGTACATAATCTGTAGATGCCAAAAATGATTTAAATTTTTAAAATTAGCTATATGACAACTGGGTCTTATCAGAAAGTGTTCGTATTTTGCCTGAGCATCAGTTTCCATAACACATATTCACTATAGTATATGTGGGGTGAAAGTGTTTTTTAGCAACTGTAATTTTCTTTTGATTCCTTAATTCCATCTCTTTGTTTTGAGAGAAACAGAAGGAACTTGATTTTCACAGTTAATCCAAACCAAGAATCTCATAGTTAAAATGGAAAGGTACCACAACACACTCAAACACTGTTCAGTCTGGACACTGAAACATCGTAAAATAACTACCTCTATTATATTAATGTAGACTTAGGCACTTTCCAACACCTTTCCAAGACATCAAAAGACAAGGGAGATGGCATCACATCCTTAATAAAGTAGTAATGTGGGTAGAAAAATATTTGTCCTTCCAATGTTTGATCAAATGTCCCCATATTTAGAAATTCCCACATTTTCCTGGAACACTTGCAATATTTTAAGTTGTCAGTGCCAGATTCTGCTCTCAACTACAATTAAATAAATCAGATCTGGCCAATTGGTTTTGACTTGTATAGTTGCACACTCAACATAAATAAACAAGCAACATCAAAATCACAAAATACATTTACATCTATGTACACAATTGCTAGTTAGTTAAGCAAACTAACATTTTTCTGATTTGTTTTCATTTTTTAATAAAAATACGTGCATGAAGATGTGGAGGTTCTCTTTAATATAACCTGTATATAATGACTATAGACCAGAGCCTTATTATAGAGATATAGTTGCAAGACCAGTTGCTGTAGAGTCCATAGTAGTCCCATTGTTCCAGCTAATCACTTCAACGCCAGGCCTGTGGACTTCACAAATTTCAAAAAGAGTCCAAGATGGGAAAGGGAGCAGGAATCAGAGTAAAGGAGATTAGGGAATAAGAGGGAGCTGAGTTATAGAGTCAGTGTGTATTAGAAAGAGGGAAAGGGGAAAGGAAATGCCTCCATGTAGCGAGGCGGTCTGGTCCCCAGCCGCCCCAGAGAAAGACCAGGAACCTTCCTGGACGCCTAAGTGGGCGGAGCCAGAGAATCCTGTCCCCGCCCCTCAAGGACCAGGGGGCAGCACAGGAAGTAGAAAAGCTGGCCCTCAGACCGCAGTTGGGGGGCAGCCACTGGAGAGGCCGGACGCCCGAGGTCCAGCTCCCCGCCGGGAGGCCCCGGCGCCCAGCCGCTACCCCGACGAGCTGCCAGGCCTGCCGCCGGCCCGCTACCCCGAGGAGCTGCCAGGCCTGCCGCCGGCCCGCTACCCCGACGAGCTGCCAGGCCTGCCGCCGGCCCGCTACCCCGAGGAGCTGCCAGGCCTGCCGCCGGCCCGCTACCCCGACGAGCTGCCAGGCCTGCCGCCGGCCCGCTACCCCGAGGAGCTGCCAGGCCTGCCGCCGGCCCGCTACCCCGACGAGCTGCCAGGCCTGCCGCCGGCCTGCTACCCCGAGGAGCTGCCAGGCCTGCCGCCGGCCTGCTACCCCGAGGAGCTGCCAGGCCTGCCGCCGGCCTGCTACCCCGAGGAGCTGCCAGGCCTGCCGCCGGCCTGCTACCCCGAGGAGCTGCCAGGACTGCCGTTGGCCCGCTACCCCGAGGAGCCGACGAGCCTGCCGCCCGCAGACGACGCCGAAGTGCCAATGGTCTGCGACCTCCTGGAGGATGCCCCCCTGGTCCAGGTACCCGGAGAGGGGGAAGGTGGAAGTAGCCCGGGGGCAGCCGACTCTAGTCTGGCTGCAGCACTGCCAGAGCCCAGGTCAGTGTGTTGCGGCCAGGATCCCCACTGACTCAGCAGCGGGCTTTTCTGCCGCTGCTAGGGCCCCGGGCTGGGACGCAGTGGAGTGGGTGGGCCTGCGTCCCCCCCGCCACCCAACCTGTGGGTGGCAGTCTCCCCCTCTCCCAGGTTCGCCAGAGCCAGGACCTGGGCTACTGCTCCTTGCCCCGCCCTGATCAAGGGCCAGGGCCTATTGACTTCCTAACTGCTCAGCCCCTGCTTAAGGGCCTGAGCTGAAACTGCTCCTTGCCCCGCCCTGACCAAGGGCCCGGGGCCTATTGACTCCCTAACTGCTCGGCCCCTGCTTAAGGGCCTGAGCTGAAGCTGCTCCTTGCCCCGCCCTGACCAAGGGCCAGGGCCGATTGACTTCCTAACTGCTCAGCCCCTGCTTAAGGGCCTGAGCTGAAAACTGCTCCTTGCCCCGCCCTGACCAAGGGCCAGGGCCTATTAACTATTGATTGCTCAGCCCCTGCTTAAGGGCCTGAGCAGTGAACTGCACTTATTCCCCAAACTACAATAGAGTAGCGGGCGGTCTGGTCCCCAGCCGCCCCAGAAAGGGGCGAGAAACCCCTACACTCCAGTAGTAACCTTCCTTCCCCTTATCACTTCGCCCACCCTCTTTCCCACTCCCCTGCCTATAGGAGTGAGAAACCTACTTCTATAGCTGCTATGAGAGAGCTCATCATATGACTAAGATGCTCCTATATAGTACTGTTATTATTCTGCTACTGTGACTACTGTAGGAGTACTTGTTCATTAGCATTTAAATCAGTCCATAAATATTTCACTTTAAATTCCAGTTTAAATAAGCCTTACATCTGGTCACTGTAATGCTGTGGTTTAACATCTGTTGTAAGCATTAATTTTAGCCTGATATAATGCTATTGTACAGTCATACAGTTTCATAAGGGCACTTATACAATAAAACAGAGATTTAATGGAGCACTTTATCGTTTTGCAATTTTTAGTTTCAGCTGACCATGGCAAGTGAAGGTAAAGGTTGTATTATATAGCACCTCTTCCTATGGCAGGAATTCCCTTTTACCTAAAAAGGGTTTGCATTTTAAGAAACTGATGTGTGTGTGTATATATATATATACAAAGTGTCTTGTTAAAGATTTATCCTATGAAACTGGAATGTATTGTAATTGTCTTTTATGAATCTGTCTCATATTTCTTTCTATTCCCACTCCTCTCTCCCCTTATCATTTAATCTCATACTGTTTTTAATTACAAAAATGGAGTTGAAGAAAATGATATTTTCAAAGTACAATGGGTCTTAAGGAATAGCAAAGATAAGTATGAAAGAGAGTTACAAGTGAGCACTCAGATGCAGAAATTGAATATACAGCTACAGTTACAGAATATTCCACCTTTTATCATTAGTCTATATTTACCAATGGAAAATGTTTTTACAATAAATACTCTTAGTCTCCATTATTATCTTCCTTGAATACTGACTCTGAAAATAGCCTTCACAGGAAAATCCAGATTTTTGCCCAATGTGGAAACTTTGCTATAAATACAGCATCCTTCTTCTCCATCAATGTGTATATGTGACTGGTTCCTAGAAAACACCAGAATAGGAAAAAATAGTACTTAATGGGTTGTAGTTTTGTTACAATATGTAACCCCATAAATGACAATCAGAGTTGTAAGATGGTAGCAAGTATTATATTATCCTTCTATCTCTATCCATAATAGCATATTAAAGAATCTCCAATTTAATAATTCTGTGCTGGGCAACTCCAACCTATTCATCATCATGAAATGTGCAGTACAGTACATTACACTGATGCAAATTTAATACTACTACTACTGAACACTTAATTAACAATTTACATGCAAGGATCCCAGGTCACTTTACAAACATTAATTCATTAAACTCCACAACAACCTTGCAAACAGTTGGGAAATTGAAGCACAGACAAATTAAGTTATTTGCCCATAGGCACACAGTGAGTAAGTAGCAGAGATGGGGATAGAACCTAGAAGGTCTTGACTTCTAGTCTTCTTCTCTGTCTAACCATTAAAGTAATATTGAAAAGCTATAGAGAGTGGTTGTCTATATATGCTGTGGTTTGCTTACATAGACTTCATATGAACATGACAAACTAGAATTCAATGGCAGAGATTCATATTGGGCCAAATCTTTAAAAGAGCATAGGGCTAGGTTTTCAAGTGTCCAACTCCCTCTATTGTGGACATATTTTCAAAAGTTGAGCTCCTATGTAGGCTAGAATTTCACAGTTCTCAGAACCCAGCAGTTACCATTGTGACACTTATAGCCAGATTTTCAGAACTGCTCATAGTCCAATGTGCTGCACTCCTTTGAAAACCTGGACACTTATTTTGATGCCACAATGAGAGCTGAGCTTTATGGAAAAATCTAGCCAGCGTTGTGGCTGCTGAGTTCTTTTAAAAATTCTGACAACTGAGTGCAATAAGGAGGTTAATGTGACTAAAAGGTGTGTGTGTGTATGTGTGTGTGTGTGTGTGTATATGTGAGTGAGTGAGTGAGAGAGAGAGAATAAGTGGTGTTTCACACAAACATATACCTATTTGTAACAGTGCCTTTGGTGAAAGGTGAGGTCTTTTGTATTTTGGTTCCCTTATAAACACACATGCTGAAGTTTGCCATTTCGTCTTTTGGTATGATTCCTTTTTCCTCTAAAGCCACTATAGTCATGGTGTGTTGACTTTGCAACTGAATATCTGGAATTTTGTGGTTTAACTGCCACTTGCTCTGTGGTATTGAAAGTAAACTTAGCATCCGTTATTGTCTGTTGGAAATGGCTCCAAAAACCTGTGGACGCTTTGGCCCTTATTCAAAAGCCAAAACCTACCCAACTACAGTATGATAACAACCCGGCAAAATGTCACTTAAAGCAAACAGTTCCAAATAATTGAAACTCTGCTTACAGTATACTTGTGGCTAGACTCTGTAACAACAAAAAACTACCAATAAATAATGGGTCAGGATTGAATAACATATGAAAGTTAGAGGTTGTCTTTATCTTGCTCCATCAACTGGACTCCTTATACACAGTTAAGTTACCATCCTCCGTATCCTGGGTAGAGCTATTGAGAAATGAATGCTAAAGCTAACCCTGTCTTGTCAGATATCAGGTACAGAATATGTACCTTATGCTTGAAGCAATTAAAATGACATGTGAAACTAATGGAGACATGCAGAAACTGTAGCTACAGGAACTGTGACAGAACACATATCATTTGGGCTGTCTGCAGAACTGCCAAATAGTGAGTGATACTTGTTAGAAAAGAAGATGCCAGCTTGGTCCAAATTCAAGGAGCAAAATGAACCCATATTTCAAGTGAATACAGACTTAGGGAACTGGAAGAATGCTTTCATGAGCAAAGCAATAAAAAGTTTGTAAATTTTCATTTACCAAAAGGCACCAAAAATCACAGTAGCGACACATCTGCTAAAACAGTAAAGAGCAAAGAAAGGAGCTAACGTATTGCACTCTTCGCGGGTGCTGTAAAAAACAATGCCAGTAAGAGCTTCAGTAATTTCCTTGCATAAAGAGAATTTATATGAGCTTGAAGTTGATTCTAGTAAATTTATAATACAGAAATTTTAGGATTTTCTGCAAAAGATTCACATGAAGACCATAGAAGGTCAGATAAAAAAAAAAGAATATTCCAGTTTATTGCTTGAAAGGTTGGCTAATAAAAACTCCCTGTATGAAACTCTAGTGACAAACAGAACAGTTTACTGTTTCAGAAAAGCATAAATTCCAGAATTTAAGGTTCAAGACCTTGCAGATGACATCTGTTATACCTCTGCTGCCAAATCCTTAATACAAGTTTGTCAGTTCAAGTGAGAGTTGTATACAAATAATATAGAATTGCTTCCTTCTGAGGGGCAGAGTACAGTAGCAATATTTCTTTTAATTAAATCAGAAATAAAGTATGTGCCAATGAACACAATCCTAAATAAAAGGAAAGGATCAGGGGAAGAAAAACAAAATAATATAAGACAGACAGACATTTTCTGAATGTAGTACAGGAAGAAAAGCTTTTCTGAGTGACAGTTGCATAGATTTTTATTTTATACAGATAATATTCTGTATGGTAAATCATAATCAGTGAAAGACCTGCTGATCACATCTTAGCTTTCTCGCTGAAGTAATGTAAGGAATTATTTTTCATTTTATTTGTGAAACCTTAAAAAACAAATCATACATGGGATGAAATTCTGGCCCTACTGAAGTCAATGGCAAAACTTCCATTGACTTCAATGGGGCCAGAATTTCACCCATAGCATTTTCCACTAGGATGTAGACATTTACCATCAATAATCAAACATCTTAATATGTTCCTGTACTCAGCATAAGAAATTATTGCAGTATCTCAGGTAATAGAGATATCTGCTTTCAAATGCTGACATTTACAAAATGACCACTACATCAGTCTTGTTGCAATACTATTAAAAATGATTTATTCTTCTAGATAGTTATATCAACAATTAATAGGCCAAATTTCTGCCTGTGTTACTTCTCTGCAACTGGAATGAAATCAGTTAGGCTGCATTTGACCTGTAATATTTTAATCAGTGTGAAGACATGCTTTAAGCAGGTTTCAGATCTTTACAAAATTTTGCTTGGTTACTACAATTATCTGCAGCTCAATATAAATCTTTCTGGGTCATTTTCCCCTTCTCTGCTTCTTTTTTAACCAGTGTCTGTATTTGCTTTTCTTTCTGTTCCTGTTGTCTCCATTTTTTACTGATTTTTTTTCTACCCTCTCAGCTCATTTTTACAGTCTCTCCTAAATGGAAAGTGAACATGATATTCTTCTAGCCAGATTTTTGAATCTTTGATATTCAAATCATTTTGAAATTATGCAAAACAAGTTCATTCACCCTAATATCAACTGAAGCAGGAAAAAATAAAAATGTGTCTATCTAACCATTAATTGAAAAAAATCTCTGAGCATTTGTTAATATCAATCTTATTCTTATTAGAGAGTGGCAGAACACATTCTAAATAGAGCTGAAGAATACGAAACATGGGTGAAGTATTCATTGCCTTGTGCATATATAGAAATGTTTGGATGCCTGTGGGTAAAGTGAATAATTTACTCCAAACTAACTCCAACTGCTTTTCAGGCAGTAGAGAGGTGCTTGTATAAAGTGTGTCCCCTTGTTTGTGAAGCCACTATCTCTATTACTTGACATATGTGCTACCCCACTGATAATATTTTAGTTCCTCTTTGTATGAGTCAGGCACTGTTACAGAGTTGTTGCGAGGAAAAACAACTAGAAACTGACAAAAGCTAACAAGAATACTTAGAACTTTAAAATGTATTGTTTCAGTAGTGTGGGTTTGGGGGAACTCAGTGTGGGGGCAGGAATGCTCTTTCTGATAGTTTCATCAAGCAGATTTTCATGGGTGTCTCAGGCTCAGATAAAAGGAGTAAACATTAAATTAATTAAAAAATAGGCATTCTGGCAACCAGAAAAGAAATAGAGGAAACTGCAGAAAGATGCAGGTCTTCAGAGCTTATCAGAACACTGTGCTGTGAAAGGAGAGCTCCTGATAGTCAATTTTATTCAGTAGGCACAAAACTGGAAGCTAAAATTTATTATTCAAGTGTATTTCATAGACTAGGTATAATATACACAGTGGACACCTTAGACTTCTCCTGCTACCCCCTTCAATAGGCTATTCTACCTGGGAATAATTTTAAACATTTAAAATAATTAATAAAAATAAATGTTAAGAAACAATTATTTCTATGTATAATGTAGGACACTAAGGGAATAAAGGATCACATGACAAGCCTGGACCTTGGGCTGAAGAACTGGCCTAAGCACCAAGCTAACTATGAAACAGAATTTGAGAAGTACTGAACTCTGTGTGGAATTGAAATGTATGAGATATGTGTTTAAAGAGGGAATACAAAAATAAAGTGAAACCATAGAAGAGCATCTGGCTGATCTAAGGTAGAAAAGCCAATCTTAAAATTTTGGGGGAACTGAGTCTTTGGTAAGAGTCTAGATCATGATTGGGATCTGGGACAAAAATATTCAGAGAAACTACTAGAAGACCCAGTATTAATCCTTGACAACGAAATTAGAGTTTGGCATGCAAAAGAAGTCACTCAGTCTAAAGTAAAGCTTATAGAGAGTGGACAGTGCCAGGACACTGTAAACATGATAAAGAATCCAATATACTACAAAGAAAGGAGAACTGAGAGAGAAAGGCATGTATTGCTCAAAATGAAAGTCCAGCAAAAACAACACCTGGAGCTGCAAACACTGTGCCAATCAACACAAGCCAAGACAGTGCTTAGCATATGGAAAAGGATGAAAGAAACACGGTGGTTTATAGCACTTCGCAGGAGTTTGCAAGTACTAGTAGAGTGGACAAAGAGGACTATGCCAGGACCACTAGCTCAGATGAATTATTCATAGCAGCAATAGACAACATTGCAGCAGAAGATGATTGGCCTATTTACCTGAAAGCAAATGGGACATTTATTAATCTTAAATTAGACACAGATTCACAAGCCAATGTGTTGCTAGAAATAGTTATTAGCACTAAAATAAAAACCACTGGTAGAGGAGGGTAAATGGATGAAACGCGGGGATTTCAGTGATGAGCTTATTCCCATTCAAAGTGCATGTGAACTAAACATACGGAGAAACAATATATTGGAAAAGCTAAAATGTGTAATAGTACCAGGGAAAAGAGCACCCATTTTAACCCATTGGATTCAAGAGAGTGTACTCTTTGGAAGGGCAACGTACCAAAAAAATTGTGGACAATATAGAGGATGTCTTTCCTGGATTAAGGAGCTCTTAATAGAGTACAGAATAGAGCTTAAAGAGTGAACTGCCACACACAATTTATGCCCCTAGGAACATTCCCCTCCCCTAAGGCAGACACTACAAGAGGAGCTGGATAGACTTATTGCTCTGGAATTCATAGAGCAAGTAGATGAACCAGAGTTGGTACACTTGTTGGTCATTGAAAAAAACAAAACAAAAATGGAACCCCTCATTTATGTATATAACCAAAATAATTAAACAAATATGTAAAAAGAGAACATTTTCCACTACCTACATCAGGAGAAATGTTTGAGATGGCTGATGTTGTTCATGCTACCAAGTGCTGCACAGTTGTTAATGCAACTACTAGTCTCCTATTCTTAGAGCTCTGGTTTTAGCTGCACTAGCAGAGAGTGCGGTATGTTGATTCAGTGGACCCCGATGTTATTCATAATGAAAGACCATAGGCTCGGTTCAGTGGCGAAGCCGCTAGGCCAGGTTTATTGTCAACAAAGTATGATACCAGTGCCCTGTCCAACGAGTCACAGGGACACTAGCACACGTATGCCCGTGACAAGGTAAAGGCTCAGTCAACATTACAGAATTCTGTCCCCTTGGCTGACACAAAGATGTCCCTCCTATGACTTCTCCTTTTATATATTAATACAAACAAGTTACATGTATTTCGCTCCAGATGTTTGTAACCAGGGCTGGCTTTAGCGGGTGCGGGGCCCCACGCGAAGAATGATGGCGGGGCCCCACCGGACTTGTCGGAGCAAAAATAAATAAATAAAACTCCACCGGAGCGGGGCCCCTTTGGGCGCAGGGCCCGATTCCGGGGAATCGGAGGAATCAGCTTAAAACCGGCCCTGTTTGTAACCCTTCTGCCAGGTGGAGCCAGCAGCAACTTGGGGCAGGTTCAATATATAGGAGTTCCTTTTCAACAATACAGCACAAAACTGGCTCAAGCCGCCACCCAGTAACCTTGGGAAAATTACACACCACCCCAGGCACCTCGCCAGACACTTGTTCCGCTCTGCTCCTGCCGGCCAACTGCTCACCGCTCCCACCTGCCACCTGTTGGTCACCTTTGGCAGCCAACTGTTTCTCTGCTGTGACCTCTGCAGGTCAGTCTACTGAGGTTCCACCTAACTCTCAGTGATTGTCATCTCCTAGTGATTTTCAGCTCCTAGTAGGCTGGGCTGAAACGCTGTCCTACCACAAGTGGTTTCAGCTCTTATAGTGCACTTAAAATAACAAAAGGCTTCTAATGGAGTCTATTTAGCTGTATCTGTGAACAGTGGAGAGGAACAAGTTAAACCAGACTAGAGAACCTTAGGGAGAGTCCATACCTCATGGCTGGAACACTTGTCCCCACCCTCTCTGACTTTCACAGTGGTCTGGCATTCGAGTCCCTGCCTTAAGGAGTTCCTTTCAACTGAGGGTGACCCCTCAATCAGGACAGGCGCAGCACAGTTCTGATCCCCTTCACTCATAAAGTAAAGATAACAAAATGGATAACATTTTGCTACCCCTGCATTCAGCTCTACAGTGTCTTGTAACCCAACACCAGCCAAAGTTGATCACTTTTGAGCAACACAGCTCCTGTCTGCTGGATACCTATGAAGAGTAGGTGTGTTCATGTAAATACAGTTTGCTCCTGAAGTCTCACCCCCTGCCAGCTAGCTGTCAGGGGAGAACTCATTCAGACCATGATTACATCTTGTTAGTTAACAGCCTTATATATCTTGTACCCGCTAGTTCAAACAAAACATCCTCATCCATTATCCTGTCATCCCATCCTTATCTTACAAGGAGTCAGTGTGTTCCTATATAATCTCTTGGGAATTTGTTTATGTAGTTACTTGAGAACTCTGGGTGTTCTTGTACCTTCTTCTCTCGTCAAGAATGTGCTTACTTGGTTAGCCAATATCTAGTGTGTTACTACACTGCAAGACTTATTCTGGTTCATACTCTTAGGACTCCAGCAAGGCCTTCAGATGATACCAAATATTTTTCTACACTTGATAGATCAGCAAATTTCTGGCAGTTATTCTTAGAAAAACAGTGGTTGTTTTTGCATATTGAACACCCCTTTGGGAGATACTGTTTTTATAGACAGCTGTTGGCATGGTGTTCAGCACCCAAGATGTTCCACAAGAAAAATACACTTCAACAAATTTTTGATGGTATAATGTTTATATAGATGTATTTTTGCACAGAAGTAAAGCGTGTCCAGGGGCTCTGAGCAGATCTGGAAAGACCCAGAGCTTCTAGGCTAAAGCTAAGCAAAAAAAAAAAAAAGGTACATTCTGTGTAATGGAAATAACATACCTGGAAGAGAGTCACACAGCAAGGTGCACATGTAGATCAAAGTAAGGTTGATGCCTGCCCCAACAGATAAGGGAGGGATGCAACAATTCCTTGGAATGGATTACTATGTAGGTATATTTGTGTGTAATCTATCTGCCCGAACCAGGACTCTGAGAGTGCTACTTTGCAAAGATGTGCAAAGACATGTGATGCAAATCTTAATAAAGAGTTAGAGTAAATGAAGGAGATAATTAAAGAAACTCCTGTCCTGGGGTACTATGACAGTCTGTGAAAAACTAAATTATCTATGAATGCCTCTAAACAGGGTGGTTTTGCAGTTCTCTTGCAGCAGTAACATCAAAACTGGAGACCAGTGGTTTATACATAATGGGCACTAACAAAAATAAGTGTCAATATGGTCAAATAGAAGTGGATGCTTTGCCTTTAGTCCATTTGCGGGCAGCCTGTGTTCGCTGAAATTGACAATCAATCACTCATTACCAGAGGGGGCCTGGCAAGCACAACTTCAAAAATACAGAGGATTGTATTTTGTTTTTCTGTTTTTTTTTAAAGATACAAATGTACATTTTGAAAATTGAATATAAACCTAGGAAAGATTTGGTGACTGCAGACACTCCCTCTAGATGATTTGACAAAAGTGGTGTGAATATGTCAATCTGATAAAAAATAATATGTCTGGTCTCAGATAAAATGTGGATTGTGATTGCTAGAGCTACTGCTCATTTTGAGACCCCATAGAAAGTAATTAAGGCTATTAGCAAAAGTTGGCTGGGACAACATATTCTTGGCCCCTGTTAACAATTTAAGAGGGAGCTCTCAGTACTAGATGGGATTATGTTTAAAGGCACTAGGATGATGAATTCTAAAATGTTACAAGTATTTTTATGAAAAAGAATACATGAAGGTCATTTGGGCATTGAACAATCTAAGACAAGGGCCAAATATGCTTTATACCTTGGATTAACAGTGACATTGAGGAAGATGTTAAGACTTTCTGCATATGCCAAAAATACTGACTACGTCAAGCTAAACAACCCATGTTGGTGGCCCATGAAAAATTAGCCTCTTGTTGCAAAATAGACATTGATTTGTCAACATCGGCTGGAAAAAGCTATGCACTTATTTTAGACTATCAGTCTCATATCCCTGAGATAGCCTTTCTAGACCATATTATAGCTAAGCAGTTGACTGTACAGATCAAATCTACTTTTGCTAGGCATGGTATATCTGACATAGAGATGTCTGATAATGGGCCACTGTTTAGTGGACATGAATTGAAGCAGTTTGTAGTGAGGTATACATTTAGACAGGTCACAACTAATCCCCATTATTCCCACTGTAATGGACGGGTGGAAAACAATGTCAGCATATTAAAAGCCTACTTACAAAGACTGCAGAGTCAGACTCTGATCTGTATTTAGCACTGTTAAATTACAGAATGGCACCGATGACACATGGATTGCCACCTGCTGACATTTTTATTCAACAGGAAATTGAAAACAAGAATACCTGCACTGTTAACAATTGATGTCAGAGTCACTGGGAACTTACAGATCTATAAAGAGGCAAAACAAAAAAACCCAATATGGTTTGGGGTCATGGGAGCTACCACAACTTCATGAACAGGATCATGACAGGACAGGCTAACAAACAGCAGGGAAATGGAGGAAACCTGATCTGGCATGCGTATGTGCCTTTCATCAGTTTCTTCCTTCTCCTTCTTTTAAAAACAATTTGAATTGTCATTCCTCTGGGGAAGAAGCAGAAGTGTGAATTTCTCCATAACAATTCCCAAGAGCATCTTCCCCACTGATGGATTTGCATTGTCCTATGTAATTTGAAGGGCTGGATGAAAGCCAGAGGAACTTCATAATGTCTTCAACTTTAATAGGCCTGTGACAGCTGAAATCAATGGTCATACTGCAGACCCACAGATTTTTGCATCCACCACATATAAGCATTAAAATGATTAAAAATCTGAGTGCCAAGAACTGCAGACTTATTCGTCCAAGCACACTCTTAAGAAAAGAGAAGTCAGATCTCTTACATAACAGTAACTGTATCTTTCCCTTATTTGAACATCTGTAAGCATTGGATTCATATAACTAGGAAGCACAGTATTGTCTCTTGTCTCTTGTCCACACAGATTTTCTTTTTTATGTATGATCCTGTATGCAGCCAAGAAATTATTACAATGAGGTATTACCAACGTAGCTGCTATTCTTTACATAAACTGTTCATAACTTTTTATATTTTCAGCAGCACAGCCCCATTCAAAGCACGTAGGCAGTCAATTCAGGGTCATCTTTACCAATTTTTATCATGAAAATAGCCCCGATTTCCTGTTCATGAACCAACCTTTTCTTGAACAATAAGTATATATGCAGCTATTATGAAATGATGATGATAAAGTATATAAAAGTCTATTATTGAAATGTATCCTACATTTAAATAATAATAATAATAATAGCTGATTGCATTCCACTAGTAGAGATCTGATTATGACAAAAAAAATAAGGAACATGGCAACAGAATGATGGAAATGTCATACTAACAATGGTTTTTTTGTGGGAAATTTATCCCTTTTCATGTACTTTTTTTCATCCCATGATATACTGCATTATAGAAAAATGTTACACAGGTTTTCACTTTTCATCTGGTAATAGTTCACAATTGCTGCAAGTATTATTCTGTACAGACACTGTATTCGTTAAATATACTTCTTGGAACTACAGAAGTGTGCTGCATAATTTCCTAGCCACCAAGCATTTCCTCAAAACAATACCATCAAACTAATACAGCTTGCATGATTGATTTAGCCTGGCTTTTTAATGTGAAAAAGCTATCATCTCTAGGCAGGAAGAATAGAATATTTCTGATTCAGTTCATTCTCAGATGATATAAATCATGACTGTTTGAGTATATGTTATATTCTGGAAGGAATGTTCTTTATATATTGATTCTCACTCTTGTTCTTCCCTTCCTTCTGGATATTTTTGATGTATTGGTAGTTTCACTTCTCACTAGCAATGTTTTATAATTTCGTTGTACATTTTGTCACATGCTGCCACGCTCCTCCACTGAATTTTTGTAATGAGTGACATTATTCATTAATGTAATTTTTCTCTCTCAGGACCCATGTTATAGCAAGGAACTTAAGATCATGTATATCATAAAGCACAAGTAGTCTTGATAAAGATAATGGAACTTCTCACATGTTAAAACTTACATTTCAGCTGAAGTACTTTGCTGAATCAGGACCTCTATGGGAGAAAGCCATGATGTTGGGTTTTTTTTTGGAATATGTGTACATTATTCAAAAGTATTTAATGGATGCCTCAGACCAATTTTAGTCTATTTATTGCTAGCAATGTGTTGAGTATTTGATCTTCGAAATTTTCCATTGAAGATACAGGATAAGTCACCTAAGCCATATAGCATTATTTCTGCTCCCTGACTGAATGACCTACCCTATATAAATGGGAACAGTGCCTGAACACCATATATTTGCTTTGATTATCTTAGGAATAGGGTGGGAAGGAACACTTTACCACATGAGAATGAGCAGGAGATAAACAGGTCTGAGGAATTCTGGAACATTTTAATCATTTTCCTTCCCACTTTCCACAAAACAAGCATTGTAATTGGCTATGTACACGAATCCCAAGTTAACCCATACTTGGGTTCCTGAATGAGAAAAAAAAAACACCTAGGGCTGCATTTTCCATTCTACTAGGTTCCCAGAATAAGCAGGAGTGGCCAATCCTGGTGTGGGCTGGAGGGCTTGATGCAACTGATCTCCAATATGCCATTACAGAGCTTAAACCAGCAGTCACAGCTGGTTCCCTGTAGTTGCTACTGTCCACTGTGTCCAAGGACAGTTCAGAAGTAGTGAAGAACTGTGTCATAATCTGTTTATTTGGATCTGCACCACTGTCACTGACAGGTTTCAGAGTAGCAGCCGTGTTAGTCTGTGTCAGCAAAAAGAACAGGAGTACTTGTGGCACCTTAGAGACTAACAAATTTATTTCAGCATAAGCTTTCGTGGGCTACAGTCCACTTCATCGGATGCATAGAATGGAACATATAGTAAGAAGATATTTATAAATACAGAGAAACATGAAAAGGTGGAAGTACCCATACCAACTGTAAGAGGCTAACTAATTAAGAGGAACTATTATCAGCAGGGGAAAAAACTTTTGAAGTGATAATCAAGATGGCCCATTTCGGACAGTTGACACAAAGGTGTGAGGATACTTAACTAGGCGAAATAGATTCAATTAGTGTAATGACCGAGACACTCACAGTCTCTGTTTAAACCTAAGTTAATCATATCTAGTTTGCATATTAATTCAAGTTAAGCAGCTTCTCATTGGAGTCTGTTTTTGAAGCTTTTCTGTTGCAAACGTGCCACCTTTAAGTCTGTCAGTGAGTGATTAGAAAGGTTGAAATGTTCTCCTACTGGTTTTTGAATGTTCTTACTATATGTTCCATTCAATGCATCCACGAAAGCTTATGCTGAAATAAATTTGTTAGTCTCTAAGGTGCCACAAGTACTCCTGTTCTTTTTATTGTCACTGAGATCATCATCTCACCTGTAATCTCTGTGGGTTGTAGTAAATCATTTCATATCTGTAAAAAAAAAAAAATCTCACTCTAGAATTCAGCCAAATTGGCTGTGAACACCATGACACAAACAAGAAGCTGACTGAAGGGCTATATAGAAAGTAATGACAAATGACAACATGGCAAGCGATGGGAAAAGGTGTCCGCAGGAATCTTTGTTAGAACCAGTTCCTCTGTAGCGCAGAGGATGAGGCTGGATTTTCTCTTTAATGACACAGGGCAGACTGAACCAATTACACAAGGTAGGAGCAAAGAGGCAGGATGAGGCTCAATTCTTCCCTTGACTCCATGGAGCATAAGAGGGGTTTGTAAGCTGCACAATCTTTTGAAATGAAGCAGGTTGCCTCCTCTGAGTGCATCTGGCTAAGCCTGTGGGCTGGGGCAGAAGGAAATAGGGTCATGGTCCTAATTCCCCACTTCCGTTGCCATGATTTTCATCACCTGGTTGCATGAAGGAAGAGTCCCTGCAGTTGAAGAATGCACAGACTGGTTGTGTGAAATAGAGAAGGAGACAAAAAGCTGCTTGCATGCTTCCTTACATGCTGTGCATGGACCAGAGATAATCTGCCTGTTATGCCTCTTTTTTTCTTTTTGGTATTTATTTATTTATGTGCATTGAGGAAGAGAAAAACTCAAGGAGGGAGCTGTGATAAGATGAATTCAGCCCTAAGTGATGTCATTTACTCAGCAGAGCACTCATTTCACCTGACAGCAACTCTGCATTTTATTATCTGAGAACTTGCAATTGTAGTAAAATCCATGATATTTATTTCAATGCTATGTAAGAATCATCATACCGCACTTTCTAATCCAGTATTTGCAAAGACAATCCATTGTGAGTGAATAAAATAAGTAAAAAGTTAGGTAAAAATCAATAGAAAAAGTTCCTTAAAAATAATGCATTTTTGTGTGTGGACAAAAAGATAGATAATAGTGGTTTCTTGAAATGGATTAATCATGGCATTACAAGAGGAGAAGCAGTACCCGTGCTTTCAGGTGTGGAACTGTTTTCATAATGTCATAATTTTTTCCACTGCGAGAAGGTTTTAAAGAAACTTTGAAAAAGTATCAGGCCTTTCTAGGGGGCCATCATAATTTCTAGAGATGGGTAAATCAGAGGGGGACACTTTGGATTCGTAAGCATGGCATTCATTTTCAACTAGTTCCAACTGCTATTTTTCACTCAGAAGTAAAAGGAGAAATAGAATGGCAATATTCTACCATACTTTGTGCATTGTTGTTTGCAAGGGGCAAAGTCCAGAAGTTTCACTTTTGAAAGGCTATCGTCAACACAATTAACCAAAAAGAAGTAGAGAAGAAAAGTAGAAGAATCTAAAATTTTAGGCCTAAATACAAAACAAACAGTACTGTGTGGAATAAGATTTTCAAGAAACAATTATCTACAATCCAAAGCAGCTTTTCATCTACTCCCTCTCCTGATGCATTTGAAGCCTTCTCCTGCCATTGATTTATAATCTGGTATGGAACAGACACAAAGATCATCCAATTGGATACAACCTAGATTGTATCACTAAGCATTTATACCGTATACAGACTTTCATTGGAGAATCTCAAAGTGCTCTGCAAATATGGTTAAAATTGTCCACATTTTACAGATGGAGAAACTGAGAAACACAGAGGTACAGCGACTTGCACAAAGGCCCACATCATAGCAAGATCTTCAAGGGGGTTTGGTTAGGCTAACACATCCTGCATACTACACAGTGTCAGCAATAAAATGTGCTAAATGAAACATACACATATCACCCCCAGAACTGTCCATCTTCACATAGACAATTTTATAGCCATGATAGGCTTGAAAATTCACTTTGCATTAATGTTTATCCTAACAGTACCTGAACTATCATGAACCTACAAAAGTGGCTTGATATCTCATGAGAATGGCTTTCTTGTGAGATTAAGAACACACTCTGTTTCCAGTTGGACCACAAACACTTTGAGAACAGATTTTCTAACTGTATTTTGACAACTCTGCTTCCTGTCCTGGATGGAATCAAGTAAAAGGCAGGGTTATATGAAAATCACAAATAATAGAAGAAAAAGTTAGGGGACCTTCCCTCCCCCATTTAATTCTGATTTTAGCTGAATTGGATTGCCCACTCACCTGTTGCTAGATACCATGTTATTGAGATCAGTGCTTTCCCTGATTTACAAAAATCACACATAAGTAGCGAGAAGAATGTGAATTTGGTCCCCAAACAACACTAGCAATTTTCAGGCATTGCATATGGGTAAATCATTAAATAGAGTTATTCAAATTATTATGTACCAGTTTCATTACTCCATATATGTGCATGACATTGACAGACATAAAAAAACCAAAGAGGTCTCTGCCACAAGGAGCTCAAATTCAGGGATAAAATTAAAGTTTCCTAATAAATCCTAATAAAGTTTCCTAATAAATTTCCTAATAAATCACCCTCAAATTTTGAGAGAGGCCAGCATGAAAAATGCATGCACACTAGGCACCTATGTTGGCACCTATGTTCAGTTTTCAGTACCTGATGTCACTCCCTGTCATTGTTACCAGCCACAGCTACATGCTTTCAACCACCACATTTCATACTGGTTTGTCCTGTGCCACAGCTTATCCTAGGGTGACCAGACGTCCTGATAAAATCGGGAGTCTCCCGATTTTTAGTTCTTTGTCCTGTGTCCTGACCAATGCACGGTCGAGACGCCATTTGTCCAGCTATTGTGGCTTCGGGCACTCCGGCTGTTTTTTTGGCTCGGGGGTGGGGGGGGTGGGGGGGGTGGGTGTGGGGCTTGCTTCAGCAACTCCGCTCAAGCCGCTTTTTTTTTTTTTTGCTTCCCCCATGTGTCCCAATATTTTTTTTCATTTCATCTGGTCACCCTAGCTTATCCATAACAGGTCTGAAACTGAAGCCATCAGCATGTCATTGCAATGATAGTACTTTCAATACTGCTGGTGTGCATTTTAAGCAAGGCAATTTGAAGTACTGCTGCTGAAATGTCACAGGAGATGGATTCTAAGAACATGAAACATTTTAGTATATTCCATGTTGTGAGTAAACACAACAGTTTTTAGTCATGAATTAAGAGTTGGTTTGAATAACAGGCATGTTTTCACATCCCTAGAATGGTGGAAGTTTAATACCATCTATTTTTATTTTGATATCTTCAGGTTGAGATATACATAGCCATATTTAAAATGTTAAAAAAAATAATTCAGTGCTTGTGAAAGATAACAGAACAATAGCATTAAGACCTGGAGATCTTTATTTATCCATATAACAGATATTAAAAAGGTAGCTGCAGTACAGGTCTCCTTGAATCAACTCAGTGATGTGCCTGAACTCTGAGGTGGAAATATCTCATATAAGGTTGAAAGATTTGTTTATTGTTCATTCTTATTCCTGGTTATTTCTGCCAGGAAGAATGTAAATGAGCAAAAACTGAATTGGTAGATTTTGTGATTTGAACATCTTTCCATTAAGAACTCAAAAGACCAATTACAAATCTTCTAGACTGCAGGCCTACTAGAGATATTTTCTTTAAGAGGTAAAATCCTAGAATTAAATTACATATAACATTAGTACAGAATTACAAAATGCAAGAAACAAAAAAGTGAAGAAGAGAAACTTCATAATCCAGTAGTTTGCCTTCTTTTAATATTTTAATAACTTCCTTGGCATTTTCAGACATAGGACACTTTATATTGGATCTCCCTTGATATTTTTCTAAATATAAAATTGCTAGCTGCTGAAACAAAATCAAATGACATTATTGACATGTTCTGGTGACCAGTTGGATGATTATAGGTTCTATTGTAAGTGAGCCAAACCATATCTATACAATGGTTATGCACAAGCTAGACATACTATTTACTAATTTCTTCAAGTTCTTATTAAGAATTCATACATGAATTAATGGTATTAACTGAGACAACATGCAACAATAAAACTAATCTGTATCAGTCAAAGTTGCATGAAGAATTATGGTCAAGCATTTGATAGCTGTCCCAAACAAGAAGTAATTTTTTTGCCAGTGAAAATAAGGTAGTGTATCAGCAATATCATTAATCTTCCCAGAACCACAGCTAGTTCTGATGTGTATATTTTTCAGCGGACAATGCGTCCTGCTTAAATCAGTGCTGTTTGCACGAGTAAAAGAATATAAGTCCTTGCCTTTGCTGGCAGTCAGAGAATATAGGAAATAGAAAAAAAAAACACTAGTGGTGTGAATTGGTAGTGATCTTATAGTTTCTAAAAATAAATATGGTAATATGCTTGTTTTCTATTTCAAAGTTCAAATCATTTATTTGAAACTGTGCAAAGCTTTCTTTAAAGTAACAATGCAGGTGGACCTAGTTCAGATGAGATTCTGGCATTCTGTACCAACAGAGGTGAGAAGAGGCACCCTAGCAGTGAAATAGAAAGAATATATTTCCATAACACAAACGGAAAATACAAAATGTGAATATTAGGCAAAAAGCCTGGAAATTCAGAGTTAACATTGTCACTTTCCTCAGCTTGCACCACTGAAGAAAAATGAAATACTGTAATGATAAGGAAAGAAGGATGATTTTGTGGTTAAGGAACAGGACTGAGACCCGGAATCCATTCCCAGTTCTGTCGGTTAGACTTCCCATGTGATATTAGCATATCACTTAAACTCTGTGTCTCTGTTATCCCATCTTTAAAATTGAGATCAATATGATACTGTAGGGTTTTATAAGGTGAGGTGAATGGTTCAGAAAATTATTAATGCTGATGTATATATTATTTAGCTCTATTAATTTAGTATTATTTATTTTCATTACAGTAATGCCCAGGAATCCCAAGCAAACATGGTCCCATTGCATCAGGAACCATACAGACTAATAACAAAGACAGTCCCTAGCTCTGAGAATTTACAGTCTCAGAGTCAGGATGCAATAGGTAAGCATTAAGCTGTTTGAAATCCACATTAAGGGTCAAATTCAGACACGTAACTTAGATTCCTGCATCCTTATACTAACAGCCTCTCTAAATTAGATGCTCTCCCATCAAAACAGAACTGAGTGTAAAGGAAGTCTTAGTGTCAAACTAAAAAAAGAGTAGGATGGTGTACAGTAAAATTAAAGAGGTACCTTACCGTACCTCCTGTTATACACTTCTGCTTTGTTTTACTTTCTACAATCTTCTCTTAAGATATCTGACGACATGTGTCCTGCACTCCATTACACTCAGAGTCAGTGGGTCAAATTCAAAGGTGCTGTGTAAAGGTCTGGGGCATACAATATTCAGACTTACACCCACATACTCCTGCATGTGTCTGGCTAAGTTGAATGTTGAAGGGCCTGGAAGAAGTTGAAAGTCGTTTTCTCAGCCCTAACCAATAAACAGATGTCAGCATAACAAAAACTATTACCATAAGTGGAACACGTGCAGCCTTTTCAGTGGAGTGACTGAATGGGCATAGAAAATTAAATATAATTCTGGATATGATCCCTCCCGCAAGGTTATATGTGAAGCACGTGGATGAGGACAGTCTGGGGAAGTGTGCATTGTGGTAGCCACCCAAACAGTGGACTTTTTTCTCCAGGTCTGTTATTAGCTCTACAATCATAGGTCTAAATTATCAAATGTAACTAGTGGTTTTGGTTGACTTAGTGTTTGCTACACTGCTTAAAACACCTTAAAGAGACCTGATTTTCAAAAAAGGCTAAGCACTCTGTTTGTCAGGCTCCTGTCCAGTATCTCAAGTAGACTATTCAAAAACTGAGACACCAAAATCATTTTGAAAATTTTCATTAAAAAAACCAACTTATTTTGAAGAAGAAAAAATTATTTAAATTAACATTCTCACTTTCATTCAGGAGATTAGAGAAGTTTGGAAAAAAGCCTTTCCGATTTGTTCGATACTTATGTATTTTAAACAAAAAGACGCTGCCCATAATTCTATAAAATTGCGATTATTTACCCTAGACACTAGAATAGGTATTTTAAAAGATGCCTTTTAATTCAGAGTAACATAGCCAATTGGGTCTATTGGGTCATCCATTCATTTCCATACAGCACCAGTCTTCAGATTTTGATGCTCAAGGTAAACTGGAGACTGTCTGCTCCCTAGTATCTACACGCTCACACACCATAAAGAATCATTATTAATTTTGCTTTCCCCAATATTTTACTTCTTTGGATGACAATCTATTCTGCCTTTATGGCAGAGTCAGCCCTTCTTAGATACACATGATTAGTCTATTATTAGTCCGTTTCTTTAAGGGAAAAAACTTGTTTGAAATTAATCTCTAAACCATGCTGACCAAAAGCTGCACTATTTGCATTCTTGCAAATCTGATACACATAAGCACATTAATTTTACTTGTTTCGCTTGCTGGGCACATTTTTTGCACTTATCTTAGTTTTTGTAGGTGCTTGCAGTAAGGTTGTACCTTGCATGGGTTTTTTATCTACCATACAGATTTATGAGTATTTTTTTCTTTCAGGAAAGATGGGAGAAACTTATACTTAAAGAGAAACAGACAAAAATATTTTTTGCCATTTCTTCCACCTTAATATTTCTATGGTTCATCATTTTCTTTATAACAAGACAGACAAATCACCCATTGAGGCCCTCATCATCTTCTGTCTTGGCTACTATATCTTCTTTCTTTCCTGCCTCCCTGATATCTACATCCTCATACTTCAATCCATGCAAAACACAGCTTTTAAGCTTATCTTCTTTGCCCACCATGCCACTCACTTTCCTGGGCAAGGTTTTTGGCATACCCCTCAAATCCCTCCTTAACCAGCTGTAAGAAATCAACCAAATAATGATAACTAGTTCAAGGTCATAATGAAACTTTATTTATATTTTTTTTAATGCAAAAGGTGTATATATAGCCAATTGTGTGTGTGTGTATATATATATATGTGTGTGTGTGTGTGTGTGTGTGGAGTGTATATATTTGATTGTATCCCTCTCCCTTCAGTCTTCAGGTGTTTTATCTTAGACTGAGATCCTGCAAATGGCTTCCCTTGGGTGGACCCTGAGTCTACGTGGAGACCACTGAAGTGGGAAAAAGATTGTAATAAATAAGACTGATTGGCTTCACTATTTTAAAACAAACCACCTTGGACTGGGGTTTAAGAATTTAATTTGGGATTTAGAATAACGAGCATGAAGCTAGTGACTTTTTAAGGATGAGTGACCTTCATATCAGTCATGCTAACGTTAATAAAATTTGAATCAGGTCCTTACAGCAAGACTACTTTCATTGACTCGAATGGGAGCTGGATCAGGTACTAAGTGTCTTCAGTGAAAAGAATGTTCATTTGCGATATGGACATAGAACTAGGGTAATAAATAATTCAGTTAAAAGGGGTAATATGGAACACGGTAACAGGTTTTTCTGGTACTTTTACAGACATGTCTCTAGCATTAGTGGGTCAGTGAAAAAAAATCCCAGAAAGAGTATAAGGGAAAGAAAGAATTCATAACTGACAGTTTCCCAGATTTTCCTCGATAATAAAAATTAATAGAAATTGATTTTTTTTATTTATTCTGATTTTCTTGCTAATTTTAGTGGTTCTCTAGATTTCCTTCCAACAACTACAAGAAAAAATAATGTTTTTTGTGTGGATGCTATTTTTCTCTGTCTGAAATTGACACCTAAAGGCTCAGTTAACTGAATTCTACAGCTGTCCAAACTCCCAGATTTACCATGGTAAGAGTAAAAATTTAAGGTTCTTCTGTTGCTAGAAAACTATAAAGAACAAATCTTATGTTGCATCATATTATTAAAGTGAGTGAAGACCCCACTTTTTCCTGAAAAATAATGCAAGGTAGTCTTTTTTTTTAATCACTTCAGTGATGATAACTGAGTCATATTGCCATTTTCCCTGTAAGCATAAAACTATATATCCATGTTATCAACGGGTGGATCTAAGTGTCTTCACAATTATGAAACTCAATGAAGTGAACTTCAAAATCAGCTTTGGTCTGACAAGAAACTTGGTAGTCACCCAGACAGTAGGCAAAAATATGTTTCATGCTGGCTCATGCTAAACAAAGTACCACACACAAATAATAAAAGGGTACGTAAAAAACCCCTCTAGTATCAAATTACTTTGTGAGTGAAACAGTCCAAGTTTAACAAACCCTGAATTCAAATAATAAAATGTGTTTTATATGCTATTTCATTTGCAAAGAGAGCAGTAATGACTAATTGCTAAAGGTTGGATTGTGAGAATTGCACACAGCCTCATAGAAAAGGACACAAATGCTCTCAGAGCTCCTCAGCTTACTGGGAAATATACATGCTGCTACATTTCTTCATTGGGTGCAACATAATCTATCCAGGTGCACTGGCCCCATTCTTCTGGCCAAAGCTGAATGTATCTATATATCTGAAGTACCTCAATTGCCTCTGTTACCATAGTATCTGAGTACTTCACAATCTTTTAATGTATTTATCCCCATGAGGTAATGAAAAATATAAGACAGAGAGAGGCTAAGTGACTTGCCCAAGAGCACATGGGACATTTATGATGGACAAGGGAATGGAACTCAGATCTCCTAAGTCCTGTACTAGTGCACTAATCACTGGGGCATCCTCACTACTTCCAGCAATGCAAAGAGGGACTGCTATTATGGATGGTCCTTATGTAGGTTACTCAAATAAGGTCTCATACCGTAAATCTTCAAAAGGATTAGCCCAGTCGAGTTTTAAATATCTCTATTTATAGAAAACCTATTGTGATGGGTTGGTATCATAGAAACCCCATTGGAGCTGCCACCTGGTGGTCCAAGACTACTCCTGCCCCTGCTTTCCTGCCTTTTCCAGCTTGGGACTCCAGAATCCTGTCTGGTTTGAGCCAGACCCGCTAGCCTGCTCCAAACCCAGACCCAGGTCTGAACCACGTCCCCTAACAGCTGTAGGCTTGCCTAGAAGCAGCTTAGGAAGTGTTCTTGCCTTTGACACCCAGGTGCCCAACTCCCAATGGGGTTCAAACCCTGAATAAATCAGTTTTACCCTGTATAAAGCTGTTTGCCCCCCTCCAGGTACTAACACATACTCCAGGTTAAGTAATAAGTAAAAAGTTATTTTAATAAGTACAGAAAGTAGGATTTAAGTGGTTCCAAGTAGTAACAGACCGAACAAAGTGAATTACCAAGTAAAATAAAATAAAACACGCAAGTCTATGTCTAATCACACTGAATACAGATAAAAACCTCACCAGTTCCAGTAAACTTCCTTTTACAGGCTATGGTCCTCCTAGTCTGGGTCCAGCAATCACTCACACCTCCTATTGTTCTTGTCCTTTGTTCCAGTCTCTTTCAGGTGTGTCATTGGGGGGTGGATAGGCTCTCTCTTTAGCCAGCTGGAGACAACATGGAGGCGGGGGTTTAAATAGACTTTCTCCTCTGGGTGGATACCCCTCCCTCTCCCTGTGTAGCATCCAGTTACAAAATGGAGTTTTGAGGTCACATGGGCAAGTCACCTATCCATGCACAACTCAGTTACCAGACAAGCCACATTCCTGGCGAAGCTCAGATGTGGATTGGTGTCTGCAAGCTCTATTGTCTGTTAAGTGTTTCTTGATTGGGCACTTAACCTGCACATTCCTTTCTCCAAACCCTGAGCAAATGCTCTTACTATGGCTATGTACACAACAAGCAAGTATACAACCAATATTCATAACTTCAACTACAAAAATGATACATGCATACAAACAGGAGGAATAGATTCAGTAGATCATAACTTTTACAGAGATATGTTAAATGGCACATGTAGCAAAAAACATATTCCAGTTATATCATATATACATTTATAAGCATCTCCCCATAAAGCCTTGTGGGGTACACCGTCAGACCGATATTTGGCCCTCTCAATTGTGTTATATCTGCATATATGCATGTTTTCTGTAAGGAGGAAAATTTACTAATTATCATTAGACCTGATCATTACAATTTGGAAGTATGTAAATAAGGAACTGAGATTGTCTGTATACCTGGTCCCTACAATTCAAAAATTGGAAATATGCAACATTCCTACAGGTGAATCTGGCCTAAAACCACAGTTTTCTGGAAAGATTTCTGTAAACAATTGCATTATTAAGCATGCATATTACATCTGGCTGGCAAAATGGAAATGCTTGATTTGTGCCTATTTCAATATCAATTTGGCATGATGATGATTTCTCAGAAGGTCTGAAAAGATTTCTTTCTCTTTCTTTTCTGTATGTTTTGTAGATGTTTCCTTTCAAGCTTGAGTCTCATCTCTTATAAGGAATGTCTCTGCTTGATTTCTATAGAATTTGGCAGCAAATGATAGAAGCAGCTTGGCAATTGCTTGCTGCAAAACCCATACTATGCCTTTTAGCTGTAAAAACAAGGCTGTCTTTAACCTTGGAAATCAAATAATATGTTACAAGTATATGGCTGCAGAAACCTTGATAGTGTTTTCTTTCTTTTTCTGAAACTTTTTCAGTACTTTACCTAAGCTCCCTAAGAAATATTTGATCTTCATCAAGTCTCATTCATCTCTATAGTTATTCCCTCATTTTGCGATATATTATAAGGCAACTTCTAAATAGCTCCCTGTTCTGAGAGAGGATTTTATTGTGTGTATCAATGAAACACTTAAAACCTCACCTGTGCTTTTTTTTTAAAAATGCCCCTCATTCACTTGTCACAGTTTGACAGCCCTGCTGATGTGGTGCTCTGTTTCTTGTAATGATATGTTGCAACATGCTCCAACGACTCACTTTAGTAAAGTAACACAGCTTTGTATTATGAATAATGGTCAATTAGCAAAGAATGTTTCTGTTGATAGAGCTAAAATGGCTGTCCTGAGAGATTACTAGTCTACATATCTTTGAAGTTCCTGGATTTTTAAATTGGTGATGGAGCATTTTGTATCTTGGTTTTGATCCTCTATTTTCAAATTGACTATATTGATTTATATCTTGAAGCATGAACAAACAAATTAAAAACACAAGTATCTCAGACTTAGAGCAGATCTGGAGGGAGGGATGATAGCCCGAATGGTTTCTCTTTTTGTTGATGCTTGATTTTTTTTACTTTGTTTCTATATTCAGGACCCCTCTTCCTGCTTCCAGGCATTATTACATTCATTTGGCAAAGAGAGACAACAACTTCTGAGTAGTCAAGCAACATTAAAATCAAGAATCCCGGTTCAACAGCTGATGTCATGCACTCTCCAGGTGTGTTCATGTCAATATCACCACCTAAAATATGCATAAATTAAGTGCCAGACCCTGCCAGAGTATTGAGAGCCTGCAACTCCTGCTGCCTGCAATAGGAGCTAGAGATATGCAGAACCTCACACGATTATAGACCTTATACCAAGTGCGTTCAGACACAGGCATGGAATTAAGAAGCAGGCCACATCTTTTACTGAACTTTAACACAAGGGAACAGTTTTACCCACTAGGGTTAGGGTTCCTATGGATAGGTCTCCCCTCTGTAAGGTTAGGAACCCGATGGAAAGGAGAGCATATTGGATAGAACTGTTGTATTAACTTCACCTCTGTTTTGCATAAGCCAAAGCTAGGTTTAGGGGACTTGGGGCTAGAATCAGTGTTAGTATGGGTAGGGTCTCCACCCTAGGGTTAGGATTCCTATGGACAGGTCTCCCCACCCTAAAGTTAGGGTTCCTATATGTAGGGCACTTGGGTTGAGGTTAGAGTTCCTATGGATAGGGGTCCCTACCCTAGGGCTAGGGTTCCTATGGGTAGGTCACCCCACCCTAGGATTGGGATTTCTATGAGTAGGGGTCCCTGCCCTAGGGTTAGGATTCCTTTTTGTAGACCACCCCCTGCATGGTTAGGGTTCCTTTGGGTAGAAGACTTGGGGGGGCTAGGAGTTCATATGGGCAGTGGTCTGTGCCCTAAGGTTTGGCCTCCTATGCGCAGGTCTCCCTATGGGTAGGGGTTCCCACCCTAACTTCAGGCTTCCTGTGATCTGCTCTCCCCACCCAAAGTTATGGTTACTAAGGGTAGGGGACCTAGGGTAAGGGTTCCTATGAGTAGGTCTCCCCACCCTAGTGTTAAAGTTCCTATGAGTTGGTCTCCACACCCTGGATTAGGGGTCCTATGGGTAGCAGACTTGGGGCTAGGAATACCATTCCTATGGGTAGGAGGTCTCGGGCCGAGGATTAGAGTTCCTATGGAAAGGTCTACCCCCCCTAGGGTTACCGTTCCTAACGGTAGGGATCAACACACTAGGGTTATGATTCTTATGGTTAGGGATCCACACTCTAGGTTTAAGGTTCTTATTGGTAGGGGATGTGGGGTGAGGGTTAGTGTTGCTATGGGTAAGGGCCCCACCCTATGGTTAAGGCTCCTATCGGGCGGTCTACTGGCCTTAGGGTTAGTATTACTAGGGTTCATATGGTAGGTCTCCCCACCTTGTGGATAGGTTTCCTAAAGGAAGGTGACTTGGGGCTAGGTTTAGGATTCCAATGGGTAGGGTACTTGGGGCTAGGGTTTGCATTCCTATGCATAGGTGACTTGGGGCTTGGATTAGGGCTCCTATGTGTAGGTCTCCCCAACCTAGCATTAGGGTTCCTATGGGTAGGGGTCTGCACCTTAGGGTTCATATGGGTTGATCTCCCCAACCTAGGGATAGGGTTCCTGTGGGTAGGTCTCCCAGCCCTAGGGTTAGCATTCCTATGTGTAGGTGACTTGGGGCTAGGGTTAGCATTCCAATGGATAGGGGACTTGGGGCAAGGATTAGGGTTCCTATGGGTAGGAGTCCCGGATCTAGCTTTAGAGTTCCTATGGGTAGGGGTTCCCAACCTCAGGTTAGGATTCCTATTGGTAGCGGAGTTGGGGCTAGGGTTAGGGTTCCTATGTGTAGGGTTCCTATGTGTAGGACTTGTGGCTAGTGTCAGAGTTCCTAAGGGTATGGGATTTGAGGCTATTAGCATTCCTATGGGTAGGAGATTTGGGGCTAGGGTTAGCATTCCTATATGTAGGTGACTTGGGGGTAGGATTAAGGTTCCTAAGGGCAGGCAACTAGGGTGACCAGATGTCCTGATTTTATAGGGACAGTCCCGATTTTTGGGTCTTTTTCTTATAAAGGCTCCTATTACCCCCCACCCCTGTCCCAATTTTTCACACTTGCTGTCTGGTCACCCTAAGGCAACCTGGGGCTAGGGTTAGCATTCCTACGGATTGGGATCTCTCACCTGGGGTTAGGATTCCTATGGGTAAGGGTCCCCAATCTAGGGTTAAGGTTCCTATGGGTTCAGGTCCCATCCCTAGGGTTTACCTTCCTGTGGGTAGGTCTCCCTGCCTTAGGGTTAGGGTTCCTTTGGGTAAGTATCCTAAACCCCGCACACAGATCCTAAACCCCGCGCACATGGCGAAACACTGCACGCACAAAAGTTTGCACAGAAGCGCAACAATTTGCACAGAAGAATTTTTTTGCACACACGGCCTGTCAAAAATTAGAGGGAACATTGGTCACAATCCCTTGCTGAGTCATAGCAGCTATTACTAACAGGCTGGCTGAAACCTTTACAGGAAGGCTAAACTTTTCCATAGTCCATTGTCTTTGTTGATGGGCCATCAGCACTGTCTGGCTTCTTCATTGTTGTACCTGAAAGGCTAGCTGTCAGTGTTTTTCAGAGTAACCACATTTGAAAAACAGATTCATAGTCAATATTCATAACTTCAGATATAAAAATGATACATGCACACAAATAGGATGATTATATTCAGCAAATCATAACCTTTCCAGTGACACCTTACATGACATAACTTATACAAATTGCATCATAATTATGTCATAATCATACCCCCATGATGAATATGGGGTGTACTGTCATAAGCAGAATGAAAATATGTTGTTTTAACCAACGCCTTTTTGCATCATTTTGGATTAATGGGAGTCTATATAACAATTTATCAGGGATAAATCTGAGTAAGAATAATCCAGTCTGAAGATCACCAAGCCTAAATAAACACCTCTGAACGTAATTGAAAATGCTCAAGAGTTAACACCTGGGAATTGTCTGGTAATGGTCAAATAACAAGTTAACCACTCTCTTGATAGACTAATTAAACAACAAAAATGAATTAATTAATTTCTTATCAGTTGGACAAGGACTGAGTCAGAACCAACCAATAGGACAGGTAAACACATCAAAGAAATATATCAAACATAGAATAAGACCCAATAGTCAATCGCAGGGTATGTCTACACTACAAAAGTAGGTCAATTTTATAGAAGTCAATTTTTCGGAAGAGATTTTATATAGTCGATTGTGTGTGTCCACACTAAGTGCATTAAGTCGGCGGAGTGCGTTCTCACTACTGTGGCTAGCATCGACTTACAGAGCGGTGCACTGTGGGTAGCTATCCCACAGTTCCCATAGTTTCTGCTGCCCACTGGAATTCTGGGTTAAGCTCCCAATGCCTGATGGGGCAAAAACATTGTCACGGGTGGTTTTGGGTACATGTCGTCAGTTGCCTCTCTCTCTGTAAAAGCAACAGCAGACAATCGTTTCATGCCTTTTTTCCTGTGTTACCTGTGCAGACGCCATACCACAGCAAGCATGGAGCCTGCTCAGCTCACCGTCACTGCTGCAGCTCCTGGGTGCCTTCGCAGCAGACGGTGCAATAGGACTGGTAGCCGTCCTTGTCGGATATGTAGCTTGGCTAGGCGTTGTAGGAACATCTTCCTTGCCCGGCTTCTAGCAACCTCCAGGGCATGCAGGCTTCTGCCTCAGATGGCTCTCCCAGCCAGCAGCACCACACGGTCACACCTACCCCAGCCTACCCCTTTCTCTCATGGTTCATGAAGCCTGGACAGTAGTTAGGAGCAGTTCAACTATAGGCTGAGCAAGTGCAGAATGGTGGTAGAATGTGCCTTTGGAAGTTTAAAAGCTCACTGGTGCTGTTGATCAGAAACAGAACAACCAACATTCCCATTGTTATTGCTGCTTGCTGTGTGATCCATAATATCTGTGAGAGTAAGGGGGAGACGTTTATGGTGGGGTGGGAGGTTGAGGCAAATCGCCTGGCATCCGATTTTGAGCAGCCAGACACCAGGGCAGTTAGATGACCACAGCAAGGCGCATCAGAGAGGCTTTGAAAACAAGTTTCATGACTGGTCAGGCTACGGTGTGACAGTGTGTGTGTTTCGCCTTGATGAAAACCCGCCCCATTTGTTGATTTTAATTCCCTGTAAGCCAACCACCCTCCCCCCTTCGAAATAAAGTAACTATTGTTTTGAAACCATGCATTCTTTCTTTATTAACTAAAAAAAATGAGATAATGGACAAGGTAGTTCGGGTGGGGTGGAGGAGGAGGGAAGGACAAGGAAACATTGATTATTGTAGCCACCCTAAAAATCAAACTGTTTGAATGACAGCCTTCTGTTGCTGGGGCCATCCTCTGGAGTGGAGTGGCTGGGTGCCCGAAGACTTCCGCTCCGTGTTCTTGGGTGTCTGGGTGAGGAGGCTATGGAACACAGGGAGGAGGGTAGGCGGTGATACAGTGGATGCAGCCGGGGTCTGTGCTCTTGTTGGCTTTCCTGCAGCTCCAACAGATGCTTCATCATGTCCGTTTGCTCCCTCATTAGCCTTAGCATCGTGTCCTGCCTCCGCTCTTCATGCTCACTTAATTCTTTCCTGGCCTCTGCCACTGAATGCCTCCATGCATTAAGCTATGCCCTATCAGTGCAGGAGGACTGCATGAGCTCGGAAAACACGTCATCGCGAGTGCGTTTTTTCGCCTTCTAATCTGCAATAACCTCAGGGACAGAGGGGACTACGATTCTGGGCTTGCCCAAGCTCCTTAATTTTCATGCGGCACTGCTGTGCGTACCTGTTGTAGCCTCTGTCCATCATGCCCTTGGAGATTTTGGCATATATATTGGCATTTCATCTTTTGGAACGGAGTTCTGCCTGCACGGATTCTTCTCCCCATACAGCGATCAGATCCAGTACCTCCTGTTCGGTCCAAGCTGAAGCTCTTTTGCTATTCTGGGACTGGATGGTCACCTGTGCTGATAAGCTCTGCATGGTCACCTGTACTGATCAGCTCCCTACGCTGGCCAAACAGGAAATTAAATTAAAAAATGCCTGGGGCTTTTCCTGTCTACCTGTCCAGTGCATTTGAGTTGAGAGTGCTGTTCAGAGCGGTCACAATGGAGCACCCTGGGATAGCTCCTGGAGGCCAATACCATCGAATTGCATCCACACTACCCCAAATTCGACCCAGCGAGGTTGATTTTAGCGCTCAACCCCTCACCGGGGAGGAGTACAGAAATCGGTTTTAAGAGCCCTTTAAGTCGACAAAACAGGCTTTGTTGTGTGGACGGGTGGAGGGTTAAATCGACATAACGCTGCTAAATTCAACCTAAACTCATAGTGTAGACCAGGGCTCGGTACATTTCTAAAATATTCTATAACAATCCCCCACTCAGCTATGTTGCCTACAGCTATAATCCAGTCACCTAAATGAGTTAGTTAAAAGGATGCCATCTAGTGGCTTAAACCTTAAACATGTTTGATTTTATAAATGAGGAAGGGGAGATGCTTGTAAAAGTTAATGAATATAAATGTTTCTTTTTTTAAAAGTAATGTTCTGAAAGAGCTGTGGTAGGGTTGGAATTACCTTTACCCCTGCAGTTTTAGAAACTCTGCTCAACAGCAATGGATTGACATATGAGAACATAATATGAAACGAAGTACAAACGGAACGTTAAATTGGGCAACTGCCCAAGCTGAATGCCCAAGCAAAAAGCATCAGTAGTAAAAAGTACATTCAATTTTTAATTTCTTTCAGTTTTAACAATCTCAGCCATGTACGGATTTGCAAACCCATCTTCTAGGGTTTAGCAAACATCTTGTATTATTTGAGATGGGTTTGAAAACTACTTTGAGTTTGTCCAATCCATGTGCTATATTATCTCAGCTGCCACAGAGTTGTGATAGGTGCCCTTAAGACGGCTGGGCAACAGTGTCTTTACAACACTGCCTTGCCCTCACCAATTCCGGTCCCCATTCAGCCTCATAGTTAAAAACTCCACCTATGCCCTTTCCCCACTCAGCATATCTCCAATATTTTACCTGTGTTGGTGGATTCCTTGGCTTCCTGTTCAGAGGAGCTTCCCATCCTCTTTGTAACACCAGAGCAGCACGAAAGAGCGTTAACATGGGCTATAAGGTGGCCCCATGCAATTTTGAGGGAATTAATGATTTTTTTCTACTGGGGAAACAACCCACTTTTTCTCTTATCTCCCTCTTACTGCTTCTGTTTTATTGTTTGGTTGTTTTCTTTTAAATTAGGTTTTCCATCTGCCCTCTCTGCCCCTTCCTCACAGAATTTCTTCAGCTAAACGTGAACCTGATAACTTTTGTGCTTGAGTTAACTTTTCTCACAAGATGTTTGCCTGCATCTGAAATCAGGCCAAACTAGTTCCATCCCCCAGGGTTACTAATAGCCCAGGTAAGGGATTTTAACAAATCTATGTAGTCAAATTCTGACTGCAATGGTTATATTTCTTCAGGGAAAGTTTGGCAGGTGCTTTTCATCTTGAGAGTTCCATTTATAGGCTTGCAAGAAAAATGAAATACAAACTACTTACGGAGAATCTCACAAATGCAAGCAGAAGGCCATCTCCTCAGCTGATGTAAATCAGAATAGCTCTCATGACTTCAGTGGAGCTACAATTATTTACACCATCTGAGGATCTACCCAAGAGTCTCTACACTATCCCATTTCCATCACCAAGATGTCATAATATATAAGCCATAAACTTGTTCTATTTTCTCAGGAGAGCAGTTCCAATGAAATAATTAAAGCATTCATGAATAAGACAATCTGATTTTCACCCTATGATGACTTTGTAATCAGTATTTATACTATACATATCTCATATATTATAAAAATATAATTATGCACATTCAGTGCATTTATGTCAACAAATGTTAAGTGTCAGTTTGAATTATTCATAAATGGGAATAGATTTCTTGTAGTAAAATATTACAAATAACAAAGGGCAGCAAACTACAGTTTAAGCAGACAGAATAAAAGAGAAACAAACTATAAGAAAAAACACCAAGGATTAAACAGCAGCCAGTTCGTGTTAGGCAGGTAGAACGAAACATTTACTATATGCGAAAAATACCAAATGTAGCTAAACTGCTTTGGAACAGACAATATAAATCACATTTAAACCACAAGAAAATACCAAAAGTTAAAAAGCAGCAAACTTACTTTATACAAACAATAGATTTATACTGCAAAAAGATTTGTAAAAATCTTATAAAAATTCACAATCAGAGCCATTCATAACCTTAGATTGACTTCACAGAAATGTGAAATCTTTCCAAAAATTTAAAAAACAAAATTGATATTACTTATGAATATTTGGTGATTTTGAAAAAAAATCTATAATTACAAATACGCTTTATGTCTCTATATAGGAGAACATATCTCCTATCTTTCAAGAAGGATAGGCCCCATCCTAATCCCATCAGGCCCCATCCCATAGGTCCCTAATCACATCAGGCCTAATCCCATAGGCCCCATCCTAATCTCATCAGGAGTCATAGTGATCACCATTAAAACGTTAAAGTACAGTAGGGGACTTTTAAATTCCTCTTGCAGTTCTTCTGGCACCTCAGCATGTAAGACCAACAAATTCTTGACTTTCTTAAACATCATTGAATATATGTAGGTCTGGTAACCTGAGTTAGTGTAACAAAGTTCCAATATTACCTCTGAATTTGGCCCATAAACTGTCACCACAAGCACAATTTCCGCAGTTTAACACCTCCATACTGGAGTGCCTTTTGCTGGAGATTCTCATATGTCAAATATTAGCTACCCAGTGCATCCAGAAGCATCTAAAGCATTTCATTTCTAGTTTTAAGGAATGCTTGTGTTGTTTTGGTGGTTTGACGGAGTGCTGGGAATCAGTAGCTGAACCAGAACTCTGGTCACTGTTTAACCAATTAGGCCTCATGGGAAGACCTGATGAAAGAGACTAATTCCTGATTACCAGATCAATTTAAGACAGGGAAACTAATGAGTTAATTAGCCAATTAACAAGGAGACTGAATAAGATGCAGGGGGTGGATAGACTGGCTGACCCTCTATGGATCTGTTTTGTCGGAGCAGGGGGTAGTAAAATTTGAGCACATTTCACTGGTGACTACGCTAGAAAGCAGAAGGTGGTGAAGTGAAACACTGTATATATATATAGAATTGTGGAATCTACATGTGAGAAAGTCTCTGAGCTGTCTAGATAAAGCAAAGAGGGTGGGAGCAGAGGGTGCTCTGTCACAGGTGGGCATTCGTGCAATTCTCCTTCCTTTTTACTCCAGCTCACTCTTTCTTTCTGGCTGAGGAACTTAGAACTCATAATTAGGGACCAAGAACAGTACAACTGTATATCAGATATCCTAGATAATACATTTGGTTAAATATATGCAGTTTGCAGGTGTGTATTTGCACATCCCTAACTTACTGAAGTTGTAAAACATCTAAGGTGTGTGTGCAAACCAGGTATTCTTAGGGTTGCCAACTCTCCTGGATTAGCTGGGAGTCTCCTGGAATCATCCTTGATCTCCCAGTGGCTATTGAAAGCAATCCAGGAGATTTTAATAGGCCACTAAAAGTTTGGTTGGTGGCGCAGTGGAGCTAAGGCAGGCTCCCTATATGCCCTGGCTCTGCACGGCTCCCAGAACTGACTGGCACAGCTGTCTGGCTCCTAGGCACAGGGACAGCCGCGGGGGCGGGGAAGGGTTGTCTTTGCATGCTGCTCCCTCCCCGTGCACCGACTCCGCAGCTCCCATTGGCCAGGAACCACAGCCAATGGGAGCTGCGGAGGCAGTGTCTGCAGGCAGGGGTAGTGCGCAGAGCAAGGGTGGGGCAAGGGTCTTTGGGTTTGTGCAATAAGACTGTTGGAAACCCTAGGTATTGTGCATCCATGTGGCCAGTTATGGGAAAATTATGTGCATACTCTGAGTGCCTAGTTATGCAGCCCCTCTATAGCAGCAAGTCTCATTGAAATAATTTAAGTCAATTGCAATTTTTCAAACGCAGTGGCTGCATAATCAGGTTCTTTTTGTATTTTTGTCCTGCTGACACTCTTCTTTGCTATTGGGGAGATGAAATGTAAGCCCCTCTGACCTTTCTATCTCATTCTTGCTTTCTTGCACTTCAGGTTCCGCTGGTGTGTTTTTTCCCAATTCCCTCCACTTTCCGCACAACCACTGGCTTCCCATCTTCCCTTTTTCTCATTTATACACTTTCTAATCACTTCCTCTCTTGTTATCCTCAGTTTACTTTTTCCATTTTTCTTCTGTCATTTCTGCTCCATCACTCTCAATATTTCTTTCTATTATCTTTTCCCCTGGCCCTCCTAATAGCTGCTTTCCACAGTTTCCTTGCCATTTTCTTTTACCACTCTCATTGCAGCCTCCCTCCCCACCCTCTTTCCTTTCCAACATGTAATTTGTTATGCACTCCCTTTTAGAAAAGGAACACTTTGAATTAATGGTACAACTTTCCCTGGAAAAGGTGGATTTCTGCTGATCATAGTACACAATCACAGCCTAGCATGTCAGAACATAGGTCTAGATGGAGAAGTCCCAATTAGTTCAATATGATTAGCTGTGTGAGTGAATGCTCTTCAGTTTGTGTAAAAGTTCACAGTCTAGCCCATAATGACTTGTGGTAAATGAAGAAGGGGATTGCTCTCTTTTATTGCCACCAAGCCAGCCAGTTAGCTATAAAGTCCTTCTTGGTGGCTGTTCTCTGCTTGCTTTACCCGTAAAAGGTTAAAAAAGTCCACCAGGTAAAGAAAAGGGAGTGGGCACCTGACCAAAAGAGCCAATGGGAAGGCTAGAACTTTTTTAAAATAGGCAAAAAAACTTCCCCTTTCTGTCTGTGGTTCTTCTCTGGGAAGAGGGGAACAGGGCAGCAGTTATGCTGTGAGAAGCTGAAGACCAGATTTGAAAATCATCAGATCATATCTAGAACTACTTATTTAACAACTCAGATATGTAAGTAGATCAGGAATGTTTAGAAAACCATGATTAGGTTTATTTCTTATTGGCTCGTGGACTCCTCTGATACTTTTTTGTTTTGCTTGTAACCAGGGGCGGCGCCAGCTCTTTTTCAGCCCTCGGCGGCGGCGGGAGAGGCTGCCGCCGAAATGCCGCCGAGATCCCAGGCAGCCGAAGAAGCTGCCGCCAAGGATCCCGGCAGCCAAAGAAGCTGCCGCCAAAGTGCCGGGGTCCTCGGCAGCACTTCGGTGGCAGCTTCTCCTGCCGGCAGCCGCCGAGGGACCTGAAACACCACCCCCCCACAAATCCTGGCGCCGTAGGCGACCGCCTCGGGTCCCCTAATGGTAGCGCCGGCCCTGCTTGTAACCTTTAAGCTGGACCGCAAGAAGGTTATTCTTTATGTTTAATGTTTGTAAGTTGTTTTTTTAGCAAAAGGCTAAGTTTCAGATGTATTTCTTTCTTTTTGTTTTAAACAAAATTTACCTTTTTTAAGAACAGGATTGGATTTTTGGTGTCTTAAGAGTTTTGTGTATATGTTGTTTAATTAGCTGGGGCAACAGCTAATTTCCTTTGTTTTCTTTCTTGCCCAGAAGGGGGGTGAAAGGGCTTGAGCGTACCCCACTGGAAGGAATTCCCAAGTGCACCTTCCTGGGTTTTGCATTTGGGTGGTGGCAGCATCTACCCATCCAAGGTCAGAGAGAAGCTGTAACCTTGGGAGTTTAATACAAGCCTGGAGTGGCCAGTATTAATTTTTAGAATTCTTGCAGGCCCCCACCTTCTGCACTCGAAGTGCCAGAGTGGGGAATCAGCCTTGACATGACTATACAGGGCACTTTAAGCTGTTTGGGGGAAGGGATCATGATCTATCAGTTTATGCAGTACCGAGCACTGGAGGCCGCCAATACTGATTAGGGCCTTTGGCTGCTACTGTAATATAAATAAATGATGAGAATGTGTTACTTTCCAAAGGGGATAAGAATATATGGAGTCTTACGATACAACTGTGCAGACATTAAACTGGCTAAATAACTTGCTGGCTACAGGTGGGAATTTCAGAGAAACAGTAATCAATGGCAGTGAGCATCAGTAAGAGGAGGTATTTGTAGGTACGTATGTTCAGAATAAACTCTTGCTCTTTTGGCTGCCTGGAGTGTGTCACACACTGGGGCATAGGTGGTGCAACCTAGTGATCAAAACAGGAGTCAGGCCTATTGGTCAGAGGAGAGCCATATGGTGAAACTGGAGTAGAAATCAAAACATAATTGGAGTCGTGCTCAGGAGGTAAGCCAGAGGTCAGAGCCAGGGTGATCAGAGGAAGGTCAAGACCAGGGCTGGACCGGGAACAGGTGTGGGTCGGAGCAAGAACCAGTACAAGCAGCTGGTTGTGGGCATGCAACACATTGCACTGTTACTGTTGCTACAAGGCTTAAATGGTGATCTCCTGTCTCTTTTGTCCAACCTGGGAGTACAGTCACTTAGTGAGAGCTTATTCAGCCCAGTCAAGCTCATTGGGTTGTTAGGTGACCATGCCTGGATCCAGGTGAGTTCTTGACACAGTGAATTTTGTTAGTGTAATATAAGGAGATATTGTAGACATTAACCCCTTGCTGCCACTAGCTTCTGTGGGGTTCTGTTCTTTAAAATGTCCAGTGATCACAAGCTGAGTTTCTGCTGACTTCAATTTACGGGTGCTCATTTTTCTGATCTCCTCATATTGTTGAATGATATATTTCAGGATAGGACTGCAAAGTCTCTTTGTTCCAGGTCTGATGTAATAAATCTCATGTTGTACATGCAGTGGTTGGTTCAGTGACACATGGCAATATTTATCCTACTTCCATTTGTCCCCTCACTTTTTCATCGTCCCTTTCAAATCTGAAGTGTATTGAACTTTGCTCATTGTACTTCAGATGTCACAGGAGATGGATGACATTTCTCTAGGGTTGAGCATTGAAGTTGGCACTGCAAGGGTAGGTTTGATGCTGGACATACATTATTTTCTTGCAAATATGTTGGCATATCAATAGTTGTCACATAACATTTCTTTTTGCTATTCCTTGCACAAAATGTATTTGATGTCAATCTGTTTCAATGTCCATGAGTCAATGAAGTATTATTTCTCCCAAAGAAGTAAAACTAAATCCCTGGGCATCTTTAATGTTGCATGTAAATGGAAATACATTATGAAGTTGTCCAAAGGACAGAATAAATATCCAGGTTAAAATGATGGGTTTTTTTATTGCTGCTACAAAGATTCTGCCTTACATGTTTAAAAAAATACCATGATCATAGAAACCTAAGCAAGTAAGTATTACATTTATGAATAGTACTCAAGCTTTTTTTCTTTTCATTCTCATTTCTGTGGTTCATGGTTAGTGGTTCATGGTTATTTTAATCCTGAAGAATATATTAATGAAAAGCTATTTTTAAATAATGGAAACAACAACAATGGAACAGTATGTCGTTTAAAATAAGGGACATATTTTAAAGTCCCTCCAATAAAAAAGGAGAAACAAATGGGAATTCTATGCTGCTATGGACATATTGTGATATGCACACTTACGAAGTCCTCAGGATGAAAAATATTGATGAAAAATGTGACAAAAGGATCATTTCAAAAATGCAATTAGTTGGATTTTAAGCACTAACAGATATAAGCTATAAGGAAACAAGAAAACAGAATATTTTAAAAATATATTTCAATAAATTGACAAATCTCACCAGAAATTAAAGGCAAGACCGAACTTATCTAAATTAGATTGCAAATTCTTTGGGGGCAGTGACCATTTCTTACTGTTACCTTCTCCCCTTCCTCTTACATTGTGTGTACGTGTCATTGTGGGCATGATTCTGCAAACACTTCTCAACATGCTTGACTTTGCATATGTAAGTAGTCCTATTAAACTCAGTGGGATTCAAAGAAGCCAAGTTTTGTGCATGTGTGCCATTTTATGCACCTGAATGAGCAAATTTGCATATTTGCAAATATTTTTATATAACCTCAGTTTATGGTCAACACAACATACTACAAGATGGAGGATGTGTGCGTGGGGAGGTAACAAAGAGACTTGCACAAAACTTGGCAGCTATAGCTAGGGTGGGGTGGGGATCATACAGGGAAAGGTGTTTGATGGTGCTTAAGCTGGTTAGTGGATGGGTGCTGAGGGGTATCTATGGGAGTGAGGTTGTCAAAGATACAAAGGTTGCTGGGTGCTAGGGTATCTGGCTGGTAGGGTGGTCTGGTGTCACTGGAGTAAGTGGGAGGATAGGTGTCTATCTAGAGGTGCTTGGAACCAGTTAGTGGGTACTGGAGGATGTCTGAGGTTTGGCTGAAATAGACTGAGATTGGAAGGTGGGGAGGAAAGTTTAGAGTGTCTGAGTGAAAAAGGTTGCTGGGTGTTGGGGAGTTTGGAAGTCTGCATTCTCACAGACTATGGAGGGTATGTGGGATCTGCCCAGATGGCTGGGGAACCAGGTTATCCATGGGCCAGTACTGAGCCTCTTTACCTTCTGTACCCACCTGCCAGGTTGCCCCTATTGTACCTGCCACTGATCTATTCTCACTGAGGTTTCCATCTGTTCCTGCCCAGCAGAACAGCCAGAGAGGCTGCTAGGCTGCCTGCTCAGCAGACACTGTAGCGTTCATGTGACAGAAAGTCTAAATTGCAGGAAAATTGCTGCTGTCTTCCCCTTTCTCAGCTGGATGCATGAGGTGAGATGAAGGAATATTTGACAGGGCTATCAAATGCCTGACTGTCATGTGAGACATGTGACTTTTGCCATCCCTGGGAACTACTCATGTGTACATTTATTATGCCCATAAGGCTTTGCAGGAGTGAGGCTTTAGATTCTCTTACAACTCCTCCAGGCAGGCAATGTCTTCATATTTACTTGAACAATGCCTACAGCAATGGGGCCTTGCTCTTGATTTGGTCCACTAGACATTCACATGATACAAATAATCAGTGCTACTACTGATGATAATAAATTCTGCAGCAAACAGGCATGTATTTACATATATGATTTCCCATTCAAAGGTGCAACTGTAGGTTTTGTATGTGCAACAAGTGTTCCAAGTTTTTGAATTTTAGCCATAAATGCTTATGAAATACTTTACATTGTTAACATGTTGAGATACCCTGCACTCATGTACACTGATGTAAATGCAGAATAACCATTCTGATATAAAGAAGAATTGAGTTAATATTTTAGAGGTGAAAGTATTCATAAGTAAAATAGGCAAAAATTGAGTATTAAAGAGGGAGATTTTAAAAATTGAAATAATAGAAAAAGAAAGGGATTAACTGTAATAGTTTTTTTATTGTTTGGACAATAAATCAGTTGTAAAGAATTACATATACTACACTACATATTTTTAAAGCACATCTTGTTTTTTTAGTGTACTTGTGGGATGGAAAAAACACAACTCTACTCGAACTTCGCAAGAATATAAATATAGAGGCTGATGCTCAAGTCCTGCCTGTGTAGTCAAAATAGACACTGTACTTGAGAAAAATGACTTCCTTTATTATTGCAGATGTTTTGATTTGATGGACAGCTGGTGGATTATTATTTCCATTAACCTTAGTTCAAATAAAGTTAATTCAACTTAAAATGTTAAAATCCCACCAAAAAAAGAGTGATATAAAATATAATTATAATAGATGTTCTTCTTTGACCAAAGATAATTTCCTTTTACATGAAGGAATAGGAATCTTTGAAAATCATGTAGAAAAACTTCCAACATCCATATATTAGATTTCCCAGAACTATCAGGAGGGGGTGTCTGTCTTATATATTGATGAAGTACCTAGTACAATGGGACCCCAGTCTTGACTGGGGCTTTTGGATGCTACTATAGGGTAATTAATAAATAATAATAATCAGCATAATCTGTGATTATAATGTTTGCATCGGAAAGGGTAATGAATCAAGTATTATTGTATGTAGTAAGAAAGATTTATATCTTTTCAGATGTTTTAAAAACGCCTCATGTCTCAAGAAAAGAATTACTACTTCTCCATGCTGAATTTTGTTCTTAGCCTTTCTTGTTTCTATACACTTTCCCACAAAATTGCAGTTGAATAAAGACCAGGAAAACTGTTTTTTTTGTGACCAGGGTGATGGTAAATCATTTTTGTTTCTCCAAGACTAAGAAATTTGCTCCTGAAAGCAGTATAAGTGAACTTGATATAGACATGTCTGTTTCATTACTGTCTCATTTTGAATCAGTGTGCTGTCAAATGATCTTCGAATGTGATACCTAATGCCAATACTATATAAGTTACATTTAAATATTTTAAAAGCTCACTGTTTCTGTTTTATATGTTCATCTCCAAGATGATTTGAGGTCCATTTTTCCTTGACAATAACTTGATGTTACTGTGATTTAAGATTAAATGTCTATCTTTGAACTGTTCTCTGTACTTTCTTATTGATACAATTTTCCTTGAAGTAATAAAATAATACAATTATCATTCAGAGCCAGAGAGGTGTGCATGAGAGTTGTGAGGAAGCACTCATGAACCACTTTTGGGGTACTAAACACGGTGCTGAAGTGAGCTACTGCAGGATGATTTTCACCACTGTGTGGAAAAGACATAACGTCTATGCAAGGCTTAAGTCCCACCTGAAAGTAAAAGAGAAACTTAAACTGGTCCTCTGCACAAGGATGGATTTCAGCCCTTCTGCCCAACATATGTTATGAGGCATTGAGCGGAGAAACTGTTTGCTCAGAACCTGCAGGCACATTTCTGTGTTAGTGGCTGACTTGTCTATGCCTAAGCAGTGTTCTTTAGCACACTTGAATAAGCCACTAATCCTGGTCAGTAGGATTAGTAATTAAACATCTAAAATGTCTGCTATTCAAATATTTTGCATTCACCAGATTGCACTTTAGCAGCTTTGGGATGTTATACATTATGGGCCTGATCCATAGCCCATTGAAATCAGATGCTGCTGATGCCATCTGTGATGCCTACTTTTCCCTCTCCTCACCAATAAACAGTTCATAGCAGATGTAGAGAACATTTCTCTAAACTCTACTCCAGCCTTTCAGCACAGGTGCTGAGCAATGCAGAGTGCTGAGAGCTACTGCTTTGGCTCTCTACTTCTTTCAGCACCATTCTACAGCTTGAACAGCTGATCCCTAAGAGATTAAGAAATTTATTTAATGAAAAATAGTGTTTCTTTAGCTAGTTCTCAGAATGCATCCAATGTCTCCAGCTGACCTAGGGATGATGAATGAGGTCAGCTTTGTTTAAGTCTATGTTATTTTACATTATGTTACTGTAACTCATTAAACATGCTTAAAGGAAAATATTGTTTTCATAATAGAAGAAAATTGAATACCTTTCCAATGACTTGCACGATTTCAGGTCACCTTCTTCTCCGTGTCATATGCTGAGAAGCAATAGCATTACCTTCAGAGAAAGTGGGTCATCCAACCTTTTATGTAGAGATACAAAATGGTAAACCAAAGCGAGGGGAGGGGTGGAAGGAGGCAGATGCAAAAATTACAATTAGTCTAAGCGAGAGCCCATTGCTACTTCTAGACTAATACAGTCAAAACTGGAAGTTGAAAGTAAGGAATTAGACATTTATTTTTAAGGATTAGTCCTAACTTTAATTTTAATGCCCAGGAAATTCAGTGGTATGACCAGTATGAAATCATTCATCATCAACTATACCATCCAGGAAAACCAATATAGAAAAAATACCTTTGTAAGGTTGTGTATGGTTTATCATCTTCCTTGTATAAGTCATCTCCCTCCAGACAAATTACTGTTCAATGAGTCAGTTACTTCTGTCTTGCACACATTCTGGAAGCTGTCTGTCCTCCACAAAAATAAAATTGTCTTCTGGGAACTCTTTTAGCACTAGATTGTCCATTCAGATATGTGTAGAGCAGTTCCTATTGAAGTCCAAGAGAGCCATATGAACGCAGCTAAGAATTATGTTTGGCTCTGCGTTAGGAGGAAACATGTTCGGATGAACCACTATAACTGTTTTCTTATGTGGGAACGGGTTCTTTCTTCTCCCTTATTCCTATCTTTTGCTTTGTTCCTCCTTCCTGCTTCCCTACTTTTTTCAGGATCTCTCTCCTTCAGTTTATACCTACGACTAACATGCTGAATTTGTTTTTCCACAGACAACATGCTAGTGACTGATTCAAACTGGCAAAAGCAATACAGCATATGGCCAGTGAGGATTACAGATTACTCAGCAGGGTAGTGTGGGGCAACTTACAAAAACAGGTCAATTTTTATCTTTACAAAAACCTGAATTATCAAGGTGGATTAGTGTCATCAGGCTATCTGATCACCTTACTTACTTTTTTTCCCCCACCATGAAACTTCCATGTGTGTTTATCTTTGAAAATCAGCATTGCAGCAAGTCTATGTGTTACAACTGTGAGCAATGTATTCCTAAATGTAGAAAAGCCATTTCTGTAGCAAACCACAGAAAGTACTGGATAAAACTAGACTTTAAAAAAGGAAATGTTTATCCAGAAGTTTGAAGAGGCAGGCAGATTTGTGAAGAGATATCCTAGGCATTTCTAAGGATTTAGAAAGGTCTGCTTGACTTCAGAATTAGTAGCAATGTAGTAAAGGCTGGGCCTTATTGGACATTATTCATGAGATTTAATAGTATACACACATATTTGACAATCAAAGTGCAAAATGTATATTAAAAGGGCATTCGGAGAAGATAGGCACAACATTTAGTGTCTGAAAAAAGAGCTTAACAAAAGCAGATACAAACAGATATTTTCTTATTATTTTATTTCAGTATTTTATTATTGCTTACAGCTGTGCAGACACAAACACAGCAGCAATATATTAGTGTGTGGGTGCCTGTCTGTCCAAGGTGGATGAATTACAAGAAGTAAACAAATGTGATAAATGGTGAAAAATGAATTAGGTTCTTATTACATATAAAATGTCATGTAAGCTACATGGGGCTTCATTCAGCCTGGGTTGTACAGACTTCTGTTTCCCCAGAGGTGTAAAGTCTGCTCATGTGGGAAATCCTGTGGTATAATCCAACCCTTTTCCAGTAGGGGCCCCATGTATGTGGTGCTGAGGAGTTTGGGCCAGGGGCATTCTCTGATACAGGTCATCTCATGAGCAGCCTCTAACAGCAGGGCTCCTATGAAGCAGACTACAATTTAAAGCCGAAGGCTTTTTCTGAATAAACTCTTTAGAGGGGGTAGCAAAGGCTACCTACCCTTCTTTGGGAGGTGAATCCTTTCAGGGGTGCAGTAATAGCTGCCAGTGTCAGTGGGAATGAATCAGACTACAGTTTTACTTGGCAGTGCCCCTTTAGCACACTTGCCATACCACCAAGATGTAGGGCCATACAAATTATTTCAGAAGCATATAGTGCATTCAAAATTCCATACAGCTTTTCCCTAACTTCAGCCCTTTACACATCATATTCCACTACATGACATATACAGGTATATTAAATCACTAGTATGATTGACTATAAAGAAACTTGAGGCCGTGAAGCAAACTGTTGACAGATAAGACTATTTAAACTGCCTTAAATGCTATGAAGAGGGAATATTACTTTAACCTCAAAGCTACCTGGGCAACTACAGCCAGCAAAAGGTCATCAAAACTTTAATCAATAAACTAGCATCATGATCATCTAGAAAAAGACCATGGTAGTAAATCAAACTGATTGATGTCCTAGAGTCTTTGTTGAAAATCTGTGCCCTTTATGTCTGAACTACTAGATAAAAAATGAAAAATACTTAACAAAGTTTGTATTTCTTCAACAATATTTTGAGGCTATGTCTACATTTGTAGCTAGGTGTGTGATTCTCATAGCCACACTTGCACTAGTTCTCATCAAGCTAGTGTGCTAAAAATAGTAGCATAGCGACCATAGCCCAGGCTAGCAATCCTGAGTACAAACCTGTCTGAAACCCATGCAAACATGTCCTCAACAAGGACATAGGTTCAACAAGGATAAGTGCAGAGTCCTGCACTTAGGAAGGAAGAATCCCATTCACCACTACAGGCTGGGGACTGATTGGCTAAGCAGCAGTTCTGCAGAAAAGAACCTGGGGATTACAGTGAACGAGAAGCTGGATATGAATCAGCAGTGTGCTCTTGGTGCCAAGAAGGTTAACGGCATATTGGGTTGTATTAGTAGGAGCATTGCCAGCAGATCGAGGGAAGTGATTATTCCCCTCTACTCGGCAGTAGTGAGGCCACACCTGGAGTAATGCATCCAGTTTTGGTCCCCACACTGCAGAAGGGATGTGGAAAAATTGGAGAGAGTCCAGTGGAGGGCAACAAAAATGATTAGGGGGCTGGGGCACATGACTTACGAGGAGAGGCTGAGGGACATGAGGGTTATTTAGTCTACAGAAGAGAAGATTGAGGGGAGGTTTGATAGCAGCCTTCAACTACCTGAAGGGGGGTTCCAAAGAGGATGGAGCTAGGCTGTTCTCAGTGGTGGCTGATGACAGGACAAGACACAATGGTCTCAAGTTGCAGTGGGGGAAGTCTAGGTTGGATATTAGGAAACACTATTTCACTAAGAGGGTGGTGAAGCACTGGAATGGGTTACCTAGGAAGGTGGTGGAATCTCCATCCTTGTACTTTTTTAAGGCCTGGCTTAACAAAGCCCTGGCTGGGATGATTTTCTGGGTGTTGGTCCTGCTTTGAGCAGGGGATTGGACTAGATGACCTCCTGAGGTCTCTTCCAATCCTAATATTCTATGATTCAATGATTCTATATGTGGAGTGGTTAGCCCATGATGCTGCTCGCTGCTGCCCACACCATGGCTAGACTACTATTTTTAGTGAGCAATCTTGATGAGCGTTAATGCGACTATGTTTACTCAAGCTTGGAATCACACCCCCAGCTTCAAGTGTAGACATAGCCTGCAAGTCCTAGCTCTGAATAATCTAGGAATGCAAGGTATTTACTGATCTCTTAAAACTCTTACAGGCTCTACTGTCCTTGATCAGACAAGGAGAAAAAGAAACAATAACAATAACTCTAATCCTACATAATCCAAATTTTCTTATATGATGTACAAAGATATCTATCCACAACATGATGATTCCACAGAGTGATAAAGAAAAACCTGTGAAGCGAATTTTCTTGTGGTAAATATAAGCAAAACTCTTAACTGCTTCTCAGAGTTACAGTCTCAAAAATTCTACTTGATGAGTAAAGGTTATGAAGCCTTGACCAAAAAGTCACTATTCTGTTTCAAACAACAATATGCCAGAATTTGGAAAGAGAGGAAATTCTCTTTCTCCAGAGGAGAAAGTCTATTTAAACCCCTGGGAGACCCCTCCATTTTGTCTTCAGCTGACTAAAGAGAGAGCCTCTCCACCCCACAAGGATATACCTGAAAGAAACTAGAACAAAGGACAATTACTATAGGGGGTGTGATTGATTGCTGGACCCAGGCTAGGAGGACCATAGCCTGTAAAAGGAAGTTTACTGGAACTGGTGAGGTTTTTATCTGTATTCAGTTTGATTAGACATAAACTTGCGTGTTTTATTTTATTTTACTTGGTAATTTACTTTGTTCTGTCTGTTACTACTTGGAACCACTTCAATCCTACTTTCTTAACTTATTAAAATAACTTTTCACTTATTAATTAACCTGGAGTACGTGTTAGTACCTGGAGGGGAGCAAACAGATGTGCATATCTCTCTATCAGTGATGTAGAGGGCAAACAATTTATGAGTTTCCCCTGCTTATAAGCTTTATACAGGGTAAAACGGATTTATTCAGGGTTTGATCCCCATTGGGAGTTGGGAATCTGGGTGTCAAAGGCAAGAACACTGCCTACGCTGCTTCCAGGCAAGCCTACAGCTGTTAGGGGACGTGGTTCAGACCTGGGTCTGGGTTTGGAGCAGGCTAGCGGGTCTGGCTCAAACCAGACAGGATTCTGGAGTCCCAAGCTGGAAAAGGCAGGAAAGCAAGGGCAGAAGTAGTCTTGGCATATCAGGTGGCAGCCCCAAGGGAGTTTCTGTGATACCAACCCATCACAATTCCTATCTCTGCTGTTTAATTTTTGGCAATCTGTAGTATAGTGATAATGATATTTGCATTCCTTTGTAAAATACATTGAACTCTTCAGCTGAAAAGTGCTATGTGAGTTCCTGAACTGACAGCAATAATGATATTGAAAAGATCTGATGAACACTGTATGTTAAATACTAAAGTGATTCCAATTGCTTTATAGAATTTTAGCTGTAGAATACTGTCAACGGAATAATTATTTGACTTATATGTAGGCTGTCCAGTTGTGTTTGCCTTATTATAAACTGGCAGATAAATGCTTCTACATGAAAAATGTGTTGATTACCTGTAAGAACCCAAGTGCCTTCTATGTCACTTTGATTTGAAATAACTGACTAATCATGATGCTGAAGACTATTTGCTATACCAGTATTTTCTCTTACAGTTTTTGGAAGATATGTCTGTGTTCACAAGAGACAGGGATCAGAACAATAATCTAAACATAAAATTCTCTCCCCAGTACATAGGGATTGTGAGCTGGGGTGATGCTTAGGATCCAAGGTAGGGAATAGGATTCTCTCACTGTCATTTTCTCTTTCTTGTCACCAGGCTGTGGTGCAGCACTTCAGCAGCTCCACAGCCACTACAATACATTCACAGCCCCTATACCTCTTAACACTGCTGTGTTCCCATCTCTGCTGCAGTGGTTCAGGTGGTGGGTACATATGTTCATGGACCAGCATCTGTACCTCCTGCATGCTGAGGCAGATGGAGCTCCCACAGAGCAGAACACTGTGGCTTAGAGGGAATGCAGACATGCTGCATAGATTCCTTCCTTTCTCTCTTACACACACTAACAGCAGTGGTTCTGTTGTGTTCAGAGTTTGCATCATTTGCAGAAGGATTTGAGGTTCGAATTTACCCCTGAAGTTGAAAGGAACTAATATTAAATATGAACCATAATTACCAATATTCTACATGTCAGAGTGGACCTGTACTGCTATTGTTTCCATATGTACTAGTTTTTCTGCCAATGCAGAAACACAACAGGCAGAAGAAATCCCATTTTAACAATAGTAACCTTATCAAGTGGTTCCCCCCCCAATTTATTTTAGTACTTGAATATTCAATGGGCATATCAGGAAGATGCCAGTTAAGAGCTGGATCCTGAAACCCTTACTCACACAAGTAATACCACTGTAGTAAGGGAGAGAATGGTTAATACATGAAATATAAGGAACATATTTCATTTATAAACTCCAGTAAGCATAGGTAAAAGGAAAACTGTGAAACCTCTATTATTGTTACTCTCAATAAAATATTCGTTGGTATACCCTTATACTTTTTTTTTTAAAAAAAAATATCTGGCTCTCTTTGTTGCCTCTTTTCAACCCAAGCCGCTATTCAAAGTTCGAGACATTGATGATGTTCCAGCTGGAAGTAGAAATTGATGGATTTTGTTACTTTCTTTGATGCAATCTTGTTTATTTACAAGGAATGTACAAAGTCCTGCTTCTTCTCATGCAGGAGGAATCCAGAACAAAAGGAGCAGTTACTTAACTTAAAGCCCCAAGCCTCTGTAGCCAACCGACTCAAAAGCTCTCTCTCTAGCTTTTTTCAGGGTTACACTGTACTCATTGGCTCCTGTTTTGCTTTCTTGCATATGCTTTTTGCCTCTACATCTCTCTCCGTTCTGTCTGTTCTCAATTTCTGTGTATTCTTACAACTATCAGAAGTGAAGGGTGCATTCACACACCAATTTTAATGAGGTTTTAACTCTACTAATAACGAGGTTTCACCAGCTCATAACACACTCCTTTTCTGGCTGAACTACCCTTTTCTCTTTCCTCTAATAAATAACAATGTACCAAACAATGGGTATATTGGGAAATAGGATCTCAGAAGAAGTTAAAATGGAACTGCAGAAGGAAAGTATGATAAAATTAGTCCACAGCTATCCTATAGGAATTTATGTAACTCTTGCTTGTTATTTAAATCAAGACTTTAAAAGTATTAAAGACAAAAAATCAAGCTGTTAAATGAGAGTCTTAAGAGGAGGTCTTTGGGAACAAACTTCTATTCAGTGTAACAGGGCTTCTTCTCCACTTCGGTGGGTCCCGCACTTCTTTCTAGTGGTGGGTCAGGATAGCGTCTCATCTCTCAGAATTTCCTCCCTCTGTTTATAGTTCACGGGGAAATTCTGTCTCTAAGCAGCCTTCCCATTTCTGGGCCTTCTAGGCCCTCACTGCTTCACTTGGGCTTCTGGCCTCCTTGGCAGACATCCAGTGAGAGGAAAATGGGGTTGTGGGGGGCGGTACCACCTCTACTCCAGGCCCCAACCCAGGGACCCTACAAGTAGCAGCCTCACACTGCCTTTTCCAGCCCCACACCCCTTGGCTTATTGTCCCCACTTTGCTTCAGCAGGGTTCCTCCCGACCCTCCTACCAGGGGAGGGAGAACCCTTAGTCTCTGGAAGCCCTTCCAGGCATGGCAGCACCACAGCAAACACACAGCTCAGTCTTTCCCCTCTACAGGGTCCTTTACTTCAGGTCTTTGGACCTGGAAGGGTCCTTAGCTCCTGCTTAGGGTAGGGTTTCTTCCCAGTCTCTATACCTGTGGGGTTCTTCCCTGGTCCTTGTCAGTGTCTGCACCGCACAGCTCTCCAACAGCTTGCCTCCACTCTCAGAACACCTATCACCGCCCCCCCCCCCCAAACTGGCTGGCAGGGGAAGGCTTTTAACCCATTCTGGCAGGTTCTTAATTGGCACCAGGTGTCCTAATTAACCTGGAGTAACCGCTGCTCAGTTACCAGGGGAAGAGGGATCGGCTTCTTTCTTGGTTGCACAATGTAAAGTGCACAAAATTTGAGGCTTAATAGGCACCAATGAACAGAGGGAACACCAGCATCACTGCCAAGTTCTACACAGTTCCAGGTGTGGCATTTATGCAAACTACTGAATGAGCTAATTTGCATATGACCACAAACTTCATCTTATGCTCAACACCCTTCTGCAAGCAACAATGGGGATAGGACGTAGAATGACAAAAAGCATGGAAGCTATAAGGCTGGCTGGGCAGGGTGTAGTCCAGGGGTACTGGTACAAAGGATGTGATTGATGTCTAAAAGTTGAGGGTGCATTTGTGGTGGATGCTTCACTTTATAACGATGAAAGATATCTGTAGTGGCTTGGTCCCATCAGGAGGCTGCTGCAGTGGGAATGTTGGGTATGTGCTGGGATGTCTGAGAGTGTTGGGGTAGGCAGGTGGGTACTGTCTGGAAGATGACCTGGATCCAACTGGAGAGGGAACTGTCAGGAGCAAAGGATATTTCAGGGGGAGGGATAGCTCAGTGGTTTGAGCATTGGCCTGCTAAACCCAGGGTTGTGAGTTCAATCCTTGAGGGGGCAATTTAGGGATCTGGGGCAAAAATTGGGGATTGGTCCTGCTTTGAGCAGGGGGTTAGACTAGATGACCTCCTAAGGTCCCTTCCAACCCTGATATTCTATGATTCTAGGGCTTGAACTCAGCCCCCTCATCTTTTGTCCTCACCAGCTACTCCCATCTCTGCCACTGCTACTGCTATTGCTGCTCCTCCTGCTCCTTTCTAATTGGGGGAGCAGACATGTGGTCTGACTTCATTAAACCATGTGCCACAGCTCAAGAAAATCTACCCTCAAGGAAGCTGATGACCCTAGACACCTTATGAGAGCAAAGTTGGGTACATGAAGGTCTCCAGAATAAGACTGTGTGGGCGGGGGACAACATGACAGAAAACTAGGAAGATTCAGAGGACTATGAGGAGCAGGAGAGAATTTGATGGATAGTGGCCTGTGGGGAGGAAGGGAAGAAAATATAAGGAGTGGGCAGGTGGGGACAGGAGACTATGAGGGAGAATGCAAAGAGGATGTGAGCGGGACAGTTGCTTATCCTGAGTAAGGAGACACATACAAAGATATAGAATAGCAGATCCCCACTGGATAATAAAGGGCAAATAGAGTTCACTTTGATCAGTGAACAAGGGGAGAGGGAAAACTCTGTGTGTGTGTGTGTGTATATGTGTGAGTGTGAGTGTGAGTGTGTGTGTGTGAGAGAGAGAGACATTGACATTGGACCCCAAACTGATCACACAAACTGAGGGGGGGTGACATACCCCTACAAATGGGTGGGTGCAAATAATCAAAAAGCAGGTGAAAAACAGTATGATGTTGGTTTTCATTCATTAGTATTTTAGTAATTTCATTATTTTAAATCCTGAGGTTTTTGAGGTAAGAGGCATGGTTTGGGAAACATCTGAGGTTGGCTATACTGTTTATAGCCTCATGGTATTCCCCTAGTACAGCTATGTAAAACAGAAATCCCTTTTACGATTAGGGTGACAAGACAGCATATGTGAAAAATCAGGGCAGGGGGTAATAGAAACCTAATAAGAAAAAGACCCCAAAATCGGGACTGTCCCTATAAAATCGGGACATCTGGTCACCCTAGTTATGATACTTGAAATGGCTGATTTTTATACTAATTCTTAAAATTCTCTGCAATGTCAGAGGGGACTTAATTGACTGAGAGGTAGAAAGTCACGTGGATATCCATGTGGAGATGTGAGAAAACAGAATGTACAATACATGGAATAGTTTCTATAATTGTTAATTGTGAAGAAGACAAAATTGTAATTAAAGTCAATTTAAAGTTTCCCTGAGTTAGGAACAAAGGTCTGATTAGTCTTCCCCATGGAAATTCTAGGCCTGGTAGGAAGAAAACTATACTGTAATTCCCTGGAAGAATGTCTTCTAAATTGCATCTTTAGAAGGAGGAATATGCTTCCCATGTAGCAATAGCGAGTCCAGACACAAACTCTATAGATCTACGAAGATCCCTTGTAGGGAGAGAGAGATTTGTGTGAGGTGTAGTGCTTCCTGGCTGTTTTCTCAAGCTCCCTAGTATTGCAGATTCATTGGAGCCATGATTTCAGAACTCAGGAACATAGGAATGTCATACTGGATCAGACCAATGGACAATGTACTTTGGCATCTTGTCTTTGAAAGTGGCCAGCCCCAGCTACTTCAGAGGAAAGTACAAACAAATCTAGAGTGAACAATTATGGAATAATCAGCCAATAGGCAAAGATTCTTCCTAACCCCTGAGCTTCAGCTTATGTCTGGAAGTATGAAGGTTTACCTCCATTCTATTTTCCCATGACTTGTGGATGTTCTCATTATTCATATATATTTAATCTTTTTTTGGATTCCCAAGTGGTGACTGTGCCTGGGTATTTCCCTTAAATAAAGACTCGTTGCTGTAGAGGAGACTCCACTAAAAAGTAAATACAGACTCAGGCAATATTTCATTTTCAGGAGATTCATGTAAGGGGCAGAACGTATGTTTACTGTGACCTCTCCCAAAATGCAAATTGTCAGACCTGAAGAGAGATCTCCAGGTGTCTGGAGGTGGGTGATGCTATGGATGCACCTGGCTCATCGTCTCCATATGTGGATCTGGACTGGAAGGCGAACACTTGGGGTCTTGAGTCAGGACTTCAGAATTTGGTCCCACCTGTATAAATATTAAAAAAAATAAACATTAATTCTGAATCCAAAGTAGTTGGAATCATTTACTTCATTTCTCTATGGAGACAGTTTTTTATTATAGTGGCTGTTATGTTAGCTTCTACAAGACATTTATGAGTGCTTGAAATATTGTTCCACATAACCTTTTAGTCCTATCCAACAAGTGACCAACAGACTCTCTTGACGGCATATTTTTTAGAATAAGCAGCATGCTATGAAGGTAAATATATTCTTCAATATTTTCAACAATACAACAGAAATCCTGGACAAGGTCAATGGTGAGTATAATTGAACAAACAGAAAATGCCTTTCTCAATCTCAGTCTTCAAGTTCAGAGTTGATGAATTCTGTTCCTGTTGCAGCTGACATCCTCTTGATGAAGACTCTTTTTGAAACAGAAGCTTGCTTTTCTTTATTTGCCTTGTCAAGATTGTTTTCACTTTTACACTCATTGCTATCTGCCTCTAACTTGTCCAGGGGCTTATTGAGAAGTTGCTGTCTGTATTACCCTGGCAGACTCTATATGTTCTCTTCTCTTCCTCGATTGCTTCTTTTAATTACTGCTACTCCTGAAGCTGACTGTTTATCCCCTATAAAACAGTTAAACTCATTTTTCTCACTGCATTGTTTACAAGGCTGTTAGAGGCAAATTGAGACATGGTTACATTTTTCTAAAAAGTCAATTAAAAAGTACTCAAGAAAATTCAAGACATCTGGGGCCCATCTGAGTTTGGTAATAAGGTTCACAAAGTAATGAATACCTGCAAGTTCTCATTACAGACAAACATATGTATGCCACAGAAGTTGGAAATAATTCCAGCACATAACTGCTTCTATTGTACGTTTAAACATTGCTGATATTAATTAATTTATACCAACACAATAACCTTAATTACCATTTTTTCACTCCAATTAAATCAGTACATTATTACTTGATTTGTTTCCTAGCAAACCTTTCAAAGTTAATCTTAAATACTTAATGTTCAGTGTTGTTTATTTCATCTCAGAAATAAAACCATTTAAACTGCCAAACCTTGGCTTATATTGTGTCTTACGTGTACATGTGCACCACTGAAAACTCCTCCAGCAGCTCTGACAATCATGGTAGCCTCAGTACACACCCAACCAAATTTGACTCCACCCACACAAAAGTGCTGTTGATATTTTTTGAAAAAAGCCCATTAAAATGTTTACCATAATCTGTGATAAACTGAGCATACAACGGGACAGAAAGAGTGGGGTATTGTGGAATCCTTCCCCCCCTCATTTAAATAAAACTGTTAAAAACATAATAAAGAGAGAAAGCAGCACTGGGCAAATGAACATATTGTAATGCATCTGTTGAAAGGGTTTATCCTGTAATCCTGAAACCTGAGTATGAGTATACTGGCGATAATATTGCACAATTTTTGACTTGTATAATTTAATGAAATGGTGTCTGCATGAGAAGATCTTGTAAAGGACCTGGGGATATACTTCCACAGGACATCTATTAAAAAGACCTGACAATTGGTGTAATCAAGTTCACCCCAAAGGCAAAATAATTCCTCTTCGAAAGCCACAGGGACATTATCTTTAGCAGGTATGATATATCAGCATCTAGAGAAAAAATGAATTCCATCAAATTGGAAAAGATGGGGATCAATATGAAAATTGAGGTGGATAAGGAACTGGTTAAAGGGGAGACCACAGCGGGTCATACTGAAAGGTGAACTGTCAGGTTGGAGGGAGGTTACTAGTGGAGTTCCTCAAGGTTCAGTTTTGGGACCAATTTTATTTAATCTTTTTATTACTGATCTTGGAACCAAAAGTGGGAGTGTGCTAATAAAGTTTGCAGATGACACAAAGTTGGGAGGTATTGCCAATTCAAAAAAGGATCGGGATATCCTACAGGAAGATCTGGATAACCTTGTAAACTGGAGTAATAGTAATAGGATGAAATTTAATAGTGAGAAGTGTAAGGTTATGCATTTAGGGATTAATAACAAGAATTTTAGTTATAAGCTGGGGACGCATCAGTTGGAAGTAACGGAAGAGGAGAAGGACCTTGGAGTCCTGGTTGATCACAGGATGACTATGAGTCGCCAATGTGATGTGGCCGTGAAAAAAGCTAATGCGGTCTTGGGATGCATTAGGCGAGGTATTTCTAGTAGAGATAAGGAGGTGTTAGTACCGTTATACAGGGCATTGGTGAGACCTCATTTGGAATACTGTGTGCAGTTCTGGTCTCCCATGTTTAAGAAGGATGAATTCAAACTGGAACAGGTACAAAGAAGGGCCACTAGCATGATCTGAGGAATGGAAAACCTGTCGTATGAAAGGAGACTCAAGGAGCTTGGTTTGTTTACCTTAACCAAAAGAAGGCTGAGGGGAGATATGATTGCTCTCTTTAAATATATCAGAGGGATAAATACCAGGGAGGGAGAGGAATTATTTCAGCTCAGTACCAATGTGGACACAAGAACAAATGGATATAAACTGGCCATCAGGAAGTTTAGACTTGAAATTAGACGAAGGTTTCTAACCATCAGAGGAGTGAAGTTCTGGAACAGACTTCCAAGGGAAGCAGTGGGGGCAAAAGACCTATCTGGCTTCAAGATTAAGCTAGATACATTTATGGAGGAGATGGTTTGATGGGATAACATGATCTTAGTCAAAGGTCAATTAATTGCCATCAGTGGTAAATAGGAGCAATGGTCAATGATGGGATGTTAGAAGTTACTGCAGAGAACTTTTTCCTGGGTGTCTGGCTGGTGAGTCTTGCCCACATGCTCGGGGTTCAGCTGATTGCCATATTTGGGGTCGGGAAGGAATTTTCCTCCAGGGTAGATTGGCAGAGGCCCTGGAGGTTTTTTGCCTTCCTCTGCAGCATGGGTCACGGGTCACTTACCGGAGGATTCTCTGCATCTTGAAGTCTTTAAACCATGATTTGAGGACTTCAATAGCTGAGACATAGGTGAGAGGATTATTCCAGGAGTGGGTGGGTGAGATTCTGTGGCCTGCATTGTGCAGGAGGTCAGACTAGATGATCATAATGGTCCCTTCTGACCTTAAAGTCTATGAGTCTATGAGTCTATGAGTCTAAAGGTGAGAAATGGCCACAACTTTTACTTCAGTTTGGTAGAAAAAGCTGGTGGGAGGCAAGCATAAGTTTCCAGGAGCCTCTTTTAAAAATGTTGCTACCAAATTGATGTAAAGGTAGCAGCGATTTTTTTCAACTTTCATGGAACTCCTCCTTTCTCTGGCTATTACTATATGATACCTGCTAGAGATAACATCCCTGAGGTTTTCTGAATAGAATTTTTTTTAATATAAAACAAAAATACCATCTCATTGCTACAATATTTTCCTACATAACCAACATAATGCACAAGCATTGAAAAGGACTAAGCATACCAGAGACCGGTCAAAATGAATATGTTCTCATCCAGACACCAGAATTTAGAATATGAGGTTCAGATTTTTATCTGAAACTCACCCATCATCCAAATGAGAAACATCTTTTGAAGACAATAAGAGATGTCTGCTCCCCTATCCCCAGCACCTCCCTCGCCATTATCTCTGACCCCTCTTCAATCCAATCGTTCAACATCAGGGATCTTCAGGACTCTGAAGTCTCCACTTCTTGAGGTCTTCATGGGGCAATGTCTGGCCACTTCTCCGAGTGACACTAACAGTGGGCTTCCAGATCAGGACACAACTCCCACAAATGTGGGATGTGGACAAATTGGAGCGATCCCAGGGGAGGGCAACAAAAATGATTAGGGATTGGGGCACATGACTTAAGAGGAGAGGCTGAGGGAACTGGGGTTATTTAGTCTGCATAAGAGAAGAGTGAGGGAGGATTTGATAGCAGCCTTCAACTACCTGAAGGGGGTTTCCAAAGAGGATAGAGCTAGGCTGTTCTCAGTGGTGGCAGATGACAGAACAAGAATCAATGGTCTCAAGTTGCAGTGGGGGAGGTCTAGCCTGGATATTAGGAAACACTATTTCACTAGGAGGTGAAGCTTCAGCAGGTGAAGCACTGGAATGCGTTGCCTAGGAAGGTGGTGGAATCTCCATCCTTAGAGGTTTTTAAGGCCCGGCTTGACAAAGCCCTGGCTGGGATGATTTAGTTGGTGTTGATCCTGCTTTGAGCAGGGGATTGAACTAGATGACCTCCTGAGGTCTCTTGCAACCCTAATCTTCTATGATTCTATGATTCTATGAAATGCAATGGAGTCTTCTTGGAGTGGTACCTGGCTTGACCCTCATATGGCCAACAGGTAATGGCTCAGTTTGCTCACTGCTTCAGACTCCTCAAGTTGCAATGCTAATCTAAGCATGGTTCTCTAGACATTTGTTTCAATGTGCTGATTTAAATTTTCATACCTTTAAAGGTATTCAGCCAATTTTTGTCTAACTTTGCTTGTTAATAGATCACATTGAGCCTTAAAAAGCAACCTAATTTGAAAAGTGCACATATTGGTGGGTTTTTTTGCTGATTAGGAGCAAATTTTAGAGGTTTGGTCCATTTCCAGATGGAAGAGTATTTCTTCCAAGAGTAATTTATCTATCTACAATAAGTACATGAGCCCTGTTTATCAGCAACAGCAATGGTAAAAGGCAGCAAAACTAAACATAAGCAATTACCCTTGCAGAAACCCCATATAAGGGATTATCTGAACTGTAAAATTGAATTGTGTTAACTAATAGTGTTAAACACTCAGCATAGCCAGAGTCAGCCTGACTATCATGGCTAACCAGAAAAAATGGTTTCACTGGGGCTTGATTATTGTCAAGTTTGTGTGAGACCTTCCCTTTGTGTTGTAGAGCAGCTAAACAAAGTAAAAATTAATGCCTAGAGCCCCCACTGAAGTAATACATATTTCCTTAGTAATGAGAAGTCTGCCAAACCTTGGACCATGGTGTCTTCCAAGTAAGACCTGTGGGGGCAGGCAAGACAGGGTGTTGTGACGGGGCAAGGCCAGAGGGCAATTGCCTGCAATGCTGATGGTCTGTCAAGAGCACACTGCCTGGCGTCCCAAGTTGCCCAACTCTATGGTGTTGAGCAGAGTGTGTGTGTGTGTGTGTGGGGATATGTGACGAAGCAAGGCCAGAGGGCTATAGGAAAGTGGTAAGGAACCAGTATGTTCCTATTGGGATCCGGGAAGTGGGCGGGCGAAGCCCACTGCTAAAGGATCCCCCCCCTTCAGCCTAAGGGGAGGGATCCACAGGACCTGGATGCCAAGTGATTCCGGGGGACAAAAAATGAAAAAACAGGAACGGGAGTGCGGTCAAAGGGTCAAACGAAGCGAACCAGATGGGGACACCGAGCAGAGAACCCCGGACAGCGCCCACTGCTCCTCAAAGGTGTCAAGGGAGCCAGTGGACACTGCCCAGAGGAACTCTGCCCAGATGCGTGAACGAACAGAGGATCGAAAATAGGCCCCACAGTCACAGGAGCCTCCATCGGCCAACCTCCCCACCCTGGTCTTGTAGATGGCCAGTTTAGCTAGGGCCAGGAGGAGGTTGACCAGGAGGTCCCGTGACTTCGTGGGGCCGCGGATCGGAAGTGCATAAATAAAAAGGTGAGGGGAAAAGTGCAACCAAAACCTCAACAAAATGTCTAAGAGGAGCCGGAACAGGGGCTGCAGCCTGGCGCACTCCAGATAAATGTGCGCCAGGGTCTCCCTCATGCTGCAAAAGGGACATGTGTCGGGGATTGGGGTGAACCACGCCAAGTACACGCCCGTGCTCACAGCTCCATGAAGGAGCCGCCAACTGACGGCCCTGGCGGGCCTTGGGACGAAGGAGGAGTAAAGGCTGGCCCACCGGGGCTTCTCACCCTCTAGAGGTGGCAGGAGGTCCCGCCATTTCGTATCAGGGCGGGACGTGAGGGTGAGGAGATGAAGGGTGTGGAGCACGAGCATGTATAGATGTTTCCTTGGCGCGGTCTGGAGGCGGACCAGCTGCAGTTCGTGCAGCCAGCTCACCGTGAAGGGACAGGGGACCCGGTTCGGTCCATGGGGCAGGGGCCCAATAAAAAGGTCCGGAGGGCTTGGGGTGAAGGGAGGGCGGGGCGTACCCTCTCGCAGGACCCAGTCGAGGTAAATCCGAGCAGCGGGCGGCAAAGCAGCCTTCACCTCCTGAAGTACGCGCCGGGGAGTACGAGGTCTGGAGAGCCCCATGCGCTGAGCAAGCGTCAGGGGATCCAGCCAGTCTCCCTGGTCGTAGTCCAGGAGGTCTCCGACCCTAGTGACTAATGCCAGGACCAACCTCTGGCGCACCGAGGGGGACTCCGCCACCTGCACACGGAGCTGGGGGTTGTGTAGCAAGGGCTCCACGAGGAGATCTGCCCCCTCGGTGGCCCCCACGGACCTGATCGCTGAGAATAGCTTCCAGGTCCGGAGGAGGTCCTGGTAGAAGACCGGCAGCCCATAGAGGTCTCGCAGAAGACCTCTCAGATGGAGATAAAGGAGCTGCCGGTCATATTGGAGCCCTCGGAAACGGCGTAGGAAGGCGTGCGCCAATACGCTTCATGCGGGACTACCTGCACCATAAAGGAGCCTCTTCAGGGCCTGGAGACGGAAGACATGGACTTGAGTGTGTGGACACTTCAGGCCCTGCCCACCCTCCTCCAGAGGAAGATGGAGAACCCCTGCAGAGACCCAGTGCAGTCCTGACCAAAAGAACTCCAGAATCGACATCCGGAGGTTGGCCAGGAAACCCGGGGCTGGGACCAGGGTGTTGAGCCGGTACCAGAGCATGGACAGGACTAATTGATTGATTACCAGTGCTCTCCCTCGAAAGGAGAGGCACCGGAGTAGTCCTGTCCATCTCCGGATCCGCTCTATCACCCTGCCCGCTAAACCTTGCCAGTTCTCCAGCGGGGATGGATGTGTGGCAGAAAGGTAAACGCTGAGATAGAGCAGCGGACCCGTGCTCCACCTGATGGCCTGAAGCGCGGGTGGGAGGGAACTCGCCTGCCACCCGTCCCCTACCACAAGGCCAGAGCTCTTGACCCAGTTGACCCGGGCAGAGGAGGCCGCCGAGTAGATCGCCTGGCAAGCCTCCACCCGCACCAAGTCGCCCGGGTCCTAGACCACGAGGAGCACATCGTCGGCGTATGCCGACAGGACCAGCCGCAGCTCCGGCTCTCGGAGCACCAACCCCGTCAACCTCCTGCGGAGGAGACAGAGGAAGGGCTCGATCGCCAGAGCGTACAGCTGGCCCGAGAGGGGGCACCCCTGCCGTACTCCTCGCCCGAAGCTGACCGGCTCGGTCAGGGTCCAGTTGAGCCTGACCAGACACTCTGCGGAGGCGTACAGCACCTGGAGAAAATCCACAAACTGGGGCCCAAAGCCAAACGCTCGCAGAGTGCTCAGGAGGTACCCGTAATCCACCCTGTCGAACGCCTTCTCCTGATCCAGACACAGGAGGGCGAACGACAGACCATCCCTCACCCAAGCTCCAGGAGATCCCGGACCAGATACAGGTTGTCGAGAATGGTGCGGCCCGGGACGCTGTAGGTCTGGTCTGGGTGGACCACGTCCGCCAGCACGGATCCGAGCCGCAGCGAGATGGCCTTTGCTACGACTTTATAGTCCGTGCTGAGGAGCGAGATGGGACGCCAATTCCGTAAATCGCGGAGGTCCCCCTTCTTCGGCAATAAGGCGAGCACGGCTCGCCTGCACGAAAGAGGGAGGACCCCGCCCTGCAAGGACTCGGCCCAGATGGTGACAAGGTCTGGGCCGAGGACGTCCCAGAACACGCGGTAGAACTCCACGGTCAGTCCGTCCAGTCCCGGAGATTTATTCGTTGGCATGCGACGGAGGGCTTCCGAGAACTCGGCCAGAGTGAGAGGCAGCTCTAGCCGGTCTCGGTCACCCGTGCTGACCGTAGGGAGTTCGTCCCAGAGCACTCTGCAAGCGTTAGGATCGGTCGGATCCGGGGAGAAAAGGCTCGCGTAGAAGGCCTTGGCCCTCCCGCACATCTCCACCGGATCCGTGAGGGGGGTGCCATCTTCTGCGAGGAGACAGGTGACGTGTTTCTTAGCCCCCCTCTTTTTCTCCAGGCCGTAGAAGAAGCGGGAGCCGCGATCCATCTCCCGAAGGAGACGGATGCGGGATCAAACGAAGGCGCCCCGGGCCTGATGATCTTCGAGTTCCCGGAGCTCCTCCCGCTTCTCCTGGCACGCCCCACAGAGGGATGGATCCTCAGGGCTGGCGGCCAGACGCCTCTCCAGCTCTAAGACCTCCCGTTCCAACTGCCCTATCGTCGCATCCCTCCATCGGCTGGCGCCCCGGGTGTAGTCACGGCAGAAGAGCCGGGCGCGTACCTTCCCTAGATCCCACCATCGCCGCGCCGAGGGAAAGGCGTGCCGCTGCCCTCGCCAGGCCAGCCAGAACTCCCGGAAGGACGCCACGAAACCCACATCCTCCAGCAAACTGTTATTAAAATGCCAATAGGCTGGCCCCGGCCTCTCCGCGCAGAGAGAGGCCGTCACGGTAGCGAGATGATGATCAGAGAACGGGGCCAGCCGGACGCTGGAGGAGTGGGCCCGCGAAAGGTGAAAACGTGATAAATAGATGCGGTCCAACCGGGAGTGGTGCGACCGATGGGCCTCCACCCGGACAAAGGTGAAGGTCGAGCTGTCGTCCGGGTGGTGGTCGCGCCAGACGTCCACCAGGGAGTGATGTTCGACAATCTCCCTGAGGACGTCCGCTGCGGCTGGGCACTGCTCGATCCCCGAGCGGTCCCGTTTTTCAAGGGTGTTGTTAAAGTCCCCGCCCAGGACCAGGCACTCGCGAGGATCCAAGGTGCCGAGGAAGGTGGACGCCTGCTGATAGAAATGGAGTTGTTCCGGGCCCGGTGTCGGGGCATAGATGTTGACGAGATTGACCACGAGCCCCTCCATACGGACCCGTAGGTGCAGCAGGCGGCCCGGCACAGCCTCGGCAACCCCCAGCACCTCAGGCCGTAGGTCGGGAGAGAACAAGGTCGCCACTCCAGCCTGGCGAACAGAGAGATGGCTGAAGTAGACTCTGTCCCCCCATTCCAGCCGCCAGCTGTCTTCAGCGGCTGGATCCGTATGGGTCTCCTGCAGGAATACTACAGAGTACCCCCCCTCCCGAAGGAAGGAGAGCACCTGGCTCCTGCGGAGACCCATCCTACAGCCCTGGGTGTTCAATGTTGCGAAGAGGAGAGATGCCATGAGGAGGGCTGGGGGGGATCCATGCCGGCAGAGTCACTCACGGCCCCCATCGGGCCGCGTAACAATCCGTGACCCACCCCGTAGGCGAGTAGTGAGTCACGGAAAAGGCGGACCTGTTGGTAGGCCGGGGCGGCCTGCTTCCCAGTCCCTTTGCCCTCCCCCATGAGGGCCCTCGCGGCCCGGAGGATTTGGTGGAAATCCCCCCATCGCTGGAGAGCGAGCTGTACTTTGTTGCGGGAGCCCCGGACGTCCTCCAGGAACTCCCGCAGCTCCTCTCGCAGCGTATGGGGGGGCGGGGTTACTGGCTCCCGGCTATCGAAAGAAGGGGCCCCGGACACAGCCTTATGGCCCACCAAAACAGATAGGCAAGGGGCGGACCCTCGACGCAGCTCCTGCTGGGCTGGCACCTTAGGGCCCAACCCGAAATTCGCCTTAGTTGGGGGAGGCGGCGGAGGGAGAAGAGCAGCCTCTGGTGGGTCGGGACGAGGAAATACTGGAGCCGCTCCCTGGGGGTCATCCTTCGAGAAGGGGAGGGAGACAGCCCCAGAGGCGGCAGTGTCATCATGGGAGGTGTGGGAGATTGGGATGGCATCAGGGGCGGGGCAGGGATCAGAAGTAGGGGCAGGGAGCGGGACATGAGCAGGGCCGGGCTGAGGAACGGGTAGAGGATCCTGAGCCGCAGGAGCTGGGCCACTGGGAGGTGGCCTCTCTTGGTGTGGCTGAGGGATCTGGGAATTGGGAAGGGGACCCCCCACGATGGTTTGTGTTACAGCCACGGCATCGGGAGGTGGACAGATATTTGCGGGGTCCCCGCCTGGGAAGGAGAACTGTTGTCCCACCCCACTGAGGGGTACCCTCTGGGATTCGGGTCCCGGCCGCAGGGCACCGGCCGTCGCTTCAGGAGGCTTGGCGGCCGTCAGCGAGGTGTCACTTGCGACCGGGCAGGTGGAAGAGCCCAGGGGATCCTCGGAGGTGGGAGCGGAACCGGCGGTCAAGGGGAGGGAGCATGGGGAGAGGGGGGAAAGGGGCACCGGGGTGAGGTCATTGAGATCGAGGCCTGCTGGTAAAGGGTCGTCCTCCCCCTGGGTGATTGGGGTCAGACCCAGGGCCTCGATCTCCTCGTAGATGGAGGGCAGGTCACCTTCTGCCACCCCGGGGTTCTCCCCACCGGCACCTGAAGCGATGCTCAGGTTGGGGCGTGCAGGGTTGACAAACGGGGCAGAAGGGGCTCCATCAGGGGCTCCCGAGGGAGGAGCGGTAATACCTTCCGGTGATGTCACGTCTTTCCCAGCCGGTTCTGGCGGACTAAAGCCGCTCGGGGGCAAAGCGGTAGGCTCGGCATCAGTTCCCCCCTTCCTGGTCTTCCGGGGGGCTTCCGCATCGGCGGAAAGGAGCGGGGCTCGAGCCTTCCGCTTGCCCCGCTTCCCCTGTACTAAGGCCCAGCCCTCCATGGCATCATCTGGGGGCTGGCTAGTAAGGGTCGGGTCGGGGGGGGGCGCGATTTCTTAGGGACTCGGGGAGGTAGTGGTGGGGCAGCATAAGGGAGAGAAAAGTCTCCCTGGGGCGGGCCCTCTCCCACGCCCGGCGATATCCCTGCCTCACCCTCCTCCACAGGCCTCAGCAGACTGTTCGCATTGGGCCTCTCCCGCTCGTCTGGGCTCACTGTGGGAGGTACTCCCAGGGCCCGAGCGGGAGCAGCGGTGGACTGGGAAGGAGGAGGGGCGGCTCTGGGCACCGGGCATTCAGGGGCGCCGGCGATGACGGGTCCGACGCCCTGCCGGGGCTCGGGGGTCTCGGATGCTCCCCCTTGCCGGGCCAAGGGACAGTCCCTCCGGACGTGTCCCATTGCCCGGCAGAGGTAGCACTGGGCCTCCCCCGTGGAATAGTACACCCGGTAACGGGCCCCATGATAGGGGACCATAAAGGACCCCTCGAGCGCCTCCCCGTCACGTGCAGCCGGCGGCATTTGGAGCTGCACCTGCCGGCAGAATGAGAGGATGTGACGGAGGGCGGGGTCTTTGCAGCCCAGTGGGAGAGGGCTGACTACAGAGATGGGTCTCCCTAGGGCGGAGAGGGCAGGTAACAGGGCGGCATTGGGGAGGAAGGGAGGGACGGAAGTGAGGACTAGGCAGACGCCCAAGTCCTCCAGCGGCTCTAATGGGACGAACACGCCCCCCACCGCCAGGCCCTTCTCCACCGCCTCTTGGGCCGCGGCCTCCGATGCGAGGAAGAAGACTACCTTCCCGTACATTTTGGAGGCTGCTACGATGGCCGTGTGCCCCACTACCCTCGCCAACGCCCGCACATAGGTTTCTACGTGGGGCGAGGCGGGTACCAGGAGGCAACGGACGCCATGCCTCCTGGTCAAGGTGGGAAAGGGGCCCCGGCCGCTATAGATGGTAGCTGAGGCGGTGGGCGGGTTAGGTGATGTTGCGGCAGGTGGGGGGGTTGCCGCCACCTGGGCGTACGCTCTGGGGGCCGGGGGTGGGACACCCGCAGAGCTGGTAGAGGGAACAGCAGGGAAGGGCGCCGCGGCCGGTGGCAGGGCCGCAGCAGTAGTGGCTGCCTCTGCCATGGAGGGTCTGGCCTTTGTCGCGGGGCCCTTACCCTTCTTTTTACCCTGGCCCTTCCTGCCGGCTGGGGGGGCTCCCCCAGGATCATGGGGGGTGAGGGATGTGGCAGCAGCGGAGGTCTCTTCAATGTCCGCCACTGCCGGTGCCCCAGCGGGGGCGAGAGCAGGTGGTTCGGCAGCGGCGGTCGAGGTGGAGGCTAGGGAGGGTGACGGGGGAACAGGCGGAGGAGGGGCGGCCGTGCCGTCTGGAGGGGCTCCTCCCTCCATGTCGCCTGCCATGACGAACAGGGGGGGAAGGGAAAACTCCTGAGAGGGGGCGGGGAGAGGAATTGGGGTGACCACTCCTCCCTGCTAGGCTGCAGGCAGGGGAGGAGGGCAATAAAAGTGGGGACAGGGTTCAGGGTTAACTCGGACTAGTGCGGGGGTAAGGTTCAGTCACCGACACAAGATGGGAAATCCGGCTCCTCTTGTTGCACTAGGGGAGGGGATGATATAACAGCATGGGGGTGCAGTGAGATAGGGTCAAAATTAAACAGGGGAGGGGCACAAGCGCATGGGAGGGGGCGTGGGTTCACGGAAGCGGGGGGCTAATCAGGGCAAACGGAGCTTCAGGGGGAGGGAGACAACCAACTAAGAATGGGGCAGAAAAACAAGGGACTAGTTTCAGGGCTAGGGTAGGGCAAACAAACAAGGCTGGAGAGGGAGAGGGGCGGGGCAGGCAAAACTGAAACTAGTAAGGGGCTGGGACCAAAAAAAAGGGGGGCAAACAACTGCAAGGGGTAAATGGGGCAGGTGGCAAGGGACAGAGCAAGGGACGTGCTGCTGGGGGGAAGAGGGTCAGTCCAAGGGGTATGGGAGGGGGCACGTGCACCCACGTGCGCTTGCACAAAGTCAATAGGTGGGGCTGGTTGCCACTGCAGGCTCAAATGATGTTAAAAGTTTGTGGCGGGCCATGGAAGGAGCTAAGTCCAGAGGCCGTAGCACAAGGCAGATGGTGAGCAGCCAGCAGAGGTGGTGGAGGGGGCAGCGGTGGTGGTGGGGGTTATGGGGGGGCAAAGGTGGACCAGGGGGTAGGCTTGGTGCCACACCCCCTGTGCCCCTACAAACACAGTCAATACCCCCACCACTAGAGCACAGTTCGAAAGATTACTCAGTTCTTGGAGGCCCCCTCCACGGTGGTCTGCAGAGTCTCTGCCGACGGTCTTCCGGGCCTTCCTCCTCTGGGTACCAGCAGCTTCCTGGCAGCAAACAGGGCAGCAGCAGCAGCTCCAGCAACTCCAGGCGGTGGTCCGGTGGTCAGGCAGGACCCCTCACAGCTGGTGGTGGTAGTGGTCACAGCAGCGGCTGGAGCAGGGGCTCCTCACACCCCTTCTCTGGGAAGAGGGCCAGCAGGCCCCCTCCCCACAAGGGGTTGCTGCAGCAGCAGGCGTAGCAGCAACCAAGGTGTTGGGGGGGAGGGGTTTCAGCTGCCAGGCAGCCAGCAACCAGAGAGTAGAGTAGTGGGAGGGGTGTCTGGCCTAGCTAGGGGAGAAGCTGGAGCAGCAGTAGCAGCAAACAGCAGCTGGGAGGGCCCAGGGCCTAGCAGCAGCCCCAGCAGGATGAGCAGAAGGAGCAGCAGCAGCCCTCTACCACCTTCCCAGCCAGAGGGCTATAGGAAAGTGGTAAGGAACCAGTATGTTAGCCCCAGGCTAAACAAATCCCTGATACCTTATGGCAGTTGCTCCAGGTTAATCAAGACACCTGGGGCCAATTAAGAACTTTCCAGAAGGCAGGGAGTTTGATTGAGACACCTGCAGCCAATCAGGGGCTGGCTGAAACTAGTCAAAAGCCTCCCAGTGAGTCATTGAAGGGTGCATGTCAGGAGCTGTGGAAGGAGGTTGCGTGTGAGGAGCTGGGAGCAAGAGGCACTAGGAGCTGAGAGTAAGAGGGAGTACTGCTGGAAGATCCTGTGGTGAGGATAAAGAAGGTGTTGGGAGGAGTCCATGGGGAAGTAGCCCAGGGAGTTGTAGCTGTTGTGCAGTTCTTCCAGGAGGCACTCTAAACAGCTGCAGTCCACAGGGCCCTGGGCTGGAACCCGGAGTAGAGGGTGGGCCCGGGTTCCCCCCAAACCTCCCAACTCCTGATCAAGCACAGGAGGAGTTGATCTAGACTGTGGATTCTACCAGAGGGGAAGATCTCTGAGGCAAACAAAAAAATCCGCCAATAAGCGCAGGACCCACCGAGGTAGAGGAGGAACTTTGTCACAGTGTTGAAAGCAAGAAGGAGAGAAACCAGGAGTCAGAGAAGCAAACTGCTTTCTAGCTACAGGACAAGATACAACACTGTCTTTGTGCTATTCTACAATAGAAAATTTCATCATGTTAGAACACGCAATAGCTAACAATGTTAAACACAGCTGTTCACTCAGTGTACAGAGGAAGTGTCATGTTTAGCATTGTCTCGTGATCATGGTTAACCCTAGGGTTCATTATAATCAATCCCCAGAAGACACCTTTTTTCTTGGTAGTCCACCCTATGGTTAACCATGATCAGCTGACTTGATGTTACATATAATAGCCCTTGCCCACACTGAGTTAGTAAATCTACATCTTATATAGAGATGGGCCTGTATGAGGCACACAGGGTGCACACAGGGTTATGTCGTTAATTTCCTTTTGCAAAACCGATATGAGTGTTGCTCATCAGCTTTCACTTCATAGTCCTGAAGTTAGAATTTGTGTGTGAGACCCCTGCAGGGGTTTAAGTTTGTTTATAGGAAGATTTTGTAGAACTCTATTCCATGCCTATCAGGTTCCAGGGTTTTGTGTGTTCAAAGGCAGCGTTTCTCAAACGCGGCCATCATGACCACCTGAGGCCACCAGGGGGCTTTTCTTGTGGCCACTGCCTCCTGGGCTTTGACTGGGAAGGGAGGGGGCAAAGAAGTAGCTTTCCCCACTCCCTGTTGCTCCTGGATGCACTGCCTTGGTGTTGATTACTGGGGCCTGCAGCAGGGTTGGGTCCTGCCCTCCTATGGAGACACCTGCGGCACAATGCGGGAGGACCAGGTAGCCAGTGAGTTCCAACCTTCCCAGGGCAGGGGCAATGGGGCTCAGGCTTTGGGCTTCAGACCTGGGAGGCAGGCTCAGCCTGAGGGGCTTCAGACTCGATCCCCGGGCTCCAGCTGTGTAGTTGCAGGCCCCAGATGCAGGGCTTTGGGCTCTGGCTGTGTGGCTTTGGGCCCCAGCCCCTCGCTGCTTCCCTCAATCCCCCATCCAGGTCTTAATTTGTCCCCAGACTTGGCAGGGCTGAGTAAGTCTGCTGTGAAAAGTGATATTAACAAACATACAAGTATCACTTTTCACAGAAGACTTACTAGCTAGCAATAAATAAACTATAAAGATTTGGTTGTGTATATGTGCATATTTATTTGTTTTCTCTAAAGCTAATTAAGTATTTTATGAAAAAGTGTGATAGCGGCCACCAGCAAGAGTTGGTGGTTGCACTCTTAAGCCACCAAAAAAATTCTCCTGAGAACCCCTGTAAGGTATTTAATAGCATCATCTAGTTACTTTGTTTCCAGTGATACTATGAGAGTTGCCAAGTGATTTCCAGTAAGGTTAGTTTGGATCTTATCAGAAAATTCTGTAATTTCATTGTGAGGTTTCAAGAATTCTTTCACCTTGCTTTTAAATATCCCTATAATGATTATCAAAGGCTGTAGTTATTTTTCTGGATTGTTAATTATTTTATTCTGTATTAGTTTAGACATTTGGGGCATTGTTGCTTTAGTAGATTGCTGTTTCCTCAGTTGGAAAGCTAGCAGTCTATTTAATCTAAATTCATGCCGATAGTAGTTAACTTTAATTCTGCCTCTGTCACTTGTTTAATTTTACATTTGATGTGTTAGTTAATTCTGTCTTCTTGTGTTGCAGAACTTTTAATAACTTCTTCTGGCTGATTCTTTCTGTGTTTTATTTCTAAGTGTGCAGGTATGGTGTGGAGGGATTTAAACTTTTTCTGACCATTGTTTTCTCTTGACTGAAGTGAAGGCAATTATTTTGCCCTGAGGACTGTTTTAAGGGTTTCCCTCAGCATTACCAGTGATATCTCTCCATTGTTATTAATTTGCAGGAAATCTTTTTATTCCCATCTCTATGACATGTTTGAAAGGTGAATCTCATAAAAGAGAGTTACTAAGCTGCCGTGAGCTAGTGTATGGTCAAGAGGCCGCTTGCAGTGATAGCAGGATTGGGGAGTGATGTGACAGAAATGAGGGGAGGATTTTACATTTTTCAGTTTCTGATACTGTAAGTGTGCTCCAGGAATGAGAGAGAGGGCTATTTTGCAGTAAACTTTGTATATATTAGAAGAGCAGGTATAATCCATAGTTCTGACATTGCTGTCTCCCTAGGCATCTGCCAGGGGCTAGCGTATTTATTAGTTGGTTGTACTGTTTTCGGGCTTTTCTTTGTTGAGTTTGGAGCTCAGTTAAAATCCCTCACCCAGTTGACTTTCGACAGTGGTCTTTGTAGTAGATGTCTCTGTTTCCTTATTCTGGATATATTAGCCCTTCTAATGGAGAAGGAAAAGAACATTGTTTAAAGTCAGATCTTGGCCCATTAGCAGAGTTATTGACTGGATGGATGGAGGAAATGTACTTCCAAGGGTCTTCTCTCAAACGCCATCTCTGGCCTCATGTTATATCTTCCTGTTTATTTTGGAGTGGCTGCACACTCCATACTAGACATGGACTCCAACTACAAAATTAAAATTTGGATTTTAAAACTCCCAAAGAGAAACAGCGTGGCAGGGTGCACCTTATTACTTGATGTATGGAGATAAATTGATTCAAGTGCTGCAGCATTTTCTACATAGCAAACAGATAAAAGCATCAAGAATAATATGAGGGTTAATAAAGAAGAATGTCAAATCTGGGCGGGGGAGGGGGGCGTTAATTGGGCCAATTATAAACCCAAGTCCAGGGTTTTGGAATGTGGGGTGATTTGTTTCAAACCTCTAGTACACATGGTGGAAATGTAGGTAGCAACTTAATTCTGTCTTCTACCATTGTAGCTGTTTATTAATTAAAAACAGTATGGAAATTAGTACTATTAGGGTGGTAGAGTTACATGAAGGACATGCCTGAGACCCCCTCTTTCATCTCTTCTCCCTGCTGAATACTGTGAAAATCATAATTGAACTCAAGAACTTATCTGGCATCATGTACATTTGTCTGGTTATGCCTCAATAAGTGGAATCAAGGCTTCCTGTGTAGGTCCTGTTTTATGATGTGTGAAAATGGTCTTTCAAGATGGCATGTTCTGCCTGTGTCTGGCACTGGTATGCTTTCTATGGAAGTCTTTTATGAACACTAAGTCCTTGCTTCTGCTCTCCATTTGTCTCTGCATGGACTCCTCATGCCCGTTATATTTTTGAGAAAATGGTGGGAGCATTGAGAAATCCTTTGTTTTCAATAGCAATTATGTTCCCAACATAGTTCAATATAACCTTCTGTGTGAAGGACCTGATCCAAAGGCCACTGAAGTAAACAGGAAACTTTCTGTTGACTTCAGTGGACTTAGGATCAGAACCTAATTCTTCCATGAAGTCCATTGAATGTAATAATTTCTGAGTTTCTAGAGCAAGCCTTCTTTTGGAGAAATGAAATGACAAAGATATTACTTCTTCAAAAGTGAAATGAGTCATTTTTTTGAAACCACATCTTTCAAACAGCTGGCTTAAGACACACAATTTTGCATAATTCTTCACTTATAGGAGACCAATTATGTAAAATTACAGGCAGAAAGGAAACTTATTTTTGGAACTGAGCGGATGAGTCACTAGTGTCTTTATAATGGAAAGTTTCTTATAATCTTAACTATGGAGAAGTTACCCCACCTCCAAAATATACATATGCAGGGTATCAAACAGACTTTTCACAAGGGTGTAAGCATGGTTTTTCATTTTCATTGTTGATTTTGCAGGTATATTTAAAGCTTCCCTCTACTTTAGAAAAAAAATGTTTCTGAGTAAAGAGAAAATAATGACATACTAGTTTATATAAAATTGCCTGGGTAATTCATCTAAAAGTAGAGAGCATCAAATGTCTGTGTACAGTTTCAGTGAATGACCCATATTTTGGTTACATTAATTTACAATGAAATGGTTTTTAATAGTAGACTGTGGGAAGGGAAGGATAATAAGCTAAAGAATTTGCTTATACTACCAAACTCAACTACTGTTAATTTACAAGTAGTAATTGAATATAACATCATGGAGTTCCATTTCTTAATCTTGCACTCAGAGGAGGGTGAGACTAATCAGTTTCAACATAATCAACACAATTTATAAAATCACATCATGCAAAATTCGCTTCTTGAGATTAGTCCTCACCAAAACACTTTGAATGTCAATGTCTCTGTTACACAATAAAGGTAGAAAGGTGTGACTTAACACACATTGAAAGGACAGCAATAAATGAGTATTTGGTAGATTCAAAGACGCTGAATACATATGGTATTATTCATATCATAAGCTTGATGTTAATGGACTTAGTGGGCTTAGTGCACTGGAACAGAGAAAGATGGTTTTAAGCTACTTTTCCACATTCTTCATGATCCTGGGTACAGTTTGGCTTGCCGCATAATATAGAGCAATGATAGCTAGATAATTTAATTAATAAACAATCAACCCAACTCTAAGAAAAATTTCATGAAAATAAATAAGTTTAAACCATAAAACTTGATAGTCACAACTTCTCTTTAAGTCACATTTGCCATTTACCCATTCAAAGCATCTAAAAAGAAGCAGCAGGTAACAAGACCATCCTTTACTAGTTGCGTGACTTACATTTGAAAACTTAGAATTTTGTTTTTTTTACTGTAACACACCATCTGGTATTAATGTAGTCAGCAAAAGTCATGATGAGTATGGCAAAGCTTTGCAGTTAGTATTCCCACATGCACCAGTTGGAAGGTCAATGTATCTGTGTGCTTTCTTTTTCTGTGGATTTTGATCCTTAACTTATGGTTTGTAAAGATTAAGGAAACGAGAAAGTCTACAGCAGGAGTGATTTAAGCAGCAATTTATGAGGGTGATTTAGGCAGCAATAGAGTTACTGGTAGTAAAGTCAGATTCTGGTGTCCACCTCTTGATCCCCTACAATATTGCACAATACACAAAAGGACAAATATGAATGAAAGGTTCTCCTGTAGAAGTGTGGAAGGTGCTTACTGATAGCTAAACATAAGAACAATAATGAACATTCCTTTCAGAACAGAAATGACATAAAATAGAGTACTTAAGACAAACAATAAAGTCACCCAGACCAACAAAAAGGTGTAATTGTGAATGATCCAAAACAGCTAATAGTGAAGCTAGGAAAGTTTTCATTTTCTTATGTTATCATCATCACCCGACATAATACATTAAAAGTGAAAATGCCCTCCTATGGCTGCAGCAACAACTAACAGCATCTGACCAATAACTGGTTATTAATGATTACTAGTATAAAATGACCAGAAATCCTAATTCAAATAGCATGGAACATCTTCCCATTACTTACAGCCATTTGGGTCAAGGCCAGAAAGTTTCCATGTGGCTCACCACACAATAACATGATCATTCAGGAAGTGTAACCATTCAAGTAAAAGAGCTGTCATGGAAAGCAATATGTTCTTTTAGAACAACTAGCACAACAGGATATTGAACAGCAGTCATAGCACTATTTGCATCAGTGTTAGTGGCCTCGCAGCAGTTCTTTGACTCTAGAAACCTTACCCTTAGAGTAGGTTTCAGCTTATTGTGCTACATTAGTCCATGAACATAATGATTAAGCATTTCCTGTAATGGTATACTGTTATCAATGAATGCATATAAATACAAGCAATCTGTATCACTGGAGATTAGAAAAGTCAACTGAGTCTATCTAGCCTCTAAATATTTAAATTGCCTGAAAACAAGTGTATCATCTTAATGAATATTGAAAATTGAAGAAGTCATTGCTTGACATGTGAGATTCAGACTGTAACTGAAAACTGAATATAGTCCATTATAGAGCATTTAAAAGTTAACCTTGCAAGATTTACTACTGCATATGAGTACAGTACTGTAATGAAAATACTGCTGCTAATGAATCAGAGGATGACTAAGTAGTCTGTCGCTTTACAGCAAAGCCATCTTTTAATAACATAATCTGAACTCTTTGAACCTTAGTCTGCACTCGTTACTCAACCAAAAGGAAAAAAAGTTAATAAGAGTTTTACCTGAGTAAAGGATTGAAGGGTCATATCACTACTCATTTTTATGGAATTGGTTAGAAAAACAACTTTATATGGCTAGGTCAAGGAATCATAACAGCTCTTCTACAAGCCATGAAACTTAATTAAGAATATTTTTTTCTCTTGTACATTCATTTTCCCTGAATATTGCTATTGAGCTCCAGAACACTGTCTCTAAAGTAAATTGTCTGATTTCACAATGTTATTTGGCATTAAAAAGCACAGCAATCACATGCCAAGAATTGTCAAAATGATATAAAACCGTATGTCTCAGTGTTTGTTATACTTAAGGAGAACAGTGCATGTATTTTTAAAGCCAGGTTATTTTTGTGTGCCCTTCCATAAATGTTACAGAAAGTCAAGATCTTACCAGTGTCTCCTGTCCATTCTAATAAATTTAAAGTAAAACATATTTTAATATGAATGACACAGGAAAATGCTTTCTAGCAATCTCGTATATGTCTCAAAAGAATGGGTGAACTGTTTCAGTTAAAATAAGAACTAAGCACAATCTTCAGCAATCCCTTCAACCAACTATGAATCAAACCTGAATATTGAATTGGGAAGACGGGAAGTATCTCAGAAGAGTTTCTACTTCACTTTCCCCATGTTCTTCCAGCTACTAAAATGGGCCTCCTGTTCCACCCCAAACCTCTCCATTATATATTACTGAATCAAAATTTTGCAAGCAATATGCTTTGCCTCAGTGTGCAGAGAATTTTAAGTTAACACTAGTGAGACCTACCAGAAACAGTGATGAATGCAATACATCTTTGGTGAGGAGGAGAAAGCTTGATGTTTCCCCCAAGAGGAGGAACTTGTGGAAAGGAGGAAAATCTTGACACAGAAGATGCCAGAGAGAGAAGAGGACCTCAACTTTCCCTGCCAACCTCACCATAAAGAACAATGTGCTTCAGAGGCACTACATTTGTTACAGTATTTCTATGAACGTGTGCACTATGCTTTAATTTGTCTACGGATATAGCAAATCTTTTAGATTAAAGGAGAAATGGTTAATTGTCTTGGTTGCTGTTTGCAAGATTATTTCCTGGCTATGATTAATGCCTGTGACACATACACCCTTGTCTTGTCTCTGGACAAAGAATTTTCTTTTCATTAATACATCAATCTCAGGAAACATTCTAAAATAGGCAGAGGTTTAAAAATTAAACAGTTTTGTATAGACAAATATTAAAATAAGTATACAGAATTCCCACCCATAAGCAGCAAAATGGGGCTGAAAGAAATCTTTTTACCACTTTCTGTCTTGTACCAGCTTCATGGCATCATTCATTTTTAAACCTTTCTGTTCTATGTTATTCTTCACACCATGCCTAGTTCCTTGCACTCTGGTATGTATTGCCATGTTTGGTATTCTTTCCAGGTCTATTCTTGACACAGGTCCAAATCACCACAGTCATCTTTCTTGAATCTTCTGTAACAGAATTATTTCTTGCCCTAGCTGTTTTATTCACAGGCACATGCCGTGAAGTAGATAAAGAAGAAAAGGATTAAAACAGCTAATTAAAAAGCTGATTTCTGCATCCCTTATCTCATTCCTCTCCTGTTGTTTGTTGCACCAATGTGTTGTGTCTTGTCTTTTATTAGGCTCCACTCCTATTTCCATTCTAATCCAAGGACTCTGTATGGGTGCAAGTCTGCCCTAGCAGATCACATTGCCCTAAACTGTAGGAAATTTGGGGCAGGAACAATGTTTACTTACATGTTTCACTGAGCTTACCAAAATGAGGTTCTGATCTTGACTTGGGCCTCTGGATGCTACTTCAATATGAACTGATGATATTCAAATCATGCTATATGCAACTTAATAATAATATTACTCTGTATGTCTTTTTTAAGAAACTTGATTGGATGATTAGGAAAATGAGCTTTTACACCTGCATTTTTATTTCTCTAGACTATATAAAAGTGCCTACTGCCTACTATTCCAGTGCTATATTATCCATATTCTTGGTGCAGAGGAAGTGGTCAGCAAGTACAGTATGTTTCATTTCCCTATGTCATCCAAAAGCAATTACTTGCCAGTACAACTTTTTAATTGAAAGGTGCCAGATATTTTGAATGCTACCTCCCTGGCCTCCTTGGCATTGGTTACTACTGTAGGATAATACCCCTATAAACAGTGAAAAAGGAGAGATCCGGGAATCTGAAATCACTCAATAGGTTCCAATTACTGAGGTTGCCCTGCATGTTTTAAAATATCCATCATAGCAACTGTATGTCAGAAGAGATGCTTCTGTTTCTAATTGCCAACGACCAGTGAAGTACCTGATGTTGAACTGGTAGTGTTAATGCTGTTTATCAGCTGAGGTAAAAAACTGGTTACCAGGAATCCATTTTACCTCCATTGCTTTTTTCATCACATAATAAGCTGTTAAAAGAAGAAATACTCTAGAATTAGCAGTAGTTGTTATGTAGAGAGGGAATTTTATTTTCACTGCTTTCAAATTCTCGTTTGTTTTGATGCTGGGGTAAGAAGTTACTTTGACTGGAGTTAAACAGACACATGTAGAGCAACATTCAGTGCCTCTGTGCACCTAACTGTTCCTTGTTTAATTTGGCCATGTAAATGAAATGTCTAACCTTTTTCTAATATGACTGTTTCTCCCAGTTATAGTTTTTTTAAAACTAGATCTCACTTCTTATAACTGTTCTTTTCCTTATATAAGCACTGATACACAGTGGCCTGACTAGGGGGAAGCGAGGAGCCGCAATATGATAGTGGGGGAGCATGAGGCGGGATTGTGCCCCTGAAAGGCAAAGGGAATGTGCCAGTGCTCCACTATCCAATAAGGAGGTGCAGCTTGTCATCCTAGCTGATAAGAGATGGGGCCTTCCAGCATCCACAGCTTTGGCAGCTCTAAACCTTCTCCTTTTCTGTGACTGCTCACTATCAGTCTGTCTCTAACACTTCTGGATGTCTTCTTGAACTGGTCAAAACTGAATTCTTGATCCTCCCTCTGAAATCCTTTCCACTCTTTCAATTCACTGTTACTGTTGACCTCACCAGAACACTTCCTGTCACCTATGTCCTTAACCAGGGTATTTGTGACTTCTTCCTCTCTCTTACCCTACCCATCCAGGTATTGTCCAAAGCTTGCTGCTGCTTTCCCAATAACTATTTCCAATATATGCCCATGCAGCTAAGATTTTAAATGAGGCCTTCCTCAGTTCTGATCTTGATTATTGTAACTTCTATGTTTCTACACTCTTTAACAGCCTCCTCCAGCCACAATTCTACTCCTCCTTTCTTGCCCTTAAATCTTTTCATGTCATGCCCCCACCCAGCCCCTCTGCCTTCTCTGCTCTGCTAACAATGTCAGACATATCTATCTGTTTGCAATTGCAGTTGGCTTTTTTAAAGGCCATTCCGGGGAAAGCAGACTCACACCCTTTTCTCCTCCTGTGTACCTATGTTAAAACTATCCATGATCTAAGCTCAAAAACAGACTTTTTCTCTGCCCTCCAAAGCTTAGTACATCACTTGTCATCTGGGAATGGAATTGTCTCTTGCTAAGTGTTTGTACTTTGCCTGGCACTATGGAGTTTGGATCATGGAAGGAGCCCTGCATGCTACAGAAATAACATTTAAATAAAATAAATAAATAAATACATAAAAGGCATGCACAGAGGGAGCTCTCCCTGCACTCCCCTAAGACAATTGTATTTCAAGGGAGAAGGCTTTCATACTCTTCACACAAAAAAACCACACATGAAGTATTTAGGATTAGACATAAGGACAAATTCTGCTCTCAATTACACCCACAAATAAAAAAAATGAATGTGACTACTTTATGCTCTGAATAAATAAAATGATGATTCTTAATATCTATAAAATAATTGTTTCTCTAAGTTTTGTTCTCTAAATGGTATGCATGGGATAATCAAATTACAGCGGTTCTCTCACAACTATATGTTTGCATTTTTTTGAGTGACATATGGCCTAAACTTTTAGTCTGAGGTATTAAGTTGTTTTCAAGATTTATAGATTTTGTTCATAAATGTCATCAAAAATATTTATAATCAGGAAAAATGAAGAGAAAACATAATTTAAATGGAGTTCCTCTACAAATGAAGCATGTTTGCTTTTGCTGTTATGTACAGCACATTACCAGACATATGGTATTGTTATATGAACCATATGTCTTCATCGACTGAGGAGCATATGGTAAGAGTTTAAAATAAGTTACATCCTAAAAATATGAGGGATTTACAAACTATAATATTTCTAACAAATAACACTTTTTGTAAAAAAATAGGCATTTTTCACAACATCCTTGGCCAAATTTTCTACTTCCACCTTATTCTGTTGTGCAGTGTGCTGAGGGCCAGTTGTTTGGCTGCCTTCTCCCCACTGTACCAGGAGTGGCTGAAATTCATTTGTTTTGTAGTTCAAGAACATTGGGAGTCTTCACATTTGAAGATGTTGAAGTATTGTAATTATCTGAATATTGTGTATGTGTACCATTCCCCGCTACTGAATTGAATTAAAATTACTTCATTGTGTGTCACAGACCCTACACTTCATAACACTGCCCTTCTTGTGGACAAATAGAAGGGCAGGATTATACAGATTTGCCTTTAACTTCAATGGTAAAGATCCATTATTTTTGAGGAGGAGGAGCACAAAGGGAAAAAAAAGCCCTATTTCCTCTTTGTTGGTCACTATTATGATGAAAATCACAGTTCTATTCTGATTTATATAATATGCTCATCACCATGATACGTATGCAAGTATTAACTATTACTTTTACTATTTATAGCTATATATACAGATACAGGATCTGTTTTGCTGTGATTAGGATAACTTAGTTCAGAATTTATGATCATTTAAAGTCCCTCACCTTTTTTCAAGTGATAGATGGTTATGCACAAAACAGACAAACAAACAGTATCTTGCCATATAGACTAATAAGCTACCTTCCCTTTTTGACCCTTTTAGAAAATAAGCACTTTTAACTTCAGTACAATAATATACAATTGTGTTGCCCCAACTTCTGCATAACATATAAACAAAGAGTTTGCCAGTCTTTTCACTATCGTTTTCATATGCAAGATACTGGAGTACCACTGTAATAAAAAGAAAATATAGAAAAATTTGGTTTGTTGTTAAAGGGGAGAAGCTTGGACCAGAATGAAAAGTTATAACAGCATATAAAAGTACTAGAAAAAGACTGTGATTCTTCTGAAATCTGTGTGTAATTATGTGTAAGGATGATCAACTATTTTTATGGCCCTCGTTTTCATTTATTTTTGATTTTCAAAGACAAATATTTCTGATTCCTAATGTTCAAGGTTTATCCAACTCTTTGTCTCTGTTCTCCGCATTTCAACTAATTTTTTCTCAGTTCTTCAAATCCATCCCTCCATTTCCCTGATTCTAAAATTTCTTCAAGTTTGGTCAATGTTTGGGTTGAAACTTGGGATAGTTCTTTATTTCTGGAATGGTTTGCCCATCTTTAATTGCTTCTGTCATTTCTCTACTCTACTTCACTGCTTCAAAGTATTATTTAGCTCAAGTCAAATACTTTAAAGAATGTTGCCAGAGTGGTGACTAAAGGAAGGGCCCAATCCAAAGCTCATTAAAGTCAATGGGAAACTTTTCATTTACTTCAGTGGTCCTTGGAACAGATCTTAAATACGTATTTTGTCTGGGTAAAGATGTCCAAAATTGGAATAAAGGTTTTAGATATTTTAAGAAGAGCATAACACAATATTTTTCCAAATATTAACTTATTGTAACTACATTAACTTATTGTAACTATAAAGGGCACATATATTTATGTTGCATTTGAAATAAAATTGTGTGACCTTTTCTTCCTTCTTAGTGGACCTGAAGGAAGAAACTGACTAGAATTAAGAGACAGTTTACTAACAAAATCTTGATTTAAACTTCAGAAGGTTCAAAGAGTTGTTCTTGATTTGTACAGATAGAAAAATAAATGTTGTCAGAAACCTAATAAGAAAATGGGTAAACTTCTTAATCCTAATTTCCAGACAGACATGTATTAATACATAATTGTAGGAACTGTTTTGACATTTTAGCATTTTTTCATTAGTACAAATATCATTACAGGCAACGAAAGTGTCAGTTCAGAACTCTGAGTACAATATAAAAGTGAGAGAACGCTCCTTCCATATTCATATGTTCGGTTGCTGTCTCTATTTACATAATGATCCAGTGACAAGCACCACATTATGACTGCACTTGCAATTGCAAACACAACATTGCCATGATGAATATTGATGAATGACAATGAAGTGAAGGTAGGAAGGTAGCTTATGTGTCATCTGGCAGGGATAAACATGGAAGGCTGACTTTGTGGAGAGGGTATCTTGGGCAAGGGCATCATGATTTATTTGTTCAACACATTTAGTCAAAAGGAACTTAGCTTCCTATTTGGTTAGATGAATACTTGTATGAATATCCCACATCATGCTTTGCCAACAACAACTTGAGAGAAAAAAACAGCATATAGAGCCCTAAAAGCCTTAATTGATTTAGCAAGGTAGGCTATAGGTAGGTTTCTTTCATTGTGGTTTTCAGAAAATAGCTTGCTTTAAAATTTCAAGTGTGATGCATTGCCCTATGCTGTGTTATGGCAGGTTGCATCTGATCAGTCACACTGGATTACATTACACATCAGAGTGAGTGTTATCATTCCAGTCACATCCCATTAGAAAATGACATATGTTGGAAATTGGAAAGGGGGAAAAAAGCTGGTTTTAAAGGTTATAGTAAAGGGAACTTAAGTGTCGAATCAGACTACATTTTTTACTTTGCAGGGCAGATATCATCATAAGCCCTTTCGCCCTAATCACCTGCAGATTTACTAGTCCATAAAGGCCCACCCCAAGCCAGCCATATCTGGGAGAAAACCACTCACAAATCTTGGAGTCATATTTGGAAAGAATCAGGGCATTTACAATAAGAGAGCTATTTTTTCCTTTAACTCCTTCTCTGCCCCTCTTACACTTATTGAAGATCATAGGGAACTGTAGTACAGTGTACATGGGATTGGTTACAATTTCTAATGGCTCCCCACACAGACACTGCTATCAGAACAGAAATATTGCTTTCTTCACAGAATTTATTCTTCACTCCCCAAAACCAGCCAGAGGTAGAGCAAATTAAAGCATTCTCCTAGAACTGAGAAAGTTGCTCCCATGTTCCGCTAAACTTCTGCTGGTCAGGGAGCAAAATGTATACAAAATCTTGAAATTGGGACCCTGCCATAGAAATACAATACACTAACAGATGATCACCATTTCAGGGAATTTTTATCTAGGATAATTCATAACTCACCCACACTCTCCTCAGTCAGATCTATTATATTTTCTTTGCATAAAAGGAAGTGCATGTTTTTTTTCCAGTCCATATTCCTAAAGTTAAGGAAACCAAACAGGTCAGATACAAAATTTCCGTAAAAAAGAAATAGAAGGCAAGTGTGACTCCCTGTAAAATCTTGTGTATCCCCCAGGGAGTACATGTACTCATAAATACTGTGGACTGAGCATAGATGGGGACCTGGAACATACACTCACCAGTGGCACTACACTCACCTGGAACACACCTGGAACTCACCAGTGGCACCACACTCACCAGGAACTCACCAGTGGCACCACACTCACCTGGAACACACACTCACCTCGGCGGCATTTCTGCGGTAGGTTCTCTCGGAGGCGCTGCCTAGGGCGGCAAAAAAGCTGGCGATGCTCCTGTGCTTTCCCCTGCTACTACTGGGAAGCTTACTCACCTCTCATCACTGGGTATATCTCAAATAACTGCTGAAGTGTTTTCTGCATTGATGGCAGCAGCTATTTCAATCAGTTACAGAAACACCGTGCTTAGGATATGCAAACCATGTTCTTTCCATGCCACACATCTTAGTCAATATCTGATCCTGGGTTTTAGGTGTTCTACAGTATTTTAGAGTTTGGTCCTTTCTTTGGCAGAAAACTTAGCCAAAGAACAAGCATTGCCTTTATTGCCTGCATTAAAGTGTCAAATATGGAGAAATATAATTAAATAATTGCAAAATACGTCATCACAACTGGGTTAATTTTACTCTGAAAGACCTCTTAACAACTAAGCACCAGACAAGTTTATTTTATAGTGGATCCCAGAAAATAATGTGGCTTTAGTTTCTAAGTGTGATGCATTGCCCTGTGCAGTGTTATGGCAGGTTGCATCTGATCAGTCACACTGGATTACATTGCACATCAGAGTAAGTGTTATCATTCCAGTCACATCACATTAGAAGACGACATATCATGTTGGCAATTTGAATTCAAGTCTTTTGAAGGGTAATTTGCAAGTGCAGGATTAAAATACCCATCCTAGTTAAAGGTCAATACATACACTTCAAATATCTGTTGTAGTATTTGGCACATTTCCATTTCAGACTTTTCAAATTGGGTTGATGTAGCCAGGTGCAATATAACCGAAGGTGAGAACTAAGCTAGGAGTCAAGATTTCATAGGACACCGATATATTAAAATTGTGTCTAAACTAAAGCCAAGAAATATGTACGGCACACATACAAACTTATAATTGCTTGGCCAAAAGCACACGCTGGTGTGTGGAAAATGTGTTATCTCCCAGAAATGGCAAGTAGTGTGCACGGGTGTGCAGGGAACCAATTTCATGAACATAATTCTGTGCTGTGCATGCACCACAATCTGTTTTCATGTGTGCATGCAGGCACAGTGTATATCATATTGTCCTAATTCAGGTATCAATATTAGAAATGTACCCCATTATGTGTCTAACAGTGAGTTAGAGATGCACATTTTAGAGATTATGGGTGAGAGGCACCACACAGAATGTGCAGCCCAGGAGCAGGGTGCTCTGGTGGCTTTAAGCCACATTTGCACCCTCCTGATCCTGGCCTATGGCATAATTTAGACAGTCTCGGGATCCTGTCTGCGTTCCAGCAGCCAGTCATCACTGCCTTATGGGCTGCAGCTTTGCCCAAAATCTTCATAGAGCTGTGTGCTGCAGCCCCATCTCCTGCCTCTGTCAAGGCTTGTAAGGGGGTTCTTGGCAGACTTCCTCATTTCTTGCCCCAGGGCAGTTCTCCCTCCACCAGATCCAGGACTTTTACCCAGCTTACAGGGGCAACAGCAGAAGTGAGGATCTCACTCTTTGAATTTTGTCAACTTTTAAAAGAACCGCTAATGCATTTAAGGCTTTCAGGCACTTCATCTTGAGCAAATTAAGTCTCCAATTCTGTGAGTGGCTGCACAGGTGGATGTTTATGCCATTATAGAGTCTCAATGAAGTAAGAAGGCCTTGCATGGGTGCAAGGGTCCACCCATATTGAGAAGGTTGCAGAATCAGGCCTTTAAACAACACATTTCAGATTTTAGGTCGGGGGTGGGGGGATCACATGAAAAGCTCTTTATAAATGTCAGTAAAATTCATTCAGACTCTCTTTTACTCAGCTTGTGGCATGTATTATAGCTCTTCATAATAACTACAGCCCCCCGCCAGAGATATAACAACTCTAAAGTTTTGAAAAAGTAAAGAAAATAAAGGATTCATAGGGCCAGATCCTCAGCTGGTGTAATTTGACACAGTTCCATTAAAGTCTATGTAGCTAAACCCATTTACACTAGCTGGCCCAAAGTTTCCACTTAAGATTTTGGCTTCATGCAAGTGCTGTTTTATGATTCATTTTCATTATTAAGTAACAGAAGCTGGGAAAGGAATTTGTTACTCTGGAAAGGGATTGCTTTGAGATTAGAATCTCTTTCTTGTACTCTCCTACTACACCTTTCCCACTGCACAGCTTGTATTTATTTTAATCTGTTCCATTTGCCAATAGGTGTTACATAAAAAGCATACTTTTTTTTTTTTTTACTTTTTGGTAGTTCAAAACAGATACATGACTTTCTTGAACTTGGAGCATTTTAACCAATTTATTTTATCACTGGTTTGATTAAATTCAATCACATTGGAAATGTATATCGTGTTTTCTTAATTGCTACTTGGCAACAAGCCTGCTCACTCCTATTGTAATACCCTTTTTAGCTAATAAGCATTTTCATAAAAGAAAGCTAATTTTAACAAGCTTCTCTTTATCGGAGATTTTTCTTGCGCTAAGACTGCCCAGCAAAGATTTTGAGCCATTTTCCACTCTTGGCTACACAAGTATAAATCCAGACTAAATCCAATGCCATGAAGTTACTATAGGCCAGATCCTCAAGCCTACTGTGATTACTCTGCCACCTATCTAGCAAAATAGGAAGGAACCTAGGATTTTGCACACCTTTTAATTTGGATAAATGTTATTCTGTTTTTTTTTAATATGATAATTCTTTCCCACTTATGTTTTCTGATTTGGAATTGATGGCTCACTTTAGGGCACACTACCAATAAGAGCCGGAAATAAAAGAGTGTCTAGACATTGTACCTTGTGCAGTGATTTACGTCAGTGTAAAGTGGTGGTAAAACGCTACCATCTGATTTGGTAGCATTTTTCACCCATACTGCACTGGTGTACATGATTACACAATATGCAGGGCACAGAGAATCAGGCTCACAATGTGTAAAATGTCTATCACCTTTGTATCTAAGCATCCTAAGATGTAAGTGAAGGTCTACCACAAAGTCTTCCGCGGGAACAGTGGCTTATTTTTCGAAGGCCTCCATTTAGAATGTTAAGTAAATACATGGAACAAACCGTCAAAAACCAGAAAGAGTTTTAAACTTTGGCCATGGAATATCCTACCCCATATTAAAAGAGACATTTTAAAACGTAATGGAACTTTAGACTTCAAAAATGGCTTTTGTAACAATGTACATTTTCAAAAGATTATTACTAGAACAACATTGTTCTGATGTTTTACCATGGTCCTGAAGTCTAAGGAGTCATGGTCTCAATCCTACCTTTGCATGCATCCTACCCTTGTATGTCAATCTTTACTTGTATGAGCAATCCCATTGCATGCAAATAAGTCAAGCGGGATTTGGTCTAATATGTTTTTGTTTCAAAAAGTTTATACTTATCTATTGAAAAAATAAAGTATACAAGTACACATTTTTTTTTAAAAGGTGTCTGTCTGTCTGTATGCCTGGATGCATGTGATGTTCATTCTAGATGAGCCTGAAGTCAGATTGGTGTGAATTCTAATACCTATAATAACTCGGTCAGATTCACTTGGATTGGTTTAAAAATATTTGCTCAATCTTATTTTGCTTTTTCCTCCTCCTGTCCAACTGTCGCAGTGTATGGAATTTTTTATTTGACTCTTTGTTTCTGGGGTTTAGTATGTTTGGGCTTCAGAGTGAATTTTTATAGGAATGCAATATTTATTTTGGTTTTTGTTCCAACTATAATGTACTGTGAGATTTTCCTCTCACCGGGGATTACTCTGTGTTTGTTCAGGACACAGAGTCATCGTGGGGAATGGAGTTGTAATTTTTTTTAATCATTGGATTTCTTGCCATGCATGTATGCAAAGCTTCTTTTATTTCAAGTTCAAATATTTGTTTTCTTCTGGGGATTGGTTTTACTTTGCCAGTATTTATTCTCTGACCTGTGGCTAAGGCATGTTTTTTCTAGTAGGGAGCTGACAAAAACCTTCTGTGATGCCAAGTGTGTGTTGTTTGGTACTTATATACACTTCTATATTGTTTTCCCTAGTACATTTAGCATTATAATCCCATGTGGAAAGCATCAAGAAATAATCTTCATGATGACAGGTGCATAATTCTTTGATTATTAGATTTCATGTTTTCAGTAACTGGGGAAGATATACGGGCATTACCATCAGTATGAATCTCTCACCAGAAAACAAATGCTTTATCTCATTGCTTTTGGCATGACAAATGATATCAGGATTTAATATTAACTTACCTTTTCCAAACCTCAAGATATTGTGATCAGCCTCAGGTTTTTAGGCTGGGGTTTGTTTCTCTTTTAAGTTTCAGTATTTTTTATTATTAAGAAATACTTGTTTCTATATATGTCATTGGATAAAGGAATCTGGATGTTCAATGTCAAAGTGGTTTAAGGGAGTTAATGTATGACACATCAGCTCTGAGATTACCGACAAGCATTTAAGAATATATGTAAATTCACTTTTATTTTGGAAATATGTTATATTATTATGTTGATGGATCTCTAATCATGTTAGGTATTTCTAACATGTATATTGCTTTCATTCCTAGTTTATTTGACTCACCTAAATATTGTTATTTAGGGCCACTTACTGAAAGAACCGAAGTTTCCCTAATCTATTCAGAGACCAAAAAGAATGCAGTCAGCTGTTTTGGGATGTAGATGTCCCTGGATCCTACCTCAAAGCTTTGAAAGCATATGCTCAGGGGGTACTCAAGCTGCTCCTTTCTGAAGCAGCAGTAAAGAACCACTGCAGAGCAAGTTGTGCTCCAGCCCCGATCATTATTCCAAACTCCTATTGACCGCAATGAGTTCTACATGTAAAATGATGGCAGTATATAGTTGATCTGCTATTTGCTCATCTGAATAGATCATCAGAATTCAGTGCAGTAGTAATAATACTTATAATAAAAATACATTTTAATTTCAGGTCTCCATGTCCATAGATCTGTAGACGTTTTAACAAAAAACCAAAACATAGTAAATTGGCAGATTAGCCAAACAAATAAAAGAGAAGAAGCAAAACAGACACCCTTCAAACACTCACTTGAAAACATCAAACTTTATGCATCATATATTTATTGTATTGTATGTACTTATAAAAGAATCCTGAAATGAACATGATAAACTAGAAAAGAAGCAAAAAAGTTTTCAGTCTTGTTGGACGGATGCCACAAATGTACTCTGGTGAATAGTGAGGATAAGAGTAGTAGTGAATCTTTTTTATGGTGCTGTTATCAGGACATAATGTGCTGGTTTTATGGCATATCACCACAGCCAGTGCCTGAATTGCCAGTGGAAATATAATTTAGGCTCCAATGCAAGATCTTGCAGTGCATCAGTAATTTAATCCTATCTATCAGCACTCCCATCTCTGTCAGTTATTAGTTGATAACTGCTTACTTTAAAAGAAGGGGGGGTTGTGAATATTTGAAAGAGCATGTGCTCTGAGATTCAAAAAAATACAACAAGCTGCATGATTGCTATGCTGGGGAGAAAAGAAAGCTGTTTATTTAATTGATTTCAGAAATCAAGTGTTTTCCTAAACATCTTATTTATGTATTTTTTTATAAGCTGACAAGATTTTTTAAAGAACAGTTTGGGGTCCTTATTCAGGGCTCTGGTTCATAACCAAATACACCCGTGCCCCTACCAAGCTGCTCAGAAAAGGTGGGGAGGCAGGAAGGGGGACTGGGCATGTCACACCAGATGTGCTCCACTGGGGGTGGGGGACTATGTCCTTAGAACCCTGCTGAAGATACTACAGTGATGAGCACAGTACAAGAACCAGAATAGAATACACTAAACTAGACTAGACTAGACTAGGATAGTCACATTTACAGACTAAAAGTTTTAGATATAATTTTACTTTCATGGTAAGTATTTGAGAAGTTTGAAGGTTCTTCTTCCATAGATGGAGATGGAGCAATGGTCAGACCAAATCTGAATGGTGTTAGAACATAAGAACATAAGAAAGGCCGTACTGGGTCAGACCAAAGGTCCATTCAGCCCAGTATCCTGTCCACCAACAGTGGCCAATGCCAGGTGACCCGGAGTGAGTGGACCCAACAGGTAATGATCGAGTGATCTCTCTCCTGCCATCCATCACCCCCCTCTGACAAACAGAGGCTAAGGACACCATTTCTTACCCATTCTGGCTAGTAGCCATTAATGAATTTATCCAGTTCTCTTTTAAACCCTGTTATAGTCCTAGCCTTCACAGCCTCCTCAGGCAAGGAGTTCCACAGGTTGACTGTGCGCTGTGTGAAGAAGAACTTCCTTTTATTTGTTTTAAACCTGCTGCCCACTAATTTCATTGGGTGGCCCCTAGTTTTTTTATTATGAGAACAAGCAAATAACTTTTCCTTATTCACTTCCTCCACACCACTCATAATTTTATATACCTCTATCATATCGACCCCTTAATCTCCTCTTTTCCAAGCTGAAAAGTCCTAGCCTCTTTAATCTCTCCTCATATGGGACCCGTTCCAGACCCCTAATCATTTTAGTTGCCCTTCTCTGAACCTTTTCTAATGCCAGTATCTCCTTTTTGAGATGAGGAGACCACAATTGTACGCAGTATTCAACATGTGGGAGCACTATGGATTTGTATAAGGGCAGTAAGATATTCTCCGTCTTATTTCTCTATCCCTTTTTTAATGATTCCTAACATCCCGTTTGCTTTTTTGACTGCCGCTGCACACTGCATGGACTTCTTTAGAGAACTATCCACGATGACGCCAAGATCTTTTTCCTGATTAGTCGTAGCTAAATTAGCTCTCATCATATTGTATGTATAGTTGGGGTTATTTTTTTCAATGTGCATTACTTTACATTTATCCACATTAAATTTCATTTGCCATTTTATTGCCCAATCATTTAGTTTTGTGAGATCTTTTTGTAGTTCTTCACAGTCTGCTTTGGTCTTAACTATCTTGAGCAGCTTAGTATCATCTGCAAACTTTGCCACCTCACTGTTTACCCCTTCTTCCAAATCATTTATGAATAAGTTGAATAGGATTGGTCCTAGGACTGACCCTTGGGGAACACCACTAGTTACCCCTCTCCATTGTGAAAATTTACCATTTATTCCTACTCTTTGTTCCCTGTTTTTTAACCAGTTCTCAATCCATGAAAGAATCTTCCCTCTTATCCCATGGCAACTTAATTTATGCAAGAGCCTTTGGTGAGGGACTTTGTCAAAGGCTTTCTGGAAATCTAAGTACACTATGTCTACTGGATCACCCTTGTCCACATGTTTGTTGACCCCTTCAAAGAACTCTAATAGATTAGTAAGGCATGATTTCCCTTTACAGAAACCATGTTCACTTTTGCCCAACAATTTATGTTCTTCTATGTGCCTGACAATTTTATTCTTTACTATTGTTTCAACTAATTTGCCTGGTACGGATGTTAGACTTACCAGTCTGTAATTGCCGGGATCACCTCTAGAGCCCTTTTTAAATATTGGCGTTACATTAGCTATCTTCCAGTCCTTGGGTACAGAAGCCGATTTAAAGGACCGGTTACAAACCCTAGTTAATAATTCCACAATTTCACATTTGAGTTCTTTCAGAACTCTTGGGTGAATGCCATCTGGTCCCAGTGCCCTGTTGCAGTTAAGTTTATCAATTAGTTCCAAAACCTCCTCTACTGACACTTCAATCTGTGCCAATTCCTCAGATTTGTCACCTACAAAAGATGGCTCAGGTTGGGGAATCTCCCCAACGTCCTCAGCCGTGAAGACTGAAGCAAAGAATTTGTTTAGTTTCTTCGCAATGACTTTATCATCTTTAAGTGCTCCTTTTCTATCTCTATCATCCAGGGGCCCCACTGGTTGTTTAGCAGGCTTTCTGCTTCTGACGTATTTAAAAAACATTTTGTTATTAGCTTTTGAGTTTTTGGCTAGCTGTTCTTCAAACTCCATTTTGGCTTTTCTTATTACATTTTTACACTTAATTTGGCAGTGTTTATGCTCTTCTCTAGTTACCTTGCTAGGATTTGACTTCCACTTTTTAAAAGATGCCTTTTTATCTTTCACTGCTTCTTTTACATGGTTGTTAAGCCACAGTGGCTCTTTTTTAGTTCTTTGACTTTGTTTTTTAATTTGGTGTATACATTTAAGTTGGGCCTCTATTATGGTGTCTTTGAAGAGTGTCCATGCAGCTTGCAGGGATTTCACTTTAGTCACTTTACCTTTTAATTTCTGCTTAACTAACGCCCTCATTTTTGCATAGTTGCCCTTTTTGAAATTAAATGCCACTGTGTTGGGCTGTTGATGTGTTCTTAGCACCACAGGAATGTTAAATGTTATTATATTAGGGTCACTATTTCCAAGCGGTCCTGTTATAGTTATCTCTTGGACCAGATTCTGTGCTCCACTCAGTACTAAATCAAGTGTTGACTTTCCCCTTTGTGGGTTCCTGTACCAGCTGCTCCAAGAAGCAGTCATTTAAAGTATCGAGGAATTTTGTCTCTGCATTACGTCCTGAGGTGACATGTACCCAGTCAATATGGGGATAATTGAAATCTCCCACTATTATTGAGTTCTTTATTTTGATAGCCTCTCTAATCTCCCCGAGCATTTCATCATAACTATCACTGTCTTGATGAGGTGGTCGATAATAGATCCCTATTGTTATATTCTTATTAGAGCATGGAATTACTATCCATAGAGATTTTATGGAACATGTGGATTCATTTAAGATTTTTACTTCATTTGATTCTACATTTTCTTTCACATATAGTGCCACTCCCCCCCTCCACCCCACACGACCTGTTCTGTCCTTCCGATATATTTTATACACCGGAATGATTGTGTCCCATTGATTGTACTCACTCCACCAGGTTTCTGTGATGCCTATTATGTCAATATCCTCCTTTAACACCAGGCACTCTAGTTCACCCATTTTATTATTTATACTTCTGGCATTTGTGTACAAGCACTTTAAAAACTGATCACTGTTTTATTGTCTGCCTTTTTCAGATGTGTGAGATTCTTTTTTATGTGAAATTTTCTTGTCTGATCTGGCCCCTCCTCTATCCTTTTCCACCCTCTCCTCCTGGCTAAAACCTAGAGAATCTCTATCAGTAGACGCTCCTGTAAGAGAAGTCTCTGTCCAATGCATGTGCTTCTCTGCAGCAATCGGCTTTCCCCCCATCTCTTAGTTTAAAAACTGCTCTACAACCTTTTTAATGTTAAGTGCCAGCAGTCTGGTTCCACTTTGGTTTAGGTGGAGCCCATCCTTCCTGTATAGGCTCCCCCATTCCAAAAGTTTCCCCAGTTCCTAATAAATTTAAACCCCTCCTCTCTACACCATCATCTCATCCATGCATTAAGACTCTGAATCTCTGTCTGCTTACCTGGCCCTGCGCGTGGAACTGGAAGCATTTCTGAGAATGCCACCATAGAGGTCCTGGATTTCAGTCTCTTTCGTAGCAGCCTAAATTTGGCCTCCAGGACATTGCTCCTACCCTTCCCTACTTCATTGGTACCTACATGTACCACGACCACCGGCTCCTCCCCAGCACTACTCATAAGTCTATCTAGATGCCTCGAGAGATCCGCAACCTTTGCACCAGGCAGGCAAGTCACTATACAGTTCTCCCGGTCATCACAAACCCAGCTATCTATGTTTCTAATGACTGAATCTCCCATTACTAACACCTGCCTTTTTCTACTGATTGGAGTTCCCTCCCCCGGAGAGGTGACTTCAGTGCGAGAGGATACCTCAGCACTACCTGGAAGGAGGGTCCCAACTATGGGAAGGTTTCCCTCTGCTCCCGTTGACTGCTCTCCTTCCCTGCGGCTTTCATCCTCCTCAAGAGCACAGGGGCTGTCTGCCTGGAGGTGGGACAAGTCTACAGTGTCCCTGAAAGCCTCATCAACATACCTCTCTGCCTCCCTTAGCTCCTCCAGTTCTGCCACCCTGGCCTCCAAAGCCTGCACACGGTCTCTGAGGGCCAGGAGCTCCTTGCACCGAATGCACACATACACCACCCGTCCACAGGGCAGGTAATCATACATGCTACATTGAGTGCAATAAACTGGATAGCCCCCGCTCTGCTGCTGGGCTTCTGCCTGCATTCTCTTTTACAGCTACTTAGGCTAACAGTAAGGTATTTGTTTAAATCAAGAACTTCTGGTTATAGTTTGGGTTAAAGGTTTTAGGAATGGCAAGTATACCTCGCCCCCTTCCCACTCCCCGTCCAAACTCCCTCTCAAAACTCCCTGTTGTGAGCTCACGTGCTGGGTTGAAACACCAATCAATTTGACCCTCCATCACTCCATCTCCATTGAGGTAGATGCACTAAAGCTGAGTTGCTCTGAGACTGCATGGACCAGGTTGCAATGCCTTAGGTCTTGTCTACACTGCCACTTTACAGCGCTGCAACTTTCTTGTTCGAGGGTGTGAAAAAAACACCCCCCTGAGTGCTGCAAGTTTCAGCGCAGTAAAGTGTCAGTGTAGACAGTGCACCAGCACTGGGAGCCGTGCTCCCAGCTCCTGTAACTACTCCCTTCGTGAGGGGTAGGTTTTTTACAGCACTGGGAGAGCTTAGTTGCTAGTGAAGACATACCCTTAGTGGACAGACGCTGCCTCTGCAGGGTCACAGACTTTATTCAAATAGGAGATAACCCGGAACACCATGACCTCCATGCCAAATTCATAGCCTTACTTATTCTCATACTTACTTATGTATGAATCAGTGTTCCTGGGGAATTCTAAGTACTAAGAAATCTGTTTAATAAGAGCCGTTGTAGGGGGGGAAGCAATTAGGAGAGATTGAAAGGCGGTACTCCCTATCATCTCCCCCATTGAGTACCAGGGAGCAGAGGAAATTTGTGATTGAGAAATGACAGATGGTTTTTGCAATATTTTAAGCAAAAAAGCTTGAGCAATGTGGGAAAACCTTGTAAATGAAATTCCTGATAAGCAGAAAGGTATGGGAAATTTTGGAAAGGTTTGAAACACAAATCAATTCTGTCTGACATACATTCTTATAGAGGGAATTGTCTAATAAATTTAAGGTAACTCTGATAATTATTTTGCAAGAATCACAGAGAACTGGAGTGGTGCAGGCAAACTAGTCATAAAAGTAAACAGAGTAATACCAAGAGTGATCCTTTACCCACCAGCCTATTCATCTAACCTTTATCACCAGTGAAGTAATGAAACAATTATTAAGAGCAAAATAATCTCTGAACATTGAGCTGATAATGGGAACATAATCAATAAACAGCAGGCTCTTGCCAGGAAAAAAACTCAATTGCTTTCTTTTTACATAATTATAAATTTAGTGGAAGAAAGGAAAATGGTGAATATCCATTGCATGATTCTCCTTTCAGACACTGTAAAAGTTTTCGTTTGCTAAAGGCTCTCACAAAACCCTTCTCTCAAAATTAATTAAAACCGGTTTGGATAGGAACACCGTCATGTGGACTGAAGTGACTGAAGGACCATTAAGAAAGGATAATGATACACAGCAATGTAACTAGTTGGAAGGAGGTGTCTAACAGGTACCAAAGGGACTGGGGGTGTTAGTTCCAGGCTTATTTGACATCTTCATTAATGGTCTTGAAGTGGGAGTAAACAAGAAGTTAATGAAATTCACATATTATACTAAATTGGGAGGTGCTGCAAACACCAGTGAGGGCAGAAAAATAACAGAAAGGGACCAAGAGATATTAGAATCACGAGCATAACAACAAAATGAGATTCAATTTGGAGCAAGGCAATCTAATACCAGCTGAGGAAAAATAATCCAAAACAAGCAATTGAGTGGGACAGAGAAACTTGGATGCTTAAAAAAGGCACAGAAATAGTAATGGATAGCAAATTAGATAGTCTGTAGTGTAACATGGCATTAAAAGAGGCCAATGCTCTTTTGGGCTACATACAAAGAGGTATCACAGACAGTCCCTCTCACTATAACACTGGGATGACTATGCTTGGAATACTGTATTCAGTTCAGGGCATCAATTTACCAGAAAAGTATTAGCAACATAGGGGCACTTCATAGCAGAGCAATAACAAGAGACTGGGGAGAGCAATTTATGCAAAGAAAATAAAAGAACTAAATATCAATATACTTTGGCTAAGTGACAACAAAAGGAAAACATGGAAACAACTGGACTATTTAAAGATTGTAAACATCAAAGAAGGAAAGGAATTTAGTGTGGAACAAAATGGTAGCAATAGAGGTAATAGGATGCAATTAAGAAAGGAGAAAAAAAGAGCGGAATATCAGGAAACTCCCTTGGCAATCAGGTGTTTGTTTGCTATTCTGTAGAAATAACAATACATTTTCTGGGTTTTCGGTAGACTCCACAGACCCACACTTTTCCCATAACAAAAATGTTTTGTTTACTAGTATTTGGCTATAGAAAATTCTCTGAAGTAAAGTGGTTGGAGCTCCATTGTCTTGGATATTTGAAACAAGACTAGACAAAACATTAGCAGTGGTTTAACACTCCATGTAAGTATTAGCTGAAATCAATAGCTTGAGATACAAATGAAGGACAAAAAGCATAACACAAAGAATCTAGTGCACAATTCTGAGCAAAAATAAGCAGAAAGAGTGAGGGAAAGAAGGAACATTGAATGGTTTCTGATAAAGAGAGTAAGAGAGTGTATGCAGCTTTATTCATTTCACTGGTATGCAGAGGAAAGTGGAGATCCAAGAAGCATCCTTGAAAGGATCTTTGCCCTAAAATCTGTGAAGAAATAAAGATTCTCTGTGCACAGCTCTCCCCTACCCTATGTACAATAGGTTTTATGAGAGTCCTCCAGCAGTTTTTCTAAAAAGATACAGAATTTAGTAAAGAATGAGTTCTGTTTCATAGGTTTTTGCAACCATCCTGCAGATTTCAATGGCGGGGATATAATTCTCGATTAAGTTGAACATGGTAGAGTAAAATAAAAACATACAGGAGACAGAGCATTTACCACTAAAAATCTATGGGACTTTTCTATAAGAATGTTGAAGTGTCAGGGGGCAAATTGGGCTGGCCCCTTCTCTGGTAAATAAATGGGGGAATCCACTGACAAGTGAATGCACCGTTAGGCTATATTATATTTTATACAGCTGCTCTCCACATTGTTGAACTGTGTTTAGGAGGATTAGGAAATAATTAGCAGAATGGCAACCATGGCAAAGGAGCCATACTGCCCGGAAACCAGAAGAGCAGTGGGGGAATGAGGAGTATAAGAACCCGAATCCATAACATATCTATGTTATAAAGGAAATTGTATTGTTAACTAGCAATTTTGCTGTCTGATATGATGTCCCCTACTAGACACTGATAGCAAGCATCTTTCATTGATGTCTGGCACATGGACTAGCTCTTTCTAGCATCAGTGTTATTTTGCTTGGTGATAAATATCGTAAGCTGTTCTGAACAATTTGATCTGGTTGTGTATTTTGAGCATCTCCTTCAATTCTCATTTCCTGGAGGTGCTCATCTCTCCTTTCTCCATACTAATCAGTTCTGGCTTCATTTTGCTGTCTGTTTATACATTGCTTTAGGGTCATTCCATGTGAAATCACCTAATTTCTAATTTATGACTTGCATGACTAAGTTTGATTAAAAACAAACAACAAACAAACAACAAAAAACCCTTGTATACAAACAATACATAGAGAAATGAAGAAACCCAATATATTGAAACAAATAATTTATGTCATTTTCAGGCAAACATTTAGAAATGTGGTGAAATTTATTCAGTGTTAAATGATTGATACCTCTTAATTCTAATGTACAATCCAGTCTAGCATTTCTTTTTAGTATGCTAACATATCTCACGTGTCTTTGCAGTAAAACTGCCCGTTATGTAGTAGTTTCCATACATGAGAAATATTGCTATCTAGATATAACCATATTGTGACATTTAACCTTGTGTGGAAGATTGTAATGACACTCAAAGATGGTGAAAAATGGTTGAGGAATAGGATAGCAACGCTGTGACATGACATGATTTATTTTTTCTGTAACTTGCTTTTCCCCTTTCCCCCTTCTTATTTCTCAGGAGACTAAAATGTTGATTTGAAAGCAGAAATGATGGGATGAATTTTTAACTGCCCAGAAAAGACAGGGCTGGGTAAAAGTTTTGGATAGACAGTTTAAGTTTGAGTGATGTAAAGAATGTCCTAGAGTGTCCAGTGCTGCCTGGAATCTATTGTGGGACAGAGGGAGATGTTAACACTCCTTGAGAGAAACCATCTTAGTGACTAATCTTGTACATACTTAGGAAAAGCTTGTGCATGAGGAGTTAGAAAGATATATGGCACTGTTGGTGAGCAAAACAGATAGCAAACCCCAGCAGTTCTATCACAAGTGGGACTGCTCTTTAGCACTCCCTGTAGGGCTAGGTGCAGCACTGCAGGTGCTCCCTGGCTTAGTCCATGAGTCATGGCTGCCTTCTTGGAGCAGGGCAGTCTGTGCCATGAACTTCGTGTCAGTCTATAAACTATTAAATTAACAAACTCACAATTTTGGCAGTCCTCCCTTTAAATAAATAAACATAACTTAAAAGGTAAGCTCTGAGTTGCAGCACTCGAAGGCAGGGCCCTCACTTGCCCCTCTGGTTCTGGGCTAGAACTGTGGTGCGCCTCCTCTGTCCCACTCTCACCAGCACAACCCCTGTGAAGAAGTAGTTAAGCCCTCTTAATTGGTCTGCCAAGTCCTGATTGATCAGTGTCTCTTCTAGGCGTCTGGAGTACTAAATATTGTTTGTAGCCCAGTCTGAGTGTTTTTTTTCCCTTGAGCAGGATGGTGTCAGGGCATCCACCTCTCCAGCAGGGGTGGAGAAAGCCTGATAGTGGAACATGTGATCAGATATAGGTATGCCATCCCAACAGTCACAGGATGATCTGTTTTTGTGCAGCAAGAGACCTTGTGTACATTCAGGTAGAGCCAGCACATTCAAATGAGCCTGAAAATGGTCTCATGAGCATAAGGAGTGATTTATCGTTTAAAAAACCACAGTTGTTCATATAATCAATGCAAGGGTCTGAGCAGCGGAACTCTCTGATGGGAGGCAGTTTCTTCCACTGTCACAGAAGACAAAGTGATGTCCAAATCCATAAATACAAAAAACAACAGTATATACAATAGAGTCATAAGAGCAACAAATGTAAAATCAATGGGGAACCTCAACATCTTAGATGTCTATATACAAATGCAAAGAGTTTGGGGAATAAACAGGAATAACTGGAACACTTAGTACATAAGCTACACTAACTTATTTGGCAGCACAGAGACTTGGTGGGATAAATCTCATGACTTGAATGTTGGTAGAGGGGGTTTTAGCTTGCAAAGGAAAGACAAGCAGGGGAAAAGGGGAGGTGATGTTACATTATGTATCAAGAATATATATACTTGTTCTGAGTCCAGAAGGAGGTGAGAGGCAGACCAGTTGAATGTCTATTATAGACAACCAAATCAGGAAGAAGAGGATGAGGCATTTCTAGAACAAATAACAGTTGAATCCAAAACATTTTAACTACCCAAACATCTGTTGGGAAAGTAATATGGCAAAGCACAAAATGTACAATAAGTTCTTGAAATGTATTTGTTTCACGAAGTGGAGGAAGTAACCAGGTGGACAGACATTTTTGACTTAATTCTGACCAACAGGGCAGAATTGGTAGCGAATCTGAATGTTATTGGCAATTTGAGTGAAAGTGATTATGAAATGATAGATTTCATAATTCTAAGGAAAGGAAAGAGTGAAAGTAGAAGAATAAAGACATTAGTAGGTTAAAAAAAACTGTTACAAACTCCAAAAACTGTTCCCCTGGGACGAAAATCTAAGGAGTTTAAGAGTGTCTCAAGGAGACATGTAAAAGACACAACAGCAAATTATCCCAGTGCAAAGGAAAGATAGGAAGAATAATAAGAGGCCAATATGGTTCCATCAGGAGCTCTTTAATGACCTCATAATCAAATAGGAATCCTACACAAAGTGGAACCATGAATGAACTGCTAAGGAGGAGTACTAAAGAACAGCACAAGAATATAAGGACAAAATCAAAAAGACTAAGTAACAAACTGAGTTGCACCTAACAAGGGAAAAAAGGCAATAAGAGAAGAGGTTTTTTAAAAAATATTTTAGAAGCAAGAGAAAGATGAAGAAAAATGCATTTGTAAGTTACTCCACAGCTCTGTCTAAGCTAGCACATTTATTCTTAAGGAAAAAGCATTACAGAGAAAACATGTAAACTTACTAAAACAATAAAAGAACCTGCATGCATGCTAACACACTTACCAGAGGTCACCCACAACTCCAACCTAAGTCTCTGGTAGATTTTAGTCAATCAAAACCCACAGCTGAATTTTCCTTGGGGTTGCAAATTCATCCATTTTAGATCCAGAACGGGAACAGACACTGGACAGATTAGTCATTTTTTTATGCAGCTTTGGCCTTTGATATGGGCCTTCTGTAACAGTTGCTTATGTTAAATCTGCTGTTATATAGTGGTTGCTATGATTTTCTTCTCTCTCTCTGCGCAATACAGTCAGTCAGTCTTAATGGCTGCAACAGTATGCATAGGCCTGTGTTTATAATCAGGGATTTGTGCTATGTCCACAAAACACAACACATACTTATTTAGCACCTCTTCAATATAGACTTTGTCACTCCCAGGCCTTAAGTCTCCCCCTTCAAGAGGCTACATACCATCCCAGTACACAATAATACATAAACTTAATACAATGAGGTCTTTCAATGATATTGTAGGAAATTGCCATATCTGTCACTTTGACTGGACACTTAACACAATTAATATTAAGAAGAAGGCAAAGGAAAGCATGCCAAAATAGGAAAGATCAGGTTAAAGCATATTTAGATAAAACAGATGTATTCAGAGCCTGTATTCATACCAGGGTACTTAAGGAACTAGTTGAAGCAATCTCTGAACCATTCACAATAATCTCTGACAAGTCATGGGGGACAGGTGAGGTCTCAGAGGACTGAAAAAGGGTAAACATAGTACCTACCTTTAAAAATAGGAATGAACAGGACCAAGGAATTATAGACCAGTCAGCCTAACTTTGCTATGTGGAAGGATACAGGAATAAAACTTTAAACAATCAATTTGTAAGCACCTAGAGTATAATAGGATTATAAGGAATACCCAGCATGGATTTGTCAGAAACAAATTATACCACACCAACCTAATCTAAATGCATTTATTACAAGTCAGACAATTGCTTTCTTGGGGAGGATGTTGTAGTTTTAAGGATCAGAAATTATTTTCTAGTTTTGAAGGATTTGTTTATTTCCATATTATGTTATAGGGAGGCAAAGAAACATTTCACAAATCCAGTTAATTTTCAAGAGTATTTTTTAAAACATTTTGAATTGACATTTTATTCCTGATAACACACCATGGAACATATCTATAAAATTAAATTTGGGTGTGTTTTTAAATAGTTACAGTATGGTGAGTAAATTCAATAGGAGTGATTGGAAGTTACTGGTGCTTAACTCAACTTTAGCTGGAAATCTGAACGAAACCTGAAAAGACTTACAACTTTAAATAAGGTGCAACCCCTGCTAACTGGCCCACTTTGGGAGGGATGACATCTCTCTGAAGCACCAATACTACCTTAATGTTTCTTTTGGAGGTAGATTGTGCATGGTGTCATACAACTGCACGAGGGTGAGGAAGAAGGTGCTAGGAGACCTCACTCCCCCTCCATTAACCCTGCATAGGAGAGCATATGCTACACCTGTATAAAGGATGACAGAGCTACTGATGCCCCATGTGTTCACTTGGCACTCCACATCAGGCAGGCTTCTCACTGGGCTCCTGAGGCAGCCCCTGCCCTCAACTTCATGCTGGGCATGACTTACTAGCCACAATTTTTCCTTCAAAATTCAGCTTGCAATTAACTATATTAAACACGGACATAACCCAAATTAGTTTGCTCTGTTGGCTTCAGATCAAATAGTCACTCTGCAAGTCAACAATATAAATATTGGCTGCAGCTCTCTTCAAAAAGAGTGACATTTTGCCAAACAAAAACAAAACTCCAAACAAATAAACAAAAAATAAAATTTTGTTAACAAGGAAACTAGCTTTAAATGGAACCAGAACTCTTAGAAGGCCAAACTACTCTCATCAACTTTGGGTTTCATTGAAAGTGTGCCCAACCTATGGATCTACCAAGACAGTGCATGTCTGAATTCTTTTTGCCATGCCTCTGCTTTTATTTCTTTTCTGTTGCTTGTAATCTGTTTAACTGGAGAATTTAGGAGCACTAATTTTGCTTTCTGTTAGGAGATAGTTTACCTTTTTATAAACCTCTCTGACAATGTGACCAGAATTTCAGTTGTTCCACAGTGGGTCTACAAAGAACATGGCAGTGAAATGTAGGTAAGGGAGACTAAATAATTTCTTAAAGCTTGCTTCTAATAAGTAGCTTATTGCCCCACACAGTAATGCTAGAAACTCTTAGGGAGTTTCCTAGGGTGACCAGATGTCCCGATTTTATAGGGACAGTCCTGATAGTTGGGGCTTTTTCTTATATAGGTGCCTATTACCCCCCCACGCTCTGTACCAATTTTTCATACTTGCTATCTGGTCACCCTAGAGGTTCCTTTGAAAATTTTATCATCTGCCATTAAACTTATGATTATGAAATTGATACATTTATTTCACAATTTACTCAACAAACGTCAAGTAAATGTCAGCTGAATTTTTTTTTAAGAAAAACACCTCTACACACTGACTGGCTGTAATAGAGAGTATGTAAGTTATTTTATTATTTGGTTAAAAGAAAGGCATTGTTGAATAGAAAGTCTGACATAAACATCTTGAGCTTCTTGCTCTGAATGGAAATTACTGATACTGTGGGAAATTTCCAAGTTGTGTGAAATTTCACTGCGATATTACTATATCACCAAACTGATGAATTTTATAATCACAAAAATGATAGGCTGGGCAGGACTACTGGCCGGTATAGTTCTATATAGTATTTAAAGAAAAATCTCTTTCAGGAAATGAATTGTTACTTGCCACACCTCATTCTGTAAACAGAAATAACTATAAAAGTAGAGAAATTATGAAATTGGTATCCTCTGAGCAGATGTATTCCCTGACATCTTCTGTATAGCTTATCTGAGGAGAGAAAACTTTGATTCCTTAAAGAATGGTATGTCATCACAGTGGTATAGACCCATTTTTACACAATTTTTGTAGACATTTTGTATACAAAATTGACAAGGGACTAAATATATTATGCCCTTTTTATCTCCTTTGTGGGGATCTTATATTCAAATCAGTGCTGCACACCTAAAAAATAGAACACATTTCTGGTACTTTCGGTAAGTGATAGTACCAGAAGTACAGGAATACCATTATAGCTCCTTAAAAAAGTACTAGAATGGTGATCAAAAGCATTCCAGCATGACTCGAGCCCTGACTCAGACTGAGGACTCATGACAGAGACAATTAACACTCTTTTGCTCTTTGAATTTTGTGCACTATTTATAGTTTAGTTTATCTTGAGTGAACGATATAATTATACATAAGTATAAATAATAAAATGTAAAGCAAATTCCTCTTTTACCTCATTCATCCATTTCATTAAATGATTTTTTTTTTGCCATCTGCCACCCTTTGTTCCTCTTCTACATTATTACCTACAGAGAGCATTAGTATATAAGTAATAAGGTATGTTAAAGACAAAGCCCTGCTTCTGAGGAACTCATAATGTACCTCTCACAAATATGATGCACTGAATTTGGATTCAAGTATTGGAGATATGGAAACTGGAGCTGGGCATATTTTTTCAGACAAATAATTTAGTCACCAAAAATGCACTTTGGGGCAATCTGAACCTATTCACTAATTCAGTACAAATTTACCAAATAGTTTTGGCCCCTACAAAATGTTCAAGTAAGATACAAGATGCCATTCACAGAACTGCAGCAGGCAATAGTGTTGCCTCCTTTATACCCAATAGCCTTGTGGTTAAGGCATTCACACGGGAGACCCAGGTTGAATAGAGGTCTTGCACCTCTCAGGTGAGTGCTTTAACCACCAGGTTATTGGCCATTCTTCAGGGAGGGGGAAAGGCTCTCTCAATCTCTCCTGTCAAAGCTGTTCCACTTTATTCAAATAGTTATTGTTCATGAGACTGTGAGAATGACTCTACAGGCCAGTAGTTAGGGCAGATGGATGAGGGGCAACACAGATTCCAGTCCTCCAAACCTGGGTCTCCTGCATCCCAGGGGAGTGCCCTACAACTGGACTAGTGCTTATATTCCTCTGTAAAAGGCCTTTCTACATTTCCTTTCATTTTAATACAAGAGAAGGTTAAGGTGCCCTAAATCAAAATGAAATGTTTAGTTTAGTTTCTAATGGAGCTTTTCATTCAACCAGAACAGACTTTTTTATTATTATTTTTCAGAACTGACAGTTATTTGTACAGCTCCAAGGGAGACTTCATTGGGGCATGAGTAGATCACCACTAAAAAGAAATACACTTTAAGGAGCTATTAAAATGAGAAGAGAGAGGCTGCCTGGCACATCAAGAGTGGGTGGGAGTAATTTGAATAATAGTCATTTTTCAGGGACAGAGAGACAAAGAGAACTGTTAGCAAACAGGATAATCCAGATGTTCCTATTATAGCCCACTACTTACAAATCTTGATCCTCGCATTTTGGTATTACTCTAAATGGCTCTGGGCACCATATAGAGGACTATGCCCCACTAGAAACTGAGACTCTTTTATGGTGTGTGAATTGACTTCCAATTTGGAGAAAATTCATGCAGAAGCTTGTTTGAATTTAGATCAGTAGATGAAGCATTAAAAACCAATGACTGGACCTATTTTCTTTTAAGAAATACATTAATGCTGTCCCACCACCTTAGCAATAGAGGAAAGTTTGTGAGTTTGACACTCCTGTACCAAAAGAGCTGAAGAGTCAGTATGGAAAGGGACTGTACTTTGCAGTAATAATTTGGCAAGTTCAAAAGTAGCATTGAGGGACTCTGAAAAGGACCAGAGACAACTTCCTTGAGTCAGAACAGAAATGTTATGATTTAGAGCCTTGCTGGTATGTGGAATAAGGTGAACAGATAAGTAAATCTTAATTGCACCAAAAGGGGATTGAAGGAAAATATATATTTTTTAATTTAATTCTAGAACAGGAATTTTATAAGTTTATTTTTGTGTCATTTTCACTAGGAAAGGCCCTGATCCTACACTGTGACCCCACATGAATGAATCCCTAACCCCAGCCCCATAGACATCGGTGAAGCTTCATGCAGGTGCAGTGGTCTGTGAATGCAGATCACATTGTGGGATCAGGGTCCAGATTTTTAAATTTCAAAGAAAGGACATCAGTTTATCACATTGAGAACTTGTTTGCAAAGTATCAGTGGAGTTGGAATTAGTATCTTGGAACTGATACAAGTGACTGATTATTTGAGGGCTTATAAGAGCGCCAAACATGAGAACTACTATTAACATATATGATTACATAGAATATTATACTATATGATTTCACATTTAAGATGAGTAAGAGAAAGACATTTCAGAACTCTGAAGGAAAAATAAAAAACTAAAGGGAAAATTTTGAAAAATAACCCTGAAATCAAAAGTAAACAAAATAAATATAGGCCATAAAGTTTCTATTTAGAAAACTGTTTGAGATAAGTGTATAGTAGAACCAACATATTTTTTAAGGTTTCAAAAGAGCTTTTCTTCAATCTTAGATAGTTAAATGCTCCCATTTTTCAGTTTGACCCATGATGCTTTATTTACAGAACAGTACAATCTAAATATTGAACAGCAAAAATATAATATTGACTGATTCTATATTAAGTAACACATACTGAGAGAAATCTTAAATATCTAACATGCGGCAGGCCTCCTCTTTCCTTCTTGATTAATCATTGCATAATCCCTTTTTCTACAATATAAAGGTTCACAGATAACTAGGCGCAACATATGCCACAGTGGCACAATTTAAATTTCACTACCATAGTAAATTCTGTTCCGATGAGCCATTATATCCAATGGAAATAATATCTAGTGGGACTGCAACCTGTTCCACCACTATACATCAGGATTCAAAGACCTTCATAATGAATCCCATCGTGTTCTTAGTACATGTGCGCATTCATGCATAGGTGGAAACGAAGAAATATTTCTAATTTCAGGGAGTACATCTTACTGTATTTTGCATAATGACTGTGAACATAATACATCAGATAAATGAAGGGAAATAGCTTTTAGTGCAATGTTCTGTCTTGGGAAAATAATAAATCAACAACCTATGAACTCTAGGTCCATTTGAAGCATATTTAGAGCCCTCATTAACCTATGGGGGCCAATTTGAATAGAAACCATTTTAATGAAGACACAGAAGAGATTTTAATAATTTATTATGATGAGAGAAATGAAAACCCACTAGAAATGGTAAAGATTACCCAAATTCTAATAATATCCAATGGTGGGAATATAACTGTCTGCACTCCGCTTCAAAGGCTATAGCCAAGACACAGACATTAGACTGCAGTGGGACATTATACAATACAGAAGAGACAGGACTTAAAGGAGGCAGCCCCCACTAGCAGTAATAAGCTATCTGCTCATCTGAAGCGGGGATCTTAATTGTTTGTTTTAAATAAAAATTTAATCCTTTATTTTAAGAAGCCTTATCACATGACATGTTCTGAAAATGTGACCATTTAGTGGTATTGCCAGCTATTTTAGGCTAGGTGCCATACATTATATTTATTTTGTACTGACATACCTTGCAGTAAGACTGCATGATTCTCTCTTTTCCTTCTCAGGACCATCACAAAAATGAGGAGCAGATCTCACTAGGCTATCTTTGCCAGCAAGAGTGAAATTAGATACAATGGATATTGACTATGGTAGTGTACATAATTATCGTCTTTAAGTCCTGATCTAAAAGCCTCTGTAGTAAACAGGAATCTTTCCATTAACTTCAACGGTTTTTTGATCAGACCCTTAATTAACACGTGTCTATCATTAGAAAAATATAGCCTCAGCATTCAGGAACAGAGGTGAAGGCATATGATTAAAGGGATTAATGAAAAATCTTACAGAAGTTGGTCCAATAAAAGATATTACCTCACCCACATTCTCTCTCCAATATGCTGAGACCAACAGGGCTACAACAACACTGCATACAAGAACCCTGTGACCTACTATATAAAGAAATACAATCCCAGCACCCAATTTTGTGAAACCTAATGGTGCTTGGAGAATGATTATTCTTTTTTAAAATTATTGAGCAAATTTTTAAAAAGATGCAACTGGAGATGCAATTTTTTTTCTGGTTCTATTTAGGTTTTTTTGGAGCTGGGTGAATTCTGCAATTTGTGTGTGTGTGGGGGGGTGGTGGAATTTTTAAACAAATTAACCTTGGCTTGTTGTGAGAGAACTGGATTTGACATAATCCACAGCCATATTGTGCACTTAACTTTCCTCCCCACAAGCTGAAAGCAAGGACACCATAGAGCCAGGAGAAAAAAATGGCCTTTCTTAGGCAGACAAAAACAGCTACAAGCTGCAGTTTTACCGACTTGGATAGATAAAGTAAAAGGAAAGATTCATGAGAAGGGCAGTGGCGTAGCCAGGTTTAGAGCACGGGGTAGTGGCGGTGCTATAAAAAGGCACCTCCCCGCTCCCCCTCTACTCACCCCGGCGGTGCTTTAAAGGGCCCGGGGCTCCAGCCGCTGCGGAGCCCCCAGGCCTTTTAAATCCCCGCCGGAGCCCGGCTCCGGCAGCGGGGCTGGGGGGGGGTGCTTTAAAGGGCCAGCGGCTCTCCACAGCGGCAGGAGCTGCCAGCCTTTTAAAGCACCCCCCCCAGCTCAGCTCTGGCAGCGGGGCGGGAGGGCACTTTAAAGGGCCAGCGGCTCCCCGCAGCGGCAGGAGCCGCTGGCCCTTTAAAGTGTCCCCGAGCCTGGCTCCCACAGCCGGGCTCGGGCGGCGCCTTAGCGCCGCTTCTCCTCACAGGGGGAGCGGCCGCTCCCCCTGCTCCCCCCCGGCTACGCTACTGGAGAAGGGGGAAGGGAGGGGAGGAATGTAGAAAACTGACTGACTTTAGTTGTGTTTGTAAGGTTTTTTTGCTGAAGCTGCTTTGTTACTGAGGAGAATAATTCTTACTGGCTGTTTCTAGGGGAAATTGGATATTGTTCGCCTATTAGGGGTTATTATGTGCTTTGCCCATTGAAAATTTATGTGCTTTGCCCACAGAAAATGTATAAAGACTTTAGTTAGAAAGTATGCTTTGGAGCAATCTGAGGAAGTGTTTCTTTGGGCAAGGATCTGGCACCTAAACTGCCCAACAGCTGAAGGGAAGAAAGGCCCCTGGAAGGCTGGTTGGTGATTCCTCAAAACCATCTCAGACTTTGGGTACATATAAATGTTTGGGATGCTTTGAACCTATTGTGACAGTGTGTGTGTATGTGCTTGACACCAAATAAAAATGTAGTTTTAGCCCTGGGCTACACTAGAGGGGGGGGTGTTGATCTATGATACGCAACTTCAGCTACGTGAATAGCGTAGCTGAAGTCGGCGTACCGTAGATCGACTTACCTGGCCGTGAGGACGGTGGCGAGTCGATTGCTGCCGCTCCCCCGTCGAATCCGCTTCTGCCTTTCACCGAAGTGGATTTCCAGAGTCGACGGGGAGAGCGTTCGGGGATTGATTAATCGTGTCTAAACGAGACGCGATAAATCGATCCCTGATAGATCAATTGCTACCTGCCGATCCGGCGGGTAGTGAAGACAAACCCTTAGGTAAGAGCACTCTTGTTTGTACCAATCATTTATCAGACAGAGGAGCTGTGTCCTCACTGATTTTTTCTTGACACCGCCTGGAGAGAAACAGTTAAGTTACCACTTCTTTGGGTTCTCAAAACCCTGGGTAACATGTTATGTTCATACCCATTTTGGGTGTGCTGTTTGCATATAATCTAGTGAATGAGTTTAGTGGCAAGAGTTTTCTCCATCACTGCACATTTTGTAGAATATTCACATAAGTGAAATTTTGAATTCATAAAACACAAATTTGAGAAGAGGCAAAATTGCTTGAATAAATTTGGTTATACATTGTTTTCCAGCTTCTAGTAATATTTCTCTTACAACCTTCCTAACACAAATAGTCTCATTTAAGACACTGGGATTACTTGTATGAAACATCAATCTTATAAGTGTCAATCTTTGGTCTTGAGAATTGGTCTTGAGACTGCATACAAAAAAAAAAGACAAAAGAGGGGGAGAGCAACAAAAATGTGTATTAATTTCCTGTCTCAATTTCCTCAATTTTTAGCTGTGATTTTTAAAAAAAAAATTTACTTTTTGATTTCCCATTTTTTGTATCTCAACTAGTGCCTGTTTCTATGTGTCAGTCATTGAGAAAGTAAAGAAGGAGATGACCTAGTAGATCATCATGTCCATTCCCTACTGTAGGAATTTTTCCAGCAGTATATTATTGAGTACCTTACCAAGTGTACTATTAAATAGCTATTAAGGGCAACTCTTATGATAGAAATGAGACAACTTCTAGACAGACAAGGTGGGTGAGGTAATATCTTTTGTCTTACCAACTTCTGTTGGAGAGGGAGACAAGTTTTCGAGCTTACACAGAGCTCTTCTGCAGATTTGGGAATTGTTCCACCTTGTATTTAGCTGTGACTCTCTGGGTAAATTTCCAGGACATGAAGAATATCTCTGCAAAAGCCCAAAAGCTTTTCTCTCTCACCTATAGAAGTTGGTCCCAATACAAGATACTACCCCACCCCTCTTGTTTCTTTAATATGCTGGAACCAACACAGATACAACACCATTGCATACAACTTGTAGATGCAGTATGTCTTTACTTGAATAATTTATCTTGAACAGTCAGTGCTGAGAACTGCCAATTCATTACAAGGTTAACACTCCAATAATTAAAGCTAATGCAATTACTTATCCAAACCCAACAGTTACTCACTCCCCAGCCTTACCCCAAACAAAGGACCCAACTCATCTCCATTTAAGGGAAACTTTAGCTCAAGCCTGCATATGTTACCACTACTTGAAAACTATGCAGTGATCTAATGTTAAAAGGCAGGCAGGATGGAGCAGAAGTTTGGGAAAGTTAGCCTAGGAAATGCAGAGATTTAAGGAAAATCTTCAGGGAGTGGTTACATATTTTATGGGTAATACTTCTGCCAGCTGCCAATCTCAGCAATAAGAACTGGGTTCAATCCATCTAGAGGTACTTTTCTAAAGGAAATAAAACTATGACATGCTCCTACTTAGGGCTGTTTTTGAATCTGGAAAATTAAAATATATCTGGTCATCTTTCTAAGTTGTTCTTACCCACTCACAAGCACTCAGGAGACCTTGGGAATATGGAATCACACACACACACTCACTTCATTTGTGGAAAAGAGAAAAGCAAACCAATAAAAGAAACAATATATTAGTTCTCCTATCAGAAAATGCCAATCCATCACACTCAGGCAAGTTTCAAAACCTGCTGGTTTCCTGCCAGTTTGCCCTCCTGGCTCCTCAACAGCTGGGCTGGTGGACTCCCAGAGCTGCCAGGCTCCAGGAACTTTGCCTGGTGGACTTTCATGGAGCATGAGATCCTTGGGACCTGCAGCTCCTGAAGCCCCCATTTCTCTGGGAAGCTGGGTAGCTGGTTCCTCACCTGGCTGGGTTCCCAGGGAGTTGAGAAGGCAAACATTTTGCAAAAAAATCAGAGAACCTCCCCCTTCCCCTCACTACAGAACAAAATCAACATCTTGTAATTTTTCATGGGCCCGAAAATTCTATTACCGCTGAGCTCTAAAACAAACACACATGAGCAAAATCCAATCAGTGTATCAGGAGTATGGTTAACAGCACAGCTCCAAGTATTAATTTTTGGCTTGTTAGTATTTGGCTTCTAGTGAAGTCCAAAGGTGCTCCAATGTGCAGCTAGCTTGGTCTAGTTCTGAGACATCACTCTGCCACAGCTAGTCTGTTCACTCCTTGCTGTAAAGTCAGCTATGTGCTGTTATCACCACCTGCCAGGGTGAATTGAACTTAGCTCTGAGCTGCTGCCAGTGTTCTGATTGGGTCTTGCTGCAAAGTCAGTTCTATGCCATCTTCACTGGTCCACCTCGGCCTTGCTACAAAGACAGCTCTGCAGTGCTCCTGCCCATTTAGCTTGCTTCAGACCACTCAAGTCTTACAGAAGCACTGCATGAGGGTTTAGAATCTTCAAGTAGGGACCCAGAGCAAAACTGGGGTGAGTCTCTGTTTCTTGAAATAGAGCTTGGTCTCTATGACGTAGCCCTCTACACTCTTTTGCTGAAACTGAATCCTTTTCCCAAACAAGAATCCACTCCCTGTACAGTCAGAGTGACCCATTTGCTCCAGGGCACCTCTTGCACAATTGCTATGCCCTTTTCTGAGAAAAGTCACAGTAACAATTGGAACATAGCCAAATTCCAATGAAAGTAGCAAAACAATATTTGGAATAATAAGTAAACAACTTTATAATGGATGTAAATGAGGCTTAGCAAAGCTTGTATTTTCTCTGTGCAGGGAGCAGAGAGTTCCATTCCTCTAGGTCTTTTGAGTTCTAAGGCTTACATATTCATAAGCTTGGAAAGATTATCAACATTTACCCATAAAATCTAAACATTGATTTCACTGCATACACACAAATCAATGATAAAATATATCCATTGATAAAAATCAAAATTTACATATAGGCAAAGTGAGAAGAATGCTGCTTGAGAACTTAGTAGAAGTTTGACTTAAGGCTGAAATTTTGACATATGATGTTGACAGCTCATATTTTAAATGTTATAAAGCTTTAAATTTTTGAATCTCAGTGTCTATTGTCATTGAGAAATTATTGTCTGACCACCTCCCTGTCTGCCTCCCCATAATTTCCCACAACTGTGAACATTTCAATGAAGAAAAATAAAAAATGCTTAAAATAAACATTGATATCTGTTAAAATTATTTTTTAAAATTGAATTCTGTCAAGTCTACATATCTAATAGTGAAAGAAACAGATGGATGAGTAGAGGAAGGAGGCAGATATTTACTTAACTGCTCTGTCTCTAAACCTATGTTTTACTTTGGTTCAGTTCTAGGGATGGGTGAAGTTTTGGGCTGTTTGTATTCCTTTACTGTTACCCTATATTGGTTTGCCTTTCACTGAGACCACATTTGGCACTGACACATCATTTCATGCCAGCGAAAGTGTCAGATGTGATAACTTTTGGTCAGGAACCTAGACCAGATTCAAAGTAGTGACCTAATGGTGACAACATCCCTATCTTATTACCAGTCTCCTGAGACCTCAAAAATCCTAGTATATAATATCTCACAATGTCAAAATTGTTTCCTTTGTTCCGTATACCTCTCGTTTACCTTCATTTACAAATAGCCCTTTATGACAATTTAAGATCCCGGGTGCTTAGCCTGGGAATCATGATTTAGTGGGTACAGATAATGGAGTCTTGGCTGTATTTGTAAACTTGCACCCTTAGCAAGTTTGCAGATGACACTAACCTGGGAGGAGTGGTAGATACGCTGGAGGGTAGGGATAGGATACAGAGGGACCTAGACAAATTAGAGGATTAGGCCAAAAGAAATATGATGAGGTTCAACAAGGACAAGTGCAGAGTCCTGCACTTAGGACGGAAGAATCCCATGCACTGCTATAGACTAGGGACCGAATGGCTGGGCAGCAGTTCTGCAGCAAAGGACCTAGGGGTTACAGTGGACGAAAAGCTGAATATGAGTCAACAGTGTGCCCTTGTTGCCAAGAAGGCTAATGGCATTTTGGGCTGTATAAGTAGGGGCATTTCCAGCAGATCAAGGGATGTGATTATTCCCCTCTATTCGGCACTGGGAAGGCCTCATTTGGAGTACTGTGTTCAGTTTTGGGCCCCACACTACAAGAAGGATGTGGATAAATTGGAAGGAGTCCAGCGGAGGGCAACAAAAATGATTAGGGGGCTGGAGCACATGACTTATGAGGAGAGGCTGAGGGAACTGGGATTGTTTAGCCTGCAGAAGAGAAGAATGAGGGGGGATTTGATAGCTGCTTTCCTCTACCTGAAAGGGGGGTTCCAAAGAGGATGGATCTAGACTGTTCTCAGTGGTAGAAGATGACAGAACAAGGAGTAATGGTCTCAAGTTGCAGAGGGGGAGGTTTAGGTTGGATATTAGGAAAAACTTTTTCACTAGTAGGGTGGTGAAGCACTGGAATGGGTTACCTATGGAGGTGGTGGAATCGCCTTCCTTCAAGGTTTTTAAGGTCAGGCTTGACAAAGCCCTGGCTGGGATGATTTAGTTGGGGTTGGTCCTGCTTTGAGCAGGGGGTTGGACTAGATGACCTCCTGAGGTCCCTTCCAACCCTGAGATTCTATGATTCTAGGGAAATACTTTGGGCCATATTCTACCCTCACTTTATACCTGTAAAAAACCACTAACTTTAGTGAAATTAACTGTCAGTTGCATGTGCACAATTGATGGAATTATCTCACCTACATAGTCAGCAGCTATAGGAGCACCTTGAGGAAGTTCTAGTTGAGATTCAAATTGAATTCCTTGACATTATTCAATATTTCAAAGGTTTAGTGCTGTCAGCCACACTTAACGTTCAGTATAACAGAGACCCTACAGGTTTGACAACTCACTTGTTTCTGTGACTGAATATTTGATTTGGGAGCTGGTGATACCAAAGACAGTCCTAAAAGAAAGTGCTTTTCAAAAGTATTTTAGTATTACCAATCTACAGCAAGATGTAATGTGCATTGCTAATAGGCTTTATTAGTTTTCACATAGAACCTCTGCTTGAAAAAGATATTAAATGTTACTAATCAATACAATTCATTTGGTTGCACAAGCATGTATACAATGGGCTTGTTATCAGTGCATAACACTTGTCGTTGGAAAAAAAAACCTCATGTAGAGATTTATCAAGTCACTCTGATTAAAGCCTGGCAGTAGGAAGATGTAACATATGAGGTGAATTTCAGTCATTCATACTCAGATGAAATCGGCATTACAACTTTCCAAACAATCATCTACATGACAATGCAATGAATATCTGGAGGAAGAAGCAAAGGGATAGTTATTTAGTGGCATGTTGTACATTCCCAAGGATGCTCACCCTGTGATAAGAGGAGCACCTAAGCCACAGCTTTATTTAATGTGACAACGTGAATTAACACAATGAAAACAAAGAATAATGCTTGCAGCAAAGCAGAAACAGATAACTTCTTAAATTTAGACCTCTCCTAGGGCTAATCAAAATAAAAGAGACCCCCTCAAAAAAAATTCCTCTGGGGGAGGTCCTTGAACTTACTCGACCATAGCATGTACCCAGGCCCAGCAATCTAATAAACCAGCCAACATTTTCTAGCTGTTCTTCCTATCCTGAAGCATCAGAACCTACACCAGGTATCTGAGTTACTATACTGAGGGAAAAGATTGGCATCCCGCAAAATACAATCCCAGTTAGCTTGTAAATTTCCCTTGTTAGAAATATTCTGCAAATACCCAAAATAATTTGACTACAAGATTTTAGAACACATCTCCTCCATGCATTACTCCTACATTTTCCTCAATCCTTTCAGAAGACAGCATGTCAGAGAAAAAAAATCTCAGATTTCTTGGTTAGGTGTCTCTTTCTCTTTCACGATCTTGTTTTCTCTCAGTAATAGTCTGTGATCCCTTTGATCTAAAACGTCCATTCTAACATCAGGAATTCTACTTATAGGTATTGTGACAAAGTTCCTCCTCTACCTCGGTGGGTCCTGCGCTTATTGGCGGATTTTGCTTGCCTCAGAGATCTTCCCCTCTAGTAGAATCCACAGTCCAGGTTAACTCCTCCTGTGTCTGATCTGGAGTTGGGAGTTTTCGGGGGAACCCGGGCCCTCCCTCTACTCCGGGTTCCAGCCCAGGGCCCTGTGGATTGCAGCTGTTTAGAGTGCCTCCTGGAACAACTGCACGACAGCTACAATTCCCTGGTCTACTTCCCCATGGACTCCTCCCAACACCTTCTTTATCCTCACCACAGGATCTTCCAGCAGTATGCTTTCTTACTCTCAGCTCCTAGTGCCTCTTGCTCCCAGCTCCTCACACGCAACCTCCTTCCACAGCTCCTGACATGCGCACCTCACTGGCTCACTGGGAGGCTTTTGACTAGTTTCAGCCAGCCCCTGATTGGCTGCAGGTGTCTCAATCAACCTCCCTGCCTTCTGGAAAGTTCTTAATTGGCCCCAGGTGTCTTGATTAACCTGGAGCAACTGCCATAAGGTATCAGGGATTTGTTTAGCCTGGGGCTAACATACTGGTTCCTTACCACTTTCCTATAGCCCTCTGGCCTTGCCCCGTCACAGTATTTATAAAGCTGTACTGTCTGAGGAGGTTATCCCATCCATTTTGAAATGTCAGTTGAATGATGCATCTTGTTCAGGCTTGTATTATTTGCGTTGACCAAACAGCTTGGTTCCAGATTTTTTGATCAATTTAAAAAGTTATTTTGAAGCCATATACACACAATCATGTTTTACAGACTAACTTAGTATCTTATTTCCAAATAAAACCTCTCAGTCTCTTAAGGGCCCTTTATATATACCCATTGTCCTAGCCTAAAGAACATGGGTCATATTCTCATCTGTTGTGAATAAGCATTGCATCATGGATTTCAGTGGAGCTCTGGTGATTCACATCTACAGAAGTATCTGGTCCCATGTGTATGTATATTAATGGACTTGGCAGGAGGTACTAACTTGAAATCAGGTCATTCTGCTTTGAAAAATATATGACTTATATAATTATTATTCATTCTTAACTCTGATTCCACTATGTGTCAAATATAAATTATGAACAGACTAACATTGGTTTCTCACCCTGACATGATGACATTTTTAATCCAAATTTCTGTACAAAAGAGGCTAAGCACTGTTATCACCACTGAACAATATGGAGGTACAGTCAGTGCTCAAACTAATTTATTTACGGGGAAATAAATACTGTGGCCTCTCAGATTACACTGCATGGAAACTGTGAATGTTTTGCTGGCAACAACTATACAGAGAAGGATCCATTGACAGAAAGCGACTGGGTCACAAATACACACTATTTTAATTGTGTACAGAAGCTATGGTTCTCATATTTCTATCTATAAAATTCTTATCCCTAGCTCATTCTCTTAAAGGGGGTTTTACAAGTCTGATGCTTTCTAACAATTTTGCTGATAAACTTTTCAGCTACTGTTCCTAAGACATGTACTTGTGGATAAACAAACATGCAGAGGAGGTTTGTAAAGGATTTGATTGGATAAAAATAATTAGTGATTGTTCAATGCTTGACATTATCCTGTGAGTGACCCTCATAATTAGTTAATTGATCATTACTTTTGTATTACTTCCGAGAGGCAGCTTCAAGAAGTCAGTGTTCACAGGATACTTCCTCACCCCACCAAACAGGATGTTACTGCAAATCCTGTTGACTACTAAAACTCAGAGAGGAAGCAAGCCTAGCTCTAGCGTATAATTGAATTGCTGCAGAAGGAAATATATTTTACTCACTGCCCTCAAATATATATCTATATCTATATCTATATCTTCTGTAGTCTGATCTATGGATTATTTATTAATTATATTGATTACTTAAGAATTCCCATTTATCACTTGGGTTGACAGGTTCTTGTCCCAAAATCAGGCCCATTTTTAGTAAAATTACTGTGTAGTTGGCAACCCCGATGTGCACAGCTGCACCACTCACACTATAGGAACTCTTCTATATTTACAATAATTTATTAATACATTTAGCAAAGTCACAAACACTCTTACTCACTAAGGTAGATAGAGATAATACAGAAAGTATATCTGAGCATTCATAGTCACACCATCCTTTGCAGCACAACCTGAAATGTTAGCCATTATCTTCCTCATCACAGCCACCTTCCTTATCATCATTAGTGGCCAAAAGACTACATATCTCTCTCCTCTAGTATACACAGGCTGGGATACAGCTTCTATAATATGTTATGCTGATGCCACTATGTCTAATGCATATTCAGTAGGGGTTTCTACTGAGAAGCAGCACCATGTGTGACAGAAAGCATAGAGTCGAATATAGTAAAAATCTTAAATGAATGAAACCGTACCATAGAATCTCTATGGATAAAAAGTCAATGCTTGAATAATAAGTGTATAGCAGTAGAAATATGCTACTGACCACCTGACCAGGATGGTGATGGTGATTGTGAAATGCTCAGGGAGATTAGAGAGGCTGCAAAAATAGAAAACCCAATAATAATGGAAGATTTCAACTATTCCCATGTTGACTGGGTACGTGCCACCTCAGGTCAGGATGCAGAGATGAAATTTATAGACACTGTTAATGACTGCTTCTTGGAGCAGCTTGTCCTGGAATCCACAAGGGGAGAGGCAATTCTTGATTTAGTCCTAAGTGGAGCACAAAATCTGGTCCAAGAGGTTAATATAGCTGAACTGTTTGGTAATAGCAACCAGTATATAGCTAAAATTAACATCTGTATTGGGGAATAATACCAAAGAACCCCCCCACAGTAGCATTTAACTTTGAAAAGGGGAACTACACAAAAATGAGGAAGCTAGTTGAACAGAAATTAAAAGGAACAGTCACAAGAATGAAATGCCTTCAAGATGCATGGAAATTAACTAGAAGCACCATAATAGAGGCTCAAACTAAGTATATACTCCAAATAAATACATTAATACTACTACTGCTAATAATAACAATAATCATTAATAAAACACTAAGAGGACCCCAAAATACTACTATGGGTAAACAACAGAGTAAAAGAGGTGGTTAGAGGGAAAAAGGCATCTTTTAAAAATTTGAAGTCAAATTCTACTTAGGAAAATAGAAAGGAGAATAAACTCAGGCAAGTCAAGTATAAATATAAATTTAATTAGGCCAAGAAGGAATTGGAAGTGCAACTAATAAAAGACACAAAAACTGACAGCAATTTTTTAAAGTACATTACAAGCAGAAAACCCGCCAAACAATCAGTAGGGCCAAGGGACAATCAGGGTTCTAAAAGAGCACCCAAAGAAGACAAGGTTGTTACAGAGAAGCTAAATGAATTCTTTTAATCTGTCTTCACTGCGGAGGATGTGAGGGAGAGTCCCACACCTGAGCCATTCTCTTTTGATAACTAATCTGAGGATCAGTCACAGATTGAGGTGTCAGGAGAAGTAGTTTTGGAATAAATTGATAAATTAAACAGTAATGTCATCAGCACCAGATGATGTTCACCCAAGAGTTCTGAAGGAACTGAAATACGAAATTGCAGAATTAACTGGTATGTAACCTAGCTCTATCATCAGCCTCTATACCAGATAACTGGATGCTAAAGACCCCAAAGGCAATCCTGGCAATTATAGGCCAGTAGGCCTAACTTCAGTACCAGGCAAATAGTTTGAAACTATAGTAAAGGACAAAATTATCAGACACATAGATGAACACTTTATGTTGGGCAAGAGTCAACATGGCATTTGCAAAGGGAAAATATGTGTCATCAATCTATTAGAATTTTTTAAAGGTGTCAACAACATGTGGAAAAGGGTGATCCAGTTTTATATAGTGTACTTGAACTTTGACAAGCTCTCATACCAATGGCTCTTCAAAAACTAAACAGTCATGGGGTAAGAGGGAAGGTCCTCTCATGGATCAAAAGCTGGTTAAAAGATAGGAAACAAAGGGTCAGAATCAATTATCAGTTTTCACAATGTAGAAATGTAAATAATGGGGTCCTCATGGGTCTGTACTGGGATCAGTGCTGTTCAACATATTCATAAATAAGGCTACGATTTAGTCATGGAGGTTGCAGAAGTCACAGAATCCGTGACTTCCAGTGACCTCCATGACTGCAGCCTGTGGCGTTCAGGAGCTGCAGGGTCCCCTGATGCCCAGTGGGGCAGGGAGCTGCTGGGTATCCACACCCACTTTGGCAGCCCCCACAGATCCAAACCTCTGTAGGTTGTGGGGGTATCCTGCAGCTTCCGGCTGCCACGGGCATCAAGGAAAACCCCGCAGCTTCCAGATGCTGTGGGTGTCAGGGGAACCCCCACAGCTTCTGGCTGCTGTGGGTCTTGGAGGAACCCCAAGCTCCTGGCTGCGGTGGGAGCCCCTGGAGCTGCGGGTAGCAGGAGACCCCCCAGCTGCCGGCTGCCATGAGCAGTGGGGGGAACCCCAGAGCTTCCAGCTTCTGCGGGCAGTGGGGGAACCTGCAAGTTGCAGGTGAAGGGGGAAACCCCAGATCTCACAACTGCCGTGAGTGGCGGGTGCCTCTGGAGCTTCAGGCATCAGGAGAACCCCCAGCTTCCAGCTGCTGTGGACGGTGGGGGCCCCTGAAGTTGTGTGTAGTGGGAGAAGCCCCGCAGTTCCCAGCCACCATAGGCCCCAGAGGGGGCACCCTATATCTCCCAGCCACCATGGGAGGTGGGGGCACCCCACAGCTCCCAGCCACCACGGGATCCCAGAGCTGCAGGCGGCAGGGGTACCCCACAGACCTCAGCTGCTGCAGAGAGTGGGGGCCCCCTGCAGCTCCCAGCCATGGGTGGAGGGGGATCCTGGAGCTCCAACACCCAACCCACACTGGAGGCCTCCAGAGTTCCTAGCCGCTGCGCAACTGCCATGCTGCAGGCAGTGTGTGGACCTGTAGATCCCCATTGTGTCAAATATATTTTTAGTAAAAGTCAGGGGCAGGTCACGGCTTCCATGAAAAGATATACCTGGGGCAAAAGACATATCTGGCTTCAAGATTAAGGTTGATAAATTTATGGAGGGGATAGTATGATGGGATAGCCTAATTTTGGCAATTAATTGATCTTTGACTATTAGCATTAAATATGCCCAATGGCCTGTGATGGGATGTTAGATGAGGTGTGATCTGAGTTACTACAAAGAATTCTTTCCTGGGTGTCTGGCTGGTGAGTCTTGCCCACATGCTCAGGGTTTAGCTGATCACCATATTTGGGGTCAGGAAGGAATTTTCCTCCAGGGCAGATTGGCAGAGGCGCTGGGGGCTTTTGCCTTCCTCTGCATCATGGAGCACGGGTCACTTGCTGGAGGATTCTCTGCACCTTGAAGTCTTTAAACCATGATTTGAGTACTTCAGTAGCTCAGACATAGGTGAGGGGTTTATTCCAGGAGTGGGTGGATAAGATTTCGTGGCCTGTGTTGTGCAGGAGATCAGACTAGATGATCATAATGGTCCCTTCTGACCTTAAAGTCTATGAATCTATGAGACCTGCCCATGACTTTTATAAAAATATCCATGACAAAATCTTAGCCTTATACATAAATGATCTGGAAAAGGTGATAAACAGTAGGATGACAAAGTCTACAGGAGATACAAATTTACTCAGGATAGTTAAATTTAAAACTGACTGATAACAGTGACAAAGGGTACTTATACAACTGGGTGACTGAGCAACAAAATGGCAGATGAAATTCAATGTCGATAAGTGCAAAGAAACACTCATTAGAAAACATAATCCCAACCATACATTCAAAATAATGGGGACTAAAATTAGCTGTTACCACTCAAGAAAGAGATCTTGGAATCATTGTGGATATTTCCCTGAAAACATCCACCCAATGTGCAGCAGCAGTCAAAAAAGCTAACAATGTTAGGAAGCATTAGGAAAGGGATAGATAATACAGAAAATATCATGATGCCTCAATATAAATAAATGGTATGCCCATACCTTGAATACTGCATGCACTTTTGGTCAGGCCATCTCAAAAAAGAGTTAAAATTAGAATTCAAAAAGGTACAGAGAAGGGCAACAAAAATCATATGGGGTATGGAACAGATTCCACATGAGGAGAGATTAAAAAGACTGAAACTGTTCACTTTAGAAAAGCGATGGCTAAGCGGAGATATGATACAGGTCTATAAAATGATGAATGACGTGGAGAAAATGAATAAGGAAGTGTTATTTACCCATTCACATCATACAAAAAACACTGATAGGGATCAGATTTAAAACAAATATAAGGAAGTAATTCTTCACATAGGCAGTCAACCTGTGAAATTCATTGCCAGGGGATGTTGTGAAGGCCAAAATTATAACTGGGTTAAAAAAAGAGTTGGACAAGTTCATGGAGGATAGGTCCATCAATAAGTGTTAGCCACGATGGCCAGATATGCAACCCCATGCTCTCGAACTCCATAAACCTCTGATACCTGAAGCTGGGACTGGACAATGGGATGGATTGCTCTGTTCTGTTATTTCCCTCTGAAGCAACTGGCACTGACCATTGGCAGAAGACAGGATACTGGGCTAGATGGACCACTGGCCTGAACTTGCATGGCCATTCTTATGTTCTTATGTAACACAACACTGTGGGGTAGTGATACGAGTGTTTCATTATTTTTCACTTATTGTTGTCACTTATTTCCATGAAATCTAGATGGTCATTATTCTTGACTAGGGCACAGAATAAGGATACTATATGTGTTCTGTGAGAATAATATTTGAAGTCTCTTTGCTTGGCGTTTGTATCATTGCATATATATTAACGAATAAGGTGTCTGGGTGTGTGATAAACACACACAGAGTGAATCCACTTTCATTGGTTGTTAGGTAAACAAAAGTGTCTGCCTTCATGATCACTGGTTAGTCAATTATACTTTATTCTGATAATGTAATACTTGTATTGTGGGGAGCTTTGAAGGGTGAATATCTGTGAAAACTAGCGAATGAAGCGCACACAATGTTACTGTTTTTCTGTTGGTGCAGTTGAACTAAGGTCTGTAAATAAAGCATTTTTTTCCGTAATTTGCCTCTGGATTCTCATTAATAATTATTCCCAAAAGAACAAAGTCTCATCTTAATTAAAATGATAAATACACCACTGGTTCACCATTACGCATAGAGTTTAAAATGACAGTGTTTAATTTGGATTGTCTTCATATACTGATGTGATTGAACAAACATTTACATGGGAGAATCTTGCTGTGTTTCACAAGAAACTGCAAACATAGTGATATGTTAGCATGGGTCAACTAAGAGTCCAGACTTTCACTGGCATCAGTAGAAGCAGGATAGGATCTTATGTCATGAGATCATGGCACTGTGCTATACTGTATTCCTGGAAACTGTTACATTTTTGTCACATTCCTAGAGATCATTGTATTTCAAGGTGGGTGAAGAGTGTGTGTTTATGTGGTGAGGGAATGAATTCTCTGAAGAAGGAGATGATATGGAGTTACCACACACACCCCTTCCTCCATGAACTGGAAATTCTAGAGGCACCATACTTCAGGCAAGCACTATGCTACCTATGAATTTAAGTGGTGAGTAGCCACTAGGAAACCCTTTGAAAAAAGTAAATATTCTCACCAAGACAGGGCCAGATCCATGGGCTAGTGAAGAACACAGGGCTCCTGGACTCTCTCCACTACTTTTGGAGAAGCTAAAGTAGTACGGGACAGCGATTGCCTTGCTCAGTCCTTGTAGCCCTCTTTTTCTTCCTATTCACCAATGAAAAGATGGGCACAAGCTTGTCCATAGTTTGTAAATCAGTTTATGTTTGTAGAGCACTTTGAGTTCTATGAATGGTAGGAGGTAGGTCAGTAATCATCATCAAAAGGAAACAATGACAAATAATAACGAAACCTCTTTTGATTAAAACTTCATACACTAAGCATTTACGATGTAAGAAAACCTATTATATCAGCCTCTTTTTGCTGTGATTCATTCAATGTCTTGCTTTCCCTGTATCTCTTTTCTCATGGGGCCTGCTCCATCAGTCTTAATTCAGGAAAAACTCTGACTTGAGTGAAAGGGGTTTTTGCCTGCTTAAGGAATAAAGAAGAGTGTCCCTGGAAAGTAAGAAACTCATCTCATCAGCATTGATCTACATGAAGTTTCAATGGCCTGATAAATGAACTTGTGTAGTTATGATTTCTACTAGGTCAAAAAGGTTTGCCTTAACTAGTTCATGCCTTTCTTCCCTCAGTTTCTGAACTGGAGATTATGACTTCCTGCTCTGTGTTCTTTTCCCTTGGAAAAGATTCAATCAATCAGTTTTAGCAATAACCTTCATAATTTATAAAAGTCAGGTCACTGCAAAATATATTTTTTCCTTATGAGAATAAACTCATCCTCGTCAGCCTTTTGTTCAGAATTTATATCACTGAGATTAGTGCCTCTACTCTTCTGAACCCCAAAGAGCAATTATTACTCCTCTTTTTGAAAGTATAACCAGTACCAGATACTAGATCTTTCCTGTGCCTTTAGAGGAAATCCAGCTCTATGTATTTTAGGTATTTATAGAACATATATCTAGGCACTGAAAATAATACTTAGCAGTAGGAGGCAGTGTTGCCTAGTGGACAGAGTGCTTGAGTGAAAGCTGGAAGTGCTGGGTTTTATTCATTGGCCTGCTGGGTGACTTTGGAAAATCATGTCACCAACTTGTACCTCAGTTTCCCCATTCACAAAATGTTAAGTACTTTGAGATGTACTAATGAAAGTGTTCTATGAGAGCTAGGTATTAGTAGTAGTAGTAGTTCAAAGCAAGTTGAAGACATTCAATCACACTCACATTCATAACTCCCCCATGAGGAAGGCCATTATTATTATCCCCATTCTATGGTGGAATGAATGAGACACAGAAATGTACACTGGGTTCTCCAAAAATCACATAACAAATTAGCAATGAGCCTAGATTGCAAATTTGGACTTCCTCACTCCGAACTCCCTGCTTATTCCTCCAGACCTTCCATTTTCTAACAAAACCATCACCTTTGACTTATATTTCCATAGAATACAACCAGAACTTTGGCTTTCTGCATCTATCTGTACATTATTTTGAACTCTGAAGGCTTTAAAACTTGACACCCCTAACAAATAAATCTTTCTTGCTACAGTACTTTTCACTTGAGCATGTATTTATATTTGTTCTCCAGGAGTCAGGATTTAACATTTATCTTCATTGACCTGTATTCATCACCCACAAGTACAGATAAGGGAACCAAATATCTTGTATCAGACTTCATTGTTCCTCATTAGTTGCTCTTCTTCGCAATAAGATATCATCCAAGTAATCAATGAAAAATATCCAGAAGCTGTTAGGAAGTATTAAACAAAATATTGGGTTCCAATACAAATTCTTGTACACTGACTAGTAGCCTCATTCAAGCTCAGAAATAATTCATTTACTATTACCTATTTTTTGTCCATTAGCCACTTTCCAGAACTTCATTTCAACCTGCAAACTTTCCTCTCCTTGTAAGTTCTTTGAAATCCAGACATTGCTCTCTTAAGCGACATATCAGATACTCCTTCAAAACCAAAGCTTAACTATATCCATTGCAGCCTTCTCTTCTGCCATGGTATAACTACACAAAATTTATATTCATAATAATTATTCATTTTCATTATGAAACAACCATTCCCTGCAAAAAAGTCTGTTTCAATTGTGAATCAAAGTAAAAACAAAACAATTACAAATACTAGATAAACCCTCTACATGTTTAAAGAAAAACAAGCAAGTGAATTCAAATAAAAGGTCAAATAAAGGAACTAAATAAATTCAGAGACTATAGTAATCAACATAAAAAAATCTGTTTTGGAATGAAAAGTTATAATAATATTTGTTTAAATTTGTGAGAGCTGAAATGTAGCCTCAGGTGGCCCAAGTTCCCCACCCTGGAACTTACCAGAGGATAGGCATGATCACTTACTGATTTAAGGCCAGACTCTGCTATCTGTATTCTTCTACAGGGTGAAATCCAAATCTATTGAAGTCAATGGCCAAAGTCCCAACCGTTTCAACCCTTGAGTAGTACCTTGATGCCAATGGAAATAAGTGCATAGTTAAGAGGAAACAATGACAGTTGCGCCCTTAAGGCACGGTGCTAGCATCTTTAAGCAGTGGGTGGTATCTGGGTGGATATACTCCTCAGCCTAGCTCAGAAGAAGCAGGTTGAAGCTTAAGTGATAATTGCACAGCCTTCCTGTGCAAAGAGGTGGTTTCTTTAGGTGGCAGATCTCTGTATATTGTAGTTAAGGAAAGCTGGCACCCTTCCTCTCATTAAGTGAGGCATTGCTAATGTCCGTAGCCCAACAGCCAAACAACTTACCATGCTTCCTTTATGCACTATTTGCATTCTAATAAATTTTATCACCGATATGCTGTCTTAAATGGAATGAGAAACTGAAGCAGGAAGAATGGGATTGTTACCCAGGTAAATTACAACACCCCTAATGCCCAAATGCTTTCCATTCTTACTCTGTGCAAACTTGCTTGCATCTAGCCCTAGTTATTATCAGAGAAATGGATTTTGTATGTGGTGTCACTTGGAGCCACTTTCATTACAAGCAAAGGTTTGAGTTTGAGGCCAATTCAGGCCTAGGATTTGCTTTTGGATTTGGCAATGAAATCCATCCAAGTGAAATCCATTTGAAGTGAAATCCATCCAAGACTTAAGGGACAGTCTCAAAGGTGGGAGGCTGTCTGTGAATGCGGAATCCCCCCTAGGGCTAGGAGGTATGCTGGGAAACTGTTGAAAGGCAATAGTAACTTGTGTTAGAAAAAGAGAATGTATCTAATACATAAGTGTAAAGCCTGAGGTTTCGTCTCTACTTGTGTAACCTGTATGTGTGTTTTCTGTGTAACGTGTACGTATTTGAATTCCCTTACTATTTCATCTTTGAATCTGTGGTTTTTTTCTGTTAAATAAACCTTCTGTTTGTTTTTACCCCAAGCAGGTTTCTGTTGTGCAAACTATGTGAAGTCTAGGTGGTAAAATAAACTTATAACTGGCAGGCTGGTTTCATGCTTTCAGGCGTGACAAATCAGAAGGGCATGGCCGAGTGTCTGATATTTAAGAAATTGGGGACTACAAATCTGGGCAGAATTGAGTGCATGATTCTCCTTCCGCTTACACCAGTTTTATCTAGTAACTCTTTTGACTTCAGTGTAGTTACTCTTGATTTACACTAATGTGAGTGATAGGAGATTAACGCTATGAATTTCTAAGCCCACTTAGCTGCCTATAGAGAGCAGACATTTTTTAAAAACAAACATTTACAGGCCCAATTCTACCATCCTTAATCATGCAGTACTAGGTATCAGTAGGTCCCATTGATTCTTGTTGAGTTAGGTTCCTATCTGAATAAAGGTGAAAGAATATGACCCTCAAGTTTTTGGAAAGTCTTAATAAATATTAGTTTTCTTAACTTCACTCCTCCATCTTTTTATACAGATACTGTGGTTTCTGCTGTTGCATTACCATACACTTACGTTTTGCAATCTGTTCTCTCAAATCAATTTGATACAGCTTGAGAATGCGGGCAAGTTTGTATTTGTGCTATAAAGATGTTACAGTGGGGGGAAAAGAATGAGAACAGTATTGTAGCTGCAAACAAATCAATTGGACTGTATTAAAACTAAACGCATGATGTCAAAGATGAATGTAGAGACAGAAACAGGGACAGAGATTACCAAGGGGTCTAGACACACACAATGATTAATCATTACACACACCCTGAACAGAAAAGCACAAAGCAAAACAGTTTTTCCTTCTTGGGTTGGATAGTCTAGAGAAAAAGAAAATCATATTATGCTCTCCATGGATGAAGAAAAAGGGGAAATAGAAATTAACTGTCCCTTTTTTGTGTGGATGACTAAAAATCTGTCATTCAGCTACCCTGTGTTTTCATTTTTTTTAAAGTATTACCATAGCATATGTCTTAAGTTTGGACATAAGAAGAGTTTGTATATTTTTATTACAAAAGAGTGTCTGTACAGAATTCAATCTTATATTAAATAATGAAGCTCTGCCATAAAAAATCGGTTTCACTAGTTTTAGCAAATAAGAAGACAGCCTAGTGCTGCAACATTGTATAATGTATGAAAAAGAAACAGTTATAGTATGTCAATATTGAAACCTAAGGATTCTGTAGTAGGGTTCTAATTACTTTGAGCATCACTCTCTGGCTCCCCAGGATATGTTAAAATGGCAAAAGACTATTTATGTGCATTACACTAACATATAGAACTGAAACAGCACTATGTTGCTTAAACTGATGAATTTCTAGATTCGGAGATAAATTCCACCATCAGACTGAGGCTGCTAAAACAAATTTGCTTGTAATACAATATGATAAAAGAGCCTATTAGTATAAAAAATTCATTCTGCAGAAATAGCTATGAGGACTAGGTCCCAGGAACATTAGCATGTCAGTTGGGGGCAATATATTATAGTTTTATTTAAGATTATTTGTTAGTTACTAAGCTCATGGGATAAGAAAAATAGATATCTATTTTTTTATATTTTTTTGGCTCCCAGTGACTCATTGTATGAACCCTCCCAACCCCATTTTAAGCTGGGTTGTAAGGGACAACATATTTTGTTTAAGACATCAGATGCACCTTTTCCTTTCTGAACAGCACATGGAATCTTTTGCAGTCATAATAAAATGCAGAACAATTTATTCATCTTCTTGACAATGGGGTACAACAATTGCAGTAATAGGAATCTATTATTGAAGTCAGCGTGAGCTGTGAATATTCAGTACCTTTCAGAAAGTGCTCAGCACCTCAGAGGATTGTGCCCTTAACTCACGGCCACTGTACCCTTAATTCACTGCAAATCTTCTAGCAACCAGCTCTAGCTTCAGATTAAGTTTAGAACACAAGAAGGATTAGCTGTTGCATAGGATGCAAATACTGATGCAGTTTCTAGTCTCCCCCTGATATTTATATATACCAAATAGAAGACAGGAAATGTTTTATTTAAGCTTGTGTTTTAATTTTTTAAACTTTTTTTCTTGCTTCCCCACTCTCCCCAGGTATCTTATGTCCTATTAAAGAAGAATATAATTTAAGGCTCATCTTAAAATGTCTCCAGCATGCCATAGATGTTGGGGGAAAAATGGCCATATAGGCCAGGTGAAAAAAATAGATGGTAGAATGAAATACCTCAGAGGACAGTTTTGTTGTACAATATTTGGCCTTAAATAAATGTATGGGCCTGCTCCTGAAAATATATTACACATTTCAGAGGAACAGTAATTAAACTGATCCCTCTAAGCCTTTTTGATAGGCCATTTTCAGAATGAATGGTTGATGCTGAGAAATGGCACTTGGCATGTAAGAACCCTGCCTTTAGGGTATTATTCTCCTTGCTTTCTCCTGTTCATAGAATTTTTACTTTTTTCCCCACCAATTTACAGCACTGTTATCATCTGCTAGCTTAGGTAAAGATAACCTAAGATACAGATGTAAAATAAGAAAAATATTTGTAACATAAATGTAATTTGTTTTTGTCACTGAATAAAAATGATTAATAAGAAGGCTCCCATATAAATCCTGGGGAAGGATGACAGATTTAATGAGTTGATCATGATGGAAATGGCAAATTTTGCAGTTTTTCATTGATTAATGAAAACAGATATAAACCAAAGTCACTTGAACTAAATTGTTAAAAATAATTATTACCTGCCTGAAATGTTTTTTATGATGAACAAATATAAAAATGAATGTCAGTCTCTGACCAGGACCTATAATCTGTTCCTTAGAATGAAATAAACAACATGTAATGCTATTGATTCAAGCTCTTAATCTTCAAGGTAACTGGCAGCTCCCTGAGTCTTGGTGCTAAAAATTGATTTAACACCATTTGTAGAAAAATGAATTATTTTTCACAACTGACGAAACATCTTTTTGTGTGTGTGTGTGACTTGTGTTTACTTTGAACATGGGCAAGTTCTTATCTGTTACTAATTTGTGAAGTATTATAAAAATATTCAGTTGCAGAAATATAATACATTTAAGATGAAAGCTATAGTATTTTGTCTACATATCCTTTTGATCCTAAAATTCCAAGAAAGTTGTATCCAAATGAATCAGCTAAAACCTTCTGTTATCTCTGGGACGACTTCAAAATGTGCCAACATCAGTTGACAGAAAAGTCTTACCTTTTTATATTGTGTTACAGGACATATTTCATATGAATTCAGACAGTCTCATTTCTATTGATATGGTTTTATACTTTTATACCATTTCTTTTTTGATCTATGTATAAAATAGTGGCAATTCATTTCCATGGACTATAAAGTCATGTATTTTCAGCCTGTCTAACAGCTGATATTTATATGTCTTATCTATTCACTGCTAGCAAAGTTTTAGGTTCTTTAACTTTTCTCAGTTTTCAGAATATGTATTGAGATCAGCAGTGATATAAGAATTTTGTCATATTGCAAAGGTTTTTTTCTAAAATACGCCATATCATTTTATTAATCTCAGTTTTCTTAACATGTCATTCTCAAGGTATCCAGTTTTCTCCATTCCCCTTAGAGCTTACATGCCTTATCTGCAATGGTAATGGAATGTCACAATTCTTGCATAGATAGTGCTCTGTTTATAGCCACGTTAGAAACTTTTGAGGTTCTTTGTTTGTGTTGACAGCTGTATGTTTTTGTGTATACTAGATTTGTTTTGGATTTGGATTATCTCTCATCAAACTGTGTGATCCCAAAAATAATAAAAGGCGTAAGATAGGAACCATAAACATTCCAAATCTACAATGTTCAGGAATATGCCATAGTAAAGATTCAAAGCAATCTTCATTTCCCAATTAAAACAAAGAATATCTGAAGCAAACATATGAGCACTTAGAGACATGGTAGAAATAACCAAAATGGAAAGTAATGCATGAAAGGAATGGAAGGGATGTCACTCAAGGAATCAAGAAAAAAAGGTATGGAGGCTATTCAAAATCCTTTAAAAATTGAGCGCAATATAAGATATTTAACATTTAATAGAAATCAGTATGACAGTAGAAATACAATACTATTGATGCTATTGATCAATTGAAGTTTATGCCTTTTGATAGAATATAAACGTTCTTCCAGTTGGAACACAAGCCTTATGAGCTTAGATTTTTCTCCCTCTCCTCCCACCCCCGTACCCGCACCGCCTACCTTTTTTTTAAAGCCACTAGTAGGTGTATTAGAAGGATATTGAAGCCCTGACTCCTGTGACTTCCAACCCGCTACCTACATGATTACTTGTGGGAGGAGTTTATGGAATAAGGGGTTATGTTTCGCACCTGATCCAATGCTAAAATCCAGTTCCTAAAAAACTGTGCGGGGTGAGGGGGGATGAAGAAATGGGGCCTTCCTCCCCCTTCTTTTCTTTTGCAGATGCATAAACCACAGGCACAATCTAGCCCAAAGTTAGAAATGTCAGTTCTCTACAACCAAATAAAGTGCAACATGTCTCTGGTTATTTTACTGATCAGTAAATAAAAAAGCATTTTGGATTTTGCTGTATTAATCTTCTGACTGGATATTGTACTTGTAACACTGTTGCTGTTTGGCAACAAGTCTCTTAATTTGAGGTATTATTAATTACATTAATTTTGTAGTGCTTATTGCTCTGTAAAACATGTGCCCACTGATATTCTCTGGTCTTATTCCTAACATTAAAAATAATAAAACAGCAAAATTTCACATAAATCCACTAAAAAATAGAGGTTGTCTCCTCACAAGAGAATCAGACGACATTCACACATTCACTTACACCCTGAATCAACAAAATGCTTAAGTGTATGTTTAACTGTAGGCACCTGCTTAAGTCTCCCAGTGATTTCAATTTAATGATTAAGCATACAAATTCAGGCTTCATTAGCCCTATAGGAGATGTGAATTCTAGAACCAAAGTTGAAACATAAGCTAGTTTCCCAGCTAATCTCAACTAATGGATGGGCTCTAACACTGCCAAAGATCCAAACTATATAGGACTTTGTTGAATAAAATATAAAGCCCTTGAAATGTGTCAAAATCAAACTGGTGGTGCAATCTATGGATCACACTGTCACATGTGGATCACTGAGAAACGAGGCTGATGAATTCTCAGGGTCTGTCTGAGGAAAGAAATAGCCCTATTTGTGAGGAGTAGACTGTAGGACACATTTCTTCTGCCCATAAAGAATTCTCAGGCTCCTTTCATAATAAAAAATCTTCAGTGTTCAGGCTCAGGATAGATGTTTTCATTATCTCTCAATCACTATTATTCTTAATCCTGAATATATTCAAATTTCCTTTGATATCTAAATTATAATTTTTACCTTCTTTATTCTCAAAGAAAATATACTGTATGATATTTTCCCAGAGAATTCATATCAGGGGAATATATGCTGCTTTTAATACTCATTTCACCATAGAAGGTACTCCTTTCTTTCAAAATTATACTGCTTTGTTGAACTGACTTTAGAGGTTGAAGCAACTGGGTCTTGATATTACTTAATAATTTTTAAAAGAAAATTTGATTAAATGGAGTTCTTTATGAAAGTGCATGCCAGGAGGATATTGATTTCTATTTGCTAATTATGTCCCATGAGACTACATGGCCTTGGCCTCTCATTCTCCGAACAAAAAAACAAAACAGTAAAAAAAATTAACCAAGCCACACTACAATCTGTTATAAATATTTTTGAATAATACTGGTAATTTTTCTAATTTGAATCAGACCTTGTTATTTCAGCTCATAAGACAAATTTTATTTATGTTTTAATAATCTAGAGAATGTAATTTTAATGCACAATTCTTAATTTTCTGGAGTAATTTCAATTGTTATGGTATTAACTTAATATTCAAGAGGTTATTTTAGGAGTATGGTTCATTACAAGACACTGATTTTTAAATTGTAAAAAAGAAAAAAAATCAGTGGGAATTAAGGACTTAGTGTAAACTCACAAAAGCCAAGAAAATGATAGTTGAAGCTTTTCAATAGTCTCCTTCAGGGACAAAACCATGCCTATAATTTGCAGCATGTTTTGTGACGCATGTAGTAATGCCTATATTAAATTGCCCAATCATTTTCACTCAAAATGGTAATTGTCAGAAATTTTAAAACTTTGACGAATTCTTACTTTAGCAACGAAAATTTGAAATTTTTTTCAGTCCAGAAATGATTTTAGGAGGAAGTTTTGAGCAACAACAGCTCTGTTGTTTTTGAGAATAAGAAGTTTTGCTACTATATAAAAATGCTTCAGAAGAAGAGGTTGAAAAAAGTGAAGTTTGATAGGGGCATGGAACTGCCTTTTGGTGGACCAGTGAAAACTGGAGGTGAGTTAGCCAATTTATAAAGGCTAAAAGGTGACCTTCAAAAGAAAATAAACTGATACTGTTGTCTTTTTTGTTGTTGCGTTTTTGTGATGCTGAAGAAAGCCCTGAATATATTTTTTCTTTTACTGTTTTTTTGTATCACAAATTCACATCATCTGTGTGCTGGAAGACAAGGATGGCTGGAGAACTAGCAAACTGGTGACATCACAAGAGTATAGTATGTGAGCCCCATAAGAAAGGAAAAGTTGGGTTTTTTTTTGGTCAGACTGTTTAAAACGTTGGGTTTTTGTTTTTCAGACCTACTGAACTTCAATTATTAATAAAAAAATTGGATGAAGGGAGACTTTGTTAAAGGCTCTACTTCCTCACCCTGAATACTAAACATGGGGTCAGGGTATGTCTCATGTGATCATTTCCCTGCTATTATGGGGGCCAAAAGCACTTGTGCACCGCAGTCCCTTCTATTCTCTGCCTGTGGCACATTAAGCTTAGTTTCCCGTGGGTTGTAATACTTTGGTTTCATTTCAGTTGTTGGGTTTAGTGTGTGGGTGCTGGGTGGTATCGGTGGCCTGTGATCTACAGAAGGTCAGACTTAAAGATCCAGTGGTCCCTTATTGCCTTAAACTCAATGACTATGACCCTTCAATGAAAGTATTAAGAATTTACAACAAACATCCTTCATATGTCCTACTTGCTCTTCAATGAAACCAGAAACACAAAATAAGATTTTACATTCCTGATATTTCTAAGGTAAAAATAACTAGTAAAACGACTTTCTATATATCAAAGTCGTCAAACAAAATAAAAACAACAACATCAAGACCATTTTTCTAAACCTCATTTGCAGGTCACCTTTAAATACTTTAGGTTGTGCATTCACATTGGATTTTGCTATACAACAAAACTAATTGGCTGTTAATATGCCATTGGTCCCGGACATTCATGCGTATACTCTATACAGTGGAAATTTCCATATCTCATTGCTCCAATGGGTTTGGGCACATGTGCATAAAAAATAAGTGGAATTTCAATTTTAATATGTAAACTCTCATGGAACGTGGTCTGTGAGAGTGCATTTCTAGGGAAGCAGGGCTTGTATTTGATGTCTGAAGGTGCACAGGAAACAAGATATGATGCTGACATAGCCCTGCCTCATTAAACTGGAGGACTCGTCTCATTGGGGGTGTATATGTGTTTGACCGCTGTCTAGTAACTGTTGCACTAAGCAAGCCTGCACAACATGCGGCCCGTGTGGGCTCACTGTGTGGCCCGCGGGGGGCGGGGGGGGTGAGTAGGCAAGGATTGCAGCTGTCTGGAGGTGCTGGTCTTCCACGCCTTCCTCATTCACACCTCATTCATTCAACAGGGCAATTGAATACAAAGTTGGGGGAAGATCTTATTCTACTTCTAGCAAAAATACATTTTTCTTTTACCTTAATTATACTACCTTAGGGGCCCGCTATAACATACTACCAAGGTTCAATACAAACTCATATAAAAGTTATACAAAAATGTATAATGCAAAGATTTATCTACAACTGCATTGATTGACTATTGTGTGCAGTAATATAGTGACCCCTGGTGGGGGGGTGTGAAGAGGCGTGTGATGGTGGGGCCGAGCGGGGAGGGGGCAGGTCCTATTTTACTGCTGTGATCTGGTCACCCTATGCGTGCTGTTTCTTTCCCCCTCTACAGGCTTCCACACCCCAGCGCTGGGGAAGGAGGGGTTGTTTCCAAGGGGCGGGTGGCGCTGGGGGGTGGGCGGGGTGTGTTTCTGCAGGGCTGGGGGGTTTCGGCCCTCAGCTGTTTTCTTTGGAGTAATATGGCCCTCGCCACTTTAAGAGTTGTGCAGGCCTGCACTAAGGGGTTTCTCCGTTATGTCATTATTCTTTTAAGAAACCAAGAAAATTCTATACAAACTCTATATTAGAAGAATGCTAAGATTGCAAAGTGAAGTTCTCAAAGATCTGAAATCGCTAAAGCTTTGGTTGCCTGTGCAAACTTAACTCTGCATTACACTATTCTCTTTAATTCCATAACCAGATACAACTTTTTTCCAGTATCAGAGGGGTAGCCGTGTTAGTCTGGATCTGTAGAAGCGACAAAGGGTCCTGTGGCACCTTATAGACTAACCAGACGTATTGAAGCATAAGCTTTCATGGGTGAATACCCACTTCTTCGGATGCAAGGACATTTCCACTCCTTGCATCCGAAGAAGTGGGTATTCACCCACGAAAGCTTATGCTTCAATACCTCTGTTAGTCTATAAGGTGCCACAGGACCCTTTGTCGCTTCTAACTTTTTTCCAGAACTCTTCCTGAGCAGTGAAAGAGACTGTATTCTATAGTAAATGAGGCTAGGGTCCAAAGGAGTGCTGTCTCATTCACTGTAGTGTTTCGATACTGTGTAGCAAATGAATCAGGTGTGCCAAGATGTAGAATATAATTACTAGTCTTTGACCTCTGTAACTCAAGCTTTCAGAATTGTGTCTTTCTGTAGTTTGGTGTCTACATAGAGAAACAAATGAATAACTATTTTTTATCTTTTTTCTTCCCTCTGTGGCTCAAATTCTGTTCTCAAATGAACTTGAATATCTGGTTGTTTACACAGATGTAAATAACTGCACAAGGTACAAGGCAGCAGAAAACCAGAACTAAATGGAGCTTTGCTTTGGCTTTAGACTGTTGATGTAGGGTGTACAGCTGCTGTTTGCACATTCTTGAAAAGGGAGTATCTGCTCTCAAATGAGGAAGAGGAACCCATTGTATTAACTGACCTTCAAGCACCCAAACTCAGTAAAAATAAGAGAGGGAGACACTATGCATAATGGTGCCACAGCAAGTAGACTGAGGGGCTGGGTTGACAAAAAATGGATGCCTTGTCCTTGGCATAATAATCCCCATAACATGTGAATATAGTTGCAACCAGGTGTGATGATTTGGGTAAATTTGTTTATTTGCATCCTCTGAATTCTGTTTCATATTGGGGACCATTTATATGTATCTGTGTCACACTGCAAACTTCATTTTGAAAGTGGGGCTTGACTGTCTTCTCTGTCCTTTTAATGTCATGTTGGACTGAAATTCAAATTGTTTGTGATGTAAAGCCAATGGCGGCGGCTGTGCAGGGGGGGTCAGTAAACTTTGTTGGTCCTCTATTTAAATTGAAGCCCCCTTGGGCAAAGAGTTGGTTATTAATCAGGGCAAATCAGTTTTTCAAGTCTGAACTAAGGAAAGGCATGTTACCTAGTAGGAGATTTTGATTACCTGACAAGCTTGATCAGGGGGTCACATGAAAAAGAGGACTGGAGGTTATAAAAGAAAGGCCTTCTCTCTAGATATAGAGAGAGACCAGAAGCAGAAAACTGGCTGCAGGAGTGAGAGGAGATTACTTTTTCTGAAGGAGAAGCCATGTGGGAGAAGAGAAGGGGTAGAGAAATGATCTGGACTCTTTAAAATACTCTGAGCTGAGCCCAAAGAATTCTCAAGAGCGGTGAGGAAACCAAGTCTGGGAAGGGAATATAGGTCATTTATTGTGTTGTCTGAATCTTTATATATCTTGTGCTATCTAGGGTAAAGAGTAGTGGTGGTAGAAACCTTTGCAAAGTCTGTGTGTTATGGAGAGGAAATGGCAACTGAGAACACCTACAGGGGCAGAGCTCTGGGAAAGGGTGTGCTTAAGAAACCAGGGTGTCCTCAAAGGTGGGGGTGTCAGCACTGGTCCTAGAGGCCTAGGCAGCTGGACTGCTAGGTCCCCCTTCCAAGAAGAGGTCACAGGCAAATCTGTTCCCAGGAAGTGTACTAGAGATGCCAAAGAAAGAGACAGTGATGGCGCCTACTCAGACCAAGGGAAGCTTAAAAGTACCTGAATCCAGTGTGGGACCCCAACACAGGAGACTGGTGAGTGTCCAGCAGAGAAAACATTACTAGGGTTGCATGGCACTAGGCATAAAGTTATAATCACAGAGCTAACTATTCTAGTTAAGAAAATGCTCTAATGTTTTATTTTATATTATTGGCTGAAAAAAATCACATAAAACAAACTTTACCTTGGAGGAACGCTAACAAACTTTTGAAGCCAAAATTTTCAGTTACTGAAATACAATGAAAGCAATTTTCCGCCTGAAATTTAAAAACACAACCACACCTTCAGGCTGAGAACTTTGATGGCAATTTGAACCTGGAGTGATATTTTGGATGCTTGAGTTATAAACTTTTTAAAAAGAGGATTTTAAAATAGAAAGGCTCAGAAAACCAACCTTAGTTGCAGTGGTGTAAATAGTGCTGCTATAAAACTTATGCAATGAGATAGCCCCAGATCTCTGCCATCTGGCTTTACAGCATGAAGGGGCTGCCAAACTTCACAGTATTGCAGCTGCTGGGATAGAATGTGACTGTTATATTATCATCAATTTACAGTTTAAATGCATAAACAACACTTAGCATTTAACTTGCTTCCTTGTTAATTTAGTCGTAATTTTTGTATTACATTTCTAATATTGCGATAGTGATTGTAAATAGAAAGTAGATAAAAAGTCAATCCTCTTAATAATTCATGAAGAAGTAAATAATCTCCTCTAAACCCAATTAGCTGATCTTGGGGAGGAGCTCCAAGGGCTGGAGAGAAGAGGATATAAGGTATCCAAATACCAGTAAAACTGCTCGATGGGAAATACTGAAGACTCAGGGTCAAGTCTGTAGCCCATAATTTCTTTTCTTACAAGGAGAGAGAAGTTTGGCTAATGGCTCAAGATATTTGCCAACCCTGAATGTCATATATCCACCAACCACATCCCTGCTCCAACCTGCCCCTACTAATATGGCACAGGAAGAGGAGACATGCACACCTTTAGCATGGTCTCCAGGAATCCTACCCCTTCAACAGTGGGAACATTGATTCCATTCCAGACAAAGAGCCACAAAGCTGTACAAATGGATGTAATGTCCCCTGTATGTTTTTAAAATTATGGAATGTTTTGCTGCATTACAGAAATAAGACTCAACTCTGTAAGTTATATTCACAAAAGGCCAACATTATAACCCTACAGAAGTCTACAGATATTTTGCCATTAATTTCAGCGGAGCGTGGATAACGTTTACATGGGAGAAAGCACAAAGCTGCTTATTTGAAATTTAACAAGTGGGCAATGGACCAATTGGAGGTGGGAGTTCACATTTCAAAAGTGAATGAGAGATGAGAGGTAGGGTGGGATCGATTATGAAGAACCTCAAAAATAAAGACAAGCAGCATATGTGATAGAGAAGGGGGAGCCAGTGGAGGAATTCAAAAATAGGGGTGACATGTTAAAGTGACCATGTCCAAGTTACAAGCCCGTATCACAGGCAGAACAGTGGTATTGTCCACCATGATTGAGAAAGAAGATAGTGGGGAGGACTAGGCATTAAGAGCTCTGTTTTAACTATTTGACTTGAGGTGGCTAGATATCCACGAGGAGATGAATGAGACACCAGCTGAGATTTTAGTTTGGACAGAAGGAGATGGATCTGAAGGAGAGAGAGAGAGATCAGAGCAAAGTGATGGTAGATTAATTTGTATTTGCAGATTATCCAGAGATAAGGTTCTTTCTACAGAACTTTTAAATCAAACTATAGATCTTTACAATTTTATAGATTTTCCTTCTTTTAACATTGTATAGAACAATTTTTAAAAGCAGATTTCGGTTTTTGCTTTAAAAAATAAAGAAAACTCTAGTTGGAACATGATGAGGGATTGAACAGATATCCATAGGTAGGAATTTTGGCTCTACTTCTGCTTTGGTTGTATTTCCACAATTCCCCTTGAAGTGCAAGGAATGTAGGATTTGATCATTTGCCATTATGTAAATCATTGGAATACACCTTCTCTAAAATACTTCTGCCACCATACCAAGCCACCTCAGGTCACATCATTTCAGGCTGGAACAGCCTCAGACAGACAGACAGACATCATTAGCTATTGCGGCAGCAATGAAGATGACTAGCTTCATGGAAGTGAATCACCATGGACTGCCACGAACCAGGACCATCGTGTGTAGAGCAGAGGGCCAGGAAGGCGAATGAAGCAGCAGATAGACAAACTAAGCATTAAGACAAATGACACAAATAGGTGGAGAAGAAACTACAGCAACTCAGCTGTCAGAATGAGGCACAATAAAAACAAAGTAGTAGCCATCTTGTGCCTTCTCAAGGGCTAGATAGGCAAATCTATCAAGCATATAGCATGAAGGATTTCAATATAGAGGCTTCTGTAGATTTGTCCCAACTTTTATAGTGCAACTGATGAACTTCTTAAATAAATCCAGCCATTACAAGGCTACAAAATAAATCAGATAAAAATTAATCTGCAAACTTAATAGTAGAAAGTATCTAGGGAGACCATCACTAAGTTGGTGCTGCTCATAAAATATATCTCCATTTTTTAAAAAAAGTTACTATTTCACTGTAATTCTATGACACCAGCTCTCCCTGCTGCTCTCATGGTATCCAATGCAAGATAAACATAGAACCCTAACGTGTTTGTACCAAGTGTGCGAGCAAGTGTCTCTGGGGAAGTTGTATTAGCGTGGTGGCCACTAATTCTTTTTTACTTTTTTTTTTCAAAACTAGTTAACAGTAGATGGGGTTGATCTCCCCTTTGTGTATAACCATAGGGAAGCAGGAGCCAGTTTACAGGGGTAAGATGTATCAACAGTGGAACCACGATGCTAACATCGCAGACCCATAGTGACAAGAGATGCATCCAAAAATGTGCAACACAGAAAGGGTTTCATTTCCTGATTTACACCTGTGTGTAATGGGAGAACTAGTCCACTGAACAGGTATGTAAGGAATGAGGAATGAAAGACATTGAGCTTATATGTTTCATTATGTACTTTGTAGGCTACATTTTACCCTTTGGAGTTGTGCACAGATCAATGTGAAGTCAATAGGAGAACTTGGCTCTACATTTGGAATCTGGTGCAGGTGGCAGCTTTACTAAGCACGTTGATAGATACCCAATCTGGATAGATACCCAATCTGCACTGCTAAGGATTTCAGCCCTACAATTCCCATTAAAATCAATGGAAATCTGATAGATAAGCCCTCACATTAATGTTTGAAAATGTCCCCTTGGTTGATAAATCAGGAAAGAGCGTATTGATACAAATAAATGCTAATTAACAAAAATTCACACTGATAACTTAAACTAAAATCACTGCTAACACTTTTGACTTTTAAGATTTAGTTGAAAGTATGTGTATATGAGGCTGAGAAAATGAAAGACAAAGAACAAAGTATAGTGTGAATCAGAAAGATGATAGAGGAACAGTAAATAATGAAGGGGAATGTAGCTAGATAAAAAAGAATGAGAACATTTAAAAGAGTAATAAATGACAAAGGAAGTTCAATGCAGATAAATGCAGAACAGTGGTGACTTTGATGAGTCTTTATTATACAACTGTGCATGCATTATAAAATAGGAGGAACAAAAATGTGCAAGAATCAAAAGAAAAGTCAGTGGTATCACTGATGAAAAACAGAAAACCAACAGACAAGTCTTAACACATGGAAGAATTATGACTTTGAGTGAATCCTGATGACCAAAGTCTGTTTTTTCATAAAGTAGGGGAATGAAAGAATAAGAGCTAGAAAAGAAAAAAGAAAAGAAAAGAAAAGCAAATATTCTACATGTACCATAAATATTTTCTCAAGAAGAGAAAGTGAGCCAGATGAATCATTCACTATATTTCTGGCACTGATATGACCATGCCTGCTATACAAAAGTAACATTTACAGAAATGATTGCCTTCTGTTTGGCCACCATGAGGTGATCCTTTTTCAAGTGCTGATTTTTCATGAGAAGGAAAAAATGCAGCTGAAGAGATAACTGAAAAAAAAGAAAAAGGAAAATATTTATGATTGTTTTAAAATGAAGGAGGGGAAGAAAAAAAGAGAAAGTGGGACACAGAACAGAAAGTAAGAGGAGTGAAGAAAAGAGGTAAATAGCATGGATATAGCAGAGACACGATGAAGGCACACAGACAGGATCCTCCTTATTTATACCAAGAAAGAAAAAAATATTGGAAGAAGAAAAGGGTTCACACACATAATCTAGTCTGTGTTGGATTGCACCATTTTGTCAAGAACAGGGCCATATTAAGGTAAACCAGGATGCCTTATGTGTATTGCAATGCGGGGCCTCCGTGGCTATGCCCCTGCACTGTGAACACACCTCTGATTGGCATGATTCATGCAAGGGCCATTCAGACAGGTGCCCTCTGCTAGATTGGTGGGGGCCCATTAACACTCCTTGTTGAGAAGGCTCTGGCCTCCCCTGTCCTTGAACCACTGCTCCCTCTCTATATAGGTCCTGGGGTCTGTACTGGAGGAGTGAGGACTAAAACAGTTTCTACCTTGGAGAACTATTATTTCAGGCTCTCTTCCGACTCTGGGAGACTTCACTGTCAGTTCACATCCAAGTTCACATTGTCAAACTTTTTCTTGCAACCATAAGAACAGAAAACATTTTAATGAAATATGAGCTTCTGGCATCATGATGTGAGACAGGCATGAAGGTCCTGGGCACCAACCTGTAATGCCTGTGCCTGAATCTAGTTCTTCTTGAGAAACAAAGCAAATTACTTTCATAAACTTTCCAGAAAGCAGCCTAAAGTATTGGTCCATTTAACGCTGTTCTCTGTGTGTTCAGACTGGCTCAGTGGTGTTAAAAAATTTGGTGCCCTCTGTGTGTATTTTTTTAGGTTCTAAAAAATTTACTAGGAGCTCTGTGTGTTTAACTTGCTCTGGGGTATTGCTGGTATATGTTAGTGCCAATTTTTTAATAGTACCACTATTTGTGCCAGTAATTTTTTTTACCAGCTGCACTGGACTAATTATCTGGTGCTCTCACATGTCTATTTTTGAAATAATTATGGCCTTTGAGCACATAATAGACAGTATGCTTAGGGTAGACAGGAGTATGGAACCTTCTGTTTGAGTAGCTGGGATAAAAAAGTTGGCATCTCTTTGTTATATCCTCATTTTGGATGCATAAGCTGCTATATCACCTCAAGGTGTCTGTATAGTAGAGAACCATTGTCATATACTTATGTCCCCATTCTCTTTTTAGTTATGTTTCTGGATAGCCTCCTGATTTATTTGTCACTAATTCCATTGTAAAAGCTTCTCAGTGACAAAGAAAACCAATTCTGACATTTTTTAATAGTGGTTAGTACTTTAAAATGATGTATCTGTTGCGTATGATTTATATTCAGTGGCTTCCCCTCTTTCTCCTTCCTTACGTATAATTAACGAAAGGCTGTAACTTCTGGCCATGTTTAACTATACTTGAGGTAATGTCCTATGCTCAAGAGGAGGGGTCTCTACTGTTCTAATAAACTGTGTTAGGATAATCTGCTTAGTTGGTGGTTTCAGCTATTTCAGGAAAGTGAAATGAAACAGAGAAAAAATATATTTTGGTGTTTAGCAAGATTTGTTCTAAAACATTTATAGGGGTAAATTTTCAAAGCTTTAAGATGGTCTAAGCAATATGACTCTGAAGTTAATGGGAAAGTCACAGCTAGAATGGTATGTGATAATTTGAACATTTACCCCTTAATGCCTATTTAGATTTTTCTGTCTCATATGTTATGGTAATAAATGGTTCTCAGCATGAGGTTGATTACATGGGGTATTGCTTGAAACAAAAACATATTGTTTCTCCCCATGATCTCTCTCTGTAAAATAATCTCTGAATAATTTCATTACTATACTTAGGGTTAATCCTCAGCATTTGCAAGCCCTGTGACCAGAAAGCCCTGAATTACCAAGGGACTATCACAAGAAGCTGAGTTTAGATATATGTTTATAGTTCCTCTTTTTGATTAGTGGCTGTGGAAAAGAACAGGGCAAATATTTGCTCATTCTTTTGCAATACCAATTTTATTGTGGTAGTGCCACGAGGCTACCTCATCCGTGGATTCCTATCGTGAAAAGTATGGTAATAACCCATGGGTAGATACAGTCTCTTGCCTTGTAGATTTTGCAGTCTAATTTCAAACAAGATACAACAAGTGAATATAACAAACAATAGATGGGAAGAGAAGAAGGAGGGCAATGGTTGGGAATTTTTATTAGATATGATATTAGCGGCGCCACGTGGTTATTGTTACCTTCAATGTTATTTCTTAGGACCGTGGTCGTACAGGTCCGATATCCATGTTTATCAGATAAAGGAGTAATCCAAAGATTAATTTACATAATTTGTTGTATCCAAGGGTTATGCAGTTTAAACAAGAGTACAGAAATTGCTGTTCTTTTAAAGAGGTATAATGTTGATACTTTTCTTTCCCTACAGGAGTTGCACTTAACTGATAAGGACCATGCTAAATTAATGAGGGAATGTTTTGATCACTTCTTTCATTTCCAGTTTAAGAAGGGCCCACTATTCTACTCTGCAGGAGGGAAGAGAAGAAATAACAGCAGGAAAATTGTGAGATGAATTCTGGTTAAATAGCTGTGCTTCTAGTTCAAGGGATTTTAAAATATTATTCTGGAAAAACAAAATACCACAGATCACTAGTAATACACACAACTCTCCAATTCTTTGAAGTCTTCAGCTTAGTGTACAGTTTGTTACATGTAAACAGCACAAGTGTACTTTGCTGTATATTCAATATACTGAGAGTTAGGAACAACAGAGTTACAAAACTGACTAGTCAAACACACACACATTTGAAACCGGAAGCACACAATCAGTCAGCAGCAGAGACCAAAAAAAAGGCAAAGCAAATGCAGTACAGTGCACTGTTAAATGTAAGCTACTAAATAAAAGGGAAAGTTTTTTTTTTAACAAAAGATTTGACAAGGTTAGGGAACTTTCTTTGCTTGTTTCATTTAAATTAAGACAGTTAAAAGCAGCATTTTTCTTCTGCATAGTAAAGTTTCAAAGTGTATTAAGTCAATGTTCCGTTGTAGACTTTTGAAGGAACAACCATGATGTTTTGTTCAGAACTATGAACATTTCAGAGTTACAAACAACCTCCATTCCTGAGGTGTTCGTAACTCTGAGGTTCTACTGTATCCATTTTCTTTCATTTTACTTAAATCCATCTGCAGTCTCCAGCTGGTGCAGAATTTTGTAGTCCATTTGTTAACTGGTATTTCTTTTCATGATCACATTAAATTGTTAAACTCTGTTATCTTTTCTGGCTGCCTATTGATTTATGAGTGGATTTTAAAGTGTTGTTTTGACTTATAAAGTCATAAATGGCCTGTTCAAAAGACCACCTCTCTCTCTGTGAGATGCTGCAAAAGCTGTGGTGAGAGGAGTCCCCTGTGTGGGAACCCCATTGATATAAAAAAGCAGGGTGGTGACAAGGTGTTTTCCATCAGGGTACTGTGCCTTTGGAACTCATTTCCCTGTCTGGTCTATCACAACCTGAGTTTTTTAGCTCTTAAGGAAGCAAATCTTTTCTCCCTGTCCACAAGTAGGTATGTGAGGTTGGATAATGGTATGGGGAGAACTTATGTGTGGATTTAGTCAGGGGAATTAATTAAATTTAATTACATCTATCATGTTTTAAGGTGTTTGATCTGAAGTATTTGTCCAAGACTCTTTACTGTGATAGTGTATTTTAATGAGATTGTCAAGTAAGCTTACAACCTGGGCACCAGGGCTCTGAGTTTTAGAGTAGGACTCACCTAAATAAATACTAATGCATTCTAACAAATACATTTACAGCTAGATTCTAGTCTCTGATCTTACATTCATACTATAAAGTATTGAAAAAATAAAACTGGCAGCAGGCTGGCTCTGTTTCCAAGGGTATTGAATTTCTTGTAGCTATTGTTAGGGTTTCTCAGCATTTCCAGTATGAACGTATTTTCAAGCATGTATTTCATAAAACGTCTGCCTGATACCCAAAAATGTAAATCCAGAGGAATTATCAGACAGGGAATGCCTGGATCTAGACCAAATATTATCTCATCAGCAATCAACACTAGTAATGTGATTAAGAGGATAAATGCTACAAAAATACGAGAGATTAACCACAGAGCACTGAGAACAAAACCAAGCCTTTACAGATTCATAGATTATAAAGCCAGAAGGGACCACTGTGATTATCTAGTCTGACCTAACATAGCCCATAGGACTTCTCTGAATTAATTATTATTTGAATTAGAGCATATCTTTAGAAAAGCACCCAACCTTAGTAGATCTGGTCAAAACTTAGAATTTATGTTCAATGGAAAATTTTAACATTTCAAAATTTGTTTTCATTCCAAGTTGAAATGAAAAGTAAACAACCAACAATCAAAATTCCCTGTGAAATGAAATTCTGAAAAAAAAATTATCATAGAATCATAGAATCTCAGGGTTGGGAGGGACCTCAGGAGGTCATCTAGTCCAACCCCCTGCTCAAAGCAGGACCACCCCAACTAAATCATCCCAGCCAGGGCTTTGTCAAGCCTGACCTTAAAAACCTCTAAGGAAGGAGATTCCACCACCTCCCTAGGTAACCCATTCCAGTGCTTAACCTCCCCCTCTGCAACTTGAGACCATTACTCCTTGTTCTGTCATCTTCTACCACTGAGAACAGTCTAGATCCATCCTCTTTGGAACCCCCCTTTCAGGTAGAGGAAAGCAGCTATCAAATCCCCCCTCATTCTTCTCTTCTGCAGGCTGAACAATCCCAGTTCCCTCAGCCTCTCCTCATAAGTCATGTGCTCCAGCCCCCTAATAATTTTTGTTGCCTTCTGCTGGACTCTTTCCAATTTATCCACATCCTTCTTGTAGTGTGGGGCCCAAAACTGGACACAGTACTCCAGATGAGGCCTCACCAGTGCCGAATAGAGGGGAATGATCACGTCCCTCGATCTGCTGGAAATGCCCCTACTTATACAACCCAAAATGCCATTAGCCTTCTTGGCAACAAGGGCACACTCTTGACTCATATCCAGCTTTTCTTCCACTGTAACCCCTATGTCCTTTTCTGCAGAACTGCTGCCCAGCATTCGGTCCCTAGTCTGTAGCAGTGCATGGGATTCTTCCATCCTAAGTGCAGAACTCTGCACTTGTTCTTGTTGAACCTCATCATATTTCTTTTGGCCCAATCCTCTAAGTTGTCTAGGTCCCTCTGTATCCAATCCCTATCCTCCAGTGTATCAACCACTCCTCCCAGTTTAGTGTCATCTGCAAACTTGCTAAGGGTGCAGTCCACACCATCCTCCAGATCATCGATGAAGATATTGAACAAAACCGGCCCCAGCACTGACCCTTGGGGCACTCCACTTGATACCGGCTACCAACTAGACATGGAGCCATTGATCACTACCCGTTGAGCCCGACCATCTAGCCAGTTTTCTATCCACCTTACCGTCCATTCATTTAGCCCATACTTCTTTAATTTGCTGGCAAGAATACTGTGGGAGACTGTATCAACTTCATCTAATTCATATATTATATTTCACTGAAATTTAACTCTCAACTATAGAAATTCATGTAAACCTGTAAAAATACCAAAACTATGTAGTATAGACTTGGAGTTACACTGTGTGGGCACACAAGATACTACAGAAACCTGTAGAAGACACACACACACACATATCTTAACAAGTATTATGATGGATTCTCTGTCACAGAAAATTCTTAGATTAAGATCAGATTTTAATCTAAAAGATATATTCCAGTTCCATTAGGAATTTGCCACTGACAGCCTGGCCAGTGGATGGTTGAAGGACTGGCTACAACAACACGAACTACGTGTTGTGATTGGTGCCCTCTCTGTGAGAGCTGGTGGACTGATCGATCAAGGTGATATTAGGCAAGTCCTATTGCCTATGTTATATAGGTCAGACAAGATTATCAGAGTGGTCCATTCTGGCTTTAAAATCTATGAGTCTAGTTGCACAGACCAGTTTTCATTTGAGTTTTGTAATCAACATCATTTTACATGTAGTGAATTGTTTGTGTTATTAATAAGCAGCCAACATTTCCGAGCTGTGAGCAATGAAGTAGTGCTGCTTTGGTGGCTATCTTCTTGGTAACATGATACCCATGTAATGGTTACAGACACAGCTCTGTCCCGCTGCAGTAACTGATACAGGTTTCACCTTTTCAAAAATAATTTTTCAATTAATTCACACTGCATGTGGATATATTTTAACAATTCCTTATATATTTTCTTGAACTTGTTACAGCCTACATTAAGCGTGTCTGTAAACTGACGACTTGGAAACTTTCCATGTTGTATTATTTAGGAAGAAGGAGAGTAAGCTTGTGATTTACAGCACTAAATAAGGAACAAAACAACTTTCTTAATGTCAAGGTTGTACTTAATGTTAATATCTTCAACCTCCACATCAGAACCGCTTCAGCTGCAAAAGTTGCTATGGGGGTAAATCTTGGAATGACCTTGTTAATTTGTTTGTATAAAATCTGCCAAGAATCATCGTAACTACTGTCAAGTTTTATAAGGATTGCAAAATAAAATGAGAATAACTGGTTTCTAATGCTACTTTATGACTCTGTAGCTAAATTTGTTTCAGAGCATATTAATTTCTGATGATATATTATTGTTCTGTTTATCTAGAGATACAGTTCAGCAGTCTTGTACATAGATAGCCCTGATCTGGCAACTGGTTTCATGTAGGTGAACCCTTGCAGCAAGTTGTAGAACCGGGAATAAAAAGCACTGTCAAAAAGTTTGTAATGCTCTATCAGATCCTTCAGGAAAAAAATAATTCATTTAAATGTTATTATAATAATCAAGTGATTTTAAATGCAATCATCGTTTCATAAGGATTGTTAGCTCATGGATTTTAGTGAGCCTCCATGACTGTTGAATTAGCAATTCAAATCAAGAGTTTAATCAGAGCCATGATAGTATACAATAATGAGCTTTAAAAATATCACTTTTTAAAAATGGTTCCTAATTAACATTTTTAGGCTTTTTGATGCTGAATGTGCTAATCAAAAATGTCTTTTTAAAATTCATTTTGGTACAGAAATGGTATTTGGAGTATTAGTCTTCCAAATATATGATAAACAGTTTCAAAATTATTGCAATTAGCAAAATATGTACCTATTTACCTGGGATGCTTAGAGAGACACTTGCCTCTCTGGAAAACAATAGACATTTTCTAGTCTTCTAATTTTTATTTATATTTTTTAAAGAAAGTTCACAGACAAAGAGTTCCAGTACAATTTCATTAAGTTTTTTAAATCCAAATTCAAGATGACAGTTTTTATCTCAGAAGTGTTGCCTCTCTTTTGGTTTGTTTTAGTGATGCATTGTTAGCATTAACTTTAATTAACATTTGGCTTTTTGCACTGTCCCAATGTTTTGTTTGGAGATAATACTGCATTTCTCTCCTAACAACATACAGCACCCACTACTCAGTGCAACTGAGAATGAGATAAAATATTGTCGAAAAGGTTCAGGAAAATAGTACATAACTTAATGACTTTTCTCCTGCCTCCTCTGATTGGCATAGGAATAATAGAGAAACTGCTATTTTAAAATGCTGTCTTGTTTGGGGAGGGAAATCAAATGACATTTATTGTTCCCATCTTCAAGTCGACTTTAACTCTAACTAGAACAGTTATAGAAAGGTATGATTAGTTCACCAAGTACATTAGAACCTCAGAGTTATGAACACCTCGGGAATGGAGGTTGTTGGTAACTGAAATGTTCGTAAGTCTGAACAAAACGTTATGGTTGTTCTTTCAAAAGTTTACAACTGAGCATTGACTTCATGCAGCTTTGAAACTTTACAATGTAGAAGAAAAATGCTGCTTTTAACCCTCTTGATTTAAATGAAAAAAGCAAAGAAACAGTTTCCTTACCTTGTCCGACTTCTTTTTAAACTTTCCCTTTATATTTTTTAGCAGTTTACATTTAACACAGTGTACAGTATTTGTTGTTGTTGTCTCTGCTGCCTGATTGCCTACTTCTGGTTTCAAATGAGGTGTAAGGTTGACTAGTCAGTTGATAATTCTGGTGTTCATAACTCTGAGGTTCTACTGTAGCAGACTTAATGGTTGAGCCCTTTTTGTGTTGCATCCTTCTGTGTCCTTCATCTAGCAAGAGGGGGGCATTGATTAGCGTTCATGTCACACTCCTTGTAAGTACGCGGCCCGAGCCAGGGAAGCTAATGATCGAACCAGCAGACCAAATTCGGTGATGAATCCTGGCCATGTGCCGCCTGAGGCATGTTGTGCATATGCTAAGAAGATCTAGCAATAGGCCTTGAGGAACTCTTAAATGAAGACCTCTAAAGTTTCTTCTTGCCTCATCTTTGCCTTCTTCTGGTCCCCTTTTCATTCAAAGCTGTGAAACTGTAAAGTGGAGACTTTTAACTGACTATACACACCATATTTAGCCCATTTGCTGTCTTAACATAGCCTATGTTAGGAGAATGGACATAAGGAGGAAGGGCAGAGTGGATACTAGTCAAATAGGTCATACTGGCAGTACAATGTCCATACCAAATTGGGTAAGGAATGTGAGTGAGGCCAAACAGCAAAAATTAAGATGTTTGTACACCAATGCGAGGAGCCTAGGTAACAAAATGGAGGAATTAGAGCTACTGGTCCAGGAAGTGAAACCAGATATCATAGGAATAACCGAAACATGGTGGAATAGTAGTCATGACTGGAGTACAGGTATTGAAGGGTATGTGCTGTTTAGGAAAGATAGAAATAAAGGTAAAGGTGGGGGAGTAGCATTGTATATCAATGATGAGGTAGACTGTAAAGAAATAAAAAGTGATGGAATGGATAAGACAGAGTCTGTCTGGGCAAAAATCACATTGGGGAAGAAAACTACTAGAGCCTCCCCTGGGATAGTGCTTGGGGTGTGCTATAGACCACCGGGATCTAATTTGGATATGGATAGAGACCTCTTTAATGTTTTTAAGGAAGTAAATACTAATGGGAACTGTGTGATCATGGGAGACTTCAACTTCCCAGATATAGATTGGAGAACAAGTGCTAGTAATAATAATAGGGCTCAGATTTTCCTAGATGTGATAGCTGATGAATTCCTTCATCAGGTAGTTGCTGAACCAACAAGGGGGGATGCCATTTTAGATTTGGTTTTGGTGAGTAGTGAGGACCTCATTGAAGAAATGGTTGTAGGGGACAACCTTGGCTCGAGTGATCATGAGCTAATTCAGTTCAAACTAAATGGAAGGATAAACAAAAATAAATCTGAGACTAGGGTTTTTGATTTCAAAAGGGCTAACTTTAATAAATTAAGGAAATTAGTTAGGGAAGTGGATTGGACTAAAGAATTTATGGACCTAAAGGCGGAGGAGGCCTGGGATTATTTCAAGTTAAAGTTGCAGAAGCTATCAGAAGCCTGTATCCCAAGAAAGGGGAAACAATTCATAGGCAGGGGTTTTAGACCAAGCTGGATGAGCAAGCATCTCAGAGAGGTGATTAAGAAAAAACAGAAAGCATACAAGGAGTGGAAGATGGGAGGGATCAGCAAAGAAACCTACCTTATTGAGGTCAGAGCATGTAGGGAGAAAGTGAGACAGGCTAAAAGGCATGTAGAATTGGACCTTGCAAAGGGAATTAAAACCAATAGTAAAAAGTTTTATAGCCATATAAATAGGAAGAAAACAAAGAAAGAAGAAGTGGGACCGCTAAACACTGAGGATGGAGTGGAGGTTAAGGATAATCTAGGCATGGCTCAATATCTAAACAAATACTTTGCCTCAGTCTTTAATGAGGCTAATGAGGAGCTTAGGAATAGTGGCAGCATGACAAATGGGAATAAGGATGTGGGGGTAGATATTACCATATCCGAGGTAGAAGCCAAACTTGAACAGTTTAATGAGAGTAAATCAGGCGGCCCAGATAATCTTCATCCAAGAATATTAAAGGAACTGGCACATGAAATTGCAAGCCCATTAGCAAAAAATTTTAATGAATCTCTAAACTCAGGGGTTGTACCGTTTGACTGGAGAATAGCTAATATAGTTCCTATTTTTAAGAAAGGGAAAAAAAGTGACCCGGGTAACTACAGGCCTGTTAGTTTGACATCTGTAGTATGCAAGGTCTTGGAAAAAATTTTGAAGGAGAAAGTAGTTAAGGACCTTGAGGTCAATGGCAATTGGGACAAATTACAACATGGTTTTACAAAAGGTAGATCGTGCCAAACCAACTTGATCTCCTTCTTTGAGAAAGTAACAGATTTTTTAGATAAAGGAAATACAGTGGATCTAATCTACCTCGATTTCAGTAAGGCATTTGATACAGTACCACATGAGGAATTATTGGTTAAACTGGAAAAGATGGGGATCAATATGAAAATTGAGAGGTGGATAAGGAACTGGTTAAAGGGGAGACTACAGCGGGTCATACTGAAAGGTGAACTGTCAGGTTGGAGGGAGGTTACTAGTGGAGTTCCTCAAGGTTCAGTTTTGGGACCAATTTTATTTAATCTTTTTATTACTGACCTCGGCACCAAGAGTGGGAGTGTGCTAATAAAGTTTGCAGATGACACAAAGTTGGGAGGTATTGCCAATTCAGAAAAGGATCGGGATATCCTACAGGAAGATCTGGATGACCTTGTAAACTGGAGTAATAGTAATAGGATGAAATTTAATAGTGAGAAGTGTAAGGTTATGCATTTAGGGATTAATAACAAGAATTTTAGTTATAAGCTGGGGACGCATCAGTTGGAAGTAATGGAAGAGGAGAAGGACCTCGGAGTCCTGGTTGATCACAGGATGACTATGAGTCACCAATGTGATGTGGCAGTGAAAAAAGCTAATGCGGTCTTGGGATGCATTAGGCGAGGTATTTCTAGTAGAGATAAGGAGGTGTTAGTACCGTTATACAAGGCATTGGTAAGACCTCATTTGGAATACTGTGTGCAGTTCTGGTCTCCCATGTTTAAAAAGGATGAATTCAAACTGGAACAGGTACAAAGAAGGGCCACTAGGATGATCCGAGGAATGGAAAACCTGTCGTATGAAAGGAGACTCAAGGAGCTTGGTTTGTTTACCTTAACCAAAAGAAGGCTGAGGGGAGATATGATTGCTCTCTTTAAATATATCAGAGGGATAAATACCAGGGAGGGAGAGGAATTATTTCAGCTCAGTACCAATGTGGACACAAGAACAAATGGATATAAACTGGCCATCAGGAAGTTTAGACTTGAAATTAGACGAAGGTTTCTAACCATCAGAGGAGTGAAGTTCTGGAACAGCCTTCCAAGGGAAGCAGTGGGGGCAAAAGACCTATCTGGCTTCAAGATTAAGCTAGATACGTTTATGGAGGGGATGGTTTGATGGGATAACATGATCTTAGTCAAAGGTCAATTAATTGCCATCAGTGGTAAATAGGACCAATGGTCAATGATGGGATGTTAGAAGTTACTACAGAGAACTTTTTCCTGGGTGTCTGGCTGGTGAGTCTTGCCCACATGCTCGGGGTTCAGCTGATCACCATATTTGGGGTCGGGAAGGAATTTTCCTCCAGGGTAGATTGGCAGAGGCCCTGGAGGTTTTTTGCCTTCCTCTGCAGCATGGGGCACGGGTCACTTACCGGAGGATTCTCTGCATCTTGAAGTCTTTAAACCATGATTTGAGGACTTCAATAGCTGAGACATAGGTGAGAGTATTATTCCAGGAGTGGGTGGGTGAGATTCTGTGGCCTGCATTGTGCAGGAGGTCAGACTAGATGATCATAATGGTCCCTTCTGACCTTAAAGTCTATGAGTCTATGAGTCTATGAACCCAGCTTCCTCTACTCAGAGTCCCAGTCCTTACTGCACCTCCATTTATTGATCAGAACCCTGGTCCATCCTTTCTTTACATCCTCCCATGACCTGGACCCCAAACCTGGGATTGAACCTGATTGCTTGGTGGAGGAGTATGATTCATGAGAATCATGGCTTGGCTTGGCTTCTGCTCACTTCCTCAGGGTTTGGTGGGAAATAGGACAGGTACGATCATACCTTCCAAAAACTCACTTTTTAAACAGGAGAGTTACTTCCTTCTCCATTGGATGGCGGGGGACTTAAATCTAGAAAGACCTACAAGGTTGATGGGTTATTCTGAAGACTGTTTTTCATGTAGGCTTTAGCCAGCATGTACTCCCTTGTGTCTGGAATCTGACAGCTTCAATGACACATTGTATCCTAGACCAATTGCTATTCATTTGCTTTGCTGGAGGATTTAGTGACACTACTCACTAAACACAGATCAGACAATCTTTGGTTGTCTCACTCAACATGGTCATGATTTTATTCCCAACCATGTCCTTCAGGACAGGCACTTCCTTACCCGCTGACACTTTTCAGTAATCTAGATGTTTCTTTTGCATTAAATTAGTCATTTTGAAGACCACAACTTCTGCCCAATTTATTAAAAAAAAAGTCACTGATATTTTGTCTCATGTCTGTTTTTCTTCTGCCATAAGCTTTTCCATCTTGCAGTCAAATGAGCTGGCAAGAAGTAAGTGTCCACACCTTTGTTTTGACTGCATTGGGTTGTACATATAACATACCTAAGTACTGTGTCCAATAATAAGGAAGCGTCTCCTCAAAACTGTAAATGGAGTCGTAATCTCAGTTCCATTTTCTGATGGCAATTTCATCCTTAAATTTGTACCTTACATTATCCAGATACACTTGGATATGCTAATGTTTTCACTACTTAAAAGTTTTATATTAAGGCATTTTTTTTAACTTCACAGAATCAGATTTTTTTTCGCTTCCTTTTTTGGTTGCATTGCAGCATCCCAATACAACTTTTGTTTTGCAATAAAGTTGTAACATTTACTATATATTTCTTCAAAACGATAAATCTTCTGAAGCATTAATCTTTATAAAAAACTATTCTAATCATTAGCCTTTTTTCTCAAGTTCTTTTCTACAATTATCTGACAACCGCTGTGTCTGTTTGCTACTTCAGCAAATCAGTTCTTTTGTCCTTGTTCACAGCTCCGCTGTGTTCCACCAACCTGTTCCGTTACCTCACAACTTCAGATGTTTGAGTACTAAACTACTTTTGAAGCAAAAATAGGTAATTCAAATCAGAAAACCCATTTTCCAGAAGTTAAACAATACTAGTGGGCACTGGATTTCTGTCTAAAAGATATTTAAAGGGGAAAAATGTAATAAAGCAATAATAGGAATCTGAGGTAAACCTAAAAATGCAAGAAAATATCAGAGTTAAAGTTTTTACTATGTGATCAATTTTACTGTTCTGTCCACAAACTCCTACTCAAACAGACCTATGCACAGAGACACTTAGGTCCTGATCCTGCAATTGGATCTATGTGGGTGGACCTTAAGCCCATACTGAAGGTCCACTCACATGGATCCAGTTGCAAGATCAGGGTGTAAGATCAAAAGAAGTGATCTACATCCAGAGCTGAATTACTAATTAAAATAAATAACATATCCAATTAATTTAACCTCTTTTTGCTCATATAATGTTCATGAGCAGAAGAGTTTCCTTGAATTATTCATTATTCGAACATTCTTTTTGCCTTTTTTTTGGTCAATTCTATGGACTCGTTACAAATAGTTCCCAGAGAGTATTCAATACTCACTTCTTGAGCTGAATAGATTAGATACACTTGGTCGGGTAAGTGCTATGGCATTGCTTCTCTCCCGGGAGGATGAGCATGCAAACTGGGCTGATGCAAATATTCACACAATGCGCATTTTACAAGTACTCTCACATATAAATTTGAAATTCATGTTCTTCAAACCTTCATGCCAGCAAAACTCAAATCATTCAAATCCTTGCAAAAAACAAATACAAAAGAAAAGAAATGCAGCCCAAATAAATACATTTGAAAACATTTTGCAGGGTTTTTTTCCCCCTCTTAGCTATTTACAACTCAAGAAGCTTAGAACTTATATTGTTTTAGCCAGAGGAAGTTTATCTTTTTGGCTCATCTGGCACAGTTATTACCTCCAAAATGTGAGGATCCTGTCTGAAAGTCTCAGCAGTGGTAAAGCTCACACAGAACACTCAAATCAATGTCAGAATCTCTGGACGGATGGCTGCTGCAAGAACAGATGCAGGCTGGAGCAGGGGCGAGTTACCATAGAAACAGGCATGGGGTAAAACATGAGCGAGATTTGGCTGGAGAAGCAGCAAGAGCAAGGGCAGTCCTATTGAAACTACTGGCGATGGGAGTGTTCCCAGCAAGGTAGTGATGCTGAGCAGACTAGAGAGATTGCTTCACTTAGGAGCTTATATACCTGCCTTGTGATCACCTAGGTAGGTCCTCATCTGTGGATTGGCTGAACCCATGTTGAATGTGTTGGGCCTATTACAAGATCTGCACGTCTGAATCATCTCACACTCTGCCTCAGGGATGATTCATCAGGCTTAAGCAGGCTCAGAGGTAACTCATTACAGTCAAGCTACCACACAGAGTTCAACTTGTTGAGTTATCGTGCTCTAGGATTCATCCGTGACTACCACCCAGAGATGAGAATGCTGCAGATTAAGACATACTACTTGACAATGGAGATGAGAAAATGAGTCACTTTTGTCTAATATTGAACAAGGAACTTTCTTGGAATAAGTAAAATATTGTTATCCTTAAAGCTACTCTTTCTCTCAGGGTTACTGTAAACCTTCTAGGTAAGTTTTTTTTTAAAGTTCTTAAGTCACTTAGGTTTGGTCCACACTAGGGGCAGGGGGGAGGGGGGGTGTCAATCTAAGATACGCAACTTCAGCTACGAGAATAGCGTAGCTGAAGTCGACGTATCTTAGATAGAATTAAAATTACTTACTGCGGGTCCACACGGTGCAGGCTCGCTCCCTCGTCGACTCCGCTTACTCCTCGCGCCGAGCTAGAGTTCCGGAGTCAACGGGGAGCGCTTCTGGGATCGATTTATCGCGTCTACATGAAACGCGATAAATCGATCCCAGAAAATCGATTGCTACCCGCCGAATCGGGCAGGTAGTGTGGACATACCCTTAGACACCTAAGCCTCATTGTCTTTCAGTGAGACATAGGGTATGGTACACTGCATTTAAACACCCATGGCTGACTCGTGTTAACTGATGTGGGCTCTTGAGACTCAGACTATGGGCTGTTTAATTGCTGTGTAGATGTCCAGGCTTGGGCTGGAGGCCAGGCTCCAGGACCTTCCTCCCTTGCAAGATTTTAAAAGGTACTTTAGTGCCTTAAAATACACATAGGTGCCTAATCAGATTTGAAAATCCCAAATGATGTGTACAGGTATGTCTACATTTCAAGCTGGGGTGTGTTTCCCAGATCAAGGAGACATACTTTCATTAGCTCTGATTGTGCTAGTGGACTAAAAATAGTGCACAAGAGGCAAGAGTAGCTAGCTGCCCCAAGTACGTACCCATCTGAGACCACAGGCATATAGACAGGGTGTTTAGCCACTCCCACCACTTGTGCTGCTGTGGCTACACTCTACTCTTAGCAAGCTATCTCAACAAGAACTAATGTGAGTAAGTCTTCCCAAGCTGGGAATCACACCTCCAGCTCAAAGTGCAAATGTACCCTACTTTCACAGAACTTTTGAAAATCTCACTAAGTACCTATCAGCATCTTTAGGAACCTGAATAACATTAAAAATCTGGCCCTAAGTCACTTTCCCACTTCTCTAGCATCTTGCCCAGCCCGCTTACTTGCTTACCCTCCTGCTTCAAATTTAAAGAAACAGTATACATATCCTCACACTAGATAGGAAAAAAAATATACCCACAAATATTCTTACACTATAATATATCATATTATAAGTGAAAGACTAAATGTGAGAATGAGAATAAAAGCAGATTAAGTATAGGTATGCATAACTGGGTGACACACATGGGAACAGGTCAGTGAGGTGTTATGTATTTTATGTGGTATAAGCCATTAGATTCTCAGGTCAGGGAAGAGAAACATAGAAGAGGACACAAAAGAATCGACAAAATATCTCAAAATGTTTTTGTCAGAACAAAAGTCATAGTATCCCAAGTCTGGGATGAGAGGAGAATCTGTATAGGGAAAAGAGACAGTGTCTGGGTTCCCACGAGACTATGCCAGAATGTAATCCAGTTGTTTAACATGTAGAATGCATCAGCACCTAGAGGCCACAACGTGGTTCAGCATATTGGGTTTTTTTGCTCTTTTTTAACTGCAGCATGAAAATAATAGTCAACATAAGCCCAAGTCAAAGCCTTTGATATCACTGCTCTACAGCCAAAATGCTTCTGAAATAAATGTAGTCAAACTTTACTAATTCTGGGTCACTGAGAATGAAAATGATGCTTAAAATTGTTGATTGGCTCTAGTTTTCAAGACATGCTATTGGGTCAGTATGTACGACCCTTGACTTGGGAATGGCGGAGGATAAGTGAGTTATAAAGGGAAGGGATCTCAATTTAAACCAGAAATGACTAAAATACATCTTTGACTGGATCTATGAATAAATCTATGACTGGGTTTGGACAGGACTTGCTTTTTAGGCAAAACAATGAATGATGCAATCTGAAGCTGGTATTGCATCATACATGATATGAATTCCATCATGTTATTCCTAGAAGTCATGGATGATGCAATCATAACGAAGCTTACATCACTCTGCTGAACAAATTGCCCTATATCAGCTCTAGAAATCATACAGTGTCGTGCTCTCTTATTTGTCAGTGTTTGATTTTGCAAAGGGACACATTTCTGTTTAGCCAAAGTGAGCAGAGATGCCTCGGACTTGTGTGAACAGTGCAGATAACTTCTGCTATGTTTGTGGTGAAGTGACTTTTGCATCACAAAAGCGCAGTATAACCACTATGGTTAAGAAAACCTATCACCTTTCTTTTGGCTGCAAAATTGGAGATCAGGACAAGAGGTGGGCCCCACACATATGCTGCAACACTTGTGCAACAATCTTCGCCAGTGGTTGAACAGGAAAAGGAAATCTATGCCTTTTGCAGTGCCAATGATTTGGAGAGCCAACAGATCATACCAGCAATTGTTACTTCTGCATGGTGCCTCCAGTTGGGAAAGGTGTGTCAAAGAAGAAAAAGTGGACTGTGCATTCTCCAGACATTTCATCAGCTATACGCCCAGTACCCCATGGAGAAGGACTGCCGGTTCCTGATGCACCAGAATCATTCTCACTTGAGTCAGACGAGGAAGAGGATGAAAATTCTGGTCCTGAACCATCAATGTCACAGGACCCACATTTTCTCCCATCCTCCTCCTCTGAACCACACCTCATAACACAAGGTGAACTGAATGACCTTGTCAGGGATTTGGAACTACCCAAGAGTAAGGCAGAGCTATTGGGCTCCAGACTACAGCAGTGGAATCTCCTGGCAGGTGATGTTAGAGTTTCCATGTTCCGTGACCGTCAAAAGGATCTTGTCCCATTCTTCTTCATGGAAGGTGATCTTGTAGCCTGCAACAACATCGATGGTGTGATGGCAGCCCTCAACATCGTTCACGATCCAGATGAGTGGAGACTGTTCATTGATTCATCGAAGACGAGTCTGAAAGCTGTTTTACTGCATAATGGCAATGTTTTGCCATCAATTCCAGTTGGTCATGCAGTCCATATGAAGGAAACCTATGACAACATGAAACAACTTTTGAGGTGCATAAACTATGACCAACATCAGTGGCAGCTTTGTGGCGATTAGAAGGTTGTTGTTCTCTTGCTTGGTCTGCAGACTGGATACACAAAGTACTGCTGTTTTCTCTGTGAATGGGATAGTCGTGCAAGAGATTCCCACTACATCAAGAAAGATTGGCCACTCCGACAGTCATTGGAGCCTGGGATGAAAAGTGTTCAGCATCCACCACTTGTTGACTCAAGGAAGATTTTGTTACCACCCTTACACATCACGCTGGGTCTGATGAAGAACTTTGTCAAGGCCATTGACAAAACACAAGCAGCTTTCAAGTACCTCCGTGGAAAATGTCCAAGGTTAAGTGAAGCTAAGATAAAGGAAGGTGTCTTTGTTGGTCTTCAGATTCGTGAACTTCTTCGAGATGATGCATTTGACCATGCACTGCGTGGCAAGGAAAAAAAGGCATGGAAAGCCTTCCAGTTAGTGGCAATCAATTTTCTTGGAAACAACAAGGCAGACAACTACAGGTTGTTGGTGGAAAACCTCCTCAAGGCATACAAAAGCCTTGGTTGCAACATGTCACTAAAGATACATTTTTTGCACTCTCATCTAGACTTTTTTCCACCGAACTGCGGAGCAGTGAGCGACGAGCACGGTGAGCGATTTCACCAGGACATTGCAACAATGGAGAAACGCTATCAGGGCAAATGGAGCCCATCAATGCTTGCAGACTATTGCTGGACAGTGACAAGAGATGCGCCATGTAATGAATACAAGAGACAAGCCAAGAAGTGCCGAGTAGACACTGAATAGGACTAAACTACGTACATAATAGTTTTTTGCCTTTTGTTTCATAATAAATTTTATTTATATAACCCCTTTGCTGATTTTTAAAGTGTTACATAAACAGGACAGGTGAAATAGTATCATGTAAAGCAACCATAAACACATGAAAAGATCTAGGTTTACAATTTGTGATTAAAACTCTTCTATCTACACAATATACATAGACATAAAATGTAAAAACTTAAATATCTTAGAAACAGTAGCCAATCAGTTGTTTTAATTGTCATATTTGAATTCAGCACATCAAAATACATACTAAATAGCACATTTTATCTCTGAAGCAGACGACTTCTCAAAAATTGTAGACCAGTGTATTTCATTATATTTAATTCACTTCCAGGAAAAGTTGACATTTATGCCTCCACCAAATTAACCTAACCCAATTGTCAGAGTTGTAGCCGTGTTAGTCTGTATTAGCAAAAACAACGAGGAGTACTTGTGGCACCTTAGAGACTAACACATTTATTTGGGCAGAAGCTTTCATGGGCTAAGACCCACTTCATCAGATGCATGGAGTTGAAAATACAGTAGGAAGATATATATACATAGTACATGAAAAGATGGGAGTTGCCTTACCAGTTGTAACAAGACCATTCAATTAAAGTGGGCTATTATCAATGGGAGGAAAAATCACTCCCAGTCTTTATTCAGGCCGAATTTGATGGTGTCCTGTTTGCAAATTAATTCCAATTCTGCAATTTCTCATTGGAGACTGTTTTTGAAGTTTTTTTTGTTTAAAAATTGCCACTTTTAAGTCTGTTATTGAGTGTTCAGGGAGGTTGAAGTGTTCTCCGACTTGTTTTTTAATGTTATAGACCTTAGGAGACAGGCCAGTCCTCGCTTACAGACAGCCCCCCAAGTTGAAGCAAATACTCACCAGCAACTACACACCACACAACAAAAATACTAACCTAGGAACCTATCCCTGCAACAAACCCTGTTGCCAACTCTGTCCACTTATCTATTTAAGGGACACCATCACAGGACCTAACCACATCAGCCAGACCATCAGGGGCTCATTCACCTGCACATCTACTAATGTGATATATGCCATCATGTGCCAGCAAAGCCCCTCTGCCATGTACATTGGCCAAACTGGACAGTCTCTATGCAAAAGAGTAAATGGACACAAATCAGACGTCAAGAATTATAATATTCAAAAACCAGTTGGAGAACACTTCAACTTCCCTGGACACTCAATAACAGACTTGGAAGTGGCAATTCTTCAACAAAAAACCTTCAAAAACAGGCTCCAACAAGTAACTGCAGAACTGGAATAAATTTGCAAACTGGACACCATCAGATTAGGCCTGAATAAAGACTGGGAGTGGATGGGTCACTATGAGAACTAAAAACTAATTTCCTCATGCTACTTTTCCCCCTACTGTTACTCACACCTTCTTGTCAACTGTTTGAAATGGGCCACCCTGATTACCACTAGAAAAGTGATTTTTCCTCCACTTTAATTGAATTATCTCGTTACAATTGGTAAGGCAACTTCCATCTTTTCATGTACTATGTATATATATCTTCCTACCGTATTTTCCACTCTATGCATCTGATGAAGTGGGTCTTAGCCCAAGAAAGCTTATGCCCAAATACATTTGTTGGTCTCTAAGGGTACGTCTATACTTACCTCCTGGTTCGGCGGCAAGCAATCGATCTTTTGGGATTGATTTATCGTGTCTTGTCTAGACGCGATAAATCGATCCCGGAAGTGCTCGCCGTCGACACTGGTACTCCTGCTCCGCGAGAGGAGTACGCGGAGTCGACGGGGGAGCCTGCCTGCCGCATCTGGACCCGCGGTAAGTACCTTTTAGTTCGAACTAAGATACTTCGATTTCAGCTACGTTATTCACGTAGCTGAAGTTGTGTATCTTAGTTCGAACCGGGGGGTTAGTGTGGACCAGCCCTAAGGTGCCACAGGTACTCCTCGTTGTTTTTGCTAACCCACTTTGTGTCTTTCTACCACTCTTGTTACTTCTGCCTTTTCCCCCCAAGACCTCTATAGCTGAAACACTCTCCCTAACCTGCCATGTCTGTACACTTTCCTTCTTCAAGTCTCTTTTTAATGAGCACATTTTCCAAAGCACTTTTTAACCCTAATTCTAACCTCAGAGGAGTGCTAACAGATGGGACACTTTAAAATCTTTACCTAAAACCAATTGCAAGAGAAACCATAGAATTAATAAGATCCATGTTTATCTTCACTATTCACTCATTCCTTGTGTAGTTCCTCACTAGCAACCCTTCAATTAATATCTCCATTATAGCACAGTCCCTCTATAGAGCTATTCATATTATTTGGGTATAGTCTGAAACACCCACTCCATATGCAAAAAGTACTGATCTTTAAGGATGTTAAGTCTTTAGTCAGATTTTGGAAAATATTGAAAAATAATTTCAAGCTAAATTTCACCACAATATAACCAACAGTAAATGAATGAACTTCTACCCTAGATTTTTTTTATGATGATGCTTTTAATTGCATTTCTCCAATGCTGCAGTTTCTGCTCCATTTTCTAAATTGTCTGGTAAATGAAACTCGCTACCGCAAAACAATATAAAAGGGCCTACATTATTAATGATTTTTTAAATTGATTCTTGGGAATAAATCACTGGTTACACATAACAATACGTGCTGCTTTAGAAAGATCTTTCTGTCTGTTTTCCTTAAAGATTTAGAAAATCTTTTAAATGTATTTATTACTTAATGATTGGCATAAAGCCACTTATTTGCACAGCTGGGATAATGTCTGCTCACATGGTCCCAGAGTGAAATATGTTGCAATTGCACCTAATCTATTTTGTCTAAATGTTTGTTCTCAGAGGCCAGTGTCTGTCTGGAAAGTTCCTGTGTGTTAGAATGAACGTTATTTCTTTCAGTGATTTCTATTTATCACTGAGCTGTGGGACACTACTGGCAATTTAGAGAAGAGTAATGCCCCGCAGGTTAGAGACCAACAGCGGGAGCTGCTCCCAGAAAGACAAATGTACTAAAGATTTATCTGTTTACCTATGTAATTTTTTCCTCTTTAAGATACCTAGGGATTTTTGTGCATCATTTGCTACTGATTTGTAAGAAGCTGTTGTCTAAAGTGAAGAAACATAGCACTGTAGACTTCTCTCACTAAAAAATTCTTCATTTTCTGGACAGCTAGAAGATAACAGAAATTATTTTGTAGTGAAATATATTTGTGGGGCTTTTAATGAAGCTGCTAAAACACTTAATTACCTTGGTGAGCCAAAGTACAGTAATGGCTTCATTCTGAGTGGAATCTGGGGAAGGAGGGGGCGGGCGAGCCAAAACCAGCAGTCATGATTCTGGTTACTATTCCCAATTATGAAACATAGTTTACACATTTAGATCTTCTTTTAACAGAAAGTAACTATAAAATTGAGAAAACTGATTTCATGCTGAATGAATAAATCAATTATTGGTTTAATTTGCTTTTGTACACCATATTGAATTCTCATGAAAATCAATGGCAGATAGTACTCACCATATTCCACATTCAAAAATAAAAATTTTACCTTTTCTTTAAGGAAAAAATATTAAAAGTAAATTTTAAGATTCAAAATTTCAGAATGGCCTTAAAGACACTGTTTAGGCAAAAAAAAGAGGGGTGGGGGTTAAAGAAACAAAACTTGCATTTCTATGTGTATATATAATAATAGTAATCAAGGGTTATTGTTGGAATTTCTTAAACTGGGTTATTTTAGCCAAAAATATTCCCAGCTGATATCTGTAACCCAAAAATTGCAGCCATGCATATGTTTCATTACAAGCAATGTTTCATGCAGTTTCCTTGGAACAATAACTTGAATACACACACACTCAGTGAGACCAGGACTTTTGAACCTGCTTCTATTCAGCTCCATCATGAAGGCCCTTAAAATGGCTATAACCAAAATTAAAGAGGCATATATGAAAATCAGAAACTCCTAAATGAAAATAATAGTCTAACTCCTTAGAGATACCTCTAATTTATTAACTTCCAAAATGTCCAATGGTGTAAAATATTGGCCTGTAGAATTTCAGGTACAATTTTGTGCCTATATTATTTTGTACCCACAATTTTTCATCCATAAAGCTTTGCACACATCTAAACTTGCATTTCTGTATACAAGCTACATGCAACACTCAAAATGCATAGCCAACCAATCAATTTGTGCATTCAGTTGCAATATGCACACACAAACATGCCAAAAAGCTAGATCATGAAGATTTTCATGTGCAATAACACTGGCAGGAAGCTGTACTCAGCAGTTCACTCTCCCCTCCACCCCATCCCTCCACGCCTTATGTGAGTTTCCACACACAGTCAAAGGAGGTGCTAAGGAAGAAGAAAAGCAAAGGCAACAATCAGAACCACAAACAAATATTTGTGCCTGCCTGCATTATGATTAGGAGCTTAAATCGTAGGTGACATAATTTTTCCACTTGCTGTAGAAATGTAAACCATGTCCTATTCTATACACATCAACAGTTCATGGAGTTGACTGGTCTCCAATTTGCTGTCACCCATCACAATTAACTACTGTCACTGTCACAGATGATTTAGTAGCTGCACATGTGTGCTCACTTGGTCCCACCTGCAAAGTGCATGGCCCCATATGTCTCATTTGATTAACCATCTCAACAACACGCATCTGGACATTGAATATAGAAACATTGTTGTGTGAAAAAACACACTGCCCCATCCCAAATACAATAGTATTCCAATAATAGATAACATTATGTATCAAGTGTATTAATTGCATTTACAATTTTCAGGTTTGCTATAACAACTACAGACTTTAGTCAGTGGTCAGAGCCCTACCATTCTACTCTGTACACACATATGAATGGAAAAGACGCTTCTTGCCAAAAACATATAGCAGTCAGATTCTCAGAGGACGCTTTGATATAAACAATATCATTACAAACTACTAGCAAAGTGAGGCTGGTCTGATTAGGCTTTGAACATGATTGTGCTTGGAAAATATTGCTATATGGATGCACTGAACCATGTAAATTGTTACCAAGTCAGATGTACATGTCAGAACCTGGTTAAATTTAACATGGTTCTATGTGTTCAATGACTGTAGCCATAGAGTTATTTTCCTTCATCGGGAAATAAATTTTAGGTGTAGTATGCTGGCAGCACCATTACATTTCAACTATCCTATTAGCAACATAGCTAAGAAATCAGATACTATCTAGCATTTGGTGACTGGCATAGAGAAGTGGATTACAAACTGCCACCAGTGTGTTGGTGGTAGATTAAGAAAAGTTTTCAATTATAAACACTGCGCCCCCAGCTCTGAAAATGCTGATATGTTGCATTATGAAGCTTTATGGGTTTGAAGACGTATGGAGCATATTATTGACTGACCTTGAAATTTTGTAACCATATTGACTGTCTTTCTCTCTTCTTCCCACTCTCTCCCCACTAACTCTGTGGGTGATGACCTCTCCTAATCAGGCTTACTTACAAATTGTTCCTGCCATGAACAATTCACTCAGAGGCTGCTCTTTTGAGCTATAAATGCACTTAATGTATGCAGTGTTGTTGTAGCTGTGTTGGTCCCAGGATATTAGAGAGACAAGGTGGGTGAGGTAATGTCTTTTATTGGACCAACTTCCGTTGGTGAGATAGACAAGCTTTCAAGATTACACGGATCTCTTCTTCAGGTCTGGGAAACTAATTTAGAGTGTCACTGCTAAATACAAGGTGGAACAGATTGTTTAGCATAAATAGTGAACACATATTTCAAGGGACCATGCAAGATGAAGTGCCCCATTAACATGCCTCCAGTCATAGGGAGGAAAGGAGGCGGGCGGGGGGCAGAGCAACTGTGGGAAGAGTTGTTGGTGGGTTGTAATAAGCCAAAAATCAATACATTATTTTTAGTGTCTAGAAAAGTTAGGAATTTAAGCTCCCAGGCTCATCTTTTGAAAGTGTTGTGCAGGTTTTCTTTGAGGATGAGGACTGATAGGTCAGATATAGAGTGATCGCTTTGTGAAAAGTGTTCACCTACAGATGTTGTCTTTTATCATTTTCCTGTGAGAGTTCATTGAAGAGCATAGTGATTGTCTATTTTCACCCATAGAGCTGCTATTGAGACATTTAATGCCCTGGGTGAGGTACACCACATGGTCATAGGCATGTGTAGGATCCATGAATCTTGAAAGGTATGTTGTTGGGCGGGGGGGTATCAATCATTTTAGCAGTGGATATATGTCTGCGGGTTTTGCATGTGTGCTGCTTTGAGTTGATGTGTTTAGGAGCTTGCTTCTGATGATGAGCTTGGAGAAGTTAGGGGTTGCTTGAAGGCCAGAAGAGAGGGTTTAGCAAAGATTTATTTCAGTATGGGGTCCCCATCAATTATGAGTTTTAATTGTTTGATGATAGCCTGTATGATTCGAGTGTGGGATGGTAGGTGACAACTAAGGTCACGCGATCAAAGGTGGTTTTATTTCTGTATTGAAGCAGTTTCTCTGGGGGTATTTTGCTGGCCCGTTCCATGATGTGATCTACTTCTCTGGTGGAGTGTCCTTGTTTGGTAAAGGTGGTTTTGAGTTTCTTAAGGTGTATATCCTGGACTTTTTCCTCTGAGTATATTCTGTGCTGAGTTCCTGGCTGTAGATAAAAGATTTATGGCATATTTGGGGTGGTTACTGGATCTATGAAGGTAAGTTTGGTGATTCGTGGGTTTCTTGTATATAGTTGTTTGTATTTTTGATAGGTTTCAGAGTGGTAGCCGTGTTAGTCTGTATCCGCAAAAAGAACGAGGAGTACTTGTGGCACATTAGAGACTAACACATTTATTTGGGCATAAGCTTTTGTGGGCTAGAACCCACTTCATCAGATGCAGAGAGTCGAACATATAGTAGGAAGATATATCTATCTATCTATATCTATATATATTGTGACGGGGCAAGGCCAGAGGGCTATAGGAAAGTGGTAAGGAACCAGTATGTTAGCCCCAGGCTAAACAAATCCCTGATACCTTATGGCAGTTGCTCCAGGTTAATCAAGACACCTGGGGCCAATTAAGAACTTTCCAGAAGGCAGGGATGTTGATTGAGACACCTGCAGCCAATCAGGGGCTGGCTGAAACTAGTTAAAAGCCTCCCAGTGAGTCAGTGAGGGGCGCATGTCAGGAGCTGTGGAAGGAGGTTGCGTGTGAGGAGCTGGGAACAAGAGGCACTAGGAGCTGAAAGTAAGAGGGTGTACTGCTGGAAGATCCTGTGGTGAGGATAAAGAAGGTGTTGGGAGGAGTCCATGGGGAAGTAGCCCAGGGAATTGTAGCTGTCGTGCAGTTGTTCCAGGAGGCACTCTAAACAGCTGCAATCCACAGGGCCCTGGGCTGGAACCTGGAGTAGAGGGCGGGCCCGGGTTCCCCCCAAAACTCCCAACTCCAGATCAGACACAGGAGGAGTTAACCTGGACTGTGGGTTCTACCAGAGGGGAAGATCTCTGAGGCAAGCAGAATCCGCCAATAAGCACAGGACCCACCGAGGTAGAGGAGGAACTTTGTCACAACTGGTGTCAGGGGTGGGATTTGGTGTGCACAGCGCGGCGGAAGAAGGAAGGTGTTTATTTTAAAAAAAAAGGGAGCTGTTTTGTTTTTTTTTCTCACCACAATGGAAGAGGTAGTACGGGCACTGATACAAGCCACAGCTGCCCAGCAGGAGGCTACCCGTGTCCAGGCAGCTGCCCAACAGGAGGCAGTACAGCTGCAGCAGGAGACCAATCGCCTGTTGATGGACCAGGCCGCTCAAGACCGTACTATGTTGCGGGAACTGGTAAACCAAGTGAAGGCACTTACAGAGATGAACCATGGCCATGATGGGATGCGGCACATACGGGCCAGCAATTGCCTGCAGAAAATGACAGGGAACGATGACATAGAGGCATATCTCCTGGCCTTTGAGAGGACAGCCCTACGGGAGGCCTGGCCTCGAGATCAGTAGTCTGGCATCCTCGCCCCATTCCTGTGTGGGGAGGCCCAGAAGGCCTACTATGATCTGCCTGAAGAGGCTGCAGCAGACTACCCCCAGCTGAAAGCAGAGATCCTGGCCAAATCTGGGGTAACAACCGCAGTGCGGGCCCAGCGGTATCATGAGTGGAGGTACCAGGAAGACAAAACCCCGTGATCCCAATTGTATGACCTCATCCATCTCACATGAAAGTGGTTGCAAACTGAGTCCCGGAGTCCAGAAGAGATACTAGAGGTTCTGGTCATCGACCAATACATGAGGGGACTACCGCCAGGCCTTCGCGCATGGGTAAGCCAGAACGAACCCTCCACCTATGATGAGATTGTGGCAATGATAGAGAGGCGAAGGATGGCGAGGGAACTGACCCGACCAGTTAAGGAAGCGGAACCCAGGGTTAAACTAGCAGCACCAAGCCCCAGATTTCGAGTGACTGGGCCACCAGGAGGGCCCAGGTGGAAAAAGAGAGGGGCTGAAGGCCCACCAGAGGCCATAAAGAGTCGGCGCACTGAGGGGGAAGAAGATTGTGATGTTAGACTTCCCAAACCAAGAGACCGGGGAATGCCTAGGGTTCCATATAGATGTTATGCATGTGGTGAGTGGGGACACATAGCAGCACAGTATCCCAGCACCGAGGAGCCTATGCAATGTAACTTGGGGGATTGGGAGGTCCCATGTTCCCTTATCCACCTTGCGGGCGTCACATTAGCCCCGCATAACTACACTAGACCGGTGAAGATAAATGGAGCAGAGACTATAGCGCTTGAGGACTCCGAGAGTGCAATCACCCTCATATCGGGTAAGCTGGTAAAAGTAGCCAGCTGCTACAAGCCAAACGTGTAGCAGTGACGTGTGTGCATGGGGCCGTAAGTGATTACCCCACCATCCAGGTGGAGATAGAGGTTCAGGGGAACCCCATTGAGGTGACAGGGGGTGTAGTTCCTAAACTCCCGTATCCTGTAGTCATTGGGAGGGACTATCCAGGGTTTGATAATTTACTCCCCCCGGAGAGGTTGGAGGGAGGTGGGGACCCTGAGGGCAGCAACTTGTCACCGGGGGAATGTCAACCCCTGATGTTCGCTGAGATTTCTCAGGATCTGTTCTCAGTCCCCCAAAAGACCCGGAAGACAAAAAGGGAGAGGAAGGCTGCAAAAGCCTTGGGAACCCGGATCCTGACCCAGGGCCAGAAGATCACCCTAGTAGGCAGACGGACATGAGCAGCCAGAGAAACTACCACCACGGAAGGTGAGCCGGAGGCTGGCCCCAGCCATGATGGAAGTGAGCCATTGGAAGCAACAGAGGCTGGCCCCTGGGAGCTCGGGCAGGTTAGTCCCGGGAGAGAGACTTTCGGGCGGGACCAGGCAGAGGACCCTAGATATGATAACGCCAGGAAAGAGGTGGCTGAGATAGATGGAGTACCTGTGGATGGGAAGGTCCGGGGTCCAGGACCTTACTTTATAGTGAAGAAAGATCTCCTGTACCGTGTGGTGCAAATGCAGGAGCAAGAGATACATCAACTTCTGGTGCCACGAAAACATCAAAAAGCCATATTGAGCCTCGCCCACAGTCACCTATTTGGAGGACACCTAGGGGTAGAGAAAACCCAGGCACGGATCCTGCGGGGGTTCTTCTGGCCAGGAGTACATGAAGATGTCCGACGATACTGCACCTCTTGTCCAGAGTGTCAGTTACATAGTCCACGCCCGCACTTCCGGGCTCCTTTGATACCTCTTCCAATAATAGAGGTTCCTTTTGAACGCATAGCCATGGATCTGCTACGGCCCCTTGAGAAGACAGCTTGGGGCCACCAACATGTGCTTGTTGTACTGGACTATGCAACCCGGTACCCGGAAGCCATTCCCCTATGCAACACGGCTTCCAAAACCATAGCTAAGGAGTTAGTACAGATCTTTGTCCGAGTTCGGTTACCCAAGGAGATATTGACTGATCAAGGGACACCTTTCATGTCCAAGTTGATGAAAGATCTCTGTTCATTACTTCATGTACAAGCCCTACGGACCTCTGTATACCACCCGCAAACAGGCCTTGTGGAAAGGTTCAATAGGACCCTCAAGGCCATGATCAGGAAAGTGGTGAGCCGGGATGGGAAAGATTGGGATACCCTATTCCCTTACCTCATGTTCGCCATCCGGGAGGTTCCACAAGCCTCCACAGGTTTCTCTGCATTCGCACTATTATACGGGCGCCACCCCCGGGGCATATTGGATATAGCAAGAGAAGCGTGGGAAGAGGAGCCAAATCCAGGAAGGAACATAGTTGAGCATGTACTACAGATGAGGGATCGGATAGCCCGAGTTACACCTATTGTACGAGAACACTTGGAGAAAGCACAGGAGACCCAACGAACCCATTATAACGACCAAGCAAAGCTTCGACGGTTCCAACCAGGGGATAGAGTGATGGTCCTGGTGCCCACAGCAGAAAGTAAGCTGTTGGCCCAGTGGCAGGGACCCTACGAAGTGATCGAAGCTGTGGGAGAGGTAAACTATAAGGTGCGGCAGCCAGGCCGCAGGAAACCAGAGCAAATCTACCACACCAATCTTCTAAAATCTTGGCACGATCGAGAGGCATGCTTAGTCACCCAGGAGACCCTTCCCCAGGAGGATAACTTACACGAGCAAGTAAGGATATCACCTGACTTGACGCCGATCCAAAAGATTGAGGCAACTGACATGATTAATCGCAACCGAGATGTGTCGGGGCGGACGACTGAGACCTATCACCATATCCGCACGATCCCCGGAGCCAAGGTAACATTGAGACCCTACCGAATCCCAGCAGCCAAAAGAGAAGAAATCAAGTCCGAAGTGAAGAAAATGTTAGAATTAGGGGTGATTGAAGAATCTTACAGTCAGTGGTCCATTCCAATCGTTCTAGTGCCTAAACCTGACAGTACCACGAGATTCTGTAATGACTTTCGCTGACTAAATGAAGTATCCCAGTTCGATGCATACCCCATACCACGCATCGATGAACTGGTGGACCGACTGGGTAGTGCTCGATTCTTGACTACACTGGATCTGACAAAAGGATACTGGCAGATTCCCCTGACCAAAGAAGCTAAAGAAAAGACAGCGTTCTCCACTCCGGATGGGCTATTCCAGTACACCGTCCTCCCTTTTGGGCTACATGGGGCCCCGGCCACATTCCAGCGTCTCATGGATAAGCTGCTGCGCCCCCATACTAGTTATGCAGCCGCATACCTAGATGATGTAGTCATCCATACGCCAGACTGGGGAACCCACTTGGAGAAAGTTGAGGCAGTACTGCGCACCTTAAGGCGGGCTGGCTTCACTGCTAATCCCGCTAAATGTGCCATAGGGCTAGCAGAGGCTAGGTACCTGGGATATCTTGTAGGAAGGGGCATAGTAAAGCCCCAAATGAATAAGCTGGAGGCGATTCAAAACTGGCCCCGGCCGACCCGAAAGAAGCAGGTCCGCACGTTCCTAGGTGTGGTAGGCTACTACCGATGTTTTATTCCTCACTTTGCTGCTAGGGCAAGTCCCCTAACGGACCTGGTGAAAGCCCAAGGTCCAGACATGGTGAAGTGGACCGACACAGTAGAGGGAGCGTTCACAGACCTTCGGACGGCCCTTTGTAATGACCCCGTACTCATAGCCCCGGACTTTAAGAAGGAATTTATTTTACAAACAGATGCTTCCGAGGTGGGGTTGGGGGCGGTTCTGTCGCAAATGGTGGGAGAAGAGAAACACGCGATCCACTACCTAAGCAGAAAGCTTTTCCCAAGAGAACAGAAATACGCAGTAGTTGAGAGAGAATGCCTTGCTGTCAAATGGGCTATGGAGACCCTACCTTATTACCTCTTGGGCCGGCGATTTACTCTTGTGATGGACCATGCACCCCTCCAGTGGATGCAGCGGAATCGGGAAAAGAATGCAAGGGTCACCAGGTGGTTCTTATCCCTCCAACCGTTCCAGTTCCGCATACGGCACGGGGCTGGATGCCACCATGGCAACGCTGATGGTCTGTCAAGAGCACACTGCCTGGCGTCCCAAGTTGCCCAACTCTATGGTGTTGAGCGGGGGTGGGGGGGCATGTGACAGGGCAAGGCCAGATGGCTATAGGAAAGTGGTAAGGAACCAGTATGTTAGCCCCAGGCTAAACAAATCCCTGATACCTTATGGCAGTTGCTCCAGGTTAATCAAGACACCTGGGGCCAATTAAGAACTTTCCAGAAGGCAGGGATGTTGATTGAGACACCTGCAGCCAATCAGGGGCTGGCTGAAACTAGTTAAAAGCCTCCCAGTGAGTCAGTGAGGGGCGTATGTCAGGAGCTGTGGAAGGAGGTTGCGTGTGAGGAGCTGGGAGCAAGAGGCACTAGGAGCTGAGAGTAAGAGGGTGTACTGCTGGAAGATCCTGTGGTGAGGATAAAGAAGGTGTTGGGAGGAGTCCATGGGGAAGTAGCCCAGGGAATTGTAGCTGTCGTGCAGTTGTTCCAGGAGGCACTCTAAACAGCTGCAATCCACAGGGCCCTGGGCTGGAACCTGGAGTAGAGGGTGGGCCCGGGTTCCCCCCAAAACTCCCAACTCCAGATCAGACACAGGAGGAGTTAACCTGGACTGTGGATTCTACTAGAGGGGAAGATCTCTGAGGCAAGCAGAATCCGCCAATAAGTGCAGGACCCACCGAGGTAGAGGAGGAACTTTGTCACAATATAATATTATAATATTATCTATATAATATTCTATACACACACAGAGAGAGAACATGAAAATATGGGGGTTGCCATACCAACTCTAGGAGACTGATCAGTTAAGGTGAGCTATTGTCAGCAGGAGGGAAAAAAAACTTTTGTAGTGATAATCAGGATGGCCCAATTCAAACAGTTGGCAAGAAGGTGTGGGCAACAGCAGGGGGAAACTTAGCATGGGGACGTAGATATCAATTTGTGTAATGATCCAGCCTCTGCCAGTCTTTATTCAAGTCCAACTTAATGGTATCCAGTTTGCAAATTAATTCTAGTTCATCAGTTTCTCGTTTTAGTCTGTTTTTGAAGTTTTTGGTTGAAGAATTGCCACTTTCCAGGAAATTAATGTTTGTGTAATCTCGAAAGCTTCTCTCTTTCACCAACAGAAGTTGGTCCAACAAATGCAATTCATGTAAAATAATCCAAGCCTGATTGTTCACTGCCTTGCATCTTGTGTATTTATGTACATCTGTACAAACTAGGTGTAAAATGCTTCAAAATCAGAATTGGGAGTATTTTACACTCACTTGCACAGATGTGCATTACTACAGAAGATGCAAGGCAACAGACAATCAGGGCCTATGAGTATCCCTTTCTTGTTATTCACATAGGACATTGTCTGCTAACATCAAAAAGCAAAATGCAATATTCAAACAGATTATATTTACATTTGATAAAAACTGTAGAACTTTTTATTGAAAAACAATTATCAGAAGAGTTTCAAAGAACTCTGGGAATCTGATGTACGCTCTTGATATCAATTTTCATAGTTGAGTTGCCAGACATCGCCTAACCTGTTTTACATTAAAATATAGAAAGAGCTTTAGCTGGTGCTTTAAGTGGGCTCTGAAAATACCTTTATGCTTCCATTTTGCTTAGGTACTTTCAGATATCTTCTTTTAGTTCTTGCCAAATACCACACAATCTATTTTTAGATTATTTTAGATTATAAAAATTCAATATTTTAGATTGTTTTTATTATATTTTGAACCACCTTTGTGAAAGATATTGGGCCAACTTTTTTGCCCTATGGCCATCAATGTTCAGACTGTAAGCAAAGTCATCAGTCCTGTTGCCACCAAAAAGGAGACTAGTTAGCAACTTCAGCAGTCATATAGGGAATAGGGGCAACAGGCATACAAATTAGTTGGTGGAAATGTGACCAAGGGAAATTGGATACATGAGAATGTCCTCTGGACAACTAAAACATCTAGTTGATCTTCAGGAAGGAACCTATAATCTAGAGTCCACATACATACAGTATATAGACAAATGTGTGCCAGTGAAGATGATACTCCTCAAATCAGAGCTAAACCTAAACACTGAGGAGTACATATCACAGCTATAGTGAAGCAGTGCCACATCATACTTATAATCCAGTATTTGTTGGACCTTGCCTTGAGAAAGCAACTAGGGTAACTAAAATAGTTGATTAAGTGACCAGTTACTCCCAAATGATAGAGAGTGACCATTCAGACCTTCTATATAGTTTCTGGAATGCTTGAGGATGATAAATACTCAACAGGGTCTCCAGGTTTGCTACCAGAATACCAGTTAAGCAGGGGACACTGTGGCCCTACCCTCCACTGAACTGTAGAGGAAAAGACTAAAAAGACACATGGATAGCTCATGCTAGCACAGACAGTGCTCAGGAGGGTGGGATCAAGATGACATGGCAACTGACAGCAGAGAAACACAGTGAATCACAGGGAGCGTTCGGACCTCTGTGTGAGGTGAAGGTCTTGGTTGGCACTGATGCTGATTAATAGGTTTTTATTTATATTCTAATTATAAAAACAGGTAAATTCACATGCTCTAAAACATTATAATTTTGCTTTTCTTGTGCTTTATCTATCTTGATCCTAATTAGCCTCACCCACTATCTGAGAGATTTAATGTACCAATGATTTCTTCTCTTTGGTCATCCAAACATGGAAGAGAAACCATACCACATGTTATAAGGAATCAGTCACAGATCTCTGAAGCAAATTCCAAATACTGAATATTTGAATGAGTACTTGCTATGAACATGTATTGATTAATAGGCCTAAGGAGATTGTTCATCTGGTAGATTTTACAAATAACAATTTCATAAAAACACATTAATCTGTTTGTAGAAAATATGCAACATAAAAAGGGGCCACTGTTCTTATGTTGTGATAAAGTCTAGTTGGATCCTATGTTATTACAAGACCTTTCATGTGGAAAGCAACTGGTAGGTAGATCACATGACAACTCAATTATACAAATCAGATGGCTCCTTAATCATCAGATACAATACCAATTATAAACTAAAAGATAATGAGAATTGTGATATTCTGCCCCTTTAAATATTTGAGCACTACCCCTTTCCCAGTGAAAAGCTTCACTTTTGTGTTGTTTTCATTTTTTCCCTGCAAGAACAATTAAGCAAGAACAGCAGATGGCTGTTTTTCTATCAGCTCCCTCTGTGTCTGTCTCTATCTCCTTCTCTAATGGGGTCCAAATAAAACATTTGGCAACAGAGGATTTCTATCTCACATGTGTCCAGTGCTCCCATTGCATGAGCAAGAATAAGAAAAAACAAGCAAATTCTATAAAAAGGGGAAACAGTTCATCTAGAGGCACATAACCAGACCAAAGGATTAGGCTGCTACCCAGAGCTTCTGCACACAAAGCAGTGGGGAAAAAGAAAACAGCCATATTGACTGATCATGTGCAAGTAGGAAGACAAACAGCTTAGCCTGTACGGGGTGTCTATAGCTAGTACGGGGAGTCTATGTGAAACTAAAGGAAAACTTCTGCATTTTGTGGTGTATACATGCCACCACAAGAGGCAGGTCGAACACAGATAGTAACAATAAAAAGAGTTACCTTGTGTTAGAGCAGATATCCAGGAGGTGTGAAGTCTAACAAGAGAGCAGAGAAATGGCAATTTTTGTCAGCAGTGCTGGTGAGTTCGATGAAAACTGTGAATCACAGGTGATGTGCCTCAAATGTTTACAGCAATTTATAACAAGCAACACCATTACAGGTGGACAATGAGTTCCAAATATTGTTGACTGTGATGGGTTCAAAGACATAGGGACTGCTGTGTGACCTATTGTCTCCTACTATGCTCGGAAGTCTCATATAGCTGCAATTACTACAGAAATGCAGGAACAATTTTCTCCTATCCCACTGATAACAGGATTTTATTGGTTCCATCAGTGACATCAGGGAAGTGGAGAGTCAGTAGCACAGTTCATTGCTGCTCTAAGTTAGTTGTTACAGAATTGTTAGTTTTAACATACATTAAGTTATTCCCGGCATGACAAATTAGTCTCCGGTTTATGCAATGACCAGATCTGATAGGAGCTATTTACTGCACAAACATTTACATTCAAGAAGGCTATTGAAGTAATAATGGCCATAGATACTGCACACAAGGATTCTCTGGAATTTAGTGTGAGTTGAGAAGTTCATCTTGTGAATTGGCGAGACAGAGGACCATCGCAACACAAGGAATTTCCATATGTCCATCGTGGACAAACTACACAGTCTGAGAAGGATTGATGGGCACGCCAGGTCACTTGCAGAAAGTGCCAAAAGAAAGGACACATTGTCATGACTGTTTCACAGTTTAACAACCAGCAACACAGAGTAACTGTATATCCACCCATGAAGACTAAAGGACTAAAGGACAGAAGTTGGAAATTCATAATGTAGAAAAAGACAAGAGCTCTGGTGACTCTGATCAAGATTTAGCACTGTACATGTTATCAGAAGCTGGAGTCAGAGATGGCATCTGGGTCACACCCTTGATTGAAGGAGATCCTACAAGAGCTTGATATTGGAGGTGTTGTTTCACTCATTTCTGCTTCTGTCTATCACCAGATTTTGTCACAAGTTTGTCTGGAAGAAATCTTCACAATTTTGAAGACTTATGCCAAGAAAATGTATTCCCAAAAGGGACACTCTAAATGAAAGTTCAATTTGATGGACAATCTGTTGTTTTGCTCTGTATGTGATTGAAGGAAAGTATCCATCATTATTTGGCAGATCTTGGCTTGAGAAGCTCAAGGTGAATTGGATTAAAATCAAGGCAATCATGAAAATACCTCAACATTATCAGGAAATACTGGGCAGACACTCCAAAGCTTTTGAAAAACAGCTTGAACAGCTGAGTAACATGTCAGTGAAGCTCACTGTTAAGTCTGACAGCAAGCCAAAATATTGCAAGCCCAGAGCCTTATGCTCTGAAGCCTCTGGTGGAAGATTATTTGGAAAAAGCTAGTGAACATTGGAATTCTTGTCACAGGTTTCACACAGTGAGTGGGCTACACTATTCATACCAGTGATCAAGAAGGGTAACGCAAGTCAAAATCTGTGGAGATTTTGAAATGACATTGAATCCAGTTTTATGTGCAAACCAGTATTCACTACCTTGTATTGAATATTTGTTTTCTACTCCTAGTGGAGAGCAGTGTTTCAGTAAATTGGATTTGCTGAACACATACCTACAAATGGAGATTGATCTGTCATCTCACAAATAGTTCACAATCAATGCACCAAAAATGGTTATTTTGTTTCAACAGTTTTATTTTTGGTATCACATGAGCATGTGCCATGTTCCAGAAAGCCATGGATGAGATTCTGAAGGGATTGAAGAGAGTTTAGTATTATTTGGATGACATCACCGTTACAGGAAAGGATCAAGAGGATCATCTTCAAAATTTGTTTTACAATGTTTTGGAGACCATGGACTGAGAGTACATTGACACAAATGTGAGCTTTTCAAACTTTCACAGCTGAATACATTGGATATGTAATTAATGCCGGGGACTTAAGGAAATTGCCAGAGAAAGATGACAGTTATGTTACAGTTATGTTCACTCAAGGGCTGCTTAACTATTATGGTAAATTTCTGCCTGATCTGGTGACATTATTGGCAGCTTTACATGAACTGTTACAAGCAAAGAAAAAATGGAAATGGACTAGAGAGTGTGAATATACATTTAAAGAAGCAAAGAAACTGCTGACATCAGCAACAGCTCTTATACACTTTGATGCTTCACTAAAATTGTTTTGTGATTCTTCTCCATATAGAGTGGGTGCACTTCTTTCCCAAATTTTCCTGATGGCATGGAGAAAATAATTGCCATTGCTTCAAAAACACTCACCATGCCTGAGAAGAACTACGTGTGAATAGAATGAGAAGGTCTCATCATTATCTTTGGAATGTGTGAGATCCATACCAATATGTATGGTAGAAATTTTATCTTCCTGATGGTTAATTTCACCTGTTAATTTCAATTTTTGACTGAAACATGGAATTCCATCATTAGCTGCTGCTCAAATGCATATACTTTCAGCTCATTTTTACACTATTCAACTCTGTAAAGGGACTCAGCATAGCAATGCTGATGGGCTGTTGTGCTCACCATGCCCAAACTCTTCTCAACCCTTCTTATCCATCACTAGCACAGATGTCAGCAAAAGAAACTGCTAAGGATGATGTGCTTTCTATTGTGAAAAGAATGGTATTACAAGGTATAGTGCTGGATTATAAGACTCCCCAATTTACACAGTTCATGTGGCATCAATGTGAATTATCTGTGAATCACAGTTGCATCTTATGGGGACTACCAATAATCATTCCAAAATTACTTCAATCTCATGTTTTGGAAGTTCTTAATGAAGGTCATTTTAGGATTATATGGATGAAGTCCATTGCCCGAGTCATGTCTGGTGACTGAGGACCAGCAAAGACACTGAGAGGAAGGCAAAGTGCTGTACTATGTGTCAGCAAATTCAGCATGATTCTGGCCAGCTCGTCTATAGCCTTGATTGTGGCCTCAGACTCCTTTGACACATGTTTACACAGATTTTGCTGGACCAAGTTTATGTGTTTTTTATCATAGTCAACACCCATTCAAAATGGCCAGAAGTTTTCAGAATTATTTCTACTGCAGCTGCCAAGAACACAACTTCACCCCTTGTTTAGCTAATTTGGTTTACTGTTACAGTTGATGACAATGGATTTCAATTCTGTTCTTAGGAATTTCAGAGGTTCTTAGCTTCAAATGGAATTCAGCACATACACTCTGCTCCATGCCATCCTGCTACAAATGAACTAACGGAACACTTTGTACAACCACTTAAGCATGCCTTAGAAACTAACACGTCTATTTTGAGTCATCAGCAGAAATTGGACAAGTACATGCTTGTCTACTGGAACACATCACATGCTACTACCGAGGAGTCACAGGCAATTCTTTTCTTAAAGTCATCTTTGCCTACTTATTGGGACCTGTTATGTCCCGATATACTCATGTATAACCAAATCAGAAGCTATGCAAATTGATTGACAACATGAAACTTATCATTCTTTTCAAGTAGAAGACTTAGTATGGACTCATAACTATCATTATGGAGTGAAATGGGTACCTGGAGAACATGTAAAATGCACAAGACTGGATTCATTTGTGTTAAAACTATTCAATGGTATTTTATGAAGATGACATGGACAAGTTGCAGCCTTGAGAAATACCAGAGTCTGGGGATGTTCCTGTAGGACCTAATGTTCCTTTGATTGAACCTCCTTCTGTTACAACTCCTAATTTCAACTACTTGTTGGGAGAAACTTTGGTACCAGATTCAGCTAATTCCTTACCACCACCAACTGCTTCTGTTGTTCAGGACACTGTTGCACCACCATCACTACATTATCCCAAACAAATGTGAAAACCAGTTGTGCACTTGAATTTATAAGTTGTTTAGTTAGTGAGTTACTGTTTCCAGGGTAGAATAATCCCTTGCAACTTGAGTCTGTGGTAGCCCATCCACAACTTTTAGTTAGGTTAGCTAGTGTTTTCTGTTAGCTGTGTAAACAGTAATGCGTATATATGTATTTGGGAAGCTTTTTAAGTAGGTGAAGGAATGTGACGTCCTGTCCTTTTAAATGTTTGAACTCTCCCCCATACCCTGCCCCCGGTGCAAAGCCTCACTTTTCTGCTGTTTTCAGTTTTGCTACAAGAACAAAAAAAGCTACCAACACAGCTGTGTTTCTATCAGTTCCCTCTGTGTCTAGTTTCCTTCTCTGTTGGGTCCAAATACAACAAATTTGGTCACACTTTATGTTAAAGTGCAATTTATAAACAGTTTTTAAAGGGTTAATAAATTAATAGATGTTTTAATAAACAGTTAATAAATTGTTATAGACTGTTAGAGTCCAACAGGTTGCTTAAAACTGTGATCTATAACCACCTAGAATGCCTTCTAATGGTTTGCTTATAATTATCTATCACACAAGCTATCTATATGTGCAGCATGCTTATAATATCTATCAATCATGTATTAGCCCTTTATTCCATTATTCCACTGAACCTTAAGACAAAGTGTGACAGACAAGGGTCTTCAGGATAAAGCAATAGTTTCCTATGTGTTATTATAGTGTTGTGTAACTGCCCTATTGACTTTCAGATTCAAAGTAAGTAAAGGATGGTTCAAGAGTGTCTATACCGCAAGGGGGTCTCATAGGCAGGGCTGCTACCAATGGGGTGATTGTTCAGGGGGATGTCTGCACCCACTGTTTGCTGTGGAAAGTCCTTGATAGTCCCACATAAAGTGGAGTGGTAGGTACATTAGGGCAGACCAGGGACAGACAGCACATGGGAAGGGTGCCACAGGTTATGTGATTATGCATATCTAATGACCCTAACACTCTATAAATAAAACAGGTGGAGGGAACTCCTGCACTATTCTAACAACAGACAAAAGAAGCAGCTGGGAGGGGACCATGCCACAGCTTCACTTCTTAGCTAGAGTTTAGTAAGATTTCAAACAACTCTAGAATTTCACTCCCATAAACCCCATTTCTTTGGCTTCATGCGGGTGAAATGGATTTACTCCAACATGAGCAGCAATAAGTGAGTCTTTTCCTAAAAAGTATTTAACAAATAACTTGGAAAGCAAACAGCTTACTATTGCTTCCTTTTTAAGTTAGGACTGTTACTTCAATATTAGAGCTGGTGAACATAGAAAAATAAAATTACAACTTGAGTTTTCCAACCAGCTTTATGTAACACGATCTAAGAAATATGAAGGGTAGAGACAGGATACAGTATGGTTACTGTATACATGTCCGCACAAGTCACACTTAAATCCATTGAAATGATATGTGAGCTACAAGTTTTTTGTTTTCTACTGAAAATGTATATTGCTTTCATTCTTTAAGGATATATAATTCTGTAAATATATGTACATATTTTCCACTGGAGAAATCCTATGCAACAGTACTATTGATTTATTATATTTAGAACCTATATTCTTTAAGTAAATTGGCACCATTTAAAAGGCTCAAAATAAATGCCAGAGAAAATGAATATATATACATATAATTAGCAGCCAGTAAAATGTTTTTACCTCCTGAAGCACTTGTAGTCACTAAACTCATGACAAGTAGGGAATGAGCAACACAAATAAGTTCTATTGCTCACTGCATTCCTGGCAGTAACAAAAGCTCTTAGTGATAATGCACTTCTTTGGGTGCAATTTGGCATTAGATAAGGATTTCAATAATTACAGTTCAGAGCAGTTTATCAACATGAGAAAACAATGCAAGTGCCCCCTCTCCCCAGCTCAACAAAGGACAGGAAACATGATCTTTCATTATTTTAAAATATAAGTACATACTAAAGCGACCAAGTATCGTAACAATAGAAGACAATAATGATGATGGACGGTGCATTTGTAGAGATTATTGGAAGTTGTGTTTGCATTCTGAGGCTTCAGGCCAAAGGGATTGGGACTTCAATCACCTGAAAAGTGCAATATATAGTGGATGGAGTGTCCTGTTGAAATGGAAAATATATTAAAAATAAGAATAAAAGGCCATCCCCATGCATTTATTAGATATTATTGGCAAAGGCTGGGCATCGGTCACTGATAATCAAAAAGCTCCACTGATGTCCACCAGAGTTTGAAAGCCATTTCATACTTTATTTTATGCTTTAAACTCATCTTTTTTTCATAGCATGCTGGCATTAAGGCACCATGAAAAGTAAATATCAAAAGGCAAGGCTGTACTGTCCCAATGGTGTAACCCTATTATTGTTGGAAGTTATTTTAAAACTGCAAAACTCTTGTTTATCAATTAAAAGTTTAGAAAGTCTGGAAGAAAATTTCTTCAGGATAGCATTTATTTATAATGTTAGCCTGGTCATGTGAGGCAAGGGATTTGCATAGCTAGCTGTTGAAATTAAAATGAGGAATAGGTCATAAAACCTATTTTCCTGACACTTACTGGAAAAATAATTGAAAAATATTTTAAAACAAAAGCATGTTGTGTTATTGCAGACTATGCAGTAGATTAAGTATGAATTATACACTTTAGCATTCCTAGGATGGTATTCAGGGTATAACATGTATATATTGTACATTGGTAACACCTAAAGGAATTAGAATCAGTTGAGAGTTCTTGGGGGAAACCTGCTTTTTCCATATTTTGTGAGATTTGCATGAGAGGAAAAATGAACCGGTTCTTTCACCTGCACATCCACCAATGTAATATACGCCATAATGTGCCAGCAATGCCCCTCTGCTATGTATATCGGCCAAACTGGACAGTCCTTACGCAAAAGGATAAATGGACACAAATCAGATATAAGGAATGGCAATATACAAAAACCTGTAGGAGAACACTTCAATCTCCCTGGACACACAATAGCAGATTTAAAGGTAGCCATCCTGCAGCAAAAAAACTTCAGGACCAGACTCCAAAGAGAAACTGTAGAGCTTCAGTTCATTTGCAAATTTGACACCATCAGCTCAGGATTAAACAAAGACTATGAATGGCTAGCCAACTACAAAAGCAGTTTCTCCTCCCTTGGTATTCACACCTCAAGTGCTAGAAGAGGGTCTCACCCTCCCTGATTGAGCTAACCTCGTTATCTCTAGCCTGACTCTTCCCTGCACATTTATATCTGCCCCTGGACATTTCCACTGCTTGCATCCGATGAAGTGGGTATTCACCCACGAAAGCTTATGCTCCAATACCTCTGTTAGTCTATAAGGTGCCACAGGACCCTTCGTCGCTTCTACAGATCCAGACTAACACAGCTACCGCTCTGATACTTAATACTGAGTATGAAAACAAGAACAACTGGAGCTGATATGAGACTTATAAATATCATTTTTGTTGTTGAGTGGTTCAGAAAATTGGGTCCACATTTTCAAAGGTCAGTCATCTCCCAAGCACATAAACTGTATGTACACTCACTTGCAAATATGAGGCATGTTACTGGGCATATAAGTAATTTAATACATACATGGAAAATGCATATTTGTGCACACTAGTGTAGTTTTGACTCATCCAATGAGGTTGTACACATTGTATGCTCATAAAGCAGAAGCAGTTTGAAAATTAAGTCCTGGCCAGGGCCGGCTCCAGTCACCAGCTTTCCAAGTTGGTGCTTGGGGCGGCATCCGGCATGGGGCGGCAGTCCGAGTCCCATGGCGGCAATTCGGCGGCAGATCCACCTCTCTGCTCGCCATGGCAGCAATTTGGCGGCAGTTGCTTGGGGCAGCCAATAGAGCCGCCCCTGGTCCTTGCTGACCTACTGTATTTCTGTGCTTTATTTGACTGAAATACTTTTTCAACAGTGCACTAAACACACACTTTGAATATTATGGACAGTCTGTCTGTCTGTCCTGCATATACCTCCACTCCTAAGACCTTGTCTACTCTAGAACTTATTTCATTATAACTTACATTGCTCAGGCGTTTGAATAATTCATACCCCATAGTGACATAAATTATACCAACCTAAGCACAGGCGTAGACACTGCAGTGCTATGTCAGTGGAAGAGTTTCTCCCACCAACATAGCTACAGTCTTTCATGGGAGGTGGTGTAATTAAGGCGATGGGTGAGCTCTGTCCCATCTGCTTAAAGTAAGTGTTGTGTAGATGTAACCTAACAGTTATGGCAGTGTCCTCTCTAATGTTAAAGCCACACATTACATCCCGATCACAGGGTTATTTTATTAGCAATTCTCAGTCTTGTAAGCGAGTTTGTAAGATAAGCAGGGAATTCATATTTTCCTCTTTCAAAGATATCCCAAGAGGTCTAATTTTGTTACAATAGCCCACTGAGTCCAGTTGTGTTTCTCAAATCATGTATCAAATGTTACAAGCTGCATCAGCTATGATGATTACAAATATTTTAATAATATAAAAAAGCTATTGTTATTGTAACCCTTGGGCACAGGTAAATAAAACTCATCCAAAGATAAATGACAACAGTTTAATAGTGCTATAGTATAGGCTAAACGGTTGGAAATTAATGTGCAAATTGTACAATTATTGAACAATTAACTTTTTGTACTACATTGTGATCTACCCTCAGGGTAAAATAGACCAAAACACCTGTTAAAGAGAATAAAATCTAATTTTAGCAAATGGTCTTTATTTCCCTAATTTACTTAGTTCATGGGAAAAGCTGTGATCAGGAAAAATATTTTACTCCCACAGTGGAATGAACTGCCAATTTGTTTTGATCCTCCTCAGAGTACATATTGTACTTCCTATTGAAATCGCAAAGTACAAATGAACTGGCCAGTTACAGGAACTTATTACAGATACATTTATATGGCAATAGGAGCCTGGTGTGCCTCTTCTAAAAAAGGGAATTGGAAAGCACCTTTTATTTTTACTAGGCTACATTCTAATTTCAGTTAGACCAATGAAATTCAAGATTAATAACAGTGAAATGATTGAAGTTATTCTACGTATACATTGAGGTAACTCAAATCACTGCTAGACACACTTTGTTTAAAATGCACAGCATGCCATAAAATGTGGAGTGTATGGGAGATCACATAAGGACTGATTCCATTTGACTTGTACATTTGATTCAGCCCACAATATGAGCAAGTTGAATACAGATTCATTCTCAAAACTCTCACATTTTCCAGGGTACTTGGGCACATATGCAATCAGGCAAAACTCTCATCGTGGTCACTCTGAATAATCCCTGAGTAAGCCCTGCAGGATTTGGATATATTATGTATTTAAACATGTAATACTGCATTGTCAAGTCTGTGCATGCTTCCTGCACAAGAAGATTCTGAGCTTGTACAATCTTTGGAACATCTACTTGTCCTGCAGTTGTCCAGCAAACCCATGGTTCTGTCCTTAAAAATAATATTATATTAAGGAGAGAGGGTGAGTGAATACACTTTGGTTTTGAAAATGGTAAAGTATTTCATAGTGTATTACTCTTTGTTGCAGAAAACTTTAGGGAGAGCATGGAAAATACAAACCACCACCCCCCCCGCCAAAAAAAAAAGCCGGGGGAGTGAAGCCTACTGTGTATTAAAAAACAAAAATGAACTGATGATGCAAAGGATCTTTTGTAAACTCCAAAATGTTCTGTGGGTAAGAAATTACATGCAAGTGACAGGCTCTTGAAAGGAACACTGCCCCAGGGTAAAGTTTCTAAATGACAAAAAAGAGTAGGTGAATATTATTACATAGCTTTGGGAGCCCACTAGTTATAGGGACATTTGGCAACCATCTATTTAATGGGAATAAGGAAGGGATGGACAGCATGCAAATGAAGTCATAACACCTGGACTCAAACACATAACACAGGTGGTAATACATAACTAATAAAACAACACAAATGTAAATTAGCCCCAAATTATTCATCTGTAATAACAATTAAGTTCAATTCAAGTTTTATGTTTCCCCACCCACCCCAAAAATTGACAAAATTATGGTTATCGTTTTTCCCCGCAAATAATCAAATGCTATATTAGCAGAATTACATTGTCACACAGAAACAAACACTTATGCTCCCTAGTGATGACAATACTAGGAAACAACAGTATTTTTTGTAAAAACTGTATCTTTGTTCATATAATCAGTAATTAGTTCTGGCAATGTCCCTGCTGCTCCCCTGCCAGCTGGAAGGAGTAACAATTATCTAGCTGGCACTTCTTCCTGGACAGCACCTTCAAAGGCTATATAAATGAAACAATCTTCATAACGGTTCGTTCTTCAGTTCTAAAGAGCTAGGATGGTCTTCCCAAGTTTGCCTCAGGAAATCGTTGTCAGCCTTTATCATTTGATTCGGACGCTCTAAGAAGAAAAGCTTGAGTTACACTCATTCAATGTTAAAAAGATAAAGTTATGTTTTTACGAGAAAGTAAGATAAAAGTTTGGAAGAGAGTTTTTTTCCCAGATTACTTAAGGAATTCACACACACACACAAAACCCCTGGAAAGTGATATACAAGGGAAGTGTGGTGTGGAGAGTGGAATCCTCCGAAGTTTTATATTCTAGAACTTGAACTTGGGATAGAAATCTGAATGGTGTGGAAGGAACTGGAGCTTTGTCAACAAATAAACAGAAAAATAAAATGGCAGAGTTGTACAAGTCAGGGATCTCAGATTCAGAGTGGCTAGGCAAGGCTTTATTTCTCTTCCTGAAAAACCTACACAATGCACCCAGCGCACCTCTTGAGAGTCAAATTTCCTTGTGTTTGTTATGCATAAACTCTGCCCTCACTATCTCTTTATAGCATTGACATTTGACTGATTTCACAAACAAATGTCTGATATGCATATGAAATTCTGCATTTATGTTTTCAGTACTCCATCTAACCTAGTGGAACAAATAAAGGAGTGAGGATGAGAGCTACTTATTAACATCTTTTGGACAGAATATCTCTAGTTCCTCTCTCTATTAGATTACTTGGTTGATAGCACCTCCCTAGGGAGAGGCAGGAAACTAACACATACAAGGTTTTTTTTCAAGAAGAACTATGCTTTTTATTTCTTTGCCAGTAGCATTTACAATGTGCTAGGCAACATACTTTAACACAGGAGAATGAAAAAAAATGATTCTTCCAGGAGAAGGGTCTACAAGATTTATGGAACAGTTCAGGGAGGGCATTGCAGGCAATGGCCTGGAATGAAAGAAGGCATGAAGTTGATTGCTCGAGATGCAGAAAATGAGGGGTCAAGGCTGGCATCTCTGGCAAAACAAAGAGGTGGAAGGTAAAACTCTAAGAAACAAAAGATGTTAAGTAATAGGCCAGAGAAGAGTTGTGATGGCCTTGAATATGCAGTCAAGAATGGTTATGCAGTAGAGACTAAGAAGCCAGTGGAGGAATTCAAATGGGGCCTGCTCCATCCCATGGCTCCACAGCCCTGGCAGGTTAGTGAGGAAACCATCCATAGGCTCCCTTGCAATTCTGCCTGGCCTTTTTGAAACCTGCTCTAGAGGTGATAGGATCCTGAAAATCTCTCCCCACACTATGCCTCTGTATATAGACCAGGCCTGCACAACATACGGCCCGCGGAGGGGGGGGGGGGGAGGGAGATAGAGCAAAAAAACAATAATTTTTTTTTTTGCTCAACAACTTCAGCGGTGGGAGAGGAGGTTTTTCTTTTTTTTTGCTCAACAACTTTCCTCGCATCTGGTCACCCTAGTTTCGGCCCTCGGCTTTCTTTGGAGTAATATGGCCCTCAGCGCTTTACGAGTTGTGCAGGCCTGATATAGACCATGCACAATATGTCCCAGAGTGCTTTGTTTTCAGAGTAATGTGCAAATATTAATTCAATCAATAGAACATGTTTTTTTCAGGACAATCCCAGACAAGTCAAAATTAGTAGTGGGATTCTCAAAGAGTTGAAGATTCGGTTCATTTTCAGTATCACTTAAAAATCTGAAAGCTTATCCACACATACTTAACAAAATCACTTGGGTCTATAATATTGAGCCAAAGATTATATGAGCGAAGGCTTTCCTGTACTTTCCCCTTCAGTCCTGTCTGTAATCAGGTTGTGGGGATTCAGCTAAACAAATGTTCTCTCCAATTTTTTTCTTCTGGTAGCTTAACAAATGATTGTCACATCTCAAATGTAAAACTTAAGTTCAATGCAGTACCTCCTCCTGTTATCTTTTTTTGCCCTCATTCTGTCTTCACCATCATTCACTCATTCCCCCTCTCTCTCTACTTATGCTCTTTCTTCATTCATTCATTATTATTTCTTCTTCACCCCTCATCCTTCTTTTCATTTTCTTGCCCACTCTCCCACAGCTCCTCTCCCCAGGTCAGATGCCATCACCCTCATTTTGACAGTGTATGTATGTGAAAGGGACAAACTGAATTTTTAATCCAGTTTAATTATCAAATCAGTAAAGAAACGGAATAGGACAAGTTACAAATTTTAAAAAAATCTCCATCCACAGCATAAAAGCGCATTATACAGCCCCTTTCACAATACATTTATCAAGATCATGAATTATTGTACAATATCTAACTTTAGATTATTAAAACCACTAAAATGGAAGAAATTAAGAAACTACAAAACTATATCTACTGCTTTTTAGACTAGTTAGTTTTGCCTGACTTAGTGAAAAATAGCAATGCATATTGCACACCTTCTTCCAAACTGTTATCTAATAGAAAAAAGGAGTAGTATCCAACTTCTTCTCCACAAATATTCTTATACTGCCTTCATCATCATAGTATCTCAACGCAGTCCAGTAGTGCATTAAACAATGCACAGTGAGAGAAAAATCAATAGAAAGTACATTAATATTTTTCTTAACCACTTTGAGAAGAGGCTGCAATCTAGGATGGCAGTGAAACATGAAAATAAGAGTTTATTTTATTGGATAGAAAGAGAGTAGGAGGACATCGATATCTCAGCAGTTAGATTGGTGGCAACATTAGTAGGTTAAGGCTCAGTGAAGATCACTCAGCTGCTTTTGGATTAGAGGTTTATATACAGTTCTCTGTGCTAGCCTTTTAGAATCTTCCACCTCACAGTATCAAGAAAATCCTTGAGCTCATGAAAAATGACTAACTTCTATAGTAATCATATACAACATCTTCTGATTTGGCATATCAAAAATAATGTATAAATATCACTGAAAATAAGTAAATTATGAGGTTTTTCCTGTAATTTGATCAACATCAGGAGCTACTGCTGAAAGAAAAAAAATGGAGTTTTTCAGGGTACATTTTTGTCCAAGAAATGATATTCCAATTATTTTATATCACAGGTGAGGACAGGTTTTACCATTAACTGAATATTGGATGCACAATGAACAGAATTAATCTGAAGCCTGGCAGCAAGGGTATCTGCTGAGATCGACGTAAAACTTTTTAAGCCTAAAATATTGTACCAATTAATTATACCTGACTCAATAAAACAGAAAACCAGTCTATTGGCATAAAAATGGTTAGTAAGAAGAAGAGCATTATGAAAAAAGAGATTCTGCAAGAAGCCCTGGTAATATCAAAAGACTACCTTATTTCCTAATCTTCAAAAGTTTCTAAGTAATTAAAACACTTACAAAATGTGGGTAAAGGCAATTCCATCAGTTCAGTCAAGTTTTAACAAAAGCAGCACATGACCAAAACATAAACCTCTAACCCTAGGAAGGTAAAAGTCAATTGTGTCCAGGATAAAAAGTTGTCAAAAATAGAAATGAATCCCTGTGATTATACCCAGTAACCACAGCATCAGGTTTCAAGTTCTCTTAGCTTTTGACCCCCATGCACCATGAACAGCTATAAGAACACTGGGATTCACTAATTACTGCCTCTCCAAAGAGTTTAAAAGGACCATCTTGATCTGCAGAATGGTGAGTGTATGTCAGAGAGTGCAAGAAACTAAAGATCAATGTTCATCTTCCAAAAGACAGTCATGACAAATACCATCTTCGCCTTCATAATTTCCCCTCAAGTTTATCTTAACTGTTACCCTTTTTTGAAGAAGAACATCACTCCTCAGAAATATTCCCAAATATTTTAAAAGTAATTCAGCTTCAATGCATTATCCCCAGCAAATCTGGGATCAGCAAAAGTTCTCCCAGTGTTGCACTTCCTCCACCACACTGATCCAAACAAAGATAACCCCTCAAAAATGATCCAGCAGTCTAAGGCCTATATATAGAGAGAGGCATAAACACTGCACATTGGGAGGTCATCAGCCTATAATGATACCGTCAAACATTCACAATCTGGATAAGGGAAGGAGAGACCAAGAGACAAGTTCTCATTTTATATAGAAAAACTTGTAGCACCTTAGAGACTAACAAATTTATTTCAGCATAAGCTTTCGTGGGTTAGTACCCACCCACGAAAGCTTATGCTGAAATAAATTTGTTAGTCTCTAAGGTGCTACAAGTTTTTCTTTCTTATTTTCATTTTGCTGACACAGACTAACACGGCTACTACACTGAAACCTATCATTTTATATAGGTTACCCTAAGTGTTACTTGTGTATATTTCTGGCATTTAATGTGAAACATTTAATACTCAACTCCTACCACTGCCACCAAAAAAGAAAACAGTATCCTGGATTTAACCCATTCTCCCCAAAACAGACCAAAAGCATGCATCCTGTAACAGAAGAGTATTAAAACATCATTACAAGCTATAGTCATGGAAAACTAAAGAAAAACCAGTGTCAAATTAGAGACCCCTTCTGGAAATTTACTGCCTGCACATCATTTTATTAAGTGATTTCCAAAAACATAAAACCAGTCTGGTTTCACAAAGAAAAAACACCTTCTGCCAGTGCTCAACCAGGTATATTATCTCATGAGAGGTAAAATTCTGCCATGAATCAATTGAGTCACTGACAACTGTTTAACAGATAATGTGTGAGGTTCCAGATGATTTCAACTAGTATCTTCATCAACTGTACAGTTAAATTTATCCTCTAATATCAAAACATTATGTGCTGGATAATTTTCTAAAAGAGCATCTAGATTTTTAAGGATACATACTGTCTATATCACCAAAGTAGGGGCATAAATATTAAATCAAACTGGTTGGCATTATACGTCAGAATGTTAATAACATACATTTAACACCTCTAACAACACATGGATCAATCCTCACATTGTCTGAAAACAAAATAAAAAATCCTGCATTTTAATTAGATCCATGACTAAAAAATACCTTTCCCTTCTCTTTAGTTAGCTAATCAATCTGATTTATTTCATTTGTATACATTTCTTGTAAAAAAGAAATTAACTCTTTTCTTTGACAGTCAAATACAGCCTTTTTTATTTGCTTGTATACGTTAGTGAAGCCCATTTATCCATGTCTATTACATATCCACCTCTGTGCCTAATTCACAGAGGATGTTAGCCTAGGACTCATTCTTTCATCTCTGAAGGTTTTCAGTTATTTCATGGCCCTGACACCAGGGATTGAATTCAAGTCCCTTAGAGCTGAAAGAATGAATTCCTACAGCTTCAGGTTCACAGAGAGGATCTGTAGCTGCGGACTATTACAAATTCATAACTTCTGTGGATTGGGCACTGGTGCATGAATTACATCATCATTTAGGGTACTATACATCATACTATATCACCATACAGATACTAATTATTAGCTAGATTGGGCAACTCTCATGCATATTGGTGAGCACTTGGCTCACAAGTAATTCTTTTGGCACCATGTGATGTAGTACTCATGCATGTGAGTGAAAGTGGCCCAATATACCCAGTTAAACGAAAGGGCATTCAAAGGCAGAAAGAAGAAAGAATTCCAAGGACGTAGAAAAAAAATAAAGGAGACTAAAACTGTCTCCTGGCTATTAATCCCCAGTATTACCACTATTCAAGAAGACATTCATTTTAGAAAGAGGTTTCCAGAATCTGTGCCTTATTTCTTGCTACACTTATCTACAGAGGGTTTCTTCAGAATATGCTAAACAAGGAACAAAATCAGACTAAGCTCTGAAACTTTTCTTTCATATCAACTTCACATTGTCCTTAGGTTTCATTAAGAAGAAGCAGCAGGCAGACCAGAATTCAGGGGGTCAGTGATATCATCTTTATCATTTCACCAACTGTTTGCCTCAGTTACAAGAGAAAGAACCACAGAAATTATCTATGTGAATGTATTTTATACTGAATGTGTTCAGAATTCTGTTTTGAGAGAATAAGAATCAGGGTCCTGTATGCATGATAGACCTTGCTTATCGTGGGTGATGCATCTCTTAAGAATATGATTTTTGTTCCCTCTTTTTCAGATGATATTTATTGTTGATTGTGAGTACTACATTTATAACTGATCTCAAACTTTTATAACTTTGATCTCAATCCAATATCAAAGTCAACAGCTGACAGAAATGAACAAATACAACACAATTAACACAATGAATACCCGGGTAACAATTAGAACTATTAATTACAAACAGACTTCCATACATATTTAAACCCAAGGACTGAAATTGTATCTTCTTGAGGTCTCAAGTGACTTTTGTTACAGTCAGTGGAAGTGCTCCAGAGTAAAAAATGAGTTAAAACAGAATGAGTGTCTCAAAATTTGGTCTAAAATTTTAAAATAACAACTACATTTCTTCAGCTGATAAGTAAAGATGGGCTGTCCAAATGACAGACAATGAGCCAAGAATGAGAGTCCCAAGAGAACTTTATATGGATTACAGCCCTCACCTACCAGCCTCCTTGTTTCATTTGGCATCCATAGCTCATCTCTCTCTGGCCTGATCTACAATTAAAAATTAGATTGACCTAGCTAAATTGCTCAGAGCTGTCATAAATTTCACAACCTGAGCTCTACAGTTAGCTTGACCTAATCCCTGGTGTAGATTTGGCTACATTGATGTAAAATTCTCCCTTTGATCTAGCTAATGCTTCTTAGATAAGTGGATTAATGACATCAGCGGAAAAAATGATTGTGTCAATATAGGACAGGTCTGCAATATGGCACTACAGTGGCATAGCTCTACAGCTGTAGCTGTGCCATGGTAGCAGTTGTAAGGTAGATATGGCCTCTGTCTCTTTCGTCTAACCCGAACCTTTAGTATACTCCATAATTCTAGTGTCATTGTTCAAAACACCCCTATTAAAAAGTTAGTCTGGATAAAAAAATATATAGGAATTCGATCAGTACTGTTATCTTAATTCAGTATCTGAGTTTCTTAAGCTTTCTATCACAATGTTCCTTTGTTATCTGCAGTAATAGTATATTACTTTTTCATCAATTATTTTTAATTTTATTTTTGCTTCTGTCTAAATTCCTGAACCATTTAATTTTATTACAAATATATATGTCATTATAGGTGTGATTGGAGGCGAAAAAACTGACTTCCTCACAATATTTGCAGCCTTAATTACACATCAAACATGACAAACCCATTTAGAAATCCTAAAAAAAAAAAACTTGAATGCTGGTCTACATTTTATTGATGAAAAATGGAAAATTGATCTTTACATTAAGTAGTGCTGCATTTAGTGGAACAGAAATATATTTTTGGATTTTAAAATGTGCAAAGGTTTTCATAGAAGCCAAATATTACTAAGTTTAAAATTCCAGAGAGAAAAATAAAAACAAACAAAACAAGCATACAGTAGTGGATTTATCGCAAGTGGTGAACAGGCTGCTACTTCTGCATCTTGCTTGTTTTTATTCAAGCTACAATAAAAAAAATATCTGATGTTACTCTAACAGTAATTATATTAGTATTTTACTCTTATAGGAATGCTGTGGCAAACCAATCAAAGCCATGACAAGTGTAAAGAGAAGCAACTTTATATATGAGGGTGCAGTTTAGATACCTATATGTTGCAATATTTGCAAAAATTATTGTCTGTTATTTTTAGAGCCAAACAAATTAAAATCTCTTTCCTCACCTAAACTTCAAAGCAATATTAAAAAAAAAAAGTTGCTTGATTCATCAATGTCCCATTCTGATGCTACTCTCACTGAGGTGGCAGTTTTAGCCATCGATAGCGGTGGAAACAAGACTGGATCCAGAGTGCAGCTTACTTATCATCTACCTCTCTGCAGCTAAGATTCAATCTTGTTCAGAGGGCAGTACAAACCCTATTTTGAGAATTTAAAAGTGTCATATTGGCTTTGTGATGGCCCTGTGCACAGAGGGGGATTCAGGGCCGGCACTTCCAGTAGGCGACCCTAGGCGGTCGCCTAGGGCGGCGTGATTTGGGGGGCGACATTTCGGCAGTGACTCATTTCCCGGCGGTGATTCGGCAGCAAGAAAAGCTGTCACCGAAATGCCGCTGAGAACGCAGCTTCAGAGGCGCTGCCACCGAAGTGCCGCCAATTACGGCGGAGGAGCGCTGCTGCCTTGGGCTCCTAGGTGGTGGAGGAAGGAGGGCACAAGAGAGGAAGTTGTCCATCCAACTTGCTTCTCTCTCCTTCAGACTGCTTCCCCTGAGATACCTGCTCCTACTGCCTGCTGCTTATCTCCTGGTAACCTGACCTCACCTGCCTCCTGACATCTGACCTTGGTTATCCCTCTGAGTCTGACCTCCTGGTATCAAACCTGGCCTGACTCCTGCTCTGACCACTAAGTCGAGCTGCCCACATCCTGGTTATGACAGTGAAAGGACATTGTGCGGACATAAATTTTACCCAAGTCTATTTGCCCTAGTTCATATACACTGTGCAAAGGATCTGGAGCAAATGGTGTTGTTCAATGAACACTGAGCACGTAACTCTTTTTGTTGGTGTTGAAATTTTTATTCTCCTCTTGGTAGACAAAGACTTAGGAGATGTCAAAGCACTAGCTTCAGGTGATGTGAAGGCACAGAAACTGCATCATCAGGACTATCATCATGAGTAACTGGTGCTAAAATGATTCAGCCGCACCATAGATCTGATCCTACTCCCATATAAATCATGACCAAAATTCACATTCATATCCATGGAAACAAGATTGAGTCCTATATGGTGTGGTCAACATGTTTGTGTACACTGTTGACACATAGAGATTGCCTCTTTGTTCTCAAGGAGTGTGCAAACTTAAGAAATGACTTTAAGACTTGTATATTTCCCAACCATATTGTATAAAGGAAAAAGAATCCTTCTAAATCACATACAGTGAAATTTAATTATCTAATTATCATTCCATTGTTTGGGAATAGAGGACATTTGTGAAAACTCAAGTATAATTTTGTTTTTATACTCATATTTTATTACTCATAACCATAGGTGCTGGAACTAGAGGTTCAGGCGGTATTGCCACACCCCCTGGCTTGAAGTGATTTCCATTATATACAGGGTTTACAATTTGGTTCAATGGCTTTCCACACCTCCACTACACAAATTGTTCAAGCATCCCTGCCCATAACAGGTATATTACTAAACATACTTTATTTTTTGGCTATGTACTCAGATGGTACATTCTATAGACCCTATAGGACTAAGAGTGTTACAAGAAGCTATTTACAGAGGGCCCCAGATATATCACTCTTATTTGCATTGAGTGGTACATTAATCTGAGATCAGTCCCCTTAAAACTAATGGGTCTGCTCATGGAATAAGGTGCAATCCAATGTGATTAAGATTAGCAGAATCTGTCCCCATTAGAAGAGTATGATAAGTGGTAACAATAGTGCTATAAAAGCAGATTTTAAATATACATAATTAATTGTTTGATACTAAGATTTTATCTTTTTTCCAGTATTGCACTTATGTTAAGATAATGCATAGTCTTACTGAGTGTTAATGATGCACTTTTTCTGAACTTTCATATTTAATTAATTTAATTTACTTAAAAGTGGGGGAGGGGACACAACAGCCCCACTGAGGCTCCTTTTCTTTCTGAATCTGGGCCACTCACTCTCCAAAATGGCTATGCAAATTGGGCCACAATCTGAGAAATGACACTTATTTGACTATGGAATGATTCTAGAAATATTGTTACTAATATGTTACCATAATCTTAAATAACTGGAAATTCTACCCATGTTATGGTAAGTGAAGGAATAATTACTTGATAATCAGTAAGCATGTAACTGTAATTACAGTGTAAATACAATCAGATTAAATCACAGGATTGCTGTTTTATCCACTTTTAAAACTGTTTGAGTACCTCTAAACAAACATCCAATGTACAATCTGGTTATAAAATATGCATTGCTCTGAAAGTGCTTCCTTGTTTAATCTGATTGGAGTTTGTGCCCTTGTAATGATCCAGTACATTAGTGGCATATTTCACTTTATGGGATGGTATTCTGGCTTCCTGAAATTGTCAGATGGGCTAAATACTGCATGGCTCAAATACAACTCAAAATTATGATAACACAAAGAAGGGGAGAAACCATAGCAATGCCCTCACAGTCCAATTATTTAAAAAAACTGCAGAACATGGGGTACTAACTCTTTAGAAAACCCACTAGGGTTATTGTTCCAGGCAAATACGTTGTTTTCTCTTAGTCATATTTTAGACTTTTTCATAAAAAGCAAAATAAGTTTTACATGTAAATATTTTGTTTCAATTTTGTAACTTCAAACAATTCTAACATTCTCGCCACCATCTTCCCAAAAAAGTTCATCGTGTTATCTGAAGATCAATCCAACTTTTTTTTTTCTTCAGCCAATGTACAACGGTGCTTACATTATCAACATCTGTGAAAAGGATTCTTATCCAGTGAAGCTAGGTTGATTTTAATTCTACAGGAAAAGTGTTTGACAGAGACTAAAATAGTTTTACTTAACAGGTGGGAGACTTATAAAGACTGCTTTCTGAGCCATGCTGGTTCATTGTTGGGCATAACAGTTTAGGATAGTTTTTGTGGCAAAATTATGGTAATACGCAAGCCTATCAATGACTCACAGCTGTGCAATTGTGAAAACCCAATGGATGAAGCTGTCTGGGTTATTTGTTTGGTCCACTTATATTTCAGCATGTGTGACTATTCGTGTCTGATGAACAGACAAAAACATGGTAAGATAATATAAAACAAAACAGCAGATGACAGAATACACTTTCCATTTCTTCCTTGGACCAATATACAAGCAGAGATCTCTTATGTATCATGATAAACAAAGTTTTAAAAAGATTTTGGCTAACCTAGTCTGCAGTCATTTCTTTTTGCAACTGACTGGTTTGTTGGTGTCATCAATGTCATTTCAAATTTATCTTCAGTCAGGATTATGCATGCTATCTGCCATACAAAATTCACATTATCATTTAATTTCATCTATTTATCCATTTATAAAGTGCCTATCAAAATGGAATCTGGAGGCAGGAGTACAAAGATCAATGCTGTTATAAACAGAATAACCCACATCTCAGCAAATCTCTCATTCTCTAAAAATCCATGTCTGTTTTCTATGTAAGTGGAAAATTTGTATCAAATTATAATTTTGCTAATGCTAAAAAATGATGTGAGATTTCTTTACTAAAGACTGCAAATACCTATGTGATGGAAATATTCTTCTGAGACATCACAATAGAACAAGAAAATGGTATAAATCTATACAATGATTTGAAAAAAATATGAGAATTAAGGAAAACCTGTGTATAATAAAAATGACCTCCAGAACATTTGAATGTGATTATTTATGAACAATGATTGTCTTTACCAGAGTGTAACCCAATATCGACAGAGACACTATGGATTACCCCACTAATTACAGAAGGAGATCCAATAAGTTAATTGATCATGGACTGCATATACACTTCTCAGCTCTCTGAGAGCGTGAATTCAATGGATTCACCATACTAAAGTGCAGAAGGGAAACCAACTACCCACAACCGCACCCTCCATTCCAGCACCACAACCCTAATACCAGCCTGGTGGAGAGGGGAGGCCTGTGGAGGGTTGAGTGCGGGGTGGAAAGTGAGACCACCCCACAGTCACAATGACTTTCCCATGGGATTGGGCCCAGCTCCCTGGAAAATGAGTGATGCTGAGACTCATTCAGAATTCATGATGGAGAGGTGGCTGGGCCAAGCTCGAGTGGTACTGAGATTCCACATGTGCCATATCACAGTGCCCAGAGTGGGGAGCTCAGCCCCGCTCCATGGGACAGAAAGCACTGATGCTGTGGGATAAACGTCCCCCGCCCCAGCGTGGGGTGGGATAAATGTGTGTTTGCTTGGCTTTTTTTAATCTTTAGTTTAATTATTTCTATGGGTGCAATTAACCTTCTGACTCCCACTAAAGCTGCCTTCTCTTCAAATTGAAGGGGGCTTGGCAGGGGAAGGGAAATTTTACATCCATGAATAATCTCAAGTAAATGTATTGTGTCATAGAAATGGATCAGCTAATTTGCAAAGAACAATTTATTAATTGTTTATTGTCCCCTTTTCAGTTTGCAAGGTATCCGCAAATATGCTTTGATTTTTATGAATTCGTTATTTATAACTATTCAATGAATGGTTTGTGCTAATATATGTCAGCCTATTTCAGCCTGTTTGCTGCAACAAAAGCATTCTGGGGACCAAAATTTCACTCTCAGAAATGTTAGAAGAAAGTGAATAAAAGAACCCCTCACAGCAAATAGTTTTTATTTAAACAAATGCCATGTTCTTTGAGCTCTGCTAACACTATACATTTGTAACGTTGAGTTCTACAAATAAGAAAGTACTGTATCCTATTCCCTTCTCTACATATAGATGGGCTTCTGGCATACCATGCGGTGAATGTGGTGCTTCTAGGAATATTTCTGGTTACTTTTGATATATGCATGTCCAAGATCAGTAATGTGTCTAAAAGAACTCCAAAATTACACACTTTCTTCATAATAAGGTGTCAGACTCCTTCTATTCAGAGTAAAGTCACAGCTGCTGCTAGCTCCTCAGATAATTTCCCATACCCTACCTACATCACCTCTTTTTCCTGAGCATGAGGCAACTGTCTTTCATACAGATCTGTAATTCTTTGAGACGTCATGGCCACAGCACTATTTACAGTTAGGTTGAAATTCACACCTGTAAAGACAAAACAGGGCTTATGAGGCAGGCATCTGATGCCATAGTGATGGTCCCTCTGTGCAGGAGCACATTTCTCCATTAATGATTAGACAGGAAGCTGATGGTCATATGTATATGGATAGAATGTAGCCTAATGTGCTGCAATTCTCCCAATAGACTTATGTATATCTTATACCAGAAGTAAAAAGGCCTGTGCAGCTCCACAAGTGAGGGTACTCAAGAATGCCTCGACGGATGACCCTGTGATTCCTACAATGTTCCATAGGTTGCTTAGTATCATCTTATGACCAACAGAGCTCACAACAACAGTATGGAACTCATATCTGTACAAAACAGTTTGGTGAGTATAGTCTAAAACCAAAATGGAGGAGTCCTAAGCATTGTTCCCTCTAAGTTGTGCGCATGTGCGCGCACACACAGATTCTAAACCCCAGGCACACGGTGAAACACCACGTGCACAAAAATTTGCACAGAAGCACAACAATTTGCACAGAAGAAATTTTTTGCGCACACGGCCTGTCAAAAATTTGCACAGAAGAAATTTTTTTGCGCACACGGCCTGTCAAAAATTAGAGGGAACATTGGTCCTAAGAGGCTTTAAGTGAGAACTGCTGTTGCAGTTTATATTTCACCATCTTTTCTATTAACTTATCCAAAAGGATAGAGTAAATGAAGGTTGGCATTTGGACAGATCTTTAGTACTAAATGGTACTTGCAGCTTCACAAGATTTAAGGCTGCTGGGTAGTTAATTATTTACTGAAGAAAACAATCCCTGTCCATTCTGGGCTAAGCACTTCCCACTGTTCTTTGCTAACCAAGAAGGCTAAGGGTCCAATATATGGTAGCACTGACTTCCCATGTTTAGAATTGGCCATAAAGTTTATTTGAGGTAAATATGAAATACTTTACCTTTTGTTTTCATTTTATAAACAAGAGGAATCTTAGCTGATCGCAGCCCAGCAAAAAAAAAAAAAAAGAAGAAGATATTATCCCCTCATGAATGTAATTGAAATACTTATTGATTCTTGCCTTAAATTTGGAAGGAGTTTGATGCTTGATACTATTGCCAATGATAGTTGTATAGCAAAGCTACCACATAGTGCTTTGAAAACTTTAGGGGAGCAGTTACTGGCCCTTTAACTATTCTGGTCTTGCAAAATTCTATTCATCCAAGCACATTTTTTAATTGAAAATAACCATGTATAAGATCGGATATATTTGACGTCTGACTAATTCATTGGTGTGACTATTCTGGAAGACATAACTATTTATTTCTAAGTCTTGCTCTTGAAGAATATTTCATCTCCCCCACCCCCACCACCAATTCCCATTGTGATATCACTGAATGCACCAGCCTTTCATGGCTTCTTTTCTTCTGTTTATTGTTTTGGTTACTTGTAACTTCTTTTATCTTTTCATAGAACAGGAATAATATTCATAGCAATGGAATATACTTTCAATAAATTGTTTTTGCAACTCTCACATACTTCAGCTTCATTTTGGCATTTAATCACCCATAAAAGACATTGGCTTTTTATGTGCTCCACAGGCATGAACATTATTCTTTAATTATAATCCTGTACTTCAAATTATTATTGTGCTTGGATCAAACTGTTCATGTAGTATTCATGCCTTATTTAAACAGTAACTTGGCTGTTGATACAACTGCTTCAGAAGATAAAATATCAAGGCTAACAATCAAATTAACAATAGAAGTAAAATAATAGAAGAAAAGAAGCAGTAACTTAAAATGTAGCTCAAAAGCTTGTCTCTTTCACCACCTGAAGTTGGTCCAATAAAAGATATTGCCTCACTCACCTTGGCTCTCTGGTAACTTAGCACATAAGTTGTCATTTCAGTGCTACTCACTGAAATGGCATATTGTTTTTCAAGTGATCCAGAAACAGCAGGCATATGAGAGTAGTTAGAGACTATAAATCAATGCACTAAATAAATTACACCATAGCAGTTTATGCATCCAAAACAGTAATTTATTTTTAAAAGTAACATAATAAAAAAATCAATATACCCCAAAACTAAAGTAATATCATTCACTTTAATCATAGTTATATGTTGTGTTCAGACTGCTTTAAATTAATTAATAAATTATTTTTGAAATTCTGTTTGCCATTTTCATGAATTCTAATTGAATTCAACTAGTGCAATCTTCACTCACAGTTGATCTGCTTATATTTCTTATTTCCTAAGTACAGATGACCCATGTAGCAAATTGCATGTTCAAATTTCAATGGATGGATAGATAGATTACACAGGTACAGTAGATAGCCAGAATTAGATGCTTTCACTTTACTAGACTTTTAGTTCTGATGCTATATAGGAAAAACAGAGTTCCTCTGTTAAGCATTTAGCATGCAATTTTCTTCCATCACAAACTCAAGCAATATAGTTTTTCTATAAAGAACACAGTAATGGATTCTATAATGCCAGTGAAGCACAAAACGTACAGATGCCGTTAGAAGACATCCAATCTAAGCAGAACTAATAAAGTAGCAATTAGATAGCTTACATCTGCATAAGCTAAAATAGGCGAGAACAGTTAATTACAAAATGTCTTGCTTGCATGTTAAGCAAATTACCTTACTGAATTCTTCCCCTGGAATCCTCTTGGAGGGCATGAGCGTGTGGGTGGGGGAGAGGGAGGTAGAAGTGAGGAGAAGAGAGGAGAATTACATTAAGTTTGGGTTACGATAACATTTTAAAACTGTTAGAAACCTACTCAGTGATCAAGCTTGCTTAAACAAATAGTGGCCAAGCCAAAAAAAGCTCTAATGCCCCAATATTCTTTAGTTAATGATACTCAAAAGTCTTAACACACACAATGTGGACTTAAGCCATACATGCCACCCACCCTTAATGTGACTATGAAGAAAAACATAAAAGTGCTGCATGATGTCACATTCCAGTTTCCACTCTATCCTTGAAGCCTAAGCTCATATCATAAAATGCCTGCCTCTTCCTTCCTTCCTTCCTTCCCCTCCTCTCTACACAACAAGATGACGACTTTGGGATTGCACTCTGGTAATTACCAAATGGAATTAACAACAATTTCCTGACAGTTTAGTAGATCAGTGGTACAACTTTCAAGTCAGTTTTTATTAAAAGTAGAATAGTCAAGTGCCAATGAGCTCATGGGCGGAAGTCCACAAGGTTAGAGGAGTCCTTGCTGTAATTTGAATCTCTATCAAATATATGTTATGCAGTTCCTCTCACTTCTCCCCCGCCCCCTCTCTCTTTCCCTCTATTAGATAACAGATTAATATGAATATTGCCCTTCAAGGCCCCAATAATATAAATATTTACTATTAATAATAATCACTTAAAGACACCACCCATGGAATTCAAATGATAGCATGTTCTGTTATTAACTGTGATCACACTATACAGATTGTAGTTCGGATCTCATCCTTACGCACCTTCATCCTTACAAGCTATTTTAAACATCAGGGTATATATTTGCGCAAAGTAATAAAGAACTAGGTGATGGTATAAGATTTTAAATGGTTAAATATATTGACTGCTTTCAAAGCATTGTGTCAAAATATATCTTTTAAGTGAATCTAAACAAATAGTAGACCCATGAGCATCAATATGTTTTAAATGAAATACATACATCGGGAGCTACATGAGAGGTCATTAAGTTCATTGGTGATCATTTTTCACAACTGCATCCTCTCTATATGGTATAAAAGCCGGTAGAGATTGACAGTCGAGAAACGTCCTCCACAAATAATAAGAAACTATAATGATGACCCACAAGATATTTCCAGTTCTGTTTTCCAAATGTTATTTATAGAGTTGATTCATGCCTTTTAGATATGAACTTTCCATAAGAACAAGAGAGGTGCAAAACTTCAGAGAATTTTTGTTTTGGAAAGCCTTTCCAATCATGTTTTGGTTTTCCCAAACTAGACCTGGAATGGTTCAGATCCAGGGCACATTTTATATGAACACCTGAGGTTCACAAGAATGGAGGTAATATGATGATCATCTCCTATTGTATGACATATTCTTGGTTCTTGCAGTGACTATCATTAGAGTTTTCCCAGGCCTCACTCTATCGCTGCTGTTTTACTTTTTTCCTCTATGCATTTTGTTCTTTTCTATTCCATATCTTTTTGCATCCCCTATTTACTCAATTTTTTTTAATGTACCACTTCTCTCCAATTTTCTTTGCTTAATTTTCCCAATTTGATTCTCTTCTTTTAAGTGTCTCTCTCACTCCAATCTTATTTGCCTGTTTTCTCCACTCTTCTCTCACTCTAATATCTTATTGTCCTGTGTTTTTGCACACACTTTTTTCTGTTTCCTCTCAATATGTTTTCCCCTCTCTCCAGCTCCTTTTGCTCCTTTTTCTGTCTTTGTGGCCAGACATCAATTAGAACACAGCATTTGAAAATCACTCTTCTTTTAGCATGAAATTCTGCCCTCAAATGAGCATGCACAATTCCCAGTGTAGGTTGCAAGATGGAATCAGACTCAGTACACTACCTGTGAAGTCTACAGATTGATCTTTTTTAACAGGAATGGAGGAGCTTTTATATCACCATGTCCCCAGCCATACCAAATAGTCTGCAGTGTTACATAACATCTATGAAAATCCACATGGGCACTCCTACTGATGTTAAAACATTTTATTTTCCTTTTGCCGGACCGAACATAACCCTTCGCTGTACATGGGTCTCTTTCAGACAGCTCATGCCAGCTTGTTTTAAAAGAACCTGGCTTTATTTAAAAAATAAAAACAAAAATTGCCACCCAACTACCTAAAAGCAGTGAAGCAGATGACTATAGATTTATCTATAATTTGTAATATATTCTCTGAACTGTGTTTCACTGCAATGAATTATTGGACAGATGGTCCTTGAGGGTGCTCCTAGACCTCTCATGATCCATGGAAGTATCTAAGGCAACTTGGGAAATCTGCAAAATAGCAGGCACATTTACATGTTAACCAGAGCCTCTCTATTGTGCATTACTACCCTGATTCCACTTGGTAGCTTGATTCCCTGGAAAGTCATGATTGCCTTGCCTTCCTGCTGACAGCTGACCTAATCAGAGAAAAGGGGTGGGAGTTTCATTGCATAAAGAGTGAGAAAATCCTCTCATTGTCACCACTGTCTCTCATGGGGTATTCACTGAGGTTTTGAGACAACTTGATGCTGGAAAGAGGAGTCTTCCTTATTCCTGCCATATTCCTTTCTCCACTTATCATCATGGGAAATCCCAAAGGGACATGACAGACTCAGCACCACCCGGATCGGTTTCTGGCTAGGTTCTTACCGTGGTTTGTCTGGATATTCAGTTTATGTCCATCGCTGGCAATTTTAATCACACGACTAAAGCTCTTGGCACTCATGTGATTGCCAACTATATAGTGGCATTCATGCTTTGTAATTCATTGGTCTTCCATTCTAATAAAATGCTCACACCAAGAAAGTAGCCAAAACTGAACAGCACAGATGGAGATAGTGGCTGGGTGTGGCTTAGAATATCGTCATTTCTGATCTTATCCTGCCACTTGATATGGAGCAGCTGATGGAGATGAGTAGAATAGAAAACGTAATCTAGTGACCTTCAGCCTTCCTCAAAGCCCAGGTTTCACTTCTGTACCACAGAGTTGGTAGAACCATGATTCTACAGATCCACAGCTTTGTTGCAAGCTTGATGTCACGACATCCCAACAGAGGTCGCTGAAGGGCCTGAAACATGGCAGCTGATGCTGCTATTTGAGGTCCACATCCCCTCCACTTGCCTTAGTGGAGCATAGTATAAGGACCTATTTTCCAACTACTCAAAGACCTTAAATATATATTACTGAGCTCCATCCGCCTCTGAGAAAGACAGATACATTTATTGAAACTAACCTTGGCAGTATCATCTCTTACGGGCTGCTCTGCATTTTAATGTGGTTTTGCAGAAGCCTCAGAGCCTGAATTGCTTAACCATTCTAACATTAATTGGCAATTTCCTGTGGTCAGAATAATATACTTAAATGCTGCGTTATGTTTGCACTGAGACGAAATACAGGAAATTTTATAGTGGCAATGAGGCAAAATCAGCAGGTGTGATTATCATGATAAGTATACCCCTGAGTGCTTGGAGGCACATGGCTGCATCTGGTACATAGTTATCTCTCCAGGGGTGAGATTATTTCATGATAACCATACCGCCCTAATGGCCTATTGCTTAAGTAGTATTCATGACCCTAACAGAATTCTCCTCGTATTGAACAGACTGGGTATTTTTTTCCCCAGCTGTCTACTCTTATGTTTTTAAAAAAATGTTTCTTTGTTCATTTCTATTCATTAAGGAGGTGTATTTATAATGTAAAAGTAGAGAGTGTTATGCGTAGTGGCAGAGCTTCGGATAAATAAAATAAAAGCTTTGGAGTAAGCAAGAATTGTCATTATTATCCAGATTCTCAAGAATATTGCTACTCCTTTGAGCCACACATCTATGGCAAATTATGCTGGTCAGATTCCATCAGAAGTCTCACACCAGGTTTAAGGAATCTTCAATCTTCAGTGGTATGGAAATAGCATATGATCTATCACCCAACTCCCTACTATCTGGAGGGGTGCAGCGGGAGAAAAAGGGAAGATTCCAGGACCTACCTATACCCTGCTGATCCCTTCCTGCAGTTTTGGCCCCACTGATATATTTGGCTGGAATATTAGACCAGTTCTCAGGGGCCCCAGGACTGGGAAAGGAAAATATGAGCTTTACACCATCCTTGCACTGCCTCTCAGGTGTGATGTCTGCTCCTCAACTATAACAGGGATCTGCTAATATTTTTAATCATGTTCTTAAATCCAAATGATTGTGTATGAGTTAATGCTGCACTAAAATCCTAGTATAGAATTTAAAAAGTATTAGAATTGAGGGAAATAAATTTTATATTTCATTTAATAAATTATTTTGAAACCTTCTTTTAACAGTTAATGTATTTTTCCAACCACTTAAGCTAAGCATAGAAACTCAGAAAAAGACAAAATGACAGGCACTTGCTACCAACTACAAAAAGCAAGTTTCTCCTCTTCTTAATGGGGCTGAAGATAACTGTTAATCTCAGCCGGTTGAGGTGGTAAGGGAAGTTTAGATATGATATGAAGAAGTTGAACAAGAAACATTTCTTTATTAGGCATGTTCAACTTTTAAAATACTTTTGAACAGTGAAAATGATTATGTTTTCACAAGGTACTAACTATTCACGTAGTTATACCAACATTTTATTTTTAAACTGAGAGAATGTCACAGGATATTTCTTAATTAATTTCACAATTCCTAAGAGAAATTAAAAGGTATTATTCTGTGTGCTGTAATTTCAATCAATTTTACTACATAAAGAAATGTTACCATGATATCTTCTCTCTCTCCCTTGTCACATGGTTCAGGGTATGTGAGGAAAGTCAAACATGCCCACCAAAGCCAAATATATTAAGCAAAAATTGAAGTCTTTGATTGTCTGAGTCCCAAGCCTTGATTTAGCCTTAAAAATATGTTTTTTCTTTTTGGGAACAGAGCTTCAGATTTTTATTTTCAGAACATTCAATAAATTATTTTGACTTGAAATTAAACACACAATACTAAAAAACTGTGTTTAAAATAAGTTTTCTTTTGATGACTTTTAAAACTAAAAAAAGCATGCAGCAGAATTCTGGAATAACAGTAGGCAACAGTGAAAGATCTATGCTCAAGAAGCTTGGCATTATAAAATAAATACACAGTGACAGTAAGCGAGATAAGATAATTCTTAATTTGTTTGACATTAATGATTAATAAAGAGTTTAAAAAACAAGCATAGCCTTTTAAACACAATTTATTTTTTTAAGCATCCTTCAGATCAGCAGGCAAGTTATTCCAGTCAAGAGGTAAGCAATAAAGAGCAATTTTCCATTTTCTTTTTTTAACTTCAGGAACCCCAGCACACCAATCCCCAGAGAGCTCAGTGAATAATTTAATTCTCTCTGTAAAAGGGAAAAATGTCAAAATCCACAGGCTTTTTCTCTTAGAACATCTAAACAAAATGGTCTTCCTATGCAAGTCACAGTTATGATTCTCAGGCAGTCACTCAACCACCTGTCTAGCATTAGTTGTGTGTCACACAGTACAGATGTGGAATAAACTTGAAATTACATTCAACCACACTCCAAATATTGCAAGCTACATCTCATTAAAAAATGGTCCATTTTGCTTTCTCACCAGTTGTGTGAAAGAAGGAGCGGGGAGATTCAGTGTTTACCCTTTATCATTTTCTGAATTTTACTTGTGAAAACTTGTTTTCCCATAGTAGAACCTGAAACAATGTGTGAAAGAGAAAGGAGAAGAGAATGAAACAAAATTCATTCAACTATTGTAGTAAGATGAGGCCCTGAAACATAAACCCTTGTATCAGAGGCCCGGTATGAGGCCTAAGGCCAGAGCTAAAGTAATGGTCAAGACTTTGCTAACATAAAGCAAAGTTAAGCTGTACGCCAAAGGCAGGACCTGCTCACAGAAGTTGGGAAGGAAAGGGCTGATGTTGCAAAATTACATAAACCTAAAAGGTAGCAGAACACTTGTACATTCCACATAGACAACAAGAAACAGGCTGGCCCATCCTAAAGACAGGGGCCAAAGGGTAATATGATGGATAGAGTTGTTTTGTTTGAACCAACATGTACAAGGTGGGAGGCGGCACCTTACTGCGTAGAGGGGTTGTACCTTGTTATGTAGAAGGGTTGCACCTCAATACGTCAGGAGTGATGTGTAACTTGTGTGTACCTGTTGTGATACAGCATGGCCAGAAGGTAGCAGGAGAGTGATCTAGGATGAGGAGAAGCCTTATTCCCTGTAGATTAATTAAAAGCACCTGAAACCAATTAGAGCACCTGAAGCCAGTCACCTGATAAAATCCCCCTGCTTCAATCAGCCAGAAGAGGAGTTGGAGCAGAGTGAGGAGGAGATGGAGCAGTTTGGAGGAGTTAAAGGAGAGTGATTTGGTGGTAGAGCAGAGAGCAGTTTGGAGGAGTTGAATCAGAGTGGTTTGGTGGTGGAGCAGAGAGCAGTTTGGAGGAGTGAAGCAGAGTGGATTGGTGGTGGAACAAAGAGCAGTTCGGAGGAAAGCGGAGGAGAGTTTTGAGAAGTGCTGTGGCAGGCTAAGAAGACCAAGATCCTAGGTAAAGGGACACCTGGCTTGTGCAGAGGGAAGGCAGGAAGCCCCACAAGCTGAAGGTCAGGAGAGGGAAGTAGCCCAGGGGAAAGAATCACTGGTACAAGTGGTTTGCCTGCTATCATAGGGCCCCTGGGCTGAGACCCGGAGTAGAGGGTGGGCACGGGTCCCTCCCTCTCCACTCCCCTTCCCTGGGATACTAGTAGGATAGCTGTTACCCCAGTTCAGGGGCAAGAAATGGCACCCTGAAACCCCCCCACAAGAAGAGAAAGTGCGGGACCCATCATAGTAGTGCCGACAATTTGCCACACTGTGTATAAGAATTCACCCCCGACGAGTTGTCTTTGTCTGGCCTAGGGGGCAGTGGAAAGCCCCACCACTGAATGAGCTGGTCCATTGTCATGGAGCACAAATTCGTAGTATGCCTGGTAAAGTCTATCAGGAACTATCACTGTGCTTCGTTTGAACAATAAACCTGGCCAGGTGCCTTCGTACCTTATCAGAGTCTGTGGTCTTTGGGGGTTCTCTCGGGGTCTGCTGTGTCAGCTATCTGCGCAGAGCTGGGGCAGCACACAGAGGGAATACGCACGCAGCCGACTGATATCAACGTTGAACAGAGCAGAGCACCAGACCGGTAGCCGTCTGACAACAACTATATGTAAGCAGAGTCAGGATGAGCTCTACCCTGACATCTGGTGGTGAGTTGTGGAAAGGGATGTCAGGGGCTAATCTTGTTTGCATGGACACACCCACCCTGCAAAGCATGATGGACCGCTTGCCCAAATGGTCACCTTGACTGCTGTGGGAGCCCCAGTTTCTCTGTTATTGGGGCAGGAAGAATAAAGTGTTACCCTGATTATGTGAATCAAGGACAGTGGGCTTTTGTTATGATGAAGGGACTCGCCCTTAGCTAAGCAGCACTTGCTAGGCGAGGGACATGGATTCCAAGACCCAGTGAATTGAGAGAGGCTGGGGACAGGTAGTTGTATCTGGTGGCATGGGCTGCTTCTGAGGGCCTGAAATGTCAATTGCACCTCCTTCTCTCTCTCCACTGTGGAATATCAGAGCTAATTTTGAGTTCCTTAGGAGTCTAACCACAGGCTGCTGAGTTGGAATCACTCTGGGCCAAGTGTGCAAATGAGCACACAGGCTCCCCTAACTACAAGCTGAAATCACTAAAAAGCTGAAATTGTTATGAGCTGAAATCACTGAGCACTGTGTTAAGTAGGGGGGGAGCCGGAAGATATATTGCTGCGTGGCTGACGGAGCGGGGCTGCTGGCGGAGCGGAGCGGTTGGCGGGACAGCCGGAGCGGCTTGCAGGCCGGCTGATGGAGCGGAGCTGCTGGCGGAGCGGAGCGGTTGGCGGGACATCCGGAGTGGCTTGCGGGATGGCTGGTGGAGCGGAGTGACTCGTGGGATGGCTGGCGGAGCGGAGCAGAGCTGAGCGAAGCCCCATGAAGGGACGGGGGAGGCAGCTTTGAGCCACGTAAGGTGTCCCTTACCTCTCCCCTCCCCATTTCTACCCAGACTGGGGGGTGTGTAACACTCTGCAGAGGAACTTTTGAACTCTGGGTCTGGACTTTTGGGTTGTTGGACTTTTGGGACTTTGGGTGATTTTTGGGGTTGCTGGACTCAAGAACCAAAGGGAAAGGACATGGCCAATTTGCTGGGGTGGGTCGTTGCTCACAGTTTGGTTTACAAATCCTAGATGTGGTGTTTCCCCAACAAAATGCTGCATTGTTTCTCTCTGTCATTAAAAGGTTTTTCTACACTCAGACTCTGTGCTTGTGAGAGGGGAAGTACTGCCTCAAAGAGGCGCCCAGGGGGGGTGATATATATTTGTCCCAGGTCACTGGGTGGGGGCTCGAGCCGGTTTTGCATTGTGTTATTGGAATGGAACCCCTAGATACGGAACCCGGCCCTTGTTGCTGCCGACTCTGACTGGCAGAAGGGTTACATATATTAGTCACTCTTGTTACCTCAGCAATCAACAGCATTCAGCAGTAAGGGGGCTGCTTTTGAAGGAAAATTACTGTCTATCCATAACTGCATATGTAAATCAGAAGCACAAAGTATATTTTGTTTTACAAAACACCTTAAGGGTTAGGAATTTTTCCACCATAATATTCTTCACACATTGACTATATAGGTTGCTGAAGCAAACATAGACCCCAATTTAATAAAGTGGTCTTATTCAGGAAAGTACTTAAGTGTGAACTGTTCCATTGATGTGACATGATGATTTCAATGGGACTTCTCATGTGCTTAAAGCTAAGCACCTTTTAAAAGTGTTTTCCTGGACTGGGGGCAGAGAGCCCAGTGTTGTGCAGGTTTGGGGCTCCAGTAGCCAGCTGTAACTTTTTTGCTGCCCCAAGCAGAAAAAAAAAAAAGTGCCCCCCCCACCGAAACAAAAAAAAAACCCAAGCACCGCCCCACCAAAACAACCCCCCCCCCGAGCACCACCCCGCTGAAACAACCTCCCCTAAGCACCGCCCCACCCTGCCAAAACAACCCCTGCCAAAGCTCCATCCAGACGAAAAAAACAAAAACAAAACAAAAACGGAGCGCTGCCCCACCACCCCAAGATTGACCGCCCCTTAGAAGGTGCTGCCCCAAGCACATGCTTGGTTGGCTGGTGCCTGGAGCCGGCCCTGCAAGTAGATCATAGACAACTTAGCTTATTGAATATAGCTTCTTGTAATTGAATAAGGGAATGTTGACCAGGCCCGTGGGATTCTCTCATGTCCGCACACCCTCTCATCTCTCCAAAAAGTACAATCCAATCTTTAATTACTACCTGGAAGTTACCAGGCTTTGGCAACAAGAAATTTGGTTTTCAATTTCATTTTACAAAGAGGCATTTTAAAGGGTCAAATTCTGCCTTCAGATTCAAACTCAGGATCCCTCTGACCCTAAACATCTCTCTCTCTCTCAATGTGTATTTCAATGAAAAAAAATAAGGAAAGAAACTCTGATAATTGAGAAAACCCTTCCATTGTACAGACTGCACTCATTCAAAGAACAGGTATATTAAATATGATCAGCTTATTGTGTTTTTAGGTCTCGTAGATCAAATTCAAGAGCATAGTTCACATATAAGGGAAAAATATTTTTCTGAATGACATACATGGAATCACCCTTAACTCCTAATAATCTATGAAAAGATGAAAGATGAACATTTATTCATATGGTACGATCAAAATTCAAAAGTTATGTTATAAAGTAATGAGGACAATAGTTAACCTTTTCCACTACGTTTGGAGCCGTTTCCAATATCAGTGGGTAGAACAAAATTATTCAAAGGATCCTAGAGAGGTTTGAAAATAGATAGAGAACACAGAGTTTATTCATCGTGGCAAATGAATCCAAGCCAACCATACTACATGGCAAAACTTGGAAAGTATAACTGCCACTAAAAAGACCAAGACGTGACAACAGACATAAAAGTAGACACAAGTTTGCAACCGGATATGATGGCAAGACACGACAGCAGCAACAAAACAAATGAAGCTTAGAGCTATATAAGAAGAAGCACCATGTCATGGAGCAGACAGGTGGTAGCTTGTTACCTTCGTGTGGTTTTCAGGAATCACTTGTAGTAAGACTTCTATAGATTTTTACTCCCCTTGACAGGAGTCGGATATACATTAATAAAGGGAAAGAAATCTCTGACTGGCACTTCTAATGGATCCATTCTTGAATATCCAATCCATACTCAGTTTTTCTTTTACTTCTATTTGATATAGTCAAATTTGTGTGTGTGTCTGTCTGTCTGTCTCATATACACACCCACCCCACCTTCTTAAATGCAGAATACTGCATAATTATGTCATCAGACTTCTTCGCTGGCCCCCCATGCTCACAGCAATTTGAAGATATTAGCAGTGCTCTGATAACATTTTTGTCTTGTTTTTCATTAGCCTGATTAGAAATGCCAGGCTCATAATGGAAAATAAAACACCTTGAACCCATCATCATGAAGTTCCCTTTTCTAGTCAAAATGTTCATTGCATCTTGTGATAGAGCAGAATGTGTGTACGTGACACCTGGATCACTACTGCCTTGAACCTTATGCACTCACTTTTGCTTTGGGGAAATGAGTAGTAAGTGGGTGTAAAACACTAACATTTCTCAATCTAAATGCCTACACTCACTTTGCACAGGGTCACAATGACTAGATAAGGGGCAAGGCAATGGAAGATCAGGCCCCAAAATCCAAATATAGGACAATGTGGTACCCTTTATCTTTGGAGAAAGCTTTTATGTACATCAATGGATGCTCTGTAGGATATGTCCCCCCAAAGGGTCTATTCCTTTATTTTTTCTTACGTGTTTTAAAATATTTAAACTATTTACGCATCATTAAACAAGATCTTTACAATAAAGTAACAAAGGATCTGGCTTCAACCCATTAAAGTATACACAGAGAAAGAATTTAAGATTTGAAATTATACTTAAGTTGTAATATCTTTATGGCTCTATTATATATCTTCTCATTAGCCTGTCAACAGCTCTATGTATACACATTAACACAATAGGACTCTGGCCTCTAGGCACTACCACAGTACAAATAACGAATAAAATATTAATAACTCATTTTGATGTACCTAGGGTTTGCAGAGGTCTCAAAACAATGAACGATTTTGCACAGCATATGTGCTGCAGTATTAAGGATGAATTAAGACTGAAGTGTCAGTCTAGAGCCACAACATTAGTTACATTTTAATTTCCTTATGATTGAGTATATTGTTCTCAGAATGAAAATGTGCATTCAAAATCATGAATTTTACAGTCAGCTAAGGACAGATAGAGGAAAAGCTTCATTCTAAAAGTCTGAAGAGCCACACTGTTGCAAAATATACACTCCTCAGAAAAAATGTTGTAACTGATCCAAATTGTAGAGACTTGAGTGTGTACAATCATGTACCACTTCTAACTGTATTACTAATGATCCTGTAAATACAGATTGGTATTTATACATTTTCTTTTGACTTTAATTGGGTTAATAGACATATTGTTTCCTTACAATACAATTTCCTTATTGATATGAATGTCACATTTCAAATTAGGACTAGCAATGAAATTATTTTGGCAGTTCTCCAGAATTCTTCAAATGAATTCTTATTTCATATGGACAGTAATAGGGAAACTTTCAGAATAATATTAAGAGTAAAAACATTTTTAGGAGGGCTAACATATTAAGTTCTATACATGTGGAAAATCTAGCACAGACAGTATCTGAGTCTAGTAAAATACAGGTCAAGACAGGGACATTCCAGAAGACAAGCATTTCTAGGCCGGTGTTGCAAAATTAACATAATCCTGCCAAAAGGATTAGTTTGCTAAATCTATATTTGTGATTTTGGGGGTTAGTTGGCCAATAGTGACAAGGATTATTCCAACAAGCTTGGAAAACTTCAATTGCAGAAGGTAAGGCAAGTTACAACACACATTTCTGGTAAGCTGAGACACTTTTTGCCTATATGTTATGGGTTTCAGATGGACGTGGATTGGGCTGTGTTTCAAAAAAACACAACACTACTTGATTTCAATGGGAGCAGGATCAGAACTGCCCTCTTTTTCTAACTTCATGGTTGATGATGCCCAAATCTCATAGTGCTTTACCGTGTGAGGTGTTGGGAGCCCTTCACTCCATTGATTTCAGAGGCAGATAAAATAATTCAACACATCATAGGAAGTCTTAAAGCCCAAGGTGAGATGCCTTGACCCAAAGAAAATAAATGGCTTCTTTTCAATATTTCTGTTACTGTACTTTGTTGCTATAAAGGTTAAACAGAAAGGGAAAGAGCCAACACTCCTGTCTGATTCTTTTGCACAAAAATCATGACCTTTTCTTTCAGCTCTAACGCAAGCAAGCCAGAAGTGAAAAAAACAACCACACAAAAAAGGTTTGGTACGAGTCCAGTTCTAAAAATATGTGGAACCATCTATAGAATGGTCCAACTCTGCCCTCTTATGTACAGAGGCAACTTCCAATGAATTCTCAATGGAATTATGCTTGTCCGTCTGGTATCAGACTAGACCCAAACAGTTTAATATATTTCTGCTCTTCTAAAAATGTCTTTTTTCCATTCTTGGCAACTACCAACTGCATTTCACTGGCAATGCTAAATTGAAACATGACATTCATATCAATAGAAATTTTTATTGTACAAAAAAAGGGCCAATTAACCACAGTAATGTAAGAAGAAACTTCAATATCCCTCAATAGCCTAAGGTTAAATAGGAATCAATACTCTTTTTCTACTAGTTGGCTAATATTAAATATTTATTTTATTTGTAAATCCAGGGAAATGGGTTAAGATGATGCCCTGTAGCTCCTGTCTGTTTTCGACACTGTATCTATGCTATCCGATCCGCAGATCATATTCTCTTTTTTTCTAGGTTTGCCTCATTCTGGATTTTTTTCAGGTAGTTCTCATTAGGAAACTCTGGCTCCTCAGGCCTCTGAAAACTTCTTAGTTTTCCTGTTAAATGCTTGGTGTGCTGGGAAATGCCATTGATGCCACAGCCACGCTGTAACATGGGCAGTGTAGACATACAAGGCACCATCTGAATTATAAAGGACCTTAGCACCTCTTCTGAAACTATTGATATTATTTCCCTTGGAAGTTTACCCAATGGCGTCCTGTCCTATCTGTTCTTGAGATATTCCAAATATGTTTGTTCTTACTAAGATATTCCTCTTTTCTTGTTTCCGGGGGCGGGAAAAGTGATTCAGGCAGTAAGAAATTAGCTGGCCAACTCAGACACTTGGTTTTGAATTTGTAATCCCTATTACAATCGACTAAGGGAGATTTGTTCTTCCCCGCACTTAAAATGCTCTTGATCTCAAAACTCAGCCTTTCCCTTTCCTTAATGCCTGGACATAATCTATTGGTTCTATTATTCGACCTTTCTGCAGCTTTTGACAAAGGTACCACCTCAAATGTGTTACTGACGTGTCCACATGACATAAGTGGAACAGATGGCACTGCCCTACAGTGGCTCCAATACCTCTCCAAAAGGATGGAAAGGGTGGTGGTGGATAAATGCTCCTCTTCACTAAAAAAACCTCATCTACTCAGTCCTTTCATGCAGAACGTGGCAGTTTGCATCCTTAGCACAGTGGGCCACCATATGCATATTAGCCAAGTATGCCAATTCCTCCTAATCCACATTAAACATATATGCCAGTTCCTCCCAGTCCACAGCCCAGGTCCTGGTCTTCAAAGCCAACTATCTCAGCAAACAAACTTCTATCTATGCCCCTCAGGACAGCTACACTCTTCTGAAACAACGCATCTTAAAAAGCCCTACACAAGGCACTTGAGAAACTGACAAAGTGATCTGACTGGAGAGCCCGCAGCGTGGAACAGCTTTCAGAGGAGATTAGATTAATCCATAGTCTAACCACTTGCAAGGCAGAGGAGGAGTTAGAAGAACGAGGAGAGGGAACAGAGAGAAAGATATATAGAAAAGGTAATATTTGCTTATTTCTGAACCTTACGTGGGTTTTCCTTTATTAGGAGATTCCACAGAAATTAGGCTCATCTTGGTAACAAATTTCTTTTCTATGGTGTTGACTAGAGACAGGACTAGTACAACACATGCTGACTTTCCTATATTGGGGCTTTGTAGAAAGACATTGCAAATCTCTATTGGCTAGGTTTTATACCATAGAGAGGTTTTTTGTACTGTACCAATCAGACTATCAGGTTGCATAGTTAACTTGCACATTCATTATTGAAATAAGAATCTTATAGGTGTCACTGCTCAAAGGACCACACTCATTATTGCAGCAACTCTAAGAGACTTTACCAGTAAATATACGTGCAATAGGTTTTTCTCCATTACGTAGCTTTTTCTTCTCTCGTGCTCTCTTTTCCTGTTTTCTGATTTGTTAGGTAAAACTTGTCCTTATTAGCCACATGGAGGAGATGACAAAGTTTATTCACTTCATTGGACAACATATCAACTATTATTATCTAAACATATAAACGAAGCATTCAGCCTCTGCAAAGTTGGTACTTTATTCTGAATTTTTCTGATTGTTAATTGTGGACACTGTGAATGTTGTCAGAACAAAGGAACAATCTATTGAAAATGGCAACTTCTCTTTAATATGTGCAAGTAAATGCTTCCCTTGTCTCTATCAATTCTTTTACCTCACCCAAAAGATTTTCTGTGACCAAAAAAAGCTGTCTGCTACTAATCTGCCTTCTTCAGCAGAAATCCAGTCCCAAAAATGCAATTCTGCTTTCAGTGATTAAGCCCCCTTCTTCTGGTCACATACACTAGAAGTGAAATTAGCTCTATGAAGAGGCCCCACGTAAGTCTCTAAACATCACCTAAACCACATGTAAACCATTAGAAGCACATCCAGCTGCCACCTCTGTAGCTGTGGAAGACATCTTTGCATTGGAACTGATGCACAAATATCCAACTAGGCTACGTCTTTAGCTGTATTGAAGTAACTTCTGCAAAGCAGTATCACAGCCTCTCCCTCTATGGCTTGATAGGGAGAAGTTTTCCCCCTCTGCTTTGGCCACTTGCTCTGCTCTGTGGGCTGAGTTTGTCCCTTAATTCCAGGATACAGTGACCTTCAATTCTTGGGCCATCTGTACTGCAATGAACTGCACCCGAAGTGCCTATGCAAAGTCTGGAAATACCGAGAGACTAACCAGTTTAGAAACTAAAAACATACAATTAATATTGTTGGGATCTTCCAGATTGTCCCTTCATGTGCTGAAATTATATGATACAAGTGATAATAAATAAGCAAAGACTCATCTAGTGGACAGCTTGTAAAGATGATCACCAATACCATCATCATCTAAGGGATAAAATGTGTCATCTACTTATCTATTTCACTTATAAGTGAAGTGGTAATCTGTAAATGGAGGAAGAATTGAGTGTAAGAAAGAGGAGCATAAGTACATTGGAACTGAAACTGGTAATAACTGCAGAAGAAAAGAAAAGATGGTCAAATTGTGGAGAGGAAATGTGAAGGGGAATTTAGTGTGTTAAACTTTTTTAAAAAAGAAAAAAATTATTAAAACAACACATGCCTAGTATTATCATTACATCCTTTCCCCCATCCTTTGTTTGTCTTTGTCCCTTTAGATTGTAAACTCGCTGGGACAAGGACTGTAACCTGCTGTGTGTTTGGAAAGCACCTAACATATTTTAGTCACTATGATACACCACATAATAAGCAAAATAAGAAGATATGTTGGGTTTCATTTGCAATATGCTTTCTAGCAGCATTCGGTCAATATATTTATAGCTGGTAATTAGGCAGGTCAAAAACATTACCTAAGTATAACTTTTTTTCTATCTTTAATTAAAACATACTTGCATGCACTGCAGGAACAACTATCAACATCAAGTTAAATAGCTCTGTATTTTAAAATTAATTAGTAGAAGGTCAGGATAATAGCCCTGCCTGCAACATGAGCATTTTTGGTCCTACCTCTCCCATAAATATTTGTTCTCTCTCTCTCTTTCTCTCATTTTTAGTCTAAGTTATTTATTTGCCCAAGAACACAGTAGAGGCTGTTGAAAAGAAAGTTATCCAACTGCTTTCTTGCCTTTCTATGAGACTGTGCAAATCTTTATAATCAGAGACAGGTACAGTGACACATTGTTGGTCAATAATGAGGGATATTAATTATGATTCTCTATCATATTCCTCATTAGCTAAGCAAATTAAAGAAACCTTACTCAGATTTTCTCAGTTTCTATCTTTGGGGTAAATTAGTGTTGTGGAAAGTTAAGAGACACACACAATACAAGGGCCAAATCTTGGTCTCATTAAAAGTCAACCAGACATCTTCTAATGGCATCAGTAGGAAAAAAATTTGGCCCAACCATAAACATACTCCTCAGTTTCATGCAATGTAATTCTTTTCCCTAAATCAGTTTAGAAGGGACATATGTAGTCTTACACTCTTTGACAGATTATGGTAACAGTATTTACAAAACAAACTCTTATGGTTGTAAAAGTTATGTGGTCTATTTTAGAGATAGACTGAAAAACAGGACAGTAACAGCTTTCTTTTTCCTGATATGTCATCTGGGAGTTATTCTTAAGGCTTGGTTAAACCAATTCATCACGAGTAAGCACCGACCCAAATTTAAACTCAAAACCAAATACAAACCAAGAAAAAATTCAAACATTTTCTACCATTCTGATCAGTGTGGAAAATAGAGCTGACCAGAAATTGGAAACACTTCCCTGTGAAAAAATTCACATTTTTCAAAACATCTTTGTCCCAAACTAGGATGAAAATGTCAAAAATGTGAATTTATTTGCAAAAAGGGTTTTTAAAAAATCAATTTCAGCAGAACTGAAACAGAATTTTTCAGCTTCCAGTCTGCCCGCCTGGACGGCTCATGTCAATTTCACTTGTGAACTTGACAAAAGCCTTACAGCCCACCTGTCAGAAAAGCAGAGAGTTGGGGTGCTCTCATCACAGTTGCCAACTTTCACGTGATAAATAAGCATCCCGGCTTTCACAATGAGCCAGAAATCAAGCTAATCACATTTCAAAACAAGCCCATCCCAAAGGGGCGTGCAGTCTGGGACTGTGGTGGGCCAGCTGTGCACCCCCGACTCTCTCCTCCCTTGCCCCGCTTGCTGGGAGCTGATCAAAAAGAAGAAACAACAAGCAACAAGCTACAAGCTACAACAAGCAACAAGCCAAAAACTAGTCAACAAGCAACTCACAAGCCAGTTAAGCCAAAAACAAGCCCAATTCTTGCATTTTTTGGTGGGTTTGGCATGTCTGGTGCCTCCCCCACTTCCCTGTCCCAGATCTGGCAGTTGGAGAACTGAGTACTCCAGCTCTCTGTTTCTCAGAGTTAGTGGGAGGTGAGGAGGATGAGAGTTAGGACATTTAGCCTCAGTCGCTCTCCTGGAAAACTTGTCAGTTTTACTTGCGGGAAATGAAATCGACAAGAGCCTTCCAGGTGAGCAGCCAGGCAGCCGTCATTTTGATTTTTGTGATGGAAAGTAAAAAAATATTCCAACAGAACAAATTTTCTTGTGGAAAATTTCAGTTTTGTGAAAAGGGCATTTTTCATTAGAAAATCATCCCAATGAACAAGTGTCGACCAGCTCTAATATATAAGTGAAATCACTTCTCTTTCACTATAAGCATCTCTTGCATTGTCCGAAAACTTACAGCATGTGGCCACTATGAAGTTGTTCTGTCAGTCAGTCTTAGGTACTTCTGTGCTCTGCAATTCTGTAGCACCACCCCTCTGATTTTTACAGATAGGGAACTGAGACACAGAGTGCCCAGGGCACACAGAAAGTCTGTGGTAGTGCACGGGCTAGAACATAAGTATCCCAAGTACTGTGGTAGGCTAAGGTGCTAACAAATGGATCATCCTTCCACTCTGCTAGGCCCTAGCTACCACTAATCAGCTATAGAAAAATGTATTTAAATATAACGTAATTATTACTTATTAGTCAATATCTGAAGGGTAATGCACCAGTGTGTCTTGATAACAGAAGATTCCTTTGTTGTAATGAACAGGATTACAGTACATGTGTGTTCACCTCTTTTCTTTATTAAGAGCACACAGAAAGTTTCTTTCCCCCTTACCCACACAAGGAACAAATGTCAGTCTCATTAAAGTCAACTCTAACCAATCTTCCAAAATTGCTAGGCACACCCTGGATAAAATTCACTACATTGGAATCACCATTAAAATTCCATATGATTCCATACTGCAGACAGGCTATTCTACACTTGTGAAATCACACTGGACATATTAAATAAAGCCGCAGGTGCTGAAAACTGTCCTCTCTTGACCTCTGTCTCTCTTGATGTAAAGAAGATAAATACATAAAGTATCCACTAATCACGAGTATCATGCAAGATAAGGCTGATGGTAAGAGTTTATACAATAACTGCGATCACGATGTGGTCCAAATACTGTTTGAGTCATTGCTCAGTGAATTTTGTGAATTTATATATACAGTTTATTGTATTAACTGATCAGATTCTGGAAGCAACAAAATTATAGATTAATTCTGGCAATATTATCCAATAATTTATTTGATAAATATTTTTCTTTCCAGTGGTTGGCCGACTCTTTTTCAAGCCTATTTTAGAAGTTTTTGCACTGCACTAGTTCTCATCTCATGAGCTGTCACTCATCTCCACTTCAGCTGTTTTGTTCTTCATTTTAATTGGGATACTATTATTCTTTCCCCGAACCCCTTTACTTCTCGCAATTGTTCTGGCTTACATATATTGCTTGATTTTTTTATCTGGCATATGTCTTCATCATCATAATCTAATTACAGTAGATTAAATGTGGATGTATGGAGAGTAGACACCAAATACCAGGTATTATGCTTGAACTGTAAAAATGCCTTGCATGGTACTCACAGGCTGTCTCTTTGGGGATGTATGACTGCAAATATTGCAAGTAATTAGAACAGAGCTTTGAACACTTTCAGGTATCAGGGAAGATTTAAATTAATGTCAACGTTTCTTTGAGTTCATAGCCTATATGGAAAAGCACATATACATATACACACATGCATTCTTTTATATATAAATATCTAACTCATATTTTCTGTGGCAAATGTTATATTTTCTGGCAAATTTTCTTTGTATGTCTTCTACTGTGAAGGATTCCTTAGAGAATATGCAGTTTTTGTACAATACCATTGTTTTCTATTAGTGGTGAGTCAACCAGCCTCTTCAGGGAGGGTCATATCGATTTTGGACTTAGTCATTCTAATCAATACAATGAACCTTATGAAGAAAACTTCCAGTTGGTTCCTTGAAGTAAATAAAAATTCTAAAGGTGTTCAACAGCCTGTTAGACACAGAACATGAGACTGAAGCCAAAGTCACAAACCTCACAGAATTTTTTTTTTTAATAATTCTTTGTGGGATGGTCTGATTAATTTCATTGTAGCTTGGATATGTTTTATTATTATTTATTAACTTGGCTCAGCAAAATACTTATTAGGGTATGTGGAAAATGTATTTAAACTTTTTGAAAACCATAATCTAGGGAGCATACTGTAGGTAAATCAACTCAACAATAGCCTAATGTATTGGGCTCTGTAGAGATGAATGTGATATAGGTGTAGAGAGAATGTGTTACTTTTTCACTGCAGAAACTATATTTGAAGAAGAAAATGTAATTACTGAATACATAAACATCTAGAACAGTACACAACTAAAAGAAAAATGTACTTATTCCACACCATGACAAGCTTACTGAGACTTTAAATGAATATATATATATTTATAAAAGTGCCTTTGACAATTCACAAGATCTGATTATGTGGCAGGATGCTCTGACAAAGGATTTGATTACACGGTGCATTGAGCTGTGTCTAGTAAATAATAACCTTCCCCATTCATGCTTTTACTTGTTATTGTTAGAAAAGTGGCACAATATTAAGAATTAGGAAGTGACATAAACAAATTAATGTCTAATGCAGGACAGAATGAAGAATTATTAAACTGAATAGTAAAAGAACCTAGCATCTCACTTCTGGTGCACCAATGCATTTTATGAATGGTTGCTAAAAATTCCTAGAAAGGAAAATGTTGATGCTGCTTGAGTTGAGTGAATGGGGGGAGGTAGAGGAATTGTTCAATATTATTTTAAAAATATTGCAAATTTTGTTGAATAAGGTATTAATGAATATATTTGATCAGCTCTAGTTACAAGTGAGAATGAGCTTGATGATCTAGAGTAAACATTTTACAAAGGCCTTAGTGATTTATTTCATAAATACCATATTCAGATGTCACTTAGGCATTTAAGAGCTTTAGTCTCATTAAGAGTCAACAAGATTAAGGCTATGTTTACACTGCCAAAAAAAGAGGGGGCAGCGACAGGGCCAGCTCCAACATTCCAAGCAGGTGCTTGGGGTGGCAATCTGCAAGGGACAGCAATCCGTGTGCCGTTAGGGTGGCATGCACGTTTCCGCGGCGGCCTCTCTCTTCAGCTGCCCATGGTGGCAAATCGGTGACAGCTCCTGTCAGCGGCAGCTTCCGTCTTCAGCCACCCGCGGCGGTGGCAATTGGGCGGCAGCTTCCATTTTCAGCCGTCCGCGGCAGCAATTCGGCGGCAGCTTCTATCTTCAGCCACCCGTGGCAGCAATTCGACTGCAGCTTCTATCTTTAGCCAGCCACGGTGGCAATTCGGCGTGCTGCTTGGGGCGGCAAAAACGGTAGAGCCAGCCCTGGGCAGCAAGCCTCAGAGCCCAGGTCAACTAAGTTGAGTTTGCACTACAGGGCTAATAAAGCAGTGTAGACATTCCTGCTCAGGTGGGGCCTGAGAACATTCTTCCTCGCTGAGTTTCAGAGTGCAGGTTCTAGCCTGAACTGGAATGTCTATGCTGCTATTTTTAGCCCCATAGTGTGAGCCCCATGTGGCCAAGTAAATCACCCTTAGACTCCTAAGTCACTTTTGAAAATGGGAAATGGGAACCTAATTGTCTGGCTATGCTGAAAGAAGAACAGGAGACATTTGACAGGGTTTTAATCAGGCCACAACTTTATTAATAGATGTCTGGGACTACCCAGCAGATAACAGGGTACAGTGCAGGTCACCCCGCGTTTATTCCATAATTACCCAGGGGGCTTTTACCAGCTCCCCCTCTTTTCCATCCATGTTCCTCCAGCAAAATCCATTGTCGGGACCTTACCATCCACTCCCACTTCATAGGAGGATTAAGGTTGGCTATAAGAATGGGGGGTTGGCTCCCTGCTGTAAAAATCATAGGAGTCCCCAACTGCCACACACACACACCCCCAGTTCATTCCTTTAATGAACACCTCTTTTTAAGTCCTTTTTCAAGCCATTTATCTGCTCACTGTATACCTTTCCTATGGGGTACCTGCACTGGACATCTGCCATAAGGAGCAGCTAGCATTTAGCTTGGCTGCCTCCTCCCCACACCCAGTCAAATTCCCAGACATCTCCTAATGCCATCTTTTACATTAATTAAAAACATGACAGCACTTAAGTCGTACAGGTGAACCCCATGCTCCCGAACAACTCTGCTGCCTCATATACTATGCCAGAATGTGAAATTAGCATCCCTCCTATGGTTCCAAGGAATTTGGCTTCCCTGTTCATGTAGCTCCTTGCCTTGTCCACCCTGGGTGGGGGGGTCCTCACGACTCCCTGCCAGACCCTGCAATGAAGCATGTCTGACCAAATCATGTTAACTCCCGGAAAAAGTTCAAGGATCAGCCCCAAGTCCCTCTTGCTCTGAGCATTAGTTCCACCCCTTTAAGCATTCCCAAATCATTTTCCCCAAGATGCACCACAATTATAACTGGGGGCCGCTGACAGGCCGGCACAGCATATAGCATCGGTTAGTTGATCCCACAACATGCCCCTCCTTGTATGCCAACAGAGTATCGCCTCATCCCTGAAGCCCAGCTGCGAATCCTTGGGCAACCTGAACACGTGTCTATGGGCCCAAAAGATAATACTATGCCTGCAGATCCACACCACCATCTGCATGGCTGGTTGTCCAAAATCTGTAATGAGATTACGACAAATGAATGCTGATTTACCGCCTGAGATCTTACATACGTTCGGTACGCATCTGAATGCCAATGCCTGATTGCCTGGGTTGCCTCTATTTCCATACCTAGCTGTGCTGCTGCCGTTGCCGCCCTGATTCTGAATGAGTAGGAACCAAATTAATGGGATGGCAGCCCCAACCTCATCAGCCCACGTCTCAACATGGTAACAAATTGATATGATGTGAGGGGACTCCCGTCACCATGCATAAAAAGGGGACCTTTCCCCTTTGGCCATATAACCCTGCAGGCCTTCAAAGCCTGAACTGGGCAGACCCCAAGCTCACCACCCTGCTGGAGGATCACAGATTCACCCTGGCAGACTTGATCGGTCTTTGACCATTGCAAGTGTATTATCATTGAATGCTCATGCCATTGTGTATCCTGCAGTTGCAAAGCCCTTCCTGTTGAGTCCCTACAGGAACCAGCTACTAGCTCACTGATCCTAAAAGCACCAAAAAATGCTGTTTGGAATGCAACCCTCAACAAAGCCACCTCCTGTCCATTATGACATACGTCACCAAGGATCTGCACAAGATCCCTAAGTATGTAAACTGTGATGAGACGACGGAAATCCACCCTGGGGCCACTGGTACATGACCACCCAGCCAAAAACCTTTGAACTAAAAAACCACTGCAAGGATCAGGATAACCATTTAGCCTACTGATGAATGTAATGGCAGAAAGGCGATTTGAGATTGTGGAGGATGCCAGTTGACAGTTTGCCAATGACAGCATGTACTGCAGCACCTGTTCCTCTGTAATGGGCCATATTGCTGACCGGCCTTCCTGATCCTGAAATTGCATAAAATCATTAAAACTTCTCTCACAGACCTGCCACGTGCATGGAGCAACTGATCTCCACACCACACTAACAACCATTCTATGCCAAGGTTCCATAGTGCTAGTGGCATCTCCCTGGGTTCCCGGCAGGCTCCAACTCCATAAATCTGTGGACCCGAAAATGAGACAAGGCGGGTGCTATGCCATTGTCAACCCTAGAGAAGTTATAAAGCAATGTAATTCCCTGGAGCCTTTGCAGGGGCCAAGCCTCAGGGGAAAACACACAAGTTGTGCATAGGCAATTGGTTAGATGCCCCTGCACCTCCAAATTCCTCCTTGTGGAATTATTGTCTTAACAACGTGGTCAAACCTCACCCCAACTTTAATTATTATTATTATTATTATTGTACATAAAAGAGATAAGAACCCCCATTGAACCCAGCCCACAAATTTGACCTAACAGCCTTGCTGGGATAGTCCTACTGGAGGCCATAGACCATTCCACTGCTGCTTGAATCTAGCCTTCGGGAAAACCCACAAGTTGTCCACAGGCAATTGGCAGGATGGCCCTGCCTCTATACTCTAAATTCATTCTTGTGGAATTACTGCCTTAACAACATGGCCAAACTCCACTCTTGACTTTAATCATTATTATTTTATATAAAGGGGATAAGAACCCCCATTAAACACCCCAGTACATAAATTTGACCCATTGGCTTTGCTGGGGTAGTCCCACAGGAGGCCTTAGCCCATTCCAACGCTTGAAGCTGGCCCCTTGCATCGGCCTGCCTTCTGTCACCCCTGCCCTCTTCAAACAGGGCCTACCTGCAGGTGGCATTTGTTCTACCCTGTGTCCTGTACCTCCCTTCGTCATTGTGGCAGGAATGTGCTGCATGAGACCCAAAACATGTTTGCATGCATGCCTGAATGTACAGATGCTGCAAATCCCCTGCTATAAAGAAATGTATGCCCATGAATGTATTGCATACCCACTCAACGCTGCAACACCAACTGCTGTGATTAGGTGTATGCCACTGAATGTATCGCATGCCTACTCAATTATATTTAGATATCTAACAAGGCCAGGCTTCTTTCTGGGTAAGCTTCAGCTGTAACACAAGCATCGCTAAGGAATGCAGCCTTAGCAAGACACCTCTCCCATGGCTGTCCCCATGTTGGAGGAACTTAAAGCTAGCCTGTATCAGCCATGCAATACCTTGCATCTGCTTACAGGGATTAAGGACAAACTGAAATAGTTTCTGGCTGGCCCATGTGATCTCCCATCATATTTTTTTGAGGTAAAGCCTCAGAGGAACCACTAGTGCCCACAATCCCCACCTTTGCCACATCATTTTGGTATGGGACCCTGAACCACCTCATGTACCTCTCCCCAAAGCAGAACCAAACATCTCTGCAATGGGGAACCTTTAACACACCCCTGCCCTTGGTGTCTGCCTCGTCTCCTGCAATCACCTGAGTGGCATGTCCTAGATCTGGGTGAACCATTACACTTTGTACAGCCTGCAAAGCTGTGGAAACAGCCTCAGACTCAATAACCCTTATTACTTGTGTAAAATCCCAGTTGACTATACCACCATCAAATGCAGCCAGCTCACTTGCCTGGGTGAGCGCTTCACCTTGAGCCCCCCTTTCCCAAGCCTGATGGGCTGCCCTTGGTAATGAAAGGCACTATCCCGGGCTCCCCCAGCCTCTTGACCTTGTTGCAAGGATCCTGCCTGTCCTGTGCACGGTTTGATTCCTTCCCAGTTCCCTGGCCCATGGACACTAACTGGGAGGGAGAAGCAAAATTCTCCCCATTCTCTTCTGCCCACAGCAGGTAAAACCAGAAACCCTGTTCCCTAAACCTCTGTGCATCGCACAGCTGCTATAGGAGTGGGGCCGCACTCCCACTCCCTGTCCTCCTCTGTATACCTAGGGATTAGGGTGGCCAGACAGCAAATGTGAAAAATTGGGACAGCGGGTGGGGGAATAATAGGAGCCTATATAAGAAAAAGACCCAAAAATTGGGACTGTCCCTATGAAATCGGGAAATCTGGTCACCCTACAAGGGACAGAATCTGGCGCCGAGCTGCCTCGCTTCTCAACTGCACCTCCCTTTGTAAATTCACTCTGCTATGCCTGCCTCACCCCGCCTGAACCAGGGGAAAGGGAGAATTAATCCTCCCGCTGTCCCTCCCCACTCTCATTGTTCTGTGTCTGCCTGCAGCAGCCTTGGTCTGTGTAAAAAGAAAGGATCCAGGCACCTTGCTGCCCCTTTTCAAACCATACATTCCCAGGGGATGAGTCAGCGACCACTCTGCCCCTTTTGCAGCAGTTTTCACCCCCCCCCCCAGCCAAAAAGCACTGTTCCCTTCACTCTGCCAGACCAGCCAAAAACCACAACAACAAACAACAACCCACACTCAATTTGGCCTGACTGGTTTTCATCTTTGAAAAAAATAGCCAATAAGTGGAATAACAGCGGTGTTTCATGTGAGGAGGATTGACAGAAGCATTTGGGAAAACTGGCACAGTTTCTGATCAGACCAACATTATTGGAATCTTGCCTTCCTAAAATATCTTAATCCACAAGTGGATTTAGTTGAATTGAACAATAAAACCACACATTTTGAATGACTGCAAAAATCTGTTTGGTATAAATATACTAGAGTACACCAAAATATTATAGAATGGAAACCAATGTAAAATGAAATCCCAAGATTCAGGAAGCTGTCAGATTCAGGTGGAAACCAAATAAATTCACAGAACAATGATCTGACAGCAGGTGCTCAGATACCACAGTGATAATATAGGCTTGATCCAAAGCCCATAAAAGCTAGTGAAAAGAAACCTATTGACTTCAGTGGGCTTTGAATCAGGACCTATAAGAAAACAGATTGATAGATGCTATATAAAAACGTCTCACCACCATGCTACCTAAGCACTGACAATTGTGTTCAAAATCGTCGATGCATGCAGATAACACTAACTAGAAACAATTATTTATTATTTGTATTGCGGCAGCATACAGAGGCAGCAATCAGGGATCAGACAGTGACAAAAGTTTACAATCTCTTCAAAAGAGTTTACTACCTAAAATGCAACATTAGCTGATAATGTCTTTTACTGTATTGACAAAAAATAAAAATGGCAAGCTACCAATAGTTACACATTCTACATCAAGTCTTAGGAAGGTAAAGCAACACTATATTGAAACATAGTAGGGGAGCTTTGGTTCAGGCTTCGTAATTAAATTCAGAACTACGTAGAAAGTTAGAGGCATACGTTTTTATGCTCTCTCACTAATAATTCTGTCTGGATTACAAAATAATAAATAATACTATTCACAAAAATAAAAGACTAGCAGGGTAAAAGCAAAAGATCAAACAATATACAGTACAACTGAGAGGAAATTTGCTTAAGTTACATAACCAACAGGACACTGACAGCTTCTTAAGTTTACTTGATTGTATATTCTGAGTCTACTGGACAAATTCTATTACCTCTTCCAATTCCCATAGACAAGCATCTCAGAGAGCTGTGATTTTCAGCTGCTTGTTGCTGTAGTGTGCAATTTTGTGAGGGTTACTTATGAAATCATACCTTTCAAATACAAGGTTGCATACAATGAAGTGACAATTCAGGAGTTGTTTTTACATAGTGGAGAGGCCACATGTATTACTCTACAGAGGAATCAAGAACACAAATGATTCAAGCACTAGGGATACAAGTAATCCTTAAGGACACAGCAAAGATTTTAGTAAAACATATTAGCCAATGAGAACTCAAGCTGCTCAAGAGAATGAAGATTGCCAAACATGCCTCTCTAGGCTTGCTTAGAAAAGCTTGTGAGCTCATTACTATTCTCCAGGTAGAACAGGATTAAAAGTGAAAGCTGAACACTGCCAATTCAGTATTTATAGAATTGATACATGTGTTTACTCCGAGAGTCCAGCCAGTCAAGAAATTATTTAGGAGCCCATAACAGCAATAGAAATGTAAAGTGGATTTTTTTTGTTGGTCTTGGAAATTTCTCAGCTGACTTTAACTGAGCTCTCCCTCTCTCATATGCTTGAGAATATTCAACATGTATTTTACAAGAGAGCTAGAACATAGGATTTTTCCATGTCTTCATGGTTCTACTGGGAACTAATTTACTTTTTAAAAATACAGAGAAAAAGAGAGATACATAGAGTATGAACTGAATTAATAGGTGGATTCTGCTAACTCCAAAATGAGTCCCCCAAGTAAAGTAAGCATTTTGATATTCTGGTTTGTCTCCATTTTCAGAGATCTCCAACTTTATGAATGATACAGGAGATTAGAGAATTTGAAGACAGTGGAAGGGAGAGAGAATATAACAAAGATAAAGAAAAGTAGAAAAGGGAAATGGGTGAAAAACAGAGAGAAATGGAGGAGAAGAAAGCATTGGTATCAGGAGTGGGAGTAGAAAAAGTAAGTAAAATGAGAAATATAAAAAATGGAGTTAAGGGGGGAAAAGGAAAAACTGAAGGAGTAGAGGAAAGACAAAGAAGTTTGGCTCAATTATGAGTATGGGCATATGATTGAAAAATTGAGAAATATTAAAATTATGAGAAACATACACACACACAGTGAGAGGGCAAAACCTGGAAAGCAGAATCACCAAAAGAGATACAGGGAATAATGGCAGACAGCAAATTATTCCATGAGTTTGCAACCCAACATGGTCTTAAAAGAGGCCTATGTAATTTTCTGTTTCATATGTAGAACTTCGAACTTTTAAATTATGCCACATTCTGGCTTGAGCCATCTTCTAAGAAAATATAGAGAACCTGCCTCTGGAGTCTCTGAATAAAACTCTAGAAAAAATAAGTTCTAAAGTCACCATATTCCACTATCAGAGGAATGGATTAGACTAGTTAATAGAGTTTCATCCTCTTCCCTCCTAATTTTATGAAAATGGGGGAAGGGAAAGAGTGTAAAAAAAAATTAATGAAAAACAGGAACTAAAGAAAAGTAAAAATTGTCTGGGCTAAAGAAAAAAAATAGAAAGATGTAGCGCACAAAAAAAATAATTAAATTTAAAAAATGAAATACAACTATTCAGAGCATCCAGAATGAGTATTAGTCTAACTCTCCCATTCATATCAACTGCAAGACTGCCATGGACTTCAATTAGGCCAACGCTAAGCGGTTTTGAAAATCCTACCCTTATCTTTTCTCATACACCAATCCTTTCTATCTGTGTTCATTTTTGTTGCGGACTACTTCTAATTAGCTAATAAACTAATAGTCTGGTCTGAAGAGTGCTGAGGACTGGGTAAATGGATTACCAGTCCCAGGATTGGGAGGCTGCAAAAGACTCCTCACCACTTCCTTCCTCTCAACTCCACTCATTTATTCCCCCATCATAGCTATTCCAGAAAGAGAGTGTCAAATCTTCCCTGATCCATGATGTCATGACACCTTCGTTTATGCAGTCCCAGATCAACACTTTAGTAGGTTAATGCATACAAGGTTGTTTCTACACATTATGGAAGAATACTGGTCCTATCAATTTTATTGAGAACTGATTCCAGTGAATTTAGAAATTCATGACACACTAGGCTCATGTTTTAAAGAGAGAAAATACTTAGTTTGGGCTCCAGAACTACGTTAAGAGATATAGAGAAAGGTACCTGCCCCAGTTCTGACAAAGACATCGGGTGGAGGTGTTAATGACAATTTTTATACTTAGGTTACCCTTATCCACCCTTTCTTCTATTTGTAGAAGAGGAATATAGCTTGGGATTTGAAGCTATAAAGACAGACTAAGACTAGCATCAGACCATAATCCCCAAATTCAACAACTGCTGGTCTCGCCCTATTTTGTGCAAGAACTATTGAGTGGGGAGTACTTCTCATAATATTTCTGTGTCCGTGGCTTCAATAGCCTCTGACTGCATTGTGGCTTTTTTTAACTTTGACCCTTACTCTATGATTTTGAAAACCTAGAATAGATTTCTCCCTCAGAACAACAAAGAAATATTTTTTAAAACTATTTTTGTAGTATGGAAGTAAAAAAAAAAAGATTGAATGACACACAAAGACAAAAATGAATATTCAGCAGGGCAATTATTTGAACCTGGGTGTCTCCCTTCTGGTGAGTGCCATAACCATTAAGCTATAGTCATTTTCTCTCTTGCCCAATGACTACTCAAGTATTTTATACAAATTGGAACAGCTTCAAAAGGAGACAAATGAGATATCTCCACCCCAGAATAGCCTGTAGAGTGGTAGTTGTGCAACTCACATAGAAGGGGAAGACTCAAGATCAGCGACTCAAACCTGGATCTCCCACATCCCAGGTGAGTGTCCTAACCATGGGGTTACTGGGTATAAGTGTGCCAAGGGCCTTCTCCTTCTCCATTTTGTGAATGGCGCCTAAATCTCCCTATGGACCTAGCCTAAAAAATTGAAACTTTTCACTTCTGATATTTTTTTTGACCAAAACAATTAATCAAACTCACCATGAATTCACAGAGTGTTTGAACTGAATCTGCATTTTCTGGCAAACAGAAGTTTTGGATGAATAAATTTACCCAGCTCTCTCCTAAGAGATGAATGAACTCTCTTCTTTCTTAAGATATATCCAGTATTTGTGATAATTGTTGCTGACCACATAAATAATTATCTTGACAAAAAATATTGCAGCAAACAGCCTTTTATCCTCCAGTTTTTTTCCGTCAAAGTGACACAAAGTTCCCTTTGACATATGTTTTTCAGTAGTAAAATCTTCCTTTGGCTTATTCCACAGCACAAACATAAAAAACGCTGTGCTGAAATTAGGCTCCCCCCCACACACACATACATTTTCTAAAAAATAGAAAAACTCTAAAACATTATATTTTATTTTTATTTTAGCTATTTTAGTATTTTCTGTGGGTTTTATCCAATAGTCCTCTAAACAGAACACTTATCTGGAAAGATATTGAATCATACAATTAATGGACAAGGGCCCATTCTTGCTCCCACCAACTGCAAGAATTTCATCAACTTCAGTGGGAACAGGATCAGGCCTCAAAATACACAAACACATATAGCTAAAAAGATTCCATTGTAAGGAAGATTTTCCTGATATTTTTTACTTTCTTAAAGTTATTTGACCACTCCTAGTTACAGGCCCTGATATTACAGGGTATCACACATGTGAGGATGCTGTAACTTAGAACACTGAGCAGCAAAAATTAGAACTGGTAAGAAATTTTTCAGCTAAAAACAGTTTGTCATTGGAAAATGATGATTCATCAAAACCAAAACTTTTCACAGGAACGTATCTGTTTTGAGTAAACCTTCGTTAGGAAGATTTTTCAGGTCCAGGAAATTTTCTGGTCAAAATAAGAGAGAAATAGCAAGCGATCCCAGAACAAACAGTTTTCCAGCATTTAGGGCACTCATCTGAGATGTAGGAAATGCAGGTAGTTGAACCTGAATCAAAACCCTGAAAATAAGAACCCAAACCACAGGCCTATAGAATCAGTCAGTCTCTCTTTCAGTGTAGTAGCCGTGTTAGTCTGTGTCAGCAAAACGAAAATAAGAAAGAAAAACTTGTAGCACCTTAGAGACTAACAAATTTATTTCAGCATAAGCTTTCGTGAGTTAGTACCCACTTCATCGGATGCATGGAATGAAACATACAGTAGACAGATATTTATACAGTCAGAGAAACATGATAAGGTGGAGGTGCATAGACCAACCTTAAGAGGCTAATTAATTGAGAAACCCCTTGGGTTTTTCTTCCCCTGCTGTTATGGTTCCTCTCAATTAATTAGCCTCTTAAGGTTGGTCTATGCACCTCCACCTTATCATGTTTCTCTGACTGTATAAATATCTGTCTACTGTATGTTTCATTCCATGCATCCGATGAAGTGGGTACTAACTCACGAAAGCTTATGCTGAAATAAATTTGTTAGTCTCTAAGGTGCTACAAGTTTTTCTTTCTTATTTTCGTTTTTCAGTCTCTCTTTGTCACTGGTCCAATGACAGTTTAATTATTTATACAAAGTGGAACAGCTCCCACAGGAGACATTGAGAGAAACTGACTCTGGTGTTAGGGCACTCATCTAAGATGAGGGAGAACAAGATTCAAGCTCCTGTTCTGCCTCATTTGGAGCAGGGACTTGAATCTTGTTCGTCCATATCCAGGGCTGACGCTATCACTAGGCAACCCTAGGTGGTCGCCTAGGGCACCAGAATTTGGGGGGTGGGGAAGATGGTGGGCGCCTGCCTCCCCACTCCCTCTCGAGCTGGGAGGCAGGAGGCAGCTGCCCACTTCCTCGCGAAGCCCTGCTGTGGCGAGGGCTGTTGCCCTGCCGCTGGGGCTCAGCAGGGCTTCGTGGGCAGCTCGCCGCGGCTGCCTCCTGCCTCCCGGCTCCACGCTCAGCTCAGCGGCTGCCTCCTGCCTCCCAGCTCTGAGCTTGGCTCAGCAGCTGAGCGTGGAGCCGGGAGGCAGGGGGCGGCTCGCCGCAGGCAGGGGGGAGGCTGCCGCGGGTGGGGGGGCTGAGCCGACATGGGGGGGTGGGGAACCGGCTGCCGCGGGAGGGGGGGCGCAGGGCTGGTGCAAGGAAGTTTCGCCTAGGGCGCGAAACTTCCTTGCACCGGCCCTGCCCATATCCCAAGAGAGCACCCTAAACAGCTGGGCTACTTCTCTTCTGGGGGTGGGCTGGTTCTCTTTATCCCTCTTTCTCCACAAAACATGTTGAAAGGTTTCATCCTGACAGGGAACAGGATGAAATTTTGTCCTGGCGAGCTCTAGTAACAATATTGTCTTGTAAATAGGGGAAGTGCTTTCAGAGAGTTTTTCCCTTGCAGACTGAATACCGATGCTTGCTACTTGCAAGTTATGCACATGTTTAAATAAGTGATGGTCTTAATCAGAAAATTTAAGCCTACTTATCTTTTACATGCATACATATTCTGCAGCAGCTGTTGGGGAAGCACTTGAAAGGAAAAAAAACCTTCTCCTTTTAACTCAATGGCTTTCAGTACAGAGCAAGTCACACGTGGACTTTTAATGATAATGCTTTCCTTCAGTAAAATAGTGTAGTTGGTAAGTCCTAGTCTTATTTGGGATGCATATTTCTGATCTACATTTTACAAAATGTACAAAACTCCTGCCAAGCATGATCATGAATCAGAAAGCAAATTAGGGGATGAGGTGTTGTAACTTACCACGTTCAGCTTCTTCCCTATTTTTACAGCGGAGAAAGTTTTTTACTTTGGAAACTAGGACTTGAGTTGTAAAACCAAGCTATAAAACCAAGGCATGCAGAGGTTTTCAGTACAGTGTTTTAGCCATCACTTTCTTTATATTCAAATTTGTTGAGATGCATGGCATATCAAGTATTCTCCCTGCACATGAAACAAAGAAAGATTACTCCCTTCTCTTCATAAAAATAATTTGAAGATATACCAGAAAGAAAACTAACTGAAATTCCTACTCTGCCTTAGCTGTTTTGCACTTAAAACCAATTAAAATTATATCCCCATTGTGTTAGGCACTGTGTAGACACATGAGAAGTACCTCTTACAAAAGTTTTCCATCCAATTTAGAGCTTAAAGTTTAGTTATGTCCAAGATTCCCATACAATCATAGAACTGAAAGACTAGAAGAAACTCGGGAGATCATAATGTCCAGCCCACTGCACTGAGGCAGGGCCTAAGATACCTAGACAATCCTTGACATGTATTTTTCCATCCTGTTCCTAAAAACCTCCAATGGCGGGAATTCCCTTGGAAGCCTATTCCAGTGCTTAATTGTCATTATAGTTGGAACTTTTTTCCTAATATCTAACCTAAATCTCCCTTGCTGCAGATTAAGACCATTAGTACTTGTCCTATCTTCAGTGTCCATGGAGAACAATTGATCACATCCTTTTTCTAATAGCTCTTAACATATTTGAAGACTATGATCAGAGCCCCCTTTCTCAAGATTAAAGGTGCCCAGTATTTTTAACCTTTCCTCAGAGGTCAGGTTTACTAAACCTTTTTTTTTAAAAATCATTTTTGTTGCTCTCCTCTGGACACTCCCTTATTTACCCACATTTTTCCTAAAGCATAGTGCCTGGAATTGGACACAGTACTCCATTTGAGGCCTCACCAGTGACAGGGATAATTACCTTCTGTGTCTTATGTACAACACTCATGTCAAGACAGCCCAGAATATTCACCTTTTTCACAGCTGAATCACATTGTTGACTCATATTCAATTTGTGATCCTCTATAACCTCGAGATCTTTTTCAACAGTACTACTACCTAGCCAATTATTCCCCATTTTGACGTTGTGCATTTGATTTTTCCTTCCTATATGAAATACTTTGCATTAGTGTTTATTTAATTTCATCTTGTTGATTTCAGACCGATTCTCCAATTTGTCAAGGTCATTTTGAATTCTAATCCTGTCCTCCAAAGTGCTTGCACTTCCCCACTGCTTGCTATCATCTGCAAATTGTATTAGCATACTCTCCACTCCATTATCCAAGTCATTAATGAAAATATTGAATAGTACCAAACCTATGTCTGATCATGGCCAGATCCCACTTGGATATGTCCTCCCAGTGTGACAGTAAACCATTGATAACTACTCTTTAAGTTCAGTCTTTCAACTAGTTGTGCACCCACCCTGTAGTAAGTTCATCTAGACCACATTTCACTAGTTTGCTTATGAGAATGTCATGTGGGACTGTGTGAAAAGCCCTATTAAAATCAAGATATATCATGTCTACTGCTTCCCTCATATTTACTAGGCTAGTAAGCCTATTAAAGAGGGAAATTAGGTTAGTTTGGCATGAGGTGTTCTTGACAAATTCATGCTGGCTATTCCGTATAAGCTTATTGTACTTAGCTCCTTGCAAACTGATGATTTAATAAGTTGTTCAAGTAGCTTTCCAGGTATCAAAGTTAGGCTGACTGATCTATAGTTCTCCAGGTCCTCAGAAACCCCTGTCTTTTTGAGTATTCACAGACGGGGCAGAATTCACAGATGTGATTGCCTTGATTATGACAAATGAGACCATGATGACTTCATGCCTAGAGAGTACTCTCATAAGACAAGCTATCCATTTTATCATACTCAGAGAGCCAGCAGTCCAGTATGGCATTATCTTCAGGCATGTACAGAAGGATAGAGTCTCACTCAACAACATTTTTCTCATAGCCCTAAGCATCTCTTTAGGGAGTATGGTTATTTTCATTCTAACAAGCCCTGGTGTCAAGGAAATGACTACTATCTGGTGCTGTGGTTGAGGCATTGAATTAGAGTGAGAGAGTAGCCCTGTAGGGAATGAATTTATGAGTAGGTGTATTCTTCCTTAATTAAGACTTCACTTCACTCTGTTTCATAGAATCATAGAATATCAGGGCTGGAAGGGACCTTAGGAGGTCATCTAGTCCAATCCCCTGCTCAAAGCAGGACCAATCCCCAATTTTTGCCCCAGATCCCTAAATGGCCCCCTCAAGGATTGAACTCACAACCCTGGGTTTAGCAGGCTAATGCTCAAACCGCAATGATTTGCTGTAATGATTTGTCCATAGTCATTGCAAGACCTTCAAAAACAAACTTGTGACAGACTCCGTGTCCAAACCAGAACACAGAGAGAGCAGATTTTATTACATCCGGTAACAGCTGTGCTATGTGAAAACCTGGTCTACCTCCAGCTTTCTGTTTTTTCATGAAACGAAGGGCAACTCACTTAACTATTCAGAAGATATCTGTTTTTAATAATAGTTCCTCAGTTCAGGGTTAGCTTTACATTCTTCTGAAAGAATGAGGAGTCTGTCTTGGGATATGTAGTTAAGAGCTTTGAAAATGATCACCATAGACAACTATGGAGGAAACTTAAATAATCCGGTGGTTTTTATTCATACATTTTATTTGAATATGAAAGGCTCATTCTGCAGAACGGGCTGTTGAGCAGGTGATTCAGTTTGCTACAGAGCAATAATCTAGGATGCTATAAAACACAAGGAATGGAGAGTTAGCATTCTATTTATTACTGACAGTTTTGAAGACCTTCACCGGGGTTCTATTTTGGTTAGTTATTTTTGTAATGTTGGTCAGTCCTACTTGTCTTGTCAGTGTGCAGATCACCAGACCCTCACTCACATGATTCACTGCAGTACCTGCAAGAGTCACACTAAAAAAATTATCTTTGCCTCTTTACCATTAACCTTCTTGTTCTGTCCTCTATGTCAAACCCTGTGAGCCCAGCTTTCCAGTAAGTGGGTGCAAGGTGGCTGCTCTCTGAGATATGGACTTAATTAGTGAGAACTCAGCTGACTATAGCTCCAGTTCAGATGGGAAAGATTTCTAGTCTCACTCCATATTGGGACAGAGAAGCATTGGCAGATGAGTAGCCTTGTAGTTGCTTCACTTTTCAACAGGGCTATATGTAAATTCCAATGACAATAGTTTTTGCTAAGCATTCTTCCAAATATTTTACTCCCCAAACATGAAAGTATTCGGCTGGTGTCTAACAACCAGAATGTGAAATTAGTTATTTTATCTTGTCCAAACTCAATGTCATATAAAAATACAGATTAGTGGGAAAAATGAATTAGATTTTAAGTTATTTTAAGTTATTTCAACTTTATGACTGTTTTTTAAAAAAGGTGATTTCTATGTTTTTTTATTATTGGATCATGGTAAAACTTACTTAAGGACTCTAATACTTAAAAAGGTGTGCAGCATTGATGCCATCTTGTCAATAAGAAAAGTCATAGAGAAGACTATGTTGTCATAGGTAATTCTTTCTTTATAGATATAGAACAAATTCTGAGTATTACACCTAGGTTGTTGGTGGTGCTTTTTGTTTTGTTTATGCATCCTCCTTTTACAATGTGCATTAGTTTAAGAAGCTGTTAATCATAACATTGGAGCATACAGTGCTAAGTTTACAAAATTGTTTAAAAACTCATGATCCCATATAGCACCTCAAGCAAACTATCCTGTGTCCTATTACTTTTGGAACAGGTGCAGTTCACAGTAAATTTCAGCACGGGTCTCAAACACAGGCTACATTCCGGCACTGTTAAATACTGAAGTAATGACTTGCCAATTTGTTGAACATCTGCCATGCTCTTAGCCATGGCTCTATACCTCCACAATATCCCATACTGTACTTGGGAAGACATTCAGACTTGCTTAGGAAAAATAATCTGTGTGATTCAGAGTCTCTGAGAAAAGTGTGCAGTATGGGTGGAGCTGGCAGCGATGTATATAGTTAAATTTGCTACCAAAAATATTACAAATATCTGTCCATCATGAAATTTAAACACAAAGCAAGTAAAGATAACCAATATTCCAGAAATAATAAGATACAGAAAAATAACCCTGAAAAATAAAGAGGAAGAAATGAAACTGTATTTTTAAATTTTCCTTGTCATGGCTACATTCTCTTCCTCTCCATATCATAGTGATGTATTCTTTCATATATTGGTACTACTGTTTCTGTCAAATATTAAATAATGCTGATATTTTCATGTTTTACCAAAGTAGAGGAGTCTTATAGATGTATAGTGGGATTTTTAGAAGTGCTCAGCATTGGACTAATTCAATGGCCATTAAAGCCATTGGGAGTTTTACCAGTGACTTCAGTTTGGGCAGTGGTAGACTAATGTTACATTTATTTGAAAATCCTATCCATAATGTTCACATTTTTATTTCTGGGCATGGTTTCACTTTTTAATTCTTCTCTTTTGAGCGGCTGTTACAGGACTTGACTAGTAAAGAATTAAAGGGGAGTAATGTAATTACTGCCAATCAACATGGCAAATAAATCCTGTTAAACTAACCTGATATTTTAAAAATGAGATTACAAGTTTGGTTCTACATAAATCTGTGAGTAAGCTAGGGTTCCTGAAAAGGACAGTTTAAAAGCAAAAAGAACAGAAGTACTTGTGGCACCTTCAAAATTTATTTCAGTATAAGCTTTCATGGGCTACAGTCCACTGCATCCAATGAAGTGGACTGTAGCCCACGAAAGCTTATGCTGAAATAAATTTGTTAGTCTCTATGGTGCCACAAGTACTCCTGTTCTTTTTGCTGACACAGACTAATACGGCTGCTACTCTGAAACCAGTCTAAGAGCAGTGTAGATAGCTGAGCACAGATGATTAAATGTATTCCTGTTTAACAGGTCACCATAAGATCTATGCTCCACTCAAGTCTCATTGAAGCTCTGTTTGAGATTTAAGTGGTTCACAGGCTTTGTGTGGCCCTTTACACAGGGGTGAATTTTATCTAGTGGGCACTATTTGGTGTGATTAAGAGTATCAGAATCTGGCCCATTGTAAACTAGTGCTCTGTCTGGTTTTCTACATAGCTCTTCAGATTTACCTTAGTCCTGGCCTATAGCAATCCACTTCCAATAGGTTCTCTTAAGTAAGGATGGCCAGCCATAAACAAATTATGCCAGATTGTGTGGTGTTTGTGACATGGCTTTGACTAGACTATCAAATTAATCTTCGCTTGTGATCTAAACAAGGATTTCTAAGTTTCTGGACTACCATCATCACCTTCACCCTTCACCACAATTTGCTTTTCTAATAATATACTGGATTGTACATAGGTTTGGAAGAATTAGATTGAGGGGGGGAGGTAATTTTGACAGATAATATTGAGTTTATTTTAAAGCTTTTTTATTTTCATCCACTTAAATTTTCACATTGTTTAATGACAGTAGATATTGAGATTCAAAAAGGTAAAGCTTTACAACTCATGAAAACACAGATTGCCAACATCAAGTCATAATACACAAAGTAAATATTTTAAATCAAATTCTACCTGTTTTTACTATTCATTCACTAACTCAATTGTAAGAAGCCGTATTCAAAAGTCTAGATCACTAGATTTTTGACTCTAAGTTTTCAAGCATCATTTCCTTACTTTGCCTATCTGTAAATGTTTATCATCATCAATGGAAATATTTTTATTGGTTTGTGGTGTGCAGTGAAAACATTTATCAATAAAAATTGAATCCATCCAAGTCTAATTACACACACACCATCCACCTCTCTACTCCCACAATGATAGTAGGAATGTGTGATTTCTGTGTTATGCTAAAAAAGCATAAGTCCAATAAAAAGAATGAGAAATATTAAAAGTCTGAGAGAACTGAAAAAAGCACTAAAAATAAATCTCAAAGAACAGATATAAAAATACTTTAACTTTCCCATAGATTGATAACCAGTCTAATAGAAATGACCTTAAGGGACATTTGCAAATACTTCTACTCTTCATTATCTATACTTGTCGAGAAATTTAAAGTGCATCTGTACCCTAAAGAGTGACTTTGGAAAAATGTCACAGTGCTGTTTCCATTTGTCTCATAAATTGCATGACAAATTGGATCAGTTTACTATTAAAGAAATGTTTCTTCTTCCGCAAACAAAGCCTGACGTCTGAAAATCAAGGGATCCAACTCTCCATTGCCTTGCCCAATATGTGGTCATCTACACCTGTGTAAAGTGAGTGCCAAGAGAGAGAAAGGTATAGAGAGAAATTGTCCAAACTTACACTGTGCCTTCTAAATTGATTGGCTCTATTTTCCCCAGATAGTTTATCTTTTCCTAACTGAATATGTTAGCCCAATCTTGCTTTGAAACCTCTGCATAATTTAAATGCTAACTGGATAGAACACCATGGCACCAATGCACTCATCCTTAAGTGTCTAACAATGTTAAAATATTTTTATATATATTCCTTAACCTCAGCTTCTTTTTCCTATACACAATGCTACCCTGTCTCTTTAAAACAGGTGTGTGTGTGTGTGAGAGGGAGATACACACACAGACATACACACACACACATCTCTCTTAGAGAGAAAGGGTGGCATTGTGTATAGGAAAAAGAACCTGAGGTTAAGGCACTTGTTTGGGATGTGGGACTCCTGGATTCTGTTGCTGGATTTTTCAGAAACTTTCTCTGTGACAAAAGGGCAAGTCACCTAATCATTCCATGCATCAGTTCCTCATTCACCAAATGGAGATTCTTCCTTACCTTATAGGGTTGTTATGAATTGTATACATTCATTAATGTATATGAGGTGCTCTGATACTAGAGTCATGGGTGCCATTGGAGGGGAAAAGCAGCTATACATGTACAATACAGTTTGTGAAAAGCTAGAATAGAGTCTTAGGCCTGTGGATGCTCAAATTTCCATTTGAGCTTGTTTTTTCAAATATCACAGTATGGATCCATGAACTGCTGATAATGTAGTTGTCATCCACATTTGGTAAAGGGATCATTTGTCTTTGATTTGCATTCAAAGCATCCTTTGAATATTGTGAAGCAAATTCTTATTAAAGTGATCAAACGAGCAGATGGCAAAACAAATGGGCTGATTTTCAAGAGCTGAGCACCCCAAACACCATTTGAAGTCAATGGGAACTGTGGGTGCTCAGCACCTCAAAATCAGGCCCATTTACTGGTGGCACTGTATTTCACTTTTGGAAAATAACTGAGTATTTCAGCATGCAAAACTTCTAAATAAGCAAGCCTAAACTATTATCTTTAGGGGCTAAGGAATATCTAAACGTAAACATATACCGAGTCTACAATTGATTGGAAATTTAGTATTTGAGACATTGCCCTATATGTACTGGGCATTGGCAATGCATTGTTGTCATTTACATAGTTTTGTTGTTAGCAAGAGAATTGAGATGTCTTGACAGGCCTGATGTATTTGAGAACAGAACAGGGACACTGGTCTAAAACAGCAGGGAATTGTGTGTCTTTTATACTTTCATGTGAATGCTTCTTAAATTCATGTCTCTTCTTGCAAGCTGCCAGTAAGAATTCTGCACTTCTAATAGTTGGAAAAGTCACAGTATATTGTCTTTAAATATCAGCAATCTTTCCTGATTGAGCGCTTTAAATACTACTTTTTCTCAGGTCACGACGGCACTTCTGGTTAACATTTTACATTTTGATATGGCTTTATTCTGGCATTTAGCACAGCTCAAGAATGCTGCACTTGTCAAAACAATAAAAGTCTGCAGCATACATGATTTTTTTAAATGGCTAAGTATTGTTAGCATCAACAGGAAAGTGAGTTACAGTGAACTGTAAAATATAAGTGCAATGTTTGCTGTTTATAGGTAGCTGGCAGAAGTCATCTTAATTTACTACAGTAATAGAACATAAAATGACAACTCTTTTCTTAAAATGAGGAAACATATTTCCAAATAGGGGATGGGCCAGAGTGGTAATATTTTATTCACAAATGCCACTTAAACAGTGTGGTCCCAGAAAAATATATCAAAATATATTTTTTACTATTTGAATTACTGATTGTGCTTTCTTGGTAGAATACTGTAGAGAGATCAGATGATCTCAGTTTATACCCACTGTTATTAAAGTAGATGTTACTATGAGAAAGTAAGTGGGCTATCTTTTGTCTATAATTGATATTTAATGGGTAATATTGAGGAAGTATTGTGATTTGTTGAGAAGGATTCCAATCCATTTAGTCCTTACTAAAAAATCAAACAAGTTGTAGCCAAATTATTCTCCATTTTAGCTATGTGCAGACAGAAAAGAAATAGAACAAAGAAACAGTGGGGAGAAAAATATTTCAAGTGTACTTGTGGTTATAAACACGCCACGGGGGGTGGGGGAGAGAGGGGGAGAGCACAGAGGCAGGTGTGCTAGAGCAATTTGAAGGGTAGGGGTGTTGAGAGCCATTGAACCAAACTGTAAATCCTGTATATAATGGAAACCATTTCAAGCCAGGGGGTGTGGCAGCACCCCCAACTCTCCTAGTTCCAACACCTATAGATAGAGGCTGAGTTCTTCACATAAAACATCCACACATCCCTATATACAAATATTTAGATGGACAAATCCACATTTGCGCATATTCTCCTCCCACTCACGCCATTGACCTGCACCGAGTACTTGTGTATGCAAATACTTATAGGGGTTCACACAATTATTCAATTTGTATACACATTCTGACTTGTTCAAGAGTCCATCCTTTCTAAATAGAAGCATCTTTGACTTTCAGCTGCCCAAACAACTAACAAAAATAAGCTTTTACTACTGTTGGTGCTGCAGATATCTTGCAGCTATAAATTAGCTAGATTAGTTCTGCTCTGCCTTGCTGATCATCAGCAATATTATCTATTCTAGTTTCAGAATCATTGTTACTGGTGATGATGTCAAAGGTGGAAAAATCACAGTTTATCCCACAGTGAATGCTTGGAACGAGAAGTTAAAAATTCATTTTTTGATCTGTAAATTAAGGTAATCTGATGTGGAAAATATTGACTGAGGAAAAACCCAGTACTTCAATTTTACATTTTAGAGCTTTAGGATATAATTGAAATTTGATTTCCCCCCTAATTTGGCCTCAGATCCTGCAATAGGACTACTCATGAGTACAGAAGTTAAGTGTGTGTGGAAAGGTTTGTAGGATCAGGGCCTTTGTTTTAATTTAACTTTAGTTTACCATAGACTGTACATAAACCACAAGATTTAGGATGCTGCGTGACCCACAACAGTTTATGGCATATCATCTGCTTGAACTAGAACCACCCTGACTTTAACAGCATATTATCTGAAATGCTCATGATGGGAAAAGCCAGGATTGCCAGTGTGAAATCCTGGCCACATTAAAGTCAATGGGACTTTTACTACTGATTCAGAGAGCTCGGATTTCATGCCAATGTTTAATATAGCTGATTTTCTTTTTCTGTTGAAGAAGGAAAGAACAGTTCTAAATTTTAAAACTCAGCTCTGCTGGAGAAAATAGAAAGTCTTAAACACACACATTTTTGGTCAGGAAACTACATCTTCTCCTCAGGCAATTTCAAATTCAAAGAGTCAGTGGATTGTTTGAGAGTGAAGTCAGAGCGTCTCAGGTTAAAGCACCAGTATAAACTGGAAGGTGCTGTGGACCTCAGACCCTGTTGGATTATATGGTCCTGTATACATGTTCTACCTGAGTTAATGAGAATTTAAAATACAGTATAAATAAAAAGTCTTCAAATTATTTATATAGGGATTTTGAAGCATGGTTTAGGCACTAGAGTGTAGACTGGGAATGAAAAGATCTGGGTTCTGTTTTTGGCTCTGCTAGAGATTATCCCTGTGGCTTTGGGCAAATTACTTAATCTCTCTCTGTACCTGTGAAAATGGGGGAAATTATACTTCTCTTTTGCACACATGGTCTTGTGAGGTCTAATTCAAAGCTGTTTAGGAAGGAAAGTTCTATAGAAATAAAAGGTGTTATATTATTTTACTGATATATTTAATGTGTTCAATCAAACTATTTTAATGCAGTCACTTAAATGTAAATACTACATATAGCAACATTTACCGCTTTTTTTCTCCAGGTCAAGCATTGTGTAAATAATAGCTACAATTCAGAAAGGGCTTTAAATTATATATTATAATGGGAAGCGTCAGGCAATCTTAATATGTAGTGCCATCTCTAAGATCTTAATTTCAGTTTCTTATAACTTTGCTAAAGTTTAAAAATTTGCACTTAAATTTGCCATGTTTGATGTTTGCCTCAGGTTGAATGCTTTTGGAAAATGTCAGCCAAAATGCCTCAGCTGTTTCTGAGAAAAAGGCTAGGGGAAAATGTGTTTTTCACATCTAAAAAGACAACTTCTGAAGTCCTTTTCCTTCTACAGCTAGTGCCCCTATGCTTTGGAGCAGGGATTGAAATTTGGCAGGAAGGTGGCATTTGTGTCAGGGCTATGCCTTTTGCCATCCCTAGGAAAACCTGCACAATTTTTGCCAGGTTATAAACCTTTGATCAAAGTCCTGTTTTCAAATGTAGTAGAGGCTTGCAAGAGCTGAACAACTCAAATCACTGAAAAGTCCATCCTCACTGAGCATGCTCGAGCCTCTTAGAGTGATGACCAAACATGTGCCGTCCCCGCAGAGCAACTGACCATATTCCAACCCAGGACTACTGTGGCGGGCAAGAAAATTGGGAGTGACAGCAGGCAAGGAACAGGGAGTCAGGAGGGGTGAGACTATTACTTGTTGGAGAAGGAGACTGGGATCAGAAGCCTGAGAAGTGGAGACCGGGACTGGTTAGGTGAGGCGATAATTGTGGGGTAGACAGAGGATCGGGACAGTGAGAGGTAGGATGGAGATGGGACAGAAGGGCTCAAAGCTTGGAGTCAATGGGCAGAAGAGTCCATACCCACTAGACCACACTCCCCTCCAGAGCCTGGAATGGAACCCAGTATCTCTGATGTTCACCAATCCACTGCTGTCAGCAAATATCTGTGAAACCCAATAGCTCAGTGGTTTGAGCATTGGCCTGCTAAACCCAGGGTTGTGAGTTCAATCCTTGAGGGGGCCATTTAGGGATCTGGGGCAAAAATTGGGGATTGGTCCTGCTTTGAGCAGGGGGTTGGACTAGATGACCTCCTAAGGTCCCTTCCAACCCTGATGTTCTATGATTCTATCCCCCTCTAGTGCTGGCCCACATAGTGGTTAACCACTTATTATTGCTATCAGTTTTTGTTAGCTCAAGTGGCAGAGGTCTGTGTGGTGGACCTAAAAGTTCCAACCCCACTGATGACCCATGTGGTATCAATGTGACGCCACATAATGAAATAGCTGTTCCCCCCCACACACACTTTGCCCCTTTTTAAAGAACTAGAAAATTACTCCTCGCCTCCCCCCGCCCCCCCCCAAAAAAAGAGTACGAAGGATTAAGGGTACAAAGTTAAGCAATCAAATGTCAGAAAATACCAGAATTAAGTTTGCCTGTGCCACCTTCATTCAGCCCCCGGTGCATATGCATTATAGTACAGTTTTTAATTGATCGCATACCGTTTTTTTCACAAGATCCCCACCTTATTCAGAGTACTGTACAGGATAGCTGGTGCTCAATTAATGAGCAACTATTCAATATTTTGTTTTCAATTCATTGTTCAATGAATGGCCCAAGGCCTTATTTACTGTAGACTATTCAAACCCTGCTCTGATGACAGAGCTATTGATTTCTTCATAGCTTTTTTGTGTATAATTTAAATATAAGTGTAATAAAACACTCATTGGGCTGCAGATACTCAGACACACTAGCAGCTGGAGGTACTTGGCTCTCACTCTCTTAAGACCAGTGTACATTTTCCTACTAGTCCTAGTTTAGGTCCTGTTTTGCATAATTACTTAACCAGTCATGTACATTTACATTTAAAGCCTTATCTTAAATCATTATAAAGATATAAGATTTACAAATGTAGGGCCAAATCCTGAGCTGGTGTAAATTGGCATAGCTCCAATGATTGAGGATCTGGTCCTTTATTTTT